>CP141141.1:14398367-15835695 GCA_035235625.1 Saururus chinensis
CATCAGTAAAATAAAGATGTACTTACTGCCTTCATCTCTAACTCCTCCCAGTCATCTTCACTCATGCTTTCTAGCTTTTTCAATTTTCCATATAACACTTTTAATAAGCCCTATTGTATAAGCATATCCTTAACCCTTCTCTGCCTCAAGCTAAAGTTACTTTTTCCATCAAATTTTTTAACTTTAAATTTGCTAAACCCCTTAGATGCCATCATGAAAAAAAATTGCTTTAAACCAAAGCTCTGATACCACTTTGTAGAATTTCACAATGGCACAATCCAAATATAAAAAAGAAAAATAATAAAAATTAAATAGAGCAAGACACGAAGTTTACGTGGTTCAGCAAGATGCCTATGTTCACGACTGGAAAGAGCCTTTCCAGTATCACTTAAGAAATATCCCGATGAATTACAAGCCTCTCAAACAACCCCTTCAAAGAACCCCTTTGTACACCCACCTTCTCACCTCTCTCTCACAAATATAATTAAATCCCAGAAGAGTAAACTCTCTTTGCTGCCCAAAAACAAAGAGAAGAAGTAAAACTCTCAGCCTCTCAACCTACAGAAAGGAGAAAAAAAACGTATGAAGTTAGGCCCGTGTGTAACAAATAGGGAGAGAAGATAAGTTTTATTAAACCGTTTCACGGTTTTATCTTATCATGTATTCTCCGTCATATCCTAGAGTCCCATGACTTGTTAAAGTTCAAGTCACGTATAACAATAACTCATCTCTGAGTTGGTGAAGCATCTCGGTCAAGAGAAGAGAGGTGTTGGCTCATGGCTTATGCTGGAGGGTGGGTAATGGGAATAATATTAAAGTGTTGCAAGACAGGTGGATCCCTCTCCTTGGTGCGAAGCCTATCCCAGCTCCCTTGGCTTCTTTGGATGTGAATCCGAGGATGAGCAATCTCATGGTCCAGGACACTGGGGTGTGGAGAAAAGATCTGATATGTGAGTTATTCCATTCTCATGATGCTGTTAAAATTCTAGGCATTCCTCTTGGTCTCTCTTCTCCTGTGGATGCTCTAGTGTGAGAGGGGAGTAAGTGTGGCCACTTCTCTTTCAAGAGTGCATACCTTCTAGCTATCAAGGACTTGTTGGGGGGACGTGTTGTTGGTGAATGGTTTGACGGGGGAAAATTGATGAGTTTTTGGAATAACATTTGGGGTTTATAGGTTCCTGGTCAAATCAATTGTTTGCTTGGAAGCTTTGTAGAGGCATTCTCTCTATTAAAGTGAATTTGGTTCGGAGGGATATTCTCAGGGAGGTGATTTGTGCTAGGCATGGACAAGCTCCTGAAACTGCTACTCATGCTGTTTGGCAAGGTCCTAGGGTGGCAAATGTTTGAGGCTCTGACGACTGTGTATGGAAAATTAATTTCAATCAGATGGATTCTCCTATGGATGTTATTGAGATTTGGAAGAGCTTGGAGTGTTGCATGGATTTGAGTATTATGTTGGGTATGGCTTGGGATGTGTGGTATGACAAGAATGCCCTCATTTTCAGTGAACCGGTAAAGGATCGGGATTGGATCACGAAACTTGCTCAAGATCATATTTTGACTTTTAGGGGTTCTAGATCTTTGCATTTTTTTTGGGGGGTTGGTGCCCCCTACCCCTCGGGTACGTGAAGGTTAATTTTGATGGGGGAAAATTATATAAATAATTTTTTAAAAAAATCAATTAAAAATATTTACTGAAATAGTGTTGGTTTTTACCATGTAGGCGCCAAAATCTGTATAAAGGAAGACAAAATCAGATTTCGTGATTCATCCTTGCAAAGGACGAATCCCTTAATTGATTTGTCCTCCTCCTTCCTCTCCACTCTCTCTCTTCTCTCTCCTCTTTACTCTCTCATCACTCTCTCTATTCTCTCTCGGTTATTCTCTCTCCTCTCTCTCTCATCACTCTCTCTTCTCTCTAGGTTATTCTCTCTCATCACTCTCTCCTCTCTTTTAACTATCTCTTTTTTTTCTTATCTCTCTCTCTTCTTTCTCTCTCTATTCACTCTCTCTCCTCTCTCTTTCGGCTATCTCTCCTCATAGGCTGGGTAGAGAGAGAAAGAGGAGAGTGAATAAAGAGAGAAAGAGGAGAGTGAATAGAGAGACAGAGAGGAGAGAGTGAATAGAGAGAGAAAGAGGAGAGATAGAAGAGAGAGAGGAGAGGGTGATTAGAGAGAGTAAATAGGAGAGAGTGAAGAGAGAGAAAGAGGAGAGAGTGATGAGAGAGAGAGGAAAGAGAATAACAAAGAGAGAAGTGAGAAGAGAGAGGATAGAGAAGAGAGAGAGAGAGAAGAAGAGGGAGAAGGACGAAATTAGATTTTGTCCTTTGGAAGGACAAAATCAAATTTCCTCCTTTGCAAGGACAAAATCTAGTTTTGCTCTTAATTTGTAAATTTTTATAGAATTCGTCCTTTGCAAGGACGAAATCACTTAATTTTTTTTTAAAAAAGCCATGTGATGGCGCTTACGTGGCAAAAATAAACAGTATATTGGTAAATATTTTTAACTGAATACTATTTTAGTAAATATTTTTTAAAAAATATTATTTATATAATTTTCCCTTTTGATGGGGTTATCTTTCCATCTTCGGGTTTCTCGGGGGTTCAAGTTTGCATTCGAGATCTGACTGGGTTAGTCTTGGCCAACTTCTATGGGGGGGAAGGGCATACTGATGTGGCTAAGGACTGGAGCTTTTGGGAGCAGTTAGAGCTAGGGGTGCTGATGAGCCGAGCTAAGTCAAGTTTTGGGTTAGCTTGACTCAAACTCAATCGAGCTACTAATCATCTAACTTAAGCTCGGCTCAAGAAGTAAATAAAAAACTCTAGCTCGAGCTCGAATTCATATATAGTGACAAGATAACTTAGCTCAAATTTGGCTCACTTATAATTTTAAAATAATACCAAAAACTTTTTTTAAAATTTGTTCTAATACAGGGAAAATTATTTAAATAATAATTTAAAAAATATTTACCAATTCGGACCACTTTTCCCAAAGTGGTGCTGTTTTTTGCCATGCAGGTACTAGTTGCTTGGCTGGCGCCTACGTGGCTATTTTTTTAAATTTTTATATGATTTTGTCCTTTGAAAGAACGAAATCAACTTAAACTTGATTTTGTACTTTCAAAGGACAAAATTGGTTATAAACTTAACCCGATTTTGTCCTTTAGAAAGGTGATTTCGTCATTCTAAATGACGAAATCGCGAATCGAACCGATTTCATCATTTCAAAGGATGAAATCACCTAACTTTGTGACTCCGGCAAACATAAGCGGCTTATGTACTAATTTTGTCCAAGGACGAAATTAAATTAATTTTTTAAAAAAAACTATTTTAAACTAACTTTAACACATGTCCTTGTTCATTCATTCATTCAAACACGTACACAATTTCATTCATTCTACACATTCCATGCATAACAAAGATAACATTAAAGTTATTGACATCAACTAATAAAAACAAACATAAAATAGAAATGTTTATCAAATATATTACATCACCTGTTAATAAAACGTTTAGTTTAAAAGAATCATATAATAAAGCTAATGTCATGATCTCCTACGTCCTCGACCTCGACCTCGACCTCAATGGTGTTGTACGAGCTCCTCCTCATGATTTGCCTACTCCAGCTTCGGCTCTAACTCTGGCTCTGGCTTCGGCTCTAACTCTAGTTGTGGCTCCGGCTCTAGCTTTGGCTCCAGATGCGGCTCCAGCTCCGGCTCCGGCTCAGCATAAGTAATAGATGGTTCAACATGAGCTAAAATTGGATTTAGCTGAGCTACATGTGCAGTGACCGAAAATGATGAACGGGGAGGAGAGCTATACACTGCTGATGAAGATGGAATTTCAAGAAATGAATCATGCATCGGCTGTGTCTGAGCGGCCTCGTCAACAGGATAATCTCTATGAACATCCATAATCACCAATTGAAGCAATAATAAGCTATGAAGGACATCATCATGCACCCTAAGCATCGACTGACATGATGTTAATAATCCCTCACCTGAAGTATAGGTGTTAATTGCATCAGTCAAATGCATAAGCATATGTCGAACTAGACGAAGCTATAAAACAAATAAATTAAAGATTAGATAAATAACAAATAATAAAATAATATGTGCCTTAATTAACAAAGTTATACTTACCAAAGCTACCTCAGATGTACCCCTAGGCTGATATGTCATCTCCTCTTCATCATCACACAGTAAAATATATCGTCGTGTAATCGATAAATACCACTATATGTACATGTTACGAACATCTCGCGATGTTGTAGCCATCTCCCCTCTCATAACAATGGCTCTCCTATCCTCCCATCGAGCAATACATGTTGCATGATGTATATCCTCCTATCTGTGATGTATACATAGAGTGGCTCCACTTCATAGTATGACGGCTCTTCATCATCCACATTCATATCATTTGTGGCAATTGCATTGTCTACTGCATCATCCCTCTCAACGTTAACCATCTGTTGAGCATTTTCTTCACACCCCTTCTTCATTCATGTTAGAATCTTATCCACTTGCTTCGCCAATATTACCTTCACCTTCATTAGCCTCATTTTCATCAATATCTTCATCGTGGACATAAGTGCCCCTACATATGAACATTGCATATATATTAAATTTCATATGCCTACAAATATTATATTCATTTATGAGTATATATTTCATCTTTGATTAGATGGTCTAGCATCGGTATGACCAATAGCTGTGTAGGGGTAATGAATGGCCATCGAACTTTGAGTTCCATACCATGCACTACCTTGAGACATTTGAAAGATAAATAGCTCGTGTGCATGCGATGTGTGCCTTCCATATTACACACAAAATTCAAAATTTAACATCCTAATTTTTATTAATTATAAGATTAAAAAAGGATTCACAACTTAATAAAACCTTACATCCAATTTGGTCCACTTCCTTCATAAATATGGGCAGACAACCTATGACGTTCATTTGAAGCTACTGCTATAGATAAATTTCTTTCTTCTTCATCGTCCACCAACATTTACATATGTCTTTCATTGTTTACATTTCTTTTAGAGCTCCTATGAGAACTCCTATGTGATCTACTTTGCCTTTCACTAGGCACACATGCCTCTTTTTCGAGAAATAAGTCGAAACAAATTATGTAACGCAAGAGGTTAAACATAAAACTCATTGATGCATAATTATTTGTACATATTTGTCTCGAATTCAATCCATATGTTGGAATAACATATTTTATAGTGATTTTCCATCTTCTTTGATCCCACCCAGCCTTGCTAGCTACTTGTATCTCAAATTCATCATATGTTGATGGTTTCTTAATTAATAATCCTTCGTACATCCGTCATAATTAAACAAAAATCTAAGTGTTTCTTCTGCCATCTCTATTCACTTAATTTATAAACAATAAATTAAATTAATATTAGATTAAGTAATTATCTCAAAACTAAGAGGCTAAAATTAGATGAAGCAATTAATATTACATTAAGTAATTATCTCAAAACTAAGAGGCTACAATTAAATTAAGTAATTAATATTAGATTAAGCAATTGCCTCATATATCAACGAGCAATAATCATACACTTCTTCACATATTTCTTCTCTTATCCAAAGAAGACAACAAATATTCTCATACACTTCTTCAAATATTACATCTACCCTATTGATAAAAATATTAAACTATTACTAACAATATCTCTATATAATATCAAAACTAAATTTGAGCTAACTTATATTTTTTTTCTTGCAATGCAATGTTGAAAGTAGCTTATACCCACTAGTAAAGAAATTCAAGAGAGCCAAAATAGTCAAATGATTATAGAAAAATAATTGTATAAATGTAAATGCCACTTAGCCCAAATAGTTAAAAAAAAATTAACAACAAACAAGCCGTGCAGGGAACTAAAAAATTGACATGAAAAAATTTCTACACATAGTAAAAATAGTAACTGTGAATATAGGGGGGCCGGAAATTAGATGTATAACATCCTAAAGTCACAACCCGAAATTAGATGTATAATAATAAATTCCCTATCTATTCAATTTATATTTTCTCATGTTACGACATAAACTAGAAAGAGGAAGAAGCCATTCTCGAAATCAATCAACGGCTGAAATTAAAATTAGGGCAAGATCACTGACAAATTTAGGGGAATCGAACCTGAAACTCAATGGACGACGGCAGGGCAGTGGTGCTCAAATACAAAGCACGACGGCGGGGTGGATCGAGCACAATAGAAAAAAAATGAGCAGCGTGATCTGGAGCTAAGAAGCAGAAGCGGGTTAAGATGACAACGATTGTCTTGGGTTAAGTCATATAAACCGTTAAACCGATTTTGTCCTTTCAAACAACAAAATTAACTTCCCAAAGGACAAAATTATATAATTTTTTTTAAAAAAAGTTACGCAAGTACTAGCTACTTAACTAGTGCTTATGTGACAAAAAGCAAGACCACTTTAAAAAATATTTTTTAAAATAATCTAAATTTATAAATATTTTTATAATTATTTAAATATTTAAATAATTTTCCCTACAAAGTTTCACCCCCACCTTAGTGTTTCACAAATGGCCGATGGTGAGGCAGAGTTCGTACAATTGAGTTGGTTTGTATTGACAATTTTGCCATAAGCCTTTTCTATTTTCATCGTATGTCTCCGCTGCCGGCTGCGCATAACTGACGAAGGGAAGCGTACGAACTTCTTGGTGCTTTTCTGCAATTAGGGTGTCACTTCAAATTAGGCAGGCAGGCATCTTATTGTTTCCGAAGCGTTTGTTTTCCGTACTTTGATTTGGGCAATTATCATGTTTTGATTTGGTCATAAGTTCTTGTGCTAAAGGTGTTAATCTTTAGTTGATAACTCTTTAATCTGATTGGCGTTACATAAGATAGAAATTCTGCCTTCTATAAGCTAATGGTGCGAATGTTTTTCATTTTTTGTTCCTTTTTAAATGTAAATGAACTGAGTGGATTATCAATTCATATTCTTTCTAAAGTGGATTTCATTTGATTGATTTTGTCATAATTAACTGAAACTTTAGGGGACGAGAATCTTAAGGTCATATCAACTTGCAGTAAGTTGTCTAAGATGGAAAATGCTGCCAAGGATACACCACCAAATTGTAAAATTAAGCTGGTTAGTTCGCTTACATCCATATCTATTTCTTTTCAACCTACTTAAATAAAGTGACGCTATAGCTTACATGCATTTATGTCGAGTTTTAGAGGGAAAATGCTATAAGACGGAAGGACCAGGTTTATATTGGCTGTGGAGCAGGATTTGGAGGGGATAGGCCATTGGCAGCTCTAAAACTGCTCCAAAGAGTGAAGAAATTGGACTATTTAGTGCTTGAGTGTCTGGCGGAGAGAACTCTTGTGGACCGTTACCAAGCCATGATGCAGGGGGGTGATGGATTTGATCCTCAGAGTATGTTTCTCTTTTTTTTTTTTCTCGTGATCCTCTGTTTCTATCTATAATTCACATGAAGAAGGAAGAGACTTTTGATGATGATAACTTATGTATGTTGATCACGTGCCCCCTCAGATTGTTGAACTTCTGTGGGGGATCTGGGATCTGCCATTATTGAAAAGAGTTATATTTTTTTTTCTTTTGAAGATATCCTATCTTTTACGATTCCATTGCTATATTTTTTACATGGTATTAACTTAGATTTTATAACCTGTTTCCCTGATAAGTTTGCAGTCACAGACTGGATGTCATTACTCCTGCCCCTGGCAGTGGAAAGAGGTGTTTGTATAATAACCAACATGGGTGCAGGTTGGAAATTTCTTACTATTTAACATTTTCAAGAATTTGCATAATACTTGGGAAAAACTTCATGGTTGACATGATGTACATTTATAATTTTCTCTTGGAAGTGGACCCCATCGGTGCACAGAAAAAAGTGTTGGACATAGGAAGCAGTCTTGGGCTTGAGATAATTGTTTCCATTGCATATGAAGTTTTACTGGCTCATTCAGGTGTAAGGATCTGCTTACTTTTGATCTTAATAGACTTAAATATTTAATTATCATCCTGCTACAAACATTCAAATGTAAGATGGCCATTGGTTAAAATCACAACGGACTAACAAAAAAGTAGCTGACAATGAATGGCAAGATGGCTTTATTAATCATTGTGGCACAGAACTTCCTATAAACGGAAACTTGCTTCATTTGTAGTTTAGTTATATCTGTTGCCTAAGTTATGATTCCATTTCAAAGGCTCCATAATAGCCCATATAAATGATGGGATTATTTGATCAAGATGAATATGTGGAGAGCCCACAGGTGTTGCAAGCTTTCATTTGGTACTTGTTGTCAGTGCATATTTTGCCACTTGTATCCATACAAGACTGATCTTTCTTCTGTTTGATGCATATAAAGGTGCGAGCACATACCTGGGAGCAGCTCCCATTGTTCATTGCTTGGAAAAGTACAAACCACATGTTATAATTACTTCACGAATAGCTGATGCTGCCTTGTTTTTGGGTCCAATGGTATGCAAATTACTTTAGATCTTTTTTGTGTATGCCTTTAAGCTGGTTAATATTGAGTGTCGGAAATAGAAAATATGACAGTATAGAAATGTTATTTTTGCACTGAAGGCTTGTAATTTGAACAGGTATATGAGTTGGGGTGGAATTGGAATGATTTTGAGCAACTAGCCCAAGGATCCCTTGCTGGTCATCTTCTTGAATGTGGTTGTCAACTCACTGGTGGTTATTATATGCATCCAGGTACCCATCAGCTGTAGTTTACATTATGCATATGCATCTCTCCCGCCACCAAAAAACAAAACTTTCACTTTTTACTAAGGCTTTTAAAGTAATTCTATATGCTGGACAATAACTATGGAAAAAATAATTTGTATACACACACACACAAGCACACACATAAAAGGTAATTTTTCCTAGGGTTGATGTATGAGCATTGTTGAAGTTGACCTGATGGTTCTTGAACTTCAATGAAGAAAAGGGAATTGCCCACACTTTGCGCTTGCTCCACAATGCCAGCTGCTAGGGGAAACCATGTGCTGCCAAGGCCTCCTGTTTGATCTAATTAAAACAATCAACTCACCTTTTGTCAATGGAGGCTGGGGCGAAGTGTGGCAAAGGCAAGGGTAGTGTGTGCTAGAGTGGAGCAGAGGCCAGGGAGGAGCGTGGTGGGTTGGGGTGTTATCCCCTTTACCCCTTGTTTTAATAGCCTGTCGGTGAGGGAAGGTTGGCATAAAGTGGAGGTTGGGGCAGAGCAAGGGCACCCATACCCTACCCCTGGTTATTTGGGAGGCATCAGGGAGAACACTGGGTTGGGGTGGAACAAGGTGGCGTAAGTATGTGAAAAAAAAAGATTTTTTGTTTTACTTGAGTGCGAAGGCTGTTGACTCTGATTTGGCAGCTCTCACCCTTCAGCTGCATGTGTTGCCTGCAGTTGTGCATTATAATTTTAAGCATGATTTTTTTGCATGTGGAAGAGCTAGTGTAAGGCTACCGTTAACTACATTTCCTGAGCACAATTTTTTAGATGTGGGACCTCCCATTGGTAGAGGGTGAGACTAGGACGATCAAAAGAGGACCATGAAAAATAGGAGCCTTTGGGCACATGTTGTCCCATTCATTTTTTCATTTTGATCTCAACTTTAAATCAATGATTTAGATTGAATTTTCTAATTTGGTACCCTACACGTGTTAGATAGGTGTGTGACCTATTGGGATCTAAAGATCCCCTTTGTTGATGTTGTCAAGAATGTCGGGCCCATCTACTTGTGGTGAAATTTTGAACAGCCTTGATGAGTCCCCATCATCAAAATAAGAGCAAATTTTGCATGAACCCTACCATTGTGATTTTCCACTCATGTTCCTTATTCCCACACCCCCTGATGGTGGGTCACAATAGGAGGCCCATCGGCAAGTGAGCTGAAGGACAGGAGTTACTGCTACACTTGGGCACGGAAGCAATCCGGTCTGGTTCTCCTTGGCCTTCTAACCTCCTGTGACCTACGTTAGTGATGCTAGCCAAATGGAGGGTTAGGGAATTTCTGCCCTGACAATCAAGGGAAAACACAAATAGGATTAGAAGTAAGAAATGAAAAGAGTGCATTGTGGAAACCAAGTTGCCTCAAAAGTTCGCGCTGTTAAAGGAATGGCCCAACAATATATATCATGCCTAGGCTGACCCAAATACACAAATGCAGAGATATACAAATTATCCAACACCTCCTACACAGGCATGCATAATTTAACAGATGCGGATGCTGGCATGTGCACAAAACATACAAAGGTAGGGATGGGGATCAAAACCAAGACCTCCTAGCTCTTTTATAGTGCTTGTAGAGATTTAATGATCGCAAACACAGAGGAAAGCCCAAAGAGATAGATGCAGAGACTGATTGATTATCCAACGTGCATAAGATGATGGGATTTACATGTTTTGGCAAGGCACCTATGTCGATGGTCAATAGAGAGATTATTTTTTCTATTATTGTGAAAATCCGGGCTAGAATAGCCTCTGTTCCTCAGAAAATCTGAGAAATTTTTTTACAAAAAGGCCAGCCTTAACCTCTCATAAGAAGGAAAATCCCATGAAGTCTGCATACTAGACTTTTACAAAATGTTTCTATATTATAACCCTACCATACATAACATAGCATTTTCTTAGAAGAGATCCTGTCCATATAGGACAAAATGCACTCCCTCTCTTGTATGGGGGTTTGTGTCACATGCAACAATCTCCACCTTGACTCTATGTCACCTAGTAGAACCTGCGATTGCCTCCACCAAGTGTACCTCTTCACCTTCCACCTTGAATCAACTTCCTTCTGCACCCCATTTGACTGTAATGTTTTAAACTCAAAGCGATTAGTTATAGCTCATAAAATCTAGATAGAACTGGGAGAAATAGCATTAAAGTCCATTCCTCCTAGCCTTATAATGTTCAAATTCCTTTATCTAATATGCCTCCTTTTTTGCAAGCACTCACTTACACCCATTAACTTGATCAACAGTTCTACCAATTCCTAAGTCTTGTTCTTGTGTAAAGACTCCATCTCCTCCATCATGGTTGTCATCTTTTTGTCTTTATCTTTGAATTTTATAATATTATGAAAACAAGATGGATCTCCAAATAAAGTAAAAGAAACCATATCTTCAAAGCCTTATCTGATGCTACTTTAGCATTATGCTTTGAATTTTTTAACAATGTTATAAGGTACTCAGTGCTAATTGTCCTCCTAAGGACACTGCCATAGATATTTATCCTCTTCTTGAGCTTTGTGTCATCAACTTCAATTATCTATTAATTTTTCCCAGCACCTTTCCATCATCCTGCCTGTACCACATGTGGGCCTCTTCAAAAACTAAATCCCTATTGAATACTATTTTTAGTGCCTCAAGATCCTTTAGTCTATAGCCCTTCATTACTTTCTCATACTCGAGAAAAATGCACTTGCTAGATTTAGGATCAAGCTTATTTCTTTGAATGCTCTAAATATGGACTTACGCAGGATACCTGAAATTATGAGACTAGAGTAATCTATAGGATTTATTGTCCATACCTCAAGAAGATCAATTGCCATTCGACAATGACCAATTTATGATTAGCTTGTCAAATTAACCGTTTTAAGGCAAAATTCCTCGTCAAGCCTTACATTTGACCTCATAGTCCTTGCCCTTCCCAAGAACATCCTATTTGTCTCCACTTTTCCCTTCTACTGTGGGGTGCTGATATTGGTGAAGTTGTGTCCAATTCCTTTATACTTCTAATATTCAAGAAGTTCTATGAATTTGCAACCATTTACATGTTTGTTTTTCAACTTGGGCTTTCCACTACTTAAATTCATGAATACCTCTAATTTCTGTATCATAATATCATCCCAACTTATTCTTGAGTACTCATCAATAAAGTCCTTGTTTTGTTCTCCTTTTCTTTGATTTTATTGTTTTCAATATCTGTTGGATATGTGATCAACCTGCTGCAACAAATCTACAAATCGGCTTGAATCACATAAAGTCTGATTGTAACGGGAAATAAGTTATTGATAGTCTAAATGAGAATGCGCCTGCAATGACTACACAAGCTTTAGTTGAAGTATAACTAAAAACATCTGTAATTACATCAGTGATGCTGCACCCTATTATAATGTGCCAGAACCAACTATAATATCTCCTAAAACAAAGAGAATAATGTCTATCTACAGGAATTATGTAAGGAGGTGGATGGGACACCATGGGCTATATGCAATTATTGTTTTAAGTGTGTTTTTAGGGGATATATTCAAAGCAAGGCATCAACCAAACATAAAGGCACTTGGAGAACAATTGTACCAAGTACAAACAAGAAAATAAGAAAACACAAGTTAAAAGGAAGCAAAATTTAGTACTCGTTAGAAAAAAGTGGAGGAGGTTGATTAATTAAGACTTTTAGGTTTGACCAAGAAAGAAGTAAAATAGATTTGGTTGATGCTATTATATATATTGTATGGGTATCCATTTTTTACTGTTAATCATGTTGCTTTAAAAAAAATTGTTAAACATTTGCAATTATAATTTATGTGGGCCATATGAGCATTATGTGGCAATGTTCGAGAATTTATGAACTGACATTCAATGCATTGGAGAAGCTTGAGAGCCGTGTTAGTATTCCAAGTGATATGTGAAATTGATTCTTGATGTTCCTACAAGATCGAACTATAGGGAAGATGGTTAACATTTATGTGGATCCTCTAAGTCACGAGCAATGTTAAGCATCTTCCATAAAGTTCCATCTTATAAGAACATCAAGAAACAATTTATTTTTCAGTGATTTAAGTGGTTCAACATGTTTGTAAAAATCTTGTGATCATGGAGAATAAGATCTCACATATGCCACACTTACGTATATTGTTCACAATTTGTCAAACCATCTATAATGTGTCTTGAACAATCAAGTTGAGACAATGTGTGCAATAACATACATGAAATAAATCACCATCCAATAATGAAATCCCTTATAGAGTAAATTATCTTTGAGTTCATGAGCTATATCATCATTTGCACTAAAATTGTCTAAAACAACACCAAAGATTTTCCTCTTAATGGTTTAATGAACACATTTTCATAAAGAATATTCGCAATGACTTCGCCAATGTGACGGGATTCAACCTTGCAAAAATGAAGCACTCTCTTTTCTAACTTCCATTGCTTATTAGTAATAGCTAGGTGTCAAAACAATGTAGATAATGTTTTTGATAGAAGTCTACATATCACTTGTAATACACTTGTAATACTAACTTGACTCTCAAGCTTCTCCAATACATCAAATGCCATAAATTTATGATCGTAAACTCTTGAGCAAGCATTGCCTTGCAATACTCTTATGACCCACATACTTAAATAGTAGTTACAAATGTTTAATAAAATTTCTAAAATGAACATGGTTAACTATTAAAAATGGATATAATAGCTTCAATTAGATCGTAGTTAATTCTTACTTGGTTAAACCTAAAAATTTTAATTTAACACAATCTTTCACTTTTTTTCTCACCCAGTACTAAATTCTGCAGCCCCTTGAAATGAGTTTTCCTTTTTTTCTTGTTTGGGTTTAGTACAATCATTATTTAAATGCGTTATCACTGGGTTGGTGCCTTGCCTTTAGTACATTCCTCAAAGCATATATTAGTACAATAATTGCAACTAGTTCTGTGTCCCATCTTTGTCCACCTTTTTCTTAAAATGATCCCAGTTAATAGACAATCTTTGTTCTTTTAGGGCATATATTAGTTGATACTGATGCATTATTTGATGATGCAACACCACTTGATTCAACTACATAACATGTTTTTAGTTGTTGCTTGTGGATTTTGATTTTCACTATCAATAAGTTGTTCCCCTTTTTACAATCAGACATCATGGGGACCTACTGATACATAATTATTAGGAATTAACTTTGCAACATTTTATCTCATAGGGGACTTAAAAGTAAAGAGAAGATCAAATTAAAAGATATGAAAAGAATTTGTCTTGATTCTTACATTAAGCATAAACAATGAAAATGTTGTAGCATTCTGAATTGCATTCACAACAAGATTACGAAGCATTTAACCACTATTTTACTTTTAAATTTCTACTCACTCCATTATGCAATTTTACATTCTTAAATTTTGTTTCATACCACAATAATCCTTCATTCGTGCTACCCATAATATTAAATACAAGGTGAGTGAACATTCTCCTTAACATGGTTTTCTAGCTCATGTGAGAATATAATTGTTGTAATAAAAAGCAGGGCAGATTTTTAAGGTATATATAAGAGATTGCATGCAAGTAAAAACCCACTAGAATGTACGAGTAAGAGCTACATGCTTATACAATTTATCCGGTTGTAGTTGCTAAAGGATAAAAAATCACAATGGGACAACTACTTTTACATTATAAAGGCAATGTGCCACATCCTCAATTTGAAGACAAGACCTGGAGTGGCTTAAAAATACCTAGCATGAACAATAGAAAGAGCTTAGAAAACTGTAGTATGTGGAAAAAAAAAACAAATCCATGGCAAAAAATTACCAAGATTATTTCCAATTTTCAGCTGAAGAAGAAATTGACAGTTTCCATTCCTTATCAACTTAAGAATAACAATGACTGAGAAGTGAAGGAAAGAGATCAATCACAAATTGAATATATAAAACTACAAAGAGAACCTTCACATCCAATAGTGGTAGATTAAGACCAGAAATTTAGAAGAACGGCATCAGTGAAACATGATTCTTGTAATTGACAATAAATATTTGAAGGAATGAAATAAAAGTGTAACCCAAGCCGAATAGGATGGAAGAGTGGTGGTCAACAGTAGGAGGAAGGTGCAGTTGCTGGTGGTGGAGGGGAAGGAATGGCAGCTGGCGGGAGAGGACGGGAAGAGAGGTGACCAATTGAGTTAGGGTTCACAGAACTTAGAAGAGTCGTGGCATTGGTTAGGGTTGAGTGAGTGGATGATTGGGTATTAGGGTAAATGGGTTTTAAACCATGGGTTGATGAGCATGGATAGCTCTATGCCCACATCTGTAAGCATGGAAAACTCTATGTCCACGTCTGCTTCTGCCCATTAGGCTAGATAGAAAACTTGTCTATGTTTGATGCATTCGCTGCAGACAGGGATATGCACATATATAAGATAGGTAACCTTGTTTGTGCTTTTTGCGGATGGTGTAGTTTTGGTTGACGAGATTGTAGTATGGTTAATTGTAAAAATTGAGTTATTGAGGGAAGCTCTAGAATCAAAAGTTTTTGATATAAGTAGGACTAAGAAGAAATATTTGGAATTTAACTTTAAATAAGGTAAAACTATATGTAGAACCTTAGTTGAAATAGATGGGCAAGAAGTACCAAAAGGTGAGCAATTACGATATTTGGGATGTATTTTCCACAAAGAGGGAGATTAATAGTGATGTGGTACATAGGACAAATGCAGGTTGGGTAAAATAGATGGCAAGTGTCAGGAGTATTGTGTAATCGGAGTCAAGTTCTAGAAGACAACTATTAGACATGCAATACTCTTGGGAGTAAAATATTGAGCCCCAAATTAAAGTCATATATATAAATTGAATGTAGTTGAATTGAGGATGCTATGGTGGATGTATGGGATAACTAGGAGAGATAGGATTTAGAAATGAATTATACACAAGAATTTGGGGGTAGCACCTTTAGAGAGCAGCTAAAGGAGTGCAGGTTGCGTTGGTATGATAATGTAAAAAGAAGACTGGTGGATGCCTTGTTAAGAAGGTTGGACGGGATCCATGTACATGATGCCAAAAGAGGGAGGGTGAGACCTCAAAAACTTGTATGGAGTTAATAAGAAAAGAGATGACAGTGATATAACTTAAGAAAGAGTTGGCACAAAATAGGGTAGAATGGAGGTGAAAGATCCATGTCTCCAGTCTTAAATTGTTAGAAAAGGGCACTACTTGATTATCATTATGTTATGATAAATGCAGATGTGGACGTGGATGGACAAATGGACAGCAGATGTCTTTGAGCAGGCCCAATGAAAGAGACTAGAGTCTTCTACTGTGCTCTGGCTTGGTCTCCATTGCTCTTTGCCCTGCCCTCCATGCTTCACCTCAAGCTTAAAAACAGTAGTCTACACTTGGGCGGAGAAAACTATATATATAAGATCATTTAGTGTAAGGTTAACCTCATGCAACCTTATGGAATGTTAATTTTCTTTTGGTAATTATTTAAGGTTGATTTTTGTAGACCCAATTGGTGTGAGCACCATCAAAGGGGGGAATGGGATGAGGGCGATGAGTTGTAAATTACGGTGCTAGGGTACTTGTGAAGTTTTTATCCACTTTGATGAGTAAGATCCCCTTATCAACGTCAGTCAATTTTTCAATCCCAAAACAATGGCTGAAATTTGACGAGGTTAAATGGATGGATTCCACATAATGGAATGACCCCAAATTTGGTAGGCCCACATCGAAACAAAGGTTTCTTCTTAAATCCCAATCGATTTCTCACCTGTCTTTAACTTCCAAAGACCTAAAGCAGAAAATGCAATCTCAACTATTGATTTGTAGGTGAGATTGAAATGTCCTGATGAAGGGGGCACACAGTCCTCTTTTGTTTCCCTTGGTCCCACTCTCTACAATCATTGGCAGGGCCTACTTGTAAAACATCAACCTTCACATACTCTGTTTGGTAATCTGGTAGTTTGCAACCTTTGATACGAGTATGAAAAAGTTGCAGGTTTGAAATTGCGTGACAAATAGTTGACTAAAAATATTCTGAAACATAATGATCTTTGTACTGTAATTGTGGTTTAGTTGACATTTAGCATTAATGTCCAACTCAAGATTTGAATACATTACAAGTACTTCCTGAAAATATTGAGACAATGATCTTCATGTTGTAATTGTGGTTAGTTAATATTTTGCAATAATGCTTGACTGCAGGAGATAAAGCCCGAAATTTAACTTTTGAGCAGCTACTAGATTTGTCCCTTCCCTATGCTAAAGTGTGTTTTGATGGAGAAGTATGCGTGCAAAAGGTAAAAGGCAGTGGAGGTGTCCTTAATTTTCATACCTGTGCTGAACAACTTCTCTATGAAGTGGGAGACCCTAGGGCCTATGTCACACCTGATGTGGTAAGTACGTGCTGATGGCCGTATAGATTTAGAAACGAAGTTATATAGCATGCTAATGCTTTGGGATGCTACAGATTATAGATTTTACTGATGTTTCATTCCACACACTTTCGAATGATAAAGTCGTCTGCCTTGGAGCAAAGTCGTCTGAGCCATTCTTTCCTGAGAAACTTCTGCAGTTGATTCCGAAGGTAGTATCTAATACAATGTTTGTGGCTCAAAACTTGTTTATGTGGTTTCTCTCGAAAATATAAAAATAAAATAAAATAAAGAAACTTATATCTGTATTTTATTAGAAGTGAATTGTAAAATTGGCTTCTAAATTTGCACATACAGTTTGGTTTAGCTATGTGGCTCATCTAAAATTAGTTTCTTTCTGGCATGTTGCTTAGGATTATGGATGGAAAGGATGGGGAGAGATCTCATATGGGGGCTATGGATGTGTAATGCGTGCTCAGGCTGCCGAACTTTTGGTTTTTTCCCTATCCTTGGCATCTATCTGTATAATTTGTATGTCTATGTAAAATCTTTTGTTCATGTGTTGTCCACACACAATTTAATCGAACCCTTCAGTTGATTATTCTCTCGACTTTGTAAAGGTGGCAGTTTGATTAAATTGAGGACCTCCTTTAAAACTTTTTTATGTTCATGGTGCAACTTAGCAAACTCAAGAGTGTAACATAATAATGTTTAAAAATTATGTAATAGCTGTGAATGTATGCGTAGTCTAGAATATGTTTGTGTGTTCGAGAAAAGAACAGGCCTCCATATCTGCATTTCTATGTGAATGTTATTAAGAGTATTTGCTCTCATTGTATTTTGGCCGTCTTTAGTGTTAGTTTTTTATTATAGAGGGTAGTTTAGTAGTTGATGTTTTTTTTTATGATTGGACAGCCCTTACTTAAGTGAAGGGCAGTTTCATATTGTGTTTATTTAGTGAGCTCGACCCTATATTGCAAGGGCCTGCTCTTGTATTATTATCTCATATTTATGTCGATGGGATTCTCTCTTCCTCCTCATCTCCAAAACCCTAGTTTTCATGATTCTCAGACATATGGTGCTATATATTTTTATTGCAGAAGTACCTCTACAGTAACTGTATCCCTTGAAAGCTTCCTATTTAGGGAATCTATTACCCTGCAAAACTTGCTTAGCAACTAAAAATTCTTCCAGGAAATCAGCAAGTCTGGATTTTCTATTTTTCATTGTAATGAGATTGATGTTCTCTAATTAAACATGTCCTGCTATAATGGTGTGGATCAAGGTTACTGGACTGTTGCATATATGTGGATTTAACACTATAAAGTAATGCAAAATGGTTTTTTTTCTTCTGAAGAACAATTATATCTGTAGTTTATTTCTTTGCTCTCCACTCTTTCCAGTAAGGGTCTAGAGAAAGTGACGATCCATACCCTATCAGCGACTATTGTCTCACTTAACAAAAGTAATGTGAATGCTATTATCTAATTAAATGGGGCCTGCTTTTATGTTGTGGATCAAGGTGCATATATGTGGGTGAACACCTAAAGTAATGCAAAACGGATGGTTTTCCTGAATAACAATTACATCTGTAGTTTATTTCTTTGCTTTCTACTCTTTGCAGTAAGGATCTTGAGAAAAGTTATAATTCATGCACTATCAGTGACTTTCTGTCTCTCTTGGCAAAAGGAAAATGCAAAAGATGCTAAGAAATAGAAAGAAGGATTTTGCAGAGGTTGGCGACTTAGTAACGGCTTTTTTTTTGTACAGGTAAGGTCCTGGATTGAAGAAATATACCCTGGTATTAGAGATAGAATAACCTCCTATGTCATTGGTCTTGATAGCCTGAAGGTAATTGATACTAATCAACCATTGGATTTAAGAAACATAGTGGATGTGAGGCTGCGCATGGATGGTTTGTTTGAACAGAAGGAGCATGCGGCTCAATTTGTTAAAGAGTTTATAGCTCTATACACGAATGGGCCAGCTGGTGGGGGTGGAATCAGGTCAACATTCTTTACTTTTTCTTTTTACCATTTGTGGGTGAGGGCTTGAGGACTGGGTTTTCAATCTAGTTGATGAAAACTTCATAACCTCGTGATAATAAGGTGAATATTATGCTCATTGGCAAGCCTTCTGTTGTTTTTTACTTGCAGCACGGGGCAGAAAAAGGAGATAATTCTTCAGAAAGAACTGGTAATCTCAAGATTTTTCTTACGTACTGCTATGGATTAATTCAAAAGTTGTTTGTATTTGCACTGATCAGAAAATATTTAAAATGCTTTCACAATATGAAGAAAACCGATTTGTTCAATCAGTATATCTTACCAAATCTAACAAAAAAAGATTTTTTTTTTTTGGCACGAATGAAAATATATAGACTGGATCACTTTCTGCGTTGAATTATTATTATTATTTTCTTTGGTTATACATGTAAATATATATATATATATATAAAATTACATAAAAAAAATAGATTAGCAAAGTCATTTCTTTTTGAATTTTTTATTTTAATATTTTTGACCTTTATTAATAGATTAACTTTTTTAGAATCTGATCTAATATTTTAGGATTTTAGTAATTAAAACAGATTCTATTCTATTCACTACTTTTAGCAGAATGAAGTCCAGCTTCATCCTTTAACTCACAGCAGATAAGAAGTTATATGCCAAAGAAAAAAGGTATCTAAGAAGTTGAGATTTGTGTTCCTTCACATTTTTATTCAGATATCAAACTTGTTAATTAGTGTGAATATGGTTTTTAGTACTTTATTATCTGTCACCTAACAAAACTATATCGACCCCTTGATATTGGGCTTCAATCTGCTTACTCTCAGCTCTTCAACTTATTCTCTTTGGTTTCTAAACATTGTGTGTCTATACCCTATTGGCTCTTCAGCAGTGAGAAAAATACAATAGCAAAGTAAGTTGTTGGGTCATGCAGATTGGGCGTGAGTCTATATTTTGGCAAGCTGAAGCAAAGAAAACTGAGCCAACTAACTCTACTAGCCAGGAGATAGCGGGAATTTCGATGGAGAAATTTAGTCTACATCAGGATTTGAAGACACTGCCAACATCTGGACATGGCTACCGTACCTTGTCAGAATTAGCATCAAAGGCCCCAAGTGGTCAGTCAATTGCTGTTTGTCAGGTAGCACATAGCAGGGCTGGGGACAAAGGAAATGACTTGAATTTGTCCATCATTCCACATTTTCCTGAAGATTTTGAGAGGCTGAAGTTGGTTATAACATCCCAATGGGTGAAAGACGTGGTTTCAATACTTATGGATTCATCCTCTTTCCCAGATTCGGATTCCATTGCAAAGAGAAATAAGTGGGTTCAAGAACATGTGAAGGTGGAGATCTATGAAGTTGGAGGAATCCATTCTTTGAATGTTGTTATCAGGAATATCCTTGATGGTGGGGTAAACTGCTCCCGGAGGATTGATCGTCATGGAAAATGCGTTTCAGATCTCATTTTGTGCCAGCAAATAGTGCTGCCTCCATGACCTTTTGAATGGAGTGATCTGATTGAAATGGCATGAAAATTTGTAAGTTAAAAACTGTTTTTTGCATCTAGATTGTTACGATTTTTAGTTTGTTTTACTTCTCATTCAAGTGGCTTTTTGCAAACCTCTACTTCAAAGATTCAAGTGGCCCCAGTAATACATTTGTGTATTCCATGTGTGCAATTGTTTTGCCCAGGCAGCTGACCTCCACCATGCCCTATGCCCCTCACTGGCCAGCAGTCTGCCGTGCTTTACTTCGTCTTCTACAATGTCGAGTGCAGACTCCAGAGGGTACTCTTCGTACGCATAAAGTAGAATTTTCCATTTTCTTATTATACAATATGACGGCCATATGGAAGCGGTAATGATTTGTAGTGTCCAGTGTCCCATATTTTGTTCGAACCTAATCTTTAAAATTTTGTCGAAGCTTTATTAGCAGTATCACGAGAAACTAATTCTGCATTTAAATATCATTGCATTAAGTGGTGATATTTTGATGTTTTTGGACACCATTGAGTTAACAATACGAGGAAACTAAGACTTTGTTTGGATTGGGGGAAAGTTGGAGAAGGGGAAAGAGAGAGAATCCAGAAAAAAGGGAAATGAGGGGATTCTTAAAATCTTTCTATTGTTTGGTTGAAAGTATAATTCTTTGTTTAGTTTAATACGATGGAGTTTAAAAGAAATTATAAAACTATATATAAATATAATAAATTTATTTAAAATTTTAATTAATTTATAATTAAAACTTATCAAATAAAAATATTGTATCTAAAATATAGAATCATCGAAATAAAACTTACTTCAAAAGCATTCTATATTACATGTCCAAAAGTTACTAACTAAAATTATAACTAACGCAAAAATCAAGTTTTTTAAACATATTAAAACAAAAAAATATTGTTACATTCATGAACTCATCATTATATCTAACCAGTCTTTACGGTACTCAAATGCAAGTTCCATGAAAGCCTTCGCTTTTATGATATCTCAAGTAAGATAGGTGTATGCCTTAAGTTTGTACTCTCGATCAACATTGTCCATTTTTTATATTTCTTCAAATATTTTTTTTTCTTTGTATGCATGTGGCCTATTAGCACTACCATGCTCAAGTGCGATAGCAATTGCTTTTATTCCACTTTTAAACGATTTGAGTTCTTCAACTATATCCACTAGTTAAACTTTTCTTTTTAGATGTTTTTCTTTTTCTTGATGAAGATGAGGGTATAGATTGTTTAGGTTGAGAATCAACGATGAATTTAAAATTGTCTTCCTCAATGTCTAAGTCTTGTGTCAGAAAATGGTCAATAATATCATCCTCATTGATGTTCTCCTCCAAACGCTTCTTCTTTTCCTTGGCGGTTTCAGCACCTTCACCAAGAGCCTGATCATTGCCAATAAGTAGAGATAAGGCTTCATAATTGTAAATGGGCTTATCTCTAAACTGTTTTACATTAGGATGCCCCTATAAGAAACCACAATTATACATTCATTAAGTGCACAAAGTAATCAATGTAATACATAACAAACAAAATTAATTAAACCATATTCCATACCTTAATATAATCATCTTACACTTTGGCATCGGTTTCAAATATCTTTGTAACATTATTAAAGCCACTCATGTTATAAAGATCTTGAAGTATAGCAAACTACCTACGCAAGGTCTTCATTTAGTGTTTTACATTTTTCACAGTGCATTCAATACCAAATTGCTCGTTAACAACATTTTGAACAACAAAATATGCACCTCTAGTAAAGCTATGATCAAATTTTTGGCCTCGTTGCATTTGGTCCTTCAAAACTTCAGTTAGACATTTGTCCATTAGGGGTGACCATTTAGATTCTTCCCCATTTTCAATAATTATTTCTTAATTATTAAAATCATGTAGAAGAAAAAATATGTTAATGCAATAAATATAAAACATCACACAAAGAGTCTACACTTCTCATTATAAGTATTCAAAATACATGAAACCTCATATATCATTAGTTTCCACATCACACTTCAAACGACATATATGACAAACATCCATTAGACATATCGATCGTATTATAACTAAATGTAATTTGAAGTGTAATCATGCCACATTGCATCAGAAATTTCTTTGCATAAATTGTTTGCATGTCGATAAGCTTAATCCGTTTGATACAGTTGGAGGAATCACTTCTTCTAAATCTTCGTTCAATAACTCTACATCAACTTCTGAAGTGCATCATCTGGATCCACTCCCATAAGATAATTATACAAAATATATCCAGCCAATACTATATCAACTTGTGTTTCAATTGAATAAAATTGTTCTGCTCCTATGTGCAATATAGGAAATCGCTTCTTCAACACTCCAAAAGTTCTTTCAATTGCATTTTGTAGAGAAGAATGTTTAAGATTAAACATTTCTCTATCATTTTCTAGTCCATGGGATGTGTACTCTTTCAAGTGATAACGTATGCTACAAAATGAGCTATAAAACCAGTTCTCAAGGCAAACCCTACATCTACCAAGTAATATTTTCTTCAAGAAAACAAATATATTATATACTTCAAATTAAATTGAACATGACATTGAGCAATTTAGTTTGTTATTACCTCCTGGTACAATAAGTTTATTCTCTCTACTTAGTGCATCATTCAATATCCTAGAATCAGAAGCAAACCCTTCCCAATTGGCTAATACATAAGTGAATTTCAAATAAAAAAAACATGATACCAAAACATTCTGTGTGGGATTACGCCCCCTATACCTTTGCACATCATTGTTTGGTACTTTCACATGAAAATGTAAACCATCAATTGCCTATACAATCCTGCAAAAAACTAATGACTACATACCACTTACGTTGTATAGATATGAAAATTATTATATATATACAACTTATGCTAAATTTTACCTTGTAATAAGGCCAAAATCTACTGCTATACTTGATTTCTGGTGGAATCTCTGACCCGGTTGGTTTCTTGATAAAATAACTCTCCATAGATATAATTGCATTAAGCACATTGTGAAAATGTTGATTAACGATCTCTATAAATATTGCATGAAATTAAATCTAACTATTCAATTTCTTAAATTATGAGACATAATGTAAAGGAACTTTACAAGTTGTTCCTCTACCAAACTCCTTCTAGAATCCTTAAGTAGACCTATGCCTCTTAGAATATAGGCTTGTTTCCTAAATGCATCAATTCCCATCCTTGTCTCATTTCGACAATCTTCATTGCTAAGTTGTGTAAGTCGAGTAAAATAATGTTGTCTCTCACTGTCTCTATTCTCTATCATAGGCTTCTTTTTGTATGTCAAATGATGATAAGTGAGTGTAATTGTCGCAGCATAAGTTGCATATGTAACAACTATTCCCACAATCCATTATTTTCTTCTTTCCCAATCATCTCTGTCCATCTACAAGCATACAATTTTTTTATTATAAGAATGATGAAGACCAATTACTAAACATTAATAGTCAACTTATCTCTCACTGTTTGTTTAATAAAAATATAAACATATATAATCAGGAAACAATTTAATCCAAGTTTCTTTAAGTACATATTGTTCTTGCTATCTTCTGAACCAAATCACATATGGAAAATCAGAATTTAAATCACATTGTTCATCCCCATTCACCATATACAATTTTCTATGACTATAAAACATGAAAACACCTAAACAAAGATATATGTTGTGCTTACTACAAATTAATAGGAAACGTTTAGTTTATACTGTCATTTTTAGTTAAGTGCAGCACTCCCCACAATGGGGGGAACTCTGGAACTAATGTGTGACATTAAAGAAATACTGTGTTAAAAGAGTAGCGAGAAGAAATATGGAAAGAAAGAACCACCCTCATCCTCTTCTTTTAGCTCATTACTGGCATCAGCTCTTTTGAGTTACAATGAGAAGTGATTAGAAAAAAAACTATTTATTTCGTGAAGCTTGGTCACACTTTGGGGAAAGCTGGAGTCAACCAATCATTAGGTTGCATTTTCACAAGAGAATTAATTAGCTAGACTATTGACAATATAAAAAAATTGTGAATTGCAAGCTTCTTAATTCTTTTACATGAAAGTTTGGTTAAATATCTGTATTCTATGTTGAGTCGAACTGAAACAGGTCTTATATCACACTAGTTTTACATTAAAAGTGAAAAAAGCCTATTTTGGATCAATTTGATAGATGCTGCTATTTTTTACTACTCACGATTTTGTGATAGGCCAGCATCACCACCTAAAAGTAATTATGGAGGCAAGCAGCCATGAGACATTGATTTGGATTACTTGACATAAGCATACAGTGAAAATCATTTTTCAGAATTCCCACAAAATTCTACTCATATGCAAGATGAGTAAAGACACTCATGATTTAAAGAGCTAGATTTAGTAATCAATTAACAAGTCTGAATTCTAAGCATGACTCTGACAAATGAACCAAAATCGAATCCAAAACTTGTGTAGGAACCAAATAAAGACACAAATAGAGACAACCCAGGACGCAGGCGAGATTGCAATATCGATTGGTAAATTGGAAAAAGAGTTCTATAGAGGGGGAGAGGAAATAGAAGACATCACCTACCTTAGTTTACCAGGCCTGAAAAGTTAACGGCGAACTCAAATTAACAACTACATCTTCATACACAAAACCAAAAAAATACACCAAAAATTCCATATCAGTAAAGCATCCAAAACGACCTGCGACATGCACATATATCAAAGCATGAGTCTTTGTGAATGCAAATGCAACATAAATAGGAACCAGAAAAGGAGAGGAAAAAAAAGCAAGGACTCACAATAAAGCCAAAGTTCCGACCGGTGGTGGCAAGGCAGGAGGAGAGAGAGAGAGATGGGGGAGGCGATCTCTTCGGATGGCTACTCGGATCAGGGGAAGAAGATGGCCCTGCCCTTTGAAATTGCTCCACCTGGGATCATGAAGGTAGGAGATTAGGACATAGAGAAAATATATCACTGATTCGCGTTGAGATAAGCAAGAAGCATCAACCTTTAGTGGTGAAAAAATTTTGGGCTTCCGTTTCCACGTTCTTTCTTTCGCTTTCCAACTTACTTTTTTTTTTCCAAGGAAATGAGGGGATTTTACATAGATTCTTTTTCTTTCACTCACTTTCCCTCAGTCCAAACAGACCCTAAGGGAACCTAGGCCCCTTACTCTTTTCCATTGGCTATTATGCATGTTAATGAAAAATTGAAAATACAAGTCACTCTTGTAACATGATTAACTTAACTTTTAAGAGGGAAGTATGATGTATTTGCATTTTAATTAAGATTAATTTTGTAATCGAACATACATTGATGAAAATCTTTGGGATAAAGATTTGCTAACTTTGTCTATGAAAAAAGATTTGCTAAATCTAATAGATTTTGTAAACAATGTTTTATTATTAATACAATTTTGTTAGTTTGGTACTCTGGTTTGATTTGGTTTGGCTGATGTTTGTCATAGTTGATAGCTCGATCTTTGAAGGGAAACTGGTTCTAATTGTTGGGAAAATTATACAATTTTTTTTGAGTTAGCCAAGAAACACAATAAATAAATTTAATTTTACTATTATGACAAAATGTTAGTGTGTTCTCTACACTTCCCAAGTATAGGAAAGGTAAATTAATACATCTATAAGGCAAAGTCACCAATAAGGTATTTCATTAAATACATGGAAGACACAATATTTTATATGATACACTTCTAAAGAAATAGTTACATTCACAGAGTCTATATAGACCAAGTTTACTATCAATAATAGCGATACACTCTACTTTGTAGAGATTATACAATTAAGGGTCAATATTTTTTTCACATGCAATAGAGATATTTCACTGAAAAGGTGGAAAAAATGGGGAAATGATTACCAATACAATTTACTTTGATTTGTCTTCTTTATACTAAGAGGAACAACTTTAGCTTGAAAAACTTTTTCCTTTCCTTTTTCCTCCAAAAAACTCACTTTCTTACTCTCCAAAGTATCTTTCAAAGACTTTTACTTTGCCCCTTCTTTCTCAAAAGAAAACCTTCTTTTTTTAAGAAGACTTGACCTAGTACCAAAAATCTCCTTCATTTACTCTATCCACTTAAACCCAAAGTAGGTTAAGTAATAGGTCACCACATGAGAAGGAAAGTTTAACAATGGTCTCCAAATGGATGATAGGCCCAATAATTCTCCCCCTCCCTATTCATGTGGGGCTCCCTCATGCTACACAAGTGAGCCAACTTTACCCATGCCACCCCAACCTCAACAAAGCTCATCTTTTACCTTAGAGATAGTCTTCATCATATTTGATGAGTTTTTATCAGTATAGATCTTCATCAACTCTAAGATTATCTTCGCAAATACATCCTTTATCCAATGGTACCTCACATCAATGTGTTTGATTCTAAAGTAAAAATTTGTATTATTGCTCAAATGGATGACACTTTGACTATCATAATGCACAACAATAGTGTCTTACTTTAGACCCAAATCTCTTATAAATCTTTTTTCCCATAACTCCTTACAAGCTTTGGTAATTGCAATGTATTCGACTTTCATTGTAGACAATGCAACACACTTTTGCAACCTTAATTTTTATGGTAGGACTCCCCCACAAAAGTGATCAAATATCCTGAAGTATTTTTCCTTGAATCAAAATATTCAGGCATTTCCTCATTTGTAAACTCCTTAAGTAAAGATTTATCATCTCTAAGCATAAACATATCTTGGAAGAACTTCTTAGATACCAAAAAATTCACTTGGCTGCATTTCAATGCTCCTTCCCTGGGTTTGCAAGGTGTCTACTAACTACTCCAATGACTTGTGTAATATCCAGCCTTGTACTAACATACACTAAAGTCCCTACCATTGATGGATAGGAGATTTTGGTTCTCTTCATTCTCCTTCTCACTTAAAGGATTTTGCTTCTTATGCAATTTGAATTTTCTTAGTGGTGTACTAACAGGCTTTGTATTCTTCTTATTGAATTTTTCAAGTACTTTCTCAATGTAGTTTTCTTGTGATAACCATAGTTTCTTAGCCTTCTCATCACACTAATTGTGATCTTCAAGATTTGCTTTACGGGCCCCAAGTGTAAGATCTTTGACTTTAACCCGGTTTAATTTTGATTTAATTATGTGTTATTGTATGGTTTTGCTTATATTTGCTGGTTTGACTTGATTTTGGGGTTAAAGGTTTGTAATTATAGTTTTAACAAAGTTTAATTTTATTTTTATAAATTTTAACATCAAACTTAATTTATCCTATTTTTAGATATTTTATGAGAAATTTTCATAAATTAAGGGTGTCCACCGTGGGCTCCACGTCCATGTTTAGATGGCAAGTATCCCACGTGACCCTAAACTTTAATTATTTTATTTTAATAATTTTTAGAATTTTTAAACTTATTTTTAGTCTTAAAATGAGCCTAATTAGCCACTTAGGGCGTTATAATTGTATTTACAGAACAACAATTTATATTTATACCTCAATAGCTTACTATATAAGAAAAGCCCTAGCATATTTTCCAATTGGGAAAGGGTTGTGCTTGGAGGCAAGGTGGTACCCTAATTCCCCTTTCCAAAGAAGGAAATCCGATTTAGGTGAGTTTTAAGCCTTAATCTTCCCAATTCTTCCATATTTTCTCTTAATCTCTCTTATTCCCACTTTCCCCCAAATGGTAATTGATTTATTTCAATAAAATTATTATTTTTAATTTTGTTTTCAAAGCCTGAAAGAGGGATTTTCATTTTTAATCATTGAAAATCATAGATCTACTTGTTTTCAAGATTATTTAAGCTTAATAGTCGATTTTGATTAAATATTAATCAAACCCTAATTTTGGGTAGGGATTCTTGAAGAATAAACCTTTGATTTTGAGTCAAGAACTTCTTGAAGGGAAGAGGTATTCATCTCAAGTGATTTTGTGCTTCAGATTTCATGTTTGGAATGGTTCAAGTGGTTTTTGTTTATTTATGTGCTTTTATAGTAGATTATTAAAAACATGTTATTTATGTTGATTTTCCTAAGAACAAGCTTAAGAATAGTTAGATCTACTATGTTTTAGGTTTGTATTTTGATATCATGAAGTTTTGAAGTGATTCTAGAATTTTCTATCATTTTTGGGTATTTTCAGTCTGATTTTTGTGAGGTTGAAGATGAACAGGAGAGTTTGGGTATAAAGTGAAATTTAGGGGCATTCGAACGGCCTGTCTGGCCGATCGAGCAGCCTGGCGTTCGAAAGGCCCAACAAGGCGTTCGAATGGCCAAATTCTAGTTTTTGCCATTCTTGTACATTTTGGTCATTTCTTGTTCTCTCTCCATGAATCTAATTTCTTATTATTAGAATGAGTTATTATTACTTATAAATGCTACTATGATAGCATGAAGACCATCTTGGAATTTATGATTTATGTCAAGTATGATTTAGGCTATGTTTGGTTATTTGTAGCATGATATTCTACTTGTCTTAAATTCATGGTAATGACTACTTTATGATTTCTTAATGATTTCAGTAGGTTTAACCATGAGGATGTGCATATAGCACATGTTATATTGATTATTGGTGAACCATGTTTTCATGTTCTAGCTTAAGTATGATGATGTTTATCCTTACCTAAGTCTAGCACGATGTTATACTTGTCTTAGATTCATATTTTGAGATTTTTACCATACTTGCTTCATGATTTTAATAGGGAAGGACAATGATAAAATCATGGATGCATATATATAATATATTGATTATGGTTTGTTCATGATTCACATGTCTTCGCTTAGACTTGAACAATACTATTTATGTACACACGTGTAGATATTTGTGATATTTATTTGACACAAATGGACCATGATTGAAGCACATGTGGACTGATTTGAGCATGTTTATTGTATTTGTGATCATGTAACATTGCTCATGTATGTACTATGTTGCACGTATCATAAAAATGATTTATAAATGAGATTAATCGTGATTAGCCCTGTTTGATTGGATGCAATTGAATGAATCGGTTGTTGAATTAATCGATAAAAGGCTTATCGGATCAATTTTGGGTCCGAAATGACATGATTTTGTTTTGAGTTCCTTTGAGAACGTGGTACCTCCCTGGGTTGAGATGAGTTAATTGCAGTATGAGTTATTTGTTGAGCTATTTGGAGCCTAATAATCTAGTATGGTATGTTGCGTGCACCGGCTATCATGTGCTATAGGTTTCCTTTGTGGAAATTGGGCTATCTCCCACAAGAGATTGTCCTTAGCGAGCACACTGTTCTAGGTTTCATTTGTGAAAATTGACCATTCTTTTTTAGGATTATCCTTAGTGAGCAGAGTGGTAACTCCCCCAATGCCCTAGGTTTTTTGTAGAAATTGGACCTTCCCCACAAGGGATTGTCCTTAGTGGGCGGAGTAGTTATTTTTCTCAATTATGAGACATCCACTATCGATGGTCACATGTGTATAGATTATTATACTCATTTACACATGTTGTGTATGGATAATAGAGCTATGTTGCACATGTGGATATGGCTTAATTTGCATGATATGCAGTATATTGTGTTTGAGACACTTGATATGTAGGGTGAATGTTTTCATTGAGAAATAAATATGCATCATATGTTTATGTTAAGAAGTTATTCATGCAAGATGTGATTATGATTGTGAATTCTACATGTTTATGCATGAGGTTTACATGTGATGGTGAAATATATCATGTATAGTATGATATGTAGGTGGTATGAATATGTAGGTGGCATGAATATGTGATGATGAGATAATATTGGTCATAGTATGATATGCAGGTAGTATGACTATGTGATGATGAGATATGTTAGATATAACATATTATGCGGACAATATAAGTATGTAAGGATGTGATATGTAAAATAGCATGATATGCAGGTGACATGAGAATGTGTTCATGTGATATGCTAGAGATAGTATGACATACATGTGCCATAAGTAGTTGCTTATGGATGGTAAATTATGACATGAATGCATAGGTTTATGCAGATATCCCATGATGAATGGGTATGATGGTTGATTACATGATGGGTATTATGTGATTTTTCTGTAATGTCATCTTAGATTTACTTCTGTATTTAAAAACCCTTTTTGAGCTTGTGGCTCACCCCTCTTTGTTGTGTTTTATTTTGGGGCTACATGTTGTGCCATGTAGGTTGTCTGGATCGCCTTTATGTAGATCGCATGGGTGATAATGTTGCTTAAGAGGAAACCTTGGAGATCTTGAGTTTTGTAATTGCTTATATAGCATGTTGTATTGAGACTTTTATCTACTTGATTATACTTCACACTCTATTAGCCGATGTCAGCTTAAACTTTTATTAGCCATTGTGGGTTTCGACTCTTATATTTGAGCCATGTTTGGACTGTTTTGGACTAAGTATGTGGATTTGTGTGGGGACTAATGTTTTATTAGTTGTTTTTTAATGCTCATTTTTTTCTTGTACAAAGTTGATGTGTGCAACTTCATAATTAACTACCCAAGTAGGGGTTAAGTCTTCCGCAATTAAATGATAGTTCATTGCTCCACGTGCCATCTTCCCCTTGGACCAAGTTCGGTTCAGGGTTAACATGTGCCAGGGCATAACACCAAGTCTTTCATGGCAAAGGACTTGCTTATGTCATGCTTCAACCTAGCAATTTTGTAAGTATCATACCCAACAATTATCATATCATCAACATAAAATAACAACATAATGAAGTCACAATCACCAAACCTTTAGAGTTTGTTTGGATTAGTGGAAAGCGGGAGAAAGGAAAGGAATCTTCTTAAAATCTCATAGTTTCCACTGTTTGGTGCAATGGGGAAAGAGAAACTAGAGCGAAAAGTGAGAGAAAATGGATGAAATTTGGCCCAAAAATTTTCCACCCATCAACCCATGGATTTTGGGAGAAAATCATTGTACTAAATACTTATGTCTTACTGCTACTACTACCACCACCACCACTGCCATTATCGCTGCCACTGTCGCTACTGCCGCCGCCGCCACCACCACCGATGCCACTGCTACCGCCACCACCACCGCCGCTGCTGCCCCCACCACCACCGCCATTGTTGTCACCGCCACCACTATCTCTGCCACCACCTTTACCACCGCCGCCACCGCTGCCGCCGCCACCACCACTACAACCACCGTCGCCACAACCACCATGACCGTCACTGCTACTACCACCGCCACTACCACCACCACCGCTACCACCGCCGCCGCTACCACCACTGTCACTGTCAATTTTCTCTAACATCATTTGTGTAACCAAACAGTGTAAAATATTTAGGAATCTCCTAGTTTCTCTTTCACCTGGATTCACTTTCTCTTTCTCTTTCCCTTTCTCCTAGTTTCCACCAATCCAAACAGACCCTAATTGGTGGAAAGATGGGGAAAGGAAAGGAATCTTCTTAAAATCCTCCAGTTTTTACTATTTGGTACAACAGGGAAAGAGAAACTAGAGTAAAAACTGAGAGAAAATAGATGAAAATTTGGCCCAAAAACTTTTCACCTGTCAACCCATGGATTTTGAGAGAAAATCATTGTACTAAGGACTTATGTTTTACTGCTACTACTACCACCATCACTATCACTGTCTTCACCACTACTGCTACTGCCACCACCATTGCAGCTACTATCATCGCTGCTATCACCACCACCACTACTACCACCACCGCCGCCGCCACCACTGCAACTACCGCCACCTCCGCCACAACTGCAGCCACCGTCACCACCACCACCACCGCTGATGCAACCACCGCTACTTCCACCACCACCGTCGCTGCCATCACTGCCGCTACCACCACCACCACTACTATCGCCACTACCACCACCACCGCCACCACTGCTGCTTCCACCACCATCACTACCACCACCGCCACCACCGCCACTACCACCATTTCTACCGCCGCTGCTACCGCCACCACCGCAACCACCACCGCTGATAAGTATGAAATATATATCTATTTTATATGCCTTTTTATCTTATTTGCTAGTATAGATTATGTTAATTTAGTGTTAGTTATAGTTTATTTAAATTAAAATAGATATTAGTACTTTAGTTTAATTATTAATAATTTTGTAGTTATTAGTAGTTTAGATATGTATTTAAATCAAGTTGGAATTTTAGTTATATTCTACATGTCTAAAATGTGATGTTTTTATGTTTTGTAGGTAAAGTGCGCTTATCGAGGTACTTAGACGATGTTTGAAATAATTCAAAATAGTCTTAACATGCTTTAAAGTGATTTGGACAACTTTTCGGAGTTATAAACAAGTTAGAAATTAATATAGACATGAAGAAAAACTTAATGAACAGAATATGGACTATCCAGAAAAACTGTCCAGATTGTAGAAACATTGTAGCCATTTGAACGGGCACAGGGCGTTCGAACGGGATAACGTGATTTTGAAGAAAAACTCAGTATAAGCGTTCAAACGGGAATGCATGGCGTTCAAATGGGATAACACAGTTTCCTTGTTTCAGCCAATTTTGAGTCCTTTTCATATACAACTTCTTCCTACGGTTCTTATGCCTATATAAAGACATATTTGGCTCGAAATTGGGGGATTCTAGTAGATTTTCTGAAGAGCAAAAGGAAGAAGAAAATGGAAGAGAACTCAAAGCTTTCAATGGAGATTCAAGTTCTTTCTTCTACAATAGGCTAAACTTTTCTTTTACTTAGGAGTTGATGAAGCTATAGATAAGTTTCAGTTTCTTTTCTTTTTAATTTAGATCTTAGTTGTGAATGATGACAATTGTATGATATGGATTTCCTTTTTAATGGAAGAGCTTTTAATGTTTATTCAAGTCTATGTTAATTTATTGTCTTGTAGATGATAGATTGATATGGTTTTGATATTTGCATCAATTCTAATTTCTGTGATTTAGATGAGATGGTCATACAATAGTTTTAATGTTAAGATAATTAATGACTTGGATGAGTTATACTAAGATTAGACGGGTCATGCCTATAGCTAGTTTAGTGTAGATGATTCGTGCTATTGTCGAAGATAGTTCATGCCATGGAATTTAATTAATGATTCTTTTTGAAGTAATTCTAGCTTGTAGCTGAGAATACTTGTTCATATTCACACTAGATTTAGATTAAAAGTTAAGGAATTGTTATGGTTCTACAGTGGATTCGATTTCCTAAGTAATTTCCATCATATTAATCTCTTGCTTTTAATTTAATTGATACTTTCTTTACTTAATTTTTGTTTTAAGTTCTTTTTAGTTTTTAATCAGCAAATTCCTCTTTAGATTTAGTGATAATTCATCCGTCCCTGAGGTTCGACAACCCTTAAATACTTATCCTAGTACAATTACCTTGTACACTTGCAAAGAGTTTAATTATAAACGATCAACCGCCGCCGTCGCAGTCACAACCACCGCCACCGTCACCGCTACCACCACTGCCACTGTCATCACTACCACCACCGCCACTACCATCACCATCACTACCACCACTGTCACTGTCAATTTTTCTCTAACATCAACCAAAGAGTAGAATTTTTTTAGGAATGTCTTAGTTTCTCTTGCACCTGGATTTACTTTCTCTTTCTTTTTCTCTCAGTTTCCACCAATCCAAACATACCCTTAGTGAAAATACAATCATCCAAAGTTCTTCTCTTACATCTAGAACTCATCATGAAAGAGTTAAACTTCTATAATCATTGCCTTGGAACTTACTTCAATCCATATAAACTCTTCCTTAGCTCACATACCATGTGCACCTTGCCCTTAACTTTAAATACCTTTGATTTCTCAATATAAATTTTTTCCTCCGAATCACCATGAAGGAATGAGGTCTTGACATCAAGTTATTCAACCTCAAGGTCCATGCTAGCAGGTAGACCCAACACAACTCGAATGGATGATATCTTCACAACGGGTAAAAATATTTTATCAAAATCAACACCATTCTTTTGCCCAAAGCTCTTTACAACCAACCTTGCCTTGTATCTAAGATGTGAACTATTCTCAATGGCCTTCAATTAGTACACCCACTTATTTTTCAAAGCTCTCTTGTGTTTAGGAAACTTTACTAACTCATAAGTATGAATCTCATGTAAGGATTTCATCTCTTCTTGCATGACTTTTTTTCATTAATCCTTAAATTCATGTGTTTGACCTTCCACAAAGCTTTCCAAATCATCATAGTTGTTAAGTGTGATATATATAGATGACTTTCTCTCTTTATTCGATCTCCTTAGTGAGTTTACCTCTCTTTAATGTGAAGGTTTCCCCTCTTCTACATCATCTTGAATAGAGTCTTCAACTTCATCTAAGTCACTTCCTTCACCAAGCACATTATCAATGTATGTCAAAGTCTTCATCATCATATTCTACCCCAAGTTCTACATTATAATCATCATTATATGTAGGTGCATCACTTTTACTATGTTCTCCATCTTTAACACTTTGTAAAACTTATGAAATATAGATCTCATTAAAGATTTTATGCACACCTTGCTTTGGTGGCTTATATTTCCTAAAATATTTAATTGTTTAATTTTCTCTAAAGACCACATTTATAGTTCTAATGAGTTTCTTGTTATTTAGATTCCATAACTTAAAACCAAATTTATTATCACCATAACCAATAAATACACACTCAATGGCCTTACCATCTAACTTTGATATTTGCACCTTGGGTACAAGCACAAATACCTTGCAACAAAATACTTTCAAGTGTGGGTAGGAAGGATCTTTACCATTTTACATTTTTTTCAGTACCTCACAATTCAATACATATGAAGAAAAGTGATTAATCAAGTAACAAGTGGTGTTAATAACTCCACCTCAATAGCTCTTTGAATGTTTTGCTAGAGACAACATACTTTGAATCCTCTCTACTATTGTTTGGTTCATCCTCTTTGCCACAACATTATGTTGAGGTGTATAAGGCATCATTTTCACATGCCTTATATTATGTTTTCTACAATAATCATTAAATTTTTTTCAAGTGTATTCTCCCCTACTATCGATGCAAAGACATTGTAGAAGTTTTCCTATTTACCCCTCAACCAAGGCACATATATTTTGAAATGTGTTAAACACTTCATCTTTACTCTTTATATCATGCCACCATACTTTCTTAAGTGCATCAACAATCAAAGTAACAAAGTATAAACAACCTCCAAGAGTCTTATCCTACTTGGAACTACAAACACCCAAACAAAGAAGATCAAGAACATTTATTTTTGGGTATTAGTCTTTGAAAATGAAACTCTATGTTATTTACCAACTAAACAATGATCAAGTACATTTAAAATTTGGAAGTGTTTTCTTCTTTATCATGACCTCTAAGATTCATGTGGCCAAGTCATCGGTGCCACAAGTTAGTGGATGAGTCCTCAATAGTAGCATTCTCCTCACCCTTTGATACAACTCCTTCTGTTTTATAAAGAGTGCAACATGTTTTTCCTCTTGCTACAACAAGAGACCCCTTTACGAGCTTCCACACATTTTTTCTAAAGTGTGACTTGTAACCTTCATCAAGGTTTCCCATTGATATGATATTTAACCTCAAGCATGGAATATATTTTACATATCTAAGAACCAACTTATGACCCACATTAGTCACATGTACAATGTACATATGTCATTTTCCAACAATAATCAAAACCCCATAGTTTCTCATATTCACCACCCCCAAGTCGCCCAACTCATATGTAGTGAAGAACTCTATATGAGAAGTTGCATGAAAAGATGATTTAGAATCAACAACCCAACTAGTTGTACTTGTTTAACTCAAACAACTTTGATTACAAATATAAATCATGACAAGGTCTTTACCTTTCTCCATGCTATTAATCTCTTGAACTTGTTTTCCTTTCTCATTTGGTGAGTCTTCCTTTTATTCATTTAAGAACTTCTTGCATTCTTTCTTTAAATGTCTAAGACCACAACAATGAAAGCATTTCAACCCCTTTTGGGATTTAGACTTTTTTTCCTTTTTACTATTCTTTGGGTATCTACTATTTGACCTTCCCCTTCTTTGTTCTAAAATCAAAACTTGAGATAAATGCTCTAAGAACTTTCTCTCAACCTCTTCATTAAAAAAACTACTTGTGACTTGGCTCATAGATAACACTAAATTTTGGTGCCGAGTTTGTAAGAGACCCCATAAGAGTCTCAACTCTCTGGTTAGGAACTAAGCAATAACAAGGCTTCTAACTCATCATCCAAGTTCAACTTTATACTTTCTAGTTGGTTCACACTACTTTGCATCTCATTTAATTGCTTCGCACCGAACCATTTTGCCTAAATTTCAAATTCACAGATTTCCTAATCTATAAGGCCTTATTTTCAGTGGTCTTTCTTTAATATAATTCATGAAGCTTATCCTAAAGAACTTTTGCATCAACTTCATTAGACACTTGGTATAATACAATATCATTCAACTTTTTTTTAATGTAAGCTATAGCTTTCTTGTTATCTTTCTTCCAATCATTATCTGATGTCTTCTCTAGCTTCACTACCAAAACCAGTTCAAAGAGATCCTTAGAGAATAAAAGATCCTCCATCTTAGCTTTCTATATCATCCAATTGCTCATATAAAAATTAATCATCCTTTTGGTGTGATTCTCCATCTTGTCCTACACAAAAATCTTAGCTTTGATACCACTTGTTGGGAAAACTATACCACTTAGCACAAAACACAATAAAGAACTCAATTTTACACACAATAATTTAAGTGTGTCCTCTACACTTCCCAAGTGTAGGATATGTAAATTAACATGCCCACAAGGCAAAATTATCAATGAGGCACTTCATTAACACATGGAAGACACAATGTTTTACATGGTTCACCACTAAAGAAATAATTACATCCATAGGGTCTATGTAGACTAATTTTACTATCAATAATGGGGATACACTCTACTTTGTAGAGATTACATGTTCAAGGTCAATACCCTCTTCACATATAATGGAGTTCACTTTATGGTGAAAAAACAAATAAGAGATATGGAAAATGTTACCATCACAAATCAACTTGATTTGTCTTCTCTATGCTAAGATGAACAACTTGAGCTTGAAAAACTTTCCCTTTTCCTTCTCCTTATTCCTCCAAAAAATCCACTTTCTTGCTCTCCAAAGGCTCTCCCAAAGTCTTTTACTCTAGCTTTTTTTTGGTCAAAGAGAACCCTCTTCTGTTAAGAAGACTTGACTTATTTAAAAAGTCTCTCCACTTACTCTATCCACTTGAACCTAAAGTGGGTTAAGTGATGGGTCACCACATGAGGAGAAAAGCCCAATAATAGGCTCCATATGGAGTGTAAGATCTATTACATTTTTCTAATTGTGTAAAATTATTTGTTAAAGTTTGATTTGATTTTCTTGGAGTAATGGGTGAATTTAGTTATAAATTTAAGTTCAATTTTATTTTAGTATAGCATATTAGAGTCAAGTTTGATTCACCAAATTTTCACTTGTCTAAGTCATTTTTCTATTTTCCTTGATCAAATAAGGGAGGGCCACCGTGGGACCTATGTCCGTATCTAATGGTGTATTACCTTTTTCGGACGACAACCTTCTAGTGATTGTTTAAGTGGGCTTGGGTGATTAAATTTGTTTTTGACTCAAATGTGCACTTAAATGGTCACTTAGGTTCTATTCACTTATTTTCTACCCCAATAATTTAATTTTTAGCCTACATGCTATTTACTATGAAAGGAAAACCCTAGCCAGTTTCTCAAATGGATCAGGACTGAGATTAGGAGAGAGGCTAGGCTCTACCCCCATTTCCTAGAGGAGAAACCCTTCTTAAGTTAAGATTTTACTCTAATCACACCTTAATCCTTTCAATTTTTGTCTTAATCGTCACATTCTTCACTTCTCTTATTTGGATTCTTTAACTTCTTTCCATCAAGATTATCTTTTTTTACTTTTGATTTAGAACCTTAATATATGTGATTTTCATTTTTAACCTAAGAAAATCTTGAATCTATCATTCCCATGCTGATTTAAATCTATTAGTTAGGTTTTGATTAGGACTAATCGAAAGCCCTAATTTTTTGGGTTGGTTTTTTTGAGCTTGGAGTTTATTCAAGGGATTCACAAGTAGAATAGAGGTAAGGGGTTTTCACCCTGAGTGGTTTTCTTACGTGTAATACTATGATTGTAGGTTTATTTAAGCTTTCGAAGCATCTTGATGGGTAATGGTGATCCCTTAAAAACATGTGATTTATTGTTGTTTTTATATGTTTAAGTATGAAAAATATTAGATCTATCATGTTTTAGGTTTAGGTATTGATTATATAATGTTTTGGGAATTTATGTGGAATTTCAGAATAATTTTAGTTCAGATTTTGAAAGGATGAAGATGAACAAGAAAAGTAACTGTTTTGACCATTTGAATGGGCTAACAAGCCGTTCGAGTGGCCTGCCCTTCTAACAGGGTTTGTTTGGCTATCCGAATGGCCATACAAGAAATTAAATTTTGTTTGTTGCCTTTCGAATGACCTGAATGGGTGTTCAAATGGCTACACAATAATTTTGGTACATGTGTATTTTAGTGAATTTTGGTACATGTGTATCGATAACACGACATAAAGATATTGTGTAATTGGTAACACGTAATGCAATAAATAATAATAATATTCATTGTAAGTCTTTTTTTTATCGTGTAATTGGTAACAAGTAAACCTTTGATCGTGTTTCTGATTACAAGATATGTATACAGTATACAATATTAACAATCAATATATCAAATATCGTGTTATTGACATCATGAACTTTATTAAGGTCGTGTTATCGACAAAATGATGTACATACAATATCATATAATGTAACACATCATTCATAAAAAAATCATATTTCTAAGAACATGACAATAAAATGGCATTTTCACTGGTTAGCTAAAGAAAGAGAGTGGAAAAGGCAAGCCCGATCAATGTTCTCCTTCCTTATGTCGTCCTTTGGCTTATACTTAGACCAATAGCCACATTTGGAGGGTTCTCTTGTGCACTGCCGCAGCATTTGAGGTTGTGACCCAACTGCCCGCATGCATTACATTTGCGTGGAGCTTTGACCTTAGGTTGTGACTATTCAATTTTTCCTTAGAAGCCCCCGCTACTTGAGTGGGATAGGTGGGTTGAATGTAGGCAGAACTCGAGTTTGTGCCCATTGGTGCCTATCTCTCATTGGGTATAAAGGATCTCGATATGACATTTTATATGTTTTTGTGGAGTACCATTTTTTGCAGTAATCAGACATATAGATCAATTGCTACAATTGCATGTTTACATGGTAGCCTTAAATACTGAAACTTTTCGCATGTGCAGCTACGTTCGACCAGATTCACTACATCCTGTTGAATGAGTATCATGTGAATTAGAATGCGATAAGTAATATTATAATATTATCTAAAACACAACCCATCAACACATGCCTTATGCTCACAACTATCATGTTATTTTAACCGATAAACATACACATTATTGTCAATAACGTATGAATATACATATGAAATTAATTGCATTTTACCTAGTGATTTAGCAAGTTAACCTGGAATTCAAACATTGATACTGGCAATGCATGCACATTCCTTGCTTCTTCTTTTATACTTTTGATGTGTTTATAGCAAATGAAGTTACATCTTCAGTCATATTTTGTTTATCTATCCAGTGTTTCTCAAAGAGTATAATTGTGTGTTCCCTTGTATGCTCAATTAACCGAATAATAGGTATCGACCTGAATTTTTTGAACATTGCATTAACACTTTCAAACTTGTTTGAGCTAAATGTTCTATATCTTTTTTCCTAGAGATGCAAATTGGTCCAGTACTCTCTACCTATCTTATTTAGCCCAACAAATGATTCAAGATTATGTTATTTAATGTTGTTCATTATTTCACTATACATGTTTTGTCTAAAAGTTTTAGCTGCCACATGGAGCTAGTTATTTAGGTAGTTGTTCTTAAATTTATCCAAAATGAAGCTTTTTTCACCATAAATAGCTTCTATCATAGAAAAAATTGGGTTTTTAGTTTCTCTTAAGACTTGTCGGTGAGTCACCACCAATCATCTCCCGCTCGCGAATTTTGACTTACTGCTGATGGATATTCTTCCCCAAAATAGCATCGCATTGTTCCAGTGTTCATTTATGAGGATATGTATGGAGATTGGGTTTAAGGGCAATTTCATCCTAAAATAGGTAATGTGTCATTTATGTTTAAAAACTAGGGAATATAAAATATTAGCTTTTTCAGGTAATATGAAATAAACTCTTAAATCAACTTAGTATTAATTAGTTGGCATTGGCCACCAATCGCATCCACCATTTTAATTTGGTATGGCACTTCCATTCTTGATCCCTATTGGTTAATGTTATGTGATCATATGCCAACAAAAATACTACTTGATAAAAAAATAGTTCCATGTTATCCGTCTTGATATCATGTAATAAAACACAATTCATTACCATGAACCGTTGGTAGGAGGGGTAGGACCACACCTGATCAAGTAATGGGTGTCTAAGTTGGTATCCCACTCCATTGACTGTTCTGTTTGTAAATAAGTAAATAAAATAAGAAATGAATAGTTCCACGTTTCCTATGGTAGTCTACCCACTCCTCTTATATATAAAAGGCGAGATACTACCAGATATATACCAACGGTGAATAACTCTTCCTAAAATAAAGGTGGATGGTAATATTCAATAATAAAGCATAAAAATAAAAGGTAAAAAAAAGAAGATGTAGGAATGATCTGGCTCAAAGGTTGTGGCCAAAATTTGAGGACTCTGGGCTTTAGCAGTCTTCATCCCTTTTGTTGTCCGTGGTGACTTTTGTCCTACCAGTCTTTAGCATTTGTTGCCCTTTTTCGTGTGGCCCAAAATTATTCATTCGTCCTCAAAACATATCATTTATCGGCAGGCATCGTAATACGACTTGGATATGCATCAGAATTTATTCCTAAAATATCCGAGAAGAAAAGAGCAGAATTGGTATCCAATTGCTCTCTACCTCATTGTTGGGCCTGGCCCACATGGACAGAAATGTCCTGCGGCCCACCAACAAAGACCTATCCAATGGAAGAGAATTGCTCTATTAGTCTACTATACTTGTTAGGTGACAGACAAAGGAATAAATACACAAGAGGACCATCTTGGCCATTGTAAAACATCCAAAAGCTGCCATTCTTATCCCATCTTTGTGGCCCTATATAATTTCTCATAAAAATTTAATTTATATTTTATTTATTTTAAAAAATTTATTTATAAATATTTATGTTTATATAACTCAAGTATTTACCCTTTGCATTATTGGATCTTGATTAAATGACTCACCCCTTAACGTGCATAAATTGATATCAATATAAAAATTTTATTATTTTAAAAATATAAATAAAAAGTAAATCAGAAATTAATGTTTCTTCATTTATTTTTTATGTTTTTTTAGAAGTAAGAAAAAAAAAGAATTCGAGATTTTTCAGTCAAATTGTGGAAACTCGGCCACTGTGGGAGGCAAGAAATGACGTCATAATGACGGTTTCCTCTTCCGAACATCGAAGACCTGCAGGACGCCGTCCGAGCCGCCGGCCAGGAGGGTGCAACGGCCCTCCCTGCCCGTGCGCTGTCTCCAACAGACGCTGCTCACGAACCCGCCGGTCTGATTCTGCGGTCCGAACCGTCGGACCCAGACCGGCCGGCTCCAGCGTGGGTCGTAGACCACCACCTCGTTGCTCTCCGACCCGCACCCCATCAGACCGCCGCCGCCCCGCCACACCGCCAACCCGACAAAGCTCCGCTTATTTATGTGCCCGCGGTATGTCTGGACAGGCCGCCCGTCAGGAAGTGCCCACATCCTCAGGCAGCCGTCGGTCCCTGATGACACCATCGCCTCACGGCCGGGGAGGAATCTGACATAGGTCACCGTCCGCCGGTGACCGGAGAATGCCAGCACAGGTGCCGACATGTTCCTCACATCATACAGGTAGGCCCGGCGGTCAGCTGAGCCGATTGCGATCCCTGCCCCGCCGGCAGGGTCGAATTCAACACAACACACCGGGCTGCCAGGGCGTGCTGCAGCGGCGCAGCTGACGCCGACGCACCGCGGGTCCCAGAGCTGTGCAGTTCCATCGTCAGAGCCCGATGCGCCGAGCAGCGAGTGTTGGTGGGAGTAGTCGACGCTCCACACCCGGCGGCCACCATGCTCGTCGCGCTCAAACACGGCCACCCGCCGCTCAAGGTCGTACTCAGTCACGACTCCATCGTAGTCACCGCAGCCCGCCACCCGTCCGCCGGAGTCCGGGCGCCACCGGAGGCTCGACAGCTTGGCCGGGGTGCAGATGTAGTAGCTGCATGCACTAGCATTGTCCAAGCAGGTGGTGGTGCGTTCACCCTCTTCTGGGTCTTCGCCTACAAGGAGGCTAAGGCTGTAAATCCGAATTTTCCTAGCAATTCCAGCCGTGGCGAGAATCAGGTCAGAGGGGTCGATCTCGACGACCCCGAGGGTGTCGGAGATGGTGGCGCCTGCGGCAATGGGAGAGGAGACGACGGTGGAGAGGCTGAAGTCCCATTCATGCAAGGGTTGCTCCTCCTCCTCCTCCTCCTCTTCTTTATTTTCATGTTCACCTTCTTCTTCCTCTTCGCCCCTTCTTTTTGCTTCTGGGATACGCTGGGCTTCTTCAACGGTGGCTTTCATTTCCCATTCATACAAGGGGAGAGCTTTGGAGGTTTGGGACCAATGAAGAGGCAAAGCTGTGATGTGGTGACAATCAACCCAATATTTCTAATACTTCAGACTCCTGTTTCTCCATATGTAATCTTTCATTTCCACTTCTTTATTTTATCCTCTTCAGTAAACTTTTGGTGGTCCTACATCTTCATCTTGAGACTAACATGGCAACTGTCTGGTTTGAAGGGAAATAATTAGTGATGATGTGATAGACTAGACTAATCAGTCTGTACCTGGTTTTTAACCTGTAAAATATCATGGAGTTTGTAATTAGATGTTGAAGCTTGACCTGCATCCCTAAAATCCGAGAAATCTTTTGGTGTGCGTCGCACACCCTCTTAACTCTGTATTTTACCATTTAATCCACGATTCATTAGCATAATTATAGGATATCACAACAGTAAGTAGTTATAAATACGATAAAATATATGGCTAGTAAGAAAATGTGGAAGAGTTCTTACGACATACACTAAAAATTTTCTCCTAAAATTGACGTGGCAGACGCTATTGTAAGAAAATGTTGAAGAGTTCTTTAAAAGAGTTTTTTATAATTCCTTTTAAAATGAGCCTAAAGAATATATATTAGCCTTTAATATTTGACATTGATAGTACATATATTGGGAGATTAACGGTGTATACATTGGCACATGTTAGCATTAATATTATTAGTATTAATATATGCTAACGTATGCACCATCAATCTTATAAATGAATAATTTTCAAGTATCTTTTATATTAGGCTCATGGTTAAAGATGAGCATTAAAGATGATTCCCAAATAATGAGCCTAGTATAAAGTACATGTGGGAGCCTTTTATCTATCAGATCGATAGTATACATGTTAGCACACATCACTATTACTATACTAGCATGTGCAATATCGATATTAAATATTAAAGGCTCCCATGCATGCTAAACTCATTGTAAGTTGGGAATATAAAAAATGCATCCCTATTGCAAAGCCCGTACATCTGGATTGTGCATTTGTGTTTGGTGTATGCGCTAATCGGTATACCATTAATTTTGGGGATTAAATGGGTCTTAAAACTTCACCAGCGTAGCCATTAGTAAAACCTGGTGCCTGAAATTGAAATGCCTTCCATATCTTGAGCACTCTTCCATATTAAATGGATGATGTATGCTAAATTGCCCCAGGCTAAGGTGGGTGACCTAATAACGAAGTGCTTATGATAAATGGACCCAGTTGAATCAGAAAATTAATTTGACTTTCACGGAAGAACAAGATTGAAGATTCTTCCATCACTTTTGTTTAGTCAGATAATTTGATTCCCTTGGCTCTCTACCAAATTTTAGGTGTGTGTGTGTGTTGCACACTATGTTGGTGGTGTGTTTCATCCCCCTCAAATTATACTGATGGGTTGTATTTTAAGTGGTGGAGTACATCACCAATACGTGGTATGATGTACATAAAAAAAAAAAGAATATACTCCTTCTGTAATAAGAATTTGGATTATAAAACAAAAATAAATTAAGATCAATTTATTTTGGTCTTTTAATCTTATGGCATGCAGGGACTAAGGAATATAGAAGAGGTAATACATAATTGTTATAGCCACGTTTATATGTATGAGAATCAATAACAAATTTTAACTATACGAGTTTTTTACCATATTAACAAAGTTGGAAACTCATTCACCCTTAGCATGCATCAAACCTTTAAGGCGTTTAGGGCTCCAAAATGCTTACTTTTGTATAAAGTAATTTTTAGTTATGTTTAAAACATAAGTAATAAATATGTTGGAATCTAATGGGTGGTGGAGGGACAAAGAGAAAGGTGGTGGGCTCTGCGCCTCATGGCCTTGGGCTGTGGGTGGTGCCTCTCATTCCCATGCTACGTGGTTGAGGACAGGCCTTATATCCCGTCTCCTTCTCAAGATATCTCCATCAGAAGAGATCTAGAGACTCTTTTTATTGAAAAAAAAAAGTGTCTCACTTTTTGAATGTCGATTTATGGTCATGGATAAATGAGCGAATTGAACTCTTAATTAGTTGATATATATCTTATTGACTTTGAATCAAAATATTATGTCATTAATTAATTTACTCATAAAAGATGAGATATATGGATTAGGGTCAAAATTTTGTTTTGATAGATGCCATGTTAATGAATCATGGAAAAGTAGTTAACTACTTACTCTGTCCCATATTAAGTGTTTGCATTTCTAAAAAGTATTAAGTTTTAAGAAAGTTATAAGCACAAAAAAGTGAAACTTTATCTAACTTGGAATGCCATAATTCTAACTTAACTTAGATTCACATAATCCTAAGAAACATATTAAAGCTTTCTATTTGTTAGAGTATGAGATTAATAGCTCCATTTGATTTTTATTTATTTTAAAAAACCAAATAGAGACATTAATGTGAGACAGAAAAAATATTTTTTTTAGAAAGAGACACTTAGCATAGGACGATGGGAATTGCAGTTTAAATTTTTAAGAGAAGTGGTTAATTAATTAAGTTACTTACTAAAATGGTCTAATTTAAGTGTAAATCATGCCAAACATGTGAAAAAAATCATAAAAATTCAATTTGATATGAGAAGTAAAATGCAATATGAATGTGTAACCGCTGATCGCAATTTAAATAAGCTCATGGGCAATATTTTAGAACCTAACAATATTAATTGTAAATTACAAGAACTCAATCGCCATAAAGAGCTAGTGTGGCGGGACAAGGAATTGCAGCTAATTACGAGCTTTATTTGTAAATTACATGAACATTTCATTTTTAAAAGATATCTCCTCTCTTCTAAATTAAAATAAACTGATTTTAATTTATTTTGGAAAAACTAAATATAGCTACTAATTTGGGACAATAATTTCTTTTAGTTTTTCAAAATATATTAATTTTAATTTATTTTAAAAAATTAAATGAAGCTATTAATATAAGACAAAAGAATATTAAAAATTCTTGATGGCAAAAATCGAAACAATAAACAAGAGGCTTCTGTGGTCTTAAATGCTGTGACGCCTTCTAATATATAGTATTAATTGGGATCACAAGTCAGTATATGTCTAACACTGGTTGGATAGGTATGCAATATGTTTATTACAAAGAGCATTGAGCTTTTTGAACTTTGAAGGGTCACATATGAACTTTTCAATTTTTATAAAACATTAAAAACCATGGATGTGCATGAAACTACAACAATTTTTTAATTGGTACAGGTCACACAAAGGTTGATCCAGTATGTCATTGGCTGGACTGGGTTCCAACAAAGTGGTAGAACATCATTAATGATTAAAACACATGATAGACTAAGATCTCAAAATAAATTTTTTTTGTTGATTCCAATCAAATTTGAACTGTTCCAATTGAACTGATTCGGTCAAATTGTAATATGGTGTAATAGAGGGGCCAGAGCCCAATAATTTTTCCCAGTGACAAACCCTCGCGGTTAGGAAACACTGCTGACGGCCAGCATTTAGATAGGAATCGTTTTCCATCTTCCTCCCACAATGAGTCTAGTATAAATTATGTATGAGAATTTTTTATATTTAAGCTTGACAGCGTATATATTAATATACATTAATATTACTATTACTTACATTAATATATGTATCGTCAATCTTAAAAATAAAGAGCTCTTATTGTCAGCGAAGAATATAAATAAAAGACGCTTTTGTTTAGACATGGGGCTGTATACGGTGCCCATACATGGTAGGGTGCACGCCACGAGCTTTCTTGGGCTTGAGTAATGGCGTGACTCTTGTTGGAAGAAATAAGAGTCGACTTTCACATGTGAGTAACCATGCCTCAAGTCCTGATGTTCTGAAACCTCTGTTCAAGCAATCCCCCTCAAGGCCTACCCACGCCCGTGATTTGGACAGTTGAGAGGGGCTTGTCCCCCGTTGGAACTTTGCGGCAGGGCGCATGAGGATGTATACAGTCCACTCGTACTCGTGAGGAAGTTAGTAGAGAGCTACTCTATGTGTGGGGCAACGTGGACTTGCTTCTGGTCGTAGGAAATACCAAACGGGTGAGTGGCCTCCTCTTTTTTCCTGTTCAAAGTTTTGAGATGTTGAGAGGTGGCATTGGCTTCCATCATAACTACATACTACTACCTCCTGATCCAGGCTTCTTTCATTGGGTGGTCATGAGTGGCGTGAATAAGTCTTTGCTACAACTTGAGACCGCTCGAAATCTTTCTAAGGGTTTTGATAACCACATTTTCTCCAACGAAATTCTACATTTAAGTCTTATTATTAGGTAGAGAAAAGTTGGTCTCACATTATGATAGGGGGTTCACTGCTTTTCTTGTACGAATAAAAAAAATCATGAGTTGACTAGGGTTTTCATGGAGACTAATAGTGGTTTTTCTTGTTAGGTGGATGTATACATTACATACTTACTTTGTCCCATATTAATAGCTCCATTTATTTATTTTTAAATGTACTAAATTAGTTCATTTAAAAATAAAAATGGAGCTATTAATATGGGTCAAGAGGCGGTATCAGAATCAAAATGTATCATATGCTATACTTAGAACTATGTTTAAGTTAGCAATAAAGTATGCATCATTAAATAACATAGTGTATGATAATAAGTAGCTTAACTATGAATAAAAAATATGAAAATAACTAAATTAAGTTACTTAGAATGTAGTGAACAGTTTGTGATACTTAATAATGTAATGATCTACATGTGGACTATGAGATCTTGATCTAATGGCTATAATCCTCAACTACGGAGAGTTATCTATTGTATACCCTTGTGTAAGAGTTACGTATTTAGGAATAATTATTGAGGCCGAGAGTAATGCCTCTGCACTCGATGTTGAATCGGGAGAAGGTAGCGACAAGGTGCAACATTTAACATGCAATGAAAAGCTGAGGATATGGCAAAGTTGGTTGGCTACTCAGTGTGTGTGTGTGTGTATATATATATATATATATATATATATATACACGCACTTTAATAAAGCATATCTAAGTGAATGAATTTCACTATTAAGATATTTTAGTATTAAAATAGTATTCTTTTTGTCCTATATTAATAACTACATTTAAAAAAATAGTCTTTTTTATTAAATGGTAGAACCCACATCTAAGAAAAGGAAAAATAAGCTTAAGATATATACTCTTTTCTAAGTACTCAACTACTTAAATTAAATAAAATAGAGCTACTAATATGGAATAATTTTTTTTGCTGAATGGAGTTATTAATTTAGGACAAAAGGTATTAACATAATTGGATGAAGTCAATGTATTCATTAGTTTCATGAAATATCTTAAGATGATTTGGAGTCTACAATAGAGTATTGCTAATTGGAGTCTTTCCTAGAGTCAGCTCAAGAACCTATGCAGCCTTTCTCTGCAATAGAGTTTCCATGATGGAAACTTTTTACCTCCTAATTTTACCACTCTCACTGTTTTTAAACTCTTCGTCGATCTCCCTCTTTTCTACCTCCTTTGTTCCCATGCTGCCATCTTTCCTCTTGTACAGGGTGGATCAACATTGTAATTAGGGTGGTCATCTTTTCAAAATTTCTTAAACTACCCTTATTATTAAGTTTCAAGTTGGACTAGGAAAAGTGCCCACTTCTATTATTGGACCACTCCTGAAAAGGAGTTTTTTCCTTATTACCCAGCCAAAGAAGTGAATATTCTATATTCCCTAGTCTCACACAATATTATAAAATTTTTAGACAAAAATACCCCTAGGTTGGGGTTTAGGGTTTTATATTGTTTAAACCCATTACACCGCCTCATTTATGCACAAAACCATACAGACCGGCAATTTTGGCAATCTGATCAGTGAGAAGTGAATACTTAGTGTGAGTTCCAATTTCTGACCCATCCCACAGGTGATTTCCAAAAACCGACAATTGATTTCCAAAGTGTGATCAATGAAATGCGAAAAAACTCGGTAACATCCGGTTTTTTTTGTTTCTAATAGGTGATCTTGAAATTTTCTGCCTAAAGCAAGTTTTAGCTGTGAAGTGAGGTTCTATCCGAGTGTATACTGACGCAATCCTGGTAAAGTAGTGAACTTTGGCAAAAAACACTGGTAGATCGAGGGGTCAATCCAGCTCGGATCAATTTCATAGTAAGGGCTTTCTCTAGCTCTAAAACGTATGTTCATATACATGATTTTTCATATATCATGTTATGGAACACACGACATAGTTAGTACTTTCATCTCCTCAATAGTTTATCGTGTTATCAAGTATATGATATGTAAGATATTGTGTTATCAATAATACGATATACAATATAGTTGTCCTCATATCGTGTATACATAGCGTACATAACATGTTATGAATAAACACGATATGCAAAATATGGCATTCAATTGTTGTGCTATCATGTCTGAGAAGGCATCATATCATGTATCTGATAACACGATATATGACTTGAGCATGTATTTGGATGTTAGTTACATAATGTGAATCAACGCGAGTACTCTTTCATTTTGGTCATGACTCATTGTTGATATACATATGTATAACATCTTTTGCAGATAAAGAGCTACAAGAATATAGTCAAATGGAGGAATCAGTGAAGACATTAGAAGAGAAGAAGAGGAGAATTAATGGGAGGAGACTGGGTCTGGGAACTAACAATTTCCCTTGCTGGATTTAGACTATCAAAAGACCTTGTTGAATCGAGGCCGGGATGCAAATAATTTATGGGAGGAGACTGGGTTCTACCTAGTATACAATTGTGAGCCAATAATTATCTCTAGGTTGCTCCTGGATGTTCTAATAGATGAGTGTTGGGACGACTCACAAGAAGTTTTCAACATTTAGGGCAAAATACTACCCCTTACAGTCGAAGAAGTCACACTGATAACCGGTTTGAGTGTAAAAGGGAGTCAAAATACTACCCCTGACAGACAAGATGAGCACTCTACCACTGCTAGAATTCTTGTTGGGGCTTCATTTTTGCTATAGGTAAATGTTGTATTATCCATAACACAATTGCTACGATGAGTGTATTATGGATAAAACGATCTCATATACACACTTTAGGTATATCATTAAATGAATCACACGATAGTGTACGTATTGTGTTTAAGAAAACATGCTATATATGTAACATGAAAGTGTATGTGTCGTATTATCGGTTAAACAATGAAGTACTATATCATGTATAGTCAATTACACTATGTGAGAGTTGCGTGTAATCGATGGAACGATAAGTTTAAAAACGTGTTATCCATAACACGACATACATGACATATGATCACTATTAACAGGATTGTTTTTCCATTTCCACTAGGTGTGGTTTTTTTAGCATACTTCTATATGGGCTTCAAGTTCTCCTCCATGTAGCCTGAGGTGCAAGAGGTGGCCTTGGTTTATGCAACTAATGATGGACGTGGAGAAGGCTGTAAAACTTGACCCGGCTGATGAAAAGTCAAGGAAGAAGTTATTGGCTCATCACAGGATGAGGAAGTGGTATGAGGAGATACTCGTGTGGCTCAAGGAAAATTCACAAATGGCTATGTAAATAACTCTAATTGCCTAAGAGGCCCACTTGACTAATGGCCAAAGGCTGGCCCTGAAGGCGAAAAAGGTAGCCACACATACCACGATATGGAGGAAAATGGTTTCCATTCAAGCCATCATGCCAGGGCAAATACTTCATTGATAGCTTCATCATGCTAGTGATGTATACATTACATACTTACTTTGTCCCATATTAATAGCTCCATTTATTTATTTTTAAATAAACTAAATTTAGTTCATTTAAATATAAATAAATGGAGCTATTAATATGGGTCAAGAGGCGGTTTCAGAATCAAAATGTATCATATGCTATACTTAGAACTATGTTTAAGTTAGCAATAAAGTATGTGTTATTAAATAACATAGTGTATGATAATAAGTAACGTAACTATAAATAAAAAAATATAAAAATAACTGAATTAAGTTACTAAGAATGTAGTGAACAGTTTGTGTTACTTAATAATGTAATGATCTATACGTGGACCATGAGATCTTGATCGAATGGCTATAATCCTCAACTGCGGAGAGTTATCTATTGTATACCCTTGTGTAAGAGTTACGTATTTAAGAATAATTATCCAGGCTGAGAGTAATGCCACTGCGCTTGATGTTAAATCAGGAGAAGGCAGCGACAGGGTGCAACATTTAACATGCGATGAAAAGTAGAGGATATGGCAAAGTTGGCTGGCTACTGTGTGTGTGTGTGTGTGTGTGTGTGTGTGTGTCTATATATATATATATATATATAGACACACACACACACATTAATAAAGCATATCTAAATGAATGAATTTCAATATTAAAATATTTTAGTATTAAAATAGTACTCCTTTTGTCCTATATTAATAGCTACATTTGAAAAAATAGTTTTTTTTATTAAATGGTGGAACCCACATCTAAGAGAAGGAAAAAAAAGCTTAGGATATATACTCTTTTTTAAGTACCCAACCACTAAAATTAAATAAAATAGAGCTATTAATATGGAACAAATTTTTTTGCTGAATGGTGTTATTAATTTAGGACGAAGGGAGTATTCACACAATTGGATGAAGTCAATGTATTCATCAGTTTCATGAAATATCTTAAGATGATTTGGAGTCGATGATAGAGTATTGCTAATTGGAGTCTTTTCGTAGAGTAAGCTCAAGAACCTATGCACCCTTTCTCTGCAATAGAGTTTCCATGATTGGAACTTTTTACCTCCTAATTTTACCACTCTCCCCGTTTCTAAACTCTTCGTCGATCTCCCCCTTTTCTACCTCCTCTATTCCCATGCTGCCATCTTTCCTCTTGTACAATGGTGGATCCACATTGTAATTAGGATGGCCATCTTTGCAAAATTTCTTGAAGTACCCTTATTATTAAGTTTCAAGTTGGACAAGGAAAAGTGCCCACTTCTATTATTAGACCACTCTGAAAAAGAGTTTTTTCCTTATTACGCGGCCAAAGAAGTGAATATTCTATATTCCCTAGTATTTTCACAAAAATGCCACTGAACCTAGTCTTACACAATATTAGAAAATTTTGAGACAAAAATACCCTTGGGTTGGTTTAGGGTTTTATATTGTGTAAACCCATTACACTGTCACATTTATGCACAAACGACCATACCAACCAGCAATTTTGGCAGTCCGATAAGTGAGAAGCAAATACGCAGTGTGAGTTCCGATTTCTGACCCATCCCATAGGTGATTTCCAAAAACCGATAGTCAATTTCCAAAGTGTGATCAATGAGATGCTGAAAAACCCGGTAACGTCTCGTTTTTGTTGTTTCCGATAGGCGATCTTGAAATTTTCTGCCCAAAGAAAGTTTCAGCTGTGAAGTGAGGTTTTGTCCGAGTGTATACTGACATAATCCTAATAAAGCAGTGAACTTTGGCAAAAATCATGGACAGATCGAGGGGTTAATCCAACTCGGATGAATTTCGTGGTAAAGGCTTTCTCTAGCTCTAAAACGTATGTTTGTATACATGATTTTTCATTTATCATATTATGGAACATACGACATATTTAGTACTTTCATCTCCTCAATAGTTTATCATGTTATCAAGTATATGATATGTAAGATATCGTGTTATCAATAATACGATATACAATATAGATATCCTCATATCGTGTATATGTAGCATACATAACATGTTATGAATAATACGATATGCAAAATACGACATTCAATTGTTGTGCTATCATCTCTAAGAAGGCACCATATCGTGTGTCTGATAACACAATATATGACTTAAGCATGTATTTGGACGTTAGTTACATAATGTGAATTAGCGCGAGTACTATTCATTTTGGTCATGACTCATTATTGATATACATATGTATAACATCTTTTGCAGATAAAGAGCTACAAGAATATAGTCAAATGGTGGAATCAGTTAAGGCATTCGAAGAGAAGGAGAGAAATTATGGGAGGAGATCGGGTTTGGGAACTAACAATTTCCCCTGCTAGATTTAGACTATCAAAAGACATTGTTGAATCAAGGCCGGGTTGCCAATAATTTATGGGAGGAGATTGGGTTCTACCTAGTATACGATTGTGAGCCAATAATTATCTCCAAGTCGCTCTTGGACGTTCTAATAGATGAGTGTTGGGACGACTCACAAGAAGTTTTCAACATTTAGGGCAAGATACTACCCCTTATAGTTGAAGAAGTCACACTGATAATAGGTTTGAGTGTGAAAGGGAGTCAAAATACTACCCCTTACAGACAAGATGAGAACTCTAGCTACCACCTCCAGAATTCTCATTGGGGCTTCATTTATGCTACAAATAAATGTTGTGTTATCCATAACACAATTGCTACAATGAGTGTATTATGGATAAAATGATATCATATACACACTTTAGGTATATCATCAAATGAATCACATGATAATGTATGTATCGTGTTTAAGAAAGCACGCTATATATGTAGCACGAAAGTGTACGTGTTGTGTTATTGGTTAGACGATGAAGTAGTATATCATGTATAGCTAATTACACTATGTGAGAGTTGCGTGTAATTGATGGCACGATCATTTTAAAAATGTGTTATCCATGACATGGCATACATGACATATGATCACTATTAACAGGATTGTTTTTCCTTATCCACTAGGTGTGGTTTTTTTAGCATACTTCTATATAGGATTCAAGTTCTCCTCCATGTAGCCTGAGGTAAAAGAGGTGTCCTGGGTTTATGCAACTGATGACGGACGTGGAGAAGGCCGAAAAATTTGACCCGGCTGATGAAAAGTCAAGGAAGAAGTTATTGGTTCATCACAGGATGAGGAAGTGGTATGAGGAGATACTCGTGCGGCTCAAGGCAAATTCACAAATGACTATGCAAATAACTCCAATTGCTGAAGAGACCCACTTGATTGATGGCCAAAGGCCAGCCCTGATGGCAAAAAAGGCAGCCACACATACCATGATATGGAGGAAAATGGTTCCCGTTCAAGCCATCGTGGCAAGACATCAAGGCAATTCCAATTCAGCAAAGACTTCTTTGATAGCTTCATCATGCTAGTGGATGTCTTCACCAGGATCGTTGACATGGTATTGGAGAAGGCCATCTTGTACAAGAAGCGGGGTTGGACCACTGATAGTGTGCAAGTTGCATTCCAGAGGATTAAAAATGCTCTTGATGTGGCAACAAGCTTATTAGAACAGATGCAACCCCCACCTTAATTGGAGATTGAGCAACTGCATGAATCCCCTCAACCAAAGATCTGGCAAGCAACAACCCCTTCGCCAACAACTGAAGGAGGGACGTCTGTTTTGGTCAAGGCCAGAGCTTTCAAATCAAGTGAAGTTGTTCACCAATCTGCTCGTGAAGAGCAAAGAAAATTTGTCCCTCAGTCTGTTGGTGAGGATTTCATTTTGCTTAAGTATATTTTTTATTACGCGACCTTTTCTATTATCGTGTTAGTTATGAGGTCATCATGTCATCGATAACATGCAAACGTACATTGTCGTTTTATAAGAACATTATGGTAGTGGTCGAGTGAGCAATAACAAGACCGTATATATTAATGTATTAGTTTCAATAGGATAGGTGGACATGTCATGTCATCAATAACACGCATTGTTTGCATGTCATAAATTTACCAATACGAATAATTATATGTTATATGTAGAGAAAAGGGAGTTGAAAGCTAGCTCCCCAAAGGAGAAGAAGGGTTTGAAGGTTGAAAGGACAATAATCACTAGATTCCTCAAGAAAATTAACAAGGAATTGGTTCAATCCGAGGATGAGGTAAAGGAACAAGAGGAAAAATTAGGTCAAGTCTCAGAGGAGGAAGTGGTGTCAGACACCGAAGCAAATAAAACTGAAAGTAAAGAAGCAGAAAGCTTCATATGCTAGCCCCATCGCATCCCTACTACACCCTGTACCTAGGAGGACGAGGTATATGGTGGTTAATCCACCTGCTCATGCATCAAAGGGGGAGGAACCAACTAAGAAGGTGGTTGTTGAGGGCACAAAGAAGCAAAGGGATATAACAACTACATTGTCAACAAGATTGCAAAGATGACTTGGCTGACAAGGAAGGAGCATAAGGCAAAGTCAGGGGATAAAGTTCCATTGGCCTTCATCCCTACCCCATAAAGTATCCCTATACCAAAGGCATTTTTTTGCATAGTCTCTGGCCTCGGAAATGGTGGGATCAAATGTTCCTTTTAACAGTGCCACTATATTGGGTAATCCTAATCAAGTTGAGTAGGAACTATGAGAAAGTATCCGACATATAATAGACATGGAAGAGCATGCTGAGCAACTAAAGGATAAGGAGGAGGTCGCTATGGTGCAGCACATCTACCTTGATCTACATATGGTGTTCCGCATGGAGATTTTATGGGGTGAAGATTTGGAGACCATCCATGACTTTTTGGCGCACCTACATAAGGAATGGCCCATGGTGACACTTCTCCACATTGATTATGTGTCTTTGCTTAGACAAGAATACATAACGAATGAGGTAATAATTAGTGAAAAGTTAATTATTGTGTTCTTGAACATACGTTGCATTACATAGCTTGTTATTAATCACATAATAGGTGAAAAGTGGCAAAGGCCACTTTTATTTATCGCATTATTGATAATACAAAACATCTACATATTGTTGTATAAATAACATAGGAATATGACATTTGTGTTTAAAATCTAGGGAATATGTAATATTAACTTCTCCAGCCAGGTTATATGGAAAAAACTCCCTCGAAAATGCCTTCATGATAACTATACCCAATTCTTTTTTTCTAGTTAAACTCAACCAGATTAAAAGCAAATTCCAATTCCACCTAAATTTTTGATTGATCGAGAATTATATCATAATCTAGTCTATGATATTATTTTACTTGTGCAGTTGTTCATATATTGATCTTGCAATGTCTCTCCCTCTTGTTGGAGCTGAGGCCACTACAAATACTATTGTATAAAGGTTGAAGTTGGAGTGGCAGTTGTAACTGGTGCAAACATCAACTTTGACCAGATGAGATTAGTCACATAGCACTGATTTTGGTTGGCAAGTAACTAGAGGCAATTATTATTTGAGTCTATTTCTTTTGTGCCTTTTTGGATGGGCATTGGAAAGTGTAGTAGGACACTTTCACTATGTAGTAGAAAAGGAGCTGTTGGTGACTAGTGAGTTGTACATCCTTAAAACGACTTGTACATTATATCAGGATCCCTACTTATGTTCTTTTGACCATGCTCTAATTGAATTTGGGTGATTGCATAGATTTACTCTATATAGTTATACAAATTTTGTTACTTGATCTATGATCTCCATTAGGCTGATCATGTCATGTAAATATCTATGCAATTACATGGCATTTTATTGTGACTTTTAATGGACTTAACTAATTTTAAAACTATGCAATTACATGGCATTTTATTGTGACTTTTAATGGACTTAACTAATTTTAAAACTATTATTTATTTTTAAGGTATTTCACATCAACCTAGAGTTATTATAAAAAGAAAGAAGCTTTGGTACCAGTTGATTTGTTACAAAGCCTTTAGCAATGAAATTCCAATTGTTGCAGCTTTGTCACAAAAAGTGCTTTGTGATAACTCAAATTTTAACATAAAAGCCTTGATTATTTGTGACAAAAAAATTTGACACATAATGTAATAACTCGTCACAAAAAAATTATTAAAAAACCGACACCCTTTTTGTAACGAATTGCCCAATTTCTTGCAAAAGATTCAACCATCTGTGACAAATTGGGCAGTTTGTCGCAAAAGGTAACTTGGTTAATCCATTGCAAAAAGTTCACCATTTTGGGACAAAATGGGTCAGTCATTGTAAATAATTACCTATTTTGCAACAAACAAATAAATTGTTGCAGAAAGTAACTTCTAGTGATAAATTTTGCTTCATCGCAAGAGCCCCTTCTATTGATTCAGAATAGTTTAGCGGTTGTCGTTGGTGGTCATCATCTTGCTTATATATGATTTTATAATTATTTATTAAAATTTATAATAGATAATTATTCTTTGAATGCACCACTGCTCTTGTGGTCCTAGTGGGCTACATCAATCAGGCTAATTGAGACTAAGACTTAAAATAGAGTTCCAAAACCAAACAAATAGCATTTGGTGAGTAAATGTGAAAATTATTGTATTAGCACTACAACAAAAGAGACTATTAGCGACATTGTTAAGCATCGCTGATAGTTGTCAGTAATACATATTAGTGACACTTGCAAAGCATCTAAAAATGTCCATTGCAACTGGTAATTTATGGCGTAAATGAAAAAACATTGCCAATAACGGTTATCAGTGACTTTTTGACGCAAAAAATATTCGTGATGTTTTCATTTCTATTGTAAAACATTATTTGTGATGCTTTATATATGCGTCACAAATAGCATATTAGCAATGATTAAAATCATTGTTAATAAGAAAGCTTTTGGTAACTGAATATAAGTGTCACTAATTATAAAATATTAGCGACTCTATACAAAGCATCACAAATAAACATAATTTTAAAAAAATCACCTTATTAGAGACACTTTATTAAAGATTGAAGATAAGGAAATAATTTAAAAAATAAAAAGGCCTCTGATAGGAGGAGGGGAGAGGGATGGAACACAGGAGGGGGAGCAGAATCTCATAGTGTAATGTTTGGGATTTTTCTAAATTCCCAAAGTTGGGATTAGGGTGTTAGACCTCTTGACTTTCTTGTGAGAATAAATTGATCATAAGTTAGAATTCGTGGCTGAAACCTATACGGTTAGAAAGTAGATAGAAAGAGCTTTGAAACGCTACCAACAACACGTGAATCGGAGTCCGGATGCAAGAGATACGACTGTTCAAAGTTGAACATATTGTATAGGGCCCGTTTACCCGATTTAAATGTGTATTTGGGCCATTTATGTCGTTTTGCACACCCAATTAAGTAGAATTCCGAAATTAATTTTTAGAGGCCTAATTAGGTGGCCTAATTGAGGGGGATTAGCGTAACTTCTAAGGGGATTAGGGACCCTAATCCTCATGCTTATAAAAGGCCTCATTAGGGCACTAATAAGGAGACTTTTGCCCGATGGGAGGGGAGAAGATAGAACGGTGAGGTTCCAGCGGTGGTGGATCGACAAATAATCGGTGAGTAAGGTAAGATCGTTGCCGTTGTCTTTGATTGAAGATTAATGAAGATCTATTAAATAAAATTAGATCTTTGCATTACGTAATTTACATAAACAGTGATTGCAGAAATTATTATTCTGCACTTTTGTTGAACACTATACTACTGTTATGTAATTTCGTTGAACACTGTTCTGTAATTTCGTTGTTCTGTTGTTCTGTAAATTCATTGAACACTACAGATTCTTTGTAAATTTTCTGATTCTACTGGCCGGCAGCCAATCGGCGAGCACCAACTAACAAACGACCGGCTAGCTGTCAACAAGCAATGGCTTCTTGTAGGCCGAGCTCTAGCATGCAGCTACCGTTGAATAGTCCGCCGGACTAGTGCAGAGGAAAAACAAAAACAAAACATGGGGGCGCTGTTCCTCCGGCCATCGACGACCTATGACTGGACTTGGCCTCCCAGAATCGCCGTGCGGCGGCGGTCCTGTTGGGCTGGTCCCTAGCTGGGCCAAGATGGGAGGCTGGTCGCCACCGTGTTAAGTTGTAAAAAAAATGAAGAGAAAGGGTGGCCTTTTGATTGCCGGCTAGCCACAAGACGACAGTAGAACCAATGTCGTGGTTCTGCCATGCGCCAGCAATCGTCGTGGTTCTGCCATGCGCCAACAATCTGGGAATACCTGGGCTGCCCCCTCCTCCACCGCAGTGCTAGCAGTGCCGCCAGAGGCCGAATAGTCTTTGGCCAGTATCGGAGAAGATGACACACGATGCTGGTCGTCGTCCGCTGGACTAGGTCGGTTTTCCCAACCCAATTCGGTTCGGTCTAATTTAAAAAATATATATACTCTGGTTTAGTAAGCTAGAGTTGTCAGAAGAATTTGAAAAAATTACAAATTACCATGGGTGTATGAAGAGTGCCCTACCAAAGTTTCAGACCGGGAAAAAATCCCAGATTCTCTAAAATGACCAATTTACCCTTGTGAGTGAAAGCGTAAAATAATTGTGGTTAATAACCAGATTTATGGGCTCTGATTCAGGGGCTTATGAATAGATTTAAAAATTGAGAAAAATCTCAGTGATATTTTAGTGTGTATACTAAATTTGGACCATGCCACAAGTGGGGAAAATTCCAATAAATTGATATTTAACTATTTTACCCCTAGAGTTAAGGTAAGGCTATTAATTGAACCGGGGTTGGTTCAAGGGGCTATGACCTAGCTAAATAGTACGAAAATTACCTTGGGTTCACACCATTAGTTTTGGATCCATCAAGATTCAGTGAAGCCCTTAACAAAAAGATAAAAATACCCCTATGCAGATCAGTCCACATTCACTTGAATTGAATTAACAGGCTAATGTGATACTGAAACCTTTTGAGAGGTTATAGATTTACCCGAGATCAGATTGGACCATATCCAATGTTAGATAATTACTTTAATGCCCTTAGGTGCATTATAATTAATTTTCATAGTGATTTAATAAGTTAACCCAAGGAGGGTTAGGGCATGAGAGCTCAAACAATCTAATGTCATTATTGAACTTGGTTATTGATATTATAATCTGCTTGGACCTGTGTGGTTCTTATTGTTTATGTTAATTATTGTTAGTCATTTCAGCCTTAAGTTGATTTGTTACCTTGCTAAATATTGTTAGTCATTCAGCCTTGATTTGATTTGTTATCATGCTCAATGTTGTTAGTTACTTTAGCTTGATTCGTTATGTTAGTTTGCTTATTTGATTAGTTTGTTTTAGCCTCAATCAAATTCATGGTTGTGTGGATTTAATCAATTCATCTGAGCATCAATTTCGATTCATAGTCTTGTTCATAGGCTTACATGTCTCGGTCTAAAATCAGCATGTTATCTTACTAATTGTGTAAGTTTGTTGCTTGCATGATATGTTGTGATTAGTCTTTAGTACCTTTGCCTCACATGGCTACATCATATCACATGCTGAGTCAAAGTTTAAGCTTATGGTAATAGCCATGGCGGTAATCTTTCAGACCTTTGTGGTCTCCTCTCCTTTGGGACGATGGATCCCTGCAAATGCGCAAACCAGGTTTTTGAGTATCATGGAAAGCTCATCTACCTCCGGCCAGTGTGTCCATGAGCATAGCTGGTACCTACATCTCTAGGCCCATGGTTGATCCAAGTGGATCTCTAGAGATGCTAGGATTCCTGTTAGCACACAATTACTCCTTTGAGCAGGAGTCGGTATTTTTTAGTAACAATTACTGCATTGTTTCCTGAATGGTGTCCATTATTTTGTGCATTGTGATGGTCTTCAATTGTTAAAGATCAGCCCATGTTTCTAAGCTATGTTATATTCAGTGCTTTGTATATTACTTTACATGTGTAACTGTATATTGATGTTCGGCATGTTGGAGTCCTATGTCTGGAGATTTCTCGATAGGCAAGTTGTCTCTAAGTGAATACAGATTTGTTAGTATTAATTATTAAACAAGGTTTGTGAAATAATTACTAACATTGTTTATTATTGCTTGTTAATTAGACAAGTGGAACGATTAAAGGACTTGCATAAAATGTAGGTTGCTTTAAAATACTTAAGCATTGCAGGTGTGATGTTATGCTTCTTAGTATAGTGTAGTTTTAGGCAGAACTAAGTGTAGATCTGATCTTGTTGGAAACATTAGAGATGTTGTTTGATGAGTATGTAGGCAACTAACATCAGGTGATGTTGGCCCTATCCAAAACATATTAATAAAATCTTTTGTCCTTTGGAAGCACATCTTCATAAGGCGAAGATGTTCCATTGTTGTTGTTTGGTTGTAAATTTTCCAGACAACGACAAGTGCGACCAGGAGGTAGCACAAGATGTTCTTCGTTTCTGCAACTCTGGTACGTAGTTATATCTTTAGCGTAAGAGTCAACTTGTTATTTATTTTTAAACATATGACAGACTTGTATTTAGATGGAAGAGCTGTTCTTATTGAATTTTGAGACGTGTAATAATATTATATGATTTGATATTCATATTTGCATGACCTGGATATTTAATTGAATGGTTTTTTTTGTATTTAAGGAAAAAAAATTCTTGTGACTACCATTCATGCTATTTTAAAAAGGTTCTTAAAAATCCAGGTTGTGACACTGAGTCCCTCCTATCCACCTCTTGTGGCAACAAGAGGGGAGCATGGGTTGGGGAAGGGGTTGCCAAAAAAGATTATTAGTCATGTTGTTAAACATTGCTAATTGTCTTAAAATAGTCGGTAATATATATTAGCGACCCTTAAAAAGCGTAAAGAAAAATTTGGTTGCAAATAGCAATTTACAACATAAATGAAAAAGCATCTCTAATAACGCTTATTAGTGATTTCTTTTGCATCGCAAAAAACATTCGTGACATTTTCATTTCTATCAAAACATTATTTGCAATGCTTTATATTTATGTCTCAAATAGCATATTAGTAATGCTTAAGAACATCGTTAATAAGAAAGATTTTTGTAAACGAATATATGTGTCACCAATTATAAAATACTAGCGACATTATACAAAGCATCACAAATAAACATAATTTTTTTAAAAAATAAAAATGCCTTATTAGCTATGCTTTATTACAGCATTGCCAATAAGGAAATAATTTTTAAAAAAAGGCCTCCGGCAAGAGAAGGGGATAGGGATGGATCAAGGGAGGGGGGGTATAATCCCTCAGCCCCTCCTCTCCTCCTCCTCTGGCGATAGGAGAGAGCATCCTGGGGGGAGGGCATGCCCCATCTAGATTGTTTGCGACACTTGGTGAAAGTGTTGCAAATAGTCCATTATTTCTGACATTAAGGAATTTATTGTAAACATCACAAATAACATTATTTTTTATGACATATTATTATATATTATTTAATCTATAAGTACAATATATATAGAAGGCAAAAAAATTAAAATTAATTTCTTTAGTTTCATATGAATGAGTTGACAACCTTTGGATCGAGACCAGTAGCACAAGGGGGCATGCAACCTGCCGACCAGTCCCCCTGAGTAATGTGCATCGTCAAATCAAAATCTAATGTCCTACATGGTCGGGCCTCACCCTAACGCATTTGACCCCATCCCACACAAATGGGATTGAAGATATTTATATAATTTTTTGCGAATATAGAACATTTACCTTAGTTATGATATCATCTTAAAAAAAAATTGTTGAAGGCTTCAAGTTTGATTTTAATTGAAACTGCAGCTCATGCCCAGATTTTCTCACAACTTGGCTACTAGTTAACCTTTGACATTCGACATCTAATTGTGGTAATTAAGTCTTACTTGATTCTCTTGCTTTAATTTGCATCCAAAGTTCCACATGCTTTTATTTACCCTTGCCCATTTCCACAACCAAAGTCATTTAATAGTTCACTCAATTCGAATAATGGTTTTGAATATGATGCTTCTCTCTTGTTTGTAGCCTTTTCAAGCATCTCCTTCCTTTCCTCATTCACCATTTCATTTGACCTCGGACTCTAATTGTCAAATTGAGACTGTTTCGTCTGATCAATAGCTCTAGCCTCAACTCGCTCACCTATTTCCACAAGCATCTTCTTACTCCCCATATAATAATAAATTTGATCTATGTATTAGATTTAATAATATATTTTTAATATATAAATACAATATATATAGTGGGCAGAAAAAAAAATTTGACTACCCACATAGCTGGTGCTCCCCACTATGTGTGTGAGCCAGTCTCACACAAATGGGAATGAAGAAATTAATCTATTTTTTATAATTATTTATTATATATACATTGTTGAATTTTCTCTTATGTGTCATCTTGGGCTTTGAGCATCATCGGATCGACATCTAACGATACAAGGGGGCATGTAACCTACCTACCCCTTGAGATATGTGTGTTGTCAAATCAAAATTCTATGGCCCACGGGGTTGTGGCTCACACTCACGTGTGTGAGCTCAGTCTAACTCAAATGGGACTAAACAAATAAATTTAATTTTTTTGTAACAATTTATTATATATTTAATAATATATTATTTAATATAGATAGAAAATATTAAATAAAAATAGTTACTTACGATGTGTAAGCGTATACATCACAAATATAATATACTTGTGATGTATAATTTTTATCCGCCGCAAATAGCGATATTATTTGCAACATATACACATGTACATCGCAAATAGTTATACATTATATTATAATATTTTATTTAATATATTTTATAATTAAAATAATAAAAAACATGGTTGTTTGTGACATATAATTGAAAAAATTAAAAAAGGCCTTTGACGGGAGGAGGGAAAGGGCGGGACTAGGGAGAACGAAAGGGGCACTGGACTTCGACATGAGGAGTTCAGTGCTCCACCTCTCCACCTCCTTTATCTAGCAATAGGGTAGGGGGTGGAGGGTTCCAACAAGAAGAGCCAGACTCGGCGCCCCGGAGCCCTTCCTTTCCTCCTTTGGTTGCCATAAGGGGAGCAAGGGAGAGGGGTGCCAAACTCTAGCGGTCACACCTTGCCACACCCTGCCACACCCCCCTTGACCCAAACCCGATCTAGGGTGGTGAGACATGGCATCATGAAGCGGAAGACTAACCCATCTTGGGTTCTTATTGAAGTACACAACATGTGCCCTTTGTGGAAAAACAAATAATGGAAGGTAAAAGAGATAAAAATTAAGTATCACTTAGTTCATCAACACCCACAACAACACATAAAGTATAAAGTCACAAGCCCTAATACTACATAATGTCTAAAGCCATCACAGAATATCCAAAGTATGAAACAAAATCAACATAAATCGAAAACATGACAAAGTAACTGGCCCCATCTCTTATGCACCATCTATTTGTCCTCAAACTTGTGATACAATCATCCTGAGCACCTGTATGACACACCATACAACCCAAAAACAAAACGATAAATAAAATAGGGGTAAGAGCTTAGCTCAATAAGGGTTTTAAAAATGAAACATTAACTCATGATAACACCACATACATTCTTCCCATAAAAAATAATTTTAACATGTATCATATATCCATTCTCTACACCTGTGCATCAAGAGTTAAATCACATTCCATATTCACATTCACACCGCCTGTGCATTATATGCTCATTTATAATTTATAACACACATGCACAACCTATGCAATCATTTAAGTTTCATAGTTTATTCACATCCTGCATGAATCATACATTAACATTCACATTCACCCTGCATAATCAAGTGTATTAACTACATTTAAACTTGCATGTTTATGTGTAATCATTCCGTATGTATCTTGTATAATATAAGCATCATTGTCCCTACACAATCTATATCAATGAGCATTATAATCCATGCACATGTGTAAATAATTTGGTGAATGTCTCACAAAAGAAATAACAACACCCTAGAAATCCTAGAAAGGAAGTCTGAATTCCAAAAAGAAAAACTCAAGCATTTGCTCACCCTAAAAATCCTAAAAAGGAAGTCTAAATTCCTAAAGAAAAACTAGAGTGTTTGGGTAAATCCCTAATTGAGAAATTACCCCTGGTAAGCTAGTGCATGCAGACATACTAGCCTAGAGTCTCAAGTCTAGAAGGTCGCAATAGTTATGACATTAGAAAATATGTTCTTCTCACTCGAGGAGGAAATGCGCCCCCAAGGAGCAATAAAACTGGCCCATAGGACCAAATGGCTGATCGTTTATAATTAAATCCTTTACAAGTGTACAAAGTAATTGTACTTAGATAAGTATTTAAGGGTTGTCGAACCTTAGGGACGGATGGATTATCACTAAATCTAAAGAGGAATTTGCTGATTGAAAACTAAAATAAACTTAAACTTAAATTAAGCAAAATAAAGAAATCAACTAGTTTAAAAGCAAGAGATTAATATGATGGAAATTACTTAGGAAATTGAATCCACTATAGAACAATAACAATTCCTTAACTTTTAATCTAAATCTAGTGTGAATATGAACAAGTATTCTCAGCTACAAGCTAGAATTACTTTAGAAAGAATCATTAATTAAATTCCATGGTATAAACTATCTTCAACAATAGCACGAATCATCTACACTAAACTAGCTATAGGCATGACCTGTCTAATCTTAGTATAACTCATCCAAGTCATTAATTATCTGAACATTAAAACTATTGTATGACCATCTCATCTAAATCACAGAAATTAAGATCGATGAAAATATCAAAACCATATCAATCTATCATCTACAAGACAATAAATCAATATAGATTTGCATAAACATGAAAAGCTCTTCCATTAAAAAGGAAATTCTTATCATACAATTGTCATCATTCACAACTGAGATCTAAATTAAAAAGAAAAGAAACTGAAACTTATCTATAACTTCATCAACTCCTAAGTAAAAGAAAAGTCTAGCCTTCCATTGTAGAAGAAAGCACTTGAATCTCCATTAAAAGCTTTGAGTTCTCTTCCATCTTCTTCTTCCTTTTTCTCTTCATAAAATCTACTAGAATCCCCCAATTTTAAGCCAAATATGTCTTTTTATAGGCATAAGTTCCGTAGGAAGAAGTCCAATATGAAAAGGATTGAAATTTGGGTCAAATAAGGAAACTGCGCGTTATATCGTTCAAACGCCCTGCATGCCCGTTCAAACGGCTACACTGTTTCTGCAATCTTGACAGTTTTTTTGGACAGTCCATATTATGTTCATTAAGTTTTTCTTCATGTCCATATTAATTTCTAACTTGTTTATAACTCCGAAGAGTTGTCCAAATCACTTTAAAGCATGTCAAGACTATTTTGAATTATTCCAAACATCATCCAAGTACCTCGATAAGCATACTTTACCTACAAAACATAAAATATCATACTTTAGACATGTATAATGTAATTAAAATCCCAACTTTGTTCAAATACATATCTAAACTACTAATAACTACAAAATTAATTAATAATTAAACTAAAATATTAATAACTATCTTAATCTAAATAAACCATAACTAACACTAAATTAACCTAATCTATACTAGCAAATAAGGTAAAAAGGCATATAAAATAGATATAGATTTCATACTTATCAATGGCCCGCCCTCAAGGGATGTAAAATCAATAGATAATCTCTAATATGGCTAATCTAGAAAACAACGACACCTATATGGTTAATCACAATTAATCATGACTTTAGCAAATTATTTTCATAATGTATGCAACATAATACATGCATGAGCAATGTTTAATGGATACAAGTATAGGCAAACCTACTCTAATCAGTCCTAATCTGCAATAAACATGGTACATTTGTCACAAATAAAAATCATATATGCATGGGTAAGAATACTTTTATGGGTATGTTCCAAATTGAGCTAAAACATGTGGAACATGGTTCATTTGTAATTAAATTGACATGTGCAAGCATTCATATCCTCCCATTATCATAAGTAATTGATGTCAAGTAGGGCATCATACTAAGCTTAAACATGCATAGTCATATCTTTAATTAAGCTAAAACACATATAGCATGCTCCATATAAAATTAAGGTGACATGTGTAAATATTCCTAGCTCATCATGACAATAATATACTGGAATCAAAAGAATGATTGAAGAAAAGATCAAAATTCATTAAAATACATATGTATTAAAATTATTTAGTTGTTCGAATGCCCATTTAGGGCGTTCGAACGCCCATTTGGGTCGTTCGAATAGCAACACACAATTTTGAAATTCTTGTATGGCCATTCAAACGGTCAAACAACTCATTCCAACAGTTGGCCATTCAAATAGTCTGTTAGCCCATTTGAATGGTCAAGACAGCTCACTCTAGTTCATCTTCTACTTCTCGAAATCCAAACTAAAATCATTTCAAAATTCCATATAATTGTCAAATCATCATAAAACATCATATAATAAATAACTAAGCTTAAAACATGATGGATCTTTTTCATACTTAAACATACAAAAACAATAATAGATCACATATTTTTAACAAATCACCATTACCCCACCAAGATGTTTCGAAAGCTCAAATAAACCCACAATTATGGCATTACAAGCAAGAAAACCACTCTTAGTAAAAACCCCTTACCTCTATTTAACTGTGAATCCCTTGAATGAACTTCAACCTCAAAAAATCTTACCTAAAAATAAGTGCTTTTGGTTAGTCCTAATCAAAACCTAGCTAATAGACTCAAATCAACATGGGAATGGTAAATTCAAGACCTTCTTAGGTTAAAAACGAAAATCACATTGATTAGGGTTCTAAATTAGAATTATAGAGATAATCTTAATGGAAAGAAACTAACAATACAAATAGGAGAAGTGAAGAACGAAATAATTAAGACAAAAATCAAAAGGATTAAGGTATGATTAGGGGAAAATTATACCTTAAGAAGGGTTTCTCTTTTTAGAAATGAGGGTAGAGCCTAGCCTCCCTCCTAATCTCAGCCCTTCCTCATTTGGGAAATGAGCTAGGGTTTTCCTTTGTTAATGGTTTGTAGGCTGAAAATTGAATTGTTAAGCTAAAAAAGAAGTAAATAAACCCTAAGTGACTATGTAAGTGCACATTTGACTCCAAAAATAAATTTAATCACACCTAAGCCCTTTTAGACAAATCAATAGAAGGTTGGCAGCTGAAAAAGGTAGCACTCATTCGACACAGATGTGGGGCCCACTTCTTTGATCAAGGAAAATAGGAAATAAAATACCCTTAAATAGGTAAAAAAATTGGTGAATCAAACCTAATACTAATATTCTAAACTAAAATAAAGTTATACCTTAAGAAATTTATAACTAAACTAACCCATTACCCAAAGAAAAATCAAATTAAACCAAAACAAACAATTTCATAGAAATTAAAAGGTAATAAATTAGAAGATCTTACACCCGCGCCTCTCCTCTCTTACTCCTCCGGTTGGCAATAGGGGAGAAGGGGCGACGTTTTTCTTTTGATTTAAATAAAAAATATGTATTATTTGATTTAAGTAAAATATATTAAATAAAATTGAAAAAAATTATTATATTTTATTTTAAAAAATATGGTACTTAATGTATTGTATAAGTTAAATAACAAAAAACATGGTTATTCGCAACATATAAGCATATATGTCGCACATAATTAGACTATTTTCTACATATATATGTATATATCATAAATAAAATCTTTATTTGAGACATATACATCTATATGTCATAAATAATTATAAACTATATTATTATATTATATGTAATATATTTTATTTAAATTAAATAATATATTATTTAATATATAAATAAATCGTATATAATTACGAGAAAAATATAAATTAATTTCCTTAGTCTCGTTTGTGTTAGCCGAAGCTTTGAGAGCCATCAGATTGAGACCTGACAGTTCAAGGGGGCATGCAACTATGAGTTCAATATCCATCTAATAACCTAGCAACTCACTAGATTGCCCTTAGTCTGGTTATCAATAAGGATAGAGACAATGAGTTCTAGCCTCTTTGCACAAAATTTTTATATGTTGCATAATCAAATTAATATTCTCTTAAATCTCACTCACGATATATCAATCATCATCATTCAATCGCCATCATTTAATCTATACATGAACACAACAATTTAATGTGAAAAGCCCTAACATGGGTAAAAATACTATGAAAGTTCTAAAGGAACCAAATCAATGCACTAGAAACCAAGACTTTACATTAACACAAGCAAACTACCAACCTTGTTTAGACTCTAACATAAGCTCCTCTTATTTAGACCGTTGTTGGTGGCCTTTAAGTCTTTTCCCTCAAGTACTTGAAACTTCTTCCTCCTTATTTAATCTCTGTCTTCTTCTAGTTTTCAATAAGTACCTCTTATTGTATTAGCTTTGGCCTTGTGGAATCTTCAATCTCCCATTGAAGATTTTATGCAACACACCTTTGAAATCTCTATGTATAAACTTCTTTAGTTTTGAATTGTCTTCTTAAATTCACCATGGATCTTCAACTCAAAGTTTCATGTCAATTTTCCTTTAGAAAACAATATGCAAATGTATAAACTCTTTTTTTCTAATCTCCTATCAGTTTTTTTTCTCTCTCAAATTTCATGATTTCTTGAATCATGGAAATTTCATGATTTTTTTTATCACATTTTCTTTAAACTTCATGGAAATATTTTGCAATATAACGATTATAAATTGGGAAACATGACAAATATGAAAGCTATGAAAATAATTTTATAATTTAAAACATTACACATCAATTTTTCCCATACAAATTTTTACTCATTTGATCAAACTTCGTATGGCCAAACCAAACATCCTCAAGCGCTACTCAAAAAAAAATATACGAATAAATTTCTATGATCATAGACTATAAATACAAATCTCTCCTAGGCATCCCTGAGTGCAAGTCCCATAACAATCCACAATCTTATCCAAATTACAAGTCCAAAAAACATAAACATTTTAATTCTCATCTCACCCAATACAAGAGATTGTTGGACAAAATAATACTCGCAGTAAATCAAGTATATACTCGAGTCTAAAGGAATCAATCCACCATTGAAATGACCATCCATCTCCAGGAGCTCTCTGTCACAAACCTTCAAAAACCTCCCGAACAATGCGGCTAAAAAATAAGGTAATGAGTATTTTCATTCTCAGTAGGAAAATACCCAATAGGGGAATTCTAAATAGTAAACTCAGTATGCTTTCATGCAACTCAAACATGAAGCAACCGATCATATAATAATCATACTCATACGCATACAATCACGCATATAATCATGCCAAATATATACCATCAAGCGAATCATACACTATTAATTAGAGTCTTACAAATTTACTCATACAATCATACACTTACTCATACAACTTACACAAACTTGTATAACCTTACTCATACAATCTTACACTTACTTGTATGACCTTACTCATACAGTCTTACTCATAAGCATACACTTACAGTCTTGCTCAAAATCATACTCTTACAGTCTTACTCAGAATCATACTCTTATACTCTTACAAAGAACCATACTTTTACAGTTTTACTCAGAATCATACTCTTACAGTCTTACTCAAAAACATACTCTTACAGTCGTACTCATAATCATACGCTTATAGTCTTACTCAGAAACATACTCTTACAGTTGTGCTCAAAATCATACGGTCACTCATAAACATGCATACACACTCATACAATTGTAAACATAGTATCAACCACTAAAGCTCATTACAACTAATAAGCTCCAGCATAGAAATGGAAAGGAATGTCACTGGGGAATCACCATAACCTCTGAGAAGTGACTAGACGCCATGGACTTTTTTGAAGGCAAGGCACAGCAATGCTCATGGGGCATAGGATCAAACAGGTAAGAGCAAGTTCTATGAAACTACTTACCTAAATGCACGAACATAAACATCCGCACATAAGGGGTCATACAATTGCCCACACTCTAGGGGTCTTATAGTGCCAGTGCCACTCTTGGGCATAAATCATATAGTACCACTCTAGGGAAGAATCATACAACTCTCTCAATATGGCATCAAACGTCTAGGCTTAATATAGCACACTAACCAAATTGAAAACATACATCGATCTCAACAGTTCATTAGACGTCTGGGGCTCAATATAGAACACAGACAACATCCCGTACAATAAACACCATGACAAGACATGAGAAATGCTCAGCCGACTCATTAACCGCTAGCTCAAACATGGAACTAAATCCATCGAACCCTCAGGTCTCAAACTCACAATGCTATTATTAGGTTTCTTATAATTCAATTTTGAATTAAGTTATGCGGTACAATTATGCCATAAAAACTCTCAAGAATATAGTGCTCCACTGATCACGCAGAAGTTGAGCTTGATTTGAAACTCTAGTTTGTCAGGGCAGCAAACTTCACTTAACCCATCCATCTCACAACATGACTCACCGTACCACAAATCGTTAAGGTCTTACATGCTCCGCCATACACCTTGTAGCCAAAACATCTTACACAAACGTCATCAAACTAAGCTCCTTAGAGCCAAACCTAGTTATCACCTTCTTACGAATACCTCACTTATTGAGCTTACTTTTCACTTTATATTTTGTACATTATCTTGTATAATTATGCAACATTCTTACTGTCTGACAATCCCCCAACATATGCCCTGATCCAAACCAAACAAACTGCTCCAATTGTCTCCCATCAAACTTACATCCTCTGTCTTCCGCTGTATGCTTACACATCCACAACAAATCTAGATGAAACCCTTTGTCACCTCTTACTGTCCATCGCCCATACTTTTGCCCCCACATGCATACACATATCCATGAGATAGGCATATAGCCATCATATATACGTATGTCCATCACATATATTATAACATACACATACTTCAATACATAGCTAACTAACATACTCGCTAGCCATCACTTGTACACACATATTTCACATACATAGCTTACCAACATACTCGCTAGCCATTACTAGCACATTCATACACGTAGCTTACCAACATACTCGCTAGCCATCACTAGCACATACATATTCCACATATGTAGCTTACAAACATGCACGCTAGACATTACTAGCACACACATACTTCAAACATACTTACAGCCCACATGTATGTCATATGCATTTCAGCAAAGCATAATTTATCATCTTACATCATGTAAACTGTCACACCCCGGCGATGCCCGACCCAAGCCGAACCCGGTCCAGGGGCCGGTCAAGCGCGCGGGGGCGACGAAGTGAAAATTGAAAAAAAACGATCTAGCGGAAGACTTAACCCTAACCACGGGCGATTAGCAAAAAAATACGGAGTGCGCACAATCCTTTGAGCAAGAGTAAATAAAAGGGAAATAAAGAGTATTGCTTATCACAAAGTAAACAACAATTCTCAAACCCACAAGCTTAGTTAAATAAAGCCCACACCGGCTCAACATGAGTTATAAACATCACAACTGTAAAACGTGACATAAGTCCGAAACAAAGAACCCTACACAAAGGTCCAAATCATAAAACATAGAACCAAAGAAGATAAGTCACACGACGATCTCCATCATCACACCCAAGCTATCTCTGACCTTTCCTCAAAGAGGCGATCCTGTCCATCTGCGTGTCGCACCACGCAGCCCCAAATCAAAACACAAAAGAGGGGTGAGTTTTAACAAACTCAGCAATGATTTTAGTATCACTATCAACGTCGAAAGCACGATAGCATAGTAATAAGATCATTCAGATCAAAGGTTTACATGGTGCATCATTTTCTAATCACATATACATATCACCTAACACAGCATCATAGTGCATAATTCAACCTGCATGGATGTACCTCTAACATACATATTCCCACATGCATTATATCATAACAATCTGCATGGATGTATCTCTAACATACATATTTCATCATGCATTACATCATCACAACCTCCATCAAGGAGTAATCACACATTAATGTCACACAGACAGGAGCATAGACAAGGCCATGAAGGCGTGTCATGGTCAAAAATTCTACACAAGAATTAAAGAAAGATCGGGGTTGTCAATCCCTAATACTGCTCGCCCTGGACGATCTTGGCCAAGGATGTCCCATTCTCACACAAATAATCTAGAGCAGGGGTGTTCGCCCAGGGACATCTCCTGCGAAGGGAAGAGCCCGAGTTCTCACACAGAGAACCCTAGAACACGTGGTAGCAGGGTGCACACGGCATACCACACTGGAATCTCAGTGTCCAGATGACACTCGTAATAACATTCTCACAATCCGCAAGACAAGTACACAACTCGTCCCCACATCATTCCATTTAACAAGACTCAACCCGGGGAGTGCACTCGTTCCACATAGGAACTCAAATCAAAATATGTCCTTTCGGACCAATCAACTTGCGATTAATCCACAACCGATCAACCCGGCACACTATTTCATCACATTGCATCCAATCGGTCAAATTTGATTAATTACGATGAAGCTTCAATTGGAAATCCATTTTCATGATGCATGCAGCATGGTACATATGTGGGCAAAGCATACATGAATCCTAATCCATGATAAGTGCTCTCATCAGCCCCTAATGCATCATTCATAATCACGATATCAAGCTTCAACATCATCATTCAAACCCCCACATGTGTGTGTGTAACTAGTAGAAGCATTTCACATAATGCATACCAACATGCTTGAAAATAGACTCACTACCATACTACACATGTGAATTTCCATTTAAACATGAATTCCAGCGGAAATCATAGAAGAAGAATCGTTGAAATCATATCTTAATTCAAAACTCAACCACAAAGGCTAAACACATATAACATCACCCATTTCATCATTGAGTCATGGCATTCACCAACATTCACGTGCCAACTAACCACGTTCTATCATGACAAATCAGTCCAATAATAGATTATAGTTCTACTGAGAATATGCTTAACAATGAGAAACCAACCATTCATAATTTCAAGATGACGATTCCAACATCATCCCACAAAACATAAGTCATTCCACCATCTCTAAGCATATATCTCAACTCCATAAACTTAATAGTATGCATTTCCAGTAGCCTAACATAGCTTAAATCACTCCACATTTATATAAAATTGACAAGCTAAAGTGGAATCATCAAAATAGACATCATATGCACAACATACAATTTACTGTGTAGCCGATCGATCGCCCTTCAGGCTGTTCGATCGGTTAAACGCAAAATTTTGAAATTTACAGTTCGGTCGTTCGAATGCCTAGCAGGCCATTTGATCGGCTGAACTGGAAAACCGACATTTCGGCAGTGTTGCCGATTGATCGCCCACAAGGGCCGTTTGATCGCCAACAAAGCAGAACAGTCCATCTTCTTCCTTTCGCAAATTCAAACCAAAACAACATTGATAACACTTCAAATCCACATCTAAAAACCTAATCATCATCAAAAGTCCTTCTTGACTTCCAGAACATCAAACTATACCATAATAATGCAAAACCCTAAGAAATCGGGATTAAATAATTCCATTTTCTAATCTTACCATTAACACACCAAATGAAGCAACTCCATTTCGAAATAAGCCAAAAATGAAGAATTTTACCATGGATAAACAGAGATTTTGAAGACCCATTACCTCAACACTTGATTAAGCTCGGATTAAAGAGTCACCCTTCTTGAAATCCTTGAAAACACAATGAGTTTGAATTAAACTCTAATAGAAATCGATTTACCCAAGAAATCCCTAATTAAATCTTAGATCTAGGGCTTGTTGGTAGTAAAAATCGAATTTTGAATATTAGGGTTTGTAGTAAAATACAAATCAGTAGTTTTTGATGGTAAAAAATGAATTGAATCAAGAGGAAAATGGTAGATTTGGAAGAAATTAAGAAGAAAGTCAAGGATTAGTGCTTAATTAGAGTAAGCTTACCTTAATCGGCTTCTAATTCGGGTGGGGATTAGGCCAGCCCTCCTTCCTTAGCCTATTCCCAAAAATGGAAATGGCTCTGGTTTGCCCTTTTATAGTAAGGGTTGGGGTATGCATAGGTAAGTTTTGGGGTGTAAATATGAAAAGTAGGCTAAAAGTGGTTATTTTGTAAATTTAAGCACAAATTAAGCCTAATAAAATTATGAAAATTTTTGTGTGACCTTAAGTATATGTCTAGGTTCATTTGACACAAAAAATAAAATTTTGACGGTGGGGCCCACAGGGGTCCCGCCAAAACCCTAATTTTTGAGAAAATAGTGAAAATTCCAAAAAATCCCAAAAATTCACATTTGGTCTAAAATCACTTAAAACCACTAATATTGAAGTTAATTTTGGTTAAAACCATCAAAAACACTATTTATTTTATGAAATCACCGAATAAGATCAGAAAACGCGTTAATCTCACGATAACCCATAATTAAAGAAAACCAAAAACCGGTTTAGAGATGAGGGTCCTTACATAAACAAATCATGATTTAACATCCAAAACTTTGAATCATACAATCCTAGCATGCTGCTACTCATTCAAAGCATGCTAACATGAAATTACGAGTTCAAAGCCCGCCTACCTCGTAATCATGATGTTTGGTAGCGAGCACACGATGGTGGTGGCATCGGTGGTGGAGTTGGTGGCCAAAAGCATTGCCAAGTTGAGAGAGTTATTGTCCCGAGGGTTTAGGAAGTGCCGGAAGCAATCATGGCCAAATGGGGTGACACGGATCAACACTGCAATCCACAATGCCACACTAGGGCAGCCGGGAGAAAGGTCATGCCAACATAAGTGGTGGTGCAACCAAAAGTCAAAGGTGTAATCACTGAAGGTCAGATGGTAGCTGAGAAGTACTTGGTCGGCCATAAGACATCGAAATCGGCCATGGACAACACCCAACAACAGCAACTTCGTGTCAACAAGGGCCCACATAAGGGCAGAGGGCATAGGGCGCCGCTCAAGGATGGAGGAGGGGTGGAGGAGGGCTATGTCAACTCCATTCGGTGGCATAGCCAACCGATGGCCAAGTGACGTGAATAAGGTGCCTAAACCCAGAAACGCACACGTGGCCACATGCATACGCGGCTGAAAAGGGCTACTCTAGGGGGGATGGGTCGGACAGTAGCGGCCCAAGGTTCACAAAAGGCAACTGAGCTAGGGATTGGAGATGGTGGCCAATCAAAATGGAAATGACTTGGCCGATCGCCACCCACAACCAAAACCAATGGTGCAGGCAGCTGTGCATCTCGCACGTAAAAGGGCAAAGGATGACTCAAGGTTGAGCAATGGCGGGGCAAAGGCCACAGTGAAACAAGGCTAACCCCAAGGTCAGGTGGAGGCCAATTGGTGACTGGAGGTGTCATAGTGATAAAACGGCCACGGAGGGTCGTACCGGTAAGACCCAAATCAAGGCATAAGTGCATAGCACGAAAATAGGGGCTAAGCGAGGTTGGAAACAGCAACCCCCAATTGACACCGGGTTGAGGTAGGCTGGGTGGAGTCTGACCGGTGGATGAATGACAACTGGAAACAACATACTTGTAGCAGACAGTGAGAATAAAACCAAACAAAATACTTGTAGCACACCGAGGAGCAAGGAGAGCATGGTGGCAGCAATGGCTGGCTCCTATGGGTTCTTAGCAGCCAAACGAAGATAAGTTTAGTGGAGAGTGGCCACAAACAACATCAAAATAGCACTCCCATGGCCCAAAAACGAATCTGCAAAGTGAGAAAAATAGAAGAAAAGATCAGTACCTTGAGGAGGAGCGAAGAGGGCATGGCGGCAGTCATAGCCAGTTCCTATCAACTCATGGCAGTAAGGCGAAGTGGATCCTGACAAGAATTGGCGGAATCCGATGACATAGGAGGGACAACAGAGCGACCAAAAACTCACTCGGGTTTCACACACTCTTCTTGGACATATTGGAATATTTTTGGACATCTCTCCATGTTTCTGGAGTGCATCGATGGATTTCATATTTATACTTTTTTCCATCTATGTCCCTAGCATGCGTTAACTTACTGTTTACGCGTTATACCTCTAAAATTCGTGCCAAAAGTGTGTGGCGAAGCCTATGACTCGCGACTAAGCCCCACACCCAACTATATGGGTATAGAAACTGAGGTAAATACATAAATATGAATTTGCCAAAGCGTCATCATTTCCCGCCAAAAATGATCAAAAAAATAGTAGGAAAATCACAGAAAAATAGTAGAAAAATCAAGGATATTACACTTATATAGCTCCTCAAGTCGGTTTAGGAATTGCACTTGAATAAGGAAAGAAATTAAAATCTAAATGGCTTAATTAGGGTAACATGTCCTTGAAGTGATTGAACGTTCCTTGTTTGTTATTTGCATAATACTTCAATTTATCAATCGATGCATGACAACTATCGATTCATAACTATTAGCTTCATTTTGCACAAGGAAAAATAAAGTGGCAATTGATCATTTACTTCTTCTTTATGTGTATCGATCAATCATTCTTCTTGCTAATTTACTATTTTACCCTTTTTACCCTAAAACCTCTGAAATCACTTCTAAAACTTCTCTAAGTGATTTTCATATGTAAATGTGATTTGAATAGGCTTAAAATACCTTCAACATTCTAGAGTCTTTTGTCTTGATCAATAGAACACATTTGCTCCTATTTTTCAAGTCTGTCAATTCCAAATTTGACTTGACCACGACAACCATAAGGTAGATTGTAAGACTTAATATATACACAAGATTTCTTGACATAAATTTGAGAAAGAAATTAGCCAATAAACTTGACATATGTTCAGACAGCAACATGCATGCCCCCTAAGTTATGTGCATTGTCGAATTGAAATCTGATGGCCTATATAGCCTTGACTTACACTAATGCATGGCAACTCATTCTCACACAAATGGGACTAAATATATTAATTCAATTTTTTAAATACGATGGACCACATAGTCAGGGCATGAGCCTGGTCTCATACAAACAGGACTAAAGAAATTGTTTTAATTTTTAGAGATTTGACGGAGCAATTGGACATGCAACCTACTTGCCCTAAGTTATCAGCATCGTTGAATAGAAATTGAATAGCCCACAGAGCAGGGGCTCACACAAATGGGATTGAGGATACTAATTTAATCTTTTTGAAATACAACAACCCATAGAGCCGAGGTGTAAAGCCTTCTTTACCAATTACGCCTAACATGAGGTGTTAGGGGTAGTTATAGAAATTTGGGTAAGTTTTAGGAGGGTTTTAAGGGATAAAATCCTCTCATATGGGTAGAACTTGAAGTAACAAGTGTAACAAATCAAAAAAAGAGCAAAATGGAGGTTTGGAGCAAAAGTTACGACATTAGAAAGCGTTCCGCAGGGTAAAACTCACTAAAAAAAATATAAGATAATCTACCCATGTGTGGTCTAGTTTTGAAGGGGTCATTGATACGAGTCCATCAGTACTAAGAACACGTGATTCTGACTTTGTGGTAGGAAGATATCATATTTTCAAGTTAGAATAATATAAGAATAAAATAATGGGAAAATGATGAATTTGATGACGCTAGTGGCCGGTGAGCTACACTGTGTGAGCTGGTGTAAGGTCCCCGATTTTCTCTATGATTTTTTGTATTTTTCCTGCGATTTTTCTGGTCTATTTTAGCTGGAAAATATGACGCTTCGGTGATTTGGTCATGACCCATATAGTTGGGTGTGAGTCCAGTTGTAGGCCACGGGCCTGGACGCGCGTTTCAGTGCGAAAAATCATTAAGGAATGGAAGTGCAGAAAGGGATAAGGAAAAAAAAGAAAAAAAAAGGAAAGGAAGATCGGGCTCGGCCTGATCGGGAAAATTTTGGAACAGTGCTCACTTCTCCCTCTCCAGCTACTCTCTGCCCCAGCCGCCGGTGGGCCGAAGGGCCGCCGCCTCCGGCTCCACCCCGGCCGTGCGACGGCAGGGGACCTCCATCCCGGCCCCACGGCAACTCCACCGTCCGCCCCGTCTCGCCCCTGTTTCGTCGATCTCTCTGCTCTCTCTCTGATTTGTGAGTGGACGGTGCCGGCGGTGGCCGGTGGGCTCCATCTGGCCAGCCTAAGGCCAGCGACAGCAGGGCTGCCGCCCTGGCCAGTTCCGCCGGCTCCCCCACCTAGATCGTCCCGGTAAGCCTTCTCTCCCTCTCTCACTGTATTTTTTTGCTGAGCTGCTGTTGTAGGCCGCCAAGGGCCGGCCGACGACGGCGGGAGGCCACCCCTCCCAGCCCAGTGGGCCTCCATTCCACCGCGCTATCCTCATCCCCCTTCACCCCTGTTCTTCCACCGCTTCACTGTTTTGGTGAAACGGTGGCTACCGGCGGTGAGCCACCTCCGATCGGACCTCCACCCAGCTACGCCTTGGTCCGGCGATGACGATGGGCACCTCTCCGCCCATTCTTCAAGCACCTTGTACTGGTACGCCCCCCAAGGGCTCCTCTTACAACAGCGAGCAGTTATTGAGGTTCCTCAAGATATCATGCCAATCGACCTCCAAGAGCTTTTGACGGATTACCACTACCTGTTTGCTGAGCCACAGGGCCTTCCACCTCCCCGCTCCCACAATCATTAGATTTCGATTAACCCTGGTACCGCCCCAACCAATGTGCGTCCATATCGCTACCCACATATTCAGAAGGGTGAGATTGAGCAGTTGGTGGCCGATATGCTTCAGGCAGGGATTATCAGGCCCAGTACAAGTTCTTATTCATCGCCGGTGTTGCTTGTGCGTAAGAAGGACGGTACATGGCGCTTCTGTGTTGACTACCGCGCCCTCAATGCGGTGACTGTGAAAGACAAGTACCCGATTCCAGTGATTGAGGAATTACTCGATGAGTTGACCGGCGCTACGGTGTTTAGTAAGCTCGACCTGCGTTTGGGCTATCACCAGATTCGCATGAATGCCGCCAATGTGCACAAGACAGCTTTCCGGACTCACGACAGCCACTTCGAGTTCCTGGTTATGCCGTTTGGTTTGACTAATGCTCCATCCACCTTCCAGTGCCTCATGAACGACCTCTTTCGTCCCTTCCTGTGCCATTATATCTTGGTTTTCTTTGATAATATTCTGGTATACAGCAGATCTTGGACAGAGCATTTGTCACACCTCAGGTCAGTTTTCTCTATTCTACGTGATAATTCTTTATGTCTTAAACGTTCGAAGTGCTCCTTTGGCAGTCAGCAGGTGGATTATTTGGGCCACATTATATCAGGGAATAGTGTCACCTCCCACCCAGCCAAGGTGGCCGCCATGCTGTCTTGGCCTATTCCCATGTGTGTTTGAGCACTTCATGGTTTTCTAGGCCTCACTAGGTACTATCGACGCTTCATTAGTCGCTATGGGGAACTGGCTCGACCGTTGACAGTGCTACTCAAACGGGGCGCTTTTGCTTGGACTCCGGATGCATAGGCGGCATTTGACGGGCTGAAGCATGCCATGGCCTCCGCCCCAGTCTTGATTCTGCCTGATTTTAGCCGCCCTTTTGTGGTCAAGACGGATGCTTCGGACACTGGCTTAGGGGCGGTTTTGTTACAGGATGAGCGTCCCATCACCTATTTCAGCAAGGTGCTGGCAAGCCGATCCTTGTCACTGTCCGTCTATGAGAAGGAAATGCTGGCCATCATCCATGCCATAACCAAATGGTGACCGTACCTCTTGGGTCGACGATTCCTGATTCGTACTGACCATCGGCCATTGAAGTATTTCCTCGAACAGCGGGTGTCCACTCCATCTAAGCAACGTTGGGTCAGTAAACTTTTGGGTTATGATTATGAAGTGGTCTATAAGAAGGGGTCAGAGAACACAGTGGCCAACGCTCTTTCTCGTATACCTACCCCAGGGTCGTGCTTCACATTCTCCATGCTCTCTTGTCCCTTTATTGATGAGTTAAAGCATGCCTACTGTTCTGATGCTTCGACACAGACTTTGATCTCTGCCCTTCAGCAGGACCTGGCAACCCGTCCGTTTTACACTTGGTGGGATGATTTGTTGTTCTGGAAAGATCGCTTGTGGGTTCCTGATGTCGCTGATCTTTGCCGCTACATTATATCTCATTTCCATGACTCTCCAGTTGCTGGTCATGAGGGGGTTTTTCGCACTTACAAGCGGGTCAGCCAGAGTTTTTTATGGTTGAGGGTTCGTCGGGCTGTGCATGAGTATGTGACGGCTTGTGATATTTGTCAGCGCTCCAAGGCTGCTACCACTTCTCTAGCTAGGTTGCTCCAACCCCTACCCATTCCAGACAAAGTATGGGAGGATGTATCGATGGACTGTGTGGAGGCCTTGCCGCTGGTGCAAGGTAAATCGGTGATCATGGTGGTGGTTGACCGTCTGTCTAAGTATGCTCACTTCTGTGCGTTGGGTCACCCCTTCACTGCTAAAACGGTGGCGGACCTGTATGTTCGGGAGGTGGCGAAACTTCATGGTAAGCCTTGTACCATTGTGTCTGATCGTGATCGTATCTCCCTTTCTTAGTTCTGGCAGGAGTTCTTTGCCTTATAGGGTACGTCCCTTCACATGAGCACTACATATCACCCTCAGATGGATGGGCAGACGGAAGTCGTCAACGTTTGTTTGGAGCAGTAGTTGCGGTGCTTCACGATGTCACAGCCTCGCCGTTGGTTGCAGCTTCTTCCATGGGCAGAGTGGTCCTATAATACTGCCTATCACACACATGCAGGCTTCACTCCATTCGAGGTGTTGTATGGCCGTCCTCCACCTACGATTTTGTCGGATGTCCTGCATCGATCTTCGGTGGCTGAGGTGGATTATATGCTACAAACCCGTGATGAGGTCTTGCGTCAATTAAAGATGAATCTTGCTGAGGCTCATAATCGGATGAAACAGCTCTATGATGGCCGTCGTACTGATCAGGAGTTCCAAGTTGGTGACTTGGTTTATGTCTCTGTCTTACCACAGCGCCAAACTACTTTATTTCAGCCCGAGCACTCCAAGCTCGCTCCCAGGTTTCATGGTCCATATCGGGAGGAGGCTCGCATTGGTCCGGTTGCTTACTGCCTTTCCTTGCCGCCTACTTCCTTGGTCCATCCTGTGTTCCATGTGTCTCGCCTTCACAAGTTTGTTGGTGATCGAAACTTGGCCATGGATGCATCTCCTCCGCCACCGATGGGCCCTGTTCCGCCCCTTGATCCTGCCCTTGCGTTTGTGCTTGAGAAGAGGCGGGTTTGTCGCTCGGGTTGCATTGTTACTGAGGTTTTGGTTTCTTGGCAGGGTCAGCCCGTGGAGGATGCGATGTGGATGTTTGAGGATGATTTCTTGGCTCATTATCCAGCTTGGTCGCCTTGAGGACAAGTCGACTAGCGGAAGCGTGGTGGAGTGTTGTGTACGATTGTGCACGATGCTCATACTCTCTTTTATTATTCTATGGCATAGAACTATTTATTTTGTTATTGTAATACTTTATTATAGTCTGGGTTAGTGGCCGGGGTAGCCGATCCACTAACTGGGTTATTTGGTGTAAACCGGACCAGGATGGTTCAGGTGGTTCAGTTCCCTAGGTGGTCGTCTCCTATATGGGGCGGCCTTTGCTTTTGGTTGGATTTTATGCAAATTGGTGATTCTCAGACTTCTCCCCTTTCTTCAATATTTCTCCCCTTTCCCTGCGCAATTCTCCTAGGTACCGATTATGCCTGCATCGGGCACATCAAAAGTATTGCTCTAATTTTTTGTTCCAAACCCCCAGCTCAGGTTGATTCTCAGATCTGGGCGTTACACGGGAAGAGAGCCCAATCTCACTCAATCGGAGCTAAAGAAATTATGTAAGTTTATTTGAAGGCATGCAACCCACCTGCCCCTTTGTTATCAATGTTGTGAGATCGAAATCCTAAAGCCCACAAAGTCAAGGCTCACACAAATGGGACTAAAAAGTTAATTTAATTTTTTTAAAATCTCATTGCCCACAAAGTCTAGGCATGAGCCCAATCTCACACAAATAGGACTAACATAATTTGTTTTTTAAGATCCACTCACAGAAGGGGACATGCAACCTACATGCCCCTTAAATTATGTTTGTGATCAGATCAAAATCTGACAACCCACAGAGCCGGGGCACCGGCTGACATGCATGAGGTCAGTCCCACATAAACAAGACTTAAATTAATTTAAAATATTTTTATAATTATATATCATAGAGTTGTATATTGTACAATATATTATGTAATTTAAATAATATATATTAAATATAAAATAATATTTAAAATAATATTATTTGCGACGTTTCTTCACGAACATCACAAATAGTATATTATAATTATGACGTTTGTGAAGAAAGGTCACAAATATTATAGACTATTTGTGACATTTCAATATAAATGTCATAAATAATTCATTATAAAATTCCATTTCTTTATTATTCTGATTAATACAATAATATTTGTGATGTTTATGTATGAACGTCACTAATAGTATTCTATATGCAAAGTTTGCAAATGAGCATCTAGGCTGTTAGCAGCGTTCACTTGTAAATATCACAAATAATCTAAAATAAAATTTTGTTAAAAATGTCTTTGCTAAAAGAATTGTATTTGCAATAATTATATACATATGTCACAAATAGTGTTAGGTATTTGTAACATTTACTTATAAACATCACAAATAGGTAAGTTTCTAGAGACGTTTTTTTATGCGTCACTAAAAGGCCTTGGCCTTTTAAGCAATACTTTATAGTGTGTCGCTAAATAAAACATCACAATAAGTCTTTTTTGTTGTATGCCTTGTTCATTAATAAGCGCATCAAAGAAAAACTTTGCTCTATTCCTGTATAGCAATTAGCAAATAATGAGTTAATGCAAACAACATTGTATTAGCTTGAATTGCATCATACATATATGTGTTTATTAATATTTTTTCTATTTCTTTTTTAATCATATTCCTTTTTTATCTTATAAGCGCATCTAAGAAGACCTTTGCTCCAGTGCTATGTAGAATTAGTCTTTATATTATCTGAACTTTATGCTACTGACGTGAGTTTCTCCTTTGCCTCTCCTCTCTTTTAGTTTGTTTTCTCTTCACCATATTCTAATGAGAGGGTTTATTTTTTATGTGCCTAAAGAACTTCAGTTACATCAGGCAAGAATAATATTCTTGTTTTTTAAATAAATATTGCTGTCATAAATCCTTTTCTTTGATTTCATAAGTCCTGCTGCTCATTGCCTTTTCTTTTGGCACTAAATTCAGTTGTTTGACTCAGACAAATTAAGACGTAATGAAGCTCTCATCGTCTAAACCTAGAAGCCAACGGTGGTAGGACTTGGAAGGTCATGTATTAACCATACAGGGTCCCACTTTACTTGTTTGAGATTATGAACAGCCACACTTAAAACAGCTGCACCTAGAAGCCAACGGTGGTAGGACTTGGAAGGTCATGTATTAACCATACGGGGTCCCACTTTACTTGTTTGAGATTATGAACAGCCACACTTAAAACAGCTGCACGCAGGAAAGATCAACCATCAATTAATACTTCCCCTATCCCATCTGATCTGTACATATTATCACTACTATCAAGTTCAGAAGAAAGTCAATGGCCGAATGGTGTACAAAGATCAACCACGTCTTCTTGGCAACCGCGCCAAGGTCATTAATTGTTCCTCAAACTAAGGTCTTTAAGCTGCAACACTACTTAATATCATATTCTATCTGTCACAAAATAATTATTTATTTAATTTTTTAAAATTAATTAAAATAAAACACTTATTTTGGGACGGGGAAGTATTTGAGAAGGGCCACCTACAACACTGTTTGGATAAATATACAAAAATGGGCCGTTTGCGGTTTCTGTTCTTTTCATGATGTTGTGTGATATGATAGTTAAACCTATAACAAATTAAATTATACAATTTAATAAAAGAAGTGAGCCATGAAGCATAAGGTGAGTATTATGATAGGGAAGCATTTTCTCTACTCCCTATTGACCATGTCTCCGGTCTAAGGAATGCATGATCCATTAGATAGATGGTTCACACATTAGCATATATTAGTATCAGTGTACTAATGCTAACATGTGCACTATCCATCTTAAATATCAAGAACTCTAGTGCATTCCTTACTTTAGGTGCATTGTCAATGTGGAATATTAAAAATGCTTCCTAAGAAAATAACATATGGTATGATTAAAGATTGCTTTGTTTTTTAAAAAAATTTAGATAGAGCATTTGCAAGAAATAGCACATGACTTGTTAATTCTTAGGAATGTCTTCAAGTTTTGGAAATTCCTATAGATGGTTCTACACACATTTGAAAGCCAATACATGTAGCAAAAATTGATCCCAACTACCCTCACCCACCCTTCTTTCATTTCATCTCCACCAACTTACTAAACCAGCCTGTCTTGCCTCCACCTCAAAGCCCTGCCCCACCTCCTACCTCTAGCTATCTCTCTGCCTCCTCCTCCACCTCTTCCTTTTTCATCTTCTCCTCCTCCATCATCATCATCGCGTCCTTCTTTTCTTCTTCCCCTTCTTCCCTAAAATTTGGTGGGATCTAAGCCCTGAACAATGCTATATATTTTAATTGTGGTACTTGCAAGTACACAAATTGCATGTAGTGCAGTATACAAATATATGGTTGAACCCACATACACTTGTTTTATTGAACTAGTAGCCAAATCTACATTTGTGGAACCCTAATCTAGCTAACAACTATGATTACCAAATAAGATAAAATAAGTAATTAAAATCAATTGAAAGGAAAATATTACTTAAAGATACTAATCTAAATTTGAAGAAATTAAACTATAGAAAAAAGGGATTTTAAAACTTTACTTAGAATTAAAAGTTAATTAAACTATAAAGAAAATTACTAAGGTTTTGAATCCAAAGTTATTTATGCTAATTGATTATTTTTCATAATTGGCTCATAATTCATAACTAGTCAATCTAATGCAATCCATATAGGGTTCCACTTCACGGAGGGTTTTGATTAGAGCAAACCTAAGAAGCTTCGTTCTAGGTGGGCCCAGTCATGATGAGTGTACTCCATGCTGACTTGATTAAATATATTTAGTCAAACATATACTTGGTTTAGGATTTTGTTCTCTAGCTACTTACATTCTTCTTATAGGCTTCCACTATCAAGCCCTTAATTTTTGAACGCACGCATAATATTTTTTTTTAAGAAAATAATACAGCAAAAAATTTTTTAAGTAAATAAAGGTTTTCAAAAACATTCATAAAATAACGTCTTAAAATTTTTTGGGGGGGCATGATTAGCCATTTGTTTAATCCATTGCATAGAGATATAATAATACTTATATCTCTAAATAACTAAACAAATTAAAGAAAACACAAGGTCTAAGGAGTCCGACACTTATATTTAGTTACATTATTCCAACTACTAGATCAAAAGAAAGTGACACTATCACATACATTTATTTTTCTAATAAAGATAAGAAAGAAACATATAAAATTAGCTGCTACTATTCTACGTCCTTCCCAGCCGCAAGGTTGCAAGTCTTCTACCTGTAACAGATGATATGCACCACAAGGATGTTGAGCATATCTAATATACTTTGTTCCTAGAGAAAATAATGTATTTATAACATTATATTATTAGAACAAACTTCCATGTTCACAAAATAATGTGTTCATAGTTATACAAATACTTTCAAAACCTAATCATAGTTTATAAGATGACAAACTCGAATAAGTTAGGACAACATCAAGGAGATCTTCATGACTCCTCAAAATGTGTACCACTCCACGGAGTAACTTCAAACTTTTACTAAAGACTATTGCCCATTCAATTCATGCCATGAAGCTAAGTTTCACAATGGCTCATAGATCCAAGTGGTTATGATTCTCAATCATCTATGATTGCCAAGTGTGACACCCGGTGTTTTCAAGAAGGAGATCATTTCTTTTTATTTTTTTAAGAAGTCCACACCTAGCATAAAGGACATAGAGGTTGTTTCTGAGTTTCCATATATCTTTCCCGAAGAACTTTTTGGTCTCCCACCTAAGAAGGAAATTGATTTCACCAACGACCTCATTCCATGCACATCCCCAATTTCTAAAGTACCTTATAGGATGGATCTAGCTAAATTAAAAAAGTTGAAGGAGCGTTCAAGATCTTCTAGACAGGAGTTTCATCTATCACAGTGTCTCCTTTGGGGCCACCTGTTTTGTTTGTGAAGAAGAAGGATGGCTAACTTCGTTTGTCCATAGATTATCAAATTGTTAATCAAGTAACCGTAAATAATAAATATCCACTCCCTCGGATTGATGATCTTTTTGACTAGCTTCAGTCAGCAAAAGTCTTCTCTTGTATTGATTTGAGATCCAGTTATTACTAATTGAGGATCTAAGAAGAGGATATACCAAAAACTGCTTTTAGAACCAGCTATGGCCATTATGAATTTTTGGTTATGCCTTTTGGACTAACTAATGCTCCTGCAGCCTTCATGGATCTTATGAATAGGATATATAAAACCTTGGTTAGACAGATTTGTAATAGTGTTGGTGGATGATATATTAATTTATTCAGCCACAATTGAAGAACATAGAAAGCACTTAAGAGAAGTGTTGCAAACTCTTAGAAACCATAAGTTATATGCCAAATTCAATAAATGTGACTTTTGGTTAGAGAGCATCATCTTCTTGGGGCATGTCATATCCAAGGATGGGGTAACCGTTGATCCTGCAAAAGTAGAGGTTGTGATGAGTTGGAAAAGACCTAAATTGGTTACCAAAATTCGTAGCTTCCTTGGTTTAGTAGGTTATTACATAAGATTCATTGAAAGATTATCCACTTTGGCCTAACCTATGACCAAGCTAACTAGGAAGGGTGTTCAATTTACGTGGGATGAAGTATGTGAAAATAGTTTTCAAGAATTGAAGAGAATGTTGACTAGTGCCCCTATCCTTACTTTACCCTCAGGGAAAGGTAGGTTTGTAATTTATAGTGATGCATCTAACAAAGGGTTGGCTTGCGTATTAATGTAGTGAGGCAAGGTCATAGCATATGGATCCAGGCAGTTAAAGGTTCATGAGCAGAACTATCCCATGCATTATTTAAAATTGGCTTTACCTTTATGGCAAAACCTTTGAGCTTTATACTAATCACAAAAGCTTCAAATATGTGTTTTCCTAGAAGGACCTAAATATGAGACACATAAGATGGCTTGAGTACTAAAAAGATTATGACTTTACAATTTTGTATCACCCTAGAGAAGCTAACGTGGTGGCAGATGCTCTACGTAGGAAATCTAAAACCATGGTAAGACAAATGATGATTAAAGAATCAGAATTGTTATAGAGTATGGCTAGTCTTTATATAGAAGTTCCGTCCAAAGGGGGAAAGACAATGTTGGTTATCTTTTCTATCCAATCAATGCTAGTGGAAAAGATCATTGTAGCCCAATAAAATGATGATGAGGTTCAAAAATTGGTGGAAAGACCCAAGTTTTCTCAGGGAACCGATGGAGGTGTGAGTTTTATTTGAAGGCTAGTTGTTCCCGCCATCCCTAACATAAGGTAGGAATTACTATATGAAGCCCATCATTCCAAATACACAATTCATCCAGGGGAAAAAAGATGTATCAGGATCTAAAGTAGAGTTTTTGGTAGGAAGGCATGAAGAGAGACATTAGGGAATTTGTGCCGAAATGTTTGACTTGCCAACAGGTTAACGCATAGCATTAGAGGCCTACAGGTTTATTGAATCCCTTATAAATTCCTTAGTGGAAATGGGAACACATCACAATGGACTTTGTTGTGGGACTACCTAGGACATAGAAGCAGCATGATGTAGTATGGGTCGTGGTGGATAGGTTAACAAAGACTGTACACTTCTTGCACATCAGGTGGAAGCAATCACAAGAGAGTTTGGCTCAACTTTATGTTAGGGAAATTGTGAGACTCCATGGCACACCAATATCGATTATTTCTGATAGGGATCCTCGTTTCACTTCTAGATATTGGAAAAGTATGCAAGAAGCCTTGGGGACAAAGTTGAAATTTAGCACAACTTTCCATCCTCAAACTGATGACCAGTCAGAGTGTACCATCCAAACTTTTGAGGATATGCTCAGGGCATGCATCTTGGACTGGATAAGTAATTGGGATGAGTTCCTACTATTAATAGAGTTTTCCTACAACAACAGCTATCATTCTAGCATTGACATGGCACCTTATGAAGCCCTTTATGGATTACCATGTTGTTCCCCTACATGCTGGGATGAAGTAGGTGAGTGGATGATTCTCAAGTCTAAAATTATACAACAATATGCAAACAAGGTGAAGGAAATCAAACATAAATTGTTGACAGCACAAAGTAGGCAAAAAAGTTATGCAGATCGGAGGTAGAGGGAGTTGGAATTCGATACTGGAGATAATGTTTTCCTAAAGGTCTCACCGACCAAGGGAGTTATGCAGTTTGGGAAGGAGGGCAAGCTCAGTCTGTGCTATGTTGGACCCTTTGAAATTTTTGATCGGATTGGTACAACAGCTTAAAGGCTCTCTTTACCCCCTAACTTGGCTGAATTTCATAATGTCTTTCATGTGTCCATGTTAAGGAAGTACATACAAGATCCGTCGCATGTCATTGCCACAATATGGTGGAGTTGCAACTTGATCTTACCTTTGCTGAAAGGCCTATGAAGATATTGGATAAAAAGAATCAAGTCCTAAGAAGGAAGGCCATTCCATTGGTCAAGGTTTTGTATCAAAGTGAGGCCTTCGAAGAAATGACTTGGGAGCCAGAAGTGGAGATGCAATGAGCCTACCCCAAACTCTTTTGTGGATGAGGCCATCTGAATTTTGAGGACAAAATTCTTTTAAGGGGGAAATGATGTAGCATCCTTGATTTTCTAGGTAATTATCTCATTTTTTTTAGTATTTTTCCATATTTTTTGGGATTATTTGATGGAAAATTAGCATAGTTAGGGTTTTTGGTAAATAGGAGTATTGAATTATGTAGGACCACCTAGTGGGGGCCACCTAGGGGTGACTTGGCATAGGGGTAGATGCCAATTATGTAACACATTCTACTTCTATTAGAATAAGGCTTCCCCTCCCCCTTACCTATATAAACTCCTCCTCAAGCAAACCCTAGCTCCTATCTCCTTCTCAAGCCCTTGGTAGAAGCCATTAAAGCTGAGAGCTTAGAGATTCTGGTGATCAAAAAAGGGAGTCTGTCGCTGGCAAAGGAGGCAAGGGGGAGGAGCGTGTACGAAGACATCGCCGGGAAAGAGGGAGGATTCTTGTTTATGATTCTCATTGAGAGACTTAAACACACGAATACCTAGTTAATTAAGAACTATTTGTAATTAAAAAGAACAAACAATTACGTAGAAATAGGATAATGAAGATAGAGTTATATGTTTCACTGCGGGGTAGCTTACCAGCTGACAATGGCCATGGCCAAAATTTTTGCACATAAAAATGGAATGTTGTATGGTCGGTGAGTGACTTGTCAATTGTGTGTCTCATGGAGGACGTAGGTTCATCAACAAACTATCACAGACCACCCAGTGTGAAGCAGACAACTCTCTGCTTCCTTCCCATGTAGTTGGCCCCTCTGCTTTCTTCCTATGAGCTCTAGCTGACAGTGTCTCAAATGAAGCAATGATATAAGTTCTAGCCAACAAATAGCGGGTGTTTAGGGCACACCATGCAAGCCCAACCCTAGCTTGCAAGTCAGTATGGTGTCACTGCATCAAGTGGGCATGCTCTGTTTAGATGGTAGGAACCCCGATGGTTAATCTACCCAGGAACATTGTAGCACCATGAAGGGTGTCTGGACAAGTGACTAAGGATAGGCATCGAAAATTCCGACAGACGGTGGCTCAGGCAGACGAACAAAAGGTGTTACAATTGAAAGACCGCATTGCCCTATTCTCAATGCCAAAGCCAGCAATGAGTGCTAGAGGCAACAACGGGTGGAAAAAAAAGAGATCATCCCAACTACACGAGAGGATGGAGGCAGAATTATTTTTGGTAGCCCTTGGGCGACCGGACATACTGCGGCTCACCAGCCGCACCACTCCTCCTCTATGTACGTGGGATGAAGCTTCAGAACGGAGAGATGTCAGTGGTGGCGCTTGGGGTCTTAATTCTACTCAGAAAGGTTGAGGGGTGGGTGGTGGAGAAACTCCCATAGACCTAGACCGCCGAACTGGCGGCAGTGCTATAAGATCCCTAAACATGAACTTGTTTATTTTATTCTATTTAATTTCAATTGTGTGGTTTAGTGATAATTCTGATTTGTTTTGACTATTTTTAAAATTAAAGTGGTTACCAAATGTTTTAGCCAAAAATTTATTTACATTTATGGTTTTAAGTTAATTTAAGTCATTTCGGATTTTTTTAGAATTTTTATTATTCTTCTTGAAAAGTTAAGAGGCGGGACCCACTGTGGGCCCCATGTGTAAAATTAGGATTGTTAGTCCTAAGTGACCTTAACAACATTCTAAGATAGAAAATAATTATTTTAAAATTTTCAGACTTCAATTTGGGTTTAAATTAAGCATATTATTCCATTTTAATAGTAAATAGTATTTGTAAGCTACAAATTCATTAGGTTTACCCCAACCTTTACTATAAAAGGAATGGCATAGCCACTTTCTTAATTGGGAAATGACTGAGACCAGGAGCTTAGGAGTCTAATCCTTATTTTTCAAAAAGGGAAAAAAGATTAAGGTACGGATTTGCTTAATATTTTATTATTCTCTTAGGGGTTTTCTTAAATCTTCCAAATCTCTTCTTTTTCTATGGTTTAATTTTAATTTCTACCCAAAAAACTACTTATTTAAGCTCCAATTTCAAACCCTAATAATGGGAATATCGTTTTTGAGCTTCTTGAACCCTAGATCTACTAGTTCTTGAAGGATTTAGGTGTTTTAAATTGGATTTATGAAGGTATTAATAAAAACCATATGTTGGGTAGCTTTTGAAGGCATTATAGGAGCGATTTCAAGTGAGGAAACTTGTTGAAGGTAAGTTTCTTCATCCTAAATGTGGCTGTGAATTCGGATTTGAGTTTTGATAGAGTTTGAAGTGGGTTCCATGGTTATGAGTTTTAATAGCGATTTGAGAAAGGTTTATTAATCTTTGATGAGATTTCTTGGGATTTTTGCTTAGTAATGGCTAGATTTGATGTTTTCTAAGCATGGATTTGATTATCATGATGTTTGGGAATGTGATTTGGTAGTTTAGGATTTGTATATGAAGTTTTGGTTTTGATTTTGAAGTAGGGAAGACAAACCATAAAAGCCCATTATGGCTATTGAATAGCTAGGGAGCCGATCGAACGGCCAGATAGGCTAATCAAATGGCCCTGCAGGGCGTTCAAACGCCAACACTACAGATTCGGCTATTTTGCCTATTTTACGCATTTTAGTATTTTTACTCTTGAGTATCATTTTTATGATTTTGAGGAGTAATATATGCCATGATAAGCTACTAGAAGGGTATAAATTGATGTTGAAGGCCATGATGAATCCTTAAGTGTTAAGTGGATTTTATGTTATTTGGTTGAACATGTTATAAATTCTTGTATTGAATCCATGATTGAGTGATTCATTATATTTTAGCATGATTCCAGAAAAGTATATAGCATGAGAATGAAATTATATGCATTCATATATCATGATAAAATTATGGGTGAATGATGGTGTCATGTTTAGCTTCAAGTGTAGTGTGAATATGCTTATATAAGTTTAGCATGAGGTTGAACTTGATTGAATGGTGTCTTCCAATGGTTTTCACCAATGATTTTAGTAAGAACCATGATTAAGTGTTAATGAGCATGTGTGGTATGATGACAACTTATTTACAAGGCATGTTCATATGCTTAGAATTGAATGTTTCTACCATGCACACACGCACGCACGCGCGCACGCGTGGGAGATGATTATGATGATGCTTGATATTATGATTATAAATGATGCATGAGAGGCTGATGGGAGCACATATCATGAATTAGGATTCATGTATGTCTTGCTCATATATGTACCATGTTGCATGCATCATGAAACTGATTTCCGAATGAGACTTTATCGAGATTAGTCGTGGTTGATCGATTAGATGCAATGATGTGAGATTGTGTGCCGGATTAATCGATTGTTGGCTTATTGAAAATTGATTGGTCCAAAAGGACATGATTTTGATTTGAGTTCTTGTGTGAAACATGGATACTCCTTAGGTTGAGTTGAGTTGAATGGAAACAAGTTGTGTGCTCGTATGCGGTTGAGATTTCTTGAAATAGTCATCTAGACCTTGAGAATCCAGAGTGGTATGCCTTTGTGCATTGGCTACCACATGTTCTAGGTTCCCTATGTGGGAATTTGGACTCTTCCCACTGTAGGAGATGTCCAGGGTAAACACACTGCTCTAGGTTTTCTATGTGAGATTTGAACATTCTTGGCCAGGATTGTCCTGGGCGAGTAGATTTAGGGGCTGACTACCCCGAACACTTTAGGTTTCCTGTGTGGAAATTGGATTATGTCCAGCCAATGTGACATGATTGTATTTCTCTCTATGATAGAGACATTTACCATTTGTTAATAATGTATGTGTGTGAGATAATATTATGCCAAGGTTACACAGGTTGTGTAGGGATAATTGAAATTATGTGACACATGTGAATGATTTATTATGCATGATTTAGTATTGTGTAATTGAGACTCATATCGTGCAGGGTGAATGATCTATGGATGAATGATATAAATATGCATTATGTGATTACGTGTTTGAGATACGTGATATTTAGGTTAAATGTTATGAAGGTGAATGGTTTATTATGCATGATCTGAATGTGTGTTAAGAGACATTTGCTCATGCAGGTTATATATGATGTTTATGCATTGTATAATTGAGTGAGAATCACTAATTATGCCGGATGGATGTTATGCCATAATGTGATTATTCATGTCATGATTAGTATGTTTGAGATACTTGTATGCAGGATAATTGTTTATGGGTAAATAGGGGTATGGTAAGGGAATTAAACATAAATGGGGATATTATATGAAATGTGGATCTGAATTACCATATTGATGTGTCGTGGTCATTTTGTAATTAACGTTACCGTAATTCAAACCTTACTGCGCTTTACTCACCCTTCTTTCTGTGTTTTATTTTGGGGCTGCATGGTACAACATGCAGTTAATCAAGATTCTCTGTTTGAGGGATGATCGGTATATGCGTGGGATTAGGCGTGGATGCCTTTGGACCTTATTTTGTCTTCTGATTTACACTATTATGATGTTAGAACACTATATATGGATAATTATGTTTCAAACTCATGTATATCTTATTATTTTGGACCTGTCTAAGATTTTCTAATTCAACCACTATGTTTAGGCTTAGGATATTAAGCATGTGGGTTAAGTTTGAGGATTTATTTTAGAGATGTTATCACCTTTTATTTGACATTATTTCTCTTACATAAAGGATTAAAGGTGCGCTACTCTGTGTATGTAATTCATCCACTAGAGGGGTTAAGACTTCCACAACGTGTTAAACCAATAATCTTGTCGCCCCCGTGCGCTTTGCTCGGCTCAGATCGGGCTGGTGCCAGGGCATGACAAAAATGTTTTTGGTATCGGAGCACCTCTTTGTCTAGGTGTTGCGTAAATAAGGTTAGCTTATGAGTCTTAAGGGTTAATGAGTTGTGAGATGATCAAGGTCTAGACTTAACTAACGAGGTTAAATTCAGTTAGTTGCTATTCTTAAATATTTGCTTGCTTGATTGTGCTGTTTATTTTGTCTAGTTGCTTGTGTTGCTTTGAGTTATTAAGCTATATGATTAATGTTTGGTTGTTGCATAGATGGATGGCTCTAATCATATAAGCATTAATAACCATCGCAGTGCCAGAGACCTGAGTAGTGATAATTTGTTGACTATCATGGAGGGGTTAACACAGGTCGTCCAAGCTAGACACGCGAGTGGCAGCGGATTTAAATCTCTTTCGCTTGAGGGATTCAATAAGCTTAACCATCCTAGCTTCAAGGGTGGGTTAGACGCTTTGATGGAGGATAACTAGAGACTTCATATAGAGAAGGTCTTCAATGCCCGACGTTGCATAAAGGAGGAGAAGACTCGACTTGCAATCTTCACATTCGAGGATGAGGCTCAAAGATGGTGGTTGTTGATGGAGCGACAAAGGTTCTAAGGTTACGTGGATATTCCCTGTGACAAATTCTTGTCTACTTTCAATGACAAGTACTTTCATCTCCACGTACGGGAAGAGAAGGAGTTCCTAAACTTTTAGAAGGGATCTATGACAGTCATAGCCTATGAGACTAAGTTTGTAGATCTCAAGCACTTCGTACCTCATTTCTTTAGCGATGAGTATAAGCGTGCGAGGAAGTTCGAGGATGGACTGAGGCCCTTTATTAAAAGCCAAGTACCCTTCCGACATAAGACCTTAGCGGAGGTGCTTGAGACCGCTATCGTCGTGGAGCGGAAATCGGATTATATGAGGAAGAGGGGGTAGTAGCCCAAGAGGCCAAAAATTCTCATGCCTGCCTATTATTGTTAATCATGGTTTGATATTATTATTATGTAAGGAAACGACAGTCATAAATTGAGGTTTATTTTAGTTAATGGTTTGCATAATTCGACTTGAATAAAAGAAAAAAAAATTACTCAAATTTTTCCATTGTATTTATTTTAAAAATATCATTTAAAAAACCCCAATCGTGACAAACTCACCCTAATTCTAGCTTATCCTCAAAAACCTCCTCCTTCATGGGTCTTATGGGCTCGGGCAAGCCCAAAAAATCACTACTACACTTAACTCACATAGACATCTAGAATGTCACCAACAACGTTATGCGCCCAAGTCATTGGGCACATGGAGGCCTAATACATAATGCCTGTGTCAACCCTCACACACCACCCAGGTCCCGCTAATCATATACTCCATTAATAGGCCCCACCAAAGACTATGTGGTTCCCTAATTTATTAAATTAATATATAATACATGTGTGAGTGCACTGGGATGTGGACCCCCCTCATAGTAAACTTAGAATGTGGGCAGACCACCATCACTAACTTAACTAACTTTGGACCCTGATGGCTGCCCGAACCATTCTTTGGCCCATACCTAGGTCCAACATGCGAAGCTTTGACTTCGTGTGAAACACAGAAAAGTAAAAGAGCCTGAGAAATGATTCACAGATGAAATTGATTGTTGAGTAGGAAATCCTACTGTGGCAGTGCGCTTTTCTTGTTTGTCCATTACTCGAGTTATGGAACCATAACTTTGGTTCTACCTTTGGTACTTGATGAGCTCTCTTTGGAGGAATTATTGGGTAGTTAAAAATTTATTCTCAGTTTACAAGAGCTGTGATCTTCAATATCGACGGCGCACACTCACACTAGTAAAGGACTTTCTCGCTTATGTTAAATTGCCCTACCAAGTGTGCCGTCCATATAAAAAAAATAACTCCCGAAGGATATTAGCGTGGCTGCGCTGAGCACCTGGGTCCGAGTCCCACACGCAGTTAAAATGCAAACGCACGGGATAAGGCTCCTTATCAAACTTGGACTTGGACGACCATGACCGGCCATATCCTCGTGTAAAACTGCATGTACCCTAATCAGTTTTTCGCTCCAGAAGTTTTTCCTTCTTCGCAAGCGGCCAACAGAAGGTGAGAGGTTCTCTATTTCTTATTTTAATGTACATCTTCCCAAACTTAAATGAACTACAGAAGGCGCGCCATTACAGATATTCACGTAGGCGTCCAAGTTTCACATGAAGATTTGTATTAGAGATGATTAACATTCTAAATTTTTTCGACTTCTTTTCGTTTTGTGTTGTTTATCGGGTCCATGAAAGTTCTTCTGTGTTATAGTCCATTTTTCTTCGCTACCGATCCTGAAACATCCCAGAAAATAACCCTACTGCCATGTTTTTATTCTAATAAAAACGAAACCATTATACTTTTTGGTTCATTGCATAAAAGGAAGGCGAAGAATCTTAAAACTTCAAACTTTGAGGCCTTCATGGTTCATTTTCCCACACTAGAAGTAAGCTCCCTTCAGCTTTGCATTGCCCTTACACGCACCATAATTTTGGGGCTTCTTTCCCTTCCTCCTGAAGTTCCTTTTCTTTGAATACCCAGACCACCCTTCTCAAACATATTCAATGTAATCACTACACTTTCTCAGGACTTAAAGAAGGTAATTCATAATGGTGGACACCTAAACCCCCACATTAACAAGGTAGTTCGGCACCCTCAAATCTGAAGCTATGATGGACGTATCATTCACATGCTCAAGCATGTCATTACCCTTCATCCTCATATATGGTACTTAGTGTTAAGGATCCGAATGTCAAGTGCCTTTGTGCCCCATACCTAGTCGCCACTTCCTCTAGCATTTTGAGTCTTGCTCTTCTCAAAGAGCATTTCCACATTGGATTCCATAAAAGTCAATATAGTTGGCTAGACCCTATCATCCTCTTCCTCTAGTTTTTCATAAGCTTTCCTTTGAGAAGCAGTGTCATACTTCATAGGAGATTCTATTACTTGCTCTAGAATAGAGGACAAACCATCCAAGTGGAGAATGTGACAAATCCTCCTTTTCGAAATCACATAGTTACCACTATTAAGCTTCTCAGTCTTAGTGACGTACTGGAAGTCATGACAATTGAGTAGATGCAACTACAAGAAAAAATAATGTCTTGTAAATGTACTAATTATAGCAATAATACTTACCTACTTAATAAGGCACGTAAGCATATGCTTATGACACGCTATGGATAAAAATAATCATGTAAGAACACCCTTAACTAAGAATAAGCTTTGAAGATTCAACAAGAAAATTTTCAACCCTGTGTAATTACCAAAATGCTTCTAAGGCTATTAATGCAAATCTATGCAATAATCACCTTGGTCCAAAAAACCAATCAGTATACACTCACATGCAAATCCATATTTTGACTACATGGATTCAATCATTATCATGTAATCAAATGAAAATCAACATTCATAAGATCAATATATTAGAATTGTAACATGAAATAATAATGCTTGGGGCAATTCATATCAAACTTAATTGAAAAACCCTAGTCTAAGGACTTGGCAAATTTAAAATTTTCAATAGACTATCCACCACAACGGGGCTCCAATACCACTGTTGGGCGGTACGCAGTGGAAGCAAGGGGGTGGCAGCCCACTCTAGGTAGTGGCCACCCCTTTCAGATTTTCCTTGGCCTTCAATTCGTCAAGTTTACATGAAATCCTGAATTAACCATCAAATATAGACAATTCTAAACATGATAATCTACTGGAAAAAATAATGAATGATTGTAAATGCTAACCTTTCAAATGGGAAGGCCCAAGCGCCTTCTTCTTCTTCACATGAATCTAACGCCCACAAGTATTTAAATCCAAAATATTTAAAACAATTAAAAGGGAATTAACTCTATCATTATTCAATGTTGGAGGGCACTCAATCCAAGAGCATGGAGGTGAGAAGTTCACTAAAGATCTTGGATTTATCCTCTAACCACTTAGCCTTTGTTGTCCATCCTTGGCGAAGTCGGTGTGCTTAATCCCCAGATGGTGCTTGAGAGGGAGATAGGAAGAGATCAACTGAGAGAAAAGGAAGAGCTTTCATCCTGTGTCACACCCAAGAGAGGAGAAGGGCCAGCGCTAGGGAGGGGGGACCATTGTCCCATTGTTCCACGCACAACAAGAGGAGACTTAGGGCAGGCCCAAAGTATCAAATGGGAGAGAGAGGGCGGATGCTCCTCTCTCTTCTTCTCCTCTCTGTTCACCAAGAGGGTCCATGTACCAAGGACAGAGGAAGGAGAGCGGGAAACAATGTGGTAGAGAGGGGGGGAGAGGATTTGTTAGGTTTAGCTCACCCTAATTCTAGCTTACCTAAAAAACCTCCTCCTTCATAGGTCTTGTGGGCTTGGGCAAGCCCCAAAGATCATTACTGCACTTAACTCACATGGATATCTAAGAATGTCAGAGATAAGTTTATGCGCCCAAGTCATTGGGCACATGGAGGCCTTATACATTGTACTCGTCAATGCCTATGGCAAAGTCGACCCTCACACACCACCGGGGTCCCACTAAGCATATCCTCCATTAATAGGCCCCATTAAAGATTATGTGGTTCCCTAATTTATTTAACTAATATATTATATATGTGCCAGTGCAGTGGGAGGTAGACCCCTCTCATAGTAAACTTAGAATGTGGGCGCTGATGGCTGACGTGAACCATTCTCAAGGTAGACGGCCAAGCCCATACCAAGGTCTAACATAAGAAGCTCTGACATCCTGTGAACCAGAAAAGTCAAAGAGCCCAAGAAATGATGCACAGATGAAATTGATTGTTGAGTAGGAAATCCTAAAGTGGCATTGCGCTTTTGTCCATACTTAGACTTATGGAACCATAACTTTGGTTCTACCTTTGGTACTTGATGAGCTCTCTTCGGACGAATTATTGGGTACTTAAAAATTTATTTTCAGTTTACACGAGCTGTGATCTTCAATATCGACCGCGCACCCTCAGCACATATTAACACAAGTAAAAGACTTTCTCGTTTGTGATAAATTGCACTAGCATGTGTGCCGTCCATGGTATAAAAAAACAACTCTTTAAGAATCATTTAGGACTTAATAATTTCATCCCCTCTTTGAAAATAGTAGCCTATGAAACATTCAAAACTCTATTACTTAATATAAGATCTCCAACAATCATTGAACAACAGCTAGTACGCTGAGCGCCTGGGTCCGAATACCACACGTAGTCAAAATGCAAGCGCCTGGGTCCGAGTCCCACACGCAGTAAAAATGCAAGCGACCGATATAAGTAACTACAAATACCCTATCCCTTGCGTAAAACTGCAAATACCCTTGTGAGTTTTTGCTCCCGAAGTTTTTCATTCTTCGCAAGTGACCAACAGAAGGTAAGAGGTTCTCTCTTTCTTATTTTAATGTACATCTTCCCAAAGTTAAATGAACTACAGAAGGCGCGCCATTACAGATATTCACGTAGGCGTCCAAGTTTCACATCAAGATGTTTACATGATGATGTATTAGAGATGATTAACAGTCTAAATTTTTTCGACTTCTCTTTGTTTTATGTTGTTTAGTGGGTCCATGAAAGTTCTTCTGTGTTATAGTCCATTTTTCTGCCCTACCGATGCTGAAACATGCCAGATAATAACCCTACTGCCATGTTTTTATTCTAATAAAAACGAAACCATTATACTTTTTGGTTCATTGCATGAAAGGAAGACGAAGAATCTTAAAACTCCACAATTTGAGGCCTTCATGGTTTGAACTTTGAACTTTTTATTTCTAAAGTCAATATAGGTGTTTTACATATTGAATAGGCTTCTTAGTCTCAAATAAAGATGATTTAATTAAAGATGATTTGCATGCTTGTATAATATTTCAGTTTCAATAATATATTATAATTTCAATTTCTAATTACCTGGTTATATGATATTTTAGATTCCAACTAAAGTGATGATGACCAAAAAAAAGGTTAAACTGATTGGAAATTCTTTCTGAAGAAGAAAATTAAAATTTATACTTTGCCATTCAGTATTGTCTATTCGTGATTTTATATTTAGTGATTCAAATTTTTACTTACAAAAAGTTCTGTATCTTAGTCCACGTCCACCAAGTTCCCCTTTTCCTTGCCTATCGATCCTCGTACCTTGTCCTCCATCATACGACACAGCATTACAGTCCTGAACTTGTTTGTATTGGCAATATCTTCTTCCCACTGAACTACTAAGCAGATTAGACTACTTAATTTATAAGTTTTATTACAAAAAAAAATTACGGCATTAATCTTTTAGACCACTGCTGATCTCTAGCATAAACAGGTCCAAGCATGGCCACTGGGTGGTCCGAACTCCCTGCCGACATCCTCTCCCTCATGATGGGGTGCTTCCTTGAATATGGCGACTTCCTCCGGCTTACCAAAGTCTGCCGGTATTGGCAGTCCGTCGCCATGACAAAGCTCCACAGGCTACCATTGCTTGTGCTAAAGTGCAGGAACGACACATGCCACAGCTACTATGACCATCGCACCAAGAAATTTCACAAGTTGAACCTTGTTGCATCTCATGGGGAGTGTGTTGGATCCAGCCACGGGTGGCTGGTAAAAATATCAAACAACAAGCAAATTTACATAGAAAATCCCTTTTCAGGAGTTGCCATCCCGCTAGTCAAGGCCACGAGAAGACCTGAAAGAAATGAATTTAGCCTCGAAAGGTATTATTCAGAGCCAACTGAGCCATTAATGGAGTATCCATGCAAGGTAGTCCTGTCATCAAGTCCAGCCATTGGAGGGGGGGACTGTACAGCGATGGCCATTCTTGGGAAGGGATCGACCTTGGGCATGGCAAGACCAGGAGACTTGCACTGGACAATTGTACATCGTGAAGAGGACGAGTACTTTGAAGACGTCTTGTATCATGACGGAAAATTCTATGTTGTTGATTCATGGGGTGCAGTTTTTGTTTGTGATGTGGATTCAAAGCTAAAATGGACGAAGTTCTTTGATTTTCCACATCGTTATCTAGGTGAAAATATTGATCACCGTAGCCATCATTATTTGGTAGTATCAGAGGAAGGGAAGATGTTCGCAGTGGTGAGGATGGTGTCTGGTCATCTCTTTAGCAAAGATAAGTTTGAGGTGTTTGAAGTGGATGGAAGTGGTGAAGACATAAGACTGGTTGAGGCTGAGAGCTTGGGAGGACGGGCATTCTTCTTGGGCCGGAATCTTTCCATCTGCCTCTCACAATTGTTCCAAGGTGAAGGGAATTGTATTTATTACACCAATGAGTATCTTTTCCAGGATAATTATATGGGTATTTACCACTATGAGGATGGGAGTTTTGAACATCATTTCTTAGATGACGGGTGCAACATGCTTTGCCGTGCTACTTGGCTCATTCCTACAGTGTTATAAGCCAAAGAAACACATTTTTTTGTTTTTCTTGAGGTTCTTAGGGGTTATGTAAAATAAAAATTTTCCAGGAAAAATAACTTCATAGGAAAATTATAATTCCATGGAAATAAATTATCACAGAAATTGATATTTCCATAGTTAGGGGTTTATTTAGAAAATTTTCCTGAAATTTTTTATTAATGTATAATTTAAATTTTTTATAAAATAAAAAATTTATTTTAATAAAGAATATTATGTTCATGTCCTTTACACATTTATTTGTTTGATTAGGTAACACTTTTAGTCAAACACTTTCATGGTTATAAGTAAGAAAAAGGCATATTTTCAGCCAAATATGTTTGATGACCAATTGGTCATCTTCAACACAATTTGCTGCCAAAAAAAGTATCTTGGACATTATTTTTTAAAAATAAAATTAAATAGAAAAAATTCACATTAACTTAAATACACATTAATTATTATCCACATGCAACTACATAAAACTATCAATTAGCAATGATTCTATTCCATAAAATATTCTATGAAAAATAATTTATAAAATATTCTATGCAAAATAAAAACTCAAGTAATTCTTTCATTTGTTCTAGAATACAAAACTCATTAATACACTTTTTAATTTTTGCATCTATATCCCAATACGCATTAACCTCCTGGTTACGCATCGTACCTCCAAAATTTGTGCCAAAAGCGCAGCGAGGCCCACGGCCTGCGACTAAGTCCTACACCCGACTCTATAGGTATAAATACGGGGTAAATATATAAATATAAATACGCAAAAGCGTCACATCTTCCCATAAAAAATGACTAGAAATATATATATATATATATATATATATATATATATATATATATATATATATATATATATATATATATATATATATATATATATATATATATATATATATATATATATATATATATATATATATATATATATATATATATATATATATATATATATATATATATATATATAAGGGTCATTGATCATATCTCTATGCAATTGAAGAACAACTTACATGTTGATGAGGTTAATGAAATTAAAAGTTATCAAAATGCACTGTGGGTATCTCCACTTGAAGTAGCTTGGCAAATTTTTTGTATTTAGCCTTAGTGATAACCGTCCAGTTGTTATCAATTTGTAACTACACTTACCAAATAAGCATACAGTATCTTTTTATGATGGACAAAATTTAGCTTATTTTCTAGATAACGTAGTGCATTGTCAAACAATGTTGATAGCTTACTTTGAAAGAAACAAGGTTGGTCCACATGCTCGTACATTACTCTATCGAGAATTTCTAACCTTTTATGTATATAGTTGTCAAAGTCGTTCATGGGATCTTCGAAAATCTAGCTTTGCAATTGGTAGAATAAATGCTGCAAATTCAGTTGAAGGAGAAAGATATTATTTAAAGCTTTTGTTGAATCATGTTCGTGGAGCAGAATGATTTACTATGTGTTAACGACATGCAATGTAAGACATTTCATGAGGTAGCACAAATGATCGGATTATTGGTTGATGACAATGATATATTATTATGTTTGGAAGAGGCATCTATATTCTCAATGTCTGCTTCTTAAGAACATTGTTTGCAACAATTTTAGTATTCTATGAACCCACTGATATGCAAAAATTATGGGATATGGTATTTTTGGATATGTCAGATGACTGTGTTTTCGCAAATAGAGTTTCAAATATTGTACATGCTTCTTATGATCTGAAAGAAATTAGAGAGTGTATTGCAAATTTAGGTCGTTCTTTAGATGAATTTGATTTACCAAAGATTGAGCTTGATTCTTTTGGATATATCCAAACAATGGAGGTTATCGAGGAGGGATTAGTTCCAATATCTCATCAAGATTTGGAAGCTATTAATTATTTAAATGAAGATCAACGAAGAGCATATGACATAATTATTGCACAAGTTGAATCTAGGTCCATTGGTGTTTTTTTCGTTGACGGTCCTGGTGGGACGGGTAAGACTTTCTTGTTTATAGCTATTCTTGCAACAATTAGGCAAAGATGAATGATCGCACTTGCAACGGCAACCTCTAGGGTTGCTGCATCAATCTTGCCTGAAGGACGTACTGCTCATTCTATATTTAAGATACCGATTGAGATTGGCACTAATAGCGTATACAATATTTCAAAACAAAGTAGGATGACACAATTATTTGTACAAATAGTTTTGATTATATGGGATGAAGCACCAATGATAAAAACGTATGCATTTAAGGCATTAGATCGCACGCTCCAAGATATATTAGATTGTTCAAAATCTTTTGGTGGAAAAGTGGTTGTGTTTGGTGGAGATTTTTGACAAGTATTGCCCGTAGTTCCCAAAGGTACAAGAAAAGAGATAGTTGATGCATGTTTGGTGTGCTCAAAGATTTGGCAAACTGTTAAGATATTGCCTCTCACTAAAATATGCGAGTAAGGAATTATCCAAAATTTTGTTCATATTTACTTCGGATTGGCGATGGAGATGAATCATGTGTTCAAGATGATTACATTCAAATGTCATTCGATATGTTGATTGAAGCCACATAATTTGATATTGGAACTTGCAAATTGATTGAAGAAATATTCCTATTTTAGAAGCATGAGTTTTGGAATCAAGTTACGTGGGAGAGAGGTGCATAATGACAACCAAAAATGAATATGTTGATCAAATAAATTCAAGAATTGTTTCTATGTGTAGTGGCAATGCAATAACATACTACAGTTATGACACGACAATTGACAATACAAATAATTTTTATCCACATGAGTTGCTTAACACACTTACTCCAAATGACATGCCTCCACATAAATTGGTACTCAAGCAAAATTGCTTAGTCATGTTATTATAAAACCTAGATCTAAGGAATGGTTTGTGTAATGGAACAAGGTTGACTTGTATCAAGTTTGATAGTAATGTTATACATGCTCAAATTGCAATGGGGGAATATAAAGGAAGAAATATTTTTTTGCCAAGGATTCCCCTCATGCTAGTAGATAAAAAGTGCCCATTTAGATTTAAATGTAAATAATTTTTAATAAGGCTTGCATTTACAATGACTATTAATAAAGCTCAAGGTCAAACCATTGAAAATATGAGACTATACTTACCAGAACCTATTTTTCACATGACCAATTATATGTTACTTTGTCAAGAGGTACTTCTAAGATGAAAACAAAAATCTTGATCAAACATTCTTCGGATAAGACAATACCACGAGGAGTGACACAAAATGTTATATATAAAGAAATATTTACCAAATAACTTGTGAGTTGTATAATAATTTGAGTTTATTTTTGTTTATATGGATTTAGATTATTGATTAGTAACAACATTTACATTGTTTACTATTTTCCTAGGTTCGCAATGGCAATGACTTGCATTCCAATATCTAAACTATCAATAATTAAAGTTCAATGGATGATAAAATATTTAATATTGGAAAAGACCAAAATATGCTCGTTTGATAACTCAAAAGGGTCTGAAATCGTTATGAACATACATGTTGTTGATGAAGAGGTTAGTGCCTAAAAACTTCCTTACATATAACTGTTGTTAATGAAGAGGTTAGTGCTTGATTGAATTGTTACATAAATATTTCGATAGATGTTGGTCTTTACTTATTTGTTTATTTTGATAGGGTTCTAGAATTCAAATGTTGGTGTTCAATGAGTTAGTTGAAGCATTCAAGACTACTACCTTAGAAAGTAAAATGTACTACATATCAAATAGGTTGATCAAATGTTCAACTCCAAGATATCAGTGGGGTATAACCGACTATGAGATAATTGTTTAGAAGCGTATAATAATTATTTTTGTTTCAGATGAATTTGCTATAACAAATTATGATAATTGTGGAACAACTCGTCTAGATGCACTCCAAGTCCCAAAAAACATGCAAGAAATAATCAGTAAGAACATATATTTGAAAAGTAAAATATTCACATCTATCCATTGAGTAAATGTTTTGGTCCTTCTTTTGTAGATGTACTTGGAGTTGTAATTAGCATTGGTAATCGAACGATTATACGCAAGCATGATGGAACTGAAGTTAATCGTCAATCACTTGAGTTGATTCATAAAAAGTAAATTCACAACCTTATTTTGTAGTTTATGATATGCTAGTTTTCTAAATATTTTTCTTTATAGGTGTACAATGTCAATTTTAATAAGATTATGGGGGGATATCATGGAAAATGATGTACCAGTTCTTGAGGAATGTTGCGGTAATTACCCAGTTATTTATTTAACAATTGTACGAGTCCAAGAATTTTGAGGTATCCTTATTTTTTTGACAATATGAGATATTGTGTAAACAACTCTTATGTATAATATTTCACTATTATATTTGTAGAGCGACTAGCCTTATCATCGACTACTGAGACCAAAATGACCATCAACCCAAGGTTTGAAGAAGTTGTAGTCTGTAGAACTTAAAGCTTGGTAAGATTTCCCCTAAAATTTTCCATCGTTAAAAAAATCAAATATTTGCTTGAAACTAAAATGCTCAATTTATCTATTTTTTTGTAAAAAAATATTTTAGGTAATTCAAAAATATGTTTGAAGTTTTAAATATAGTGGACACAAGGATGTCACGTCAAAACAGTCTGAAAACACCTATGAAACAAATTATGGATATCGTGAATATTAAAGAAGACTTGCTTCAGGTTATTTTACTTGATCTTTTGATAATGTATATATAATTATAATTTTTATATATACATATTTATACAGACAAAGAAATAGGGAAAGATGTTTGTAATATTTAACTTTACTTTCATGTCCTTATTTAGCCTAAATTTGTTGCCGTTGATGCATGGGTTCTAAAGATAAGTTACTGGTAACATGTAAATAACTGTTTTTTATGCACAAGCAAAAAAAATATTTGGATACTCAGCCGATACAATACATTATTTAAAGGTAACCTCTACGATATGTTATATTATTTAATAATGTACTTAATTCATATTTATTCAACTCAGTATAAAAGTTAATATATGCTTTTGTTACATTATGAAGGTATCTAACGAGCGTGGATTCAAAATAATTATAGATAAAATTATTTAAAATTTATTTATGTTTATCCTCAAAATAGATCAGAAAACTATTACAAACTAGGTTGTTAGGTCGACCACATGTATCTCGATTACAGGAACGGAAAATGGTACTTTTTGTTGCCCCAACTGTTTGTAACCCAAATTTAGTTATCAATCTATGTTGAGGTTATTCTTATTTTTAATGTTTGTTTGGTTTTTATTTCCATGTACAATTGAACATGAAGATGATAATGTTTCTATGGCAAAATAAGCTTCACTTTCTTTATTTTTTACTATTTAACTTTTGTCTGTTTTCTTACTTTTATAAACTATTGGATTATCTTATACATGTCTTCTGACTAATTTGGACGAATTAGAATATAACAATTGGGATTGTCATGATTTATAATCAATCTACATAATTTTTAACTTCATTTTTAAATAACCTCATTAGGCACAATAATAAATGTAATATATATGTGTTATTTAGAAAAGTATATAGATTTTGCCACTATAATAACTTTCATGCTTGGATAACATTAGAGAACAATTATTCTTTCATACAAGGAAAAAAAACATTGACATCTTTACTTATGCACTAGCTTTCATTTTAAATGCACTTAAAACTATATCCATAAAATGCCTACCATCATTTTTTATGTTCAACCCTATCTATGCATTTAGTTCAAGGACACCACGTTGTTCAATTTTGTTAGAAAATACAAAAGGTAAAAAAAAAATGTCAAAGTAGTGAGCTATTGATTTTATACGTACAATAGTTATAATCACTAATATTTAAAGCAAATATTTACTATACAGTTTCAGCTAAAAATTTCATTTATCACTTTGGTGGAGTCGCCAAATGGTTTAATTATCATTGGAATAGGAAGATGGAAAGTAAATTACCCTCATTTTAAATCTTCTATTTGCCACATTTTCTATACAACATTTTTTATTATACCCATTTTAGATAAAACTCATGACATTGTGTTCTATAAATTTAATTTAATTTTATGTGGTAGACTATGCTATATTTAGATAATAAAAAACATTATACATTATTGTTTACCGTAAAAGTTTTCACATACTTTTTGCACATGCACTATTTCATAGTGATTGTAAATGCTAACCTTTTGAGTGGGAAGCCCCAAACGCCTTCTTCTTCCTCTTCACATGAATAACGCCCACAAGTATTTAAATTCAAAATATTTAAAACAATTAAAATGGAATTAACTCTATCGCTATTCAATGTTGGAGGGCACTCAATCCAAGAGCATGGAGGTGAGAAGTGCACTAAAGATCTTGGATTTATCCTCTAACCACTTAGCCTTTGTTGTCCATCCTTCGCAAAGTCGGTGCGCTTAATCCCAAGATGGTGCTTGAGAAGGAGATAGGAAGAGATCAACTGAGAGAAAAGGAAGAGCTTTCATCCTGTGTCACACCCAAGAGATGAGAAGGGCCAGCGCTAGGGGGGAGGGACCATTGTCCCATTGTTCTACGCACAACAAGAGGAGACTGAGGGCAGGCCCGAAGTACCAAATGGGAGAAAGAAGGCAGATGCTCCTCTCTGTTCACCAAGAGGGTCCATGTACCAGGACAGAGGAAGGAGAGGGGGAGAGGATTTGTTAGGTTTAGCTCACCCTAATTATAGCTTATCCTCAAAAACCTCCTCCTTCATTTCATGGGTCTCACGGGCTTGGGCAAGCGCCAAAGATCTCATGGATATCTAGAATGTCACCCACAAGGTATGCGGCGCCCAAGTCAAGGACCCTCACACACCACCCGAGTCCCACTAAGCATTACTCCATTAATAAGCCCCACTAAGGATTATGTGGTTCCGTAATTTATATAACTAATATATAATATATGTGTGAGTATACTGAGATGTGGACGCCCCATCCCCCCTCATAGTAAACTTAGTACTAGGAAGTGTGCCGTCCATCATATAAAAAAAAAAAAACTCCTGAAGGATAATTTAGGAGGACTTAATAATTTCTCCTCTCTTTGAAATTAATAGCCTATGAAACATACAAAATTCTATTAGCATGGCCGCACTGAACAACAGCTAGTACGCTGAGCGCCTGGGTCCCAGTCCCACACGCAGTCAAAATGCAAACGCACGGGATAAGGCTCCGTATCAAACGTGGACTTAGGGCGACCATGACCGGCCATATCCTTGCGTAAAACTGCATATACCCTAATCAGTTTTTGGCTCCCGAAGTTTTTCCTTCTTCGCAAGTGGCCAACAGAAGGTAAGAGGTTCTCTCCTTCTTATTTTACTGTACATCTTCCCAAAGTTAAATGAGCTACAGAAGACGCGCCATTACAGATATTCAAGTAGGCGTCCTAGTTTCACATGAAGATTTTGATGTGACGATGTATTAGAGATGATTAACAGTCTAAAAGTTTTTCGACTTCTTTTTGTTTTACGTTGTTTAGCGAGTCCATGAAAGTTCCTCTGTGTTATAGTCCATTTTTCTTCGCTACCGATCCTGAAACATACCAGAAAATAACCCTACTGCCATGTTTTTATTCTAATAAATGCGAAACCATTATGCTTTTTGGTTCATTGCATAAAAGGAAGACGAAGAATCTTAAAACTCCAAACTTTGAGGACTTCATAGTTTGAATTTTGAACTTCTTATTTCTGAAGTCAATATAGGTGTTTTATACATTGAATAGTGCTTCTTAGTCTCAAATAAATATATTTGCATGGTTGTATAATATTTCAGTTTCAATATAATTATAATTTCAATTTCTAATTACATGGTTATATGATATTCTAGATTCTAACTAAAGTGATGATGACCCAAAAAAAGAAAAAAGGCTAAACTGATTGTAAATTCTTTCTCAAGAAGAAAATTAAGATTGATACTTTGACATTCAGTATTAATTGTCTATCTATGTTTTTAGATTTAGCGATACAAATTTTTACTTACAAAAAGTTCTGTATCTTAATCACGTCCACCAAGTTCCCCTTTTTCTTGCCTATCGATCCTCGTACCTTGTCCTCCATCATTCAACACAGCATTATAGTCCTGAACTTGTTTGTATTGGCACGATCTTCTTCCCTCTGAACTACTAAGCAGATTAGACTGATATACGTATAGTACTCTACTTAATTTATTGGTTTTATTACAAAAAAAATTATGAAATTAATCATTTTAAACCATTGCTGATCTCTAGCATAAACAGGTCCAAGCATGGCCACCGGGTGGTCCGAACTCCCGGCCGACATCCTCTCCCTCATCATGGGGTGGTTCCCTGAATATGGCGACTTACTCCCACTTACCAAAGTCTGCCGGCATTGGCAGTCCGTCGCCATGACAAAACTTAATCTACCATTGCTTGTGCTAAAGTGCAGGAACGGCACATGCCACAGCTACTATGACCATTGCACAAAGCAATTGCACAAGTTGAACCTTGTTGCATCTCATAGAGAGTGTGTTGGATCCAGCCACGAGTGGCTCGTAATAGTATCAAACAACAAGCAAATTTACCTAGAAAATCCCTTTTCAGGAGTTGCCATCCAGCTAGTCAGCTCCTCAAGAATGCCTGAAAGAAATGAATTTAGCCTCGGAAGGTATTATTCAGAGCCCACCGAGCCATTAATGGAATATCCATGCAAGGTGGTCTTGTCAAAAAAATCAAGTCCAGCCATTATATGGGGGAACTGTATAGAGATGGCCATTCTTGGGAAGGGATCGACCCTGGGTATGGCAAGACCAGGAGACTTGCACTGGACAATTGTACATCGTGGAGAGGACGAGTACTTCGAAGACGTCTTGTATCATGACGGAAAATTCTATGTTGTTGATTCATGGGGTGCAGTTTTTGTTTGTGATGTGGATTCAAAGCCAAAATGGACAAAGTTCTTCGATTTTCCACATCCTTATCCAGGTGAAAATATTAATCAGCATAGCCATCATTATTTGGTAGTATCAGAGGAAGGGAAGATGTTCGCAGTGGTGAAGATGGTGTCTGGTTATATCTTTACCAAAGACAAGTTTGCGGTGTTTGAAGTGGATGGAAGTGGTGAAGACATAAGACTGGTTGAGGCTGAGAGCTTGGGAGGACGGGCATTCTTCTTGGGCCGGAATCCTTCCATCTGCCTCTCACAATTGTTCCAAGGTGAAGGGAATTGTATTTATTACACCAATGAGTATCGTTACCAGGATAATTATATGGGTATTTACCACTATGAGGATGGGAGTTTTGAACATCATTACTTAGAAGCCGAGTGCAACTTGCTTTCCCATGCTACTTGGCTCACTCGTAGAGTGTCATAAGCCAAAGAAACACATTTTTTTGCTTTCCTTGAGGTTCTCAATGGATATTTTTATGTTTTATGGATGGTAAAATTATGCGTGTTCACAACTATATACCTTAGTGATCGAGTAACTTTTTCTATTCGTACATAAAATGTGTATAGAACCTAAGTTTGATATTGTGTTTATATGAATGTAAGATTCATTCATGATGTGCAGTGTGTTCTATATGATGGGTCCTAAATTGAAACAAAACTTCCTACACCTATAGCTAACAACAGTATGCAATGAATTAATTGGTATAAATGAAAGTAAGGTGCGTTTTAGGCGAAGAAAATATGCAAAAATATGATACATGATGGTGTAGTTTTTACAAGAAAATAGATGCCAAAAAGTTATTTTTCATTTTAATGTGCCAAAAGGATTTGTTTTTTAGTAGAACGAAGATACAAGATGGGGGTGGAAGTTCATTTTCTTTCACCACACAGCTCTCTCACCTTGGAGAAATTAAAAATAAAAGGATAATGATAATCCTACAATATTTTCTGTCTTACAAAACTGTAGACAAGTTTTGAGGAAAAAGGTGAGTCTCACATGACATAAAAGGATCCACTTTTCTTTGTTCATTCCAAACTCATGAAGGAAATCGTTATCCCAAATAAAAAGACACAACTTGGAAGCTTCTAAATCAAACACACACAAGCCCCTGCATATTTGGCAACTACAAATTAATCCACCTTTCTTTTATCCCATTTTTTACACCTCTCTCAATTTGTAATTTTTATGAGTTGTCTAAAGTATATTAAGTTGTTTATGGTTTAAGGCTTTGTTGAAATCATCAGCAAATTGATCTTCAATTTTGTTCAACGTCAACTCAACTTGACCTATCTCCATTAGTTCTATAATATACTTATTATATTAAAATCAGTGTCCTATTTGGTTTTTCAAAATGATCTTCCTATTTGGGTTTTGTCTTCCATGTAGTGGGTAATGTATCTTCAGTGGGGTCAGCTTCTAAAGAGAAGACAGACAAACCCGACGAGCAGTCTCGTCAGTCATGAAATCTAATAATGCTTTGTTCATTCAGATAGATTTTGAATCCTTCCAAATTCCTTATCCAGAACACTGATTTCAAAACGGAGGGAGTAGTACTTTGTTTTTCAATGATTAAACGGTATTTTTGTTATTCAAACGAGTGATATGTTGTCGCAAAAAATATGTTTTGCTAACATGCTTATTTATCTTTGGGATATTTGAGAACTCTTGTTTGTCAAACTGCTTCACCACAGTTGCACGTATAAGTTATACATGTTGTCTAGGGTAGATGATAAAACATAGTGTTTTGCTTCTAGGAAGTTCTTGGCATTACCTTTCTCCTTAATGTAAAGATCTAGGCATCTAGCTAGTTGTCTTACTTCTAGAATGACCCCTTGTGTTCACTTGGTTTCGTACCTTGAGATGAGCCACTTACAAAATTACTTCTGCCAACCCTTTGATTGGCCTTAGATTGAAGAGTGCTACTATCTGGACCCTATAAAACTCTTACTAAGCTTGTTTCTCATTTATCCTAGATAAAACGAATCTCATGTACACCCGCATATTTTTCAATAGATGGACAGTAGACATACACTTACGATTGTACCACCTAGGAAATCAAATTATTTTTTTATTTGAGCTGGAAAACTCTAATCCAAGATTAGGGAGGTAAGTTCATTTCTCTCGATATGGATTTGCCCTTTCCTACAAATAAGAAATTATAGTTAGGTGTGTAAATGGACTGGCATGTAGATCATCAAAGAGGGTCGAGCCCGAGTCTGGCAAGCTATAATAGCTGGACTGTCCCGACACACCAGACCTAGGTAGGGTGTCAATGGGTTGGGTAAGGCTTTACCCACATCCACGTCCACTTCTAAAAGTTTTACCTATACCCTACTCATTACTCATTACCTATTTCCTTATTCATTACCTATACCCTAGTCATTACCTATTACCCATCCAGTAAATGGGCGGGTAATGGGTAAATGGTCAACCAATCAATAAATAATAAATAATAACAAATAATATAAAATAAATTGTAGTAAATTATTAATATTTTTTAAAAACCTATCCAAACTTATAAAAAAAATTAAGAGGTAAAAGTAATTTTCATTACTCCAAAATCCCTTGATCATCATACCAAAATACTACAAGATATAAGACTAATCTTGTTACGTATATAAACTTTATTCTTCTGATCAACTATAATAAAGTAAAAACTAGGTACTTATCAAAACCACAGAACATAACATCAAAAACAAAAAAATAAAATTCTCACTGCTCTCTCAACACAAAATCCCCTCACTTGTCATTTACTCTCCTAATGCGATTCATCGAGGATAAAACTTATATTTTCTCTTCAAGATACACACTTTATGCATCAAGTATAATATAAAAAGACAACAAAGATTGACCACGTTCTCTTCTATTTTCTCTATCATAAGTTTGCATCATAAATTTATATATATTTTTTATAAGACTATCCAATATCTTATAATGAAAGTACAAAGTATTCCAATGAAAGTACAAAAAGTTCCAAATAGAAGACATTCTCCTCAGGCAACATAAGCAACTATGTCTTTATATATGATTCGGGTAATGGGTAATTGGTATGGATAAGGGGTTACTCATACCCTACCCACATTATAAATTGGCAAGCAAAATTACCCACTTATTTTACCCATTGCCCATTTATCAATTACCCACTCATGAATTTTAGATCGGGCGAGCAGGTGAGGCAAGTAAATGGTTACCCATTAATAGCTCTAGACCTAGGGGCCTATAGACCTGGTAATCTTGAGTTGTTGGCTGACACGGGCCAACCTGCATGGGGGCAAGCAAAGAGCCTGCTAACCGCATGCCCCAACGAGCAATCTAGTGACAACCCAAGGGTTGATGGATTAGTGCTTTAAAATTTTTATAGCTATTGGGCAGTGCCCCAATGACATTTTTTTTATAAAAAAAAAGTAAAAGCTTGAGGTTTGGGGTTGATTACAAAGCTGTCACTCCCTCTCAAAAAGAGAGTTTTACCCCTCTCAATACTAAAAAAATAGTCATTTTCAAGGGTAGGAGGGTTAATTTTAACATCTAAAAATTTAAAAATAAGGGGGAAGTTTAGAGTTGTCTTCACCCTTTCATCCACTCTCTAAGTCTCTTCTTCGTACTCTCAAGCTCTCACTCTCTGTAAATTAAGAATCTCAAGATAAGTCTCAAACTCAAGTCAAGTAACTCAAGTCTCAACTCTAAAGCCTCAAATCTCAAGCATCAAGCATAAAGTAAGTTATATTTTATAATTTAAAATTTATGCTAAGTAATTTAACTTTGCCTCCTCTTTCTCCTCTTAATTTGCAATCTTATGTTTTTTAAAATGGCATCCCACTACAATGCCTCTTCCTCCTCCCATGCCAATGAAAATGAAGCCTTCTTTGATTTTCTTGAAGGAGGTATTTTAGAATCGATCGATGAAGCCAAATATAAAAAACTTCCACCAATGCCTTCAATGGTCGAGGAATAAAAAAAGCAGCAAACTTCCATATTGTGGAGGCACATGAAAAAAATTAAGGTGGATTCTCCTGACAAAATCTGGAGTGAAAATCTCAAAAGCTGAATGTAACTTTGATTAAGTGTAAGAACATATGTGGTCATATTTATTGTATTGACTTATTTCGGTAAACGAAATAATATCAAATTGATGTGTAATCTAAGTCATAGGATAGAATATTTACTACTTAAGATCACAAGGTGAAGATGAAGACTCATAACTATTTTTGTAGGTAAAAATACATACACACATCGCACTCACATAATTAGGATAAAATGTTTATTATATTAGAGTGTGAGAAAAAAATGAGTGAAAAATTGTAAACGTATGTAAATTTTTCATTGGGATTGAAAAGGAATTAATCGGAAAGAATTTTAATTTTTAGTATTGTAGTAGTATTGTATCAAATCAATGTAGCAATTCATTATTTATTTATCAATTATTGTAGTGATTGATTGTTAGAACTCGTAGTTTCCTAAAAATAAGTCATTCAGAGTTGCATTTGATTTATATTCAAAGTATAACGCATAAACTAACTTAGTTATCTATAAAATGGGTGTTTTGGATGTAGGAAGAGAGGGGGAAAGCCATTGTTAGCATGGAAAGAGATTGGTGAGTCTACTCTAGACTCTATTGAGTTTTGAAAGTATCGAGCTTTCATTTGGCTACATACTTTGAAGATCAATTCAATTAGGCAGAAGTGAGAAAAAATTCATAGCACAATATATACAAGAGTTTTAGGAGTGGTGGCAATCTTGAATGGACCATTGAAGAATTTAAGGCTAAAGCAAAGAACAAGAGGAGGTTGTTTTAGGAGGCTAGAAGAAAACAAACAGAAAGACATAAAAGGAAAAGGTTTCAAGGCTTGAAGAGAAGACTTGAAGGCTAGCAACAAGAAGAGTTTTGTTGGAGATTTAAATAAAGGGCATTTGAGGTTAAAGTCTCAACAAAGGTTGGTGGTTTGCTTGTATTGTTGTAGTGTCTTGCTTGCTAATGCATTAATTTAGTCATTGAGCGACTGTCATGGTTTTTTCCTAGTTTCGGTTTTTCACTTAAAAATCATTGTGTGATCTTGCATGCTTAGTTTGATTTTTGATAAATAGATTAATAAAAAATTGTAAGGCAAAGTGCGATTGTTCAATTTAGAAAGCAATCATTCATTTTAGTTATTAGACTCCTTTTCATAAGAGTGCTATCAATCAATTAAACAACCAATCGATCATTTAACCCACCAATTCACATGCCACTCAATCTCTCCTCCTCATGATTATTTGGTTAAGTTACTAGAAAACCTTATAAACAGCATTCAAAGCCGATCGATTATCCAATCATATGCAATAAATCACTGATGAACCAAAGCACAGTTTTCATTAAAAATGTCTCCAACACTGCTACATTATATAATAATGTTTCCTTAACCCCAAAGATTTCTACCTCCACTACATCCACAATGGCTGGAGTTTTTCCCTGTTATTGTTTGGTTTGCTAATCCATAATAATCCCTCTCCAAGGATGTAAGTAATGTCCCTAATTATTTTTCTATTTTTTGTTCATTTTGACAGGGAAATTTCATGCTACGACAAATTTAATTTTCCTATTTTTAGCTCATATTTCGACTAGTAGTGTCAAGTGTGAGTCCTAGTTGTGGATCATGAGCCTCGGCGCACTCCGAGTGTAGTTGGCACAAAAAAGGAAAGAAAAAAAGATTTGACATTTAAGTGAGAGGTGGGCAAGTGATAAAAAAATGTTTGTCGCAGCTCATAGTCACAATGACCTTTTCTTCTCAGTTTGTTTGGAAGGAGCGAGAGGGAGGAAGACTAAGCTCCCTCCAAATCCTCTGCCATGCCTCTATTTTTGGATTCCTCCATCTCTCACTGGATTTGACTCCTCCACAAGTGTAGCGGTACAAGTTAGAACCGCCGTTATGCCCTCTTTTCTCCTTGTGATGCTATTTTCTTCCATGTTTTCTCTTGTTTTTGGCCACCAGAGCTTTACCAAAGATGAAAGCCACTCTTTTCCACCATCTCTTACTCCATCCAACCACTAGGAACTCAGAGGAGCAGGCCAGAGCTACCACTTACCCCTCCTTGCTCCTCACCTTGTCCCACCAATTCTTCCTTGTTTCTGCTTGTTTTGCCATTTTGGGCCATTGGAGCATCATTGGCCTCTGACCAGCCTTGGACTGGCTCCCTCTAGCCAAACTCAACTTGGCGACAGATGGCTTTGTCCATCCTGGCATGAGCCTAACACTCAGCCTTCTGCCACCTTATACTTGGGCCTTTTACTGCTTTTCCTCCCCAATTTGTACCCAAACCTAGCCGAGGCAACACGTTTTTGTGTTGTCTAGTGACCATTTCCCCGTTGCATGATGGGGTTTGACCATGACCTTATGGTGTCGATCAGAGTTGCTATCGTGCCTCTCTTCCTCACCTCTCGGCACGTATCCCTAACCCTTCATTTATGAGTGTCGGCCTTTGAAACTGCCACCATCAACCTTCGTCAAGGGTAGTGTTGGCTTCCAACAATATGTTGCAACCCCATTAGTCGATTGATGAACTTATACATCATCACAACCTTTGAACCCACTAACAGCCCCTCTCCCCCTTAGGTGGCCTTTTCACCATGTGTGCAAGTGGCCACACGTGTAATTTAGCATTTAGGCGCCACTTTTGTGCCACCTAACCATTAGATGGCTCCGTCATCAATTGAGTTGACCACTAGAACCTCCTCCACATCTCCTCCATCCTCGAGTTCATACCAACAGCCATAGCCCTTGTGTGGGCCCTTGTCGACTTGAAATCAATGTTGTTGGATGTTGTCCATAGCCGATTTTGGTATCTTGTGGTTGTCGAGTGCTTCTTAGCCACCAGCTGACTTCCATTTAACCCACCCTCAACTTCCAATCGCACTTGCCGCTCATTATTGGCATGACCTTTCTCCCTGCAGTCCCAAGTGCACCATTGTGGATCATGGCTTTTGCCGCATTAATTTTTGTCACCCTCATCTTGCCATGATTATTTTGGGCTCTTTCTAAACCTCGAGATAGCAACTCTCTCAACTAGGCAATACTTTTGGCCACTAACGCTACCATTGTCATGTGCTTGCCATCAAACTTTATAGATTATGTGGTAGGGGACTTTGAACTTATAATTTTATGATAGCATGCTTTAAATATTTAGCAATATACTAGGACTATATGATTTAATGCTTTGGGTGTTATGTGATTATCCAATTGCATGATGTAAGAAGGAAAGAAGATAAATTATGGCATGTTTGAAAATGCATATGACATGCATGTGAGCTAAAAGTATGTTTGATGTATGTGGATCATGTGCATGCTAGTGATGACTAGCTAGTATGTTGGTAAGCTACGTGTTGAATTATGCATTTATGACTCGTATTTGTGATGGACGTATGTATGTGTGATGGCTATATGCATATGCGATGGATATGCTTATGTATGTGGGACAGATGTATGGGCGATGAACGGTAAGAGGTGATAGAGGTTCTATGTGGATTTAGATGTAGATTTTTAATTGTATAACGGAAGACGGAGGATGTAAGTTTGATGGGTGGGGACTGGAATGGATTGGTTTGGAGCGTATGTTGGGGGTTCAACAAGTTAGTAGATTTAAGGTTTCGTGCCTTATGGGATTGTTAGATAGTAAGAGTGCACAATATAATTGTACAAGCATAATGTGCATATTATGAAATGGAAAGTAAGAATAATAAGAAAGATAAGGTGGTATGTGTTGTGCATAATCATCATATTATTAACTGAGATGTGTTTGTAGGTTTTTGTGCTTCATGTTTGAGTGCTTGAATGTATTTATATATGGACTTACTTGTTTACTATTTATAACTCTCCTACTAAATATTTTTTACTAAGTATGATAATACTCATTTTCCCTCTTTTAAGCCTAATCTTCGAGAGATTTTTGGTTGTTTGTGATGGAGAGCTCCTGAAGATGGAAGCTTACTTCCGTGGGTGGATTGATTTCCATTACCTCAGGTATACCCTTGACTCACTGCGAGTCTTTATTATTTTTTCCACTATTTGATATATTAGGTGAGATGAAAATGAAGGCATTTATACTTTATAGACTTGTAATTTGGATTAAATTATGGACTGTTTATGAAACTTGTATTGAGGGATGCTTGAGATAGATTTGTATTTAAAGCCTATTATCATGGTAATTTATTTATAACATTTATTTTTTAATAGCGCCGAAAAATGTTTGGTTTGGTATACAATGTTCGATTGAAAAAAAAATTATATGGGAAAAATCAATGTGTGATGTCTTAAATTATAAAATCTTTTATAGGTTTCATATTTCTTCATTTTCTCGATTTATAGTTGTTATATTGCAAAAAAGCTTTGTGAAATTTTAAGAAAATGTGTTGAAAATTCTTGGGCGTTATAGTTGGTATCAGAGCTGCTTTCTCACTACAAGTCCATAACAGCTGCAAGTCCAAAGTCATGGCATGTAAGAGTAAGTTGAGATATGTTTTGGAGGGGTCAAGGTGAAAGTTTTCCCTTGACTTCATTTCTTTTTACCTTTGGGCAGAGTTGACTCGAAGTGCCTCTGTTGCCAATAGATTTAGTCAGTTGGATCGCACATTTATTGGCCGAGGAGAGCCCTAGGCTATTAAGGAATGTGTTGAGTTTCTGGAGGTTGGGTCACTCTTCTAATGGCTATTAAAAAAGTCAAGGCTAATAGTGTTAAAAGTATAATATGAAGAACCTTTTTGAGGTTTTGCAAACTTTGGGTGACTGGAGAGTTGTTGTGGACACTTATGTTTTGACTAGTGAAAATAAGTCAGATATACCCTTCCTAATTGGTTAATCAATGACCTAGGAGTAATTGAGGGTCTTTTTGGAAAGTATATTTTCATGACCTTCATTGTCAGAAGGATTTGGGATTCCTTAGCCATAGGCACGGGATTATGTAAGTGGAGTAAAAGACTTTTTCCCCCTCTTTCCGGAGATTCATGGACAAGAGTGGTTGAATGGAAGATTTTCAAGCCTCCAAGATTGTGAGCAGCCTTTGAGGTAACTATTTCAACACTTGTGAATGTTGTAGTTACTACTTAAGATTTTGGGAAAGAGGGTGTGAGTTTAGTGTGGATTTGATAATTGGTTGACCATTCAACGAGTAGTGGTAGATCTCCATAAGTGACATGTGATGTTTGTGTGTCCTGAAGGTTTGAATGTTGTATTAAGGGTATTTGAAAATGGCCATCTTTATGCTTTGGGTGAACCGTTAACCCGAGGCGATGCATGACTATAGGTTGCAAAGCCTTTTTGGTGAGTTGTTTGAAAAGCCGTCTTAGGGTTTTAGTCTAGAAGAGCTAGATAGTATCAAGGATTTTCCCAACATTTTCTTTGATGATTTACTAGGAATTCCTGCTAAGTAAATAGTGAAGTTCATTTTTTAGTAATGCATAATGCACTCCCTACTTCTAGGGCAGTGTACGGGATGACCTACTAGAGTTGAATGAACTTAAGGATGAGTCTCTTAACTTATGATTAAGAGGATTATTTGACCAAGAGTATAGTCTTGGGGGTTATGTTGATTTTTGTCACTGAAGAAGTAGGTTGTATCCCTAAGTTTATGCATCGACACAATATATTTAACTAAGCGACTTGTAAGAATAAGTTTATGCTTAGGTTGGATGACCTTTTCAATAAGTTATGGTCAGCAAAGATATTTCAAGGATTGACTTGAGGTCTGGCTATCAGCTGTTCAAGGTTTGTGATGAAGATATTCCTAAGATAGCCTCGCAAACTCAATATGGTGATTACAAGTTGAGGGATGTCACTCACCAACACCATGTAGCAGGTATTGATATGATGAATATGGTGTTTTGGAAGCTTTCGTGAAGGCTCATCATAATAATTGTTGGCAACATCTTGAAGTATTTGAAGGGCTGTGATTTCTTCATTTTACCACCAAGGAAGGTAAACATGGTGGTGTATGCAATTAGAAAAAAAGTTGAAGTATTGGTCCCTCATATGATGGAGCATAAATGTCAACTTTTGGAGAAAAATGTAAGTTCAAGACCCGGTAGTTGCGGGTGGTTTGCAGTTGAGCAGTATGAAGAGGGATATTGGTGAATGTGTTGAATGATGCCTGACTTGTTAGCATGTTATGTTAGGGCATTTGAAACTGTGATGACCCCTACATCCTTTAGGGGTTTAAGTGGAAGTAAGATTTTGTTGTAAGTAGCCTCATACACAAAAGAGGCATGCAACTGTTTAGGTCATTGGGGATTGTTTGATGAAGTTTGTTATTCTCCTTCCTCTGACCAATTATTGGTCCGAAAGAGAGATTTAGACACTAGAGGATTTATTGTGTGATTGTGCCTTAGATTGGAAGGGCTCTTTGGAGGAGCACTTGCCATTGATTTGAGTTTGATTATTATTATTATTATTATTATTATTGTAACTTACTCCTGCATTTAGATGGCCCTTGTGAGGCCTTGTATGAAAGGACATTTGGTTCTTTGACATGTTGGGCTGAGGTAATTGAGCCATACTCAAATATAAATTGTTCGGCATTGTGTGGACAGATTGATGTTAATCATGCAAGGGCTTCAGATAGCTCCAAAGCTGATAAAAGGTTCATACTATTCAGAGGCAAAGGGATCTTCAGTTTGAATTGAGAATCACTTCAATAAGATCCTTTGAAGGACAAGGTAAGTTGTGGATGATAAAGGTCATTCATGTGGCGAAGATATTGTGGTAAATATCATAATCCTGTGATGGTAACTTCGGATGTTCATGCGAATGTGAGAGAGATACCCTGAGGTATTTGTTGTTTTAGTTGTACTTTGTAAGTTGATCTTAAAATTTTGGGGATGAAATTTAGGGGCCAATAAGGTCAGACAATTGTGCATTGTATGTTTGTTTTTGAATAGCATCTGAGAATATTCAATTTGGTCATATGATGTTTGATTGAAAAAAAGTTATTTGGAAAAAATTGATGTTTGATGTTTTAAATAATAAGTTATTTTCATAGGTTTTGTATTACGTCATTTTTCCTAATTTATAGTTATATTACAAAAAAATAGTGAAATTTTTAGAAAATGTGTTAAAATTATTGGGCTTTACAAAGGATGTTGCCCAGTCTACTTACAATGATCAAACAATAGGCTAATATGTTGGTCACTCCATGGATAACCATTATGCATAGGCTTCTTAGAGCTTCCACCTTGGACTTACCAGCAGCGAGTGTAATATCCCTAAACCGGTTTATTTAATTTATTTGGTTAACATTATGTGTTTAGTGTTAAATTGGGTTGGTTTGACTTATTTTCAAATTTAAGATAGCTAAAAATGGTTTTAATCAACATTTTCTTCATTTTGTTGGTTTTTATGTGAAACTAAGTCTATTTAAAATTTTTTGGAATTTTTGGCAATTTTTTCAAAAAAGATAAGGCACGGGTCTTACCGTGGGCCCCACGTTCATAAAATTGGGATGATGGGTCCCACAAGTCCCTAAACCCATCTTATTTCAGTAATTAAGTGCTTCAAAATTTTAAACTTCTTTTTGAACTCAAAATGAACAAATTACACATTTAAAGTGTTAAATTCTATTCATACCCCCAATTTCTAATTAGGTACACCCCATGACTTATTATAAATAGAAAGCCACATCCTCATTCCCATTTGGGAAGGGCTAGAATCTAGAGGCTAAGAGGCCCTAATCCCCATTCTATAAGAGGAAAGCTTGATTAAGGTAAGATTAGTCTTGATTTTTTCATTAATCTCTTAGGGTTTTGCCTAGTTTTTCTTAATATCATCTTTTCCAAGGTTAAATCTTATTTTACTATATTAAAGTTTCTTATTTTAATCTCTATTTTAAACCTCTAATGAGGTATTTTTATTTTAAAACAGAGAAAGCCCTAGATCTATGAGTTTTCAAGTGATTTAAGCTTCATTAATCGAATTTATTAAGGTATTAACTAAACCCTAAATGTGGGTAGGGAATTGAAGAGCTTCAAGGTCCAAGATCTCACTGAAGGTAAGTGTCTTCTTCTAAAATAAGTCTGTATTTTGGATTTGAAGTTTGGCATGATTTATGTGGGTTTTGCATTGTGTGGAGCTTTAATGGTGGTTTATGTAAAGCTTGATCTTTCTAATAATTTTCTTGTGTTTTAGTAGATTATTGACTAGATCTATCATTTTCTGAGCTTACATTTTAAAATCATGATGTTTGGAAGTGAGATTTAAATGTTTATGTCGATTTTGTAAAGTTTCGGTTTTGAGTTCATAAAGTTGAAGACGAACCAAAGCCACTGTATAGGCGTTCAAACGGCCCTATAGGCCGATCAAACGGCCAAGCGTTCGAACATCCTTCTAGCGGATCGAACGGCCAAACATTAGTTTGTCATTTTGAGTATTTTTGTCCTTTTTTATGTTCTTTTTCTTAAATCTCATTATTATGGTTATGATGAGCGATTTTTACTTGAAAATGCTATTGTGGAGACAAATATTATCTTGAAAGTTATGGTATGGTTCAAGTATGAAATTAGTTACATGTTAGTATTCTTATCCTAAATTCATGATTGAATGAATTCCATGTCTTACTTAGGATCCGAGCAAGTATAAAGCATGAGAATGGGTTGGTATGTTTTTATATGTCATGCTAAATTATGGGTGAATTATATTTTCATGCCTAGCTTAAGTGTAGTGATGAGAATGCTTACCTAAGTCTAGCATGAGGTTGTAATTGACTTGAACTTGTGTTCTTTGAGGTTTTTACCAGTTTTTACCTATGATTCCAATATAGAGGAGCCATGATTAAATTATGAGAACATATATGTAGTTTGACGATGATTTACTCATAATGCATAGGTCTATGCTTAGAATTGAACACCATTACTATGTACACACACTTGTGGGATTAATTATGGTAATTGTTGATGCATATGGATTAGGAATGATGCATTTATTGATAATGGGAGCACATCTCATGAATTGAATTTACGTAGTGTTGCTTATGTATATACCATGTTGCATGCATCACAAAAAAGGTTTTATGAATGAGAATAATTGAGATTAGTTGTGAATGATTGATTGGATGCAATTGGATGATGTTGCTTGACAAATTAATCAATCGATGACTTTTCGATTCGGTTTTATATCTGGAATGAAGGGGTTTTATGTTCGAAAGGACGAGGTTTTACATCCCGAAAGGATGAGTTTTCCTCCCAGGTTGAGAAGAGCGGCAATGCTATAAGGAGACCAAACTATTGAGACCATCTGGACCCTAAGAATCCATGTTGGTGTAGCCGAGCACACCAGCTTACCAGGGGTATCTTCCCTACTAGGGATTTTACCCAAACTGCATAATTCCTTTGGACTTTCCAATTGGGGATTCTCTTGAGTGAGCAGGGACTACTTATGCTTTAGCTAAATAAGCAAGGTTATTTTTCTTTATGCATAATTATATTAGTATGTTTGAGACACTTCTCATGCAGGATGGTTGTTTATGAATGTGCATGATTATGTTATTGTGTTTGAGACACTTCTCATGCAAGATGAATGTTTTGGATATTCATGATATATTAGTGTGTTTGAGACACTTCTCATGCAAGACGGTTGTTTATGAATATGCATGAATATGATTTTGTGTTAGAGACACTTCTCATGCAATATAGTTGTTTTTGAATATGCATAATTAAGTTAATATGTTTGAGACACTTCTCATATAATGAATGTTATGGATATACATGATACGTTAGTGTGTTTGAGACACTTTTTATGCAGGATGGTTGTTTATGGACATGTATGATTATGTGGGTGTGTTTGAGAGACTTATTGTGCATAATGAATATTTATGGTTTAGTATGATTATTCATGTTATGGGTAATATGTTGAGACACTCTCATGCATAAAACCGTCTATGATTTAGTATGGTTGAGAATTGAGAATGTGATTCGGAAAAGAGATGATATTATGATGTGTGTTAGGTTATGTATAGTGTGGAATGCCTATGATGTTTTCAGACTTATCATTTCGAAGCATAAAACCTTGCTAAGTTTTATACTCATCCCACTTTCTCTTATGTTTTCTATTTTGGGGCTATATGGTGCGACATCTAAATGACCAAGTCCCTCTCTATGAAGAGCATTTGGTAGATGGTTGAGAGTAGGCGTGGAGCCTAGAGGCCTTACTACCTTTGTGTGTTTATTCTGCTTGTTTTAGAATGTTATGTTTAGTTGAATATGTCTTATACTTTATTAGCCATTGTGGCTTTAGACTCATTCTAATGTTATGACTTGAGCCGCTTATGATGGCTTAGTGTTGCATAAGGATGTGGGTATGAAACTTGAGGACTTATTCTGATTATGTTGTCTTTTATACTTTCCATATTTTCTCTTGTATAAAGTATATTAGGTGCATCACTCCGTGTTCTGTCACCTATTTAAGGGGTTAAGTCTTCTGCTACTTTAACCTTTCGTCAGCCCCGTGCACATCGATCTTCCCTTGGACCAGGTCTGGCTTAGGTTGGGTGGGTGTCAGGGTGTGACATCGAGAGTGTGCAAATTTTCCCCTTTGGCCATATTGGCCCTAAAAACCGTTGCTATTTTCTCCATCCAACACCATTGTTGTACAAGATAGAGGTCGAGAACTTCCATATGTGACAAGATGCACGAATTCAACCGCTGGTAGCCACAATACTCCCCTTAGCGAGTCCTTGGGTTGTCTTGGGCAGCGACCACCACCAGACCCTTTGTCGTGAGGAAGCCAGCATCCACAGTAGCCCCACCTTGCTCATGGTGGCCATCCTCTGTAGACATCAACCTTGCTCTCCTCCGACCATCGATTCGCTAGGCCTTGGCTAGTCAAAGTGACACACCCTAGGCTACACCACCATTGAGGCTACCATGGACAACCACTATGGCCGTAGTCATGTTCGACACATGGAATGAAATAATCAATCGAATCTTGTGCTTGCTTCTTCCATGCTTGCTTCTTCCACTAGTTGGAAGATGATCTCTTGCCACTATGGCCACTGTCACGGGCACAAAGCTTTGCCTAGTGTTCGCACTCGTGATGGCCTGACTACACCGCGTAGCCAGCAGCCACTCTCTTCCCTTCCCACTAGTATGCACAAGGGAAAACCAGCAAAACAACCACAAAGCAACACAACTAACCTGGTGCAAGGGTCTCCGCCCAAGCTATGTAAATCAGTCTGTCGAAATACACAAGTAGGGAGAGGGCAGGGCTGAACAACCAGGCTGAGATCTCTTTCTTCTCTTCCTCCCTGGTTCGCTGTGCAGGAAAATCAGAGCATTCTCATGCCTTGGCCGCCCTTCTCATCCCTTTATATAGACCCGGCCCTAGGCTGGCCGTCCTAGAGCAACTAGAAGTACAAAGCCCACCCAATACAAGTATCCTCACCCTGTCCGACTCTCAGCCCAAAGCCAATCCAGGATTAGCATAGAATAGGAAACCTTTGTGAGTCCGTCTTCCGCTAGAAGTCCTTCGCCATGCTGCCACCAAGAGTCATGCTCCAAGGGAACCAGCCAACCAACTCCCACCCGTCCTAGGAGTGTAGCCAGCCTGCTTGTACGAGTCATGTCCATCCTAGGAGTCTGCTGCCTGGTCTCCTACTCCAACTAGGAGTGCAGCCAGCCAACATACGCTGAATCCTATCCGCCTTAGGAGTCCTCCCCTAGGTCCAAACAGCGCCCAGATTCGCCGCAAGATTCCCGCCCGCGCAAGGACTCCTACCCAGCCTGCTCCACAAGGCGAGTAGCTCGTCCGGAACATCTCCCGCGCTGTCCCAGCATCCGTCGTGCCCAAGGGCTGCCTAGGCTGTCCGCTGCCTAGCAAAACTTGGCTGTCCGCTGCCAAGTAAGGGAGTAGCCGCTCCCTTTTCGCATCCATCAAGTTAGGGGACTAACAGCCACCTACACTACCTAAGCAACAACCTGCAGGAGCAAAGTAGTTTGATGTTGCTACATCCATCACCTCTGAGTGCATGATACATCTCAATCTTGCTCATCGTAGCATCCATACAATGGGGCACAACAAGGCTACTCTAGTCGTCTTCCATGCCTTTGTTCCACTTGCCACAAATCCATGAAAATAAATCCTTGAGAGTTTAATAACCATCTAGATGGCATAACAAATCACTAGATTGCTCGTAACCCCAATACTTTAACAAATAAACAAATAAGAGTTTCTCGCCTCTACACGCAAAAATTTATTTTTTAAGCTAAAATAACTAAACTTAACTACGAAACACATTCATGATCATACTTATCATCAATCAAACTACAATCATGCAAACACCAGATCTTTTACGTGGAAAACCCAAACTAGGGCAAAAAACAACGATAGCGTCTCAACAGCTAAATCAATGCATAAGTAAGTAATATTGTTACATTGACGTAAGCAAACCACTAACCTTTTGTGATTACTAATACAAACTCCTTTTATTTAGATCTCTCTCTTCTTTTGTCGCTGGCCTTCAAGTCTTCTCTCCTCAAGTCTTGAAGTTTTTTTCTTCCGTGTTTTGTCTTCATCTTCTTCTAGCCTCTATAAACAAGCTCCTCTTATTTATGACTTTAGCTTGGAGTCTTCAATCTTCCATTGAACTTGGTTGACTCTCTCCTCAAGTTTTTGTGTGTGAAAAACTTTTTTTTTAGTTGTGGGTCACTCAAAAAATCACCATTATCATTAAGATTTGAAGCACAATGATGATTTAAGGAAAACAATGAACAAAAAACTTCTCATCTTTTCAATGCTCTCTCAAATTTTAGGTTTTCCTCTCTTCAATTTAGTGTCTACCTAGCTTTATATAGTACATTAAGTCGGTTTATGAGTTAGACTCGAATTAGGAATGGATTCTTTCTTAGAAAGCTTAAAGTAGGTAAGGTACATAGGCAGTGATCGATCAGGGCTAACAACGATCGATCTTTCTCTATTCTAATATGGGTAAAACTCTTTTGTTGATCGATCAATAAACACTTGACAAAATTTTACATAGGCTAATTCAAGTATTGATTGATTGATTGATCTAGTTCATTTTGCAACAATCGATTGATGCCTAGTAAATTTTCACATTTTACCTTAATTCAATCTTAAACTTCTAGAATCACTTAATTCACTATTCCTAAGTTAAATTAAGTGAGTTGTGCATGTGAGTGTGTGCAAATAAATATTTTATCATTGACACTCTTTCAACCTTGATTGATAAGAATACATCTGCTCTTATTTTTCAAGTCAATCAATTTCAAATCTAACTCGACAACGACTAAATCTAGTCAGATTCCTAAGACTAAAACATACATGAAGTTTAAACATTGTTTTAATCATCAAAATTAGCTAATTTACAATGCATATGCCTCATATGTTCTTGCAATCCTTGGTGGGAGAAAATGATATGTTACTACGGTTCTCTAAGGAGGATGACAACTCCATTAAATCAATCATATATTTGAAGTCCCAAACTAAACTGGATCCAATGCTATTTTCCCCATGAATCCAAGTTATGGTTCAACACTTTCTTGCTACCCAGACCTACTCGCAGGTTATTCCATGGGGCATTGACCTTCTTAATTGGGTAAATTGTGATGCTTGCCTATGGATGTGTCTCTTTAGGGGCTTTTGTTGTGTTGTTTGTTGCCACTCCATGTCTATCTAGCAACCTCTGTCTATTGGTCTTTTGCCATCTCTAGCTACCACCACTACGCTTACAACATCTATTGTGTTTACCACATATTGAACCTATCATGTATTGTTGCCACCTATGCTATTGCTTTTCTCAACAACTGTCTATTAGTGCTAATGATGCTATTCGTGACCTTAGTGGTCAATCTCCAACTATCTTCAATCCCTCACACGTTGGGGACCTTCGTGGATAGTTGTAACGACCCGTTTTTCGGTTACGCTTAACCCGGGAGGGTTAAGGGTAATTTGGTAATTTAAGATTAAATATTAAGGGTTTTCATTAGATAAAATACCTGTTACCAGATAGAGCTTGGCATAACGAGTGTAACGATTCAAAGAACGCGCAAAACGGAGGTCGGGACCGGAAATTATGATATTTGAGAAGCGTGCTTTATAGGCGGGACCCACTTGGAAATAGTGTGATTTATTACTTTAAGTGGGTTGGTATCGAAGGGCTCATCAATACGAGTCCAACGGTACCAAGAACGCGCAAATCCGAATCCGGGGTAGGGAGATACGCGCGTTTGAAGATTTGATTTAAAAATAAAAAAGAAAAATTAAAATATATGGTGCGCGAGCGACGCACGCGCGGCACGCGCGACCGCGGCGCGCATAAAGCACGGCCGCGACGCGAAATGGTAGGCGCCGCGGGCGCGCTGAGCATTTCCGTGGGTGCCACCGCCCGAAACTGCGGCGCCGCCATTTCTGGCGGCGCGGCGCCGTGGTTTCGGCTGCTCGGGGGCTATTTATACCCCCATTTTCGCTTCATTCTGGAGCAGAACTTCTCTACCCCCGTTTCTGACCGTTCTGAGGCCGATTAAGGCTGTTCAAGACTCGTTTCCTACTAAATTGAGTATGCTCTACGCAATGGAGCTGTCCGTTCTTCGAGTTGGAGACCGTATGATGAGGAAACGTCCCAAGACAAGAGGAGGTCATGTCTGTTATCTTCATGCACTGATGAACTTCATTTTCTCTGTTTCTGGCCATCCCAACTCCGATTTAGTCGGTCTAAGAGGCCTTCTTGACTAAATCAAGTATGTTCTACGTGGTGGAGGGTTCCGTTTTCTGAGTTAGCAATCGTATGAAGAGGAAACGCCCGAAGACAAAGAAAGGTTCTAACCGTACCGACAAACTTTGTTTTCTCTGTTTCTGGCCATCCCAACTCCGATTTAGTCGATTCAAGAGCCGTTCTTGACTAAATCGAAGGTGTTCTACGCGATGGTGGGTTCTATTTTCTGAGCTGACAACCTTATAAGGAGGAAATGCCCCAAAATTAAGCAAGGCCCTGCCCGAACACCGAAACAAGAAAAAGACACCCGAAGTAAGACGGGGTTCTATCCGTAGATACCGATACTGTATGGGTTATGATAGAAGTAAGCATTTCTGATCTTCCATACAGCAAGTGCTAAGTTATGATGTGTGTTATGCTACGATTTATATATGTCATGCTATGTGCCTATATGCCATGTTATGTGCCTATATACTATGCTATGTACCTATATGCCATGCTATGTGCCTATATACCATGCTATGTGTCTATATGCCATGCTATGTGCCTATATACTATGCTACGTACCTATATACTATGCTATGTGCCTATATGCCATGCTATGTGCCTATATACTATGCTATGTACCTATATGTCATGCTATGTGCCTATATATTATGCTATGTACCTATATGTCATGCTATGTGCCTATATACCATGCTATGTGCCTATATGCCATGCTATGTGCCTATATACTATGCTATGTGCCTAGATGCCATGATGTATACTTATATGACGTGTGTGGTCTCGCTCTAGGGTAGAGTGAGACGTGTAATTTGTGTTCTCGGTCTCGGCTCAGTGATACAGCGAGACGTGTATGTGTAGTTTTGATCCTGCTCGGTGGTAGAGCGAGATGTACGTTTTTGGTTTATTAATTTCCGCTTGACTCCGATACATGACGAGTTTTTGTACACTCCAACTAAATATTCGGAGATATGTATTTTATACGTATGATTTTGTGATGCTTGTTGTATGTAGTAGCCATTAGGCAGAACTATGTTCGGATCCGATCGTATTGGAATAATATCCAATACGTACGTAGGCAACCAACGGCAAGGCAACATTGGCCCGATCCAAATCTTTATATTAATATGTTTTATTCTGTTTTACACACGATAAACTATGAAGCTTCGTTGTGTGTACGTGTTTGTTACAACCTAAGTCTACGTACGAAGAAGCCTTAAAGCTCTGTAGTGCGTAGACGAACGTTGTACCTCTCGCACTCAGATGATGATTCCTGGCTTAAGGAAAGAGAAAATTTTCCTATTAGTGAATTTGTGGGCCCGGCTCGGGTCGGGCCGTTACAATAGTCCACTATTATACTACAACCGCACAGGGTACCACCTTCCTATGCTCAACCACGACCATCATTTCATTGTCATCCAAGCCAATAGAAGAGATGCCTATGCCTCGGATTCCATGTTAGTTGTGTTCTACGCCTCACATGGTTTTACTTCTTTCGAGTCACCATCTACTCACTCTACAACCTATTTCATTCACACTGGCTACACTACCTACATAGCCTAATCCATGTCAGCCACATTGTGCATGTTTCTGCTAGCCTCTTACCATATTGTTTTAAGCACTAGCAAGTGCATGTTTTTGCTAGCCACGTACCATATTGTTTTAAGCACTAGCAACACTGCCTTACATCTTCACGACCATCTCATCCACAATTTTAGACTAGATGTTCACAATGGAGTTATGGTAGACACAATGCAAGGACATTTGGGCCCACCTTGACAATGAGGTGCTGCACAGCCAAAGCATGGTTAAAGGTTATAGACTTACGTTTTTTGGGGAGGGGGAGGCGGGGAGGAGGGGGATGTGTCTTTTGTTATTATGGATAAGTGGGGCATAGGGATATTGTTAGGAAGCCCACAAATCTTCTCTATATATTGTAAGGGCTTAGCCATAATGGAGATTAGAGAATGATTACATAGTCTTAATCCACTTTTCCTCCCTTTCTCCTTCCCTCCCTATGGCAAGATGTTGCCCTGTACACCAGAACACATCACTATCTCTTGCACTAAGACAATGTTGTTGATGAGAAATGGTGATCAATTGAGGAGCAGGGCAGAAGGAAAAATCTTGCTAGAGAAGCAACGGAAAAGCTCACCCATATATTGATCTAGCACCATTCAACGTTCATGTAGGTTAAGGGTAATTATGTTAAATTTAGGCATGTGAGGGAGTAACCACGTGCCCCCGGCCATTTTTTGTATTACACTAAAATTGGTGGCAATCTCTATGATACAATGTATTTTAGGGCTATTTTGATAAATTGCTCTAAGAAAAAGCTAGTTGTATGACCTAACTTTCAAACCTATTTAGTGGTTTCATGGTGAAAATATAAATTGAAAATCAAATTATTATATTCATTCCAAAAGTGCCCACACATTCTACTCATCAAATTTATTTTCCATTTTTTGAGGGTTTGAATCACACTCCATTTGTCTCATAAAGAGTATTTGGATTTAGAAAAACTTGTGTCCCATAAGAAATGTTTAATTTGCTTTCTTGTATAATGGATTATTTTTAACGCACAACCTTTTGGAAGTAAAACTTGACTTTTTTGTATTTAAGTTATGGGCCTAATCTTCCTTAAATTTTACTTATTGAAAAATCCATATATTATTTCCCATTTGGGGAGAGCATTTATAATAAATTCGGATGGAATTTTGAACTCATATCTATTAAACTTTTAACAACCACAACTTTTTCTCCCAAATTAGTAGTATTGTTCTCGTATTGACGAGCCTTACCAAACAATACCCCACATGGGTAGGTTACTTTGAACTTCTTAAATAGGGCCCACTCATATGGCACACTTCTTGAGGTCTATATAGATATGTGGAGTAACAATTAGAAAATAGCATACAATCTAAAATTCAGAAATTGGGGGCTAGCAGCTGAATAGGTGGGATTACCTTGCGAGGTGATTCGGTGATTCTATCGGAATTAAATTCAAATCTTCCTTCATATGAACTTTTTAAATTTTGTACTACTTTTGTATCCAACCACAATTCTATTGAATTGAGATGGAATTGTGGTGGAATCCATCACACAATTCCATATCTAACCATAATTCCATTGAATTGAGACATAATTCTAGCAGAATCTTTGGAATCCAACCAAAATTCTACACCCAACTAGCCCCAAAGGGTTTTGCCACAATTCTATCTAGATTCAATAGAATTGTAGTTGGACACGAAAGTAAAACAGAATTTGAAAGAATATATGAGGGATAACAATTAAAAAATGGCATGATTTAAAATTCTAAAACGAGAGGCTGGCAGCTGGAGTGGCAGAATTACCGTGCAAGGTGATTCTATCGGAATTTAATTTAAATCTTTCTTCCTGTTGAATTTTTAATTTTACACTACTTTCGTATCCAACCACAATTCCTTTAAATTAGGATTCAATTGTGGTGGAATCCTTTGCACTACTTCCATATCCAACCACAATTTAGCTGAATTGGGATGGAATTCTGGTGGAATCCTTGGAATCTAACCAGAATTCAACAACCAACTAGCCCCTAAGGATTCTACCACAATTTTGTCAAGATTTAATAAAATTATAGTTGGATACGAAAGTAAAGAAGAATTTGAAAGAACATATGAGGCATATGTATTGTAAATTAGCTAATTTCAATTATCAAAATACTTTTAAAAATTTATATGCTTTAGTCTTAGGAATTTAACTAGATTTTGTTGTAATAGAGTTAGATTTGGATTTGATTAACTTGGAAAATAGGAGCAGTCATGTTCTTATCGATCAAGGTTGAAGACTAAGCTGAGTGTCAAAGGTAGAAGGTAAATTTGCACACACTCACATACACAATTCACTTAGATTAGATTAGAATGAGTGAATTAAGTGAATCTGAAAGTTTTAGACTAAATTAGTGTAAATTGGGAATTTTTTCTATGCATAATCGATCGTTGTAAATTATACTACATTAATTGATTGATTGGCACCTGAATAAAATTGTATATAATTCAACCAAGAGGCTATCAATCAATCACTCTCATGATAGATCCATCATGTAGAGAATCATACCCTAATTAGAACAATGAACAATCTATCACTATATGTACTGCTTACCTAGTTTAAGCTATTCCGGAAGAGAATTTATTCCTAATTAAAGTATAACTCATAAACTAACTTAATGGAATATATAAGGGCTAGGTAAACATAAGATTGAAGAGAGAAAAACTTAGAAATTGATAGAAAAATGAGGAGAGATCCTTTGCCCTTAGTTTTCTAAAAGATATCATCATTGTACTTCAAGTTCATGTTAATGGTGAGCCTTTGAGAGACACACAATTGTAAAAAGAGTTTTTCACACACATAAACAAAGAGAAGTTGCATCATATCTTAAATGGAGCATTGAAGAACTCAAGGCTAATGTCAAAGAACAAGAGGAGCTTGTTTGAGGAAGCTAGGAGACAAAGACAAAATAAGTAGAAGAAAAGTTCCAAGACTCAAAGGCCAACGAAAAAATGAAGTTTATAGAGATCTAAACAAAGGGGTTTTGGGTTAGAGTCTCAACAAAGGTTGGTGGTTTGTTTATATCAATATAGTATATTACTTACTAGTGCATTGATTTAGTTATGGAGCGACTATTGTGGGTGTTTACCCTAGTTAGAGTTTTCTACTTAAAAATTGGTGTATTGATTGGTGAGCTTTGCATGTTTATGGTTTAGTAGTTGATGAACATGATTATGATTGTGTGGGCAATAAGGTTTAATTGATTAAAATACTTAATTGAAAATCTTGTATATATAGAGGCTAGAACTCATAATTCTTACATCATTAAATATTAGTTTTAAGAGCGATCTACTGATCCGCTAAGCTATCTAGACGGATATTAAACTATCAAGTGGTAGCTGAGGATTTTTTTATTAACAATTGCTTTTGAATCATGTTATCCATCATGTTTTTCATGCTATTGTGTGTCAATCTTACTTAAACTTCCTAGTTTTGTTTCCTAGATATATCTTGTTTGTGTTAGGATTTGATCTTATAATCTTTGCTTGATTTACTTATTTTCTACTTATAATTACTTGTAAAACTTGTTGATCTATGTGCCCTAAGTTATGATTTTGCTTGCTCTTAGAATTTTCTTTGCATTGTGGGCTTAAAGTTAGTTGCTTGGGTGTTTTTACTTTGTTTAATCTTAATGGTTGCTCAAACAATTCAATGGCTGAGCATGGGGGCTTAGAAAATCCCATGCACCATCCACCTTTATTTGATTATCAAAACTTTTCTTATTAGAAGAATAGGATGAGAGACTTTATTAAAGTTCTTGATTAAAATTCTTGGAAAGATGTGATTAAAAGTTTGAGTCCTCCAATGACCAAAGACAAAGATGAAAATTCAACCTAAAATATAAGTGAATAAGAATGGGACTAAACTTACAAATCAAAAGAGTAAAACCATTAGTACATTATTCAATTTCGTAGGAAAATCTTAGCATAGGTTAATCTCTAATTATAATTCAACTAAATTAGTATGGGAAAAACTTGTTAAATATAATAAGGGAATTGAAGGTGTCTATGTTACAAATGCTCACACTAGAGTTGGAGAACATCATAATAAATGAAGAGATACTATAAATATTATGCTAAAATATTAGACATTGTTAACACGTGATCGACTAGGAGAGTCTATACCAAATTACCTAATGGTTAGGAAAATCTTAAGGTCGTTGTCCTCGAAATTCAAAATTAAGGTGACTGCAATTAATGAATTTAAGAAAATTGACACCTTAGATACGGAAGAACTCATAGGAAACATAAGAACGTATGAGATGCAAGAGGAGTCTTATGAGAATAAAAATGAATTATTTGAAAAACAAAAGGAAAACAAACTATCCTTAGAACATCTAAGAAATCTTCCCAGAAGTCTAAAGCATTGAACACCTTAGAAGAATAAAAAAAAGTGAAGATGAAAATGACAAATGCACTTGTTGACTACAATCTTCAAGAAAATTTAGAAACCTCAGAACTTTGGGTTTGGGACTAAGGGTCAAAATTCAGGGAATAGATAAAAGGATAGAAGACATGAGAGGCATAATAAATATGATAGGAAGAACATGAAATGTTTTGAATGTGGTAAGTTAGGTCATTTTTTATATGTGTGGTTTTTATGCATTTTATGGACCTTTTTACCTTATTTGCTAGTGTAGGAATTGGCTAATTTAGGGTTAATTAGGATTTAATTATGTTTAGATAGAGATAAGTAGTTTGATATAAATACTAATTAATTCGGGAGTTATTAGTACTTTAAGCATGTATTCAAATTAAGTCTAAATTTTATTTATATACTACACGTCTAAGTTGTAACTTTTTATATTTTGTTGGAAGGCAAGTAACGATGGACCAAAAAAAAGAAAGAATACCAATAAGAAGGGTCAAGGAAAGAAAACTCAAGCTAGATCCAATAAAAGAAAAGTAGCCAACGCAATAAGAAGAGGAGACTCAAACAAGAAACAACCATAAACAAGGACAACAGAAATTCATAGAGAACTATAACACCCCGACCCGAGCCAGGGTCTAGAAATCTTAAATAAAAATTTTCTTCCTTAAACAAGGAAACATCATTTGTGTGTGTGAGGTATAACGTGCATTTACGCACTATGGAGCTTTAACGCTTCATCGTGCATAGGCCAAAATAAAACATATATTTATAATGGATTAGACCAACATTGTAGTACTATTGGTTGCCTACAAACGCATTGGATATCATCTAAGACGTTATATCAATACGATTAGATCCAAACGTAGTTTTGCCTAACGGCTATTGCATACATCAGGTATCATAAAATTATATACGTTAAAATACATATATCTTTGTATTAAAGTACATCATTCGGAGTTAGACTAAACTTTCATAAATTATTGAAGTAAGACGAAAAGCTCATAAATCATTGGAGTCAAACCCCAATCTCATAAATTGTCAGAGTCAGACAAAAATCTCATATATCATCGGAGTTAGACAGAAATCTCATAAATCATCAAAGTTAAACGAAAATCTCATAAATCATCGGAGTCAGACAGAAATTTCATAAATCATCAGAGTTAAATAGAAATCTCATAACTCATTGAAGTTAAATGAAAGCTAACAAATCAACGGAACTGCACATCCTATTGAACACAACAAAGCAGATTGGATCACATTAGATCCTATCAATCATTTCAAATTTTATCTGATCATATCATATCAGATCAAAGCATATCTAATCAAATAGAGCATTTCAGAGCAGATCAGATCAAAGCAAAGCATATCGAAGCAAATCGAATCAGAACATATGAGAATACATCATATCATAGCAATTCATATATCTTAATTAGTGATATTAATTAGTATATTAATATCACTAACTAAGATACGCATGCATATAAGTCATTTAATATCCTAAGTTAATTACTTAGGAGCCTCCCCTACTTTGGGCCACTTGTCTCTTTGTGGCCCAATGACAGAGGACATAACCCCCTCTTGTTCCAGGCCACTTCTTTTTTTCGATGCTCGAGGGTGATGGGGAGAGTCTCTTCTTGCATCAAGACATTTCTCCTTTATGTGGTCATCAAATCAAATAATGAACCACTCCATTGCATAGAGCATGTTCGATTTAGTTAAGAACACCTCTTGAATGGACTAATTCGGACTCAGAATGATAAAAAATAGAGAAAATAGAGTTCTAACATGAAAAAAATACCCAAATGGCTATTTATAGCCCTCACTCGCACAGAAACAGTGGCAGTACCCACCAGACGTGTGCGGCGTGAGTTGTGCCCATGTGTAACATGCACGGTGATCATGCATTGTATGTGCACCTATGCGGAATGCGCGGCATCCTCGCACACAACACTTTTTTTCTTTTTCTTTTTTCTTTTTAAATCTTATCTTCAAAAACACGTATCTTTTTGCCCCGGACTCGGATTCATGCATTTTTGGTACCGTTAGATTTGTATCGACAAGCCATTTGATACTAGACCACTTAAAGTAGTTTATCTTGCTCCTTTCAAGTGAGTCTATTTCTTTGAGCTCTACTCATATACGGAGGTTTCAACCTTTGAAAACCTCTTAGACTTATCCAAAAATTATCTAATTACCCCTAACCCTTTGGGTTACACATTTGGGTTAGACGTTAGGGTTAGACGTAATCAGAAAATGGGGTGTCACATAAATGGAGCACGGAAAAAAAATTGTAGAGATAAAGAAAGAAGAATTAAGGAAGGAAAGGGTTGAGGAGGAATTAAAGATGGAAAGGATTGGGCAAGAAGAAATCTTAAGAAAGGAATGATTAGAGAAAGAATGAAGTAGCTAATATGGGGCAGAATTGATGGCCCAATGATGGAAAATACATGTTGTCAAGAGTTTATAAAAGAATAGAAATAGAAATTTTAGATTGGAGAGGAGAAGAATAGAACGAACCAGAGGCGAATTCATTCAATCCCATCCTCCAAAATCATCTAGAAAAGAGTTTGAAAGTGAGAGAATTGTGGTTATTGTTCATCAAAACTTTAGCAAACAATAATTTTTTAATTTTTTTCCTATTTTTCACCTCTTGTAAGTCTTTTTTCAATTTTTTCAATGGAAATTTTATATCTTAGGTAAATGAGTGGCTAAAACTCTTTACTAGGGCTTGGATGAAGCTTTATTAAATTGTAAAATTTTATGATTATGAGACTTGATTAATTTTTCTTAATGGTGAATTCAATGTTAACTTTTTTATCTCCTTAATTGATGAGATTGATTTGGATATAAATTTAGTCATGCTTCTTTAATGATTTAAGTTGGTTCTCATTAGTTTCTTACTTGGTTTTGTCTTATTTAATAGTGAAATAGGGTATTAGTTGTGATTTGTAAATTATAGATATAATTAATAACTTGAGTTTAATTCATTGAAGTGAGGAGGAACAATGTATTTTTTTATTGTGTATGAGAGCTTAATGATGATATTTTTCATAATAACGAAATTGAATTCTAGATTATTATGAGATGAATGTGAAAAAATGATTAATGATCCTATGAGTTTCTATGATTTAATGAATGTTGATTCCTATGTGTTTCGTTTATTTGATGTTTTAGTTTTTTTGCATTGCTTTCTTAATCTTAGATTAAAGCTTTAGAATTTTGATTTGGTTAGTTTAATTACCTTTAAATTCTTATTTGCTTTTGTTAGTCAGTTTAGTCAAGTTATTCTCTTTATATTTGTTAATTATATTATGATTTACTTGAGTTAGATTAAATTTAATTTTTTAATTTCAAGTCTATGTGGGATCGACCTCATTTAGTAGTTTTCTACCTTGATTCGTGCACTTGAGAGTAAATAATTAAAATTTAACAACAATTTTGTCGTTGATTGTTCTAACAATAATTTTGATAGTTCTTCTTATGATAAGCTTAGGAAATTCAATGGGTTTGAGAAAAAAAACATAGGGAAAGTGCTTCAAGCTTCTTACTCTGATGAGAGTTTTTTCAAAGAAGAATAGTTGAGTAATTATACTGCCTTGTATGCAAGTGTAAAGGAAGATGGTTCTACTGAAAAGTCTCATGAGTCCACTTCTCTTGAAGAAAACTTAAATTCTGAATTAGATTCTGATGAGTACAAATAGTTCCTCCAACAACTTCTAGTTTTGTCTAGAAAGACCAAGTACCTTGAGAAAAAACTAAAAAAGAAAGATGATGAGTTAGTGTTAGCTTCTCAAGAAACAAACAGGTTAGTAAAGCTTAACATTAAGCTTTAGAGGGAGTTAAATGTCTTTAACAATGATCTTGAACAAGAGAGGGAAACAAGTCTAGGGTTCTTAATAGAGAACTTATGTTCTCTAAAGATAAATTAGATGGGTTTAAGAGTGGGAAGAAAACATTGGAGACCTTGTTAAGTACATGTCAAACCCATAAGATGGGTTTAAGTTTTAGGAATTGATTGTCCACCTCCTTAGTAAAAACTACTATCTTTGAACTTAAGATAGTGCCCAACCAGCCTAGATCAAAATGAAAGAAGTTAAAATAGATTCTAGAATTGTGGGAGTATATGACATGTGTTATAGAGATACCCATACTAAAAAAGAGTGTCCAAATAGCCACCCTTTCAAACTTAAGCAAAAGAATAAGGAGAAGAAATCCCCAACCCATATGACCCCTAAACTACCTCATTAAGTGTATGAGAAGAAGATAAACAAAGTGTAGGTGAGGAAGATTAATCTTCAAGCATTGAAAGCAACTAGGAAAAGTGAGCAAAAACACCTTAAATTGTTTTAGGATAGGTTAGCTAGGCAAAACTAAGGAACTTGTCATCTCAAAGTAAAGAGATTGATTTGAATGTCCATGATTGAATATTTTCTATCTTATGTGACACACACGCTTTAGTTTTACTTCATTTTTACTTTATTTTCATGTCATTTCATTCATAGGGTTTGAATGAAAAAAAATAAAAAAATGGAATATGGTCAAAAACACAAAAACAATAGTGTAGCTTTTCTCTTACTTTGCAATTTGCTTTGTTTTGTTTTTGATATGTTAAGCTCTTAAGATTAAAATGAATTAATTTTCTTTTAAGATAAAAAATAACATGATTTGTGGTCAATATACCTTAACAAAGAGAATGATACATTAAGAAAAGTGAATATCAATTTGATTATTTGTTTGATGTTGCATTTATCTATTTTTTTAAAAGATGCACACATCATGTTTAGACTCAAGTCAATTTTATGAATGAAGATTAAGAGAGAATTCTTAGACATGATTTGACTTAGGTGTTTGGATTTTAGTAGAGACTTAATGATTAAATTATAGAAACTAAAGCTATATATCTATTTAGGATTCTATGAAAGAAATTTTTTTGTAATATGCTTCAATGGGTGTAAGTTTTATTTACTTTAAATTTTATTTAAAGAAATTGTCCTCATAAAGACGATGGGGAAAGGCTACTTACTTAAGTTGGCCGAGGCTAGTGTAAAGACCTCAACCGCTTGACATCAAGAAAAAATGAATTAAAAAAATAAAAATAATAAGAAAAATAAAAAAATATTTAAGTTTACAAGATTCAAAAAAATCTAATCCTTAGAAATTTTATTTGAGAAAAAATGTCAGAACTCAGAAAAAGACATGTGTATATATATTTTTGATCTTTTAATTTTTCTATCTTTTTAGAAGAAAATGTACATAGATTCTAGTTAAAGTGAGTCAAAAAATGAGAATTTTTTTTTAATGAGGTCTTAACAAAAAATTTTCAATTAAATAAGAGTGATCTTGCGAGATTTAAGATTATAAGAGACACAAGTTAAAACATTAATAATTTATTCTAAAATTAATAAAAAAGAGTTAAAATGTCAAAATTAAGAATTAAAAATTGACAATTACATATCAATGAAGTTGACTAATCTAGCGCAAGGTATAAATGAACATAATGTGTTGATGCATTTAGAATAAAAGAGAATTAATCAAAAAATCATCAAAAAATGCTCAAATTGCTTGTTTGGATGTTTTTATTTTTATTTTGAGTTTTGATGATAAAAAATATCTTATTTGATGAAAAATCCTTGAATTTATTTATGGAGTTTATTGCAATTTTTTAGAAATTTTTTAAAATTATTTAATTTATAAAAATAAAAATATGGAATATATCGATTGATTGGTCTGTGCAAGCAATTGATTGTTGGTTGCTTTTTCACTCCCAAACAAGTGTTTTAAAAATGGCCAATGCCCATTACACCTCATTTCCATCCAAAACTTCCCAAAAGAGTGCAGAAAGGTGTCTAGAGGAGATTTAGGCTCATTTATGCAAGGATTAATCAGATTTCATCGACAATTTTGTCGATTTCATCATGACCACATATGTTCCATCACAAAAAAAATAGTGATTTTTAGTAAATTTAATAATTTTGAACCTCAAAATTGTTTAGAATAGCTAGATCTACTTTTATCTAAATTTTCATGCAATTTGAACTGATAAATACTAAGATTTCATGGAGTTTTCAATTTGATTTCACCCATCAAATTGGGATTTTTTAAAATTATGCATATGCGGTCAAAATTGGATTTATTTCTAATTATAAAGTTTGTTCTAGACATTGAAATCTACCTTGTATTAAAATTTGGAGTCAATCATACATAATTTTTTTTAGGGTTCCTTTAATTTCAAAATGTTGAACTTCAATGTCTATTTTAATGTTTTTTGAAATTCTAGGAGTTATGTGTTGTCTTATGATATGTTCCTAGTTATGTTTAGTCCAAGAATTTATTTCTTTGCCATAAATTTAGATGGGGAGAGCAATAAAGTAGAAGACAACTAGTGGATTGGGTTCAGATGACCCCAAGAGCTCTAGTGGTTCGGGAGACAGGCTTAGACCACTCCATTGTGAACATAGTGCAGTTCATGTTCCTAACCAGCCTACTATGGATTGGTTAGAGTGTAGACCATACTAGATGGAGTAGTTTAGGACTATATTGACATTAGATCAGCCCATATACCCCCGCTTAGTTCAACAGTTGTATTCCTCACTCCATTTTGATGGAGAGGATGTGTTAGTTGGCATTGTCTAAGGCACTATAGTCAGACTCTCGCCCTAGGTTATTACATACATTATTCATAGCAAGAGGCAAGCTCTACACTATCCTGACTTCAATGGATTTTAGTTTCGTTAGATAGTGATCTTACTAGAAAACTTACCAAACTTACACGTGGCTGAGACCTCAACATCTCACTCCTTAAACATTCTATGATGACTGACCATTGATTGCTACATATGATAGTTCAGTATGACATATAGAGCACTAGGAACGAACAAAGTAGATCATACAATGTGTAACACCTTGGGTTTTCATTCTCATAAACAAATAGACAATACGAAACTCAGGGTGTTATCATATGCCATCAAGCATCACATAACATTAAAAATAAATCACTGAATGTAATATGATTGTCACAATCCAGGAGTACTGCCATATGCAAGTGTAATAACATAAATGAAATAACATGAAATAATCTTTTGGGTAACACAATGCCTTATACAAATCAACATGAAAATGAAATCTATAGTCCTAATAATTTCATAAGTCTACCCTGCTAGCACTGTGTATCGCTTGCTAAAGGAAACCTGCTACTTTGAATCTGGAACTGAACCTGCATTGCAGAGATGCATGAGTATTTCCACTAATACCCAGTAAGATGCAAGAAAAACCACACATAATTAAGCCATGGAGATAGATATAGAAACAAGAGGAAAGTGTAGATAAAATGCTACTTGACACTGGTGTCAACATCACCAATACACAATGGCACATACACACTATATGTCGATTAGAAACTTGCTCATAGAATCCAACCTCCAAATAAATAAAGAACAATATTTACTCAAGTATAATTAGACTCTTCTTAGGAAACAATTATATTTAATGTTACCCTAATATAGACTCCTGCTCAAAGGAGTAAACTATAAATTAATAGTAAATCCTAGCATCCTCATGGATTGATCAACTTGGATCAGTCATGGACCTAAAGATGTGAGTACCATCATGTTCATGGACATGTTGTCTAGAGGTAGATGAGCCTTCAATGATGCTCAAAAACCTAGATGCGTGCAAAGTGCTCAAAAGAGTTGGGACCAAAGCCACGAAAGTGAGGAGGCCACAAAGCCTGAAGTGTCACCATGGCTATTGCGGTGAGCTTACTTAAACTCTAACTCAACCATATGATACAATTTAGCTATATGATACAATTCAGCCATATGATACAATTCAACCATATAATACTATTCTTACATAAACTCATATGGATCAACAAGTATAGACCTAATAAACCTCATGATTGCAGCATTATAGTTTAGTCACAACAAAGTATAGAATAATGCAAACGGATTAAAGATTAATCATAGCATGGGGAACTCTAGATTTTTCTCTATGCAGTGTATGATTTTGCTAGGTATAATCTCACGTACTTAGGTATAAGGAATAATTCACAGCATGAAACAACATATGGTTGCAACATGACTATGAATAAAACCCAAAGAATAAGAGCAAAGAAAGCAAGGACTAAACTCAACACAAAACACATGAAACCGAGACATATAGAAGACATTGGCCAGTCCTAACTATTCAGGTTGAAGCATTTTAGAGAGCATCAACCAACCCTAGCTTTTTAGGCTGAAATACCCTATTTGACTGACCCTAACAATTAAGGTTAAAACACATTATATTAATAGTAAGACGGCCGATTATTATGAATTAGGGCTGAAATACTTCAAAATACAGCATGACGACAAATCCTAATTAATTAGGGCTGAAATACATCAACATAACCATATGACAACAAAATGAATTAGGGCTGAAATATATTAACATAATTAGCATAACAACATAATGAATCAGGGCTGAAATATATTAAAGTTAACTTGCAATTAGTTGAGATGTATAGAGAATATTGGCTGACCCTAACAATTCAGCAAAGTGGATCTAAAGACTTTGGAAAGAGGGAAAAACTTAATTAACAACCAGCACACACTGCCCGACCTGCCCTATAGTCAGTCTGGAATGAGGGAACATACATATTTTACTGTAAAAGAGAAGAAAACTCTGAGTAATGGCTTTGGTAACACATTAGGTTTAGGGTTTTACACCATAAACATGATTAGGAGTGTAAAAAGTGCATCCTACCTATACTAACTCGCCTCCAAAACCTTGCTCTCTCGCTCATATGCCTTTGCTTCTATGCTGGGATCGAAGGTGCTGAAAATCCCCTCTCTTCAAGTTGTTGGTTGTTGTGCTCTTTTATGGGAGAAAGAGGAAAAGAAGTGGTCGAACAAAAAGTTTGTGCTCCCCCCCTTAGCCTTCTTATTAATCGATTCCCTATTTTCTAGGGGCATGCCAATAAGGATTGTCCTGACCAGGGACTAGTCCATCCCTCCCTCTAGTCCCCTTGATAACCCCTCTCCTAAAATATAGGGGACGTGCCTAATAGAAGTGGTTGGCCATAGACTGTTGTGTCCGCCCCTACTCCTTGCTAACCACCCCCTATATTCTAGGGGCTGCCCCCATCACCACCTCCCCAACCAAATCCTAGTTCCTTTAAGAATTCTATACCCCAACTCGACTAGGACTCCTTTCTCAAGTTACATTCCTAGCAGGGTCGAACCCCTTATTTGCCAAAATGGCCCCTTCACCAAGGCCGGCCCCCCCTTGCCACAGTGGGGACCCTCACAACTAAAGACATGTATCCCCTTACACCCTATATGGTGTTAATTAAAAAATAATCATATGATTCCAATCCACCAAGTAAATAAAACAAGCACATACAAGTAAAAAAAAATTACCTATGATTACGGATGTTACAACAATGACACAAATCTTATTTCTTCTATATGAGCCACACATGGAGTTAGATCTTCCATATATTATATTTGGACGAATTATGACCTTTATGCATGGTCATACATATGAGATGCTACCATATATATACATACATACATACATACTCTATTGGATATTTACCTCTATTCATATGAGGATACACAGCCGAGAGCCTACTTTAGTTGGCATGAGTCCTATTGATGCTGCCGTTATTTGCCGAATGATGTCTCACATGAGGTTACATGAGCCAACAAGTCATGAGGAGTAGCAAGCACAACATGATGCACCACCAATGCTAGATCGTCCATTTGCATGTCTTGATCGACCGATGACTTCTGAAGATGTCTTTAACTTTTTATGGAACATGAAACTTGATGGATGGGATGTCTCAGGGTTTTGCAGACATAAGGAGGATGCTTCGATATCAAATTCACTCTTAGATAGTAAGGAGGAGTATCCTAATGATGATGATGATGATCATGCACCAATCGAAGCTACTTCTTGATTTCTTAATGTTTTTTATTCACTTGATCATGAATTCATGTTTTGGAACTTCTATCAGTTTATTTTATGTTCCATGTGACATCGGGATATATTTTGAAACTATTTTCTTTAGTGGATAAATGATGGACATGTTTTTGATATGGTTGATTTGTTTTTCATGTCTAACGGTAATGATTATGACTTAGATGAACTTAACTTGAATTTTTCATTGAGTATTGATTCACTTTTTATCTATTTGTGTCAAAAAGGGGGAGAAATGATTAATAAAAAATCAAAGTACTTATTTTCATGCATATTTGAAGAGTGCTATGCAAATATTTTTTTTGTAAGTAGGCAGGATAAGTATAGGTTTTTACAAGGCTTTTAAGATTAATCCCAAATGGTCTTAGCTGAGTCTAAGTATTGTGAAGTTATATGTACAAGTGAAAGTCAATGCACTATGTCAAAGAGTTGTAATTTTTTTATTTCAACCTTGTAGTGTTTTGTCAAAAAATAGCCAAAGGGGGGAGATTAGATTAAAAAATATATATAAGACATGTATTATAAATTAGCTAATAATCATAGTTTTATTGATTAAGGTTGAAAACTAAGCTGAGTGTCAAAGGTAAAAGGCAAATTTGTACACACTCACATACACAATGCACTTAGATTAGTTGAGAATGAGTGAATTGAGTGAATATGCATGTTTTAGATTAAATTAGGGTAAATTGGGAAATTTTACTATGCATCAATTGATCGCTGCAAATTGTACTATGTTAATCAATCAAAACTTGAATAAGATTGCATAAAAGTTAACCAAGAGTTTATCAACAGTTCGCTATCATGATAGATCTATTGCTTGGAGATTCATACCCTAATTAAAATTTTGAATGATTGATCATTATCTGTGTTACTTACCTAGTTTAAGCCATTTCGGAAAAGAATTCATTCTTAATTAAGTTATGACTCATTAAACAAACTTAATAGACTATATAAGGGCTAGGTAAACATGAAATTGAAAAGAGAAAAACCAAGAAATTGAGAGAGAAAAGTGGAACAATCCTTTGTCCTTAGTTTTCCAAAAGAGATCATCATTATGCTTCGAGTTCATGTTAATGACAATTCTTTGAGAGACAACTAAAGATAGAGTCTTTCACACACATAAATAAAGAGGAGTTGCAACATTTTAATGGAACATTGAAGAACTGAAGGTTAAAGTTAAAGAACAAGAAAAACATGCTTGAGGAGGCTAGAAGGAGATAATGACAAACAAGTAGAATAAAAGTTTTAAAGCTTGAGAAGAAGACTTAAAGGCAATCAACAAATGAAGCTTATGGAGATCTAAAGAAAGATGTTTAGGGTTAAGAGTCTCAATAAATGGTTGTGGTTTGCTTGTGTTGATGTAATGTATTGCTTTCTAGTACATTGATTTAGTCGTTGAACAACTGTCATGGTTTTTTACCTTTAGTTGGGATTTTCCACGTAAAAATTAGTATGTTGATTGGTGTGCTTTGCATATTTATGGTTTAGTAGTTGATGAACATGATTATGATTGCATAAACAATAAGGTTTAATTGATTAAAGCGCTGAATTGAAATTCATGCACATAAAGATTAGAATTCTTAATTCTTACTTCATCGAAGCACTAATTTTAGGAACAATCTTGTGATCCACTATGCCATCTAGAAGAATATTAAATTCTCAATCTCTATTACAATTTCATCCCGATTTAATGGAATTATGGTTAGATATGGAAGTAACACAAGATCAATAAAAAATCCATTATAAGAAAGATTCAAACTCAAGAGGGAACCATTGATACCTAGTGAGGTGATTCCTACCCCTAATCTTGTTTCAAAAATTTCGAATTATCCATTTTCCAATTGTTACCTATCATATCGATCTAAGCCCCAGGTGCATACCATATAGGTTGGTCCCCTTTGAAAGTTCAAGATAACCTACCAACGTGGGGGTATTGTTTGATAAGGCTCATCGATATGAGCATAACAACACTAAAAGCATACATATTACAAAATTTAAAATTCAGTCGAAATGAAGATTCAAGCTCAATTCTTATAGAATCATCTCTCGATGTGATTTCGCCAATTTTAACTCCCAACCTCCTATTTTAAAAATTTAGATTTTTTTATTTTTTATATTACATAATATCGATTTGAGTCTCAAGAAGCATATCGTATGAATGAGCCTCATTTTAAGAGTTCAAGATAACCTACCCATATTGGGTAATTTTTTGATAAGATTTATCAATACAAGGTCAATAGTAATGAGGACATACATGCTTGAGTTTGAGTTAAAAAATTCTATTACAACTTTAATTCTAATTCTATGTTAAATCAATTCCAAAAAATAAGGCTTTAATCCACATAGAATCACTGAAAGCCCCTATTTTAAAATTTTTTATAGATTATATTATTACTCATATTAATTTGAGCTTTGTGAGCAGAATATATAGGGAGTCCTTATTTAAAAAGTTCATAATAACTTACCTATATATGTTTTTTTTAGAACTAGTCGATATGAATCTAATGGCACTAAAAGTATATAAATCCAAATTTAGAAAAAAATATAAGAAATAGGTTACAAGTTTTATGATAGAATATTCTGGACTGAGAGAATATATTCCGTTTCTACACATGTCCTCACAAAAAAAGTACTTCCGTGGTAATGGTTAATGGTTACAGTTTTTGGGTTCCCAACTGCTTCCGGGTCTTGTTCCGGAACCAAGCCTAGGGGTCCGGCTGCCAAGCAGACCATGCTACATCATCGGCCGGCTCCTCGTTTAATCGCGGAGGGGCATTTCCGTCCAAGTAATTAACCCGTCCCGGTGAAACTCGTCCACCGATAATCAAACATTTTCTCCCCTCCCCTATTCCTTCCGGACCGGAGTGAAGTCAGCGAGCGAAGTGCCGATTCTTTGCTCCAATCTTCAAAGGATTTCTCCATTTCCCGCTCCCTTTACTTCCCTCGTCTCTGTGTAGAGATCTTTCCCAGCTGCAGACCTGGAAGCTTCAAGCTTTAACTCGATCGGTTAGTCTTCAGTTTCTTATTTGTTTTCGGGTTCTTCTAATCTTGATATTTGGTTATGAGTAATTTCAGGAGGTGGGTTTTGTTGTAAATGAAGAATGAATGGAGTGTGTGTGAGCTGGGGGGTTCTGGTGTTGGTTGAATTTGTTGAAGAGTAAGTTAAAAGGGAAAAGAAAGCTGCACCAGTAATGGTAGATTTACATTATTGTGATTCATGTGGTAGGGAGAGTAAAGCACAAGCTTGGATAAAAAGAACAAATCGGTTGTTGGTGTTTTCCCAAATGTGTATTTAAGCGATAGCGTCCGTGTGCCTAAGCTGTGATCTTACTTTTCATTGTGCATATTTTGATAGTTTTAAGCACGGTGGTAAGGGCTTGATTGTATGATGATTGGGAGGCTTGTTGTTGTTTGTTTATAGTTGGAAAATATTATAGTTGTAAACTGATTCTTCTTAGATCAACATTTTTTTACAAAAATTTCCTTTTGTCTCTCATGTGCGGAGTTAAATGGTTGTACAGAAAGCAAAGTGAGTTAGAAGTACAGGGATAAATGTCTTTTTTCGTCTTCATGAATATTGTCGAGTTCAATCACAATTATTCCTGCTTGTTCATGCTGGAAGATCAGTTTTTTTATACCTTTTATGTTATCATTATTCTGTTCGTAGATGAAATGATTTAGAGGATTTATGCTTAATCTTAAAAGAATCATGTCGATGAATCTTCATCCAAACAGCCCCTAAACCAGGCAACTTAGATTTGCTTGGTCCACAAGCACATGCTTGACTGAGATGACCTGAGAAGATTTTATTGATGGTAACCGGGGTTTCTCTGTTGTTTGCAAATCAAACCAACCTTGTCTCTTAGGTAACTAGATTGATTGTTCATATAATTACATAATTGTGTGGCTAGAGCTGTCTTGTTAACCAAGTAGGGGTTGGTATTGATGACGATGGGAGAGTGCAAATCAGATAATTGCTTTGTTATTAATACTACTCTAACTAGTGTATTTTTTCCTTGTTTTCATTGTTGCTACTCCTTGGTATTGTGTCTAAGTCATAATTCTTTTACTGTTCACTTTTCCAGATATGTAATGGATTTTTTGTAATTACCCTAGAGCGTGAGATATGGATCTGGCTTGCACTTCCAAGCAGCTGAATTTGTTTAGTCCTGGATCATGCTTAAGTCCAATGGCCTCATCTTCTTCCTATTTAGATTCATCAAGAAGACACAATATTTGCATTAATGCTTCCTCAGCCCTTCTTTATAGTTCTTCTCTGAAGAGAACTAAAAAGATTATATTAAGTAGAGGTTGTGCTGCTTATGGGAGGTTTCACAAAGATTGTGATCAAAGATATCTACATATATCGACAACTAGAAGACATCTGAGTAATGATTTTTGCTATTTGTTCAAGGATTCAAAGGTCTTTGTCACTCCTTGCCAATCTAATGACTCCTTGGCCTACATTGATGGCAATATCTGTGATTCTGAACTTGTAGATAGCCATTTAGAGACTGCTAATAGCTCTTCAGGTGAGGAATCAGTAACAAATAATTTGGAAGAGGGTGGAGCTGAGGTTCTTCGGTTGGAGGATTTGAAGGAATTGCTCCAGAAAGCTGTAAAAGAATTGGAAGTAGCCCAACTTAACAGTACCATGTTTGAAGAAAAGGCTCAAAAAATTGCTGAATCAGCTATTGCATTAAAAGATGAAGCTGCAAATGCGTGGAATGATGTCACTTCTGCTGTCTCTGCTATACAGCAAATTATCAATGAAGAGGCTGAGGCTAAAGAATCTCTTCAACAAGCAACAATGACCCTCTCAATGGCTGAAGCTAGACTTCATTTAGCAACAAATGCATTAGAAATGGCTAAAGAAACAATGATTCCTCAGGCTTCTTTTGGAAATGAACAAGACAGTGAAGCTGGTGCAGAATCCTTGGGCATACTGCGTGAGGAAGAGGAGGCCATTTTGTCTGTGCAGGACGAGATCAGGGACTGTAAAATTACTTTAAATTTTTTTGAAGAAGACTTAGGGCAGCTTCAAAACAAGAAGGCAGAGCTGCAAAAGGAAGTAGATAGATTGAGAGAGATTGCAGAAAGAGCCCAGCTAAATGCGTCAAAAGCAGAAGAAGATGTGGCTAACATAATGCTCCTGGCAGAGAGAGCTGTGGCTTTTGAGCTTGAGGCTACACAACGTGTCAATGATGCTGAAATAGCATTGCAGAAGGCTGAAAAATCCCTTTCCGTCTCAGAAGTAACTGAGCTGTCTGCAGAAAAATCCCGTGTAGAAGAAATTGATGGTGCTTCTATTGATATTCCTGATGAAAGAGATGTTATTGGGTCAGTTTCTGTTACAGCTGCTGATGAGCCACTGGCAGGTTCCACATCCGATGTAATTAGCTCTACCATTGAAGACCATGATAATGGAAAGCTAAGTGTGGAATTTCAGAAAGATGGTGAAGTTGAAGGAGATAGATCAAAGGTTGGAAGTCAGTCAAAAAAGCAGGAAATACATAAGGAGTTGGGCAAAGAAAATTTATCTGTCAATTCACCAAAAGCCTTGTTAAAGAAATCATCTCGGTTCTTTTCTGCATCATTCTTTTCGTTTGATGTGGATGAGACAGAATTTACACCAGCTTCAGTTTTTAATGGTCTTATTACAACTACAAAGAAGCAGATGCCAAAACTTGTTCTTGGGGTCATGCTTCTGGGAATGGGGTATGTGATTCTTTTCACAGATTTGAGATTTAATGTATGCAGTATCTTGCTGAAAATATGTATACACTGGTTGTAGCTATTAACTACAGTTAGATATTATTTTCTGCATTCTTTCAGAACTAGTGCCTTGTCTAATACCTTGTCTGTCAGAAAACCAATTATAAAAAATGAGAAATAAAAAAATCAAATGAAGGAAGAACAATGTGGAGTGCTTTATATGCTGTTTACTAATAACTATTCCCAAAACAAATGGCTTTGTAGTACCTTTTCAGAGAAATTGTAAATGAAAGAACAGGGAAAGAATTAAAAAAGAGAGAGGAAAAAGAACAAGAGCTGAAGTACACAATGGCAGCACTGCTGTATTTATCTCATTAATATGCATAGCTAGTGGAACTGAGATGGTGTGAATTGGACTCTCAACCTGGATGGACTCCTCTTTCCCATGTTCCCACTTAATGTCACTAGCTTCAACTAGTAACAAAGATGGAAAAAGGTAGATCATTAATTTGTGGGACGCAGAGTACAGTAGGACTTTTTTAATCTATATAAACCTTTATACATAGACTTTTTTGCCTGAATTTCGAAAAAGGTGGGTAAATTGGTAGACAATGGAAGATGTTGTTTGTGTTCTATCACATCGATTTGTCACAAACATCAAGAATAACATGCTGGTGTTATTGCACACTAAATATCAAATAGTTTTTTTTCTTTTTTCCTTCAAATCTTTATGCATTCAAATATTTCTTGTTCATTTACCTTTTTTTCTTCTTCATTTTAATGTTATTGGTTGTTAAGACAGTGTTCGCATTATATCTTGCAGTGCTATTTTTTATAACAATCGAGCAGAGAGGACTTCTCAGGTGTTTCAACAGCCAGACATCATTACCTCTGGTATTGAAGAAGTAGCCTCAACTACTAAACCCCTTGTCCGTGAGATTCGAAGACTTCCAAAGAGAGTGAAGAAATTGGTTGATACATTGTCTCAACAAAAGGTACAATATGAGTTTCCATGATATTATTATTCCATTTATAAGGGTTACAATGCTGTTATATTTCAAGTCATTATGATGTTGTAGGTTCTCATATTATCATCATCATTAAAAGCCTGATGTGTGGCCTACGTAATGTGCAATTTCTAAAACTTTGGTAGAAATTGAGTAATGCATTTAGAAAACTTGTCAAGCAGCAGTGGCATCTGCATTCAACTGCCTTTGGTAATTTTCATCTGTGCTTGACCTCTAGTATGGTCTGATTCTTCAAGTTTGAGCCCTGTTTGGCTTTTACTATAGTGATCAAGTGACCCTCGTCTGTTTTCTATCTCTAACACGATTGATCCTTGTTATTTCCCAAACTGCCCCTTACCTATAATACCTTAACCAGAAAAATCCTAATGTACGTAAACTTCTGACAGTATCCTTCATTCCTGTTTCTCAATTTGCCAAATTTACCCCTAACCTATACCAAAATCACATCTGCTTGGTCCTGCTTGCATTCAGGGTTAATATAACTTCTTCATCTAGCTTAATGTACAATGCATTTGCGTTTGCTCACTGTCCCTTTTTCATTTCTTCAAAGTATTGGCTTCTAATGTTTCCAGAACAGGTAGGCCTTACCATGAATTGAATATGACTAATGGTCTGGGATATTTAGTAGACATGATCTCTTCCTCCATTGAGATTCTCTACCTTAAATGGTTGTGCTTTTTATTCTCTGAACTTTCTGTTATAAGTTTGATGTCTTCCTTGAAAAACTTGACTCATTCTACTATCTCTTTGTTTCCAATCTCATTAAACTTAGATAAATGAAGAAGAAGCTTCTCTCTTTGACGTGCTGTGGTTACTTCTGGCGAGTGTGATATTTGTGCCCATTTTTCAGAAAATTCCTGGGGGTAAGTGGGTCTAATATCGAAGTTAAATTAGTTGTGAAGTCGATATTCCTTTAACTATTTAATTAGAGTTTGTGCTGTATAGAAGAATGTAGGAAAGGAAGAAAAAGAAAATTAGAATAACGAAGGAGAATAGGTTGATGTATTTGTCTTCTAACCTCAGCCTTCTGCTAAATATCTGGGAATACAATAACAAACCAAAGGTAAGAGTCCTAAATTTACTTGGATATATAATCAAATTTGTTGAGATTCTCAACAAACTGCTAATTAAGGTAATACCAATTTAGGTAGGGATAAGGATTGCACTTTATTAATGAGGTCACTTAAGGAGATCATATGGCACAAATAATCTTCGGCAAGGGTACTTAGCACCAAGTCATGTGACCAGCATATAATACATGTCTTTCAAGGGCCCTCTCAAGCTGTAGAATGTTAAATCATGGCTTGTCACAATAGATCTTGATGTCTCGTGGAGAAAAGTTGTAGAATAAAAAGTTTCCACATCAGGTTATAACATTATTTATCTGGAATAAAGTTGCAACAATGGTAGATTTACCTTGCTGCTTCTACATGGTTCCATAAATCTTTGAAAAATCCTTCTGTGTCGCATGATAGAGAGGATATGCTAGTTCAGATCTGAGACTTCTATTGCATCCAATTGCTGCATTACATTTCCTTCCTATATTATATTTATCCTTCTCCCCTCCCCAACAAAATCTAAAATACAATTTTAATTTGGATAAACAAGGAGTGTGCATAAATAGTTTGAAAGCTTCATAAACATCTGCAAATGAGAATACTAATTTTGTAAGAAATAATCAATCTTCTAAACTCATCTACTCTTTATATAGGCACACTTAAATAAGATTTTCCAATCATTCTAAGGCAAGTGCTTACTAAATAAAAAACCCCTCAAAGGAAATTGGAAAAAAAGAAAGGAAAATAGAAACCAAAAAATTGCACCACAAGATGGAAGATGATGGTGTAGTACAATGTAGAGAAGAAGTGAATTTGGGAAAATTTAGCGGGGCATTGTAACTTCTGCATGTTCTACAAAGAAGAAAAAAATTGGAAGAGAAATTGGACATAAGTAAGCAATCTGACATGTGATTGGAAATGTAGAATTGTTCAGAGAGGTCAAGGGCAGAGATTCTCTGCTGAGGACATATAAACTCATTGGAAATCTTTCTAATATGAAGTCCTTGTAGGAGGACAAGTATTCCATTAAAAAATGAGGAATAAACCCGGTAGAACTCAAAGGAAAAGAAATCCTCTTAAACAAAGACAAAGGCGTTATAGTACTTGTAAACAAATTCCACGTAGGGTTAGGTTTACAGCTTCACTAAAATTAGACCTGTGCCAGAATATACATATAAATATCAACCAACACCAAGGAGAAAACCTTTAATATCTTGCAGATCTTGATATTTAGAGCAACTATTCATCATTATATAATTAACGAAAAGAAATCCTGAGGCTTATCTTTCTTCTGATCCACTTCAATTGACAGTTCTCTTGCATGTAGATAAATCTGGTGGCAATACAAAGCAAAGTTTGCAGGTCTTAGTATGGATCTTGGTCATTCGAAAATAAGAGATCTAAGAGCAATCTTTGAGAGATTTTCATAGAGATCGGTAAAATGATCTCTATGATGAGGAAATTCTAATCTCATCGATAAAATTGATGTGTATGTAGTACAAATGAAAAGTTTCTCTTTAGGAATATATTTTGCTCTTAAATTTAAACAGAGAGATTCTAAAGTACCATAAATAAAGCATTTAACAAGAGAGGTACTGCATAATGCAGAGAATGTACTCGTAAAAAAATGAAGTGACTGAGTGGCTATGGTGAAAGCATAGTGGTATAAAGCTACATGTTTTTCCCTTCACGGTGTACTACGATGTGCATGGAGCATAATCTATACCACTCTTTTTGTACTACAAAGTACAAAGCAAGATTACCTTCTATACTATACATGTGATATACTGCTCTTTATGGTGTACGAGGAAGTACAACCAGGGAATATATTCTATGCACAATGGTATAAAGCAGGTATTCTAATTATTCATTTTTTTAAGAAGAAAAACTTGATCTGGAAAGATTGATCGATATCTCTCTGAGAATTGGAATTCTGACACACTGGTAGATGATTCTTGAAGATAAATGCCAAGATATCTCTGACAATTAGAAATCGTCTAAAATGAGACTGTTTCCATGCTATATTTTCCTGGACCCTTACAGAGAAGCGAGATCTCGCTGAGATTGCAAACCATGATACAAAGCAAATATAATACCGGAATGGTAAGTTCAATATGCTTCTAGAAGGCAGTGTAGGAGTATCACGAAAAATATTAAGTATGGCCATGAAAAAAGAGAAGAAACGAACATAAGGCTCCAAGTAGAAGTATGTCACAACAATAATTAATACTCCTCAGTTAGATTAGGGATCAATAACAACAATCAATGATGAAACTATATAAACTTTCAACTAACACCTAGAATGGCTTTGATGCCGTATCAGAAGCAATTTAATCCAGTAATGTTTCTGTAAACAATGACATCGACAGCAAGTTTTTACTGAAAGCTACACCTCTATGTAGTCTTTACTCAAGTTTGAATAATCGTAGCAACAGTCATGAAGGCTATGCAATCAGTGCTAACATTTTAAGCAGGAGGGTAGATTGCAGAAAGGACTTCTATCCCCTAACAACATGGTAATGGTAGAGCAGAATATGCTATTCAGCAGCCCATATTTTCGGCATTGATCTTGGACAAAAGTAGTCAATGCAGGTGTCAAAATGATTTCTGCAGAAAGGGGTAAGTCTCCTTATAATAGCTATGCCCATTACTGTTGGTTGTTCCTGAGAGATAAAATATGAAAGGAACTTGGCAATAGGAAGAAATACTAGACGAAAGTCTCTCTCACAGTCTGAAAAAAAAGAACCTGCTCTCGAAGAAGAAGAAGAAGAACCCGAAGAGCTCCGGCTTAAGTACCAAATCCCTTATGTTAAGGATTCTACTTTCTCATTGAGCCCAAATAGTAGATCACATGCCCACAAACAATCCTTGGAAAAATAAATGCTTCTCACTAAGTCATGTGATCAGGAGAACAACACATTTACATGTCACCTATTAACGGTATTAATGGTCGTCCTTCGTTTTTTGGTGTGTTGTAGGTAGTCCTGTACTGGGTTACTTGACTGCTGGCATCTTGATTGGGCCATATGGTCTCTCTATAATTCGCCATGTTCATGGTACCAAGGCTATTGCTGAATTCGGTGTAGTTTTTCTGCTCTTCAACATTGGGCTTGAGGTAAAATCAAGATATATGCAACTTAATTTGACTAAGTTGTCTAGTATGAGTATATAAGTTTGGATTGAGATAATGTGGTTGGCAGCTCTCGGTGGAAAGGTTAAGCTCAATGAAGAAGTATGTTTTTGGGTTAGGCTCTGCACAGGTGAGATAAGTAAGCTTCATTTGTCACCAACTATCCTGTGATGTAATTTTTGGTCTTTTTATCCAAATAGCGTATGCACATACATGCAGGTTCTGGTGACTGCAATTGCAGTTGGCTTGGTTGCTCATTTTGCCGCCGGGGTGCCAGGTCCAGCTGCAATTGTTATTGGAAATGGTCTTGCATTATCATCAACTGCCGTCGTCCTGCAGGTTATCCTTGGCCAATTGATTTTATTGTTGATATTTTACTTTTATTGTCCATTTTTTAAGTGTTATTCATTTTTTTGATTTATCTGTTTTGCTTTAGTTATATGTGGAACCTTTTCATCTTCTTGAAGCATGTTGTTAGTAATGTAATGGGATGTATATTCCGTTGGAAAACACCATAAGATCATACTTACTAGCTAAACATCTGTCAAAGTAGCAGCATCTTTTCTTAAAATTTCCCTTATTTTTTTGTTTATCTTATCCTATCAGTTTATTGTTCATGACTTTGCTCTCATACGTACCTATCTATGTATATCAATATAATCTGCTTGCTTATACAGATAGTACTTCTTTTGCCTTTTATTTAATCAGCAGCTAACTTATAAGGTTGGAATTTAAATTAATGGTTGTGTACTGTCATCTGCAGGTGCTACAAGAACGGGGAGAGAGCACATCACGCCATGGGCGTGCCACATTTTCTGTGTTACTTTTCCAGGTGCATCTTTAAATTGAATATTCACTTGACTAAAATTGTTATGGTGGGGGATGTGCTGAACTAGCATTATTCAATGGACTATGTTGCTATCTAAGTAATGTACAGTTGAGATACCTTGATTTAAACTGCTTTTGCTGGAATATAATGCTAGTTGTCTTTAGTTCGAAACAAAGTCAGCATTTTCAATCTACTGATCTACTGATATTTCTTGTTCTATTTGCAGGACTTGGCGGTGGTGGTATTGCTGATACTGATTCCTCTTATCTCACCAAATTCTTCCAAAGGAGGGGTAATTGCTTTTCTGCTTGATATCTTTATCTAACAGTTATGATTCTGGTACTCTCATTTAATCTATGTGCATTTTCTGTCTCCTACTGTACCAATATTCCTATCATTCTTATCTATATTTTAGGCTACTGCCATGCTTCAAGATGACTAACTTTTGTGTGGCATATTATTAAGAAAAGATTGGATAAGGATACGTGTTCTTGACCCTGCATAGTTAGAACAAAGATTATATTAATGTCAGCAGGTGATCAATGCCTGGAGAAGAATTCTCTTGTTATTCCCTGGTTCCCATTGCTATTAGTTGTCCTTTCCATATGACATATAATTTCATTACAGTAATTTCTTCGTTATCTCATTCTTTGGCTCTCTTCTCTGCATTGAAAATGTTGATGTTCACGTATTTACGGAATACTGTAGTTCATTGTCATCATTGTATTATAGTAACTAGGATGGGCCAACATGGATCCTCTTCATTTCACTCAATCATGGGCAGTAATGTTAAATCAATTGTCTTCGTATTTTCTCTCATGAATTCCATTCAACTGCTTTTCAACCTTCATTTACCCTTCTTAAACACCCTATACAGATGGTGTATTTCTTGATTCACATTCTTTATATTTTCCTGTGCATGTGTCAAAACGACCTCAAATGGAAGCCTTCTTACTTGTGCCGACTTAGGAAAATATTTTGCTGCATTTTCATGTTTACCTTCGTGCATATTCTGTAAAGCTTTTAGATTTAACCTGTCTATTTCATTTTTGCTTCTTGGATATATACAAAGCTTCTTTGTATATATGAATTACTGTTCGGCTAATAATGGAAATATATGACTGGCTGCCAGGTTGGTTTTCAAGCTATTGCAGAAGCTCTTGGTTTGGCTGCTGTGAAAGCTGTAGTTGCTATCACTGCAATAATTGCTGGGGGTCGTTTGGTATGCTGGCATTTTGAAGAATTCTATCTTAATTATTCCGACAGTATGGAAATATTCGTTTGGTTATCTGCATTTGTTGCTGCTTATGCTTATCTTTGCTTTCATTTTTGGTAAATGTAGCCTGTTTAGTTGTGACTTGTAATATTTTTTATCTGGCAGTTTCTTAGACCGATTTATAAACAAATAGCAGAAAATCAGAATGCAGAAATATTTTCGGCAAACACTCTCCTGGTTATTCTTGCAACCAGTCTTCTTACAGCTAGGGTATGTAAGTAGATATCTTTCTTCTGGCCTTGGTTTATTTTTCTAGCTTTAATGTGGCAGATGTCCTTTTTTCTGAACAGGCTGGGCTTTCAATGGCGTTAGGAGCATTTTTGGCTGGTTTGCTTCTAGCAGAGACTGAATTTTCACTACAAGTAGAATCAGACATAGCTCCATATCGTGGGCTCCTATTGGGACTGTTTTTCATGACAGTATGTATTTCCGTAGATAGATGCTTTCTTTATGATTGCCATCATGGATTCTCTCAAATATACAGCTGCACTTATCTTTCTATAATTTTTATATTGTAAAACGGTATTACTTATGTCTGTAGCTTGATTGCTGTTTGCAGGTTGGGATGTCCATTGACCCAAAGCTTCTACTTTCAAACTTTCCAGTTATTCTGGGGACATTGAGCCTCTTAATTGCCGGGAAGACTATACTAGTCACTTTAGTAGGTCGACTGTTTGGTATTTCAACCATTGCCGCAATAAGAGTTGGTCTTCTTCTGGCACCTGGTGGAGAGTTTGCATTTGTAGCTTTTGGGGAAGCAGTAAATCAGGTAAAATGTCTTCCCATTGTAATGTAGATTTTGCTTTTTTTACAATTTCTTTTTTTTACTTGGTAAGCAAAGTGTGTATTGGCCCAAGAGAATGGTACAAATGATAATACAAGAAGTAAAAAAATCCTTCGCCAGGCCTAAAGCTACGAAAACCCAGTAAAGAGGAAACAAACTAAATCAAAACCTTAAAAGTAAAGAACAGATTACAAGGACTTTAAACAACGCAATCCTTATACACAAACTGAAGTACTTCAAATTTATTTTATCCATCTAGAACCTCCCTTCTTATTTCCCTTTTTTGTTGATTTCTTCAAATATTGCTTGGTGAATTTGCTAAGAGAGATGTTAAATTCATCCTCATCATCTAGATAGAAATCTTTGTCGGGATGGGCCACTCGAATAGGCATGCATGCAAATGAATTGCCTACTTGGAAGTTTAATATCCTTCTAAACTTAGAAGATCTCTCTAGTGCCTCTAGCCCAAATACCTTGTAAACGCAAAGAATTACAAGATGTGACCTCAAGTTGTGCAAACTAACAAAACAAAAATCTACTACTAGTGCAAATTATTCTCTCAAGCATTCAAACACAATGACATTTATGTGGAAACCTAAATAGGAAAAAAACTACAGTGAGCTAATCCCCTCAGTTGAATCAATGCACTATGAAGTAAGAGCTTGCAAAACTCAAGCTACCAAATTTTACCCAAACTAGATGTCCCTTCTAGAAGAATTGTTGGCTACCAAGACATCTCTTTGATGCTTTTCCCTTCGAGTCTAATCTTTGTCTCCTTCAATAATACTCATCCAATCAAAGCCCTCTTCCATTGTATTGTAAAAGCCTTTTCAAGATCCCTTTATGAACAAGACTCTTCAGCAATTTGTGTTGTGTTTGTGATGTTTCTAATCATTCAAGTTTACCTCATAAAGTGCTTATGAAATAAAGGTCTCAACTCTCATGATTTTCTCTCAAATATGCAAGGTGAATTAGGGAAATCACAATAAAGCCTTTAAGTAGTCTTCCAAGTCGGCTAGGGTTTCAATATTTCTGTTTTGTTCGAATTCACACATTTGATCAATCCTTTATCCAAACAATCTTTCGAAAAAGTTACTGGAATCCATTTGTCGAGCACCGATCGATCGGTCAAGTTACTATGATCAATGAATTAGACAACTCATTGATCTATTATCACAAAGAAGATAATTTTATTTGGATGTATACAAATTGTCATCTGATTTTATAATCTTGATTGCAGGCAATAATGTCTCCTCAATTATCATCTTTGTTATTTTTGGTTGTGGGTATTTCAATGGCGCTTACCCCATGGTTAGCGGCTGGAGGCCAGTTGATTGCATCACGATTTGAACAGCATGACGTACGTAGTCTATTACCTGTTGAGAGTGAGGTAGGTATCTACCCTCATGCACCACTCTACGCCATTTCCATATAAATTGGTTGCACGTGCCTTGTGCTTCTTTTCAAAAGCGATTTTACCTTTTTTTTTTTTACTAATTAAAAAGCACAATGAACCCTTATGCATGACAGTGTTTTTTTGTTTTGGGGTTAATGAATTTGCTTACATATTTGTTTGTTTTTTTTTAAATTTTCATGACTGTTTGCTACTTAAGATGTTATAGGCTATGCTGTCAAAAAGACTGTTGTAGAAGATGTATAATATATTTATATTAATTTACTGTTTGTAATATGGGAAGTTCTGTTCAATTTGTAAATATCTTATGTGGCTTTTCTTTAGATGTCCTAATGCTTGTAGCCTTGTCTATTTCACTATTGTGTGTTATTATTAACTTTTGTTGATAATTGGATATGGTTGTTTTTCAGACTGATGACCTGCAAGATCATATTATAATATGTGGATTTGGACGTGTTGGCCAGGTGTTTTGTGATCTTATTGAAAGCATGTCCTCATCAATTCTGTTTGTATATTAGTTTCAATCAATAATTTGAGTAAGCACTTTTGCGCAGATTATAGCACAGCTTCTGTCAGAGCGTCTAATTCCTTTTGTTGCTCTTGATGTGAGAAGGTATGGTCTGCCATAATCATGTGTTCTTGTCGTTGCTCTAACAAACTGTTTATTCATTTGTTTATATATTGCTGCCATATAATCCACACAAATTTCTTGCATTGTCAGTGATCGGGTGGCTGCAGGAAGGGCACTTGACCTTCCTGTATATTTTGGAGATGCTGGGAGCAGAGAGGTAAACAAAGCATCTCTTAAGCTGGTTCAATTCATTTAAATAATTCTGATTCTTATGACTAGTTATCTGCTAGATCCTGCACAAAGTTGGTGCTGAGAGAGCATGTGCTGCTGCAATAACTTTAGACACTCCAGGTTCTAATTATAGGACTGTTTGGGCATTAAGTAAGTATTTTCCTAATGTGAAGACTTTTGTTCGGGCCCATGATGTGGACCATGGCATCAATCTGGAGAAAGCTGGTGCCACAGCGGTAATTACTTGAAAGCCATTTGCAATAAAATTATGTCACACTGATTGCGGCTCGAGAGTTCATGTTTTCTGTGCACCTGCTATTGTACTTTACGTTTTACTCCAAAATAAGCTGTTAAAGAAATTTAGATAAAAGGCAAGCTCTACTTTTTGAGAAATGTTTGCTGTGTTGTGTGTTAGGTTGTCCCTGAAACTTTGGAGCCTAGTCTGCAATTAGCGGCTGCTGTTTTAGCACAGGTAAGCTATGATTTTCTTCATTTGAGTTTAACCTTGGGCCCTTTTTCCATTATAAAATACTACTAAATAGAACAAAATTATGTGTCTTTTATTGAACTGTTGTTAATTTAATAGCCAAGATTGTCGGAAATGAGACTTACCATCTAGTTTATATACATTAATAATTTCATGCTAGTTGTTGATCCCTCTGGAATAACTCTAGCTGGACTTATAAGCCACAACACTCTCCTCTGTATATCCTGACAGGCAAAGCTACCGACTTCAGAAATTGCAGCAACAATCAATGAGTTCAGGACCCGTCATCTATCTGAGCTTACAGAAGTATGTACAGCTCTATTCTTGTTGCAAATTGCAGCATAAGCATTGTGTTACATATATAATATTCAATGAGAGAAGTTTTTTTTAGTTTTTTATTTTGCCTTGTTCTATAAGTCCTCGCTCATATGCAGCTATGTGAGGCAAGCGGGAGCTCACTGGGATATGGCTTTTCACGGGTCATGAACAAGTCAAATGTGATCCAAGTTTCAGATTCCGAGGATGATGAAGTTGCGGAAGGAACACTTGCCATATGATTGGATGCAGGCTTGGGCCAGAAGATAAATGGTAAACAGGAGAGAAATTATTAGCACAATTCTTCAGTTTTTTGTACAGATGGTTAGCTCCATTGATGTACACAAAGAAATGTACATAAATATAGAATGAAAAAAAAAGAAATTGGAAAAGTTTTTTTGGGGGGTTAATCTTGTTTAAAATGGGACTGCCTTTTTTATAGTCCTACATCAGCCACATTACAAACCTTCAGTTGATTGAAATGGAATACTATAATTACTGGACAGATTTTCTGATTGTCATTGCGATATATGCATCTGTAATTGGTTTCTCAATTGCCTCAGGTATGCATCTATTATTCTGAAAATTCTCTGGTGATTGTCCGCAGCAGCAAAATGATCGATTCAAATACAAAAGAAGCTGATTAATATCAATCAGCCTGTGACACGGCCGAAGATGCTAAGTTATAAAAAGAATATAAGCAGCCAAGATTCGTGAAGTGTGTTTTTTTTACAACTAGGCTAAAAAAAGTTCCTATCCGGCACGCAACGGCTTGATTGGCAATTCATAAAATTTTATTGTAGGTAAAATTAGGAAGGGCATGAGAGGTGAGAAGCAAAGTTTTCAAACCCGTACCTTTAAAAATAGAAGTCAGACTATCATCCTTTTGAGAAAATTTTTGTATAGCAGAGGTGATGGCTTGGCCTGCCAGCTTTGTCGCTGCCAGCCACCGCCTACACTGGTATTTGCCAGAGAAATTTGTATTCTTCCCTCTTTCTTCATCCATAATTCTTCATTACCAAGAACTTTTTTACAACCCACCAATGAAATCCCAATGAACGTCTTGGAGGAAGAATCAGAAAGATGGAAATACATGTTGATTGGATGTCCGGGGCGAGTGCCCTTGTTTGTATGGCCCAAGAATAGCTTGCCAAAACTTTGGAGCCTCACTAGAGCATTCGAAATGTAGTCCTGGGCTGATGGGCTTTTATTTAAGCTTGCAAATGATGCTGATTGCGTGAAAGTAATGAATTTGACCATTTGGTCTATTGGTGGCCGTCCTTTGATTCTCTGGAACGGACACCTTGGTATCAAGCCTATTAGAGAAATAATAAAGACTAATCCTATTTGGATTAGATATCCTCAAATTTCCATTCAATATTAGTCTGAGGCGCTGTGAATGACTTCAAGCTATTTAGAAATCCCTCTTTGTAGGGATTTGCCTATTGCTAACCGTTCAAAGTCTTACTTATTCCCGTGTATGCATAGAAATCTCATGACTTCATGTAATACCCTCGGTTTTGTTTCTACGATTTTTCAATTTTTTTAGGAATTATTTTGGATTTGTTTGACAAGAATTAGATAAAGAGGTAAATGGGTACCCGAAACCCAATTGGGTTGAGCGTGAGTCGGCCAAACCCACTAGCTTATTCATCAATTGGCTCCAAGTTGAGAATAAGTTCATATTGAATTGATTTGATATCATTTGATTCTATTGACTAAACTTGAAAAGAGTTCAAAAGGGGAAAAGAAGTTGCCCAAGCAAGGGCTCTTCCCATAAAGAGACTACTCGCCCCTTGCCTCTTTCTCTCTCCTTACTTGGCTTGAGCCCCCTCTCTCCTCTTCTATTCTCTCTCTCTACTCAATCCCTCCCTCTTGTTTTCTTCTTCCCTCTTCCTTTACTCTCTTTCTTCTTCCACTACCATTGTTGTTTTTGTAGCTTGAATCCCACCATTGAAAAACATTGAAACACCCTTGGTTTTGATTAAGGAAGGACTTTGGTTTCTTCTCTTCTTCAATTCAAGGTTTTTAAATTTGATTAGGAGATAAGTGACTCTCACTTGTTGACTCTCACTTGTTGATTTACTTGCTAAAGGTTAATTTCTGTATCGCCTTGCATGCATGAGATTAGGATTTTTGTATTACATGTTCAAGTTATGTTTTGATACATGATTTTTATGGAATATGTATTATCATGATTTGATGAAAAAATATGTTTAGATGATTTTGGTGACTATTTTATAGTATATATTTATGCTTTAGAGTCTCCTATTTTTTGTTTCCAATTCTTATATAGACTATATAATTTAGTTGTGCATGTTAGGGTTTGTTCCAAGTTATGTTAAATTGCCTCAGTTTACACTTTGTATTTGGAAAGGTTGGCTTCATTCAAGGCCTTCCCGTGGTCATTCTAATATTAAATTTCTTTGAGATGTTTATGACTCCCATCTCAATCTGATATAATTTTCATAATTTTGAATGCAGTTTATCCCATGTTAGTTTTGAGGACTTTTCTTCAAGAAATAGGTCTAGAAAATTACTGGAGATTCATAATTATGTCTACTTTAATCTCATATTTTTTGATGAATTTTCTCTATTGGTTTTGATTTATTAGATTTTCTCGAATCCACCTTATTTAAGATTTACATATGGGAAAATTATATAAATAATAATAAAATATTTACCATTTTAAACCACATTGGGAAATATTTTTCAAAGTGGTGCTCCTTTTTACTACGTAGACGCTAGCCAAGCAACTGGCACTTGTGTGGCTTTTTTTATTTCATTGTTCTAAACGACGAAATCAACATTGTAGCCGATCGAATGCTGAAATGGGATAAGTGTGGCAATTTCTGATTTTATTGTTTAGAACGACGCAATTGGGTCAACTTAAAACGGTTTCGTCATTTAGAAGGATGAAATCATCTTAAAATCAATTTCGTCCTTCTAAACGACGAAATCAACTAAAAAAATTTAAAAAAAAAACTATGCAGGCGTTAGCTGCTTGGCTAGTGCTTGTGTGACAAAAAAGAACACCATTTCCCAAAGTGGTTAAAAATGGTAAATATTTTTTTTATTATTTATATAAATTTCCCTTTACATATTTGTTATTTTTGTGTTCTAAGATTTTTTTTAGTTCAATTTGGGTCAGAATGCTCCCAAACGTTTTGTGGGCAACATGTTATGTGTCCTCTATCTAACATAAAAATATTTGTTTGGTTTAGACTTGTTAGTACTAATTTGTGTTCTTTGAGATCCAACTATGTAGAATTTCCAACATTGTGTATCAATTTCCATAATTCGATATTAAATAGTATTTGGTGTTAGCCTGTACAACCAATTTAAGTTGGAGTCAATGATTGGGTCAATTGACTATGCTCTAGAATTCATAAGCAACATATGTCTTAGGGTATTTTTCTCAAAATTCTTATTCAGCCACAGCTCTAAAATCAGGGTTTTGAACTTTCATGTATAGTTAGGTTATTTTACTCGTGCGACTTTGTATTATTATTATTTTTTTATTTTCAATATGTTTTCCACCAGTTGTCATGTCACAGGGTGGGATTGAGTATCTACATATTTGGTGTAACAAGATAATAAATTTAAAAAATTTATGTGTCTTGCGCACAATTGAAAATAGCCCAAGTGGGCTCCCAGGGACTTTTTGGAAGAGCGGGCATTGCCTTTAGGACTGGTGCCAGATGCATATGGGCAGTCCACGGTTATATGCCATTGGTTCAAGAATGTTGAGAAAGTGGAAGTTTTATGGTATATTTTTGTAAATCATGGGCATTTGATTTGCTTAAATATTATTTGAGGTAACTGCTTCATGGGTATCTCATCGATGTTTAACATGTTTTACTTATAGGTATATTTTTCAAAGCATAAATTTATGGATTAGTGTGTGAGAGTTATTTTACCGGGTGTAAGCTGAGGGGTAGTTTTGTTTTGCATGAACCTCTCCACTACATATACGTATACACATAGGTGCATTCGAGTTTTCCAATGCTTAGTGAGAAGCTTTGAGAATACTTTGAAACAATAAGCATCCGTAGTGACAAGGGTAGAGGTAGTAACAATTTGCTAGATGATGAGTCTTTATTTAGTTGCTCTTTTATTGTAAATAATCGTAATAACTCTCCCATGGGATAGCTTATGTGGTTAGACTTATTTACTCTTAGGTTTATGATTTATGTGTTTGAAGTATAATTGGTTATTAAAAGATTGTTATCCTCTAGGGAAGCGTTTTTTATGCTCCACTTAGAGCATGAGCCGAGCGTAAGGAACGCTCGGGAACCGTCAGATCTCAAGATCGGTGGCGCACACGCTAGCGCACGTTAGTGTAAGTCGTACTTACGCTAACGTGCGCTAGCGTGTGCGCCACCGATCTTGAGATCTGACGGTTCCCAAGCGTTCCTTACGCTCGGCTCATACTAAAGAGGGAGCATGAAAAATGCTTCCATCCTCTAGTGGGTCACACTTCATTTTAACGTGTCCTTGTTGTGGCCTCTCTGGCTCATAGTCGTGATACTTTCAAGTTTCTTGAGTATGTCATCATTGAGTGTTATAATGATTCTTGTTCACATAAAATAGATTATGAATAGTGGACTATTTCTTGCTCAAAGTGCTCTTCCTTTGATCATGATGCTAGTGCTTGTCCTATTTTGTAAAGTATGGAGGCTATTGCTTCCCATGAAAATATTGCTCATTTGCAGCCAACCATGTCTACACCTTCAGTCAACCTGAAGGAGATGACCAGCTTAGCCTCCACATCATCATCTCATGGATAGGTGGATCATCTTGCTTTGCCTGCCTTGGTGGGACTAAGCACATCTCCTATTGGTGAGTGTGTATCTACCCAAATCTTTAATTCATTGTTGTCAGGTATACAAGCAGTTTTAATTAGTCCCTCATCCTGTGTTGATGAGCAAGTTTTGCAGTTTACTTGCAAATTCATCCTTTGGTTCAATTAAGCTATCATCAGATGAAGTTCTCTGAAGAACTTTACCTTTCCTTTTTTCTTGACCTATGTTAATTTTTTAGGTTTCTCATAAAAAAAAGAATCATCATCCTTATTAGGGCATTCAACAACAATATGTTCAGATAAAAAGTATCTAAGATTCCTCTTCTCAGTTTAATTAGCTCTTTCTCCACTCCTTTCAGTTTGCCAAGGTTTTCCTAAGCTTTGTCCTTTCCTAACACATTTTCCCAAGTTTGTTTGTTTAAGGAACCTCATAAATTCTTTAGTCAATAGCACAAGTGTCTACTCCTCACTTGAATTATTAGAGTTGTCTTCATCTTAGGTGTTTCATTGCTTTGTTTTTTCCCATGAGTTTCCTTAGAAGGTTTCAAGGCTATTTCTTTTCTTTTTTGAAATACTTCATATATTTGTTCATAAGATTCTTCTTACATCTAAAAGCTTCTTAGATTTCTATCTAGCTCCTCAATGTTTAAGGTGTCTATCTTTTAAAATTTATTAATTGTTGTCATATTAATTTTTAATTTTTTATTTAAAGATCCAAGATATCTTTCTAACCACTAAGTGATATGCTATGGGTTTACCTAATTGATCAGATATGTTCACAATATTAGAAAGATAAGCATAATACTTAGAAATAGTCTTATGTTCATTCATCATTATGTTTTCAAACTGAAGTATGAAGATTTTGGAGTCCAAAGACTTTAAGGGTGTCACTACCTTCATTGTATTTCGCCAATCTATCACATGCAACTTTTGCTAAAACACAAGTCAATATGAGCCTATGATGGCTCTTTCCAATGGTATTTAAGAGAGCACTAACTATTTTTCTATTGTAATTAGCTATTTTCCACTCCAACTAATCTGATTATGATTTTGGCTTGAGAGTTTCATTCCCATATTTATCCTTTTTCATTAGACGATTCCAACTTTTTACCACGACTTTCAATGAGTTATCATCAAGGGCTTAGATGAATGCTCACATTTGATTTTTTAAATATTAGAGGTTTTGACCATCAAATGAAGGGGGACAATTCATGGGATTTCCTAAGGTGCCATGCTCATTCATGCCAAAATTTTTCATTGAACATAAGGTGTTGTATACTTTAATCTAGCCTAGTTTTGGGTTAGCTTGTTGCTTCATCCCTCCATCATCATCTTTCCTTTGGGTTCGGGTCAAGGGGGAGTGGTGGGGGCGTGACATGTTAAGCTCTATTAATTTTACTCTAGAGCACATACAATCCAACTTACCAACCTTCAAATAAATAAATATAAAATTTAGGGATAAGTTAAACTAAAAAATAAAAAATAAATAAAATTATCATATTTACGATGTGCCTTTGGGTAGGTTGAGATGGCCCCTTGGTGGTCAACCCCCTAATACCTATTACAACGAAGACTATGCAAAGTGGCGGGTTATATTTTTTAAAAATAATTTTTATTTAACAGTAAAACTCATATATAAGATAAAGAAAAATAAACTTATTATACTTTTTTTAAGTACTTAACCACTTAAATTTAACAAATAAAATTATTAATATAAAAGAAACTTTTTGTCAAAATAAAACTATTAATATAAAAGAAACTTTTTGTCAAAATAAAACTATTATTTAGGACGGAGGCATAATATAATTTAGCCACAAGGCATTCAAAGAGATGGGTACGACTGATGGGCTGGAGGGCACCTCTCCAGATCTAAATTGTGGACAAATTCTAGCATGGTAGGGCATGGCTTTAATTGGATTTACATCTTTGAGTTTTCAGAACATGCATCTGTCATGGACAACCTCTGCACGCCAAGGGTTGTGTTTAATGAACGACACCCGTGGCCGTGGATATCAGCACTGGATTCTTGTAGCCTTTCCTTTGAATAAATGTGCATTAAGGTCATGTGTCTGGCTCGCCAATGTCGGATCCGAATCAGATGTAGTTCTGATAGAAGTGTTGGGTTATGGCACGAGAGATTCAAAGAAGAATGGCAGATTTGAACCATCTCATTTCACAAAAGAAAGGGTCTTTGGATATCTTTTTTAAGTATGAAGGTGAAAAGTTATTCAAAATTAAGCATGAGTTTTATAAAAGAAAACCAAAATAAAGATGGGTTTTGTCAAAAAATATATATTAAAATATACTGCATTTAAATCAAATCAACTGAAAGGTTTGAAAATATACTAAAAATATCTTTGAATAAAAATTATTATTTTTCTAAATATAACTATTAATATGGGCTGCAGAAAGTACAAGTTTTATACTTCATGAGCCTCTATAAAACCCTGTTCCCATTAAAATATTTAAAGCATATGCTTAATACCTATTTAACCATAGAAGCTGTCAAATTATATTTTTTGTCTGAAATTCATAAAAAAGAATAATTATCCAAAGCTTTGGCGAGTTGCAGATATGATAGCTAGGGAAATGCAGTTCACTAAAGCTGTAGTTATAATTAGATATCTTTTAATAAAAAATGTCACATATTAATAACTCTTTTGACTCAATTTCAATGACCAGCTACTTAATAAACTCTATTAAAAAATAATTTTCTTTCTCTTAATTGGGCCCCATCATTACATAAACATCACTACTAGTTTTTTAAATAGAATGGGGAGGGAGTAAAAGATTTTAAAAATAAGAAACAACATGCCCTCATATCCGTATTTACTGTTTACTGCTTTAGTGTGGGCCCCACAGGATAACTCTTACCAGTAAGCACGTATTAAACACATAATATTCAGACCATATGGTTTGATCGATGCTCACACAACAAAATTCAAAAGTCAGTCACCACTCACGAAAGTTTAGACTGTGAAGTTTCTACTTTTCCTATTTCAAATATTTTTTATTTTATATTAATATTTATATTTTAAAAATAATATTTTTATTTAATAGTAAAACTCATATATAAGAAAAAAATTATCGTATTTTTTAAATACTCAACTACTTAAATTTAATGAAATAAAATTATTAATATAAATTTTTTTAAAATAAGACTATTTATTTAGGACGGCGGCATAATATAATTTAACCACATTCAAAGCATTCAAAGATATGGGTATGACTGATGGGCTAGGGCACTTCTGCAGACCTAAAATGTGGACAACTTCTAGCATGGTAGGGCATGGTTTTAATTGGATTTACAACTTTGTGTTCTCAAACATGCATGTGTCATGGACAACCTCTGCATGCCAAGCGTTGTGTTTAGTGAATGACAGCATATCAGCTTCCATATACGAATAAAGTAGACTATGAAGTTTCTATTTTTCTTATTTGGTGAGACCGATATCTAAAAGTAGAAAATAAACTTATAATACTTTATTTTTAGTAATTAATTATTTAAATTTAATAAATAAAATAATTAATATAAAACAAATTTCTTTTATTAAATAGAACTACCAGCCTATTAATTTAGGACGGGGAGAGTGATTTTTTTCCTCTAAATTCAGCATGTCCCACCAATGCTCATCTCTGCCGTCCTCCTCTGACATCAGTTCTAGGCACAATCTTTGCCGTCTAAGGGCCAAATAAACTTTTTTTATTGTCGGCCCATTGACCACAGATCAGATCGATGGGTCCCCTCACACACCCGATTTGGAAGGTCCAAGTCAGCACGAAGAAATCCGCAAAACAAGGGGACGCATGTACTTCTGGCAGCTTGGCCATTAGACTCGTCTTTGGGGATAGGAAATGACAAAATTGCCCTTGTCTTACTTGCAGTGCAACCAAGTGCTAGTTTAAAATTTGCATCATCTGATTCACCTCCTCTTCATGGTTACTCTGAGACAGCGGCTTACCAGAGATCTTCCTCTTCCCCCTTGTTGTCTCTTTCAAACTCTTTGACAGGGAAGAGCAGGCAGAGATGGGGATGGGAACCAGCACCTTTGTGATCAGATGTGTCAACTTTCTCACCATGGTAACTCAAAGCCTCTTTCTTTGAAGTTTTAAATATATTTTATGCATTTCTGCCTTTGCCTCCTTTCTGTTGCTGTTTCAAGCTTCAAAAAATTGTCTTTCATTGTTTTGTAGTGGGTTTTTCTTACATTTCTCAGTGGGTGTTCTCGACATTGATCAGTTTTAAGATTGTTAATTTGTGGAGCAATTATCTTGCCTCGTTCTGCAATGGGATTGTCGCGCTTTCTGGATGATCTTCTGATAACGTTTCTCTTAATTTTAGTATTTCCTTCTTAATAGATCTTGTTGCTTGACATCTTTGTCAACCTTATGCTGTTATTCTTTGATTTTCCAGTTAAATGTGCAAATATTTCCTCTCTCTTCTCTGTATTATATCACTGCAATGTAGCACATCAGGGAGGCAGATATCAGAACTTCCATAAAATTTGAAATATGTTTTGAAATAAGCCTTAGGTACTCTAGTGGGTTTCTTCTTTAGCAGGCAAGTTTGTAGTTTTACATTTGCCCTTTCTTGGGGCAAGGGACTAAGTGATATTGAGATGCTGTTCCAGGTCTGAAATTTTCCCTCTGCAAATTTCACGTTCAAAAGCTATATTTACAGCTAAAACAAACAGTTGTAAGAATTCTTTTAGTGCATTAGTTGGACTTCAAATTTATCATTTTATTAATTTTTCCATCTGGTTATGTTACTTATGTTGCTGTTGCTTTGACCGTGTGCAATGTTTATATTTTTTTTTCGATAAGATTGTAGTTTTTCTATTTACTTGTGTATAAAACAGAGAAAAACCCTACTCATTAGCGACAGGGTGTTGGTTTCTGATAGCTTTTCTGTAGACCTCCGGGACTTTTTTGTTGTTGTTGTGATTTTATAGTTTGTACATATACCAGGCTTACCAGGTGGAAAAAGAAAAAGATTGCTCATGAGTTCACATTTCTTTTCCAATTCCTTTCTCCGCTAGTAAAATCTGAATTACAAACTGTGATTTTAGCTGTTAGCTGTAGCTGTTATTTGCTTCGGAGTGTGGATGAGCACCCACCATGACAGCTGTAGAAAATCACTTACTCTTCCTGTTTTGGGCCTCGGTGCATTCATTCTTGTTATGTAAGTTCCTTGCATAGAGATGGAGCTTTTTTCTCTTCTTTTTTAAGTATTAGAGAAAACTCAGTTGTGGGTTGCTTGTACATTTCAGATCACTGATTGGATTTCTGGGCGCTCTAAAGGATATCAGCTTATTATTGTGGATAGTATCCTTTACATTAGACATTAGTGAAGGTCTGACCGATTTTCTATTTCTTTCTTTAAGGATTTTGTTATATTTGTCCCTGAATTCAACTTTTGTGTAAATTAGGGCCTCACCTTTAAAGTATGTACAATATAGTCCCTTGGCGGTACATTTTCCAGTTATTGTATTTTAGTTCCATTGTTCATATTTTAGCAACAGAAATGGTCAAGTCATCATCACCATTAATTTAAGTTGACTTTGACTTTAAGAAACATAAAATCAATTAATGTAAAATTATTTTCTTTAAAAATTAATCAATAAAAACTTTATTTATTACATGAATCATATTTTTTATGTATATTATTAAGCACTATTTCTTAGTTACTGTAAATGATGAACTATAATGCTGATAGTCTGTTTACAGTTGCTGTTAGTAAACCTTAACAGAAGGACAAAAAAATGAAAAAATTGACAAATTTGAGGGACTTGTATTTTTCAGTGGGACTGGTTGGATCTCTCCCAGTTGTGGGAGGGGTCCCGGGTAAAATCCCATTGGCATAAAGTGTGTAAGCGTGCCTGAGTCTTACCTATTAAAAAAATTGGGGAGCTATTTTACAAATATAGTAAAGATGAGGGATTAACGTTACAATTGTTGAAGTATAGGGACGAATATGTAAAAATTCCTTTTTAATTACCTATTTGTGGTCACCTTGACTGTCATTTCAGTACTTAGCCCTGTTGGGCTTAATTTTGGTGGCAATTCTGGTGTTCACTGTTTTGGCGTAAGTATTCTTTGAGCAAAAGTCAAATTGCATATGTTTTCTTTATGATTCGTAACATCTCAAATTGCATATGCATTCCTTATGATTTCTAACGATCTTTCTGCTGATTACTAATGCTTTTGTGATAATCTTAACTAGGGCATGGGTTAAGGATCCATCTTTACAATGATTTTGGTTTATGTGTTTTATACTTATCTAATTATTCTTCAATTAAATAAACAAATTTTGAGAATTTCCTTGTGTGGTTTATTTGGTCTCTAATAAACTGGACATGATCTTGGAAAGGGAAAATGATCATTGCCTTTCACTGGAGGAGACTTTTCAAGTTCTCTTTTGAGTGTCAACTTTATTGAGTAGCTCCTGTAAGATTTTTTTAAAGTTTTAGAAAAGATAACTAATTTACAAAAATTGCCAATAGTTTTTCCTAAATGACAACATTATCGCTTGTGTTCACCCACCTCCACCAGGTTTAGTTTAGGGCTTTTTTTAAAAAAAAAACCTTTTTTTCTCAAATGGAGGCCACCGCCACTCGCGTCAGCCATCCTAGTTTTAGCTGTGGCCTTGTAGTGGAGGACAGAGTGATGAGGTGGACGTCTAGGATTTCACTGCTTTGAAAAGGGTAGGGTTTTGAAATTTTGATTACTATTGGAGGGTAATGTCATCCTTTGGCCTTTTTCAATAAAGGGCATATAAAAAGGATGTTTATAATATTTTGCCCTTCTAACTGACCTTATTCATTAAAATCTCTCTTGGAAATTGGTCATCATGAAAATTTTGTATGTTTGGTAATCAGTGAACTGTGAAAGTGCTTCCTTGTGAAGGATAATAAAATTTTAGTGTTAAAGCCAACTACTTCTATCTTCCTTCTTGTAGGTTTATCATTACGAACAGTGGGTCTGGGCACGGCGTTCATGGAATGAAGTAAGAATACAAATTTCTGGTTTGGCATAAATCTGCTATTATACGGATTGAGCATTAATGAATACAGTTGAAATTCAGCCATGTGTAATGTAGTGGATTATTTCCAGGAATCCTGAAAACATTCTCCAAGCAGGATTCAGATGTATAAACTTCTTAAGTAGGGTTTTTTTCCTTACAATCTCTGATTGATGAGCAAGCAAATGAAAGAGGGCCTTATGATGCCAAAATACTACTCTCCAATGACTGACCACATGCAGGACTGGAGATATCTTCGTCATTTACTAGTTGCTAGGGATAATACTCCTTATATAATTGTAATAAGATATGGAAGATGTTGTCGTGTAAATCCCTTAGACATAAAAATTGCAAAACAAGCCAAATGGTGCAAATGCGTAAATAGTGAAACAGTTGCATTATGAATATTTCTGATTCAAGTTTTATTTGAACATGACCTTATTATGAAACTTTAGGCCAAGATTTAAGTCATTGATAATGTTTGTAAAAAGGGGTATTTGGAAATATATAATTCATCCTGCCAATCCAGTAGTTGGGGTGGTTGGATCTCTCCCGGTTGTGGGAGAGGTTCGAGGATTGAATCCCATTGGGATACAGTGTGTAAGGGTGTGTGAGTCTTACCTATATATAAATAATTAATAATTCATACACAATGTTAACACTGCCTTGTTCCCACAATTTCTTGCTTCAATTTTATGCCTAAAGGTACAAAGAGTATCAACTTCAAGATTACAGTTCCTGGTTTCGGAAACAGGTTAGTGAAAACATTTTTTTTCTTATCTCAAGTTGCTAGTAAGATTTCCTTATGTATGCTAAATCTCTGAGCATAATTCAGTTAAACAACACGAGGAATTGGGAACGTTTGAGAAGCTGTATTGTAAAATCTGAATATTGCAATGACTTGTCCAAAAAATATAAGGTTTGATCTTTTATCTGCAAATTATTTCAGGTTGAATCAAAGGACGAAGGTTGTTTTTAACACTGATTTTGTTGCAGAATCTTAAGCAATACAAAGAAGCGCAATTGACTCCCATTCAGGCTGGTTGCTGTCGTCCACCATCTGAGTATACCTCATCTCTAACTCCCTCTCTCTCTGTCTGTCTCTCATGTAATGCCAATCAGAGGTTAAAGCATTGGCAGAAATTTTTGGACATTCAATTATATCATCTTCTAGAAGAATTGTGGGATTATTCATATATAATTATCTAAAAAAAATTGAAGCTCTCTGTGATGAATGAGAATGCATATACAGAAAAGTTGATGTCGTTTGTTCGAATTTATGCATGCATGTACCTTATATATAATTCATAGATATCCTCGGTATTACTGACAGCAGACTCTGCTGAAGCTGTCACTTTTAACTCCTATTTCAGTCAACTACTTTCTTTGTTTGAGTGGAATGCTTCTTGTGGGCTAGGTGTGGCTACCCTGCCATTAATGCGTCCTACTACGACTTAAGTTTTCATCCTGTTAGTACAAACAAGGACTGCAAGCTCTACAAGAACTCGAAGACCATCAAGTGTTATAATTGTGATTCGTGCAAGTATGTTTGTTCAGCCTTGACCTTCCTGTACGTGTGTGTGTGTATATAAATACATTATTATCTTATATTTGTTATTTTTTTTTACTCAAAAACATATTTTCTGGATTACTAGGGCTGGTGTTGCACAGTACATGAAGAGTGAGTGGCGAGTAGTTGCAATCTTCAACTTGGTTCTATTTGTTGTTTTGGTATGTTACTTTGCCTCATGTTAACGATAAATATGGACATTCTGAAAATCAAACAAGTGAAATTCAAACTCTTGAAGATGAAATGTTCAAGTTTCTCATCTAGAGGCTATAGAGAAATAGAGATATGCTTATTCATTTGGCTTTGTCCTTTAGTATGGTATTCCTAGAAAAGGATGGTTGTACCTTGTTGATGCTCACCTGTATCTCTTCTGGTCATACCTTCACATCGTGTCTCAAATATTCCATTTAATTTAACATTCTTGCTAGAAGGAGAACAAATAAGAGAAATGAAAGAAACTTATCGTAGTTGTAAATCTTGGGTCATTTGAAACTATTTTAGGTATTCATGCATGGAAATTAAATTTGGTAGGGCAACCTGAGTTACTATGTTCAAAAATATTAACGGACCATTGATGAAGAATGTTTCTTGTTGAGTAGGCTGTGGCATAATATTTCGTTCATTTGCACAAACAAACTCCAGCATATGCATGATTTGGCATACTAACTTCAGCATTTCATGCTTATTGTAGTCGATGGTATATGTCGTTGGTTGCTGTGCTAGGAGAAATGCTGCACGACGGCAATCTTCAAAGGTGTGAGGAGTCCGTTGAGCCTTCCAACTGTAACACGAAAGTGATTAACTCTTCTCATGAAAGACCACCTGCACAGATTAAACTTTGCATGAACTGTTCTTTTCCTGATGTTATGTAGATGTTTTCATAACTTCCTTTTCTTTTAATACTGTGAATCAATTGCATGATCTTCTTTACGCTGTTCTTTGAGTAAGCTAATGTACATGTACCAAAAAAATCAGAGCAAGCTAATGTGCTAGTGGAGAAAAGTAATGATTCATAGTCTAGCTTTACTTTGATGTAGCATGTCCGCCCAACACCTCCTTCCCCTTCCCTTTAACCCCTCACCCTTCTCTTGGCATGCTACAGTAATGTACGCCCAAGGACGTTTCACAGCTCTGTTCAAATTGCCCCAATCTAGATGACTCAATGTTTTTATTTTTGTTTAAAGTGATGGGGAAGGTTGGCAAAAGAAATTCTGATTATGGATTACCAAAAATATATGTAAATGTTAATATTGTTTTATTTTATATGTATACTAGGGAAATGTTTTTGATGTTCTACTTTGACAATGAGCCTAATGTAAAGAATGCATGTAAGCCTTTGATATTTGATACTGGCGCTAATGTGCGCTAGCGTGTGTACCCTTGATTTCAAATATTAAAGGCTCACATGCTATTGACTCATTGTCGAGAGTGGAGCATGAAAAATTTTTCTAGTGTGTTATAACTCATCTTGAGTCGAAGTTGATGTTTAGATTTACGAAGCATAACTAGGAAAAAAGGTTTTTAAGGGGGGCATTTAGGAGGCAATTTGAAGTAGAAGGAAAATGGATTGGTTTTAGAATCGATTTTTGAAAAGAAAAGTAAAAGTGGAAGATGTTTGGTTCAAGTTTTAGTGGATGATTTTAAAGGGAAATTTGATTTTAGCTCCCTTTTGATTTTTGTACATAAAATGATAAAAATATCTTCCAACATAATTATTATACAAAAGAAATGATGGGCAGAATGTCTTTTCACATATTTTAAATCTTAAATCGCTTTCTTCAAGAACTCGGATTTTGGGTCAATTCGGCTTGAATTGACCCAAAAGTTGACTTATGTTAGGAAAACGATTTTAAGGCTAAAGGACCCTTTTATACAGTTTTTGGTTTAGAAAGTCATTTCCTATGTAAACAAATCACTTTTCATTCAAAAAAATTACCTCCCAAACGCCCCCTAAGTATTTAAGTCATTCCCCTTTGCGCTTATCTGCTTGAGTAATGAGTAATGAAGCAGTTTGAAAAGGGATAACAAAGTATAATAAAAAGGGAAGAAGAAATTGGGTAAGGAAGTGGTTATGGAACATCAAATGGAAGATAGAGGTATAGAGGAGATATGACTTTCACCTACACCATAATGGATACATTGGCAGTCTAAAAACTAGAGTTGCAATTAGGGGGAATAAATTAGAAGTAATTGTAAAACCATCAACTTTTGTTCTAAATTTTTTAGAGATTTTTTGAGTTTTTTCAACTTTGATCAATAGAAAACACATAAGTGAGTAAGGGGGTTGGTGAGCCAATCAAGCCCATTGGCCTATTTGTTAGGTTACTATGGTGCCAAGTTGAAGCTAACCCCCAATTGGTATATTCAATCCACCCTAATTTCATTTGAATTGGCTAAGTATAGAAGGTAAATCAACCAATCAAGGTATTTGCCAAGAGAGGGCAAACCCCCAAAAAGGAGGCCACTTGCCCTTCCCCTTTTTCTCCTCTCCCCTTGGACAAACCGCTCTCTACTCTTCCATGTTGTGGCCGAACCAGCCCTCTCCCCCTCTCTTTCTCTATTTGTTCTTCTCCCTTCTCCTTACCCTTTCCTCTTGTTTTATATGATCAACTTGCCATCATTAAACCTCTATTGAAGCATTTTCTAGAGCCTTGGGTTTGACTAATTGAAACATCGATTCGGGAAAAATCTCCAAGAACTTGGTGTGCCATCAGAGAAGTCTTTTAGAGGGGGTTAGTCAATCAAAATTTTAAATATTGGATTTAAAATATGAGATTTTAGAATATAATCCAAATTCTTAGATTTGAATTGCCAAATTTTAAAATATTTAGATACCCAAATCTTGTATTACTAGAATCCCGGGATTTGAGTTGTTGATTTCAAAATAATTAACTCCTAAATTTTTTTATCTACAATTTTAAAATTTGACTAATCCATAATTTGAAAAATGCAAGAGGTGGCCATGAGTGGAGTAGGCAATAGGGTATGCGAAGGAAAAAAATCAAAACAAAGAATGGAAGATAACGACAGTTGGAGGGTGAGAGGAGACGTTACCTTGCCATGATGGTTTCTCCGGTAAGGATGGTGGCCTCCGCTAAGCTCCAGTCGCCGCATGAAAATGGCAGCCTCCTCCAAGCCATGGAAGGCAGTATCAATCATGGAAGGCTGTATCGGCCAATATGGGTGTGTATTGACCGATAAGTACCTGTATTAGCTGATACCCATACGGTACAAGGGACAATATGCCCCCACCGTAATTATCAATATGTAACGGCTGTACCGTATCGTATGGCCAATACGTATCGATACCATATTTTAAAAATATTTTTTTAATTAAAAAAATTAAATTTTTTTATAGTCACCGATACTCTCATCCGCATAGATACGGCCTTCCATGATATCGATATGGATGATAATATCGATAATCATGGATACGGGTATGCGTCGATGATACGCTTGGTACGGCCAAAACTATCGTAAACCCTTTGATATATATAAAAAATATTATAACTAATAATATATCATTATAATACTTCATTTTAGAAGGTCGTATAAACTGATACGAGTGCTCTAAAATTATTTCCTTTTAAAACCATACACTTTACTCCCTCTGTCCTCTACAAACTATTATTCCCTCTGCCCCATATTAAGTGTTCTAAAATTAATTTATTTTATAATTAAATAAGATATTTAATGAGTCATATTAATATTATTGAGAAACTCATAGAGTAGATGTTTAACTAAATGCATAATTGTGGAGCACTATATTGTAAAAAAGATTATGTAAACTATATAGACCCACTTATATTGATATCATATAATTTTTTTTAAAATATTTTTAATATAATAAAAACATAGTCATTAGAAGAGGTTGAATTGAAATTATATTTTTGTTTTTAAGAAAAAAATATTTTAAAAAAATATTTTTTAAAATAAAAAAATATTAAAATATTAGAATATCGATACGTATCGGCCGTATCTGTAACACCCCGCTTTTCAATTACGTCTAACTAAGGGGGTTAGAGGTAATTAGTAATTTTTTTAATAAATTATAGACAGTTTTAACCGTTGAAACCTCCATACTTGAGTAGAGCTCGAAGAAACGAGTGTAATGAATCAAAGAACGGGCGAAATGGAGGTCGGGACCGGATGTTACGACATTCAAGAATCATAGAAAATAGGCAGGACCCACTTGGAAAAAGCACATTTTATTGCTTTAAGTGAGTTAGTATCGAAGGGCTCGTCGATACGAGTCCAATGGTACCAAGAACGCGCGAATCCGATTTCGGGGTAGAAAGTTGTGCGCGTTTGACATTTTAAATATAAAAAGAAAAAGAAAAAGAAAATGGGTGAGCTGGCACGCGACTGGTGAGCGCCGCAGCGCGAGCCGACATGGAGCGACGCTCGCCCCTGTTACCGCGGGCATTATGGTTCTGCGCGTGCCGTAGTTCCGCGCACGTTACAGCGGTCACTGTCACCCGAAACCAGCGGTGCCGCCACGGTTTCGGCGAGGCTCGGGGGTTATAAATACCTCCATTTCTCCTATTTTTGGGCAACACTTCTCTTCTCCCGTTTTTTACTATTCTAAGGTCGATTAAAGCCGTTCAAGACCCGTTTCCTACTAAATCGAGCGTGCTCTACGCAATGGAGTAGTGATTTCTTCTAGTTGACGATCGTACGAGGAGGAAATGCCCCAAGACAAAGAGAGGTTTTGCCCGTTATCTTCGAGCACCGACCAACTTCGTTTTCTCTGTTTCTAGCCATCCTAACTCCGATTTACTCGATTCAAGAGGCGTTCTTGACTAAATCGAGTATGTTCTACCCGATGGAGGGTTCCTATGAGGAGGAAATGCCCCGAGACTAAGAGAGGCCCTGCCCGTCATCCTCAAACACCGGAGCAAGAAAAAGAGACCCGGAACAAGACTAGGTTCTGTCTGTAGTTACTGAGCCTCAACAAGAGAAATAATCTAGAGTAGGGGAGGTTCTGTCCACCGCTCATAGACACGAAAAACAAGAAGAGTCTCCGGTAAGGAGAACGTTTGTACATAGCCTTTCAGTGCAAGACGAGGGACATATAAAGGCTAGAGGAAGCTCTGTCTACTACTTCCGGATCTGAACGCAAGGACACCTAGAAGGAACGAGTAACTCCAATACTGATACCTTACGAGACATGATGGGAGTAAGCAGTTCTGATTTCCCGTTTTAATTATAGAACGACATGTGCTAGTTATGCTGTGTGCTATGCTACGATCCATGTGCTTGTTATGCTTATATGCCATGATGTGTGCTTATATGCCATGATATGTGCTTTATATGCCATAATGTACGCTTATATGCTACTACGTGTGTGGTCTCGCTCTAGAGTAGAGCGAGACATGTAATCTATGTTTTCGGTCTCGGCTCAGTGATAGAGCGAGACGTGTATATGTGGTTATGATCCCACTCAGTGGTACAACGAGATGTACGATCATGTTTAATTTATTAATTTCCACTTTACTCCAATAGATTACGAGTTTCAGTATGATTTTGACTCAATTTCAGTATATACATATTTTAACGTATATGATTTTGTGATGTGTGATGTATATAGTAGCCAGTAGGTAGAACTACGTTCGGATCTGATCATGTTGGAATAATATCCAATACATACGTAGGCAACTAACGACAAGGCAACGTTGGCCCGATCCAAATTAATTATAAATATATGTTTTATTCTATTTTACACACGACAAACTATGAAGCTTCGTTGTGTGTATGCGTTTGTTACAACCTAAGTCTACGTATGAGGAAGCCTTGAAGCTCCGTAGTGCGTAGACGAACGTTGTACCTCTCACACACAGACGATGATTCCTGGCTCAAAGAAAAGAAAAATTTTCTATTAGTGATTTTGTGGGCCCGACTCGGGTCGGGTCGTTACAATACCGTATGCCCGATACGGCCGGTACATATCGAAGATACGTGTGAGGGGTGTATTGCCCCCATAATGGTATCGACCTCTAGTGCATGCTGGCCTTCATTTTCTAGTATGTGCCGGCCTCCCTTTTCCAGTGCTTCTGTCATTTTACAATACCACCTCTAGAGGTGGTGTTGAAAAATCTCACTTGTATGTTATAAGTTTCTAGCAAAATCCTCTCAAATCACAATCCTAAGATTTTTAACTAACGTTGTATTTCAAATACAAGAATCAATTGTTTAACCACTAACGCGGTATTTAAAATATTATATTTTAAATCTTAATGTAATAACATTGGATTGTAAATAAGGCATAGACAATTCTAAATGACTAACCGAAAATTTTAAAATACAAGCATTTTATTTTCAAATCTTAATTGACTAACCCCCTATTAGTTTAAATCGAATTCCCATTGTTGTTGATTTTGTGCGATTTTGAGTATTTTTCTTAGTCTTGATTTTTTAGCTAATAGTTGATAAAGAAATAGGTTTTCTTCTTCTCTTCTTCAAGAATCAAATTTTTGAATTAGATTTCAAGGTAACTGACTTCTCACTCACTGATCTACCTTCTTATAGATATTTTTATGTATGTTTTGCATGATTAAGTCTAAGGTTTATTAAATCATGTTTCAATGGTGATTATTATATGAATTGAATGGCTATTCCTATTCCTTGAGTATTGAAAGAAAAATGTATGATTTTAGTGACTGATTCCTATTCTCGAATCAAGTTTATTCTTCTTAAATATGATGTTCTTGAATTCTCTTATGGTTGTTTATTTATGATGTCTTGTGAATAACATTTATACTTATGAGTTAATTATTCCCGAAATTCACTATATCATGGAATGGCTGATTTTACTTGGGCCTTTCTGGACTCTTTTTGATCCAAAATTTCTATGCGAATATCTTGATTCATTACAATTGTTTCTAGTAAGCATTCAACAGATTTCATGAAGTTTTGCTCGATCAAAGAGTCATCTTTTCATGTACACAATTTTTGGCCAGTTGGCATTGATATGGATTTTGGACTTTGTTTTTGGGTCTTTTATTCACTGAATGACTTGCGAACTGGAGATTTGTATTCATGCCTATTTTTACTAAGTATTTTTAGGGATTCATCCAGACCAAATTTGAATTATATGATTTTCTATAATTTGTGCTATTTCATATTATCAGGTCATTAATTTCTGTATGTTATCTATTCACCATAAAAAGTTCGGATTGATTTAGAGTCTTTTTGATCAATTTGTTTTGATTGTACTTTGCCTATACAAGAATTCCTAAACTATGCAACTATTTTCAAAATTATGAATAAATTATTTTTTGGTGTCAGACCATACCCCTAATTTATTTTTGAGATACAATCATGTTCCAGTGTTCCAAGTTTTGCTTGATTTTGACACCATTAGTAATTTTTCCAAAAATTCAGAGTTAGTTGTTGCCCAAATATTAAGGATTTGACCTAGCACGTGTAGTTGGGTATTTTGACTCACATGATATGATAAAATGATTTATGTATGTTTCCAACGTGTTTCCACCGGTTGCTATACCATGGGGTGGGAATTGGGTAATATTCTTGTATAGGTAACAAGATAATAAATTAGAATTATTTTTTGTGCTGAGTGCACATATATAAAATTACAAAAATGGTCCATGTGGGCACTCAGGACTTTTGGTGGCATGAGCAAATACCATCAAGATCGGTACAAACTATAGACAAGTGATCTATGATGTAGCCCCTTCGGTAAAGAGTGACCAAGTGAAGTGGAGGATATTGTTTATATTTTTTTAAATTATGGTTGCATGATTTACTTAAATACTATCTGAGGTACAATGCTTCTTGTTTAATTTATGCTGGTTTTAAATGCTTCACTTATATGTATGATTGTTTAAAGCATTAAAATATGGTTTGATGTATGAGTTACTTATTGGGCATAAGCTCACGGGTGTTTTTTGTTTTATATGAAATTATCCATCATGTGTACTTGTACACACGGATGTGTTTGACTTTATAAAGCTTAGCAAGAAGACTATGAGAGTTCGCGGAATAATATTTGTCCTTTGTGACGAGGGTAGAAAACTAGTTGTTGCTAGAAATGAATCTCTTAGTTAGTGGTTTCCTTTTATTTCAAAGGATTTTCATTTTTTTTCCACATGTTAGATCTTGTGGTGGTTATTTGCTTTAAGTTGGATTAATTAATGAAGCATAATTTGTAGTAAAAAATTATTGTACTCAAGTGGGCCACATTGCATTGCTCGAACACCCACCTTGCCATGGCTTTGGGCTTGTAGTATTAGGGTCGTGACAAATTGTGGTAGCTGAAGAAAATGATTTGAAGTTCAAGATAAAGACCTAACCTAGGTCTAAGGGTTGTGTATGGGCTAAAATAAAAGACTTAGCAAATCTCTAGGCTGAGAGATGCGCTTGAATTAGTCTTGCTGCCTTGTCTTTGTGTGTTTTGTTTGTTTTGAGTAGAGTATTTTCTTCTAAAGGATTTGATGGTGGGAAGTGAGAGGAACAGTGCTTCTACAAGTTAGGCTGTTGACAAAAATCAGATGGATCAACTTTGAACAACTTCGGAGGGTTTGGCTAGTATAGTCCAAACTCAGGTTCAACAGTAGGCCCAAAACATTAAACAACAAGAGTTACTACACTAGGCTGAGGAGGAGCTACGTTAGGCTTAGGAGCAGTTTGGGAATGTAGTGGTGCAACTTGCAAACAACGTGCAACCAATTGAACACTAGGCACTTGAGGCATTCATAGTGGAGAAATTCAAGAAGTTGAGGGCTCCAATCTTCAAGGGCAAGATGAAACCCTTGGTGGCAGATTTGTGGCGTCGCCAGATGGAGAAATTTTTCTATGTGATGGGTTGTTCTAAGACCCATAAGACGGAATTTGCTACATTCATGTTTGAAAGAGAAGCCAAGGGTTGGTAGAATTTAGTGAGGGCTCAATGTTCTTGTAACCAAGCTGCAATTGTTTGGAACAACTTTATGGAGGCCTTTATTGAAAAGTACTTCTTTGAGATTGTGCAAGATGAGATGTGGATGGAGTTCATGGAATTTAAGTAAACCTTGGTAGAGTATGAGGAGAAATTCCTATAGCTAGAGTGTTTCATAAGTGATATGATTTAGATGCCTTTTGCTCGTGCGAAGAAATTCTTGTGGGGGTTGAAGTCATCTGTTAGGGAAAGTTAGTAAGTCTTCAAGAGAAGGACTTGTGGGAAGTTGTTGAAAGTGCCCTAGCCATGGAACAAAAAACTACTAATTTCCATAAACAATAGGGGCATAACAACAAGTGACAAAGGAATGATGGGCAAGAGAACCAAAATAATAAGAAGCCTAAAAATGGAAACAACTTTGCAAATAGAGCAAAACGGAACAACAATTGTGGTAGTGGTAACTTTGGAAATACTGGGTTTACAACTCAAAATACCCCACTGGTTTGTCCCAAGTGCAAGAAAGCACATGGTCTTTGACCATGTGAGGATGGTGAGATGGCCTGTTTCTAAAGTAGGAAGACGAGCACATCAGGAAGGACTGTCCTTTGTTCCAGAACAATAATGGTGATGCAGCTTAGACGGATGCACTTCAGCATGATGTGGGACCTAGAGTAGCAGCAAACCAAATGCAGTGACTAGTTTAGAACCAGTGGAGGAATGTGATTCAAGGTCATTGAAAGAACATATATGTCATATGTAATGTTCTTAGCTATTTTTACTGATAAAAAATGAGTTGAAACTTTAAGTATGTAATTAGTCTGAGGAATCTTGCTACATGTAGTTGTGGTCAAGTCAGGGTTGGAATTGATGAACTTGAAAAATAGGAGCAAACGTATTCTTATGGATCAAGGCTAAAGACTAAAGAGCTAAGGTAAAAGTGGTTTATTTAGCATACACTCTCATATAAAAGTTACTTGGAGAAGTTTTAGAAGTGATTTTGGAAGTTTCAGACTAGTTATAAACTGCCCTTAAGACATATAAGATAACTTCCAAGAAAAATAAAGTTTTGAACACCTTAGGCAAATCTGAAGAATATGAGGATGATGAAGAATTAATTCTCTTGCTAGCCAAAAACTTCAAGGAATTTATGAAATTTTATAACATTAGGGGATAGGAAAGATGAGAGGCAAAATAAACAGGACAAGAAGAACTTTAAGTGCTTTGAATGTGGAAAATTCAATCATTTTGTTGTCGACTGTCTTAATAATAATTCTAATAGTTATTTTGAGAATAAGATTAGGAAACCAAACAGGTTTGATAATAAAAAAAAGAAATGTGCTTTAAGCAACTTACTCTTATGAGAGTTCTTCTGAGGAAGATGAGATGTGTAACTATACTACATTCTATGTAAGTGTGAAGGAAGATGACGCTAGTGAAAAATCTCATGAGTCCACTTCTCTTGAAGAGAACTCAAAGTCTGACTTTGATTATAATGAGTACAAAGGGTTCTTCTAACAATTTATAGTCTTAACTAGAAAAACCAAACTCCCTTATAGAGAGTTAAAAAAAAAAGATGATGAGTTAGTCTTGTATTCTCAATAGGTTAGTGGAGTTGAACATTCAGTTAGAAAGAGAGGTGAGTGACCTTAAGAATGACCTTGAGCATGAGAGAGAGAGAGAGAGGTGTAGTGCTCTCAATAGAGAGCTTATGTCTTCTAAAGAAAAATTAGATGGATTTAAAAGTGGCAAGAAGACACTGGATACTTTGTTAAGCATAGGTCAAATCAATATGATGGTCTTAGGTTTTAGGTATTGCTTGACTTCCCCCTTAGCACAACCTACCATATTTGTGAAGGCTAAAGAGAGTAATAAACAACCTAAGATAGTGCCCAACCCACCTAGGTTAAGAGGAAAGGAAGTGAGGATATATTCTAGAATTGTAGGAGTATATGACATTTGTCATAAGGATTCCCATACTAGAAGTGAGTGCCCAACGAGACATCCTTTCAAACGTAGCTCAAAGAAGAAGGAAAAGAAACACACTACCCATGTGACCCATAGGCTACTCCATTAAGCTTATAAAAAGAAAATGAAAAGAGTGTTGGTGAGGAACATTGATCTCAAAGCATTGAAGGATCAATTAGGAAAAGTTATCAACATCACCTTAGATTGCCTTAGGATAGGTTGGCTAGGCAAACTAAAGAGCTTGTCATATCTAAGTAAAGATATTAATTTTTTTCTATGTTTTAATTTTTTAGATCTTTTGGATAGCACATGTTTTATTTTTTATCACATTTTTCTTTGTTTTCATGTATTTTAATTCATAAGTTTTGAATTGAAAAAAAAAAAAGAATATGATCAAACAAAAACAAAAGTGTAGCTTTTGCTTTGGTTGTAATTGGCTTTGTTTTTTATTGGTTTAGCTCTTGAGACTAAATGAAATTAATTTTTTTTAAGTTAAAAAACTACATGATTTATAGTCAAATATACCTTAACAAAGAGAAAAATACACCAAGGAGAGTGAAGATCAATTTAATTTTCTTTTGCTTGATGTTGCAATTTTTTGTTTTAAATATATATACATCATGTTTAAATTCAAGTCAATTTTATGAATGTTGATCAAGAGAGAATTCTTAGACATACGTTGGCTTAGGCATTTGGATTTTCATGGAGTCTTAGACATTAAATTAGAGGATCTAAATTTAGATTTTTATTTAGAATTCAATGCAGGAAAGAAATTTCCATGTTATGTGATTTAATATTTAAAAGTCTCATGTACTTCAATATCTTTTAGTCAATGGAATTGTCCTTGTAAAGATGATGGAGAAGAACTACCTACTTGGGTGCTAGTGTGAAGCTCCTATATGCTTAACATCAAGAAAAATGAGTTAAAAATAATGAAAAATAAGTGATACAAGTTGAGAGGATTCAGAAAAAACTGAGCCCTATAAAAGTGATTTAAGAAAAAATATAACTCACAAAAAGACTTGGGCATAATCTTTTTTAGTTTTTTTATATTATTTTTGAAGAAAAATATATATAAATTTTAGCTAAAATGAGTTAAAAAATGAGAACTTTTTTTTATTAGGGTATGAACAAATTTGTATTAGTTTAAATAAAAGTGATCTTACAAGATTCAAGATTAACAGAGAGAATAGTTAAAATTATTGGTGGCTTCATCAAAAAGTAAATAAAAGAGAATTGAAGTGTTAAAAAGAAGAAATGAAAATTAACTATCACATACCAATGGAGTGGACAAATCTAAGGTAATGTATGAAAGAACATAATTTGTAGATGCACTTAGATTAAAGGCAAGTTAATTTTAAATTTGTCAAAAGGAGCCTAACTACGCTTATTTTTATGTATGATTTTTATTTTGAGTTTTGAGTCATGACTATAAAATCATATTCCGATTCATATTGTCTTGAAATAATTCGAGGAATTTATTGGAATTTTTTTGAAATTTCTTAATATTTAAAATTTTAAAAATTAGATTTTTTTTTGGATTGATCGATTGCTGGTCATTTTTTTGTGCTAAACACTATTTTAAAAATCGGTCAAAGCCCTTAAACACCCTCATTTCACTTCAAACTCTTTAGAGAGGTACAAAATAGGTAGATAAGAGGATCCGTTTTGCACAAAACTGCACTGATTTCATTGTTAATTTGAAGATTTTATTCACAACCATGATGAGTACTAAACCTCCATTTTTTATTTTTAGTGACTTTTAAATATTTTTCAATCATTTTTATCCCAATAGGAATGTTTAGAATACCCTGATCTATGTTTCTAAAATTTTTGAACGATTTGAATCATCGATTTTTGAGATTTCACTAATTTTGTGATTCAGTTTTAAACATTCACTTTGAATTGGGGATTTTAGAAATCAAGCGTTTCTGATGAAAATTAGGCATGAGTTTAGTTATGAATATTGGTCTAATCATCGAAATTTATCATATGTCAAAATTTGAAGTCAATTGGACATAGAAGAATTTTAAGGTTTTATTTGATTTCAAAAATCTTATTTTTAGTGCGCATTTTAATGTGTTTTTTGAATTGCGGCATAGTGTGGTCGATGTGCTAGCAGAGACTACCATGGAGTGGAATGAGGCTAGACCTCATTGGATGGAGTACTTTAGGTCTATTTCGACCACCAATCAATGAGTGTACCCTTGCCTTGTTAGACAGTGGTATTCATCACTTCCCTTGGATGATGTGGATATCCACTTTTTGATGGATTTATATTTCTATCAGATAGTGAGTTGAGTGGCAAATTGATAGGCCTACCTTGACACAGAGACTTGGATGTATCGCTCTTGGCTCATTTGATGACAAATGATTATCACCTTCTTCATGGGATAATATAGAATGACATATGGAGTGCAAGGAAGGAGAGAGTGGATAAGACAATGACCAAGATTTTATATCTTTTGTGAGATCTAGAGATGGAATTGGACTTAACTTCTATTATTTTTGGTAAGAGTATGACATTTCACATGGTCATACGCATGAGATGCTATCATATCCTTACATTTTATTTAGGATACTTACCTCAGTTCATCTCAGGATCCCAGGAGGAGAGCCGATTATCATTGGGATGGGACCTATTAATGTTGCAGTTATTTGCCACATGATGTCTCATACTACGGGACATGAGGAGTAGATTAGGAGGAGCAACAGTTACCAGTAGATGATCAAGCACAACAAATTCATTTAGATCATTTGGATAGACTAGTGACATAAGCAGAGTTCATTGCTTTTAGAGATGAGATGTGTCAGGGACTTGTAAATATTAGGCGAATGCTCAAACAAATTCCCATATGCTTATGGTGAGGGGGAGCATTCTGATGCTAATGATGATGTTGGAGATGTTTGATATTCTATGTTTATTTGACACTTTTTCATGTATTCATGTGACCGAACTTGTTTTAGTTATGTTTATGTTTCATTTGATTATGGAATGTATTTTGAAACTTATGATGTGATTGGATATGTGATGGACATGTTTTATTTGATGGTTTCATTATTTTTCATGTCTTATGGTGATATTTATGACTTGATTGTGCTTAATTGAGTATTTTTGTTGATTATTACTTCACTTTTTGTCTATTTGTGTAAAAAATAAAGATAAATCATTAATAAAAATCAAAGTGATTATTTTCATACTTATTTGGACTATACTATATAGATAATTTTGATTGTAAGTGTGCTCGATAACATAGGCTTATACAAGGCTTTTCAAGATAAATTCCAAATTATGTGTTAAAGTCTTAGTGTTGTCAAGTCATGTACAATTTAAAAGTCCATGCACTATGTCATGAGTTGCAATTGTTTTTTCAATCTTGTATATTTTGTAACTAAATAGCTAAAGGGGGAAATTGAAAGAACATATGTGTGTCATATGTAATGTTATTGATTATTTTCGTTGATCAAAACTATGTTGAAACTTCAAGTAATAGTGTCTTAGGAATTTGACTAGGTGTAGTTGTGGTCGAGTCATATTTGAAATTGATATACTTGAAAAATAAGACCAACGTGTTCTTCTAAATCAAGGTTGAACACTAAAGAGTGTTGAAGGTAAAAGAGGTTTATTTAATATACAGTCTCATACAAGTCACTTGAAAAAGTTTCAGAAGTGATTTTTGAAGTTTCAGACAATTTAGGTAAAAATGGTAAAACTCTAAATGAATAATATCATTGATCAATTGTTACAAGCATACACTGGCCATATCAATTGATTGGTTATGAACTATAGAACGGAAAATTTAAATCAATTGATCGTATTATTAAATGATCGATCAACACATAAAATAGCCCTTGGCAAAATAAAGCCGAGAGATTATCAATTGATCAATATATTGAGAAATTGATTGCTGGAAGTATTGTACCCTAAGGAAACAATGAACAATTGATCGCGATCAATTCTAGTTACTTAATTTAAGCCTTTTTGGAAGAGATTTTATTAGTAGTCAGAGTCAAAATCCCAAATCGACTTAAAGACCTATATAAAGGCTAAGGTATTACAAATTTAAAAAAAGAAAAACCTAAAAAATATTAGAGAAGAAAGGAGAGGTCCTATATCATTGTTTTCCTAGAGAGTCCACAAAAAGCTTCAAGCACATACTAATGGAAGATCCATGAAGACGCACAACTGAAAAATAAGATTCTCACACAATATACAGATGAGAGGACACAATAAATTCTTTAAGGGATTGAAGAATCTTAAAGGTGGATCAATAATCAAATGTCTTTGATTGAGTTGCTAGAAGAAAAAGAAGAATAAAACATAAAGATGGAAAGCTTAAAGGATTTTAAGGAGGAAGAATTGAAGACCAACAACAAAGAAGATTGAACAGAGAGAAGGTGTTCTTTGTTGTGTGAAGTCTAGAGGTTTGTTGGTTGTTCTTGTGTCATGTAAGTTCTATATTACTAGTGCATTGTTTTATCCTTATGTGGCTATCATGGTTTTTCACCCATGTTGGGTTTCCATGTTAAATCTATGTGTGTTAGTGAGTAGATTGCATACTTGGATTGATTGATTACTTGGTAGATTGATAGTTCATGCTTAGATAGTTCATTTTTGTTGCTTAGTTAAATTCCTGCATATAGAGGCTAGAACTATTAATTCTTACTTGTCAAAGTACTAGTTTTAAGAGTAATCTAGTGATCCACTATTGCTATCTAATTGGATATTAAAGTCTCATTCATGTGAATGTCATTATTATAGAAGAGGCTGAGAACACTATAGCGGTGATCAAAGGTATTCTTGTTGTTGCCTTTAAGCCTGACAAAGTCTTGTTTAATACTGGTTCATTGTACTCTTTTATTTTATTGAAATATGTTGTTGAATTGACAATTAGACCAGCTAGACTTTCAATTCTGATGGTTGTTTCTACTCCGTCCACTTCGATGAAGGCAAATGAGTTTCTTGAGAGTGTACCGTTAGAGATAGATAATTAGAAATTTTAGATGGATTTGATCATCCTAAACATGACTAATTTTGACATGCTATTTGGCATGAACATTTTGTCAAACCTCCTATTTATGCTAGTGTGGATTGCTGTAAAAGGCAAGTCCATTTATGTGTTCTAGGCCACATACCTTTCATTTTCCAAGGACTTCTATGAACTCAAGCTTCTATACTCATCTCTTCTTCAACTGTTGCAAAGTTCTTCAAGAAAGGATGTTCATCTTTTGTTGATTGCGTTGTATTGGAGGAAGAGCCTAGTAGTTCGGTGAAGGGCATCCTAGTTCAAGACATTGAAGATGTGTTTCCTAAAGATGTGCCTAGATTACTACCTAAGAGAGAGATTGATTTCAACATCGACTTGCAACCAAAATTAGTGTTGATTTTGAAGGCACCATATTGAATGGCACCTGCAAAACTTAAGGAACTAAAAAATACATTGTACAAACTTCTCAACAAGGGATTTGTCCGACCAAGTATTGCCTTGGGGAGTACCAGTTTTGTTCATAAGAAAGAAGGATGGGCCTTTGCAGCTTTGCATTGATTATCAATTATTAAATCAAGTGTCAGTTAAGAATAAGTACCCTCTACCAAGGATCGATGACCTATTAGACTAGCTTCAAAGTGGAAAGGTGTTTTCCAAAATTGATCTTCAATAGTGTAAGATCCCTGATCTTAAACTGGTTTTTGGTTTTCTTTAATTATTGGTTATCGTGAGATTAACGCGTTTTCTGATCTATTCGGTGATTTCGTGAAATAAGTAGTGTTTATGATGGTTTTAACCAAAATCAACTTTAAGATTAGTGGTTTTAAGTGATTTTGAAACAGATGTAAATTTTTGGGATTTTTCTGAATTTTTACTATTTTTTCAAAAATTAGGGTTTTGGCGGGACCCCTGTGGGCCCCACCGACGAAATTTTGATTTTTGTGTCAAATGAACCTAGACATCTACTTAAGGTCATGCAAAAATTTTTAGAATTTTATTAGGCTTAAATAGTGCTTAAATTTGCATAATAACCACTTTTAGCTTACTTTTCCTATTTACACCCCATAACTTACCCATGCATACCCCAACCCTTACTATATAAGGGCAAACCTGAGCCATTCCCATTTTGGGAATAGGCTAAGGAGGGAGGTCTGGCCTAAATCCCCAATTAGGCCCGGATTAGAAGACGATTAAGGTAAGCCTATTCTAATTAAGCACTAAACCCTAGCTTTCTTCTTAATCTCTTCCAAATCTACTATTTTCCCCTTGTTTCAATTCATTTTTGGACATCAAAAACTACTGATTTATGTTTTACTACAAACCCTAGCTTTCAAAATTCGATTTTTATGTTTAACAAACCCTAGATCTAAGTTTTAATTAGAGATTTCTTTGGTAAATAGATTTTGAATGGAGTTTAATTCAAACTCAATGTGTTTGTAAGGTTTTCAAGAAGGGTGACCCTCAAATCCGAGCTTAATCAAATGCTAAGGTAATGGGTCTTCAAAATCTCATTTTATCCATGGTAAAATTCTTGATTTTTGGTTATTTCAAATGGAGTTACTTGATTTGGTGTGTTAATGGCATGATTAGAAAATGAAAATATTTAATCCCGATTTCTTAGGGTTTTGCATTATTATGATATGGTTTGACATTCTAGAAGTCATGAAGGACTTTTGATGATGATTAGGGTGTTAGATGTGGATTTGAAGTGTTATCAATGGTGTTTCGGTTTGGATTTGTGAAAGGAAGAAGATGACCAGTTCTGCCTTGTTGGCATTCGAACGGCCCTCCTGGGCGTTCGAACGGCAACACTGTCGGAACGACAGTTTTTTAGTTAAACTGATCAAATGGCCTGCTGGGCATTCGAACGGCAAAACTGTGAATTTTAAATTTTTACGTTTAACCGATTGAACGGTCTGAAGGGCGTTCAAATGGATACACAACAGAATTGTGTTCTTATGCATGATGTTTATTTCGATGATTCCACTTTAGCTTGCCAATTTTATATGAATATGGAGTGTTTTAAGCTATATTATGTTACTGGAAAGGCATGCTATTGAGGTTATGGAGTTGAGATATATGCTTAGAGATTTGTGGAATGACTTATGTATTGTGGCATGATGTTGGAATTGTCATCTTGAAATTGTGAATGGTTGATTCCCTTTGGTTAAGCATATTTTTAGTAGAACTTAGAACTACAACCTATTATTAGACTAACTTGGCATGATAGAATGTGGATAGTTGATGTGTGGATGTTGGTGAATGCCATGATTCAAGGATGAAATGAATGATCTTATATGTGTTTAGCCTTCGTGGTTGAGCTTTGATTTGAGTTACGATTTCAATGATTCTTCTCCTATGATTTTCCGCTGGAATTCATGATTAGATGTTAATGCTTATGTGTAGAGTGATGGTGAGTGAATTAGGAGCATGTTGATATGCATTTAGTGACGTGCTTCTACTATGTGCACACACACATGTGGGGTTTAATGATGATGATGAGGTTTGCTATTATGATTATGAATGATGCATGAAGGGCTGATGAGAGCACCTATAATGAATTAGAATTCATGTATGCTTTGCCCACGTATGTACCATGTTGCACGCATCATGAAAATGTATTTTCAATTGAGGTTTTACTGTTGGTTAATCGGAATTGATCGGTTGTGTGGAACGGCCGAAGAGAAACCATTAGACACTTGTGGTATGAGATGCATTATGTCGATGGATAGCTCTAAGGTTCGTTGCGCTAGTGCTTAGTTAAATTTGCTTCTATGGTATCACGAATACTCATGGTATGGGACGTGAGGACTAGAGTCGACATAGAAGTACTTTTACGTGCACACCCCGAGGCTTTATCGAGATTAATCGAATTTGATCGATTGAATGCAATGTGGTGAAATTGCGTGCCGGATTAATCGGTCATGGATTAATCAAAACTTGATTGGTCTGAAGGGACATGTTTTGATTTGATGGTTTGTCCGAGCACACCAGCTTACCAGTTATCGTTGCTTGGGACTTTAGTCTTGAGGAGCAGGAGTTGCTCAAAGGCGTTGGCCTTGAGGAGCAGGAGTTGCTCGAAGGCATTGGCCTTGGGGAGCAGGAGTTGCTCAAAGGCGTTGGCCTTGAGGAGCAGGCGTTGCTCAAAGGCATTGGCCTTGGGGAGCAGGAGTTGCTCAAAGGCGTTGGCCTTGAGAAGCAGGAGTTGCTCGAAGGCGTTGGCCTTGAGGAGCAGGAGATTGCTCAAAGGCATTGGCCTTGAGGAGCAGGAGTTGCTCGTAGGCGTTGGCCTTGAGGAGCATGTCTATTTGATAAGTGTTTGCTTGAGGGCTCCGGCCTTGAAGAGCAGGTTTATTTTCTATGTGTATGGACTTGCATGTTGGACTAGTGTGTGTGTGACACTTATACATGCATGATGAATGAGAATGTGATGTATGATTGGATATGTATGTTAGAGATACATTTCATACAGGTTGATTATGATGTGATGCATGATGGAATATGTATGTTAGAGATACATTTCATGCAGGGCGTTATGATGTGAATGACATTATGTGGATTATGCAATATGATGCAGTTTTTAGGTGATGTGTATGTGTGGCTAGAAAATGATGCACCTTGCCAATCTTTGGATTATGAATGAGTATATTGCTATGCTATCGTATTTTCGATGTTGATAGTGATATTAAAAACCATTGCTGAGTTTGTTTAAACTCACCCCTCTTTCTTGTGTTTTGTTTTGGGGCTGCGTGGTACGACACGCAGACGGACAGGATCTCCTCTTTGAGGAAAGGTCGGAGATGGCTTGGATGTGACCATGGAGATCGTTGTGTGACTTATCTTCTTTGGTTTTATGCCTTATATCTAGAACCTTTGTGTAGGGTTCTTTGTTTTGGATTTATGTCACATTTTACAGTTATGTTTGCTTGAGACTTATTTTGAGCCAGTGTGGGCTTTAGTTAACTAAGTATGTGGGTTTGAGATTTGTTGTTTACTTTGTGATAAGCAACACTCTTTCTTTCCTTTTATTTACTCTTGCTCAAAGGATTGTGCGTACTCCGTAATTCTGTTAATCGCCCGTGGTTAGGGTTAAGTCTTCCGCTAGATCATTTCTCAATTTTCCTTCATCGCCCCCGCGCGCTTGACCGGCCCTTGGACTGGGTTCGGCTCGGGTCGGGCATCGCCGGGGCGTGACAAGTAGGCTATCATTATTTTCAAATTAAGGAGAAGGATGTGTTGAAGACAACTTTCAGAACACGTTATGATCACTATGGGTTCTTGTTAATGCCTTTTGGATTAACCAATGCTCCAACATTATTCATGGATCTATTGAACAAAGTTTTCTTTCCTTATTTGGTTCCGCTTGCGATTTTGTTTGTAGACGATATTCTAATTTACTTGCCTAGTAAAGAAGAGCAAGAGAAGCATCTTCAAACTGCATTACATGCCTTGATGGATCATCACTTGTATGTAAATTTTAGCAAGTGCGAGTTCTGGTTGGGTAAGGTTATATATCTTGGACATGTCATTTCGAAAGACAGAATTTCTATAGATCCAACCAAGGTGGAAGAAGTCATGAATTGGGAGAGACTAAAGTCTATCATAGAAATCAAGAGTTTTATGGGATGGCAGGATATTACCAAAGATTAATCCCTAGATTTTTTGTTTTCTATGACAAAGCTGACCCAGAAGGATGTGAAATTTGTTTGGAGTGAAGAATGTGAAAATAATTTAAGGAACTTATCGAGAAGTTGACATCTGCACTAGTTCTTAAGCTACCATTGGGCATAAGAGCTTTTGTTATCTTTAGCGATGCTTCCAAAAAGGGACTTGGATGTATCTTGATGTAAAGAGACAAGGTTCATGAGAAGAATAATCTAACACATGATTTAGAGCTTATGGCGGTAGTCTTTTCACTAAAAATATAGAGACATTATCTATGGAGAACGATTAGAGGTTTTCATCGATCATAAGAATTTGAAATACTTATTTTCTTAGAAGGATATTAACATGAGGCAGCATAGGTGGATAACATTCTTGAAGGCTTATGATTTCACAATCACTTATCAATTGGCAAAGGCTAATGTGGTTGTTGCACATGTGCTTACTCGAAAGTCTTGTTCTACACTTTCAACAGTTCAGATTCAACAATGGAAGTTATTGGAGAATGTATCAGATGTTCAACCTTAAGTTTTGTTGGAAAACACTCAAAAAAAGTGGGTGAAGTTGACTATTAATTCAGATACACTCCAAGGTTGTGGAACTACAAAAGGAAGACGAGGACACTAAAGAATTTAAAGCTAAGATCTTGGATGGGAAGTTGTCTTTTCTCACCTTGCCTGCAAATGGAGTTATATTCTTCAAATATCATTTGATTGTTCCTAGAAATGACTTGAGGAAAAAGATTCTGATGGAAGTGCATCCTTCTAAGTTTTCTATTCATTTAGGAACCAATAAGATGTATAGAGATCTCAAATGGAATTTATTATGGGAAAGATTGAAGCAAGTTATAGTTGAGTTTGTTTTGAAGTGTCTTGTTTATATTGTTGGGCTATGTGTTTGGCATAGATAAATAGAGAAAAAAAGTGCCCCTAACTTGAAATTAAGTTATAAGATTTATTTTCTACCTTTAGACAAAATAAACCTATAATTTAACCAATTTAACATTTTTAGTTCGAATGTCTTCTAACAAGAAATTCACAAGCAAATCAACAACCCAAACACACAAGGATATTTACGTAGAAACCCAACTAGGAAAAACTATGCGGCACTATGTCTAGATCAACTATACACTATGTAAACTCAAGATTACAAAATTAGCGATTACATAGACAAAATACTTTTTTTCTTCAAACCGGCTAGTTCTTCACACCACTTTTGAATTCTGAATCAACCACTCCTTAGTAGTTTAGCCATAACTTGATCTTCTTCTCCTTTGTACTATTTTGATCAACATAGATATTTCATCTCCCCCTTTGAATAAATCTTCTATTCATTTGATGTTCTCAGCAACAATATTTAGCAGACACAGTATTTTGTGTTCTAATCTCACTTCTAATCACTCTTTTTTATTTATAGTTGAGATTCTCTCAATGTAGAAGACAACTCTATCAAAAATCCATTGAAGAGACTCCACACAAGGTCTCAAAGTTTTCTAGGTCTTCTCTCTTCCTCTATCACATTCCATTGCTTTTTTATAAATCCCAAACCTAAAAGAAAAAGGTATCTAGTTTGAAAGTGAAACCAAATTGTAAAATCTTAAATTTGACAACTAGCTGCTCGAGCAATTGATCGTTTCCATATGGCAATCGATTGCTCCTTGTGTTTTTCTTCACGACTTTTTAGACTGATTGATAACTAACTCTCAACTTCGTTTTACATAGCAATTTCAAGTGTAGATTGATCACTCTACAAAACCGATTGATAGTTTTGCATTTTTTTATTTTTTACTATTTAAATCTCTAAACTTTACCATTCTTTCACCTAAGGTTTCTTTTACTCTAAAATGTGTGAATGTGATGTGTGTGCGTGCTTTTTCATGACAATAATACAGATTTTAGTCTTCTTCTTTTCCCCTACATAAATTCATCTTCACACTATAAACTGACTCAAAATATGCATTTTATGACATTGCTTTGATCACAACAGTAAGCCAATATATGACATAAGGATAATTATGTTCTTACAGTTTGTTAGTAGATTAAAGCCAAGCATTAGCGTCCTAGAGGAGTATTGTAGCCTTTGCCAATGCCAGAGTGGAAATGGGAGAACATAATGGACTTCGTAGTTGGGTTGTGAAAGACATCTAAGGGAAATGATTGGATTTGGGTAGTCCTAGATAGATTAAGCAAGTCGGCTCACTTTCTTACCATAAGGATGAATGCATCATTAGATTCGCTTACTACTACTCTCTACATTCGCGAGATTGTTCATCTGCATGGAGTACCAGTTTCTATTGTTTCTAATAGTTCATCTCGAGCTTAGTTAAGAAAACTAGCCACTAATTGTTATAAGAAATACAAATTCCATTGATAAAAAGAAACTTGAAAGCAGATTAAAGATTAAAAAATAAAAGCTCTAACTTGGCCAACTTGAGCTCAGCCTCATGCTTCTTCAGAATTGTTACTGTAGATTTCATGACAAGGAGACCTTGGCATATGGCTACTCGGAAGAAAGAATGGAGAAGATGGCCTCGCTACTACAATCTCAAGCTTCTCTTTTTCCTCTTCTTTTTTTCCCAAATGGACGGTGGAGTTGCACCTTTATATATTTCAACCCTAAGTTCTAAATAAGGTAGGAACTAAGATCTTACTGTCGTCTTCTCTATCTGTACAGCGCATTTGGACTTTAACCCCATTGGCTAACGCGTGACCTAAGAGCGGGTGAGACCTATTACTTTAGAGTGACAACAGATTCTTGCTTCTCTCTCCCTTTTTCCTCATTCCATTGAGACTCCTCCTATGAACTACCTCAACTCTAGACTCCATCTTCAACCATCGTCTTTGCCTTTGAGCTTGCATCCTTCTCAGCTCTCTTTCATTGACTCACAATTTCTTCTTCTCAAGCCACAATGTGCTACTCCATTCAAATTGCCATTAATGATAAAACTTGAATATAGCTCCGCCGCATCACTATATGTCAAGCGACTCATCCATCTGACCACCCAAAGCTATGACTTTGATGCACTATTAAATGCACTTTAGTGTAGAGAACAAAATCCCCATAAAAATTCCAACCACTAATTTGATGATTTTCCTATATGCAGTTTGTTGGGTTGTTTTCATTAAAATAAGAACTGAAAAATATTAATTTTCTCCTTCCACATGCATTAAGCTTCAAAATTGAACCTATATATATCTTTAGAATCATTAAATTAGAAATGGGTTTTGGTTTGAGGAGAATCCGAGAGTTCTAGAGCAATAAATTAAATTTTGATTGAGTTAACACTCTACTAGACAAAACTATCCAAAAACATGTACATCTGTATCCAATTTTATGTTTGACACATCGAGGAAGAAGTTCAAACCCACCATAGACAAGCCTGTCCAGTTATCTTTCCTATCCTACCCTGTCCATATTCATTTCAACATATTTGTGAGTCCAAATGCCTCGAGATGCATGCCTTACAAAAAAGCATAAACAATCATATTTTAGTTGTGTGAGACAAATAAAATACAACTTTATTCAAGTAAACTCTTAAACAATTAACATTTCCCAAATTAATTAATAATTAAATTACACTACTAATATCTATCTAAACATAAATAAACTCTAATTAACCCTAAAATCACCTAATCCTATGCTAGTAAATAAGGTAAATATGCTTATAAAATGTATAAAAACCATGTGTAACACTTACCTTTAGGGAGTGGAGGATTTGTGGTCTATAGTCATGCTTAAGCTTGGGTTGTTGATACAACATGGGAAAGTGGTAGCTTTGCTTCTCATTGTTGTTAAATTTTAATTGTTTACTCACAAGCGCACGAATCTATAGTAGTTAAGCGGCAAAATCGAGTGTCGATCCCACAGAGACTTGAAATCGGAAAACTAAATTTAATCTAACTCAAGTAAACTCTAATCTAGTTAACAAATATAAAAATAATAATTGGACTAAAGTAACTAACAAAAGCAAATAAGAGTTCAAGGCAATTAAACTATCTAAATCAAAATTCTAAAACTTTAATCTAAGAATAAGAAAGCAAAGCAAAATAAACAAAATACTATTTAAATAAGGTAAACACTAAGAATCAAACACAATACTAAGGCATAGGAATCCACATTTATTAAATCATAGAAACTCATAAGCAGGATCATTGATCATATTTCCACATCATCTCATAATAAGCTAAAATTCAATATTCGTTATTATGGAAAATATCATCATTAAGCTCTCATCTATAATAAATAAATATTTTATTTCTCCTCACTTCAACGGATTAAAATCAAGTCATTAATTGTATCCACAATTTGTAAATCATAACTAATACCCAATTTCAATATTAAATAAGACAAAACCAAGTAAAAAAAACTAATGAAAACCAATTTAAATCATGAGAGAAGCATGACTAAACTCATATCCAAATCAATCTCATTAATTAAAGAGGTAGAAACAAATAACATTAAAACCACCATTAAGAAAAATTAATCAAGTCTCATAATCATAAAATTCTATAACTTAATGAAATTTCATCCAAGCCTTAGCAATGAAATTTAGCTACTCATTAATCTAAAAAAATAAAATCTTCATTAGAACAACTAAAAAGAGACTTACAATTTAGAAGAAAATTGAGCAAAAATAAAAAATTGAGAACAGCTATAGTACCGGTGAACAGTAACCACGGGTTACTGCTCATCGTCTTCAACCTCAGGCCATAAACAGTTCTACTACAGTAATCCGCAAACTAAAAATTTTAGTTTCTGCTTCTTCTTCTTTCCTCTGGCTTGGGACTTTAACTCTATTACTTTCAAAGTGTTCTCTCATCAATTTCGGAGGATGGGATTCAAGGAATTTGGCTCTGGTTTGTTCTATTCTCCTCTCCCCTTCTCTGCAATTCTCTACCTTTAAATAAATTTTTGGACAACAACTATTTTCCTTGTTTAAGTCTCAATTCTGCCCCAAAATAAGAGCTCCTTGCTATGTTTAAACATTCCTGTAATAAGCTTTCTTGTTGCTCAATTCTTTCCCACTTTATTTCCAGTTTCCTTTCTTCATTCTCTCTTGTTCGTGTTCAACAATGGCAACTACGAAAATCAGCTTTCATTCTTCAATTCTACACTTTGAACACGTTATTCATTAACTAAGTTAAAATGAGAATTGAAATGCCCAATTTATTTGTTCAAATTCGTATTCAATTTCACTCAAAATCAAGTAACTGCAATTTGGACGTTTTTGTTCAATTTCTGTCCAAGAACTCGTCTAGATTTCTTCTCTGCTCATTAAGCACTTCTGTTCATGTCCATATATATTTTCAACCTGTCCGCATGTCTAGAAAATTGTCTAAATCACTTTTAAGCATGTATAGAGTATTGTAAAATTTTCTAAACATCGTCCACATACCTTAGGAAGCGTGCATTACCTAAATCACATAAACAGTCATAATTCAAACGTATAAGACATTTGAAGAACACTGATTTTATTCAAATCCAATCTTAAACAATTAACATTACCTAAATTAACTAATAATTAAATCATACTACTAATATCTATCTTAACACAAATAAACCCTAATTAACTCTTAATTAACCTAATCATACACTAGAAAATAAAGTAAATAGGCATATAAAATATATAAAAAGCATGAATATCACTCATTAACTTAAAGTGTATGAGTGAAACTATCCTACACATGACTTAAAGCTAGCTACAGTAGTTTCTTCATTGAAGATTTGAAGGCACTATCTTTATAGTGAAAAGTTTGAGGGGTTCACGGGCTATAAGAGTTTGAAGTATCTCTTCTCTTAAAGAGACTTGAAAATGAGGCAAAGAAGATGGTTGAAATTCCTTAAGGATTATGACTTCACTATTTCCTATCATCCTGAAAAACTAATATGGTGGCGAATGCCTTAAGTAGAAAATCAACAACCTCGGTATCTTGTGTTCATGTGCAATAGTAGTTTTTGTATGAAGAGGTCATTGAGCTCAAACCGGAGTTAGCTTTGTAAGATATAAGAAAGTGGTTTGTAAAATTTTCCGTAAGCACTGATTTGGTTGATAAGGTGGTTGATTCTCAAAAAGGTAGATGAGGAAATCCAAGTGATGAAGGACAAGTTGCAAGGGAAAGTGGTGATTGATTTTGAAGAAATGGCCGATGGAAGTTTAACTTTCCAAGTCAGTTGTGGTTCTCCATCCATCCATGAACCAAGATGTATTATGATGTGAAGCAGACTTTTTGGTGGAGTGGAAAGAAGAGGAACATTGCCTAGTTTGTGTCTAAGTGCTTGGTGTGTCAACAAGTAAAAGCAGAGCATCATCATCTAGGAGACATGTTACAACCTTTACCTACTCCAGAGTGGAAGTGGGAGAATGTGGCTATAGATTTTATTTCAAGGATTCCTAAATTGCCAAGTGATAATGATGCAGTGTGGGTTATCATTGATCGACTCACTAAGTTTGCACACTTCATTACTATGAAGATGATTACTTCTTTAGATGTGTTGGCAGCACTTTATATGAAGGAGATTGTTTGGTTATATGTTGTCGTATCCATAGTTTATGATAGAGATCCTCTATTTACATTTAGGTTTTGGCAAAGTTTTCAGAAGGCTTTGGGGACAATGACTCACCTTAACTCGGCTTATCATCCTCAAACCAATAGGCAATCCGAGAGGACTATCCAGACCTTAGAGGATATGCTTCGAGTATGCATCCTTGAGTGGAAGGTTAGTTGGGAGCAACACTTGTCATTGGTGAAATTTACCTACCATGACAGTTACCAAGCTGACATCAAAATGTCTCTTTTTAAGGCATTTTATGGGCATCCTTGCCTATCTCCCATTTGTTGGAGTGAGGTTCGAGAGCATCTCCTAACTGGGCTAGAGAATGTGTAGCAGTTGGTGGAGAAGATTCGACTCATTCAGAAACGCTTACAAATAACTCAAAGTGGACAAAAGAGTTATGCAAATAAGCAGCAGATAGATCTAGAATTTCAAGTTGGCGACCATGTTTTCTTGAAGATCTCACCTTCTCAAGGCATAAAACAATTTGGCAAAAGAGGGAAGTTATCTCCTAAGTTCATTGACCTTTCGAAGTTCTTCAGCGGATTGGACTAGTGGCATATTGAGTGGCTCTACATCAGCTTGCTAACATCTACGAAGTGTTCCATATTTCTCTTCTACAAAAGTATGAGCCAGATCCATTTCCATCTTCTTAATTTCAAGTTATTGGAGGTAAAAGTGATCTTACCTATGTCAAGACACCAATGCAAATCTTGGACAAGAAGGAGAAGACTTTCATAAACAAGTAATTCAATTGGTGAAGGTCCTATGGCAGAACCACAATGTGGAGGAGGCAATGTGAGAGCGCGAGGATGAAGTTAGGGAGAAATACCCTCACCTATTCACCACAAGCCAATAGCAAATTTTGTGGATAAAATTATTATAAGGTGGGTAGGATGTAAGATATTCTAATTTATTAACTTTTTGATTTATGTAAAATTATTTATTTTGTAAGAACATATGTGTCATGTGTCTAGTTTATTAGTTGATTTCTTTGTCAAAACTATGTCAAAAATCATATGTATGTAATGAGTCTTAGAATATGATTTGAGGTTGCTGTGGTCGAGTCAAACTTGGAATTGAAAGGCTTGATAAATAAGAACAAACGTGTTTTTATTGATCAAGGTGAAAAACTGAAGAATGTGAAGGGTTTTGAAGCTTATTCAAATCACATTGGAATCCATAAATCACTTGGAAAATGTTAAGAAGTGATTACAAAGGTTTTAGAAAGATTTAGGGTAAAAAGGGCCAAAATGCTAAAAAATAGACAGAATGATTGATCGCTTATTAATTCAGTATTGTGCAAAATGATGCCGAGAGTTATCGATCAATTGATTGATCGATTCAAGAATTGTGCACATAAAAAATAGTGACTGATCGATCACTGTTTAAAACAATCAATTGTTTTAAAAATAGTTTACTTGATTTAAGACCTTCTAATTTCCATTTCTTTCCTTATTCAAGTACAAGTCCTAAATTGACTTAATAAGCTATATAAGGGTTATGAAATCGCAAAATTGGAGAGAGGAAAACCTAGAGGAGAAAATAGAAAGAGGGTTTATACCTTTGCTTATTATTTTTCAATATAGAATTCACTTGAGCTTTGTATTGAAGATCTATGGTGAATTGAAAGAGACAATCCACAACCAATAGAGCTAATACATAGAGTGTTCAAAGAGGAGTTGCAACATGTCTTCAATGGAAGATTAAAAATTTCCACAATGCCAAGGTTAAGACAACAAGAGGTGCTTGTTGAAGACTAGAAGGAGATATAGACAAGGCAAGGAGGAGAAAGTTTCAAGTGCTTGGAGAAGACTTGCAGGCCAACAACAATGATTTAAACAAGAAGAGCTTGTGTTAGAGTTATTGTTTTAAAACCTAGACCGACCCGACCGGTTCAACCAGAACCGGCACATGAAACAGGCCAGTCCGTTTAAATTACTGGGTCAATACAACCCATCCGATTTACATTGAACCGGCCGGTTGAACTGGTAAACCGGTTCACCAGGCTGGTCGGTTAGAAGGTGAACATACAATTTTTTTTGTAAGGAGTGGGATTCGAACCGGAGACATGAGAAACACTGCATGCCTTTACCAACTGGGCTATGATGGGTTAATGTTTAAACAAATATCTATAAGTTATTAATAGAAATGTGACAAAAACGAAACTGGAAATTTTGTTCACGAAGAGATTCGAACCGCCCTCCTTTCATTCTACAGACTACTTGCATTAACCTTGTAGGCTATCATTTTTTTGTGGTATGTTTAGTATCTGACTATTATTAAATTCTAATTATTGCGCAAACGGGTCAACCCGGCCTGACAACCAATCCGGGTTAGTTGCCCGGCCTGGTTCTAAAACACAAGTTAGAGTCTAAACAAGGTTGGTGATTTGCTTGTATCCATGTAAAGCCTTGGTTTCTAGTACATTGATTTGGTTTCTTTGGAACTACCGTAGTTTTTTACCCGAGTTGAGGTTTTCCACATAAATTGTTGTGTTCATGTATGGATTGATTTATGGATGAATGATTGATATTTTGAGAGTGAGATTGAGTTAATATTAGGTTTTAATCATTTCCGCTTAAAAAATTATGCATAAAGAGGCTAAAAATTTTAATCCTTACTTGTTGAAAGTACTAGTTTTAAGAGTAATCTAGTGATTGGAAGGTTGACTAGAAGGATATTAAACTATCATGTTTTACTTTGATTTGATTTTCTTAGGGTAATGGGTTAGTTTAGTTATAAATTTCTTAAGGTTTAATTTTATTTTAGTTTAGAATATTAGTGTCAACCTTGATCCACCAAAATTTTTACCTATTTAAGGGTATTTTTCTCTTTTTCTTGATCAAAGAAGCGGGACCCACATCTGTGTTGGATTGTGTGCTACACTTTTCGGCCACCAACCTTCTATTTATTTGTTTAAGTGGGCTTCGGTGTGATTAAATTAATTTTTGGAGCCTAATGTGCACTTATAGGGTCACTTAGGGCCTATTCACCTATTTTTCAAGCCTAGTAATCCAATTTCAAGCCCATTAGTCACTTACTATAAAAGGAAAAACTCTAGTACATTCCCAAATGGGGAAGGGATGAGATTAGGAGGGAATTTAGGGTTCTACCCCCATTTCCCAAAGGAGAAACTCATCTTAAGGTAAGATTTTCCCCCTTATCACACCATAATCCTTTTGATTTTTGTCTTAATCATCTCATCATTTACTTCTCCTATTGAATTCTTAGTTTCTTTCCATCAAGATTATCTATTTACTTTTGATTTAGAACCCTAATCGATGTGATTTTTCATTTTTGACATAAGGAAGTCTTGAATCTATCATTCTCATATTGATTAGAATCAATTACTAGGTTTTTATTATGACTAACTAAAAGCCCAAATTTTTGGGTAAGTTTTCATAAAGTTGAAGTTCATTTAAGGGTTTCACAAATTGAATAAAGGTAAGCGGTTTCATTTGATGTGGTTTTCTTGCATGTAACACTATGATTGTGAGTAGATTTAAGCTTTTGAAGCTTCTTCATGGGTCATGGTGATTTCTTAAAAACATGTGATTTCTTGTTGTTTTACTTGTTTAAGTATGAAAAATATTATATTTATAATGTTTTAGGCTTTTAATATATGATGTTTTAGGAAATTATATGGAATTTTGGAATGATTTTGCTTCATTTTTCTAGAGGAAGAAGATGAACCAGAAAGTGAAATGTCTCGACCATTCAAACGGTCATACTGCAGTTGGGTACATGGCCATTTTTAGTAAATTTTTGGCCATTTCTTTTTATTTTCTCATGATTCCAATTTACTATGACCATGATGACTAGGAATACTTATATATTTGTAACCTTAATTGCATATGAACCTTCTTTGGAATTCTTTTAGGTTAAGTATGAAGATGACTACTTGATTTAAAACCCTATTTTGATTATTTCTTCTTCTTTACTTCATAACTCCAGTAACTTTTGATCATATGGTCATGAGAGGATATGAATGCTTGCAGATGTCATTTAATTACATATGAGCCATGTTTCAATTGTTTGTAGCTCAATTAAGAACAATCCATGAATATATCTCCTACCTATGCTTATACGATTTTTATTTGTCACAAATAGATCATGTTTCATACATTTAAGACTGACTAGGGTATGTTTATCTAAACTTGCATCCATTAAACATTGCTTACATATGTATCATGTCGCATGTATCATGAGAATGACTTGTAAATCGAAGATCACTTGTGTTTTACCTTAATTAATCAATTAGATGTCGTAGTTTTTCAGATTATTGCATCGAGAGTTTATCGAATTGATTTTATGTTCGAAAGGATAGGGTACTTCCATTGGACATGGTTTTAAGTTCATTTGAGGATAGGTTTCCTCCTCGGGTGAGAAGAGAGAAATGTTATGATGAGTTAAATTAATTTGTCTTTCTAGACCTGAGAATCCAGACTAGTTAATCTGTGTGCACCAGCTTACCAAGGGGTAATTTCTCTATTAGGGATTTACGCAAATTGCTCCAGTTTTCCTTTCTAGGAATTCAGAGTTCCTTTTAGAAATTATAGGGTGAGCAGGTTTGCTAGTGCTTTAGCCAGGTTAGGCAAGAATGTTTTCTCTATAGTGAGAAATTCACCATATTATTTATGCACGTGTATGAATTATAATACTCATTGACATAGGTTGTATAGGGATAATGATGCTTATGTTTACACATGATGTATATGGAATGATTACACTTGAACATACAGGATGGAATGTAGTTTGATACATTTGATTATGCAGGATGAATGTAAATGTTGACACTAGATTCATACAGGATGTGAATGAACTATAAAACTTAAATGATTGCATAGGTTGGGCATGTGTGTTATGAAATATAGATGATCCTATGATGCATAGGTGGTGTGAATGTAAACATGAAATGTGATTGAACTCATGCTTCATAGGTGTAGATAATAGATATGTGACGCATATTTAAATTGATTTATATGGGAAGAATACATGTGGTGTTATCATGAGCTTATATTTCATTTTAAAACCCTTAACTGAGTTAAGCTCACCCCTCTTTATTTTGTAGTTTTGTTTTGAGGCTATATGTTGTGTCATGCAGGTGCTCCAGATGGATTATATGTCGAGCTTGAGGATGGGTATGCACCACGAGAGGGAACTAGATGCTTGTGTTATTTTAGACTTATGTCACGTATTATGTTGATGTTTGACTTGACTTTGTTTCATGCTTTTAATAACCTTGTGAGGGCTTAGACTTGTGGCCGTGTTGGCTTTAGACTTGATGCAGCCTTAGTGCTTATGACTACTTATTTTATGTGTTAATGTTGGTGTGATTATGACTAAGTGGAACTTAATAATTAATCTTTTTTTCCTTTCATTATTTTCTTTTGTACAAAGGTCATGTGATGTGTACATCGATAAAAACCTTTTTGGGTTAGTCTTCCGCTTTGTAGCGCCATGTCTCACCACCCTAGACTGGCTTTGCATCAAGTGGGGTGTGACAAATTTAGTGTACTATTTAGAGGCTAGGAAATCACGAAATTGAAGAAAAGAAAACTCAGAAAATCATAGAGAAGAGAAGAAAGTTTTTTTTTCCATTATTTTTCTAGAGGAGATCATCATTTAGCTTTATGTTTATGTTAATAGTGATTTCATGAAGATAGACAACTGAAAAAGAAGAGTCTCACACACCAATTCAAAGAGGAGTTGTAGCAAAATTTTCATAGGAGTTGAAGAGGATCAAGGCTAAAGTCAAAAAACAAGAGGAGCGTGTTGTTGTGGCTAGAAGGAGACAAAGACAAAGCAAATAGAAGCGAAGTTTTAAGTGCTCGAAGGAGAAGAAAATGACAACAATGAAAGGAATTTGTTGGAAGATCTAATCAAAAAGGAAGTTTTTGGGTTACAGTTAAACAATAAAGGTTAGTAGTTTGCTTGTGTCCATGTAGTGTTATACTATCTAGTGCATTAATTCTAGCCAAGAGTGGTTGTTATGGTTTTCTATCCTAGTTAGGGTTTTCCACCTAAAAATTGTATATGCTCATTGTAATTTGCATGCTTTATGGTTTGAATATTTGATAGGATAATCATGAATGCGTAGATACTTAGTTACCATGGCTTAGTAGAAATTCTTGTGCATAGAGGGTAGAAATTTTGATTCTTACTTCTATGAAGTACTAGTTTTAAAAGTAATCTAGTGATTCTCTATCACCATGTAAATGAATATTAAACTCACATACTTATATTGCAAGTCAAGTGATAATTGAGTGATGCTGAGCAGGGGATAGAATTTTTTCAAGGGATAGTTAGTAGTGAATAAGATAAAGAGAAACTTCAAGACTTTATAAACCGATTGATAGCACTTTCATTTCGTTGATGGTAGATTTTTATTGTAGCATTCTAATGAATATGACATTTATTATGCCCTTGCATTCATAATCTTATAAAAGGATGCTTAACATTATTTGTATTAGAAGTAGTTCAATTTCCTTTATATTATCCATACTGTTCTTAAGCAAATTGGTGGCTTGACTGTGTATTTTGATTGAACCCCAGGCCTGGGTTAAAAGTTGTTGTGTCCTCTAACTGATTCAAGTTAGGGGGCGTGACAGTTACCAGGGTCATTTTCCCACTTATGTGTCTGTAATACCCCGCTTTTTGATTACGTCTAACCAAGGGGGTTAGAGGTAATTAGTAATTTTTTAATAAATTATAGATGGTTTTAACCTTTAAAACCTCCGTAATTGATTAGTGCTAGAAGAAACAAGTGTAACGATTTGAAGAACGGGCAAAATGGAGGTCGAAATTGAAAGTTATGACCTCGACAATTGTAGAAAATAGGTGGGACCTACTTAGAAAGAGCATGATTTATTACTTTAAGTGGGTTAGTATCGAAGGGCTCGTCGATACGAGTCTAACGGTACCTAGAACGCGCAAATCTGAATCCGGGGTAGGAAGATACGCACGTTTGAAGATTTGAATTTATTAAAAAAACAAATAAAATAAACCGGCGCCTGAGCCGCGCAGTTCCATGGGCGCCGCCGCCTGAAACCATGGCGCCGCGGTTTTGGCGGCTCGGGGGTCTATAAAACCCCCATTTTTTTCCGATTTTTAGGCAATTCTTCTTCTCCTCCATTTCTGACCATTCTAAGGCCGATTAAGGCTGTTCAAGACCCGTTTCCTAGTAAATCGAGTGTGCTCTATACAATGGAGGGGTCCTTTCTTTGAGTTAGAGTTCATATAAGGAGGAAACGCCCCAAGATAAGGAGAGGTTCTGCCCATTATCTTTGAGCACTGACCAACTTCGTTTTCTCTGTTTCTAGCCATCCTAACTCCGATTTAGTCAATTCAAGAGGCGTTCTTGACTAAATCAAATGTGTTTTATGTGATGGAGAGTTCCATTTTTTGAGTTGGTGATCATATGAGGAGGAAATGTCTTGAGACCAAGAGAGGCTCTGCCTGTCATCCTCGAACACCGGAGCAAGAAAAAGAGACCAAGAGCAAGACGGAGTTCTGTCCGTAGTTACTGAGCCTCAACAAGAGAAACAATCTAGAGTAGGGGAGGTTCTGTCCACCGCTCATGGACGCAAAAAATGAGAAGAGTCTCCGGTAAGGAGAATGTTTGTACGTAATATTTCAGTGCAAGACGAGGGGCATATAAAGGCTAGAGGAAGCTCCGTCTACTACCTTCGGATCTGAAGGGGAGGACGCCCAGAAGGAGCGAGTAACTCCGAATATCAATACCTTACGAGACATGATGAGAGTAAGCATTTCTGATTTCCTATTTTAATTATAGAACGACATGTGCTAGTTATGATGTGTGCTATGCTACGATTCATATGCTTGCTATGCTTATATGCCATGATGTGTGCTTATATACCATGATGTGTGCTTCATATGCCATGATGTACACTTATATGTTATTATGTGTGTGGTCTCGCTCTAGGGTAGAGCGAGACGTGTAATATGTGTTTTTGGTCTCGGCTTAGTGATAGAGCAAGACGTGTATATGTATATATGATCCCTCTCGGTGGTACAGCGAGATGTATGATTTCATTGATTTATTAACTTCCGCTTGACTCTGATATATGATGAGTTTCTGTATAGCTCCAATTAAATATCAGTATATATGTATTTTAACGTATATAATTTTGCGACACTTGTTGCATGTATTAGCCATTAGGCAGAACTACATTTGGATCCGATCATGTTGGAATAATATCTAATACGTAAGTAGGCAACCAATAGTAAGGCAACATTGGCCCGATCTAAATTATTTATAATAATATGTTTTATTCTATTTTATATGCGATGAACTATGAAGCTTCATTGTGTGTATGTATTTGTTACAACCTAAGTCTAAGTACGAGGAAGCTTTGAAGCTCCGTAGTGCGTAGACAAACGGTACCTCTCGCACATAGACGATGATTCCTGACTTAAGGAAAAGAAAATTTTCTATTGGTGATTTTGTGGGCCCGGCTCAGGTCGGGCCAATACAGTGTCATGCCTAGGGGTGTCAAAAGCACAAGCCTACTCGCGGGCTAATCTGTGGCTCACTACTATGGGCCGGACTTGGGTCCAACCCACTTTTGTTGCAGGCCAGCCCTTTGGGGGAGTGGGTCATGCCCGGTCTAGGTTTCCAGGCTCTTGGGCTAGTAGGCTTGCTCCCAACTGGCTATGGGCCAGCCCGCAAACCAGCTCCAACAGGGCGATGGATCTGCCATATGGACCTATCAATCACCAAAAATAGCTAGTCAACCCACTTTGTATAGGTCAATCAATCGCCCTCAGGGGGCAATTGATTGGCCTTAAGGGCTTTTCAAGTTTTTAGCTATTGGGGCACTAATACAACAGCTAAGAGGGTCTTTTTAAATAATTGAAAGAAAAAGTTAATTTGGAGGGGGGTAATTCAAAATTGTCACTCCCCTCTCAATAAAGCAGTTTTGACCCTCTCAACTTAAAGAAAACTATCATTTTCAAGGGTAGGATGTAAAATTTTAACATTTGAAAATCTATAAATAGGGGAACGTTTAACCTTCTCTTCACCCTGTCATTTACTCTTTAAGACTAACTCTCCTCTCCTCCGTACTCTCAAGCTCTCAATCACTAGTTTTTAGTTTTAATTAAAATTTAAGATTAAACTTTCAAGTCTCAAGAACAAGAACTTCCTGTCAAGCACAAGTCTCAACTCTCAAGATTCCTTTCCATTTTTATTGAAGCATCAAGTGGGCAAGATCAAATCAAACATCAAACAAAAGGTAAGCAATTATTATTTAATAATTTAAAGTTTATGTTAAGTAATTTTAATTTGCACTTTAATTTAAAGTTTATGTTATTATTTTTTTGAAAACTGCGTCCCACTACAATGCCACACCCCTGACAATGAAGTAGTTTCCAATTTTTCCGAAGAAAGTACTACCAAATCGATTGATGAAGTACTTCCACCAATGCTTTTGATGATTGGGGAAAGAAAAAAGCGGTAAACTTCCATGGCGTGGAGCCACATGAAGAAAATTGAAGATCGTAAAGGCTGATTATAACTATTGCAAAACAATCCTAAATATTGGAGGTGGGGTACTGAACAGTTTATTTGATATGTCCAAACAATCCCAGCTAGGTGCCTTGAGCTCTTCGTCCACTTTTCTTAACACTTTCACTTTCAATTAAGATGTAAATCAAAGGGAGCTCATGAAGTATATTGTGCACACCGAGCAACCCTTCTCCTTTGCTAATGACGAACTCTTCAAGACCTACGTGAGGCAAGCTCTCAACCCGGCATTCAAACAAAATCACATGCAACACTCTAATGAAAGATTTTCAAACTATACAAAGAGTATAAGGTACAACTTATGAATACTCAACTCATAATTCTTGGCAAGGTTTGTTTCACTTTCGATATTTAGACTAATAACCAAGACATTCAATATGCATGTGCTACAACTCATTTTATAGAGGAAGAATGGAGATTACATAAGAGCATAATTCATTCTAATATGATAGAATGTCTCCATTATGCCTTAATTATTGAAAAATCATGGATATCTATTTTAAATAAAATTTCATTAATGATAAAATTATGTATATTACTTTAGATAATTTTTCTAATAATATTTCCAATGTAGAACTTTTAGAATTTCATTGTAATCACATTAGTTCAGTTTTAGATGTGCATGTAACATAATTAATGTAATTGTTCAAGATGGTCTAAATGTAGTTAAACCCCATATTCAATTAATTAAAAATATTTTGTTGGATATCACTTCTTCACCTTTTAGAATACAAGAACTATAAGATTTGTGTAAATTACATTGTAAGAAATATAGAAAGTTTCAATTAGATGTTCATCATAGGTGGAATATCACTTATTTAATGTTGAAATCATGTGAAGGATTAGAAAATTTGATAATTTGTTGTGGTAAAGAAAAGTTACCCAATCTTAGACTTAATGAAGGTCATTTTCACATTTCTACTTATTTGATGCATTATCTTTCTATTTTTATAATGCTACTAAAAAATTGTTTGGAGTTTATTATGCTACTTCTTCTTTAATTTTGCGTCACTTGTATGAAATAACATGTACATTTGAAAATTATAGAAGCAATAGACCTTTTGCACATCTTGTAAAGGAATTTAAAATTTAATAAATATTGGTTTATTGTTCCTATGATTTATTTGTGCTAATGGATCCTAGGGTTAGCTTAGAAGGTCTACAAATTTTAATAAATGGTATATGTGAGAACATGAGTCCCTATGTTGATAATAATGATGATTTGTATATGAATAGAGGAAGTACTTTGCACTCTTTGTATATTTTTATGAAAATACATATAGGTTGAGACAGAATAAATCAACTCCTTCTTCTATGTACTATGCCCCTTACTTCACATAAAACTAAGACATGGGTGTTACTTAAAATAAGTAAACAAAAATATTCTTCTTTACAAACTAATTTTAGTTCTTTTCTTACTGAGGAAGAAAGTAATAATTTGAATATTTTAAATTAGTGGCAAACACATGGAAAGAACTATATTGTATTATCACCTTAGCTCCTGATATACTAATCTCCGTGATATCCACATAGTATCATAATCTACTTTTAGTGCAAAAAGTTTGGTGTTGGATAATAGGTGAAATCAACTAAATCGTGATGGGGTGGAGGCATGCGTATGCTTGAAGGATTCGTTGGATGCAGAAAGAAGAGCACAAAGTAATTTTTATTTATTTTTATATTTGAGGTTTTAAATTATAATTACAAATTAGATAGGTGAGTAGGTGCCAACCTAATTATAATGAACTCATTTTATATTGATGCAATTCTAGCCTCCATTTTAAAAATAACAAGAATTATAATAAGTTTTATTTATAGATTTTCTATGTTTTTTGGGCTGCAGGCCATACTAGGCTTGCTCCTGATCCGAAAGGGTCATGCCCGACCCGCTGCCACCCCTAATCATGCCTCACATGTATGCAATTGTACTTTAGGAATTATCGCAGACTTGATCACATATTTAGTATTCTTTAGGAGTTCAAGTCTGCAACTCAATTCCTTGAGGATTTAGTGAAATCACTCTAAACTAGGTATGCGGTTTTTGTATACAAAGCAACATGAAAAATGAAAAAATATGTAACAAGTAGGATATTTATTCAAAAGCTTATTTACTATGAAATCTGAATGGTGGCAACTTAACTACTTGTATGTCAATGAAAGTGAAAATGCTTTTTACAATATGAGATGAAACTACTATATTAGTTATTTTACTTTTTATTATTTATTTTCTAAGTGTTATACAGATGTTTGGGCCCTTAAAAGCTTGTAGCTCGGCCGTGCCCACCTATTTTTAAGGCGGGGCCAACCTTTTATAGGGGTGCACCATAAAATTGGAATTGAATCGGGTGAAACCAAACCGAAATTTAGTAATTCGGTTCAATTCGGTTCCTGATTTGGTTTCGGTTCGATTCCTATAAAAAAATCGAATAAATTTTGGTTTGGTTCAGTTTTAAGGAAAAGAAATTAAATTTTTATATAAAAATGTATATGATAAATGACTTAAGCTGCAAAGTTGGTAATTTTATATTATATCTACTTGATTTTAATTTATCAAAATAATTTAATTAAAATATTTAAAGAGAGAAAGAGGAGAGAGGTAGGGAGAGAATGAAGAGAGAGAGAAAGGATAGAGAGAGTGAGTGATGAGAGAGAGAATGAGGATAGAGAGCGGACAGGGAGATGAATTTAATTTTAATTTTTGAAGATTTTTTTAAAATATTATATTTTAATAATAATAATAAAATAAATAATATTAGTGATGCATATTAATTTATGTAGCTAATATACTAGGTATTAGCGACACATACAATGAAAGGTCACTAATACTTGTATATTAGCAACACATATTTCTATGTGTCGCAAATAATATATACACATATATATATATATATATATATATTTTAAAATAAATTTTTAAAAATAAAAAATTAAAATTAGAGAAGAGAGATGGTAAATAGAGGAGAGAGGGGGAAAGAGAGAGTAAAGAGAGAGAGGAGAGAGAGTGAGTAAAGAGAAAGATAGGGGCTTGAGAGAGTGTGTATGTTGAAAAAGAAGAAGGAGATAAATTTAATTTTAATTTTTTCAGATTTTGATGAAATGTTAGATTTGAAAAATAGTAAAAAAGAAATAAAAATAAATATTATTAACGGTGTATAGTAATATGCTTTTCTAATATACTAGATATTAGCAACACATACCGTTATGCATCGCTAATATTTAGTATATTAGCAATGCATATTACTATGTGTCGCTAATAATATTTATTTTATTTCTTTTTTATTATTTTAAAAAAATATAAGAACACAAAATTAGAGGAGAGAGAGTGTGTAGAGAGAGGAGAGAGACAATAGAGAGAGGAAAAGAAAGCGAGTGAAGAGTTTTGTTTTCCCAACAATTGATTTTACCAGGAAAACCAAGTGTTCTAGTTGAAAACTAGGTATTTTAGTGTCTATTCACTTCATGAGGAAAACTTTATACTAACAAGTTAGCTAAATTTTCAACTTTAGGGCCTTTAGGATAGTAAAAGGATAAATTCTCAAACCTTTAATCATATAGATTTGTTTTAGTTGCATAAATGTGTTGCGATAAACATCATATATAAGAGGGTGGATTCTCCTTTTGGACGTCATGAACATCCTGCTCAATATTGCCCAATACATTATTTTTCTAAGCCTCCAGAATAATTTAAAGCCTTGTTAGCTTATTACTAAAAACTGGTAGAGGGGATGGAACCTACCAAATTTTAATTACAAATTGTTTGAAATCTACTCGTATACCACATATAATTTTAATCTTATCCAACCAATGTTTGATGCATAAGACTAGAGGAGGGGGTTCTTGAGGCCAGAATCCAGCTCCCCAGTCACCCCCTCTCTAACCCAACCTCCCCCCTTCAATTTTTTACCCCCTTGTCTAGTCTGTCAAACTGGAGAAGGGGGCTTTGGGGGCTGGAATGTAGCTCGCTACTAGATTCCAGCTCCCTCCTCTCCCCACCCCCTTTCCCTCTACCGAGTCGCCCCCTCTCCTCAATCCCCTATCACCCCCCAACCACTTTGTTCTCCCTCGCTCCACAACGGCGACTCTAGATCTGGCACCTTCGCGGGATTCCGGTGCCACCCCCATCGTCCACCATAGTATCTTCTGCCGGCGCCCCTCCAATCATCCCGTCTACGGGGGGATTTTTTATTAAATTTTTAAACCTTTTACTGACACTTCCAAATCCGTAGCTAAAGGTTTTTTCTAATTTTTTTAGTTCTTTTGACGTGGTAGTGATGCATTACAATATGTCGCTAATACACAAAAATTCTTTTTTAAATACAATTTTTTCATTAGTGCTGCATTTTAGAAGCGCCTTTAAAGACTATTTTTTATAATTTTTGAAATTTTATTTGTTGCTAATCAATTTTTTATATGTTATTATTATCTACATATATACAAGCATCACTAATAAGATGTTTTTTATTTTTTATTAATTTTTTTATATTAGTGACTCTTAATAAAGTGTGGCTAACCAATTATTTGTGACACTAATGATAGACTACTAGTGACACTTTGTCTTAAATATCACCAATGAGAATGGTGACTGAAGTTTTATTGATGCATTTGGCAATACTTTGTAAGCATCACTAATAGTCTTTAGTGTGACTTAGAGTACTACTAGGAACGCTTAAAAGTGTCGCTAACCGTACTATTTGTTGCAGTGACCACTTCATAAATACAATATCAAATTTGAAAAGTGACTTGTATTACATAGCTTTTGTGTGGAGCTAGCGGTTGGACTTTATTGGTAATGGGAGAGTAACATTTTTTCATAGTCAATATACATATTTTTAGAACAAATTACATTAATTGTATTATGTTAAATTGGAAATATTGATTGTGCTTTTAAATTATGTTTTCCCAACAATTGACTGTACGAGGAAAACTAAGTATTCTAGTTGAAAACAATGTATTTTAGTGTCCACTCACATCATGAGGAAAACTTTATACTTCTAGGCTAGATAATTTTTAAACTATCTAGTCAATTAAACATGAATGACAAATTTGTAGCCCTTAAAAGAGTGATTAGTGAGAGCATGCGTGCATAATGTATCCCTTAGTAGTCCAGCGTTTTCCTCCATATAGGAGTATAAGCAACAATACGAGGAGAATGCTGTTGGCGTTCAATAATCAAAGGATCCCATGATAGCAGTAACAATATTTGAAGCAACTATCTCAACCAAATTTAAATTCGGATATTCAAGAATATCACAGACCCGTTCTTGAGCGTTGTCATCCTCATCCTCTGGCTTTACTGGTTGCCAAATTATAACAATTAAACCCACTGTACAAGAAGAAGGCCCCGGCAACGAAGGATGTCATCAGGCGGCCGGCGCAGTACTGCGTGCATATGAACCTGCAGGGCCCTGTTTGGCCTTCTGTGCGTTAGTTCTTGTCAATTCTTTGCGTGCAGTCTCCTCTGGTAAGTCAGGAGCAGTTTCCTGCGCAACAGTTATCCTAGTGCAAGAGGCAAGGTCTTCTCTAGTCAGTCCTTCTTCCCTGTGTGGTGGGAGGTAGGGTCTTCTCTGGTGCAATGTAGAGAAGTTCCCTGCGTGGTTTGCTGCCCAACAGATCTACTAGTGCAAGAGACAGGGTCTTTTGAGCAAGGAGATGACGAGTCACGTGGTTTCTTGCACTTCTTGGTTGCTTCTGCAGCCGGCATGGAAGCCTTACAACGGCAATGGTGCCGCCAAGCCATAGTTTGGCTGGTGAAAATGCGTTGGGGTAGTTGTCAGGCGAGGGTGCAAAAGCATGTACGAGGGCCACATTGGAGGTCGCTGCTGGATGAGGAACAGAGGCTATGGAGGTGGAAGTGGACGGAGAGTTCTATTCTATGAGACCTCGCACAGATCCAATGAGGATGAAGAGTGACCCCCACTACTTTGGTCGGGCTAGCAAATCCCTCGCAGGGATCTGATAGTTGCCTACGTACCCCGGAGGGATCAGACCTCACGTAGTTCTACCTCTCCTCTGCCCACACCCTCCCTTATATAGACAACCACACCTAGTTCTACTGCAGTTCAGTTGGCAAAAGGAAGTTGTTTCCAATCAGGGAAACTTCCTGATTAATTTCCTCCTCTACTTTCAGTTGAGTTGGGAAAAGGCAGTTGAGTTGTTTCCAATCAGGGAAACTTCCTGATTGCCTCCTCTAGTTTCAGTTCAGTTGGGAAAAGGCAGTTGTTCCAAACATAATCAGGGAAACTTTCTGATTAATTTCCTCCTCTACTTTCAGTTCAGTTGGGAAAAGGCAGTTGTTTCCAATCAGGAAACTTCCTGATTTCCTCCTCTACTTTCAGTTCAGTTGGGAAAAGGCGGTTGTTCCAATCAGAGAAACTTCCTAGTTTGTGTCGTGCCTATGTTGTGGAAACTCAATTTTAAAAGTGTTTGTACCATGACATGATGATTGCGAAGCTTATTTTGATGAGGTTGTCTCGCTTACTTCAGTTCACAAAGCTCGACGTTCCTTTTCCTCTAGTAGTGATTGAATTGATTATACTACGATGGGGTTTCTGGTATTTATGCCAAGTTTAATTTGTTGAAGTTAAGTATTCAAGATATGTTCAACTAGCTCATGACAGCTATTATATTAGACTAGTTGATGGATATTTTGTTTGATATTTACACTCAATACGAAACTTAATTAACATCCTTTTAAGTGTGGCTGACAACAATATGAACCTTGTTCAGCTGTTTTTCTGAATAATATGCGTAGAACAAAACTAATTTAAAATTTTACTACTTTACATACTTATTTATACAAAAAAATTATTTAAATAATTTATAGAATTAATTTACAGAATATTCAAAAGTAATGTAGCCTAAACTGTATTTTATTATATCCATGTGGATTAAGAACTATAATTGATAAATTATATAAAAGTACATTATTTGTTCAATGTTGACTGCTAAAAAAGTTGATTTTTAGTTTTAAAATTTGTTCCAAACATAATTATCTCTTCGCATATCGTAATTTATAAATATATGGATTGAATTGTCTATAAATAAGACTGCTTAAGTTTAAAATTGTAAATCTATAAATAATAAATTTAACACTTTCTCTTTGTCTTTAAGAGTGATAGTCTTTTGTTATTAACTTACACATTTGAATATTATTTATTGTTTCCCTTAAGTTGTGTGTGTGTTTTTTTTAAATGCATAAAAAGTTCCTTGGCAGGTGAGGTTCATTGTGTATCTATATAATAGATGTAAATAAGAACAAATGAGGACCTTAAATTGCATGTGAAAAGCTTATTGATGTACCTTCCAATAGGGGATTTTCTAAAGATATTGGATTATTTGTACCCATTTCTTTAATAGATTTCCAAGTTTAAGTTAAAGTCCTATTGTTTAGCTTGTAAAGCTCTATTTATGTAAGCTGATGTTGTTAATATTGGGAACGCCCTTTTGTTGAAGAGGACTTTCTTCATTCATTGATTCACTAAAAAAATTTAACATGTGTGTATTACTGGTGGGAGGGGGTGGGGGGTGGGGGAGAGACATAGGGAAAGAGGGGGAAGCCGGAGAAAGTAGGAGGCTATGGGTGGCAAATTCTGGCTTCCCGTGAATTCCGGCCCCCAACCCCCTCATCGGTCCCTCTCCCCCCTCTCTCCCCGTGTCCCTCCACCCTCCGTTCCCTCCTTGATTTTCAGAGGAGGGTGGGGGGAGCCAAGGAGGGGAGGAGTGGGATGGAGGAGGCTTCAGATGCTGAATTTTTTCTCCGCCACTGGATTCCGGTGCCGGTGCCATACCCCCCACCCACCTCGACCCCGGGCTTTATGAGAGGAGGAGGAGGAGAAGACAGGGGGCAAGCAATTTTAAAAAAATTACATTTTAGTGGGGCTTAAGAAGCATCGCTATTTTTAAAAAAAAATTGCATTATTAGCGACGGTTTTAGTTGTGTTGCTAATAATGTATTATTAACAATGCTTATTAACAATGCTTATTTATAAAATGTTCTTAAAAAGTTTTAGCAACTGATGAAAAATGTTGCAAATATTTTTATAATTTTCAATGATATATTAAATATAAGCGACACTTTGGAAAACGTTGTTGATAATGTATTATGAGTGACGTTTTATAAGAATCATCACTAATAATCTAATTCTTAGTGATGATTTTACCAGTGTCACTAATAATCTTTTAAATAGAGACGGGTTGCCAAGTGTCACTCATAATGAATTATTAGAAACACTTAAAAAGGACCTCTAATAATTTATTATTAGAGACACTTATAAAAGAGTTGTTATTAATCTAATTTTGTGATAAAAAAAATAAAATGTTGCTAATAAGCAGGTGTGATAAGACTATTATAGACTATTTTAGCTAATAGTCCTTTTTGTTGAAGTTATCCAAAGATGTCTTTCATCAAATGTAAGATAAATGCAAAATCAAAATATTGCATTGCATCTGACGACTTACTATCTTTATCCGTTGGATTTGAACTTGAACCATTCTCCAAAATAATGTCAAACACGTGAATAACAAAAGAGAACATTAATATAAAACTCCTCAATGTTCCATAGTGCAAACTGCAACATGTATCACTTGTTCAATTGAGTTTAACTTCTTGATTCAAACCTTTTCCACATAAAAGTTCTTTGGTACATAGTGCCTCAACAATTATGCTAACATTTATATCTCCAAGAGTATTATGACACTTGTGGCTCCCACAATGTTCACCAAATTTCTTACAAGAATAAAAAGTAAAAAAATTGAATATGATTTTTTGCCACAATGGATATAAAATGGTAACCGATTATCCTTCGTAATCAATATTTGGAGGCCATTAAACTCCCCTGTATATTACTAGCCCCATATTAACCTTGACCACGTAATCTTTCTAGGCTCAATCTGTGTTTAGGAAAAAATGTTTCAAATGCGGGGTCCACAGCGGGTCTCACCCCTTAACTTTTTAGAAAATAGTCAAACATTCAAAAAAATTAGAAAAATTTGAATTGACTTATGTAAATATAAAAACCATCAAAGTGAATTTTTTTATTATTGAAACCATATTTAACCACCTTAAATTTTAAAATAATTCAAAAGTTGCCAAATTTAACATTAAGTACACAAGAACAACCAAACAAAATTAAATTAAATGGCTTAGGATTTAGGGATCTTACAATGAGATCTTCCCCTCTTTGCCTGGCACCAGGAGGGAGGGAGGGGGATTGCATGAAAGAGGGAGAGGGATAAGTGGGGGTGGGGAAGGGGAGATAGGGGCGGCGCCAGATTTCCGGCAATGTCCTTCTCCTCTTCCCCCCCACAACTGAAGAAGCAGCTGGGGAGGGAGCCAGGGGAGCGGAAGAAGGGGGGTAGAAAAGTTTGGCCAGAGGAATAGGCAGTGGAGGGTAGACTAGATCCAGGGGGCACTATTTGGATCCAGGCGACAAGTGACAGAATGGATCCTCTCTGGCAGGGGGGACAAGATTTGGGGCGGTGGGGACATAATGAATCCTCTCCTACAGTGAGTGGAATGGATTTGTGGCTGTGGGGGCAAAGTGAATTGAGGGTGGCAGGTGGACTAAATCTTCTTCTCCGGTGGGGGACAGACTTGATCTTGGGCGGCGGGGGAGCACTGGGGGGCAAGGGGCTCAGAGGGGTGGACATGAAGCAAGGGAGGCAACTTGGAGAGAATAAGACTGCACAACAAAATTTTCCTATGGAAAAATATATATTGCCGCATGGGTGTTTTTGCCTATGCAGTAGAAATATCGACTACAAGGGTCATTTTGCACATGCAGTGGAAATATCACCCACACGGGTGATTTTGCAAGTGTGGTGAAAATATCAACCGCATGGGCAAAATTTTCGCTCGTATGAGCAATTTTTGCAATATGTTCTTTATAAAATGCTTGGGAAGCGTCGTAAATAATAATTATTTGTTACGCTTCCCTTAAGCATTGCAAAAGCATCAATTTTTAAGATGCTAAGATAAATGCATCTTAAGTATTCATATTTGTGACTTTTCGTTAAGTGTCGCATATATTTGATGTTTGCGACCATTATGAATACGTGTCGCCAACTGTGCATTATTAGGGACACTTATTATAAAGAGTCACAAATACTATTATTTAAACTCATTTCCCCTCTCCTCCCACTCTTCTTTCTCTCTCTCACCTCCCTCCACACTCTCTCACCCTCTCACCCTCTCTCCCTCTTTCCTCTCTCTCCCTCTTTCGTCCCTCTCTCTTCCTCCTCTCTCTCCCTCTCCTTAATTTATAAATAGAAGATACAATACAAAATTAAAATTAAATTCCTCCCTCTCTTTATACTCTCTCCTCTTTCTCTACACTCTTCCTTTCTACACTCTCTACTACTCCTCTCTCTCTCCCTCTCTCTATCTTTCCTCTCTTCTCTCGCATCCTTTTCTCTCCCTTCCACTCTCTCTCTAATCCTCTTTATGTAAGGACTATCATTTTTGAACCGGTTTTATTTTAAATTTATTTATTAGTTAATGTTTGGTTTACACGTTTTCTAATCTAAATTCTGTGGTTTTCAAAGATAAATGAGATTTCTAAAGGTTTTAAGGTAAACTAACTCTATATGTATGAGTTTTAAGTAATTTTTAGTCAATTCTTAATTTTGGGAATAGGCTGAGAGGAGGTGATTAGGGCCTAGTTCCCCAATTAGGCCCGGATTAGAGGAGATTAAAGTATGTTTTTCCATAATTAAGCTTAAACCTAAGATTTTCTCCTAATCCTTTCTTAATCCAACATTTCCCCTTTGATTTCAAGCATCAAAGTTATTGATTTACTCTCTTACTTCAAATCCTACTTATTAAAATTCATTTTTTATGCTTAACAAACCCTAGATCTAAGATTTCTTCAAGGTTTTCAATATTAAATCAATTTTTAATAGAGTTTAACTCAGACACTATGTTTTTGGAAGGTTTTCAACAAGGGTAAAGGTCAAATCCGAATCTAAATAAGTGACAAGGTAATGGGTTTTCAAATCTCAGTATTCTTATGGTAAAATCTTGATTTTTATGCTTTATTTGGAATGAATTTGTTTGATTTAGTGCTTTAATGGTGAGATTAGTAAATGTTAATTTCTTGATCTGATTTCTTAGGGCTTTGTTTTAGAATGGTATAGATTAGTGTTCTGGAAGGTTTCATGAGTTTTTGACAATGTTTGGTACCATGGATGAAGATTTGAATGTGTTTTTATGTTGTTTCGGTTTTGAAATTCGAAATGAAGAAGGTCAAAACTGCTGTGATGGCATTAAAACGGCCTGCCATGGCATTATAATGGAAACACTACATTTTTGACTAATTTTCAGTATAGCCCATCAAGCGTCCCTATAGGGCATTCGAACGGCTACACGATAGTTTTTGCTATTTTTAAAACTTATGCACATTTCAATATTTTACTTCATTTAATGATTCTAATGGTTATGAGAGGTATTATATGATGATATTAGGCTACTGGAGGTGTAGAATTGATGATGGAAAATTTATGGAATGTGTTTAAGTATAGTCTTTTGGCATGATATTATGTTGATAGTTATGCGTATTGATATTGAAGTACCTTGAACTTGTGCATGTTGGCAATTCTTGTGATTGGAATATGTTTCCAGTAGGGATGTTATGAGAAAAATGGTAGGATGAGTTTTCCTATAATGAGTATGATTTATGGGTGATGGATGTGCTCATGTCGTAGCTTAATGTGTGGACAAATCATGGTTGGGGATGATAATGTTCAATTTCACATGGATAGATTTAAGCTTTGTGGTGGATTTTGCTTGTGATTTCAATTAAAATTCATTATTTTGAATAGGTTAAGCATGCATAGGTTACATTATGAGTTTATATCAAAGCATTGGTTGTATGCTTAGATATGCATGAACACACATGTATGGGGAATTTACTATGACATTGGAGTTAATTATGAGGTGATTATGATGCATGAGGGGACTAATTAGGACCACATTCTATGTGTTGGAATCCACGTAGGTCCTTCTCACGGATGTATCATGTTATCATGCATTATGAATTGGTGTTCATGGATGAAGTTTTATCGTTGGTTTACCGGAATTTAATCGATTGTGTGCAATGCTTGCGATTGCGTGCCGGATTAATCGCTCGGTGAATTAATCGAAACATGTTTGGTCCAAAAGGACATGTTTTCGATTTAAGTTCCTATGTGGAACGTGTATACTCCCCGAGTTGGGTCTAGAGAAATGGAATTATGTGGGGACGAGTTGTGAACTTGTCCTACGGATTTGAGATTATTATTATGAGTGTCATCTGGACCTTGAGAATCCAATGTGGTATGCTGTGTGCACCCGCTACCATGCGTTCTAGGGTTCCCTGTGTGGGAATTCGGGCTCTCCCCTCCGCAGGAGATGTCCCTGGCGAACACCCCTGCTCTAGATTCTCTGTGTGAGAATGAGACATCCTTGGCCAAGATCGTCTAGGGCGAGCAGCTTTAGGGATTGACAACCCCGACTCTTTTACATTTTCTGTGTGGAAATTTGACCGTGTCTTGCCTTTGTGGCCTTGACCATGTCCTACCTGTGTGGCAATGCTTGTGTTTACTCCTTAATGGAGGCATTCACTATTTGTATTGATGCATGTCTATTATGAATGTTATGCATGATTGTGTATCATGTGCTTGACACATTTGTCATGCAGGGTGAATAAATTTGATGTGATATGAATGCTTGATCAGAAATGGTGTGTTTGAGAAACTATCATGCAGGTTTATGTGATTGAATGCATGATCATGAATGGTGTGATTAAGACACTATTATGTAGGTTTATGTTTTATGAATGTAAGATCAGAAAGTGGTATAACATGTTAATCATAGATTTGATTTGCTTCATTGACATGCCGTTGTATTTTTTGGTGATTATAGTTATATTCAAAACTATTATTGAGTTTTTATAGTCACCCTACTTTCTTGTTTTGTTTTGGGGCTGCGTGGCGTGACAAGTCTATATGGGGAAAGGTCGGAGAGAGCTTGGGAGTAGTCGTGAAGGCTCCTAGTTTTGCATGTCTCTTCATTTATCTTATTTTGATATTAGAATCTTGTGGATGATCCTTGTCTTAGATTTGTGAAATACTATGTTTTAGTTCTTTGAGACTTGTTTTAGAGCCAAGTGTGTGGCTATGAATTATTAGTATGTGGGTTTGAGATTATGGTTTAATTAGAGTTTAACTCTTTTGGTTCTACCTATTTACTCTTGCTCAAAGTAGTGCATAAACTCCGTAAATTTCATTGCCCGTAGTTGGGGCACAAGTCTTCCGCTATTTTCCCCAATCGTTTCAATCCGTCTCCCCTGTGCATTGGTTCGGCCCTTTGACTGGGTTCGGCCAGGGACGGGCAGTGCCGGGGCATGACACTTTCTCTCTCTCCTTTCTCTATATATGATCTCTTTCCTTTCTCTCTCTCTATATTCTAAAATTAAATATATCTTATCCCTCTCTCTACTCTCTCCTCTAACTAGCTACCCTCTCTCCCATCCTCTCCCTCTCCTCACTATCTCTCTTCTTCCGAACTCTCTCTCTCCCTAACTCTTTCCCTCCCCTCTCTTTTTTTCTCTCCCCTCTCCCTCTTTTCCCCTTGTATCTCCTTCTCTCTCTCTTCTCCACTCTGTTGATATCCTCTCTCTCATTTTTTTTTCTCCCTATATTTTAAAATTAATAAAAAATAATTATAAGGTATTAGCGAAGCATAGGAATTTATGTCGCTAATATGCTTAGCGAAATATAAAAATATGTGTCACTAATAAGCTAGGTATTAGGCATGCATATTTTTATCTATTGTTAATACTCTACGTATACTAGTATGCATCACCAATACCAAGAGTATTAGTGATGCATGTTCATACGCATCACAAATACATTTTATTTTTTTTATTAACTTTTAAAAAAATATAATAAAAAATCATAAAACACTGAAAATTCAATTTCTCCCTCTTTTTAGTCTCTCCTCTCTCTATCTACTCTCTCTCCTCTATCTACCCTCTCTCTCTCTCACTCTCTCTCTCCCCATATCTTTTTCCCCTCCCTCTTTTTTCTCTTCCCTCTCCCTCTTTCATCCCCTTCTATCTCTTTCTCACCCTCCACTCTAACTCCTCTTTCTCTCTATATCCTTTTTCTCTATATATATTTTAAAATTAATATAAATCAATTATAAGGTAATAGCAATGGGTAAGGAATATGTGTCACTAATACACGAAGAATTAGTGACACCTAAAAATATGCATCGCTAATAACAATGGTATTGGCGAACTAATATGTTTTAATTTTCATTAATTTTCTATTAAAAATATATTACTCTCTCTTCTCTCTCACTCTCTTTCTCCCTATCTCTCTCCCCTCTCTCTTTTTCTCTCTCCCCTCCCACTCTTTCTTCCACTACTCTCTCCATTCTCTCTCCTTTTCTCTCTCTATGTATTTTAAAATTAATAGAAATAAATTATTAGGTAAGAGTGATGTATAAGAATTTGTGTCGCTAATAGCTAAGAATTAGCAATGCAAAAAAATATGCATAGCTTATCCCAAGGGTATTAGCCACATATACTCATATGTGTCACTAATACGAAGGGTATTTACGACGCATACTCGTACATGTCACTAATACAAAGAGTGTTAGTGATGCATATCCATATGCATCACTAATACGTTTCATTTTTTCATTAATATTTTAAATAAGAGATATAGTTAAAAATTATTAAAAAATCAAAATTAAATTTATCCCACTCTATGTGCTATCTTCTCTCTCTCTCTCTCTCGTCACTCTCTTTCTTCTCTCTCACACACCCTCTCTCCCCTCTCTCTTTCTCTCTCCCCTCTCCCTCTCTTTTCCCCTTCTATCACTTTCTCTCTCTCCTCCCTCTGTATTCTCTCACTTTTTGTCTTTTTTCTTTTCTTTGTTTTTTATTTTTAGCGACATTCGCATTTGAGCGATGTAATGGGTTACTGATTGTGACATTTATAACATAATGTTGCTATACTTTGAATTTGCGACACTTAACATGCATCAAATTTTAAATGAAATATAGGTGAAAGCACCATCGTTTCTTCCCATGAGTGGCCAGGCAAAAATATCACTGGGCCCGCTTTAAATCCACGCCAGCCCCATCTTCCTTCTACCACCTCCCTCCAATCCCTCAGTCAACTGGAACCTAGCCCACCCTCTCCCCTGTCACCACCCCTCCCTTCAGTTTTCCACCAGCTGCCCCCACCTCCCCGACTCACTTTTCAGCCACCCCTCTTCTGGTTTGTAAGACTGGAGGAGGAGGCTCTCAAGGCGGGAATTCAACTCCCCCTCTCCCTGGTCACCGCCTCTCTACCCAACCTACCCCCTTCATTTTTCTGCCCCCTCATCCAGTATGCCAGACTGGAGGAGGAGGCTCTGGGGGCTGGAATGTGGCTTTGTGCCAGATTCCAGCTCCCTCTCCTCCCCACCCCTCGTCCCTCTCTCGATTCACCCCCTCCCCTTGATCGCTTGTCACTCCCTAGTCATATTGTTCTCCCTCCCGCCACCATAGCGGCACCAGATCTGGCTCATTCATTGGATTCCGGTGCCACATCCATTGTCCACCACAGTTTCTTCCGCTGGCACCCCTCCAGTTATCCTGCCTACGAAGGGATTTTTTTTAAAAAATTTTAAAGCTCTTACTAATGCTTCTGAAAGTGTAGCTAATGGCTTTATCTATTTTTTTTATTCTTTTGACATTGTAGAAATGCATTTCAAAGTGTAGCTAATACACAAAAATTCCTTTTTAAATAAATTTTTTTCATTAGTGCTACTTTTTAGAAGCTCCTCTAAAGACTATTTTTTATAATTTTTGAATTTTTATTCCTTGCAAATAATTTTTTTATTATTGCTATTATTATTGATGCATATATAAGCATTGCTAATAAGATGTTTTTGATTTTTTGTTAAATGTTTTTTATATTAGTGACTCTTAATAAAGCATGGCTTATAACCAATTATTTGCGACATTAAGAATTATGCATCACTAAGAATTTACTATTATCGACACCTTATTATGTGCCACAAAAGTAAAATAGTTATTGATAAAATAATTAAAGTTTGTCACCCAAGCAACTTTGTTCTCCCTCCCCCACCCTAGAGACGCTTGATCTAGCACCTCCGCGAGATTCCGGTGCCACCCCCATCGTCCACCCCAATCTCTTCCACTAGTGCCCCTCCAGTTCTAGAAGCATTGTTAAAGACTATTTTTTATAATTCTAAAATTATTTTTTATTAGCAACAATTACATAATCATTGCAAATAATTTCTTTATTATTGTTATTATTAGTGATGTATATAAGAGCAGTGCTAATAAGATGTTTTTTTGGTTAAATATTTTTTTATATTAGTGACTCTTAATAAAGTGTCGCTAATAACCAATTAGGCGTGACACTTAGAATTATACATTGCAAAAGTAGAATAATTATTGATGCAAAAATAAAAGTCGCTAATGATCACAGACTACTAGCGACACTTTGTCTTAAGCATCACTAATGAGAATAGTAACTGAAGTTTTATCGACACATTTAGCAATGCTTTGTAAGCATCTTTAATAGTTAGCGTGACTTAGAGTACTAGTAAGGATGCTTAAAAGTGTCGCTAAGAGCACTTTTTACTGTAGTGACCACTTCATAAATACAATATCAAATTTGAAAAGTGACTTATATTACATAGCTTTTGTGTGGAGCTAGCAGTTGGACTTTATTGGTAATCGGAGAGTAACATTTTTTCATAGTCAATATACATATTTTTAGAATAAATTACATTAATTGTATTATGTTAAATTGGAAATATTGATTGTGCTTTTAAATTATATTTTCCCAACAATTGACTGTACTAGGAAAATTAAGTATTCTAGTTGAAAACAATGTATTTTAGTGTCCACTCACATCATGAGGAAAACTTTATACTTCTAGGCTAGCTAATTTTTAAACTATAGGGCCTTTAGGATAGTAAAAGGATAATTCTCAAAACTTTAATCTTCTAGATTTGTTTTAGTTGCATAAATGTGTTGAGATTAACATCACATATAAGACGGTGGATTCTCCTTTAGGATGTCATGAGCATGCTGCTCATATATTTCCCAAAACAAAATTTTTCTAGGCCTTGAGAGTAATTTTAAGCCTCGTTAGCTTATTATTTAATCAGATATAATTTTAATCTTATCCAACCAATGTTTGATGCATAAGTCTATATCCCACCTTCAGAAAATAAATCGGGAACCACTTTACTTATTAGTCCAAGTAAACTTCGACCTAGAGAAATCAGCATCCAAAGCAACTTCCTGATTGACAACTTTGATGCATAAGAGTCCGGCAAGGAGAAAATGGCCAAGACTGACGGTGTAGACAACGTAGTGGAGGGCGTGGTCACTGTTAGAGATTTGGAGGGGCGCATGTACATGTCTGGCCTGCCTGATCCGGACCTCTTAGAATAGAAAGCTGAGGCAGGAGCCGGTTGAGCAACTTCCTAAAAACATATTTTAGGAAGTTTTTGCGCCGGGCAAACCAAAAAAGTCAATTTTGTAAGCAACAATTCGAGGAGAATGCTGTTGGCGTTCAATAATCAAAGGATCCCATGATGGCAGTAACAATATTTGAAGCAACTATCTCAACCAAATTTAAATTCGGATATTCAAGAATATCACAGACCCGTTCTTGAGCGTTGTCATCCTCTGGCTTTACTGGTTGCCAAAATATTTCCATGTCTTAATTGGCCAGTCTAGTTTTTACTCTCTCTCAAGGGCACATGACCATCTGTAGTTAGTTGCTCATTAACAATTAAACCAACTGTACAAGAAGAAGGCCCCGGCAACCAAGGATGTCATCAGCCGGCCGGCGCAGTACTGCGTATATATGAACCAGCAGGGCCCTGTTTGGCCTTCTGTGCGTTAGTTCTTGTCAGTTCTTTGCGTGTAGTCTCCTCTGGTAAGTCAGGAGCAGTTTCCTGCGCGACAGTTATCCTAGTGCAAGAGGCAAGGTCTTCTTTAGTCAGTTCTTCTTCCCTGGTGCAAACTAGAGAAGAAGTTCCCTGCGTGGTTTGCTGCCCAACAGATCTTCTAGTGCAAGAGACAGGGTCTTCTGGGCAAGGAGATGACGAGTCACGTGGTTTCTTGCACTTCTTGGTTGCTTCTTCAACCGGCAATGGTGCCGCCATAGTTTGGCTGGTGAAAATGCGTGGGGGTAGAGGGGTCTGGGGGACGCGACTTGCAGGTAGTTGTCTGACGAGGGTGCAAAAGCATGTACGAGGGCCACATTAAAGATCGCTGCTGGATGAGGAGCAGAGGCTATGGAGGTGGAAGTTGACGGAGAGTTCTCTGGGACCTTGCACAGATCCAATGAGGATGAAGAGTGACCGGTCGGGCTAACAAATCCTCGCAGGGATCTGATAGTTGCCTACGTACCCCGGAGGGATCAGACCTCACGTAGTTCTACCTCTCCTCTGCCCACACCCTCCCTTATATAGACAACCACACCTAGTTCTACTGCAGTTCAGTTGGCAAAAGGAAGTTGTTTAAACTTCCTGATTGCCTCCTCTACTTTCAGTTCAGTTGGGAAAAGGCAAGTGTTTCCAATCAGGGAAACTTCCTGATTGCCTCCTCTAGTTTCAGTTCAGTTGGGAAAAGGCAGTTGTTCCAAACATAATTATCTCTTGACATTTCGTAATTTATAAATATATGGATTGAATTGTCTATAAATAAGACTGCTGAAGTTTTAAAATTGTAAATCTATAAATAATAACTTTAACACTTTCTCTTTGCCTTTAAGAGTGATATTCTTTGGTTAATAGCTTACACATTTGAATATTATTTATTGTTTCCCTTAAGTTGTGCGTTTTTTTTTAAAATGCCTAAAAAGTTCCTCAGCAGGTGAGGTTCATTGTGTATCTATATAATAGATGTAAATAAGAACAAATGACGACCTTAAATTGCATGCGAAAAGCTTATTGATGTACCTTCCAAGAGGGGATTTTCTAAAGATATTGGATTATTTGTAGCAATTTCTTTAATAGATTTCCAAGTATAAGTTAAAGTCTTATTGTTTAGCTTGTAAAGAACTAGTTATGTGAGATGATGTTGTTAGTATTGTGAACAACCTTTTGTTGAACTGGACTTTTTTCATTTTTTGATTCACTAAAAAAATTTAACCTGCGCGTATTACTGGTGGTAGGGGGAGGGGGTAGGGGAGAGACCCTGAGAAAGAGGGGGGAGGGGGAGGAAGTAGGAGGCTTTGGGTGCCAGATTTTAGTTTCCCGTGGATTTTGACCCCGAATCCCCTCATCCATCCCTCTCCCCCCTCTCTCCCCGGGTCCCTCCACCCTCCTTCCCCTCCTTGATTTTCAGAGGAGGGTGGGGGGAGCTAGGGAGGGGGAGAGCGGGATGGAGGAGGAGGCCACAAATGCTGAATTTTGGCTCTGCCGCTGGATTCCGGCGCAGCCATCGTATCCCCACCCACCTTGACCCTGGCCTCTGCAAGAGGAGGAGAAGACAGGGAGCAAGCATTAAAAAAAAATACATTTAAGTCAGGCTTAAGAAGCATGACTATTTTTAAAAAAATGCATTATTAGCGACGGTTTTAGTTGTGTTGCTAATAATGTATTATTAACAACGCTTACTTAATGTTTTATTTTTTATATTACTAGCGTCCTTTTTATAAAATGTTGTTAAAATGTTTTAGCAACTGATAAAAATGTTGCAATATTTTTATATTTTTTAATGATATATTAACATATAAATGACGCTTTGGAAAACGTCGTTGATAATGTATTATGAGTGACGATTTATAAGAATCATCACTAATAATCTAATTATGAGTGATGTTTTTACCAGCATCGCTAATAATCTTTTAAATAGAGACGGGTTGCCAAGTGTCACTCATAATGAATTATTAGAGAAGCTTAAAAAGCACCTCTAATAATTTATTATTAGAGACACTTATAAAAGAGTTGCTACTAATCTAATATTAGACACTTTTAGCGATGCTTTATAAGCATCACTCACAGTCCTTTTTGTTGTAGTTATCCAAAGATGTCTTTCATCAAATGTAAGCTAAATGTAAAATCAAAATATTGCATTGCATCTGACAACTTTCTATCTTCAGCTCTTTGATTTGAACTTTAACCATCCCTCAAAATAATGTCAAACACATGAACAAGAGAAGAGAACATTAATATAGAACTCATCAAATGTGGTTGTTTGTGCGGCAATGCCGCAAACTGCACAGGCACACATCGTGCCTCCTCATCAAGAATGCATGATGGGTGGCTCTCACACGTTCGTGCTTAACTCCATTAGCTCACAAGTTTTTCCACTATAAATAGGAAATTTTGTGATTTTTTGGAGGAGTTTTCTAGGCCATTCCGAGTATGTTTTCACCCGTTCATGAGGCATTTTTAGCTGATTCGAGGGTGTTTTATGCAATAGAAACTTCAAATCCTCATGTTAATGACACTAGGGAGGAACAACCTAGAGCATGAGGAGGTTCTATTCAATGCTCTTAGGTAGAAAGAGAAATGTAAGTAGCCCCGATTAAGGGGAGGTTATGTACTTCACTAACGGGTCATGCAATGGGAGAAATATTGCCAGGTAAGGGAAGATTTTGCTTTTCGCCTACAAGGGCGAAAAGTGAGGAGCACCCCACATAAGGGAGGTTATGTCCACCGACTACTTGCACAAAAGGTGAGAAGCATCCCCAGGAAAGGGAAGGTTCTATCCACTCCTACTAGCATAGAAACATAGCAGCATCTCTAGGTAAAGAGAGGTTTTGTTTATTGCCTTAGGATTAAAGGAGGGAGGAAAGCCCAAATAAAGGAGGTATATGTTTGTTGCCTTTTGACACAATGAGAAAAATGTTTTGGAGTAAGAGGAGGTTCCATCTGTCATCTCTAGACCTGAATGGGAGGATGGCTTGAAGGAACGAACAACTCTAAATCCTGCTACTATATGAGAGTAAATGTTTCTGGTTGTTTGATTTAATATATGATTATATGAATGCATGTGCTATGTAAGATATATGCTATGCTCTTATCCATTGTTTTCCGATAAGCATTGATCGAATATGGTATGATACGCTATAATGTGCTTTGTTTACATCAGATATGCTCTCATCTAATCTTATATGGTCAGATGACATCCGAGATGATCCAATCTACTCTTATGTATTTTTCTATGCTATGGGATAGAGTGAGATGTATGTTTTCACTGATTTGTTAGCTTCCATTTAACTCCCATGGTTTATGAGATTTTCATATGACTCATGATATATTTGAATATAATGATATAATTATTTTAACGTATATAATTTTCTACTATCAGATACATGTATTAGCCATTAAACAGAACTACATTCGTGTCTGATCATATTAAAATAATATCGTAGATGTTATCTAATATGTATGTAGCCAACCAAAAGCTTGACACATTGACCCAATCCAAAATAAGATTAAAATTGAGTTTTTTCTTACTTACGAATAATGAAGAGCTTAATCTCAATAGTGTATAGAGGAACGTTATGGCTCACACACTCAAACTCCATCGCTTTCGGTTTATCAAGTCATAAATTAAATGACTAAGATTCTATGTTTCAAACATCTGGTCCAAGTCAGTTTTTGGGTGGGCATGTTACATCTTGTGCTGTAAATGAATTCCCACCTGCTTGATCTCTAATGTCTGTTCTTAGAAGATAGCAATGCAAGCAAAATGCAACATCCTTTGTTGTACTAAACTCCAACTATTAGCCCCTCAACCAATTGCATAGACAAAGGTAATGGATAGCCAAGTTCCCTTGGTAGTGGATAGCCAGGGACGCCCTTGTACACTTGAGCACTTGGGCACTTGTTTTGGATTCTTTTTCCTGCTATTATAGATTACAATGGACAGAAATGGCGTAACCAAACAAAAGGACAACAAGATGTGTGACACTGCATCCCTCTTATGAAGCTGACCCTTCCATCTTAATATCTAACTTTAGTCTGGTAAGGCTATGTATTGGCCTGCTAATAAAATCTGGACAGTAGAATAGTTTCTCACAAATTATTTTAAATCTAAATTTAACTCAAAAGGATACCAATTCACTCACTCTGAAGCAAATGCTGATCTGGACATCATCGAAGCGTTCCTCGGCCCATCATCGAGTGGGGTGATCATCTAGATCGACAAATCTGGGCTGTCGTTTCAACCACTGCGGTCGAGTTAACCATGCATGTAAAGGAATGAACCGGAACCTTGACACCTTAGTCACCTTGGAGGAGCTCTTCCACCACTTCTCTGGTAACGGTGAGTGCACGACTACTGCTGCGGCAAATTAAAGGGTCTTCCTAGCTCCCTTTCTATCTCTCTGGTCTTCTTCTCAATGCTATCATGAATAAAGTTAGTGGTGGGTGCAGCAACAGCGGTAGTGGTTGTCGACAAGGTTCTTTGTCCTTTTGGACTCAAAAAATAACTTCTGTCACGGCCCTATTCAATGGAAAGGTTATTGTACGGCACTTGTAAGACTTTTGCTGGCAAATAAGCCTATCAAATAGGATAAGAGTTATTGCTTGATAAGGCGCCAGGCCAAAGCAAGAGGTAGGGAGAAAGTGAGTAACACATTACAAAAAACAAATGAATATAAACATGAAAATAGATTGCTTTCACTATTAACGCATTTATAAAGCAATGGGTGCAAAATATATTAGCCAACTACACAAATATTACCCTCTCCCTATATAACATAAGGGATTTTTCAGATATTGCTAGAGTGGCAGCTAAAGTGGCTCTACGGGTATAATTACATAAAAGTAAAAAATATAAAAAATTATATAAAAAAATATTTATAATATATTTACAAAGTTGATTTCAGTTTTTATATTAATTTAATTTTATATTTCAATTTAGATCGGTTTGTATATCTGAGTTTTTGAATTTAATTTAGTTCAATTTCTAATTGCCGGAACTGAATAGAGATGCAGCCCTAACCTTTTATAACCCTACCCTCCGAGGCCCAGCCCGCTTGCTGGAGTCGGACCTGGGTCCACCTAACACCCTGAATGAGAGGAGAGCTTTCTAAACCCCACTCCCCTAGCCCGTCACCATCCTTTCCTCCTCTGTTTGAGCCTACGGCAGTCCCTTCTTCCCCGGCACCAATCTCCGATAACTCTCGGCCATCGATCGGCTCTTCCCTCTCTGGTCTCTTTGTGACCAGCTCTGGCCTTTTTCATGCCGGCGGCAGTCGATCGAGGAGTGAGCTTGCTGGAGGAAGGGGGTGCGACTGGGGTTTGAGTTGGACTTCCAACTCTGCGAGGTAAGATTTTATGTCTTTTTAGGACCAGCAGGGTCTTGGGCCATATGAATCGCCCAGAAGAGCACCTTTTCCCTGTTCTTGTTATTTTGAGTTAAAGGGGTGATTTTTTAGAAGGGGATTTGCATGATATTATAATTTGGGCTTGGAGAATATCAGCATCGTTGGGGTAGGTAGGATTTTGAAGTGCGTAGGTTAAGGTGAGTGCCCTCGTGAAGATGTACGGGTGTTTGGTTTTCCATGTCCTTTTTGATTGCAGTGTCTGAAATTATGTTTAAGTTAGGTGAAAACTGTGAACTGACTTGTACTCAGGGGCGGAGCAACGTTCAGCAGCCCCTCAAATTTTACAAATAATAAGGAGGGGTATGCATTTAAATACACATGCCCCCCTTAATAAATTACCCTTGCCCCTCCGCTTCCCCCTCCCCCGACAATCATGGCCCCAGATGACCTGACCTAAATGGCTAAATCTGCCGTCCTGCACTCCAGGCGCGCGGAGAGCTTCTCCTTCACCGAATGAATTATTTCCCCAACATTAGAAGCACATTGACGATTGACAGCCTATGAGCTATGAACGTTGTTCGTCTCCTCTCTGTCAAGTCTCAACCGAGGTACCGACCCTTTCTCGTCTTTGTGTAGTGGAGTCTGGAGGACTGGAGTCCGGAGGCCTGCAGCTCTCCATAAGCCATCAGTCATCGACTCTGTTGGCTGTTGCTTAACTTGCTTGAATCCAATACAGCTTTTAAAGATACGTAGCATCTTCTCCAGTAGCGTTCTGTCCCAGGTACTCTAAGAAGACAAAATTTTGCTACTTTAGATATCACCTCTGTCTCCTTTTTAAATCTCGTGGCATCTCAGTTTCTGTTGTTTTGTTTTGAATGTCAATTGTGTAAGATAATATTTGGTTTTCACTTAAAACAGGAAAGAATCACCAATTCACCACTAAATTTATTCATATCTTTAGTAGTTATTGACTTATTTCCTTCTGGTATTCCTTATTGGCTAGACTTTGCTGTAATGCATCATGTGCGTTGATCAAATTTTTAACTTTGTGATCGTTTGCTGGATTCTCTCAGTTTCTCTCATGCTTGTTTGATGTTTTCATGATGACTACATGCTCAGTTGTTATGCTATGCTTGGTTCAAATATTTTTTATTTTGCTCTTTGTTTTCAAATCTTCAATTCATAATCACCTGTCTGATTTTAGTGATGTTCTTATAGAAAGGAATTAAAGGATAGCTTGATCAACTTATGAATGATTGCTTGGTTACATATATTGAAAAGGATGCATTTACTAGTATTGGAAATGAGGAGATTATGGAATGGTTCCAAAACATGAAAACTCACCACGGATAGTTGTGAACACATTTTTTTGTATTTAAACTGATTTTTTTGATATATTTAATGACATCAATAGTTAAATTTTTTGTGAACATAAAAATTAATCTTTAAGTCTATTATTGTTTATATGTTTTGCCCCCCCCTTAAGGAACTTCCTGGCTCAGCCCCTGGTGAGGCGTGTTCTCAGAGTTAGTCTACTGTGTTCATATGCGTTGAGCTTCTGTCAGCTGCCACATATCATTTGATTTCCTTTTTTTTTCGTTCATTTTGACTATTGATCATTGATAAGCAAGCTGGAAAAGTAACTATATATCCATTCTTCAAACTCAACCAAGGTAGAGTTTTTTTGTTTTTCTGCAAATACAGATGTCGATTCCCATGTTCACATGCCTTAGGTTCAAGGGATACTGCCAGTAGTAGACTGTTTGAGTCATACTGCCAGTAGTAGACTGTTTGCACCATAAAAACAATTTTTGAAAAAAAGGATAATTGAATGAAATTGATGCATAATCAAGGTGAAATTTTGGCTAATTCAATATCCAAACAGTCCCCTAAATAATAAGTGAGGAAGCTACACACTAAATTCATTTTGTCATGGTTGTTCCTTTTCTAACCTTGACAACGTATGGAAGCCCAATGAAGCCTTTCCCCAAAAGTTAGTTTTTTAAAAAACATTATTTATAGGGTTATTATAGACATTAAAAAAAAAATTTATTACACATGAGTATGACTTCGAATGATCCTTTCACATAATGTCATCAATGGCCCATGCTAAATCAAAATGACTAAAATGTCCTTAAATTAAATAATCTCACAAAAAATAATAAAATAAAATATTAGCTACTCATGTTGCCATGGCTGCCCACAGATATCAGAACTCTGTCGCCAGTGCTGAAACTCTGTGGAGCCACCGAAAGTCAGCCTCTGCCGGAGATTTGTCACCACAAGAGCTCTGCCGCTGCCTGAGTTCTGCCATAGGCAGAACTCCACCACTGGTTCTCCGCAGCCACCTACCACCCTCGAAACTCTACTGCTACCGCCATTCGAGCTCTCCTGCCACCGGACTTCCATTGTCCTTTGAGATCCGCTATAGCCGCAACATTGGAGCTCTATCGTTGTCTCTGCAATCACCAGAGTAGGATTTATGAGACCTCAACATAGTATGGTCATGCTCTGATAGTGTACCACATGATCAAAGATATGTTCAATACAACATGATTTTGTTGTAGATCGATGGATTTACAGGTGGAAATTTGGGGAAATATCAGAAAATTAGGAGATTGAGAAGGGACGATAGGGAAGGCTAGACGAAAAGGAGAAGGAATTAGCGTTTTAGAGGATAAGATAGACGATAGGGGAGGAACCAAAACGATAGAATAGGTCATATGATGGGAAGAAGGATAATCAAACGAAGTGACTTCTAATTTATTCATTCACTAAGTGAAATTAGGGCATAGCCTTTACATTAAATAGAACTCCTAAAGGGGCCTAAAAACTACCCTAAAGCCCATTATCACTACTTAAATAAAAATTACAATTAACTCCCTAATTACATATTTTAATTAATATGAAAGGAAATCTACACCTTATATATAATCTATAACGGTTCATAACAGATTTCTGGCCACTGGCAGAGACCAACCAAGGCTGGTTGCAACTTGTCCACAAGCTGGCCGCAACTTATGTGTGGATTCTTGCTGTGTTTTGAAAAAAAAAGTATGTCAGCCACTGGCTGCCTTGCACGGCCATGACTAAGGCTTGCTGGCCATGGTGTGGCCAAGACAAGCCTGGATCTGGCCATCCAATGCCTGGTTGTGCCTAGCCAAATCAAGCGATGAATGGCCATGACTATGGCCAGTTTTTATTGGGCCAGCCACGACCATGGCCAAGCCGTGGCCTGGACTAGCGGGCCTAGGATGGACCTGGCTTGGCAGGGCAGAGCCGGGCATTGTGGGGCCTTGCCAGCCAGAGTCTGGGCATTTCCAGCCTTGCTGTGGCCTTGGTGGCCAAGGCAAGGCCATCCTCCCAGTCGCCGAGAAGAGGAGAAAATGGTGACTGGGTGCATCGGGGCGGTGAGGAGGTGGCGACGGTGGTCGTTGAAGGGCAGAATGGCTTTAGAGGCGGTGATTTTGGCTGTGCTGGTGTTGTATGTGGTGGGCGAAGGAGGTGGGGAAGGTGGAGGAGCAAGGAAGGGAAGCAACTTTTTGTAGGTAGGGCTTTTTTGGCATTTAGGGAAAAAGGATTAGGGTTGGTGACTATCTGGAATTTCAAAAATCATTAAAACGTTTTGTGGAAGGAAAATTTTTTTCTGTAATTTTTTTGCTGGACAAGACCCTATATGTAGTTTTCTCTTTATTTATTTACCAATTTTCCATCAATATTAGTAAAATGACAATCTTAGCCCTTGGATGATTTACCCATCCAAAATAGGTTTTAATTGTTTTTTTAAATAAAAAACTGGCTGCTGTCAGGACACTGCCGGTGCCGCTTGCCAGGTCCACCACAACAACTGACATGGCCGTGGTGGAAGCTGGCCAGGCTTGCTGTGGCAAGGCCAGCTTCAGCCAGATCAGATCAGAGCCGAACTTTGTATAATCATGAATTCCTATTTTGACCTCTGAGCTTAACCCAAAAGCAAAAAAGTTATACATTCCTGGCAATGAACATAAGCCCCTTAAACTGAATTGGAATTTTTAAATTCTATGGCTTATGTTCATTGCTAGGAATGTATAAGTTTCATGCTTCCAGGTGACGCTCAGAGGTCAGAATTGGAATCCATGATTTTACAAGGGTTAACTCTGATAAACAACTTGGTAGATTTCGAGTATGATTCAGATGATGGAAATTAAGTTGCTACATTCAGAACTGTGATTTGCAGTAAATGATAGTTTTCAGATGTCCAAGCTCTTAGGTTAAATGTTTTTTAACTTAATTTTGTCAATAATACACTGATAGATTATGTATTTTATTACTTGTGTGGTATTTGATGCATGGAATAATGAGGCATAAACATGTAAACGGCATATAAGGGGGAAACCAGGGCAAAAACCGTACTGCTAATGCTAACCATAAAATAGTTGGATAAATGATGATGTATTATGGTCATGATGCGGATGATGATAGTATTGATTTGTATTATAGCATTATTTGATTATTTTGCGTATTAATGTGAATGAGGATACATGCTTCTTTTAGGTAATTGAGCACTGAAGCTTGAGATATTTATTTTGCTGAAGCATCTGAGGAAATGGCCCGTTTCAAAAATGTGAGCAATTGATCATGTTTGGTCTGCATTTTAAGAGATTTCTGGTTTACTTTTCTGATGTTCTTATTCTATACTGAAACTTATCTGTTGTGAATTTAAAGAGGAAGAAAAATAAAGTTTATGTCAAGCCCATTGTGAAAAACCCAACCATTGATCATGTAACTGGAGATAAGATCCCAAGAAGCTTTGTGTTCTGTAGAGGGAAACTTCCAGGCACTCTGAAGCAGCTGCAACTAGACTTGCGCAAGTTGATGCTTCCCCATACAGCTCTCAAGCTGAAGGTTAACTTCTCTATGCTTCTGTTTTATGTGTATTTCTGTGGCTCATGTCCCTTTTCAATTTCTTCATGAAGAGTTGTTCACTCAGAATTACTTCAGGGAACACCATATGTTCCATACTGTTTTGTCTTCTTTTGCATCTATCTCTACTTTGTATATGGACACAACGTTTTGAGCTTGCAAAATAAGTCAAACTTGTTTCTTTGCTAAAATTTGATATCATTTGTTCATAACTTAAATGATTAACTGATGCTTCTTGTGTTTGCAGGAGAAGAAACGGAACAATCTGAAGGATTTCTTGAATGTGGCAGGACCAATGGGTGTCACTCATTTCCTGATATTGTCAAAAACTGAAACTGGGCCATATCTTAGGGTTGCAAGAACTCCACAGGGACCGACCCTGACATTCAAAATTCGAGAGTACTCATTGGCAGTTGATGTAGCCCAATCACAGGCACGCCCCAGATGTCCTCCTGAGCTTTTCAAGAACTCTCCTTTGGTAAATTTTTGGCTTCAATGTGTCTTTATAAAATCGTAATTCCTTTATTTTTTTCTATTATACATTAGATATGCTGTTAAGCTAATCTCTTTAACTGGTATTTTACTGTTAATTGCTTTTTCGAATTTTGACTTTAGTAATGGAAGTCAAACATGTTTTGCAGATTGTTCTTTCTGGTTTCGGGACTGGTGATCAACATCTAAAGCTTACAACAATCATGTTTCAGAATATATTTCCTGCAATTGATATCAATACAGTAAGAGTTAAAGTTTTTTCTAAATTTAGTAAACTTTACAGTTACTTTTTTATCTCATTACGTTTTTATCTAATTTGTTGATATGCTTGGTTTTTGCTGAAACTTAGGTCAAACTCTCATCTTGCCAAAGGATAGTATTACTAAATTATGATAAAGAAACAAAGCTTGTTGATTTTCGACATTATTCTATCAAGTTGCAGCCTGTTGGTGTCTCTCGTAGGATTAGGAAATTTGTTCAGAATCACAAAGTACCAGATCTGAGGAATCTCCAGGATGTGAGCGATTTTATTACGAAGTAAGTGCAGTTTCTTATTGTCAGTATGTGTAACATTTAATACGGGTGGATTCTGAGACAGCGTAATTTGAAATTGTTTGTCAGGGCTGGTTATGGCTCTGAAAGTGAAGCTGATGATGAAGCAGCAACTGTCAGCCTGCCAACTGATATTAATATAGCAAATCGAGGTTTGACCAAAAGTGCTGTAAAGCTTCAAGAGATTGGACCTAGGATGACCCTTCAGCTAATTAAAGTTGAGGAAGGATTGTGCTCCGGCAGTGTTATATTCAGTGAATATGGTGGTACGTATATTTCACCACAGAGAAGCTTGTGATTGATCCATTTCAATGTGTTATGGTATTCATATATTAGTTGTGCTATAACATATTTGCTAGCACAAACACACGGCTGATTTATCTCCCATGAAATGTGAGCTTTGCCTTTCTTACAGGGTAGTTTGACTAGGATCAGGCTCGGTCTATGCAGGAATCTTATTAATTTAACTCCAACATGATATCAATGCAGCTTTTATGAAATGGAGAAAATAACAGCCAGCCATACTTATACATAGTCTGGCTTCTTGTTAACTATATGCGGAAGCTTTGCGAAATTTAGTCAGTAGTGATAGCTTGTGTATGACAATTTACTTGCTTCTAATAGTTTTTAACAGAAGACTCCTTTTATATGCTATGAACATTCGTATGAATGTTCAAATAAGCATTTTGAGGCGCGCCTCATGGTGAGGCACTGCTACGCAATATGCCTTAAAATTGGCTTTTTGAACCGCACATTAGATGAGGCGCTCAAAAAGACACTTTTGAGGCATGAGGTATGCCTATTAGCATTGAGGTGCGCCTTGAGGCGATTAGGCACTAACAAATTGTATTTTAAATGTTTTTGACACTTATTCATGGCTTATGTTTCAAATTTTAGAAACACGCTTTACCTTTTTAACATTTAAACAACTCCCTTCATACCCTTTCCACACATTGATTCATGAGCTGTGGTGCACTTATCAGCTGCTGGTAACGATCTATGGTTTCTTTAGCATGACACTGTTTTGTTTTTACCTTTTCAGCAAATGGTGGCAACAAGAAAGATGAAACAGTGGATGAGCGAGAGTAATATTTGTCTTCAACGAAGCAATTCTTCCATTTTTGTCTGTACATCGATCTTCTTTCATCAATGTAACTGCAGAAAAATTTTGCTTAAAAACAGAGTGCCGAATGTTGCCTAAAATGCAAAAAAGCGTTTTAGGTGAGATCAGATGAAGATAAGGTTCATTAGAATTGCTAATGTTTGATTCTTGAACTCGAGCCTATTGATTTAGGGGTTGGTTGATGTTGAATTTTTATGAATTTTGCCTCAATTTTGGTCCGATTTATGAGAATCATGTTTGTGCATAGGTGAATGAAATTAAAAATTCTGTTTAAAAGTTAATTTCAAGTCATTTAGAGTGCTGAAATCGGTTGAAATCACAAACTCACTTTTTGAGGTGGTTTTGTTGATTTTGGCTCTCAACCCTTATTAGAATTATAGATTTTGTTATTTTTTAATAATTATTTTTTATATCAATTTGAGCTTTGAAGAGTATGAGTGGGTATATTTTAGAAGGTCAAAACTACTTTGTAAGATTTTGTTTAATAGGGCTTGAATTTAGGAGTGTAATAGTTCTAAGAACATGTAGATATGAGTTCGAGAAAAAGAGTTCTATTGGTTTAAAATTTTAAAAATAAGTTTAATGTGATATTTAAATTTATTTTAAATTTTTTTATTATCAAATATAAATTTGATTTGGTGGTGAATTATTAAAAAAAATATTTTTATTTTTATTTAAAAAAAAAATTTAACACACAAACACCCCTTAAAACTTCAATGATACTGTTTGTTGAGCTGTTTTATCTTGTAGAAATAGTAGATTCATTTGCTTTTGTAACCTATTGTTCTATTTGATGATTGTTAGTTTGTTTGTCTTTTGATTTGATAGATGGTACTTATTTGTCCAATGTTGTATCTTGTTTACTTTTTAAAAATATACTCAAAGTGTACATGTTGCATAATATTTTTCTATATGATAAGAAATAAATATTAGTAACGTGCAAACAAATTATAATAATTATAAGCTATAAAAAATATTATTATTATTGTCATCTTGAATAACAATTGGATTCACTTTCCAACAAAGCAACTATAGAAGCTCTTAGCATTAAGTTTAGTCCTTGATTTACGTAGCTACTCTCTTAATTAATTAGAAATTTTTAGTTTATTTTTATAAGTTATTTGGAAACCAATACGTGGTCACTCTCATAATGAATTAGGACTTCGAATTCAGGCTAAATTATATTTATTTATAAAATTCAAGAGAAATATAATCACAGTAAATTAGGATTTTGAATTAAATTTTTATATAAAACTTAGATGTGAAAAAAAAGTAATTTAGGAATCTAATTTACGACTTTTTAGATTTTTATATAAAACTTGAACATATTAAGACTATTAATTAAGTTTTTATATAAAAAATAGTGACGTGTACTTCAGGATAGGAATCTTAAACCAAGCAAACATAGTTATTTAGGACTTTCATTAGGTTTGCAATTTTACATATAAATCTTGGGGGTGGGTAGCCATAGTAATTTAAGAATATTTTTGAATCTCAAACACAATGTGAACTTCTAAATACAAAGGCAATTTAGGATATTTGGCAAAAATTTCCGCTCGTCTTTTTACTTTTACAGTAATATGGATTTAAATATTCCCTTTGTCTCAAAATGTCCTCTTTAATTTTTTAAAATAAATTAATTTAATTTATTTTAAAAAACTAAATAGGACACTTATTTTAGGACAAAAGAAGTGTAATTTTTTTGTAATTTTCTCTATATTGTATATACCAATTGCCCACTTAAAAAGATCTTTTTTGTTTTCTTTTGCCACGAAACTGAAAGGGAAAGTATGATGCTATTAGCTGGTAAGTTTCTAAGTTCATACAAAGAATGTCTTGAAAATCATGTGGTCCTACCTGAGGAGGTTAAGGTGGGGCCCTCAAAGTGAGTTTGCATGGGGCCTTCTATTCAAACCCTCGTAGAAGTTCATTCTTGATGTCCCATAAAGAAAATCTTTGTGATAGACATAAATCAGTTTAATAATAAATAATTTAAAACTATAACCATTGAAGGCCAATTGGTATCAATGACAACTTATTTTGGTGTGTATTGAAAATATGCTTGGTACACATTAAAACGAGCACAAATTTCTAATACATATTAAAAATTATTCAAATTGATAATATATGTGAGATTTCTAAATTTCTTTCTTTAATTATGTGGATTGTGTGAATTTTTGTTGGGGTGACAAGTTAGTTTAATTATAAATTTTTTAAGATTTAATCTCATTTTAAAAGTATTAGTGTTAAGCTTAATTTACCCCAACTATTGCCTTTTTAAAGGTATTTTTTCTTTCTATTTTACTTTGGTTAAGGGAGAGGATGCTATCGAGGGACCCATGCCTGTGTGGGAGGGTGTGCCACCTATTTTAGCCTTCAATCTTTTATTGATTTGTTTAAGTGGCATTGAGTGTGATTAAATTTTTTTTTGGGACAAAAATACTGTTAATTGGTCACTTGAGATATTTTTATCTATTTTTTAGCCCAATAATTCAATTTTTAACCCAAAAGCCTTACTATATATAAAGAAAAACCATAATCATTTGCCAAACGGGGAAGGGCTGGGAATAGGAGGGAGGCTAGCTCTACCCCCATTTTCCAAAGGAGAAACCCTTATTAAGGTAAATTTTTACCCTTAATCACCTCCCTAATCTTTTGATCCTTGTCTTAATCATCTCTATATTCATTTCTCCTATTTTGATTCATAGTTTTTCTTTGATCAAAATTATGTTTTTAACTTTGATTTAAAACCCCAATTAGGTTAATTTTGTTTTTAACCTAAGAATATCTTAGATCTATCTTTTTGAAAGTTGATTTGAGTCTATTAGTTTATTTTAATTTGGTTTAACTAAACCTCTAAATTTTTGGGTAGGATTTATTGAGGTTGAAGCTTTTCAAAGGGATTCACAAGCTTCAAAGAGGTAAATGTTTTTTACCTTAAGTAGTTTTCATTTTTTAAATGCCATGATTATGAGTTTATATGAGTTTTTTCTTCATCTTGATGTGTAATGGTGATTTATTAAAAACATACAATTTATAATTATTTGGGTATGATTAAGCATGAGAATGAATAAATTCATTATGTTCTAAGTTTAGATTTTTATTATATAATATTTTATGATGATTTTTGAATTTATATAAAATTTTAGAATATTTTCGGCTTAAATTTTGAGATGTTGAATACAAACCAGAAAAGTGAACTATTATGAGCGTTCGAATGGGCTAACAAACCATTCAAACGGCTAGGGTTTTGCATGGGTTGTCTAGTTGTTCGAATAGCCAGACATTCGAATGGGCTATAGGACCGTTCAAACTGCCAAACATAATTTTGGTAAATTGTTTATTTTTATGAATTTTTAGTTATTTCTTGTTCTTTTCTCATAATTCTAATTCTCTATAACTATGATGAGTTATAAGTACTTATAATTGTCACTGTAATTGCATATGAACTTCTTTAGATTATGATTTAGCTTATGGATGAAAATCTTTATACTTGTCTAGACTGAGCTTGATGTTCTAGTTGTTTTAAATCCATATTACGATGATTTCTCTACATTTACTCTATGATTCCAGTAGGTTATAACTATGATGAATTATGGACACTTTCACATGTCGCATTGATTATAGATGATTCATATTCAACATGTTTTAGATCAAATATGAACACTACCAATATGCTTATTTTTATGCTTATATGATTTTATTTATTACAAATAGACCATGTTTTATGCATATTAGGACTGATTAGAGTATGTTTACCTATACTTGCATTCATATAACATTTGCTCACATATGTAACATATTACATGCATAATAAGAATAATTATAAGAGAAGATTATTTGTGTTTAATCGTGATTAATTAGTTGGATGCCATTATTTTCCGGATTAGCCGCTCTGAGGTTCATTGAATCGGTTTTACTCCGAAAAGATGGGGTTTTACGTCTAATGGACGGATTTTACGTCCCTTTGAGGACGGTTTTCTACCTTGGGTGAGAAGAGCGGATTTGCTATAGTGAATTGATTGATGTGTTTTTGGACAAGAGATTCTAGGCTGGTTTGTCCATGTGCATCGGCTTACCAAGAGGTATTTTTTCAGTTAGGGAACTTACCCAAATTACTCTAGTTTTCCTTTTAGGAATTCGGACTTCCTCATTAAGGACTTCTTGGGCGAGCAGGTCTACAGATAAGCAAGATTATTTTTTCAATTGTGAGACATTCACTAGATGGTTTATGTAAGTGTATGCATTATAATTGTAATGACCGTGAATTTTCTGTATGATTTCCTGCCTCTAATAAAGGGATTTTATAATTTTTTTAATGATTTTAAATTATTGAGAGGCAAATTTTCGGTGGTTTTTTGTATGGGTTGGTAGAGCTTAGAGAGATTAGCGTAATGAGCCCAAGAATGCCTTAGAAAACATACCACATGGGTGGGACCCACTTGAAAATGGCAGAATAATGCCCATGTGCGGTGTAGTTTTGTAGGGTTTGTTGTTATGAGCCCAATTTTACCAAGAATGCATGAAAAGGAGTCCAAGAGAGAAAGTTACGAGTGTTTGAATTTTTTGAAAAAAATAAATAATAATAAATTATTTATTGCATCAGGCTAGCGTTTGATGCCAGCCGGAGACGTGCGTCAGTGAGACACGAGACATTCGCGTTACGTGCGCCACACGTCACGGGCACGATGTGCAATGGCACCCTATGCGGTAGTATGCACCATGTGGCCAGCCCCACATCATGCGGCACGTGAGTGACTCGTGGCGTCTCTTTCCGCCGCTTCGTGTGACTATAAAATTGTGCGGAGCTTCGTTTTCCTCCATTTTTTCCTGTTTCTCTTCTCTATGTTCTTTGAACTTTATTTCTTCGTTTCTCCCTCATTTTATGTCTAATTTGAGTCGTTGAGGTGTTATTACCTAAATTAAATGTTCCGGACATCATGGTGGGGTTATTTTTCTTGTTGGAGACCTCTAAAGCTCCCAAAGTACATGTCAAAGTGCGTGGTGTCTGATGTATCATCTTTGAACTTGTGCGAATTGTATATAGTGCATGGTTTACGATTGCCTCATATATGATAGTTTGATTGAATATTTATCCGTGGAATTTGATATAAATTATACATGTTGGAGCATGTGAGATAGAGACAAACTAGCTTTGCCACTGTTTTCATTACGAATGAATACAATATGTTTAAAAGGTGGTTTTAGAGGACTCGTCCTTATTTAAAGGAGGATTCTTAAGATTATTTTTGAAAAGACGTATAAGCATGGTGATCAAGTCACTAAAGCGGGTCAAAGAAGGGGTAACTGTCTCATTAGAATGAACAACCAACCTTGCCTTTGTAGTCATTGATACTGATGCTCCCATAATTTGTAGAGGCGGAGCTAGGGTTTTCAAATGGACAAACATTGGGATAGAATGCCTTAAAGGAAAATAGCCCTTTTAGAGTCTGGGAATTCTAGGATATTGTGATTATGAGTCTGGGACAATGGGACTCAAGATGATGAGTTTGGGGCTCAAGATTATGAGTTTGGGACTCAAGAGTGTTTTAGTTATCCAGAGCTATAGTTGGGCGCTCCGATAGTGCTCCGTTGACTAGATGAGGGAATAATTTTAATCCGGTTTGGAATCGGATGCACGATATCTATTTTAGCCTGGTGAGCCCCTAACAAAGGGCACTTATCAAGGCTACACATGCTAGGGTAAGAGTATCATGGGAAAACTCTCTACTTTCTAGATCCCGGTGCCCTATAAGCACAATTGGCTATTCTCTCCACAAGCACAAAATATTTTTCGATAATCTGTGGAGGAGTAAGAGGTTGTTGCTTTGTACCCGCAACAAATTTCTTATAATAAAATATATGTCTAGGACATTAGTAGTAAGCCGTGAGAGCTTACAAACCATCTTTGATACATGGGAAGAAGCACTGGGGGTGGTTTTGGGTGAGAGTGATGGCGCAACTACCAGGGAAGTTTTCTCAATCTATTCACAGAATCAAATTCAACTCCATTTTAGACATTCAACACGAAGAACCAACTGGAAGTGAAGAAATTCAAAACATATTTGCAAAGAAAACCTCTGTATTTTCTATTTTTTTACTGTACGACAATTACAAGCAAATGTTCTTCATTACATAAACATTTCACAACTTTTTCCAATGACAATTCTAATTACAGAAATTCAAAACAACAGAATAGAGTATGAATGTTTTGTTTTGGAATCTACCAAAACACAACAAACTTCAAGCTAGCAGTAGAACTCTCTACTTCGATTCCAAGAAGAAAACGAGATCTGAAAACTTCCAAAGAAGTAGGTTCATAGAACTTTAGCAAAATTCAAATTTTGAATCCAGTAAAAGGTGTCCCAAAACCTGCATCCAAACCCCATTTTATATCCCCCTTTCTGTTGGGTTCCAATGGATGTTAAGTCGTTAGAGCCAATTTCAGTGAATTAATCCAGCTCAGCAACATGCGAATTTTCCGTTCTATCCCAATCATCTAAATGATTTTCAGTTAAGTTTTCAAGGGCATTTCTGTCGCCAACAAAGATGCACACCCTGTTTTTATGAAAAATATTATATATGATATGTGCTGTGAAACTGCCATGTGTTTACTTAATGCCTAATAGTATAAACTCTCATACTAAGTATTTTAAAATACTCACCACCCCCAGACTTTGCAGGACCCAGCGAAGCTTAGTGTGTGGGTAGAAGGGCCTACTTTGAGTATTTTCAATGTGATTTCAAGGATGTCAACCGCACCGAAACAAGTAAGAACTCTTTATTATGTTTCTCTTGTGTGTTTGTACATGGACGTTAGTTCTTGGGGAAATTATTATTCTATTATCTCATATGGCGATTGGTTCCAGTTGCGGGCTTGGGTAATCTCCGATATCTTTATTAAAAGAAAATTTTTATGCTTCCAAAATCCCGGGGTGCGACAATAATGCTCATTGATACAGGTTGTGTAGGGACAATGATGCTTATATTACACATGATGCGTATGACATGATTATACTTGAACATGCAGGATGAAATGTGGTTTGATATATTTGATTATGCAGGGTGAATGTGAATATTGATATATGTATTTTGCAGTAAGTGAATGCTATAATGAGATTTATATGATTGCACATGGAGTGCATGTGTGTTATGAATTATGAACGAACCTATGATGCACGAATGGGGTGAATGTGTATATGAAATGTGATTTATCTCATGATGCACAAGTGTTGAGAATGAACATGTGATGCATGTTTAGATAAAGAATGCATGTGGTGTTTCCATGAGTTTATATTCAATATCAAAACCCTTATTGAGCTAAGTTCACCCTTTTTTTGTTTGTAGTTTTGTTTTGGGTCTATATGTTGTGCCATATAGGTGCTCTTCCAGCTAAGCTTTGTGTAGAGCATGAGGATAGACTTGTGCCATGAGAGGGGGATTAGATATTTGGGTTGTGTTTAGACTTGTTAAGTGATATGTTGATCTCATACTTGATTATACTATATACTTTAGATAGCCAGTGTGGGCTTTTGATATGTTGTAGCCGTAAGGCTTGAGATTATGTTATTATCTAGATGATGTGGGTATTGTGTGGACTAATATTGTTAGTAAATTTTCTTTATCTTCCTCTAATTGCTTTTGCACAAAGGGCACGTGTATAAGATTTTTAACCTTAACCCAGTTTGGTTTTGATTTAATTATGTGATTACCATGTGCAGCCCCCCCCCCAGAAAATTTTACAAATAATGAGGGTTATGCATGTAAATACACATGCCCCCCTTAATAAATTACCCTTGCCCCTCCGCTTCCCCCTCCCCCAACAATCATGGCCCCGGATGACCTGACCTAAATGGCTAAATCTGCCATCCTGCGATTGCCGCTCCTGGCATTGCTCGGAGAGCTTCTCCTTCGCCGAATGAATTTCTTCCCCAACATTAGAAGCACATTGATGATTGATGGCCTATGAGGCTATGAACGTTGTTCGTCTCCTCTCTGTCAAGTCTCAACCAAGGTACCAACTCTTTCTTGTCTTTATGTAGTGGAGTTTGGAGGACTGGAGCCCGGAGGCCAGTAGCTCTCCATAAGCCATCAGCCATCGACTCTGTTTGCTATTGCTTAACTTGCTTGAATCCATCAATCCAATACGGCTTTTAAAGATACGAAGCATCTTCTCCAGTAGCGTTCTGTCTCAGGTACTCCAAGAAGACAAAATTTTGCTACTTTAGATATCACCTCTGTCTCCTCTTTAAATCTTGTGGCATCCTAGTTTCTATTGTTTTGTTTTGAATGTCAATTGTGTAAGATAATATTTGGTTTTGACTTAAAACAAGAAAGAATCACGAATTCACCACTAAATTTATTCATATCTTTAGTAGTTATTGACTTATTTCCTTCTGGTATTCCTTATTGGCTAGACTTTGCTATAATGCATCATGTGCGTTGATCAAATTTTTAACTTTGTGATCATTTTCTGGATTCTCTCAGTTTCTCTCATGCTTGTTTGATGTTTTCATGATGACTACTTGCTCAATTGTTATGCTATGCTTGGTTCAAATATTTTTTATTTTGCTCTATGTTTTCAAATCTTCAATTCATAATCACCTGTCTAATTTTAGTGATGTTCTTATAGAAAGGAATTAAAGGATTGCTTGATCAACTTATGAATGATTGCTTGGTCACATATATTGAAAAGGATGCATTTACTAGTATTGGAAATGAGGAGATTATGGAACGGTTCCAAAACGTGGAAACTTGCCGCGGACAATTGTGAACACATTTTTTTGTATTTAAACTGATCTTTTTGATATATTTAATGACATCAATAGTTAAATTTTTTGTGAACATAAAAATTAATGTTTAAGTCTATTATTGTTTATATGTTTTTCCCCCCTTTAGGAACTTCCTGGCTCCGCCCCTGACTATGTGGTTTTGTTTTAATTTCCTAGTTTAACTTGATTTGGGGTTAAAGGTTGATAATGATGGTTTTAATAAGGTTTTCTCTCATTTTTATAAGTTTCTATACTAAACTCAGTTTATCCTATTTTTTGGGAATTTATTGGATATTATGCAATTTTTCTTAAATTTAGGGCGTGGACCCCACCGTAGGCCCCACATCCATGTTCGGATGGTGAGGGTTCCACAAGACCTTAAACTTCACTGGTTTCATGATTAAAGAGTTTTAAAAATTTTAAATTCGTTCGAGCCTTAAAATGAGCACAATTAGGTAGCACTAAATTTTATTTATAGCCCAACTTCTAGTATTTACACCCCAATAAATTACTATAAAAGGAAAGTCCAAGCCCCATTCCCAATTGGGAAGGGGCTGAGATTGGAGGCTGAGAAGTGCTCTAATCCCTATTATCAAAGGAGGAAAACGATCTAGGTTTATTTTAAGCCTTAATTTTTAATAATCATTTGGATTTCCCTTAATCTCATCTTCCCCCAAAGTTGATTCTTGATTTACCCTATTAAAAATACTATTTTTAATCTCAATTTCAAACCTTAAAATAAGGATTTTCATTTTTAAGCAAAGAGAACCGAATATCTACATATTTTTAAAGTGGTTTAAGCTTAATATTCAAATTTAATAAGGTAGTAACTAAACCCTAAGTTTAGGTAGCGATTCATGACGATTCGAGCTTCGATTTAGACTCAAAAGCTTGCTGAAGGTAAGGGGTTTTCCTTTTAAGTTGATTGATACTTCGGATTTCAAGCTTAGAATGCTTCAAGTGGGTTATTTCTCATGTTTGTACCTTAATTGTGGATGTAATAAAGCATGCTCTTTTTGGTGATTTTCTTTTGATTTAGCCTAGGAATGACTATATCTATCATGCATTAAGCTTGTATTGTAATATTATGAAGTTTGGAAGTGATATTGGGTTTTCTTGTCAAATTTAGTATTTTTTGGTTTTGGGTTCGCAAGGTTGAAGATGAACCAGCTTTTGACTGTTAAGGGCGTTCGAATGGCCCAACAGGCATAGAGCCATTCAAACGGTCTAGCCAATCAAATGGCCAAACGACATATTTTTCCTTGTTGTGTACTTTGTCCATTTCTTGTTCCTCTTCCATAAATCTCATTTATCATGTTTATAGTGAGTTATTTTTGCTTGTAAATGCCACTATGAGTACATGAATACTATCTTGAAAGCTTTGATGTAGTTCAAGCCTGAATTGGGTTTTATATTTGTTGGATTTTAGCATAATATTCTCCTTATCTTAAATTCATGTTTGATGATTCTCCATGTTTTATTGTTGATTCTAGTAAGTTTAATCATGAGGATGGGCATGTATGCTTACACATATTGTGCTAATTATTGGTGAACCATGTTTACATGTACTAGCTTAAGTATAGGGATAATTATTCTTGTCTAAATCTAGCATGACGTTATACTTGTCTTGGACTTGTATTTTGAAGTTTCTACCATATTTTATTCATGATTTTAGTAAGGAAGAACTATGATAAAATCATGAAGGCATGTGTATAGTATAGATGATGGTTTTGTTTCATGTTGCACATATCTTTGCTTAGACTTGATCACTACCACTATGTATACACTTGTGAGGGCATTTGTGGTGATTATTTGACACAAATGGACTAGGAATGATGCACATATGGACTAAATTGAGCATATCTCTTGCTTTAGGATTCTTGTAGTGTTGCTCACGTATGTACCATGTTGTATGCGTCATGAAAATAATTTATGAATGAGATTTATTGTGATTAGACGTGGTTGATTGATTGGATGCAATTGGATTCCATTGCTTTCCGGATTAACCAATCGAAGGCTTATCGATTTGGTTGGGTCCGAAAGGACATGGTTTGGTTTTGAATTCAGTCTTGATGAGCAGTATTGCTCAAGACTTGGTACCTCCCCAGGTTGAGAAGAGCTAAATGTTATATGTGTTATTCATGGAGATATCTAGACCCTGAAAATCCAGGTGGTATGTCCGAGTACACTGGCTTACCACATATAGTGCTCGGGACCGTCTTGATGAGCAAAAATGTTTGGGACCGTCTTGATGAGTAGCCATGCTCGAAATTGTCTTGATGAGCAGTAGTGCTCAAGACTATCTTGATGAGCAATTCGTTCTCGAGACTTTGGCCTTGATGAGCAAGTTTATTTTTCTCAATGCATGAGATTCAGGTTTAATTTAAAAACACTTGCTAAGCTTGTGGCTCACACCTCTTTCTCATATTTTTGTTTTGGGGCTGCATGTCATGCTATGTAGATGGTCATGGACTCTATGAGGAGTGTGTGGAAGATGATCTTGCTTAGGAGGGGACATTTAGAGATGTTGTGCTCTTTGATTGTTTATGTAGCTTGTTGTATTGAGACTTATGTCTACTTGATTATGCTTTATACTCTACTTGCCAAGATCGGCTTAGACTTTTGTTAACCTATGTGGGCTTAGACTCTATTACTTGAGCCATATGAGGGCAATGTTGGATCAAGTGTGTGGGTTTTACATGGACTAATACTTAATTTGTGGTCCTTTATTTTTCTCACTCGCTCATGTAGAAAGCATAATGTACACTACTCTGTTATGAACTACCCGACTTAGGGGTTAAGTCTTCTGCAAATCAAACACTACTTCATCGTGTCGTGCATCATCCTCCCCTTGGACCAAGTCTGGCTTGGGGTTAGCAAGTGTCGAGGCATGACACCGTGCATGTACTTCGATGAGAAATTTCCTAGGATGGGTTAAGTCTTCCGCAACTCCACTTCATCGCACCGCATCCCACTCCCTTAGACCAGGTTCGGGTCAAGGGTGTGGCAAGGCATGACATTATATTATCATAACAATTCTTTTAAAGGCATAATTGATGGAAAAGGGAATCGTTTTTCATGCTTCTCATTGACAATAAGCCTATCTTAATCAGTGCATGGGAGCCCTTCATCCATGAGATCGAGGCATACACACTAGCGCACATTACTGTAAGTAACATGGATGCTAATTTGCACTAACATGTGCACTGTTGACCTTAAATATCAACGGCTCCTATACACGGCTTACACTAGGTTCATTGTTAGTGTGGAGCATAAAAAATGCATCAATGGAAAAGTGACATAAAACACCAACATTAGGAAGTAACATGCGCTTGGTTGGGGAGAGGTGGGGGGTATGTGATTCTTACATGAGGAGATAATGTTATAAATAAACTCAAATGTGAGCCACTCTTTGGGTAGAGTATTAGGCTCATCATAATTATGTATTTAAAATATGGGTCCTACAGACTATTCCTCCATCCCATATTAAGGGTTCTAAAACTAGTTTATTTTAAAACCAAATAAGATATTTACTATGAGATAGATGAATATTATGTAGAAGCCATGAGTTAGATGTGTAAGCAAATGCATGGGCATGGAGTACTATATTTAGGAAAAAAAATTATCCAAAGTGTATGGACCCACCCTTATTGATCTCAAGTAATGGCCAAAAAAATGTTTTTAAATATTTAAACCTTGTCAATGTAGATACAATGGTCTAATTGGTTAGTTAAACTTTAAACCTATGACAAAGTCAATCATGGTTGAACTTTTTTTGGGGAAAAAAATTTCTGTAAAACGTGACCAACATTAAGTACATATCGATACATATCAACCATAGTGATACAACACAATACTATAGATACATATCAATTTGTGTGGGGGGAGGGGAGTCCCCCTGTACTGTACTCATAATCGCCAATATTGGTGCAAATCAGTCAATACAAACTTGTATCAACTGGTACATCCTTGCATGACATTAACATATGGTGCCACCGGAATAGTTTGATCTTTATAAAAGATGGACGCAAGACCAAGCAAAAAAAGCTTTACAATATGGGCTAGAAACTTCTAGTGTAGATATGACATCCATGAGTGTAGTAGTAATATTTTTTAAACATTTTGAAAATAAAATATGATTTTGGTCAGTTGTAATAGCCTTTTGAATATATTAAAATAAATGGTGATTTACACATTACATGCTCAATGTTAAAGAATGTACACGTTATCTAGAATGCTTTTTTCAAAAATTATGAATCACTTGCTTTTTAGTCATTTCCTATCCAAATTGGCCTCTCCTTGGTGAATACTAGGTTTGTGATCACTTGAATGTGAAAAGTGTCACGCCCCGACACTGCCCGACCCGAGCCGAACCCGGTCCAAGGGCCAATCTAGCGCATGGGGCGACGATATTGAAAACGGTTAAAGAAATAGCGGAAGACTTATACCCTTACCACGGGCGGTCTAATTAATGGAGTTACGTATTACTTTGAGCAAGAGTAAATAGGTAGAACCAAATGAGTTACTTAAACTCTAAATTAAACTACAAATCTCAAACCCACATACTAATAATTCATAACCAACACACTTGGCTCAAAACAAGGTCTCAAACAAAACTAAAGATATAATATATCACAAGTCTGAAACAAGAACCACGCCGCAAGGGTTCTAACATCATAACAAAATAATCAAAGAGAGATGCAAAATCTAGTGGCCTCCACTCCTACTCTCAAGCTTTCCTCAACCCTCATAAAGAGGATCTTGTCCGACTGTGTGTCACGCCATGCAGCCCTAAAACAAAACAAGGAAAGTGGGGTGAGTATAAAAACTCAATAATGGTTTGAATACAACTATAATAATAAAAAAACATGACGACACGATAATATATCAATTCAGATCCAAAATTAACATACTATACCACTTTCTGATTATGCATTCATATCACCTAAACCTGCAAACTAGTGTTCCATTCACACACTTTCTGATCATGCATTCATATCACATAAACTTGCATAATAGTGTCGCAATCACTCCATTTCTGATCATATATTCATATCACATAAACCTGCATAATAGTGTCTCATTCACACTATTTCTAGTTATGCATTCATATAACATAAACTTGCATAATAGTGTCTCAATCACACCATTTCTGATTATGCATACATCTCACATCAAACTCATTCACCCTGCACGACAACCATGTCAAATACATGATACACAATCATGCATAGCATTTATAATAAACATGCATCAATACAAATGGTGAATGCCTTCATCAAGGAGTAAACAAAAGTAGGACACAGTCAAACTTTCCACACAAGAAATGTAAGAGGGTCGGGGTTGTTAGCCCCTAAAGTTGCTCGCCCTGGATGATCTTGGCTAAGGATATATGATTCTCACACAGAGAACCTAGAGCAGGGGTGTTCGCCCAGAGACATCTCCTACGGTGGGGAGAGCCCAAATTCCCACACAGGGAACCCTAGAACACATGGTAGCCGGTGCACAAAGCATACCACTCTAGATTTTCAGGGTCCAGAAGACAATCATAATAATCTCAATCCTCAAGACAAGTACACAACTTGTCCCCACGTAATTTCTTTTAACTAGACTCAACCCGGGGAGTATACATGTTCTACATAGGAACTTAAATCGAAAACATGTCCTTCCGGACCAACCAAGTTCCGATTAATTCACCAAGTGATTAATCCGGCAAGCAATCTCAACCATTGCATACAATCGATTAATTCCGGTTAAACATCGGTAAAACTTAGTCCATGAATACCGATCCATGATGCATGATAGAATAATACATCTGTGAGCAGACCTATGTGGGTTCCAACACATGGAACATGCTCCCAATCAGTCCCCTCATGCATCATAATCAAGACATAATTAACTATAATTTCATAGTAGATTCCCCATATGTGTGTGTGTTCATGCATATCTAAACACATGACCAATGCTTGGCATAAACTCATAAGACAATATACGCATGCTTAAACACATTCAAAATAATTATTCCCAACTGAAATCAAAGCAAAATCCACCATAAAGCTTAAATCCATCCATGTGAAATCGAACATTCACTCCCACAAACATGATTTTTCCACACATTAAGCCACAACGTGATCACATCTATTACCCATAAACCATCCTCATTATAAGAGAACACATCTCACCATTTTTTATATAATATCCGTGCAGAAGATAGATAAGAAACTTGAACATGCTTTTCAAGAGTCCAATAGGTTGCATGTATTGAATACTAGGTGGGTGAGTGACTTAGGTGACCTAAAGGCTGAACTTGAGAATGCGAGAGAAAAATTTAGTGCACCTCAAAGAGAACTTCTGACCTTTAAGGAGAAACTAGATAGATTTAAGAGTATGAAGAAATATCTAGAAACTGTGATTTGCATTGGTCAATGGGATAAAAGGGGATTAGGGTTTAAGACACCCATGCACGCACCTAAGGCTAAACTAACTACTTTTGTGAGAGCCAAAGAGAATAATCACACACCTAAGGTAGTGCCCACCCCACCAAAGCCAAGAGGAGGGAAAGTGATAAAAAAATGAAAGTTAGTGCTTTGATGATTTGTGACATGTCATAAGGAGAATCACATTAGGTTTGAGTGCCCTAAAAATGACCAAACAAGTTAAACCCTAGCAGAAAGTTGAGAAAGCAAACCCCTAAACAAGAGAACCCTAGGTTGTCACGCCAAGTTTATGCTCATGAGATGAAAAGAGTTTGGATTAAGAAGATTGGTTTTGAATTCGGGAAGGTTCAAGTAGGAAAACTCAGCAAGAAACCCTTAGATTGCCTTAGGATTAGTTAGCTAGGCAAGGCTAAGGAGGAGGAGAGCTCTACTTAGAGGTGATGTGTCAAGTATCAATGAGGTAATTATTTCTATCATTTGGACATGCACATATTTTTATTAGTTTTGTTTTCATAAGTTTTGTATAAAAAAACAAAAAAAATCAAAAAAAATTAAAAACTAAACAAATTAGTTGATGTTTTGGTTCATAGCTTGCTTTTGTTGTTTTTAAATGTTCAACTCTTAGATGAAAGGTTTTTAATTGTCAATTAAGCTTAAAACTTCATGATATGCGGTGAGTGTACTTTAACTAAGAGAGGAATGCACCAAAGAGAGTGAAGATCTTTTTTTTCTTTTGCTTGATGTTGCAATTCACTACTTTTCAAAACTTGCACTCATTAACTCAAGTCAAATTTAAGAATGAAATTCAAGAGTGAATTCTTAAACACTTTTTAACTAAAGTGTTTAGATTTTAGTGGAGTCTTAGTGATCTAATTAAAGTAACTTGCTAGACTTCTATCTAGGAAATCAAAAATCTTAAAAATTCTTTGTAATATGTCATGAATTTATCCAAATGTATTTTAATCATATTTTTATTTTTACAAAGGAATTATCCTCATAAAGATGACGGAGAAGTGTTACCTACTAAGGTCGGCCTAGGCTAGTATGAAGCTTTCATCTACTTGACATCAAAAGAAAAATGGCATACAAAATAAAATAAATGAAATGATATAAGTTGAGAGGATTGAGAAAAAGTCAGATCCCTTAAAAAATGTATTGAAAAGAAAAAATAATTAGAAAAATACATGAGCTAAAATTTATTTTTTATGTTTTTTAACTTTCTTTTTAGAAGAATTGTACATAAAATCTAGCTAAGTGAGTCAAATATAAAAGTTTTTTCTTTGCTAGAGTATAGAGGACTTTGTCTCTTTTGAATAAAAAGGACCTTGCAAAATTCATCATTGGAAGAGACAAGAGTTAAAATTGATGGTTTCTTCAAAAGAAAATAAAAGAGAATTAAAATGTTAAAATAAAGAAATGACAATTGAAATTCAAAATCTAATGGAGTGGACTAATTTAGGGAGAGGTATAACTGACCATAATTTTGTGGATGTATATGATTTTAGTGTCTAATTTAAAAAATCTATCAAATAAGTCAACACTATTTTTAAAAATAACTTGTTCTATTTTTATTTTGAATTCTATAGCGCTTAGTGATGTGATTTCAATTGCAAAAGATTGTTTTTGAGCATTAGAATTTATTGTAATATTTTTATATTTTTCAAAAAATTATTTCAAAAAATTGCTCAAAGAGTATTAAAACACTCATGGAAAAAGCGGTAACACTCATGTCTAAAGCAATAGCTCACATGTTCAATGGATTTTGCACCCATGATTTTTTATGGATTTTGCACGTTAATTTTGAGACATGGATGTTTATGTTTGTATCTTTTACATGTCTTCATGGATGATTACTTGACTTCTATGCTTCAATGTTTATTTTTTTTATTTGTAGTTAACATTTTTACTATTTTAGACAAAAATGGGGTGAATAAATTATGAAAAATCAATTTGATTGTGCTTAGTTCATACTTAATTGAGCACTGCTATGCAAATCATTTTTGTTTAAGTGCGCAGGCTAAGTACAGGTAAAAGGCTTTTCAAGATCAATTCCAAATCATCTTTATGAGTCTTAGTATTGTCAAGTATATGTTTTGTACAAGTAAAAGTCAATGCATTATATTGTCATGAATTATAATTTTTTATTTCTATAACTTGTAGAGTTTTGTCACTAAATAGCCAAACGGGTAGATTGTTAGATATTATTGGATTATATCTTGTAATTGGTTTGATTTCAACAATCAAAACTATGTCCAAAAGTATATATTAAGTCTTTGAGATTTTATTACATTAGTAATGCGATCAAAGTCAAATTTCAAATTGATTGACTTGAAAAAGAGGAGCTGATGAGTTCTGAATTTCAAGATGAAAGACTTAACATAGTGGTTAAATCAAAGATAAATTTTACACACTTACATGCACAAAACACTTCAATTAGAAAAAACATTAGAAAGTGTTTTTGAGTATTTTGGACAAAAAGGAGAAAATTGCAATAATTGTTCATAAGCGATCGATTATCCTTGAGGCAAACATCGATTGCATGCTTAAAATGATCAATCAGTGCTTGACAAATGGATTATAGTACCTTTATTGGTAGATTATTTAGTATGAAGGATTGATTGATTGGGTGACCGAGTTTAAACAATATACGGAACAATCAGTCACCCTATTGAACAATCAATCAATTTGTGACTAGTTACCTAATTTTAGCAAACCTAGAATGAGTTACTTTCTAACTACTCAGTGCTTCATGCTAATAGTTCTTCCCTAATTCACTTATACTTTGAGAGAAAATTAATGAGAGGAGGTAGAGACTTTGTTTCATAAACATCTTATGGAATAAAGATTGAGTGATTAGAGTACATCATAAATCACAACACAAAAGGCTGAAGAGGAATTCTTAAAAGGAGCATTGAAGAAGCTTCTACATCAACAATCAAGGAGGGCTTTCATAGAGGAAGTTCTCTGGAGAAGACAAAGAGCAAGCTCAAGGGGAAGAGCATCAAGTAGGAGACTTGATGGCCAACAACTTCATCTAGAGAATGGATTTCTAGTGTTGGGGTAGAGGCTGTTAGCTTTGTGTCTTGTAAGTTCTATATCCATATTGCATCGATTTATTCGGAGAGTGGCTATTTCGTGGGGGTTTTCATGTTGAGTTTCCACGTAAAAATCCTTGTGTTTGATGTGTTGATAGTGGTTTATTGCTTTATATTTCTGCATAGAGGCCATAACTTGTAGTTCATTGCTTATTAATTAAGTATTTGGGATAAGGGAAATATGGTGATCCACTAGGTTCGATGGATATTAAACTCACATTAACATCATTTCACTAGCCAAAGTCAACTTTACAAGATAAGTCATGTCACAAGTATATAAATTTCATAAAGCAAATGTAACCACATGTGCCTACATTACTATATAACAACATGGTCATCCTTGATGTTGTCTAGCCTACCACTACTCTATAGAAAAACACAGCCTCACCTAGACAAATTTCCACCGCTAGACTGCATGATTATACCAAAGTATACTCAGCATGATCAAAATCTATAACTAAACACAAAAGATATATGACAAGGTTAATTAATTAACTCCATTCTCAAATAAAATTATGGCTTAGACTTTTCTTAACAATTTCTTATTCACCACAAAGTACATCACATTTTGTAACATCGTTCATATGCTTACATTTTAGCATTTGCATTCATTCTCATCATTATTAGCTATACCCTTTGGAGACCTAGAGTTAAACCCAATTCCTTGGAAATGGGGGCCTAATCTTCTACCATTCTCAAAGGCAAAGGTCATATCATGCCACTCAATGACAACAATATCGAGATGTCTAGACCCCAAAGTCCTTGAGACAACCTACATTCTTTTTGGCATGCATGACCCTTTGAAAGTCGATAACCTTTGGCTAAGGGCTGCCCAAAATAATGGCATTTTGATCTTTGAAGATCATATGATTACCACTTCTAGATAATTACCTCCCATTTTCAAATCCAAGTAGAGCTTTTACCCCTACTTCATGTATAGATCCTTCATTCGGAACACCTCACATGAAGACCATCCCCGATCAACACCTCTTGTGCAACCAACTCTAGGTTAGCACCATTTGTACAAAAACTTTATGGGTTCACACCTCATGTTCCATTCCTTTATTATTATTGCTACTTTTTTTAGTGATTATCAACCTTGTTTACTTACTATTAGGGTTATTCCATTATTTTATGAGGTTGGGAAATTCTTTCCTTCCACCAACTTTTTTAAAATTATTACCTCATCGACATGTCTAGCTATGTATTGAAGACTTTTGACACCACCACTGACTTGTCCAAGCCCATGTCAGAGTCCATCGATACCCTACCAACATGTCTAATTCTATTTTGACAGCTCCTTGGATTAGTGCCTCCTCACTATCCATCTAATTCTATTGAGTCCTCAACCTATGTTAAGTTATATCTGGTCTCATGTCAACATCAGAGAATTTTACTCCAAGAAACCCTAACAAAGTTATTTGAAGTTTCCCTAAGGATTTCTACTTACCCCCCTTTTTCAATTCCTTATGTTCCACTATCGACATGATTGCCAATAAGTCGAGCCCATGTTGACTAGCCACTTACATCATTCTCACATGCCCATGTCAATGGTTCATGATTTACTATTTTATGCAATTCTTATCCACCTATGGATTTCTATCCCATCCAAAACCTTATAGAATTTTATTTCATCTTCATAACTTCATTTCCCTCTATTATCATCCTCACACCATCTTTTGTATCATAATTCATAACCATCACTTTTAAAGCATACCCATAGTTAAATCCTTACCATTCTACTACAAATTTCTACTTAAATGCATAAAATACTCTATTTCTAATAAAACACTAATCCTACCGCAAGAACACCAAGTCTTCGAGCTCGCACACCGTCTCCTATACTAACGAATCTCTGGTCTCTAGTTCATTGTGTGAAACGGCCTCCTCTTCCACCAAAAATCCCCTCATCCCAGCTCTAACTGCCTCCAAATGCATAGTAATAGGGTTTCCCACCACCAAGCATCAATTTATACCCTTGGATTCCATTAGAAGAAGCTATGAGGATATAGTTCAGTGCATGCATAGTAACACCAATTGCCTAAACACACAATATGTCAAACCTTGTGCAAACTGAATGGTAAACTATGCTGGAGGTAACCAATAATTTGAAGCTTCTTGATCCCATTCACACCTCTCCCACATAGGATCGACATGTCAAATCCCATGCCGATGGACCCCTCAACTCTTAAAAATCTCCAAATTTCCTCTCCTTCCGCCTAGAAAATTTATCTTATATTTCTAGGATGTCACATGCATATATCATTGAATTGATACAATAATATTATTGAGCCTATTATACAATATATAATTAATCTAACATTTTATTGAATCAATACGTACTCATTATTCGATTGATTTCACGTTGTTTAACATGATAAGAATATTATTGCAAGTTGTTTCTATGCTGGTCTCATACTAGAGGGGGAACATCTCATTTAATGGTTGTGAAGCAAGCTTGCAAGATGGAGGTTACCTAATTTAGATAAGTTGTTTGAGTGATGGAGGAAAAAAGTCTCACAACTTGTTTCCCTCCATTGACAATACTAAAATATTCTTGGATAGAGAAATAGTTGATAAAATGTAAAGGCAAGAGAGGAAGTAAGCCTAGAGAACCAGTATAGCAGGAGAATGGGGATGGCCAAAGGAGATTAAGGCCTAACAAAGGAGGGTCACTTGTGATCAAGGTTGAAGAAGAGAGGGTGAATTAGGGTTAGGGTTTTTTAGGATTCAATAATATTTTTATACCAATTTATCAAATTATTGTATTGATTAAGATTTTTCTAGATTAGGGTTAGGATTGAAGAAGAGATGGGGATATTTTGGTCTAGAAGTAGGTGATATATAATTTCTAGAAGAAATCAAAATGTGAAAATTACCTAAAACATCATGTTTTTTTGGACTATGAAAAACCTTAAAATGCTCACGACAAAATAAAAAGGATGAAAAATATACCTCACATTTTGGGCATATGTACAAATGTTTAAGAAAGCAACTGAGACCTACACAACGATTGTATATTATGTTTAGAAAAAGGGTAATTTACACATTACTTGCTTAGACAAACTATTTTCACATCACCTATTTTTATCTAAATATTCCTTATTACATGTCCACCGACCAAAATACCCCATTACTATTGATCGTTTAAAATTAATCCTCTTGCAAGTGTACACGGTAATTGTATTAAGATGAGTATGAAAGTTTGTCAAACCTTAGGGATGGGATTGAGTTATTACCAAACTTGAAGAAGATATATTTTGAATCGAAAACTAAAACTAACCCAAACATAAATTGAACGAAAATACAATATTATGGAACTAACTTGAGAAAGTGAATCTACCAAAAAAATCATAACAATGTCTCTCATTAAAATCCCGCTCACATTTGTGTATGACATAGATGATCTTAAATACAAGCCAAAACATCGCCAAGAAGTTTGCTACTATTTACATGGCATGAAGTATCTCAACTTGGTATGAATCATCTATACTAATATCAGGTAACATGCATGACTCATCTAATCTTAGCATAACTCATCCAATAAATCAACAACATAAACATGAAATACTATTTCATGGTCATCTCTTCTAAACTACAAGTTTTATAATTGATGTGAATACCAAAACCATGTGCAAAAACACATAGAATTAAATTAAACATTAAAGCTTCTTCATTTGAGGAATCTATTCTCATGCAATTGTGTACACAAAATAAAAAATTTAAATACTAAGAAAATGGCATTGCTACTCATCTATGGCTTCATCAAATTCCTAAACTTCAAAGCCTTAGCCTCGAATGTAGATGGAGACCCTTGCATATTGTTGAAATCTCTTGTTCATGCTTCTCCTTCATCACTTTAGGCCTTTAGAAACCAAGGATAGATCCCCTCAATACATGTTAAAAGAGTGTTTATATAGGCCCTTACATAGAGAGGTTTGGCTTTGAAACGAAATGAAAAACGTGTTAAACATGGGAAAATAGGTGTAACCCGATCGATCACCTCGTAGGCCGATCAATCCAAAAATCAATTGTATTCCTAAAATTCACGGCCCAATCGATCACTCCATAGGGCCAATCAATCACCTACTGGTCATGTAGGCCAATCGATCACCCCATAAGACTCATCGATTGCCTGAGGATAAATATGTAATAAAAAATAGAAATTAGCCATTTTCAACCAGAAATTTATACAAGCCTCTAATATTATTATTAATTCTAATTTCTAACTATCTAATCTATATTAAATCCAAATTGGGACTAGAAAATAAAGAAAAGATGGATAAAATTACACACATATCATACTCATCAAATACCCACAATCCTACATTTTGCTAGTCCTCAAGAAAACCAAAACAAAACAAACTAGTAGAACATAAATGTCATTGTTGTACATATTCATAATTGTATTTAGCATATGTAACAAGCCTTTATGTCCATAGTTAGTCATGTTGTGTCTCACGAGGGTTTGCAACCCACAAACATCTAAACCTACAAAAAAGAAAAGAAAAGACATAGATAAAATAAAATCAACAAAAACAAAGCCCTAAAGTTTTCCCTTAAAAAAATATAACTACATTTAAGAAAACCAACCACTAATACTTGCAAGAAGTAAACAATTTTGTTTTGATCACTTTCCAGCAAGTGGTTATTCATTCTACAACTTCATTTTGAAAATATATGTTCAAATAAATAAATATATCCACCTAGGAGAGGTCGGTTTGTCCTCTCCTCTGCCTCTCCATTCTCATCACTAAAAATATGGCAATAACATGGAATCGATTCAAATGCATTGTTGTTCAGGAATATTGCTTAATCGATTCAACAATATTATAGAAGTGATTCAACGATAGTGTTGAATTAATTCAACAATATTGTAGAAGTGATTTAGCAATATTGCTGAATTTATTTTGTAATATTGTCCAATCATTTTTGCCTTATACATTCCTCCCCACTTCCTTGGCTTGTCTTCTAGTCCTTCATCTCTTTCTCCTTCCTAGCTTTCTTCCTGTTACAACCCATCTCGTTCCCTTCCTCCGCCTCTGACTTGGTCCAATGCTCCCTCAACATCTCCTTCTTCACAGCCCCATGGGGTGACCCAGCCTTGTGACGGATGGGTCCTCTAGTTCACCACTCCTTTCCAACGTGGTAGCCTCTTCATCCTCATCACTGGCGATATAGTAACATTGTTGAATCGACTCAACAATAGTGAGGAATTGAGTCAATAATATTGTTGAATTGATTTAGCAATATTGTTGAATCAATTCAACAAAATATGATTTAGTTTCCAAGAGTGATTGCTTAATCATTTATGCATTATTCTTGAATCACTTCTATATTATACACTCCTCCCCACTTCTTAGGCTTTTGTTTTTATCCTTCCTCTCCCTCCCTCTCCTTGGCCCCTTTCTCTTCCACACCACATTGTCCCCTTCATCTGCCTCCAACCCAACTGGATACTCCCTCTGCACCTCCCCTCCCCCCCAAGTGACCACGCCTAGGCAAGTCCTCTGCTCCACCATTCCCTCCCGACATGGTGACCTCTCAGTTCTCATCAGTGACAATATAATAATGTTGTTGAATCGATTCAACAATATTAAAGAAGCAATTAAGCAATTAGTGCTAAATTAATTCAACAATATTGATATAGTAATAATGCATTATTGCTGAATTACATCAGCATTATATATATACACGGATTGAAACATGGTTGATTGATGTGGAGTGCAAGGAAGGGAGGTCCGCGTATGGTAGGCGGTGGTTCGACACAGAATGGCTACAATAGGCAATGGATAAACATTGAGTGGGTAGATCAATTGTATGAGATAATGGATCAGCCGCATGAAGCTGTGGTAATGGATTGAATCAACTGTAAGAGGCATGGATCAACTACAGGAGAAAAAAGAGCATGCAGAGGAGTGAGGCTGCTCTCCTTTACTAGAGGGTCATGCAAAGAAGGGAGGGAGACACATTTTTATTGATTCATTTTGTCATTAATGTAAGTGGCATTGTCTAAGGGAAGGGTAATTTAGGCCGAAATTAATCTAAGCAAATATTGTGTAATATGATAAAAAATCCAAGTGATATGAAAGTAGTGTGTCTAAACAAGTAATGTGTAAATCGCCCTTAGAAAAATGCTTTCTCCTTCACCACTGTATGTAGGTTTTGACATGATAAGCCTCTAAAACCAACGATGGTGATACACATAGTGGGTTAGTGTGAGATTTTTGAAGGAGATATAACATAACATTATTCATTTAGGAAAATAAGAAATGGGGCGGACTGGCCTTAGCAAAATAAAACCAGACTGACCTATGCAAAAAATAAATAAATAAACCAAGAACATTTGGTTACATTCGATTTATCAATAACATAATAGCATTTAAACACTTAGTAACATTTAATTTGTCATCAAGGAAAGAAAATGTTTGAATTTGTTGGCATCCAACGTTGCCAGAAAAACTTGTCTTGCCCTGTATCGCCATCAAGCTCGTACAATGCACAGAAGCAATGAAAAGGTACATACAAGGAATGCATTAAGTTCGTGCTGGCTATAAATTCTTCCAGAGTGGGCTTCAATGGAGACATAAATGGTTATCTTTTCGCATGCTCAGGCAGGGGGTTTGAACTAGTTAGATCAATATGTGCTCCAAAATTATCCACTGCAGAATTCCCTAGTCTAGATGTTCGCAGGACTGATACCTACAATATAAAGTAACCATAACTTCAGAAGACAGAAGTTCAATAAATTATTGTTTCTGTGCAAATTGAGAGTAAAAAATAATAAGTGCAACATCAGTATACTCGTAAATCAACAAATTAGTGTCACATCCTGTTCCCAAAGCCATCAAAATCAACAGTTAGAAAAAACTTTTATCCTCGATGAGAAATGCAATTCAAAAATTGGTAGGTCTTTCTTAAAATGCATGGTAAACATATAAAAACATAACCAAAACTTCACATAAAAATCTTCCTCCAATTCTTAGGGAAACGTGAATATATCACAAATGCAAACCTAATGGAATACAAATAATATACGATTAGGAAAAAAATTGGGGTGTTACATTATTGAACTATTACTATCTGCAAACCCTAGATTGTTCGAAAGGGATAGCCATCTTAGCTATTTTGAAGGGTGGATTGCTGAGTGGTCAATTGGATGTGAGATCAAAGGGATTGAATGAGGAATGTTGCTGGAAATACTGGGTAGAGACTCATTCTGACCTGTGAGTTTCTTTCATTTGCATAGTTCTAATTGTTCTTATCTTGTTTTTTTTTCCGGTAGAGCAGTTTGTGTAAGCTCAAACATTATGTGCTTACATAATATATAACACAAGTTCGCCTACACACAAGCTAACTTCCTGTGCACCCGCAATCTACAGACACAGGCAGGATTTAAAAAATTTGCCTGCTTCCTGATTTGAACGAGCTGACCAATGAAAATCAGACGGTTCCAACCCTGCATGTGCAGGCTAATTGCCATCTTAATATATATAGAATAATTGGTCCATTTTCATGTTTCTTTGTTTTCAATTTTCCATTGTAACCATGACCTCAATAATGTGATTTTTTTAATCCAAAAATGACAATTAGTCTTTTCAAAACCTAAACTTATATGTGCAAGTCTGCTTAGGGGGCTACATGTGGGTTCCCCTTTTATCCTCAAGCTGATGTAAATCTTATTAACTACAGCCTACAAGTTCTACACAATTACGTGAAAATTAACAGAGGCCTGATTAGGACTTACATCTAAGGGCCTTCTAATGAAACAAAGCAAGCCGTAAAAAGGTTCGCATAAATCTATACAGAAGAGAGTACCTTCGGTCTATTCATTGAGCTTCCAAAATAACCTATATAAATCTATACAAAAGAGAGTACCTTCGGTCTATTCATTGAGCTTCCAAAATAACCTATCCCAAAGGAGGATGAAGAGTAGGCAGCAACAACTTCTACTGCTTTTAGCTGGCTTACATTTTCTGGAACCTAAAGTACAAACTCTTGGAGATTGTAAGTGAATAACAGAATGTGGAAAAGAGAGGTGCCAACTCAGAACGTACCGATTTCAGACAATCAGCCTGCAGTAGTAACACGCCTGAACCTGTATCCACACCCTGTTGATCACTATTTTGAATAGAGCGTAGAACTTTTGTGCAAGCTGCAGAAGGGCCTGCTTGAGCTCTAGAAAGAAATGGTTATAAGCAATTAGTTTGTGTAATTAGAAACACAATGCAATCTTTGTTGTGCTTTTTCCCAAAAAACTTAAGATAATTCAAATCCCACCTTTTTAAATAAGGACAGCAAGTGCTGCATTATATGGTCATTGATGAACAATACCCCTTTTGTCAAAACAAAAGCATCAAGATATTTTGATGGCCTTCTTTAATTCACAAGTAAAGATCATACTATGGTATATTCCCTATGTCTGGATATAAGTGTCTGGATTTAAAAAATGGCCACATTTAAGGCATGTGACATCAGCAGCATGGACCCTCTTATATAACCAAGTATTTAGTGAACACGTGATACTTTTACTCATTTAATATGAAAGAAGATACTTAATGCGGGAGAGAAGTTTTATGGAATCCAGACACATATATATGGACGGAGGGAGTACTATAGTATAGACGGTAATTATTCAATAGAGTTTAATTTGTGGTATGAGGAAACTGTTTGGTCCTTTTCTTTAGATCATCTTTTTTTAGGGTGGTAAACACATTCAATAAAGCATCAATTCATCGCTCTTCTCCTGTCAACTGCCAACACTACTTGAGTCTATAAATATGCATTTTTAATTATGCATTAATTGAAAGTTTACAGTAAAAATTGACCCAATTAAAGAGAAACTTCAGTAATATTTTTGTTTCTTTGACAAAAGAAGAGAAAAGCAATAGGGTCATACAGTGATGAGGAGACACAACATTCACGTGCAGCAAATCCTTTCATTAAGTATTCTCCAGCACCAGAAACACAACAGCCAACTATAAATGGAGTGCCAAAGAAACCCTTTGAAGAAGCCCAACAGCCTGCACCATACATTGCTGCCAAACCAATACGTCCACTAACCTGTTTGATTCAAAAATTCAACCATATTTTGTGTAACTAAAAATGGTAAACCAACATTAACTACAGAGACTTCCAGATAAACAAATTATTTGACACAAGATTCCAATATCTTCTATCTAAATTTCGATAATGTATATTGAGCATTAACAAATAGATAGGAAAATATAAATGCTACAATCCATCATTCGGATAACCAGGAAAAAGATTCAATAAATGCACAAGAAATAGAAAAGTGATCACCTTTAAAGCAATTCCACCACTTGACGTCCCAGAAGCTATGTTTCCCTTATCATCAATACAAATAGCTCCCACAGTATCCATAACACAATCTTCCTCCATAGAATGCTTGGCAGATGGATCTCTTTCCTGGATATCAGCTTCATTGGCAAAAAATGGATGAAATTCAGATTGAACGCTTTATTAAGTCAAAGAGTGAGTGAAACAACTCCATACAAACCAGCCAACTACATTCTGCTTCTGGAATAGGGAGGTGGACTGGTTGGTTGGCATGCCACTTATAAAAGTATACATGTGATGAGTTACAGAATGCACTCCAGAAGCCAAACAGTCAGATAATCATGATAAAATGTAAAAACTTTATATTCAAACTGTAATCGGAAGTGCAGCCATTAGTCCCAGGGTTGCAGAAAATGTTATCTATTAGAGTTTAGTGATACAACCACAAAAACAAAAAAGTTTGAAATACCTTTCCTGTAGATTATAATAATTTTGATCACAGCTTTGTGAATATCTTGCAGCCAATTTATTCTAGGAACATGTATTACTCTAATTTGAGGAGCACATATATTCATATTGGATGCACAAGGCACACGGGTTATAGTGGAAAGATAATGATAGGTTTGTTCTTGCTGATTGGATGTAATATTTAAAAGTTTTTTAGTTCTAAGCATACTAGTAACAGACACTTCTCAACAAACAAAATCATGTTGTCACTTGACATTTAATTATGTTTTAGTCTAAATTGATCAATGAACCAAAGATGACCCCAACACAAAAACTTTGTTTACCAGTAAACGAACTATTCTACATTTTTGCAAGTTTTGTTGCTCTAAATTAATAAAAACATAGAAAACCTTGCATCAACCCACACACAATATGACTCCAAATCATTTTTTTCATCACCGTAGTTACTGTTAGAAGCCAAGTTGCCTCAAAAGATAAAGCTGTTAAGGAACAAACCCAACATTATATATTCAGCCCAAATCCGTCCAAACAGATAGATATAGATAGGCAGACTATCCAACACTATATGAGCAAGCATGATTTAATGGATGTAGATGTTTGCATATGCACATAATACAGAGGCAAAGGCGAGGATCAAAACCGGGACCTCCTCGCTTTGATAAGGAACAAATCGAACAATATATATCAAGCCCAGATCAGTCCAGACAGACAGATGCATATAGACATATTATCCAACAGGCACCATTCAATATTGGCCAACGAAAATTGGAAATTTAAATAGACCAGAGGAGTTTTTCTAGTTCTATCAACACACCCCAACGCTATACATCAATTATCCTATCACCCACACATACACACACCACGCACATGTGCACATGCATATGCACCCTTCTCGTGCTGAGCCAACCAATAAATTGAACTTAGAGCACTACTGCCACTTTCATCACATCAAAGTGCACAACCAAACGGATTATATCTATGGGTAAGAAGATAAATGTTTCTTACTGGCTCATCAACATTCCTCATTTTGCCAAAATTGGGGCAACAGTTTTAGCACACTTATCCACCCTACCAAACATGCACACTCTTAATCCCAAAATTAGGAAGGTAGAAGTTTTCCTGGCGTTCATTTTATTGTCATGGAAGAGAAACACCAATTACGTGGTACCTAGCATCTCACAGTTTGAAGTCTGAGAGCCTACCAATTTGTATGTTCATGTTAGATTTAAATGGTTGCATCTATAAGCTAAACATTGCTCATCTAGCAAAGATGTGAATGATGTATTAGCCAATGAAAATTTGAGAGAAAAATGACCTTTTTCTTTAATTTCATCCAGCCTAACTTTGAACTTTGTCCATTGCACTTTTGCCCTCTCCGTTATCAGCCACTAGTTAGAAAAGAAGACAACAACAACAACTTTACTGCAGATGAAATTTTCAATCGCAAAGAAAGAGCATTGGGAGCATCTTCTTTTCTTGTAGAAGTGCCACATAAATGACATGACAAGATGGACTTATGAGAAGTACCTCCTCAGCCTCTTCTATTGTCTCAGGCATGTTGATACCCTTGGACTTGGCCCATTTACGTGCACCTTCACCCACTACAAAGCTGGAACACAGTTCATTACTATTCAGTGATATAAGGCACCATAATGCTTGATAACATGATAAAATATTTTCCATCTAATCTTTTGTCTTTCTTCATCACAGGATCTTCATTTACAAATAAGCAATGATTGTCACAACAGAACATAATTATCTGAAGACATAACAAGACAACAGAAGTTGCATTGAGCATCTAACTCAGGTATCAAGACAGACAATTCATCAAATGTTGAAAAAGAGAAAAACTAATGCTCTATCTTCTCATGAACATAAATTAGAAGAAAAGCAATGGTCAGTGTCTGTAAAACACAGAACAACAACTAATCACGAACTAATTCAGTAAGACAAGAAAATCGAAAAGTGACACAGCAAAAGAATTGTTTGAAGGGAAACACATATATTCACCAAATATGACAAAATTTCATGTTATAAAGTATTCCACATGAATGTTCTATAACTCTTATAAGATAGTGAATGAAACAATTACAGTGGTCGTATTCGGCCAAGCATGGAAGGTCCCATCATTTGTTCCTTTGCCAAGCAAGAAGCGATCTGGATGGCATTTCGTAGACCTGTCTACAGTAAAATATTGTAGATAGTTGGAGCCTCTAAAAAATAACTTACAGGGAACACAGTCCATTAGAGTAAATATGACGAACTTAAAACCATGTAATAAGCAAGCAGAATACCTGGTACTGCTCCAACTGCTCCAAATGCACCAGAATTGCCATCCATAATACTGGCATCACATTCCACATGACCGTTCTCCGTCAAACTAGAACCTCTTCCAGCATTGGTGCATGGGTCATCCTGATTACCCATAACATTTGAAAAGTCAACACTAAAAAGTAACTTCATGTAATACAGTTAATCCAAGTTAAACTTTGTAACCAGTTATGTAATGATACCAAATGGAAGAGTAGGTAAGTACATGCAGACAATTATAGAATATAACAACTCCACTCCCAATAGAAAGAAACACTAAAAATGGTAATTTTTTAAGCTACTGAAACATGATTTAACCACAACCGAGGACAGTTTTTCTTTAAATACAAAAATCCCTCTTGAATGAGAAAAAGATATAAGCATGAGAAAGTCAAATCATAGAATATAAAACTGAAAAATCCAGATGATTATGTGAGTGCAAGGACAAGACATGATCATTTGACCACCACCACCAGATCATTATAGTGAGTCAGAAATTGACCCTACTATTGATGTAATACTTTTGCAATATTCGCTATGTCTTGCATAGACACTTCACATGGGACATGGTGCAGATCAACTTAATACTTGCACAATTTCTACAAAGCCTTAAATAGACACCAAACAGGGTATGATGCAGGCAGCACTCAAGGCGGGAAATTGCACTTGTGCTTAAATTGAGAACTGACAGAATATTGGACTAGCATTGCATAGGAATAATAATAGAAAAAGCAAGATGTGAATATTTTCCTCATAAAAAATTACATATTATTCGGATAGAAAGGATATGGTTACCTCCAACACCTGAATAGCTGCCACAACTGCATCAATGCATCCACCACAATCCTAAACCGTCCATCACATCAGACACTCAATATTAGAAACATTTAAAGAAAATGAACAGAGAAACATAATTTGAGAAAGCATTGACACTTCCAGCCAAATTTAGTGGCACACAGTCTGATTCCCATGTACAAACTGCATACAAACAATCAATAAGATAACATGACTTCACCAGAAATATGAACAGGAGAGCAAATATCCAACGCTTGGGGCTTATGATACAATACAAGGCGTTACGTAGAGTGGCAAACTAGTAAATTTGACCAAAGAAACACCATGGTAGTTCTCACGGGGGACAAACTAGCGGGTCTAACAGTAGTAGAGCACTGGAGTGGCCACTCCACCATTCAAAACATCTCGACATCAATCAATTCAATGCCAATAACAAAAAAATTCACAAATACAAAATTTTAATCCTAAAAAATGCGATTTCCCTATTTAAATTTTGGATTTCAGGCAGGACGTCAACGCTCATGAGGGGAAAAGGAGTGGCGGGAACCTGGCGGAGGACGGACACGGCGGCGAGGCAGGCGCGGTTCATGGCCAGGCGGAGGAATTTCTCGCTGGAGGGCGCGTGGTACCCGGCGCCCACGTGAACAGCCACGAAGAACCTTCTGTTACTACTGCTGCTGCTTCTGCTGTTGTTAGGGTCTCCAGCTTCATCTGCCGCCATCGCCGTCGAAGTCGGAAGGTTCCAGTGGGAGGCCGGCAAGAGAGCGGAGGCGGCTGCCGGAGAAGGGGGTAGAGGAAGAGGAGCAAGCCGGGAAAATGACGAGCGTGGTCACGCGCCTCCTCACGTGATTTATGCAACAGCCTCCCTCATATTTAGGATATTTGTAAAATAGGGACGAGATGTTCTACACTTTCACATTAGCCTCCCCCTTATATCTCTAGGGGAGATTAGTAGTTGGGAAGAGTTTTTTTATGCTCTTTATTGATAATGAGCCAAGCATAACTTTACATGGGAATTTGGGAATTTTTCATCTATAAGATCCACGATGTATATATTCGTATATATTAATATCAATATTAGTAATGTTAATATGCACTAGTGTATATATCACTAATCTTAAATATCAAAGACTCCTATATGTAGCTTATGTTAGACTCATTGTTAATAGAGAATATAAAAAAACTTCTTAGTAGTTGTTTGCTAAGGAAGATTGATTATTCACCTATTAGTGCACAGTTCTTGTATAACGCTCTCCATGACCAGTAGTTATAATCATGCTACACAAGGCCGGCTTGAAAGAATTGGAGGCCTGAGGCAAAATATTTATTACTTGTAAAAAAGTCATTGAATTAATGTATCTATTATTTTAAAGTTTTTGATATCTTAACTCTTATTTTTTAGTTGACATTTTCACATAAACAAAAATATGTACCTCCTCTATCTCACATTAATTGCTCCATTTAGTTTTGTAAAAGGAACTAATTTTAATTTATTTTAGAAAATTAAATAGAGCTATTAATATAGAATGGAGTATGTTATTAAAAATATTTACAAAAACCAAAAACTTTGATAAGTAAAGGTTATGCTAAATAAAATTAGAATATAAATTAAAATGTAAAAAGAATTATATGACCAACTTTTGGTTTTCTAAATTCAGAGAAATGGGAGAGCCTAAGAGATGAGAATGTGTTGTCTTTAGAAAACAAGACAAGGGGGTGTATCTATTTTGGAGGAGAGATGAAAAACTCCTCTCGGCTATGGAATGGAAAGAGCTTGGTTCAATCATGACTTGTGAGGATGTAGTAGGGATAAAATGAGGAAGGAGGCTATCTTTAGTAGGTTATTATGGGCTAGGGTATAAAATATTTTCAAGGCTAATTAAAGTCTCATTTGGTAAGTATTAGAATTGTTTTTAGTGAAGGTAAATAATTGTTGCTTGTCCCATTATTTTAATATGTTTTTGAAGTTAAAACTTATAAATTGTACTCTTATATTATAAGTCTATAGGCTTAGAAATTTATACATAATAGGAGTTAAGATGATGGGAGGTAAAATTTCTAATAGAGCCTTTATGGTTTTTAATAGATTGTATAGGTTCTTTGGTTTGTCATATATTGTATGTATTTTTGTTTAATATGGTCACATATGGTAGAATATTATAAGAGTACAAGGCCTTCCTATTGGGTGGAGCCTTAGGGAGCTGCCTAAGGCTCCAGTCACCTTGATGCTACACAGGATTTCTAGCATAGTACATAGAAATAGGGGCGGACCTATGGCCCCTCAGCTCTTGAGATAGATATCTATATCTTTAACATTTTTCTCTTAAGTTAGAAAACTAGAGTTAATGGATAATTGCCCCCACTGAGTATTCACCCCTAGTTTTGCCACTACACAAAGGCCAACATGGATAAAAAAAAAAATTTGTTTTTAAATAAGGCACGTCCATGCTAATGGGTGTACTGTCAATCTCCCTTGATCAACAATGGTGAAGCTTCACAATTGGTTACATCTTTTTGGGTGGAGGTGGCAAATATAGAAGCCCCAAGGAAGAGCACAAGACAAAATTAAGCGGGGGTTGGGCAAAAGGAGTGTTTTTAATATTGATCAGTCATCGACCTAGAACTTTGGTTGGGTCTCAATTTTTATGGTTCAACAAGGCAAAATTTTGATTCAATCAAACAAATTCCAAGTAAATCAGAGAAAAACCAAGAAATTACTTTGCCCAAAAACATACTGAGTTCAGTCAAACCTAATCCTATTGGTTGGGCAAGGACAAGTCGGTTTTTAAAACAAGAGGTTTTAACCTATAAACCCAAGCTTCAAATTGTTATATCTCAACAAGCTAAAGTTAGTTTTCACAACCCAACTCTCTAAATATTTCACAAAACAAAATAATTTTAAAAAAGTTATTACAAATAAAATTATGATGTTCGAGGAACTACATTAGTGAGTTGAAGACAAAGGATCACTAAGCAATGAAAAGTCTTTGCATCCATCTTCTATTAATCCTTTGCATCATGTGCATACAAAAATATGAGCAGTGAATACACCCATAAACTAAAGCTTAGTAGGTTTGCACTACATCTACATTAGTCTATAATATACACTCACCGACCCTATATATATCCTAAAGCATACATATGCAACTATATGCTTCGTACAAATTCAATTTATATCCTTAATTTAATTGATCATACAACATGCTATATCATGCTATGAACATGCTACATCTTATCATCATGACATTATCATAGCAAATTTCAAAGTACAACATAACCAAATATCATACATTCTATCATCATGTACCAACATAGTTAAACTAAGATAAACACATCATCATTAGTCTAACTATCAAGACTACTCACACGACCTTATTAGAATGAATTGCAACAAAGTAAACCTAAAGCCATTCTGTCTTCTAACTTTTTCAAGAAATCACTCCCGAATTTACAAGAAAATAAGCATTTATCTTTCATTTTCCCAAATTTCTTGACCAAGGACCTGTAACCATGGTCCATTCATATGCATTTGGCACTAGTCCTGAAGACATTGCATGTGCCTCTAAAAAGTCTTCAAGAGCCACTTGCACTAATTTTGTAAATTTCTATTTGTGTAGTAGACACAAAACTATTTACCCAAATTTGTGAGATGTCTTTGCATTCCATTTGTAACCATTGTTTTACCTAACACCCTATCATTCCCACTAGTCATATTGTTTACACGTTAGGATATTTCTCATATCCACCATATCTATCATATAACAAACTCATTAACTAAATGTACATGTATCAGAACAACAAAGCCATCCTCATAACCCGACTAACTCGGCTAAATTGATTATTGCCAAATAAAGAACCTAATTGATACATAGGTTAAATATCAAACTTGCGATCCCACCGGTACCTACATCCCTACGTAGGCCCTAATGGTTCTTCAGATAAGCTTCATGAATAGAGGTAAGTACCACCTACATTCCAGTAGCACCTTTTTGATGTCTTCACCACATATGCCATAACAAAACATGATTCATAACAATATCAACACATTACATACCCAACATGCATATGACACAAGCATAACATGAACATATTATATCCTATGCACAATATCATCACATGGAATATGTCAGTCCCACAAACAATCATCATACTTATAATTAGCATGGCAAATAAGCATATTACCTGTATAACCCACATAGCAAATCATACTCATACACATGAACATGCATGCTACCATTGTACATTGCATGCATGCTACCATCTCTTATTGTGATCAATGAAGTTATAAAACCATTGTTTCAAGGGTTGAGGGACATTGGGTAAAACTGAGTTAAATTGATAGGCTAAACTACCCATTGTATGTCATTCGGTCAAAACCCTAGCTTTGACTCTTCTAAAAGTTCCATTTTTTTTTTAGGAAAATACCTATAAACATTTGAAGCTTATGGAATTTGGAACACATCAATATGCGACAAACTCTATCCCTAAATTAAATCAGTATAGTATGATACAAAAAACTAGTTAATTTGGATTTCTGGAAATTACTGCACAATACAAAACTTTTTGAATGGCAAGGACTCCAAGGGTCATATCACAGTTTAAACTGATCCAAATTTAAATAAATATTTTGTATTAGGTCTAAGATTCATAGTACATTGTCTTGAAGGATTTTGGGAGCAATCTAATTTTATTTGGAACCGAGAGTCATTTTTTACCACAAGTCTTCAAAACTATAATTTTGACCCTCGAGGCTTGCGAAATAACTAGTAAATCAAGTATATTTGAGAAAACTCCAAAATATTAAAGGTGGAACTAGACATGATGTTGATTTTTTAGTAATTTTCTTAGGGTAATTCTACAAAGCAAAGGTCTCGAATCTTCATAAGAAATTGGCCGAATCAAGGTTTCAAATAGATACAACTAGTTGAAGGGTCAAACCTTAAAGAAAACACTTAAAATTTTAATCAGATCTAGATGATTGTGTCATTAAGGTCTTATAGAAAATTGGATAAAAAAGTTTATTGGAAGGTCCCGAAAAGATTTGGATATTCTAGGGGTGCAGTCAAAACCCACAAAATAATCTAACTTGAAAACATAGACCAGTGAAATTCCCTTTAATCAAACACCCTTAAAACAATGAGAATATGCTTTGAAACATCACAATACATCATGATCAACCACCGATATTCATAGAGAACCTTATCCTAAATCACTCTACATTCATAATCCATAAGTACATACATAAAATCATAACCTTAACATATGGAACAAAAACCTAATATCATGTTTTTAAACCAAACACAATCATCCAGCAATCAGTCTAGTATTTAACAAATAAATGATTACATAGGTGCTTAAATGAAATGATTAACCAAAACAACATATTAGTCACTAACATGATCCAAGCCAAGTAAAACCCCAGTTCATTGAATATGTTGATAGGAAGCTATCATGTGGCAAGTAATTTCCTTGGAAGTCATAGAACTTTGGTAAAGAAAAATGAATATATCATTTGTAGGCATATCTAGTTCTTTAAGAAGGATGCATGTATCTTCATATAAGTCTCATAAGTAGATAACACAAGAAGTAACCACTATGATTTGATCAAATGTGATATGTTCTAGTAATGCCCAACACTCCTCTGTTCTTGAAACCAATGTGTATATGATTAACATCGAAGAACTCAATTCAACAATATCCACATAGCTGGTTCGGCTTGCAAGGAATATCTGTTGACCCATACTTGGAGGGTAACACATTGTAGGTAGGCCCAGAAATGTCATATGCATATAGGAAAAATCAAACACAAAAATCCACATTGAGGCTATAAGCAAGTGAGCACTGCCTAACTACAATTGGTGGTTATCTTCTAGAAGGTGTAAAAACACCTATACATGTTTTTCTTGTTAGAACATATGAGACATATGTGATGTAATTAGTTAATTTTGATGATCAAAATAATATCAAAACTTCATATATGTTTTAGTCTTAGGAGTTTAACTAGATGTTGTTGTGATCAAGTCATATTTAAAATTAAAAGACTTAAAAAATATAAGCAGGTGTGTTCTCAAAGTTTAATATTGAATACAATATTTTGTGAATTTTCCATAATTCATTTGAATTATGATTGCTCCTAAAATTCTTGTGTCAATATTCTATCTGTTATATGTTCGATGTAAAAATTATTGATCAATTTGAAGTCTTTTTGATTGGTTTGTGTCAATTGTACTATGACTGTACAAAAATTCTAGAAATGTGCAGCCATATCCGAAATTCCAAATAAAATATTTTTTGATGTTAGAACATACCCCAAATTTATTTTTAAGTCTTTGATTGAGTTAATTTTTTAGTGTCCCAAGTTTTGTTTGACTCCAATATTGTTAGGTATTTTTTCAAACATTTAGAGTTAGCTACTAATAAAAAAAAAGGTTTTGACCTAAAGTATGTATCCGGGCATTTTAGCTCACACAAAGTTGGAAAATAGTTTCTAATCACTTTCATAATATTTTTTTCTACAAGTTATTATACCACAAGGAGGGATTTGGTTATATTCTTGTACGAGTAAAAGGATAATGAAATTGAAAAGGTTTGTGTCTGAGTGCACACCTGAATAATTACTTAAATAGTCCAAATGGGCTCTCAAAGACTTTATGTAGTATGGTATGTAATGCCATTAGGACCAATGCCAGCTTTAAAATTGCAATTCATTATATGCCCTTGGTTGAGAGTGTTGGGTTAAGTTAAAACAATTGCTTATATATTTTTGTAAATCATGGTATGCGATTTAATTAAATAATTATTGGAGGTGGAATGCTTCATGTTTGTGTTCCTATATATTTAAATCCTTTAGCTATATGTTTGGTTTTCAAAGCATGATAATGTGGTTTAGTGCGCCTGAGTTTCTAACTAGATGTAAGCTTACGGGTGGCTTTTGTTTGGATGAACTTGTCCGTTGTGTATACTTGTGCATACATATGTGTTTGACTTCGCAAATGCTTAGTACGAAGATTGTTGGGAACTCGTGAAATAATATTTGTCCTTTGTGACAAGGGTAGAATATATAATAATTGTTGCTAGAGAATGAGACTTTTAGTTAGTTGTTTCCTTTGATTTCAAAGTATTGTAATAATGTCCACACATTGGATCTTATGGTTGATTTATTTGCTTTAAGTTAGATTATTTAATTTAGCATAATTTGTAGTAAATGATTATCATTCCCAAGTGGGCCACATTGCCTTGCTTGCACTTCCCCTTTGTTGCAGCTTTGGGCTCTCGGGGTCGGGGCTGCATCATACAGTAGTTTCACAACTATTGGTATGCTTGTCAGTTTTCTCTGAGCATCAGCGATTCTACCGATGTACTTCTATGTACTGCCAATATTCTATTTGATACATTGCCTACTTTCAACAGCAGAAATTGAGCTTAATCAATGTGAATGCTAATGTGTCGATGTCTGTCAACAGTAGACTTAAATTTTTACTGATGCAAGCACCAACATGTCAATACTTTCTAACAAAAACTTCTTTGTTTCAAAAACTCAATACATTCTTATAAATGAACTTCTCTTTGTTGGTTTTAAACTTATCATTGCTACTAATTTTCTATGTTTTGTACCAATTATTATTACCTCCATCAATATGTCATCGACACAATGGCGTCAACTTCAATGGTGCAACAAAGTAAAATAAATAAATATAAAATATTCCCATGAAACTTACACATAAAATACCTCACATAAACTCATGTGTCACATATGGATGGGTGACTATTCAAAATTTAGGAGAAGGCCTCCTCATTTATGGAAGCATGACATTGAAAATAGTGGGTCATTTATCTAAAATATTTGAAGAGAAAATTAGAAAAATATAAAATAAAATAAAATAATAAATTTATAAAACATTGTTTCTTAAAATTTGTGTCGGTAGTTGAAGATTGCCCTTTATAATATAGAAAATTAGTCGATGAAGAATGATTTTGTAGAAAGCTTAAAGAACATGAAGATTGTTTTTTGTAGAATTCAAAGAATTTGTTCAAGAGTAGAGAGCTTGAGTCTTCTTGAAGAATTTGAGAGATTGAATGAAAGTAATATATGGAAATCCCTTTCCCTTCCCTCCTAAGAGATTTTTTTTATAAAAATATTAAAAAAAACCCCTCGTAACGATAAAATAGCTCTATTTGAGCATATTTTAGTCAGATGACTCATTAGAATTTAAAGCCGTAATAGAGCCGTTGGGGGTCCCTTGAGTTGTTTTGGGCCGAGCCGCTAGCAAGTCGTGGGCCGCAAATTAGGGACGGTCCGAGCCCGTCCGTGAGCGGGCTGGGCTTAAGCCTCGCTAGTGTGTGGTGGGTCGGACTGGGCCCCATTGCCACCTCTGATATGGCTTCGCAAGATTTTCAAGACGACGGGCCCACAGAAGCAGCCCAAAACAGGGAGGACAGGGGCTGCTTCCCGCCAAAACGGGCGGCTGCTGATTTAAATAGCGCGGTAAAAGAAGTGACGCAAAAATCGCTCCTTCTTCCTCTTCCAAGAGCTTCGAGATCTCGATCGATTGCTCTCCCACTTCCTCGGCGGCGGAATTCTGCCAAGTTCGAGCGCCTATGGACGATGCCCTGTTCTCCGTTTTGTTTCCCAAGCTTCCAAGAGGTCCAGTATTCATTCTAAATCCTGTGTTTACTTGTTTGATTCGTTCTTTAATGATTTTTGTTGATTTTTTACTTCAATGTATGGCTTATTTTTCCGGAATTTGATTTCTGAATTTTGTTTCGTTTGAAATGCATTTTTGTTCTGCTAATTCTGTAGGATTTTGTGGTTACCTTACGCGGTCAGCAAGATTCTTGAATCTGTTTATTGTTTCTGCTAAATTCATTGAATTAGGACTTGGGTTTTATCGTTTCTTTTCTTACTAATGATTTCTTCTTAGTTCCTGAAAATTTTAAATTGTAAAAAGTACGATCCTTGATGATGCCAATTTTATCTGGTTGATAATCGCATTTCTTCAGAATATGGAGTTTTCGATTTTTGATTTAGTTGATACTGACATCTACTTTCTAATTCTATGATTTTTTTTTCCAACTTGAACTTTTTCCTTTTTATTTAATTATGATCATTATTACTTAGTCGTTCTCTGAAGTATCATTCCTCTAATTATGTTTTTTTCTAAAGTATTTTAGATTGCTGACCTTCATTTTTATACTGGTCCTTTTCAATTTTTTTGCTTTTTAAAATTTTTTTTTGGCTTTTCCTGGATTGGGTCGTAAAGATTGTTGTACAAGAACTGTTCTGATAGGAAATAGATATTTGCTTGTATGGCTTGTCCTAGTATTCTCGAACTAACTGTGTTTATCTCTAACCATTAGATTTTCAGAATTTTTATAAACTTGTTTGGTGATGCTTTCTGTATTATCTTGCCATATTGGGAGGGCTGAGTAGAGTATATTTAAGTTACATTTATCCCTTTGTTGCAGTGAATTTGTAAAGATTGCGGCCAGTAGAAATTGTTGCATTTGTAAAAGGTCTTAGCTTAGTTGATTTTCGAAAGATTATGGCATGTAGAAACTGCAGCATTTCTGGTTGTTGTATTTTGAGATGCAGGGTTGCTTTTTTCAGCATGAGTGAGTGAGGGGTTCTGTGCAGCTGCTTGGTTTTAAAGTTAATTCTTCATTATCATTTTAAAAGGAAAGGGATAAATGAAGAATTTCCTTTTGAGAATTAGAACGGGTACTACTTACACATTGTCCTATATTAATAGCTATATTTGGAAAAATAGTGATTTTTATTGAATGGTGAAACCCACGTCTATGAGAAGGGAAAATAAGCTTATGATACTCTTTTTTAAGTAGCTAATCACTTAAATTAAACCAAATGGAGCTATTAATATGGAATTTTTTTGTTGTTGCCAAATGGAGCTATTAATTTGGGATGGAGGAGGGAGTATTTGATTGCTCATTGACAGAGTTATGCCAACTAATCATGTTTAGTCATATTTAGAAGTACTGAGCACATCACTTTAGAAGAGATATCAGAGCAAGTTACTTTGCGTTGAGCATTCCTTTTTCCTTCTCAAATTATTTGGTAAAACTGGAATAAAAGAGCTGTCAGAAAATGTTTTAACCTAATATCAGAAGATTATTTTAGAGGGAGTATAGATCTTTATTCAGAAGAGCATGTTTGTTTGCGAACACCATCATCAACACCATAATCATTTTACACTTCAAGTAGACAGGTAATTACATCAAGCCCTATTTATAGACATTCACTGAACTCTTGGTACTTTTAAATATTTATACACTCAAATCTGAAATAAGTTGTTAGGGGCTCTGAATCTTTACTTCCATAATCTTTTGCCAGGTCCATGGCTTTCTTAAAATACATTTCAAGTTTTTTATGTTTGTCTCAAGAATTAGTGTATCGGCCTAGTTCTTGGTTGGACGTGTTTCCTGTTTTTTGGGCTAGAAGCACACGTTAATAGGATAAATGACCTATCAGCTATAGGCTGAATAAGAAAAGAACCGCTTCATGGACTTTTCCTATAGTTGTATTCATTCATAAAGTTTAGTGAAATGCGCTGCTTGAAACAAAGTGATAATATATTTATCTGCTTTATTGTTTTGGTGTTCATGTTTGTATCCATCTTTTTCGAGCTTGACTAGCTAAGTAGGAAACAATTATCCAGCCAATGAGACAAACACGGAAAAAGGAAAGGCCTTAGATAGTGTGAGTATTTTGCGAGTATATGACGATGGCGAGTGCAGCTCATCTTCCGACTATGAGGATGTCAAGGTTGAAGACCAAACGAATTTCATCCAGGTCAACTCCTATAATCCGGAAAATTCAGTATGCACAGAAGAGGAGGGTCAGGGTAAAAACATGGGTACATATGGACAACCCTGTTCTCAAGATAAAGGTAATTGGGCCGCTGGTGCTGATTCTGAAAACATGGCACCAGTTTCTCCCCGTGCTTTAAACTCCAAGGAACATGAAAGCACAGGCAGTTCAGGCAAACGGAAGCGTGGTGATGCGTACTTGCAGTTGCAGCGTGATGAAGAAGTAAGTAAAGGCGATCGTACCTGCAAAAGACGTAAATGGGCCGATGAGGCGTACCAACTGAAGCTGTTGGGACCCATCAAACTGCCTGATGTTTCAAAGGCTATTGACATCGAAGCTGGGTTGAACCATGACATCCAACTTTTGACTGCTAAGCTTAAAGAGATAAACAAAAAGTTGAACGCACTAGAATCTGCCAATGAACGGTTTGTGGAGGTGGAGTATTATGAGAAGCTTGTATGGGAGAGGCAAAATATTATAGCAAGTTTAGTACAAAAAGATCCCACTTTCAGGCCTCGCGGTGACAGGCCTTCGAAAATTCAAAAGAAGCTCTATATTCCACAGAAAGAGTATCCTGGCTACAACTTTATCCGTCTTATTCTAGGGCCAAATGGGAATATACGAAGTAGAATGCAGAGTGAAACTGGAGCCCGGATTTTCATCAAAGGAAGAGGCTCAGTAGAAGAACAGAAACGTCAGAAGCGAAGGGCAAGACCTGAAGGACCGGAAACCGATGACTTGCATGTTGCTATTGAAGCCAACAATGAGAACTCTCTGAATGCTGCGGTAGCAAAAGTGGAGAAGCTGTTGGTCCCTGTGAAAGGGAAGAACTATTACAAGCAAACTCAAGTGGTAGATCCTCCAAAGCTAAATGAGGCAATGGCAGACGAATTACCGTGCAGGGATACTGAGAAAGGCATCTGTTCCAACCAGCTTTTGAACGCATCAATGTATAACATATGCCCTCTGGCCCTAAAGGGAAAGGCAGAGAACCCCTTTGCAGAACCTGCAAACAGAGGAGTAGCTTACACAGCATCATCTCCTCCAGATACTATGCTCTACGAAGGAATATCAAGGCCAGGTGTTGTAGACCACAATGGGCTTCATTCTGTTTTTGGAGTCTGTTCAGATACAGATGTTGATATCAAACAGAGCAATGTCGCCAATGCTTTAAGTCTCTATGTTGGTTATCTTCCACGGTCAATGGATGAGCAGGGATTGAGTAATATGTTTTCTTCATTTGGCAGGATTGTCAGTGTGAAAGTTATTAGAGATCGTACTACGGGATTGAGCAAAGGATATGGTTTTGTCAGATTTTCTGATGCGATGGCTGCGGCAAAGGCTCTAGAAAGCATGAATGGGAAGAAGATGGAGGGTAAGTACTTGGCAGTTAGGATTGCAGCCCGCAAAACAGCAGCAAATTACAACTCTATGTCTGTAGATACAAAAGGCATGCAACGTTTGCCACCACTGTACCCTGGGATCACATCTCTGACCTATCAGGACCCTTATCAGTTTGCTTTCTTGGGTCCAACAAGATCAATGCCACCTGATAATTCTTCGCTCATCCAGCCTATCGCTTACCACATCACCCCGGTGGTGTAGTATCAGCTGACTGGCTGTTCATTTCTCTTACCTTAGTTGTATGTTGCAATATCAGCTGCTGCACTGCAGCCTGACGAGTGGCCAGTTGGCTTGGGACATCCCCTCAACCAACGTTTTGGTTTTGGGCAACTGTACGCCAGCTTATGGAAAATGGGATTACATTGTGGAATCTGAGAACGACTTGTTTTTGTTGGATTTCGAAAGTTAGTTTCGACATAGAATGTGTTTCACACAGGCTCCTCTGACTTGGAGTGTCTGGCCGTCATTTTTTTTCTTCTGGATGGAGACATTTTATTTCCCTACAAGCGAGAAACAAACAGTCTGACATTAAGTGACAAGAAGCTTCTATAACTGCAATGTTGCTTCATTTTCTGATTCTTTCATCAGTTCTGCATGTACCAAATTTTTTATAATTCCCATAATACTGTAATATCTTGTTCGGTCTGCATCTTTTTTGTTTAAGAAAATAGAACAAAGAACTGATGACCTAGATATGGTTTGACATTTTTAGTGTAAATGAAAAACATTATAAAAAATCTGCGCATGCTTTGTTGCCCTCTTTCTTTCTCATATGAGCTAATTGTTATTGCAAATGTAGTTAATGGTGTTTTTATTTCAACGTAAAGAAAGAAAGCCTTCTTCTACTATCAGTAGTCATAACCGTGTGAAGCACATTATGGTTATCAGCAGATTTTTTCTAGCAATCAGTACATGACTGTCTGTTCAATTTGCTCTTGGTGACCTAATAAATTATTTAAAATTGATAAAGGAGTTGCGTATATTAAACAAATCTGGCGTTATTAATCAGATTGACAACTTTGATCCCCTCTTTCTTTCTCATATGAGCTAATTGCTATTGCAAATGTAGATCATGGTACTTTTTATCTCAAAGTAAAGAAAGAAAGCCTTCTTCTGCTATCAGAAGTCACGCACATTAAGTTTATCAGCAGATTTTTTTTCTGGCAATCAGTGCTTGACCGACTACTTAATTTGCTCTTATTGACCTAATATATTATTTAAAATTGATAAAGGAGTTGCATATATGGATAAATCGGGCATTATTAATCAGATTGACAACTAAATGCATAGATTGGCTGTATTTATCCAATCGACAACTTTGTTAGTTTTCTGTGATACCTAACATTGTTGTCCTGTAAAGTTGGTAGCTTCTTTTACTGGGAACAGGTAAAGAGAAGGCCTCAAATTGCCTTTCAAGTTTTGCTAGATTTGTAACCTAGTAGTTGGAAGAAGGAAGAAAGGCCGCCTAGAAAGAAATAAACTGGCACAAATATTACAGCTCGTGATGCAGTCTGGTCTCCCATAGCAGCCGTCATGACTCATCAAACAGAAAGTAACATTCTCGGTCCAGCCCGTATCTGAGGATCGTCAACAAAATTATAAAATCAACGTCATTTATACTCGCTTAAATCTATAGATGATACTATCAAGCAATCTGCATGTAGTATAACCGTCAGCTCTTTTCCAGACTTATTACAAAAGATGAGAATATAAGTATATTGCGCCCGTTGGCACAATGTGGCTTGGCGTGGAGGTAGAGGAACGACAAGGAGAAAAGGACGGAGGAAAAGACAAATCTTTCCTTACAAATATTAATATTGTGATCGATCTCTCGAACAATGTAATCGATCATTTAACCTACAGCTAGTAGATCGATCAATCACTTTAACTAGATGATCTATTATTCAACTTACTAAACTCGTTATCTAAGAGATTGATCTATCGTTCAAGTTATTGGACTCTATTTATTAGCCTACCAATTGATCGTTGTTGAGGCAATCGATCGCTATAGTTCTGTCTTTGAAATATAATCCAAATAAGAGTGAAATGCAACCCAACAACGGCACAGAACATTCTACCGTGCTTCCGCAATTGTCTAGCCCTCAAGGCAATCTTTAAGGAAAATGTAGAAGAAAGTCATCCTCAAGCATCCATGTAACATCCTCTAACGGCTGTCTATGTCATGCAATGTGAATCTAAAAAATGGTTCTACCCGAGCAATAAACACAGTGTTGTCCCATATGGATGCCAGCTATAAGGGTAGGGCAGAGGTTTGCGAAAAGGGTGGTGGATCTTGGTTGCTTAGCTGAGATGAGTCTCCAACAAAGAGGAAGATTTGGGACACATGGAACACCGGGTGAACGAAGTAACTACCCTGATACGGCGGCCACGGCGGCCAATCACCTAATACGACTCATGGAACTGTTGGGTCAACTTGACACTAGCTTATTGGTAGAGGGAAGTCTAGTGTAGGGACTAATAGTTAAAAGAGACACAATTACCCTCCTAAAACTCGTGGTCTGTGTAACGCCAATCATACATTTGTTTCATCCACTGCTGCACAATGGACAAATTCTTCTTGAGTTGGCAGAGTACCTCGTCTTGGGTCTGAAGGAGGTAATCAACCTCGACGATAAAGGAGCATCAATGTCCATAAATTTAAGATACCATTGAAGTATGTTAAAGTGACAAACATGAACATTTTAGTTATTTTTGGAATCCCAATGGGAGAAGTTACTATAGTACTTAAACCTAGTAAAATGAAGCATGATTCAAGTTTTCTACAAAGGAGATTAAAGATGAAGTATTTGAAAAAAAATTCTATACAAGAGTCACTTGAAGAGCCAGTTAAACATAAAAGTAAACTTGACAATGAGGATGTAGCTAGGCTACTAACCATTTATACAATTGTCGCTCATTTATGCCCTACAAATATTTTTTTTCAATTCTATGGTCTTATATAGAATTTGTGGAGGGCATAGATATAATGATTATGTATGCTTAGCCGTAGCATATTAGAATCAATGTGATGTCATCTATTGAAAGATGGCCAAATCCTAGAGATGTGAGGTGTGTTGCAATTTTGTTGATAATAAAAATATCTTTTTTTATTTACTTTTTTTAACCATTAACTTGCAAATGAACAAATATTTTTTTTAGTATTTTCCTGTGAGCATTCAAATATAATTGAAAGAAAATAAAAAATAATTTTATTTTCAAGATTTGTGAAGTAGAGTGTACGAGAAGTAAATAAAGCATTCTCCAGTGACAAATTTGGTAATGTTTTTTTTAAAAAAAACTAAGATTTTGTTTTTAAAGATGCTTAAAGTATTTGACATGTTCTTCCTAATCTTTAAATGCAGGTTATGAAAAACAATGTGTTTTTGGCCCTTGAGGAGAGGGTTTTTTTCGACAAGATTAGACATATAAAGGTGCAAGAAAAGAGGTAATGTTGTAATTACCAATATTTTATTAACTATTAATATTTGTTAGGATATGATTGTACTAGAAGATTGTGATTATACTTTATATTATTTGTAAATAGTATAATGCAATTGTAGGCAAGTGGTTTCATTTATAACTTTATTCTTTACTTATAAATTAATATTTCAACTTTATTAAAGTATTACTACTTCTGTCCTAAAGAATTTAGGTGTGACTGAGGGAGTATTCTACTATAGTATTAGAGCTATAATTATATTTTAACTAGTATAATTATATATGAGCTGTTATCATTTTAAGTCATTTAGAGGAAAACAAGAATAAAGAGAAAGTGTTTTAAGAAGAAGGTGAAGATAATTAATTTAGATGATGCAAGCCTAGGTTGTATTTTCTCTCTTTATTTCTTTTAAATGTATGAATTTACTTTCTTTGAGAATGTGATTTTTAGTTCAATTATTTTTTTGTATCAAATATATTTTTATAACTGATTATAATGTGACCGAGAGTAAAATTGTACTTTATTATGATTTTACTATGACAAAATTATACTTAACTATTTACAATTCCTTAACTTTATTTGTTCTCTTTATTGCTACAAATTGTAGAGTCTCTTGGAGAAAAGAGCAAAAAGTCATAGATGAGGCGAATAGAAGCAATTTTGTTCCTAACAACTTTGGTAAGTTGATCTATGCTATGGTAATTTGATTAGTATTTAATTAAAATATGTAGTAAATTTTTAATATAATATGTATGTATTCATGTTCTTAATCCTTAGCTGAATTTCTACAACATGCAGGGTCTAGTGAAATTCGCAATGAGCATGCTCAGCACAACTTTGGTAATTCTTTTTATGATATATTTATTTCTATAGAAATAATATTTTGCAAGAGTATATTTATATTATATTACTTTATGATTTTTTGGGAGAGGACTCACTACAGACCACTTTGAAAACTAAGGTTGAGGCACTCAAAGCAGAACTTGATCGTGAGAAGAAGAAGAAAAATTTGCTTGAAGACAAACTTTTAGAATAAAAGGAGCAAAGGAGGAGCTAGAAATGCAGTTGAAAATACAATGTAATGTACAATTTTCATTTTTCAAACTAGTACCATTTTATTTCACTTTACAAAGTATCATATGATTACCATATTTTATAATTCTGACTTTTCTATAATGACAACAATCTTTTTTTCTTTTGTAGGTGAAGAAATAACTTCCATAAACAAAGTGACAATTGCATTACATGTTGAAGTTGATTTATTTCGGCAACAATTGGAAGAAGAGAAGAGACAACGAAATATTCTTGAAGAACAACTTCAAAAAGAAGAAAAAAAAGAATGAGATGGAATTAAATCATAGTTATGAAATGCAACTAAAACAAAAAGAAATAAATCGTTTAGGAAGAAAAAAAGATTTATTAGAGAAAGAAAAGTTGGATTTGGATGACAGTTTATTATCTTCAACAACTAAACATGTAGAAGGTATTAACTAGGAAAGGAAAGAGAACGATGGAAAAGGAAGATCAGTGTGAAGACAAGGAATAGAGCACTTGCAAAAGCTGAAACGGTTGACTCTATTCATTAATATGACAAAGTAATCAAAGGAGGAAGGATATAAAAAAAAAAGATATAGGTCCAATGGAAGAATTGACATCCAAGAAAGTAAAAACAAACACCGGCAAAATGTGGTCTAGCTTGTCAAAAATGACCAAAATAAATTTTTTGATGTAGAGAGAAATCAAGAGTGATAAGTATTCCAAAACAAATTATCATTATACTTTTAATTATAGTTATATTTTTTACTTTAGAATGTTGAGTATGTTGTTTAACTGTATAAATTTACTTAGCTTTAACTGTGTAATATGATCATTATATAAATTTACTCTAATTATAAATTTTTACTATATATAAGTTGTACTCTAGCTTTATGTTTGTCAGTGGTGTGAATTGAGAATAGAGTAGGTACGCTGTATTTATGTTTATGACTTAATTTTTTTAGCAAGGTTTTATGTACATATGATGAACTCATTTTTTAAATTTAACTCCTTAAGGTGGAATGTTCGGAAAAAGAGAACCAAAAATCCACAAAGAGTCCTCCGATTGTATAGAAGGGAGTTAGACCACCAGCGGCCATATCAGGTAATTTTATTGCCGTGTTGATCTTTTTTTTGTAATGATTATAAATATTTTTTCGTTATTTAAACTAAGCTATCTTTATATATTGTATAGGTTATTTGGCAGCTGTAGTCACTAGAAATATTGGTTGCGTTACCTCCTCTATGCACCGACGGTCGAGAGGTGTGGCTATCTCGAACTCCACTGATATATTACGAGATTATAGAGATGTATGTGTCAGATCGTGTAATGTTCTAGTTTAACCTGGAGCAAGGGGTCCCACCTACCATCGAGTTTGTCCATCACATCACTCAACAAGATGCCATATTACCAATTGGGCTTTACATCATGCCTCATATATCGCTTGATGGGAGGATAGGAGAGCCACTGTTATCAGAGGGGAGATGGCTACGACATTGCGAGATGTTCGTAGTGCATATATGCAGTGATATTTTCCAATTACATGACGATATAGTTTACCACGTGATGATGTAGAAGAGATGACATATCAGCCAAAGGGAGCGTCTGAGGTAGCTTTTGTAAGTACAACTTTGTTAATTAAGGCACATATTATTTTCTTATTAATTATTTATCTAATTTTTAATTTATTTTTTTATAGTTTTGTCTAGTTCAATGTACGCATGCACATTTGACTGACGCAATTAACACCTAGACTTTGGGCAAGGTCTTATTAGCAGCATGTTAGTCAGTGCTTAGGGAGTCTGATGATGTCATTCGTAGCTTGCCAATGCTTCAGTTGGTGATTACGAATGTTCATAAAGATTATCCTATCGACGAGGCCACTGAGACACAGCTGATTCAAGATTCATTCTCTGATACTCCATCTTCATCAGTAGCGCATAGCTCTCCTCCCCATTCATCATTTTTAACCACTGCACATGTAGCTCAGCCAGATTCAATTTTATATTATAGATGACATCGGCTATCTCGTGTTGATCCATCTATTACTTATGCTGAGCTTGAGCCAAAGCCACATTAGGAGCCAGAGAAAGAGCTAGAGCCTGAGCCACAACCAAAGCTAAAGCCAGAGCAGGAAGATCATGAGGAGGAGCTCATACAGCACCATCGAGGTCAAGGTCGAGGCCTAGGTCGAGGACGTAAGAGATTGTGACATTAGCTTTGTTATATGTTTCTTTTAAAATAAACATTTTTTCAGCATGTGATGTAAAATATTTGATAAATATTTCTATTTTATGTATGTTTTTATTAGTTGATGTCAATAACTTTAATGTTATCTTTGTTATGCATGAAATGTGTGGAATGAATGAAATTGTGTAGAATAAATGAACAGGGACAAGTGTTAAAGTTAGTTTAAAATAGTTTTTTTAAAAAAATAATTTGATATCATCCTTTAGAAGGATGAAATTAGTACATAAGCCACATTTTTTCCTGCAGTTGCCAAGTTATGTGATTTCGTCATTTAAAAGGACAAAATCATCTTCAGTCTCAGAAGCTAATGGCGAAAGAATTGGCCAAGTGCGGCGATTTCATCGTTTAGAAGGATGAAATCGCCTTAAGTTGATTTCGTCCTTCTAATGTTTTTTTAAAAAAGCCACATAGGCGCCTACTACTTGGTTAGCACCTGTGTGGCAAAAGCAACACCACTTTGGAAAGTCCGAATTGGTAAATAATTTTTTTAATTATTAATTAAATAATTTTCCTTAATTTTAATAAATAAATAAATATTTATTAAATATTAAAAACATTTAAAATAAAATTTTTAAAGATAATATATTTTCTTCAATATTGACTATTTGAATAAACAATAAATAAATATTAAATTTTCAATAAAAGTTGTGTCAATTATAGATTAAACTTTCGCTATTTAAATGTAATACATTTTATTTTTAAAATTTCCTTATTAATTTTAAGATATAATTTATAATAAAAGAGAGAGTAAAGAGAGAGAGTGAGAGGAGAAGGAGAAAGGAGGGAGGGAGAGAGAGAGAGTGAGAGGAGAGAGAGAAGGGAGGGAGGGAGGGAGAGAGAGAAGGGAGGGAGGAAGAGCTAGAGAAAGAGAGAGGAAGAGAGAGAGAGGAAGAGGGAGAGAGAGAGACTGAGGGGAGAGAGAGAGGATGAGGGAGAGAGGAAGAGGGAGAGAGAGACTGAGGGGGAGAGAGGGGAGAGAGAGAGGAGAGAGAGAAGAGAGAGAGAGGGAGAGAGAGGAGAGAAAGAGGAGAGAGAGGGGAAGAGAGAGAGAGGAGAGAGAGTGAGGAGAGGGGGGAGAGGGAGAGAGGAGGAGGGGAGAGAGATGAAGAGAGAGAGAGAGAGAGAGAGAGAGAGGGAGATTATTTTAATTTATTTTTAAAAAGTATTAGCGATGCATATACCTATGCGTTACTAATAACTCTCAATATTAGTGACTCATATAGTGTATTGGTGACATATAGAGCTATACGTCTCTAATACACTATACTATTAGCGACGCATACACGTATGCGTCGCTAATAGCATTTTTTTATTTTTTAAAAAATTAAAATTTAAACAGATAGAGAGAGTGAGTGAGGAGATAGGGGAGAGAGAGAGGAGAGAGAGAAAAGAGGGAAGAGAGAGACAAAGAGGACAGGGAAAAGAGAGAGAGGAGAAACAAAGAGGAGGGGGAGAGAGAGTGGAAAGAGAGGGGGGAGAGGGAGAGAGAGGAGAGGGTAGAGAGGGGTGAGAGAGGGAGAGAGATTTTTTAAGTATTAGCGACCTATATGTGTATGTGTCGCGAATAGTATAGTGTATTAGCGACGTATAGAGCTATATGTCTCTAATACACTATACTATTCACGACGCATACACGTATGCTTTGCTAATAGAATTTTTTTATTTTAAAAAATTGAAATTAAAAATAGTTAGAGAGAGAGTGAGTAGAGAGGAAGAGAGAGGAAGGAGAGAGAGAGAGGAGAGGGAGAGATAGGAGAGGGAAGAGAGAGAGGAGAGACAGAGAGGAGGGGAGAGAGGGGGAAGAGAGAGCGAGGAGAGGAGAGAGAGAGAGTGGGGAGTTTTTTTTTTAAAAAGTATTAGCGACGCATACATGCATACGTCTCTAATAACTCTAAGTACTAGCGATGCATACATGGCTAATAGTATAGTGTATTAGCGACGCATACACTGATGCGTCGCTATGGCATTTTGTTATTTTAAAAAAAATTGAAATTATAATAGATAGAGAGAGAGAGTGAGGAGAGAGGGGAGAGAAAGAGGAAAAGCGAGAGAGAGAGGAAAAGAGAAAGAGAGAGAGGGAGGAGAGGAGAGATAGAGAGGAGGGAGGAAAGAGAGTGAGGAGAGGGAGGAGAGAGAGAGGAGAGGGAGAGAGGAGAGGGGGGAAAGAGAAGAGAGAGAGAGGGGAGAGATTATTTTTAATTTTCTTTTAAAAAAAGTATTAGCGACACATACACGTATTCTTCGCTAATAACTCTAGGTCGCTATAGAGCTATACATCGCTAATACAATATATTATTAGCAATGCATACACATATTAGCTTTTTAAAAAAAATTGAAATTAAAACAGATAGAGTGAGGAGAGATAGGAGAGAGAGAAGGGGAGAGAGAGGAGAGGGAAGAGATCTAGAGAGAGGAGGGGGAAGAGAGAGAGGAGAGAGAAAGAGAGGAGAGGAGGGGAGGGAAGAGAGAGAGGAGGAGGGAGGGAAGAGAGAGAGGAGAGGAGGGGAGAGAGAGAGAAGAGGGGAGAGAGAGGAGGAGAGGGAAGAGAGAGAGAGAGGAAGGGAGAGAGAGAGAGGAAGGGAGAGAGGGATAGAGGAGTGAGGAGAGAGAGAAGATAAAATAAATAAAATATTAACGACACATATTATATGAGTCGTTGATAGGTTGCTTAATAGCGACGTATAATATTATACGTCGCTAATAATCAACCTTGTAGTGACGCATATTTTATACGTCACTAATAAGCTAATTTTTTTCACCCCACGTGGGCGAAATTTCCACTGTACGGTTATTTAACCCCCTCCCCCCGCCACTCTCCCCCTCCCCATTCTTTCTCTTCTCCGGCCACGGCCCGCCTCCCCCTCCATGCTCCGACCGTGCCCTGCTGCCGCCATCTCCCCCTCCATGTTCCGGCCGTGCTTTGCTGCCGCCCGCTTCCCCCTCCTTGCTCCGGCCAGTGCCCTCCCTCCCCCTTCTTCTTCCTCCCTCCTTCCCCCACTTCCTCCCCCTTCGCTCCGGCCGCAATCGGCTGGAGCCTTCCCCACTCTCCCTTCCTCTCTGCCTCCAGTGCCTTCTGCCAAAGCCCTCCCCCTCTCCCTTCTTCTCTTCTCCGCTCCGGCCACCATTGGCCGGAGCCTCCCCCCCCTCCCGCCTTTTCTTCTCCTCTCCCCCCCCTCCCCCTAATAACTCTAGGTCGCTATAGAGCCATACGTCGCTAATACAATATATTATTAGCAATGCATACACATATGCATTGCTAATAGCTTTTAAAAAAAAATAAAATTAAAACAGATAGAGTGAGGAGAGATAGGAGAGAGAGAGAGAAGGGGAGAGAGAGGAGAGGGAAGAGATCTAGAGAGAGGAGGGGGAAGAGAGAGGAGAGAGAAAGAGAGGAGAGGAGGGGAGGGAAGAGAGAGAGGAGAGGGAAGAGAGAGAAGAGGGGAGAGAGAGAAGGAAAGGGAAGAGAGAGAGGAGGGGAGAGAGAGGAGGAGAGGGAAGAGAGAGAGAGGAAGGGAGAGAGGGATAGAGGAGTGAGGAGAGAGAGAAGATAAAATAAATAAAATATTAGCGACACATATTATATGAGTCGTTGATAGGTTGCTTAATAGCGACGTATAATATTATACGTCGCTAATAATCAACCTTGTAGTGACGCATATTTTATACGTCACTAATAAGTTAATTTTTTTCGCCCCACGTGGGTGAAATTTCCACTGTACGATTATTTAACCCCCTCCCCCCACCACTCTCCCCCTCCCCATTCTTTCTCTTCTCTGGCCACGGCCTGCCTCCCCCTCCACGCTCCGACCATGCCCTGTTGCCGCCATCTCCCCCTCCATGTTCCGGCCGTGCTCTGCTGCCGCCCGCTTCCCCCTCCTTGCTCCGGCCGGTGCCCTCCCTCCCCCTTCTTCCTCCCCCCCTTCGCTCCGGCCGCAATCGGCCGGAGCCTTCCCCACTCTCCCTTCTTCTCTGCCTCCAGCCGCCTTCTGCCAAAGCCCTCCCCCTCTCCCTTCTTCTCCGCTCCGGCCACCATCGGCCGGAGCCTCCCCCCTCCCGCTTTTTCTTCTCCTCTCCCTTCTTCTCCGCTCCGGCCGCAATCGCCACCCCCCCCCCCTCTCTTCTTCTCTACTCTGGTCGCAACCAGCTGGCACCTCCCCTTGTCGCCCTTCTCTCCACTCCAGCCACAATCGGCCGGAGCCGGTAGTCTTTTTCAAAAAAAATTTGTATATTAGTGAGGCTTAAAAAGCATCACTACATATTTTTTAATTTTATATATTTATATTTGCGATGCTTATAAAGTGTCGCTAGTGACATTCTATACATATTAGCAACACTTTCCAAAGCGTTGCTATTAATTTTTATTTTTTATAAATTTTTTTCTTTTTTATTAGTGACGCTAATATAAGTGTCACTAATAACTATTTTTTATTTTTTATTTTCATAAAATTAATAATCGATAAAAAATTTTATTTTAAAAAAATATATTTTAATATTAGTGACACATACGGAACGTCGCTAATAATAAATATTAGCAACGTAAGTCAGCATGCACCGCTAATATTGTCTTATTTGCAACATTCGTTTATGCATTGCAAAAAATATGTATCATTAATATTGCACTATTAGCGAAGTTTGATGTATACGTTGCTAAATAGTAGTTGTGACTATACTTTTTTTTTCGCTTATGACAATGTTTTATATGTGTAGCTAATAGTCATTTGCAACACATACGTGATTATTAGCGACGCATAAATGCGGTGCTAATAGCCTTTTTGTTATAGTCATTTGCAACACATACGTGATTATTAGCGACGCATAAATGCGGTGCTAATAGCCTTTTTGTTGTAGTGACGTAAAAATAAAAAATATTTTGTGTAATATATTAGGGTCATTTTAATAAAATCATCTTATTCTAATCACTGTCCAATCAAAAGTTAGTTATGTTCACTCATAGATTTGAGTACCTTCTCTGTGGAATAAAGACTGGAAAATGATTTCAGTGGAGTACGAATACGAACATTAGCGTCCTAAAATTCCCACACCACCACACCCCGTGTCAATGGCTTCCCATAGGCCATATGGCTCTTGTGCCATGACTATTTAATATTCCCTTTGTCGCATAGAACTTACATTTAAGAGAATAGAAAATAGTTCTTAAAACATTTTTTAAGATACCCAGCTATTTAAATTGAGCCAGACGGAATTATTAATAAGGAATATTTTTTTCTAAATGAAACTAATAATATTAAACTGAGTGAGCACATGAAAACTGTTCTTTGCAAAAAAAAAACGATACATCATTTTGATGCAAGAACCAAAAAAAACGGGTCAAATGATTAAAATATAAACAAAATACAAATAACTTAAATAGTAGCACCTTGAAATTAATGAGCTACTCAGATGAACCATACAAAAGAAGTTGATGCTGAATCATACAACACAATATGCATTACACCCTATTTTAAAACTAAACAAATCGTTTGTTCACCGACACATCCAAGGTGCAATCCCTTTGTATGCCGTAGTCAGCTAAAAGTCTTTTCATTCTCCAGCTGTTGCAAACCATATCTCAGTTTCATGCTCTCAATACGGTTGACTCCTGTCAATAATGGTGCCAACAGTGTCCGATTTCTCCACTTGAACGGCTATGGTCTTCCCACAAAATGTTCGAATAAAAATCTGAGTGGGAAGAGCAAACATACTGATTGTGGATCCCTCTCGGATGCTGTAGTCAATCAGTCTTTTGTGCTCCTCCAGCCGTAAACCTGAATAAGCAAGTGCATAATGGTACAAAGATTCATCTAACTTGCTCTCTATAACCGTCTTCATATCTCGGACAGTATACCATGTCATCACACTGAGATGGAGGGTTTCTTCAGTTGGCAATTCTATGATTATTTGCAACCCATCGTTACCTCGTTTAACTAGGTGCAGGTCAGATTCGACTAGAATGCCACAGGAAGCTAAGGATTCATTGTCCTCCAGTTGTTTGCCAGCAAAGTATAGTATTTGCTGGTCCACTGGAGTCCCTTCCTGGTTTTGAATTTTGGACTTGATTGTTCGGATGGTTTCAGACATCTTAGTATCAATTCTGATGGTTTCCCTAGTAGAGGGAATTTTGACGTATACGAAAATACCGCTCTGAGTGATGTCCAAAAGAGAACCATTCTGTATTCCATAACTTCCCAAAGTTCGGTCATCTTCAAGTTGGTTTTCCTCCAAGGACAGGGTTTGATGGGAGGCTGGAATGCCTTCTCTCTCTTCAAGTTTAGCTTTGACGGTACTGGTTACATCAGAACTCTTAACTATTAAAGATATGATTTTACTGACCTTCAAGAAGATCTTTAACTGCAAGATACAATACAATATTCGAATATGAAAAACTGAAAGAACTGACAAAAAACTTCAAATAAATCCTCCAGGAAAGCTCTTTATATCAAAACGTGTACTATTTGGAGTTTATTAGCAATTATTAAGTAGCACTACAGTAGGAAACACTCAAGCCAGCGTGTCGTGTGAAGTTAAAGCAATATTGCTATGTACTACGCTTAAACAAAACATCATCACCGGAGGACTGAAGGAGCAGGGATGATGCTTGGTGTCACGGAGGGGCTAACACTAGGGAGGCCTCATGGATAGTAGTATTAAAACTGATTTTTGCCTTCACTGACCAGTCCCATTAGCAACTCAATCTGGCTTTAGTGGTCACTTGTTACGTCAGCCAAGAAACTATTTAGCTTATTTTATTTTTCGCCGTGATATCAGGTACCTTCGACGCTGATATACATTGTAACTTAACAATAAAATAAATAACGTGGCTATTCAAACCTCTTTTTTTTCTTATATCCCCCAACCAAAAGAAAAAGTTTGTGTTTTTTTTTACTTATTTCCCCCAATCTCTCCTATCTCTTTTACCCATATTTTCCCCAAAATATAAACTCCACCCTTTTTTCTTTCTCCTCTGGTACTAACTTTGGCGGCTGTCAGCACCAACTCTGGCCATGGCCGGCCAGATTTGGCTAGTCGCAGCATATTGGCCGTGGGACACGACCAATGCGCAGCTGTGCATGGCCGCGAGACACGACTAGTGTCCCGTGGCTGGCCGCGGCCAGTACGTGACCGTGACCAATGGCTGCAGCTAGCCGCACAGCGAGAAAAGGTCACCGGTGTTGATGCCGACGCTGGAGAGGAAAAAATAAAGGGAAGAAGAGAAATGAGAAGAAAGAAACTGTGGTAAAAATAGGAGATGTGGGAGATTTTGATAAAAAAATTATGTGGTAAAAAAGCAATGGGGGACAGAAAAAAAAGAGTGGTCAAAATAGCCATGTTCTAAAATAAAACTTCATCAACGACGTACAACAAGATATGAAAGATGTGAGATTTATGTTGTCAAGCTAGTGTATCACTCAGTGTTTTAAAAACCGGACCGAACCGACCAGTCCGACCGGGTTCAACTGGACCCGTTGTTAAAAACGGGCCGGTTTGAGTAAAAATCAGGGTTTGTTTAACCCGACTGGTTAAACCACAAGACCCAGTGTTCCAATCCGGTCCAATTTTTCAAACAAAAAAAAAAGAATTTGGGCGAGTTGCAGAGTCGTGTGAATTGGAGAGTTTATTTACTGTTCATCTTCTATTTGCATTGTGCATAGTGGCGACTAGCGATCTGGAGCTTGGTGGCCGGCAGAGAAAATTGGGGCACTGCCACCATTGATAGAGGTGATCTGCTCTTCTCCGGCCATCCGGTGATCTCACAGTTGATTTTATCCATAGCGTGATTCCATAGCCAATTGAATCTCATAGTCGCGGTTGGTGGGGAAATTTGGGAGATTTGGGCCAGCGGCTTCCTCTTCAACTAAAATCCGTCTCCAGCGAAGATCTCTCTCCATTGAAAACCCATTTTCGGTAAAAACATTTCTCTTCTCGTCCATTATCTACCTCATCTATTTTTTTTTCACATTTGCCTCACCGGGATGCTTTTTTCTCCCTTACAGCCACACTTCTCCGCCGGACTTCAACGCCTACCTTCTTCTGCCATTCTCCGCTGGCCTTTTGTGCTGCTTTTTTCTCTCCGCCAGTTCAGCAAGTGGAAGTTGGAACTACCCTTCGGCCATTCTCATCTTCCCCTGCCAAATGCCAAATGCCGAATGCCGAATGCCGAATGCCGAATGCCGAGTGCTGAGTGCCAAGTCTGCCGACACTTACAAGTATACACTATACATTTTGGTCGACTTTTACTATTATCTAAAATTACAAACAGTAAAAATGGTGTTATTTTTTTGCGGTGTTGACAATCGAATCATTTTGGCTAACATTTACTATCATCTAAATTTACAAACAGTAAAACTGTCAATTCATTTTGAATGTTGATTCATTTTGGCTGGCATTTACTTACTGTTTATATTAGGTAATTACTAAACTTGTAATTAGTTTGTGCCAAAAAAAATTGGAGGGTGTATTATCAATTGTGTTTTTAAATAATTGTTTGATTGATTATTTTTATCTTGTAATAGTTTTTATAGGTATATATACAATGACATTAGGGTCGGGGACAATGAATTGTTGTTTAATTTGGATTAATGGACTTAGAAGTGAAAAGTATATGATTTTTTATTATTTAAAATTATGAATGTTTGTTTATGTTCTAATTATGATTAAAGTATGAGTTTGAATGAGTAGTGTAGGTTTAGATGTGGTTGGAATGAACAATATTTTGAATTGTTAAATAGGTTTAAATAAGATTTTGAAATAGGTTGAACAAATTTTTTTTTAGTGTTACGGGGAAACTCTTGTAAAATTTTTGTTTTATGATGATGTCATCACCCGGGTCAACCCAGCCAGCCACTAATCCGGGTCACCTGGGCCGGGTTTTAAAACATTGGTATCAATATCCATACATTCATTTTCTATAACTAAGTGAAAAGTTTACAAGTGGCCCTGTCATGTGTGGATTTCTAGTACATCCACTGCATAATAAAAAAATAAACTCAAATAATCAATCACAACTCAGTTAAAGGGTTATTTTCACTTGTATACAGAGACATATTGCCCCAAAAATGTGTAAATAATCTAGAGAGAGAGAAATAGCCTGTAAGAGTATAACATTTGTAAAACAAATGTCCGGATAAAAAACAAAGACAACCAAAAACATAAGAACTAAGATCCATAAGCTTAAATTTGCAAAACAAACAAACACAAAAAATTCCATAAAGCTGAAGAAGATCATAACAGAGAAGTACTGTAACCAAAAACTATAAGAACATAGAAGACCAGAAGCTGAAGAAAATCGACGTAGCGCAGTGCTGCATTAAAGAAGATAAAGCTTAAAATGATTCGAGATATACAAAGATCACCTCTTTCGCTTTCTCCCTTGAAGTTGTAGGGGAAGACGACCACCGATGAATATTCATCTTTTCCCAAAAATAACAGGAATGGACTTCCCAGATCGAGATTATTACCTCCCACGTTTTACCACCGCGGGGGATTTAAAAAACGATCAGTCCCTCAAGGGAACCGAAGGGACGGAAAGGTTAAAGACTGTTGTAATAAAGTAAATGGTGAAAAGAGATGAAAGGAGGGAGAGAGACCGCCACTGAAGTTTATCTTCAGCAGCAAGTCAAGAGAAAGGGAAAAGAAAAAAGGGACGCCAGACACGGCAGAGGAGAAGGAGAGGTGTTGTCGTGTCGTGTTGAGGTTAATTTTCTGCTTAATCCAAAGAGAAGTCAATCGCCCTTTACATAGTTATGGCTACTCGCCTAATAAGGCCTTATTACATGAATCTTAGTTAATTAAATCCTACACCTATAACAGAAAACTACTTTAGAATAGAAGATTGTCTAAAACAGGAAATTGCCTAATGAAGCACAAAGTACTAATAAATATCTAATTGTGACAATCCTTAACAATCAACTATGTTCCACGATGCAAAATCTAAAATATAAGCATTAAAATCATCCTCGAAATCCACGAAACATCTTCCAAGGAAGGGTCATGCTAACTAAAATCTCTGAAACAAAATGGCATGAGCAGTGTACTCGACAAGTGTCAAGGATGACAAATAGAAGAAATGGAGGATCCTTTGGCAAGAGAAGTGGGGGAGGGAGTTTGAGCTAAATGTGTAGGGCTGCTCACAAAACATAGGCAATGAGAAACATGAAAGACCGGGTGAACCTAAGAGCCAACTGGAAGTTGGAGATGACAAGTGACAGAACTCACACGCTCAAGAATTGAAGAAGTTATGTGGAACTAGTGATCTAATTTGGCACTCCTAGGTTGATATAAATTGCAGATGTGGATTGACACAGACCAAATCACCTACTTGAAACTCCTGATTGACATGGCATGATCATAAAATTGCTTCATATGATTTTGAGCGTAAAACAAATTTAGTTTGAGCTTACGTAAAAGAACATCCCGGTCCTGAAGAAGATGGTTGACCTCACTGGCAATAACCTAGTGAGGCACATAAGATAGAATTGTAGGCAGATCTTAACCATAAACCACTCAAAAAAGGGTAAAGCCAGCGACAATATTAAAAGTTGTATTATAGGAGGATATTCAACCCATGGCAGAAAATAGAGCCACTTTCGCAGATTATCCCTTACAAAACAACAAGAGACATTGATTGACCACCTCAGTTTGGTCGCATGGGGGTGATATGTAGTACTCATATGCAAGGCAGTGACCTGGAGAGAAAAGAATTCATACAAAAAATAAGATAAAAAATATGATTGCGACCAAGACAATGGTGTGTGGCATGCCATGAAGTTTTGCCACATACCAAACATAAAATTCAACAACCTCTGTTTGCAGTGAATGAATGTGCTAGAAGAATGAAATGAGGCACATAGCTCTTATGTGAATCTACCACGCAGGATGTGGTACCTTCTGATCAAATTATTGGAACCAGACCAATGCATCACCTTCAAGATGAAAAGCAACAATATGAAGTTTTTCCATGGTAGCTATGGTCCCTTGATAAGTGAATTTTTTTTACCAATACACCCAATTAATAGGATTATCATGGCCGATGTACTTGGGGAATTGCATTCATGCTAGGCGCAATTCAATTGTGCGCATGGACCGGGAAAAATCACCATGTGATTCAAGTTGGTCATAGCTTGCAAAATTGGCCTCCTTGCACCCGATTCTAAAATCATAATTCATTGGTGCATACTCTAGATACAGTCGTTGAAGAAAAGGGGTAGAATTTCTTCTATGTGGTCTGGTTGATATTGTGGTAGGGGAATTGAGCTGGTAAAATTGCGGTGTGGAACACACACTGGATCACTGGCAAACGAAAAAGGGATCGGGGCAGCAGCAACTGGCTGCCTTGCATTGCTAGCAAGCAGGAATCGAAGGATTGGGCTAGGTACAGTGGTAGAGGTAGAAGCCCACGGCTCACACTGGCGTCGTTCCACTATGTGGTGGCCATGAAGGTGGCTGTTAGCCCCTTAACTTGGTAGATGAGAAAAGGGGGCGGCTAACCCCTAAACTTGGTAGCAGATAGCCAATTATGCTTGGGCGACGGACAGCCTAGGTAGCCCCTTGGGCACAGACGGATGCTGGAGCAGCGTTTGAGGTGTTCCGGATGGACTACTTGCCTTACGGAGCAGGCTGAGGAGGAATCCTTGTGCAGGCAAGACTCTAGTAACGAAGTTGGGCGCTACTTGAACTTAGGGACAAACTCCTAAGGTAGACATGATTCACTTATGCAGGGCAATTGTACTCCTTGTTCGAGTAGGAGTCGAGGCAGCGAGTTCCCTAGATGGATCGGACTCTTAGAGGCAGCAAAGCGCTGGATTCCTAGTAGAAGACAAACTCCCTCTAGGTTTCCTAATTTGGGCTAGGGCGGACTGCTTGTTGGGTTGAGAGTTGGTTAGGGTGAGAACTCTTGTATAAGTGGGTTATGTAACTCCAAGTAGCATAAGGACCAGACTTTGGGCTGAAGTCTATATAAGGGAGAGAGCAAGGGCGGGCATGGCTGGTAGAGGACAGTTTTGTTCATGCACAGCGAACCAGGGTGCTGAGAGGGAGCTTTCAGCCGTGTGGATCAGCCTTGCCCTCTCCATGCCATTATATTTCAATGGACTGAAATATAGCTTGGGCAAAGACTCTTGCACTAGGACAACTTTGTGTTGGTTTGTTGTTGTTTGCTTGTGTTTCCCTTGCGCATATGAGTGGGAAGGGACGAGAGTGGCTGCTGGTTGTGCGGTGCAGCCAAGCCATCACTTGTGCTAACGCTAGGCAAAGCTTTGTACCCATGACAGTGGCCCTAGTGTGGTTATCCAGAACGCATGCAAATGACACCTACTGCTTCAATCGCAACACATGCAGCTCCATTCCTAAAGCTCAAAACTCATAGAGAGTTCGGTGAAGATATGCATCATGGTAGAAGGCTCTTCAGTGGAAGAAGTGATTGGAAGATGGGAGGGAGCCATGGGCGACAGAACCAACTGCTGCAACACTGTTGCGAGCCCGCAACACCAAGGAAGTTGGTTGCTGCATGGCTTATGGCAGAGACACCATGGGGTATGCCAACAATTGGTAGTTGGATGGCTGACTCCCCTTGCGAACCCCCTACAACTTGGTTGTTTGATGATGTGATGATGCCATTGGCGAAACTTCCCCTTCTCTATTTGGTCATTCTTTTGGTTTGTACCATGAGAGCAGTTCCACAGGGAAGAAGGAAGTCTGTGATACTATTTTTGTAAACCCTTAAGTTTTTTTTTATGAAACTAAACCTTTAAGTTTAGACAAGTAAGTTGATGGTGAAAAGAGATACAAAGAAGGAGATAAACCTCAACTATAGCTTATCTTCAGCAAGGTGAGAGAAAGGGAAAAGAGAAAAGGGATGACAAAGGAGGAGAGGTGTTGAGGCTAAGTTTATGTTTAATCCAAAGAGAGGGCAATAATCCTTTACATAGTTTTGGCCATTTGCATAATAAGAGCATCTTTGCATAATAAGAGCATCTCCACTGGCATACACTAAAATCCATTTTTGCGTATGCCGTGGACAAAATTAAAGTCCCTGGAGACTCCGACATGGGTATCATTTCCTATGTAGAAATGCCTCTCTCTTGGGACTTCAAATGTTTTGCTTTTTTATACTTTAGTTATCATGTCTCAAGGTTTTAGACTCCTTTACTTGTATTTGACATTCATGGTTAGAGTCAACTTATTGTGGGCAATTTGAGATGTCAATCTGTGTCACAACTCAAATTTTTAAAACCCTTTTTAAATAAAGGACACATAATAAATCACGATAAATTTTTTTCTTAAATACAAAACAAATTATTCGATTAATTATCTAGGTCATAATAACTAAGGTTCACAAATACGAATATCAAAACATATGTTATTATTACACGAGTCAAATTTTGATAAATAGCAGGTTAACCATCTAAGTACAAGCCTATTATTTGTCTAAAAATAAATAACCAAGTAAAGTTGGCTCTCACGCTATTAATTACAAGATTACGGAAGTAAGAAACTAGATCCCACTAGTGCAATATCATCCTCAAACGCTCACCAACGTCCTAATCTCGCTATGTCCTCATCTAAAGAACCTGCAACCAAACAAGACTAAACAACAACAAAACACCTCATCCCCTTGGAGGAGCGGTTCAAATGAATAGAAGTATTATTTAATATTTTTCGGATCGGGCTAACATCACCCGATGTTAGTTGCCTACATACTCATCATACAACATCTCCAATGTTTCCAACAAGATCGGACTCAAACGTAGTTATGCCTAAAAACTACACTATCCTAAGAAGCTATCATCACATGTGTAATGTTTAAGTATTTTCAACCAACCTACATTTTATGCAAGTCCTTTAATCGTTCCACTTGTTATAATTAAACAAGTAATATCAAACAATATTATTAATTATCTCTCGAACCATTGTTTGATAATTAATATCCCCGTCTAATCCCAAAGACAGATAGATACATCAGATGTCAACCTAAGTGACAAATGATACACTCACCATATATAGACCACACTCAAAGGTAAATCTATGATGAAACCATGAAATCCACTAGGACCTTGGAATCTACCAGGAAGTATCATCATCCTAGTCCATAAAGGACCTGACCAGAGTCGAAGGGCATGGACCACAACTACACTTGAACAGAAGTGGCAGGCGAAGTCAACCAAACAAGATGTCAGCTAATCCAAATGCATGTACACTAAATGATCTTCAATAGATCAGTGGTGAGCCTAGCTCAAGCAAAGCTCCCTCCAACAGGGAGGTGCAACTACAGGGTCAAATCAATAGCTCCTCAATAGAGCGAAGACTCAAAAAAATCATTATGAACCCCATCTTACTCATCAACAAGCAAGGATTCCGAATGCCGAATGATTATCCTAAACTCAATTAGTCCCTTCTAGACTAGGGTTAAAACTCGAAACTACCATTGGTTCATCAACCAAGGCAAATTGTCAGGTCAAAGGTTTTGTTCACTCTATGAACTAGTCCCTAACCCATTTGAGGTATTTTAGTCTTTATCTTAATTAGGTGCCTTACCCAATCCAAAGCTATCTACCCCATTGATTAAACTTTCATTAATCCTAAGCTAATGATAAATTACTATCATAATGTAAATAACAAACATTAAAACAATGAACAACATAAACAATACATACCAACACATGTCCAAGCAAATCATAATATCAAGAATCAAACTAGATAATGATATTAGAAATGTTTGAACTCTCATGCCCTAACCCTCCTTTAGTTAACTGATTAAGTCTTTATGAAAACTGGTCATAACGCACTTAAGGGCATTAAGGTAATTATCTCACCTTGGACATGGTCCTCTCTATCCTCAGGTATTGTCATGACCCGAATTTTTTAAAAGCATTTTTAAATAGCACGAATGGTAAGTCACGAGAAATTTTTTTTTCTTAAATACAAAACAAACTATTCGATTAAATATCCCGGTCATGATAACTGGGGTTCACAAATATAGATATCAAATCATATAATATTTACACGTCTCAAAATTCAACAAGAACAACTTATCCATCTAAGTACAAGTCTGTCATCCATTTGAAAATAAATAACTAAGTTGACTCTCATGCTAACGAAACACTTACATACCAGAGTTACAGAAATGCAAAAACTTCATCTTGTGCTTTCTTGCTGGTCTCACTTGTCATCGCATGAAAAATCTGAAACCAGCCAAACCAAACAACCACAACAACAATAATAGAATATTTCCGCCTTCAGAAGAAGAGCTTCCAAAGGACAAAAGGTTTTATTAATATTTTTTGGATCGGGCCAACATCACCCAATGTTAGTTTCCTACGTACTCATTAGACAACATCTCCAATGTTTCCAACAAGATCGGATCCAGACGTAGTTCTGCCTAGAAACTACACTATCATAAGAAGCATAACATCACATATACAATGCTTAGGTATTTTCAATCAACCTACATTTTAGTAAGTTCTTTAATCGTTCTACTTGTCTAATTAACAAGCAATATCAAATAATATTATTAATTATTTCACAACCCTTATTCAATAAATAATGCTATCAATATGTATTTACTCAGAGATAACTCGCCCCTTGAGAAATCTCCAAACAAAAGACTCCAACCTTGGAGTAGGCTGCTTAGCAGCAGTTTAACCCAAATCCCCAGGGATTTCAATAGCCTGCCACAAATCTGGAGAAGAGGATCTCAACTGTACTCAAGGACACAGATTGGCAAGAAACACAAGTCTTCCATGATGATCATGTAACTTCGCTTTTCGTACGCACTATATGGTCCTGGGAAGACCTGCGAGAGACCCGTGGTAAAGACCCTCTAGTCAATACCCAAACCATTGTGGCAATGAAGAAGCATATCGCAATCTCTACCATTCCCCAACTTTGAGAAAAATGTCTTCTAAGACATTACTAATGTATCCATAGAAGCCTCAGGTCTTTATGACCATTTACTCCCCCAAACATCTGAAACTTAGACTAGATTATTTTTATCCAGTCACGTATTCGTCCAAACATTTGAGTCCTCTTCACCTTGTGAATCGGCCCAACAAATAGCTCATCCACTAAGCTATGACTCAGAAAACATCCCATAACCACCCTTGGTTCATTAACCAGGTAAAATTATATGTCATGGCCCTGTTCACTCCATGAACTGGTCCCAACCCTAAAGAGGGTATTTTAGTCATTATCTTGATTAGGTGTTCTCCCCCTAATCCAACGACAACCAAAATCTCTTGATTAGTCTTTATTAACCTTAAGTTACTAAAATAACTTAACACAACAACAATAAATGCAAGCTTCAGAATAATCAACATATATAATATGCAGTCACACAAGTGCATAAATAATAAACGAAGATCCGTTCTACTCATTTGGGGCTAGGGCTTAGAAAATTCAAGCCCGAGAGTGTAATTAACTCTAACATCTCACACGAGTTACTTATTTAATACTCTAGTTGATTGATGTACTCAGTTGCAAATACATGTAATCCGCTACCCTAAACCGTGAGAATTAGGGTCATTCCCCTTGTTTCCCGTGACACTATGACCTGACTAGGTCTTCATGTCACTTACTAGTCACATCCCTTCCTTTTGAAGCCATTTAACATCACTATAGCATACCCTAATGCTTGGTAGTCAGGTTATTAGTTTCAGCAAACATAGTACATTGACCTTAAGGGCATTAGGGTAATTTTAGCACCTAGGGTATGTTACCCTCCCTTGGGTCATTTGGTCATCTCACTACCCTTCTGTTTATTTTAAGTCATTAACCTTTCAGAAGGCTTCACTTTCAAATTGACCCACGCTTCCATTCATACGAATGTGGGTAGGTCCACTCAAAGGGGTATTTTTGTCATTTGGTTTAAGACCTTATTAACATTCAATGGGTCCTAAATTGAACTCAAGGGTACTACTGGACTTCATGGACTTTATGTAATTTTCCCGGTGTGTGACGTGGTCGTGAACCCCTTTAACCGACCCAGGTTTGCCTAATGGTTTACTCTAAACCCTAAGGACAAAATAGTCAATTATCCACTTATTGGGATTTTTTCTCACTATTTAATTTAATATATACTTAGAGCACACACTAAGCTCTTACTAAAAATTTCTTCAATTTTTAAATCCACGCATAGGCCCTTGAACCAGAGCCTTGAACTCGGGTAAGTTAATATTATATGATAATTTAACTATCAGGGGTAAAAGGGTCATTTAACCATCTTTGGGATGTTTCCCATATCTAAATCTTGGTCATGATACTCCCACACCTCTCATGGTTCATGTGTAATTTTCCTGAATTTGTTTGACTCTTTTAACCCCCTGAACCAGACCCGGTTCACTGTCCTTTCTTTTTTTCTTCTCTCTCTCTTTTAATGACCCAAACCAGTCCAGGCCAGACCCAGGCCAGTCAGGTACAGGCCAAACGAACCCGTCTTCCTCAGTTCCAGCCAGCAGGTGTCCCTGCTGGCGTCCGACTGCCACCGTTGGCCGACAGGCTAGGCCAGTGGGATCGCCTCTGGGAGGCAATTTCGTTAGGCCTAACCCCGTTGGCACATAGTGCCTACCGGCCATTCTGTAAAGCGGCCAGATCTTTCCGCCGGCGTTTTGCACCCACGCCATCGCCTCATCCAGCCACAGGGCCGAGGTTGTTCGATCTGCCATCCAATGGCGATTCCGAACCTCCTGGTCCAGATGCCAGCCCATCGCCGGTGATACGGCCTACAACGCCTCCTCTCCTCTATGATTTCACAGAGAACTCGAGGTGAGCAAGGGCGAGGCGCAACGGCGGTCCAACCTTCCAGCGAGGCTCCACCTCCTGTTGGCCGATCAATAGAGAAGACAAAGACTCAAGCTTTGCCCCTCCGCTGACCGGGATAATTGATTTGGCCAGCTCTTGCTAATTTAATTAGTTCATACGTGACTATAAATTAAATTAAAAGGATGTTTGAACGATTCCACCGCCTCAGGAGATTCAAGCTCCCTCTTCTTCGACTCCGCCACCGGCCATGATCTTGCTCCGGTGGCCAAAAAAACTCCGATGGCTCTGTCTCTTTCATCTTTGGCAACCTCCCCCAAAAAGCTTCTAAAAAGCCTTAATTATATTTTTTATAGGCACGAAGATTAGGGCTCCTAATCCCAGGAAAAATTATGTCAAAACCTCATCATTTCATAACATAATTGGGCCCCAAAAATTAATTTTTGCCACCTTAATTAATCGGGCCCGTATAGAGACTTAAACAGATTATTCATGCGTCTAATTCGGGTAAACTGACCCTACGCGCTATATTCAACTTCAAACAGTCGTATCTCCCTCGTCCGAACTCCCATTCACATGTTCTTAGTGGCGTTTCAAAGCTTTTTTCATCTACTTTCCATCCACATAAGTCTCAGCCACTAATTCCAAGAATTGAATAAGTTATTCCAATTAAAAGATCAAGGGTTCCAACATCCTAATTTCCCGTGGTCAACTTCGGGAATTTAGAAAATTCTCTGATGTTATAGGTAAGTCTTAGACCTCACAAGAGGTTTCAGTATCACATTGGCCTGTCAATTTCATTCATGCGAACGCGGGCTAGTCCACTCATAGGAGGTATTTTTGTCATTTCATTCAGAGTTTCCCAAAACCCTAATGGGTTCAAAACTAATCTTAGGGGTACTCCTTAACATTATGGAACCATGGTAATTTTCTTGCTGTTTAACGGGGTCGTAAACCATTTGAACCGACCCTAGTTCAATTAACAATTTTACCTTAACCCTAGGGGTAAAATAGTAAATTATCTATTTACTGGGATTTCTTCCAAGCTTGTGCATTGGTCTATAATTAGGATACACATACACCTATCACTATTTTTTTTTTAATTTTTAAACCCACTCACAAGCCCTTGAACTGGAGCCCCTAAATTGGGTCATTAAAAAAATTGTTCTACGATTCAACTCATAAGGGTAAATTGGTCTATTGAAGCACATTTTAGAGTTTGGAGAAGAAGGAGAACCCCCACCCAAAGCTAGGCAAAGAAGCTTGAAGTAGGAGCTTGGAGAAGAGCTTTTGTGGAAGAAGTATTGTATGCATTCTCTTGGGTGAATCATGTTATGTGGTGAATGCTTCCATGACTATGCTATGAATTTTGATGCTTTAGCTTGTAATTATGTTTTTAAGCATGTGGTAGAAGCCTAGTATGTTGTGATATATGCTGTTTTGGGGTGTTTCTTAAGTCTGTGATTAGAATTTTCAAGAAGCTCTTAATGGAGTTAATTATTAGAGTTAGGTTTTATTGATTTATAAAAGGATTTTCAACCTTGGATACCTCTATGCATGCAGAAAGACCAAATTGTTTTGGAACCTTCTAGTGCTCAGACCCAAACAAATTTATGGGAGTTCAGGGTCGTCTTAAATTCTCTCTGGTAAAAATTTGAAGAGATTTTGAGGCATTTTCATCTATGAACCAACTACTTAATTCCAAAATCATTTTTCTGCTAGATTTCAATGAAGGAGTTCCAATTTAAGTTTTAGGATCAAAACCCATAATTAGCCCTAGGAAAATTATTACTCTTGAAAGAGTATATTTTCATCTATAAATTTTTAGGATTTTTATTGTAACTTATATATTTATTATATTTTTTGAATAAAAAAAGGTTCAAAATTCTAGATTCTAGATTTTCTATTTTTTTTTTTTTTGCAATTCCCTTTGATTCTTGGTTCTAGTGAGAAAAATTGTAAGTTTGTTTGGATTCGAATTGACCCAGATATAATCTTAGGAATCATAACTGTTCTAAAAACTCTACACTTTGCAGCAATTTCCATAAATCTGAGAAAAAAAATTTAATAATCAAACCTAACCCTAGATTTAATTCTAGTCTATAGACCCGTGGAACTTACTCTGGTCAAATGTTCAATTCAATCGGATATGGTTTGGTATTTTCCCCTGAAATTAGAATTTAGAACAATAAGGAATTATGGGTTTACCTTGTACAAGATGACGGGTAATTGTTTATGCCAATTAGCTAGTTCAACCAAAGCTTGAAAATTTTTGTTTTCAAATGTTTTGAGTGTTCATAATTACTAACTGAGACTACTCAATAACATGTTGGAGTTACATGTGTGGAATGTTACTTGGTTAACTCATGTGATGTACACAGGGTAAGGGTAAAATGATCATTTTCATGATATTATGAATTGCTATGTTTGAAGGTATATAGTTGTCAAGCCTCCTTTCTCCTCGGTCCACAGAGACAAAATGCAGGACTGGTGCCAAAATCTTATCAATAATATTAGCATGGTTTGATAGGAAATAGCAGCATAAAGAAACAAAATAATTTGATTAGAAATTTCAAATATCAAGTATAAGAAAATAGCAATTAGAGACTAGATAAAAACTAATGTGTACTAGGGACTCATTTTATGTAGGGCTGCACCAAAAAACCGAAACCAAATCAAATCGGGTAAAATCGAACCGAAATTTGGTGGTTTGGTTTGGTTTGGTTCTTTATTCGGTTTTGGTTCAGTTCTTAAAAAAACCGACTGAATTTCGGTCCAATTCAAAAAAAACTGATTGAATTTCGGTTCCGTTCGGTTTTAAGAAAAAAAATCAGAACCGAAACCGAACCGAACCGATATATCTAAACATATAAAAATACTCATTTCTACCCCTCCCCAGTTCCAAGCCCTAATTTTACATCCGCCCAAACATTTTCCCTGTTTCTCCCCAGCGGACTGCGGCGACGCAATGGCTCCCTCCGACGCGGTGGCTCCTTGTTTCCCTCCGACGCGGTGACTCCCTGCTTCCCTCCGATGCGGTGGCTCCCTGTTTCCCTCCGACATGGTGGCTCCCTGCTTCCCTCCGATGCGGTGGCTCCCTGCTTCCCTCCGATGCGGTGGCTCCCTGTTTCCCTCCGATGCGGTGACTCCCTGCTTCCCTCCGATGCGGTGGCTCCCTGTTTCCCTCCGACACGGTGGCTCCCTGCTTCCCTCCGACGCGGTGGCTCACTGATTCCCTCCGACGTGGTGGTTCCCTTCTCCCTGTGAAGAACGCGGGGCTAAAGATTCCGGCCAAGGAGCACCAGAGCAGACCAAAACCACCAACACCCTCCTCGTCTCCCTCATGAACCAGCTCGAAAAGGTCTTATTTTTTTATTCCTTTGTTCCTTTCCTTTCCTATTCTGGTCTCATTTTTTTTATTCTTTTGATCCTTTCCCTCTTTTGTCTATCAAATAGATGTGTGCTCTACGACTCATTTTTTTACTCTAAATGAGTTTCGTTTTTTGTTGGAATATTAATTTTTTATCTGATGTGTGCTCTGCGGCTCTGCCTGATACTATATTTTACTATTTTTATGTTCTTCCTAAACAATGAAAAGGTTTCAGTTATGGTTAAAAAGTCCCTCGACTTTCTCTAGGTAGTATTATTGTCATTGAAAATTGATCACTATTAGTTATTTCCTGTGGACATCCTAGATGCATCTAGTTTATGACTACCGCTCTGATTTAATGATTTGTTATGAACACCAGTTAATTTAATATTTGAATGGGTGAGAAACTGCTATAAATTGGCTAGGTTTTTATTTTCTTTTGAATCATGTTCTTATTCTTTGATTATATTCTCTACGTTTTTATGTTTTTTCTTTTGCTTGAGGTAGAATGTTGATAGTTATATTTATAGACTTTATATTGTTGATTGTATTATGAATTTATTGAAGTGTACATGCATTACTTTTTTTCTGATCCAACTTGATTATTATTTTAGTGATATATTAGAAAGTGGTAATCAATTTGTGAAGAATATGGATGCTCAAGAACATGGAGATGCTCATGTTGTGGATAGTAATGTAGTATCATTTGAGTATCTGTAAGCAGATTTGTATATGCTAGTTCAATGGTTGGTTGCTTTAGTGTAAAATTTAAATCCTGAGATGTCATGGGCAATATCACCAAAAGGCTTCTGGATTGCTAGCTAGATGTAGTAGACTCAAAGTGCAGTGACAAAGACTGGACCAACCAAACAAGCAGGTTAAGCTTTATTTAGTAGGTAATTTGGATGTAGTTTATATAGATATATAGTTTATTTTTAGCAGGTTAAACAGGTTAATTTTCTTGGAGAGGTTTGAACTTGGGGATAATTTTCTTCAGTTTTACCTTACATGTTCTCAGCTTTAGTTTTCTAACTATATTTTTGGTTGTACTGATTCCAGTTCCAGTGAGGATAGTGGACCCTTCAAAAGACATGAACTCATATGGGCTTCAGTACCGTGTAACTCACCTTGTTCCTGATGCATATGCATTATGGCTGGTATATGATATATGTGAGATTTGGTTTGCTCTATCTTGGCTTCTCGATTAGTTTCCAAAATGGTATCCCATCAACCGTCAGGCATACCTTGCCTTGACAGAGGTTAATGAACTGACTTGCATTTCTCTTATATGTACTTTCATTTTTACTTCCCTTAAGAGATACCATCTATGAGCAATTTGAATCAAGCCCGACCTCTTTTTTTCGGGTATGACAAAGAAGGGGAGCCTTCACAGTTAGCTCATGTTGATGTGTTTGTTACTACAGTGGAAGACATTTGAAGAGGGCCAAAAGAAATATCTCTGATAACGTTGTTGGAATTAATGTGCCTTTCGTAGCTAAATTGTGGTCCCAGGATTGAACACCGAACTTGACCCACATTGAAGTCTGTCAAATGGATTGAATTCTGATGGCGAAATATCATGTCTCATCCTGGTTTCATTTTCAAGTATTAGATATCATGCATGTTTCCCGGAAATTACAATGAGTAGAAGATCGTTGTCACAATGAAGGACTCGGAAATATTTGGAAAGACTGCAAACCAATTCCTGATTTTTGCAAACGGGAAGCAGAAACCACAATGGTTTACGATACATCTGGCCTTCAATTCTGTATGCTTTCTTTTTCAAGTTGCAAGTAATATTGTGTTACTCGGTACATCACTGATATCCATGTACCACGTGGCTATTTAATTAATTAGGCAATGCACATACTACTTTTTTGGTTATAATATGATGTCCACCTTAGTTGTGGTTACACATTCTCCTAAAAGTACCTTAGTAGATCATTAACCGTGTATTATAAATGACTTAGGTTATAACCTTGGTAATTTTGTATTATGTCTATTTGATTTTGATTAATTAAAGTACTTTAATTAAAATATTCGGTTTCGGTTCTTAAGTCGGTTCGGTTTGGTTTTTATTTTTCGGTTTGTAAAGTCGGTTTGGTTCGGTTTCTGTATTTCGGTTCTTAAAGTCGGTTTGGTTCGGTTTGGTTCCTACTGGAATCACTTGGAACCGAACCGAGATGCAGCCCTAATTTTATGATTGTGTCACATGTATGTTGGGTGTGTAACACATTGATACTATTATACGTCTTGTTTTATTGTGGCATGTGATGAAGACATCAAATGTGAGCCACTTGAATGTAGGTGTTACTCGCGTGTACATGGTAACATGTATACAAAAAAGCTTTTATAAAGAACTATTAGGGCCTATGATATGAGATGTATGTAGTGGTAGGGATTGCATGGTTGATGTGTTCCCTATGTGATAGTTAGGTTCATTATTTGGCGAGATCAGTCTAGTCAAGTTAGTGAGGTTGTGATGCTAGCTTTGTTGTTTCTATACAAGTAAATTTAGTTAATAAGCTTGTTATATAACAGATGTGTTGAGTATGTGAAGTATCCTAATAAGTAAAGAAGATGTAGTGACATTTCATGAATAATTAATTTTGTGCCGAGTGCACACACCTAAAAAATTACTCAAATAGTCCAAGTGGGCCCTTGAGGACTTTATGGTAGTGCGATATGTAATGTTATCAGGACTAGTGTTAGCTGTAGATGAACATTTCATTACAGGCCCTTTGGTGAAGGGTGATGAGAAAAGTGGAAGATAATTTGATTTGATTTTTGTAAAGTATGGTATGTGATTTACTTAAATATATTTTAGGTAAAATACCTCTGGTTTGTTTTGAATATGCTCTCGCTCTGACATAGAGGTAGTCATGATTGATTTCAGTTAATAACTTATGGTTACATATTCTTGTTATAGCAAGAATTTATTAGTTAAAGTAAGATGTTTTTGAACCGGATATAAATGATGTGTTGTGCTTATGGTTTTGGTTGAAAATTATGTAGTTTAGGGAGTTCATAATATTTCATTTCATGGCATCTAGGATATTCACTTAACTCAAGAACTTGTAATTTATTATATTCTAACATAGTAGTAGGCAAAACCACTAAGCTTTGGATCATGGGTAGTTCACCACTGTGTATAATTTGTACGCACAAGTTTTCACAAAGATGGTCAAAGATAGATGTAAATGGTTCTTTGTTGTTTAATGATCATGTGCCTTAAACTCACAACCGTAATATCTCATGATTTTGAGTTATTTGTATTTATTTCGAGAAAACAATTTCTTATATTATAATTTTAGAAAAACATCCAAGGGAGCTGGGTCGTAACACATAGTGAGTCCCTTGATAGTCAAACTTTTCATCCTCGCAAATTTATTCAATGACATCCTCATTTTTGCATAGAATGGGAGCTGAAGTTGGGTGAGGCAAGACTCTGCTCCCGCATACCGTGTGGCTTGTCCTTCATCATGTAAGGTTGTTGGCTAGTGGGTGAAGGCCTCATACTCTTGTTAGAAGCCTTTGGGGACTGAAACAACGTGTCTAGTGGGTGAAGCATTTCCTTGAACACCCAACAGGGTATGGGTACATCTAACATCCGAGATTTTTTTAAATTCCTGAAGTCAACCACATAGAAATTAGGGTATTAGACACCTTGAACTTCTTGTGAGAATAACTTGATCATCAGTTAGGATTAATGGCTAAAACTTTTATGATGGAAAGTAGACAGAAAGATATTTGAAATGCCACCAAGAATGCGTGAATCGGAGTTTGGATGAGGGAGATACGACCATTCGAAGTTAATCATATTACATAGGGCCTGTTTACCCGAATCGGGAGTCCTAAATGTAGTAGGAGTTAGGAGTCCTAAACATACTAGGAGTTGGGAGTCTTATACATACTAGGACTTGGGAATCCTAAACATACTAGGAGTTGGGAGTCCTAAATGAACTAATAATTGAAAGTCCTAAATGAACTAGGAATTAGAATGTAACGCCTGAGAATTTTCATACATTTTCCTTAAAATTCACGGAAAATTTTTGCAATATAACATCTGTAAATTGGAGGAAAAATGATGAAATCAAAACCTGATAAAATAATTTATAATTTAAAACACTAAACATTAATTTTTCATTTGAATATTTTCATCATACGGTCAAACATCGTATGGCCAAAGCAAATATCCTCAGGCGCTACTCGAAAACATATGTACGACTAAATTGCTATGATCATAGACTTTAAATACAAATCTCTCCCAGACATCCCTGAGTGCGAGTCCCATAACAGTCCACTGTCTAATCCAACCGAAAGTCCAGAATATAAACATCTTAACGTCTCATCTCACCCAATACATCGGATTGTGGCACATATAAACTTGCAGTGAGTGAACTATATACCTGAGTCAATGGGAATCAATCCACCGCTAAAATGAGCATCCATCTCTAGGAGCTCTCTGCACGAACCTGTAAAACCTCCCGTACCACGGGGCTAAAAAGTAGAGTGATGAGTATTTTCATACTCAGTAAAAAAATACCCAGTAGGGGAATCTAAAACAATGAACTCACTAAGTTCATAAATATATACATTCATGCAACTCAAACATGAAGCAGATAGGCATATCAATATCATGCTCATACACATACAAACATACCAAATACACCATCGTGCCAAAATCATACCATCAAATTAAACTTACACAAACACCCTTATCTAGGGTCATACAAACTTACTCATACCATCGTACGCTTACTGATACAACACACCCATACTTGTACGACCTTACTCGTACAATCATACTCGTACGACTTTACTCGTATAGCTTACTCAAAATCACACTTACTGTCTTACTCATAAACATATTCTTACCATCGTACTCATACTCTTACGTCATGCTCATACACATACACTTATAGTCGTGCTCATACGCATACTCTTGCAGTCATGCTCATACACATACACTTATAGTCGTGCTCATACGCATACTCTTACAGTCGTGCTCATACATATACTCTTACAGTCGTGCTCATACTCATACGCTTACAGTCATGCTCATACTCATACGCTTATAGTCGTGCTCATACTATCGACCACTGAAGCTCATTACAACTAATAAGCTCCAAAGTCGAAATGGAAAAGAATGCCACTGGGGCAACACCTTAACCTCCAGGGAGTGACTAGACGCCATGGACTTTTGCGAAGGTAAAGCACACCAATGCTCATGGGGCACTGGATCAAACAGGTAAGAGTAGATCCATGATACTACTTACCTGAGCACACAAACATAAACACCCACAAATAAGGGATCATACAGTGGCCCACCATAATAGGTCTTATAGTGCCATAGAATCGCCCACCATAATGGGTCTTATAATGCCATAGAATTACCCACCATAATGGGTCTTATAGTGTCAGTGCCACTCTTGGGCAGAAATCATACAGTGCCACTTGGGCAGAAACATACAATGCTACTCTTGGGCGGAATCATACAATGTTTTCAACAGAGCGTCAAACGTCTGGGCTAAAACAACACACAGACCAAATCAAAAACATATGTCGCTCTTAACATAGCATCAGACGTTTGGCTCCATACAGCACACAGACAAAGTTAGAAACGTACATCGCTCTCAACAGAGCATCAAACGTTTGGGCTTATATAGCACACAGACCAAATCAGAAACATACGTCGCTCTCAGCAGAGCATCAGACATCTGGGCTTCATACAACACACAGACAAAGTCAAAAATGTACATCGCTCTCAATAGAGCATCAAACGTTTGGGTTTATACAGCACGCAAACCAAATCAGAAACATGCATCGCTCTCAGCAGAGCATCAGACGTCCGGTGCTCTATACCGGTGCTCTATACAGCACCCAGGCAACATCCCGCAAGATAAACACCATGGCATGACATGAGAAATGCTCAGCCGACTCATTATCGGCTAGCCCAAACACGAAACTTAATCTGTCGAACCCTCAGGTCTCAAACTCACAACGCTACATTAGCTGTGCTTATAATTCAAGTTTGAATTAAATACATTATGTAGTACAATTATGCCAAACAACTCACAGTCCTCGACTGATCAAACAGAAGCTGAGCCCGATCCAAAACCCAAGTTTGTCAGGGCAACAGACTTCATTTAATCTGTCCACATCATGATCATAACACATCGTACATCAAACCCTTATAGTCTTACATACTTCGCCATTCATCTTATGGCCAAATCATCTTACACTGACATCATCAAATGAAGCTCCTTAGAGCCAACCCAGTTGTCGCCCTCTTACTTATATCTCACTTATTATGCTTACTTTTCACTTCATAATTTGTACGTTATGCTTGTACAATTATGCACACTCTTACTGTCTGACAATCGCCCAATATACAATCTAACCCAAATCGATCCATTTTAATCCTTGCCCGTCATACTCATATCCTCTGTCATGTATCATACGCTTATACACCCATATCCAAATCTATACCAAACGCTGACACTGCCCACATGCACATACACACATCCATAGCATAGGCAAATAGCCATCATACATACGTATATTTGTCACACATACATATAACATACACATACTGTCATACATACAAAGCTTACAACCAAGCTCACTAGTTATCACTAGTGCATACATACATATTTATACATACTTCAAACATACACGCTAGCCATCACTAGCACATGCATACATACGTCAAACATACACGCTAGCCATCACTAACACATGCATAACACATATGTACTCCAAACATGCACGCTAGCCATCACTAGCACATGCATAATCCAAACATACTTCAAACATGCACGCTAGCCATCACTAGCACATGCATAACACATACGTAGTATACTAACATATTCGCTAGCCATAGCTAGTGCATACATAATCCACATCCATAAAACGTGCATACATCTCATACATATCAATCATACTTAGCACACGTATTACACATACATCAACCGCACTTATAGCTCATGCACATCCATATGTATATAAACATACCACATAATCATGCTTATATGCACATCGTGCAATCCTAGCATGCTACTACTCATTCAAGCATGCTATCATGAAATTACGAGTTCAAAGCTCCCCTACCTCGTAATCATGATATTTGATGGCGAGCACACGATGGTGGCGGCGTCGATGGCGGAGTTGGCAGTCAAAACCTTTGCCAAGTGGAGAGAGTTGTTGTCCCGAGGATTTTAGGAAGTGCCGGAAACAATCACGGCCAAATAGGGTGTTAGAAGTCAATGCGGCAAAAACTGCGATCCACGGCGGCACATTAGGGCGGCCGGGAGAAATGTCGTGCCAACATAAGGCAGTGCGACCAGAAGTTGATGGTGTACTCACTGAAGATCGGCCGGTGGCTAAGACGTACTCAGCCGGCCACAAGACATCGAAATCGACCGTGGACAGCACCCAATGGTGACGATTTCGGTTAACAAAGGCCCACATAAGGGCGGAGAGCATGGGGCAATGCTCGAGGACAAAGGAAGGGTGGAGGAGGGCTATGTCTCAACTCCACTCAGTGGCAAAGCCAACCGATGGTCAGGCGGCGCGAATGCGGCGCCTAAACCCAAAAGCACACGCGTGACCACATGCACACGCAACCCAAAGGGGCGGGGGAGAGGGCTGAAAGGAGGCGACCTAAGGCCCACAACAAGCCAACAGGGCCAAGGCCCTAGCTGTGGCCAATCAAAGCGGCGACATCGCCGATAGCCACCCACAACCAAAACCCATGGTGCAGGCAGCTGTGCATCTCGCACGGTATAGGGCAAATGGCAAGCGGCCCATTTCTAGCGAAAGAATAATCGGGCCAAGTGGGGCTGACCCTCACTGTCACCGAGCCGAGGCAGAGCCCATAATGCCAAATGGCCCATAACTCGCCGATGGCAACGACCCGAGATGCACCCAAAGCGTCTAATCGGGCGGAGCAAGGCAATAGGGGCGAGGTGGGGTCAGAAACGGCAAACCCCCACCGACACCGGGTCGAGGTAGGTTGGATGGAGTCCTACCAGTGGCCGGACAATGACCGGAAACACACTGGAATCCAAAAAATCCCACGGACAGTAAGATGGAAATAGAAACAAAACCCGACCAAAGTGCCGGTAGCTCACCACGGAGCGAAGAAAGCATGGCGGCGGCTCTAGCCAGTGCCTATGGGTTCCTAGCAGCCAACTAAACATAAGTCTAGTTGAGGGCAGCCACAAATGACGTCAAAATCGTACACCCACAATTCAAAAACGGGATTGAAGGAGGGAAAAACTCGAAGAAAAGTTCAGTACCTCGTGGAGGAGTGAAGAGGCCGTGGCACCGGTCATAGCTAGTATCTATGGACTCATGGTGGTGAGGCAAAGCAGATCCTGACAAGAACCACCGGAATCCAACGATGGAGGAGGGAGAACAGAGCAACCGGAAATTGGCTCAGGTTTTCTCTTCTCTCTGGACGTGAATTTTTTTCTTCTAGAAGTCAGTTTTGGAACGAAACTTATTGTATCGACTTTTAAGTCAATTTTTACTATTCATTCTTTTCAATTTTTACATCTACGTCCCTAACACGCGTTCACCCACCGGTTACGCATTGTAGCTCCAAAATTTACGCCGTAAGCACGCAACGAGGCCCGCAGCTTGCGACTAAGCCCCACACCCGACTCTATGGGTATAAATATAGGGTATATATATAAATACGAATACGCCGTAGCATCACATTTTCTTGCCGAAAATGACCAAAAAAAATAGCAAGAAAATCCGAAAAAATCGTAGAAAAATCAGGGACCTTACATAGAAGTCCTAAAAGAACTAGGAATTGAAAGAGGGAGAGACTCCTAGTAGGACAAGGACTCCAACCAAGAAGAGGACACGGCTAGAGCTTTACTGAGAAGAGATGGCATGAAAGCAGAGGACTTCTAGCTGAAGTAGGAGTCCGAGGAGTGATAGGAGTGGTGGAAAAACTTGGAGGGATCAGCTATACATCTAGCTGAGTTAGGGCTTTTTTGGGACTATTTTGAGCATGTATGTGGGCTCTTTTCCTATTTGTAATGGGGCAGGGATTGGGATTCCAAAATTGTAACTAAGGTTGGGCGAGTCCTAGTGGTACTAGGCTTCCCGACAAATCCTCTATATAAAGGGGGCATCATGGCTAGTTGAAGGGGGATTCAAGCATTAAAAACTCAAAAATCTACAAGGGTCGGATTGGGAGTTTTGGCCACAATTCCGGAGGACTGTTGGGTAGCAAACACTTTGTTGACAAATTGGAGGAACTGTTGAGAGTGCACTTAACCAAGGGGCAAACCATCCTCAGCAATTCAGCGAGGCTTGATGTAGTTTTTAGCGAGAGGCGAACTAGTTTGCAAGATAGTTGATACGGTCTAAGAGCTTTGGGGACGAATTGGTAGAGGTAGGTGCATCTTTTTTTCACTCCTAGCCATTAGGTTTGATGATTGTTCCCTGCATAGGTCGACCCCTCATAGACTGAGTCTAATCTCCATCTTTTGCCCTATTACGTGCCAAATCTATGTTGAATTTTTCCCATGATATATACTATGATTTGTGCCTAAGTTATGTTGAGTTTTATGCCATTTATATACCCTGATTTACTCATGGTTTATGTTGAGTTTTATGTCACTTATACACCCTGAGTTACTTATGCTCTATGATGAGTTTTATGCCATTTATATACCCTAATTTACTCAAGCTCTATGGTGAGTGTATGTCACTTATGTACCCTGATTTGCACATGATCTATGCTCACACTTATGTACCCTGATTTTCACATAATCTATGTTGAAGTTGCACATAATCTATGTTGAGTTTACTCACACACATGTACCCTGATTTGCACTTAATACATGGTTGTTCCATGCTAAAATTAGTATGGTTATCTCAGCCTTGTTTGGGCCATACTTTTTCTTATTTATTTCCTGATTTATGGCCTTAGTTTAGACCATACTTTTTCCTATTTAATCCCTCGTTTGTGGCCTTAGTTTAGGCCATACTTTTGTCTATTTAATCATTGGTTTGTGGACTTAGTTTATGCCATACTTTTGCCTATTTAATCCCTAATTAGTGGCCCTAGGTTGGGCATACTTTTGTCATTTAAATCCCTGACTTGAAGCCTTGGTTTAGGCTCTACTTTTGCTTATTTAGATCCCTGATTTGCAACCTAGTTTAAGGCTATACTTTTGCCAATGTAAATCCCTAAATTGCAACCTTGTTATAGGCTCTACTTTGGCCAAATTAATAATAAATTCTCAGCCTTGGTTTATATTATAATCATGCTGAGTGAATATCTAAATTTCAGCCTTAGTTTAGGTTGTATTATTGCCTATCTAATACTTGATTCTCAGCTTTGATTTAGGTTATAATCTTGCTGAATGAATTCCTGATTTTTGAGCTTTAGTTCATGATGTATTCATGCTTATTGAGCCTCTAGATTTTAACCTATGTTGTCTTTGAATTTCAGTTTAAGATGCTTCTGAAATTCAGCCAATGTTGTCCATGAATTTTTGCCTTGATTGTGATATACCCTATGTTGAATGATGATGGTTGTATCAGCCTGAATTTGTCTTGTTAAATGGTTGACTTAAGTTGTTCATCTCAACCCCAATCCGTTTCATTATAATGTGGAATTCGTCAATTCATCTAAACAGAAGTCTAAGTCCTTGCCATGTCTACCTATTATCTTGTCAATCATGAGAGTCGGTTACATGCATGATAGGTGGTGTTTAGTATTAACTCTTTAGATGCATTAAGTCATATGTTCATTCAACATTGTGTTAGTTCACACCAATGGCCATGACGGTAATCTTTCAGACCTTTGTGGTCTTTACTCCTTTGGGACGATGGATCCCTGCAAATGCGCAAACCAAGTTTTTGAGCATCATGGAAGGCTCATCTACCTCTGGCCAGTGTGTCCATGAGCACAACTGGTACCTACATCTATAGACCCATGGCTGATCCAAGTGGATCCCTAGGGATGTTAGGATTTCCCTGCTAATGTGTAGTACTCCTTGTGAACAGGAGTCGGCTTTTCATATAACAATAATGAGTTGTTTTCTGAATAGTGTAGATATTAATTGAGTTGTTTAAGTTTGCATTAGTTAAAGGCCAGTTTGGGAGTGTTGTTTATTTGATAACCAGTACTCTGTATATTACCCTTATGTGGTACTGTTTTGCAGGATGTTTTGCATTTTATTGAACTAAGGGTTGTGAGATAATTAATAACATTATTTGATATTGCTTGTTAATTAGACAAGTGGAACAATTAAAGGACTTGCATAAAATATAGGTTGTTTTAAAATACTTAAGCATTGCATGTGTGATGTTATGTTTCTTAGTATAGTGTAGTTTTAGGCAGAACTACGTCTCGATCTGATCTTGTTGGAAACATTGAAGATGTTGTCTGATGAGTACATAGACAACTAACATCAGGTGATGTTGGCCCAATCCGAAAAATATTAAGAAAATCTTTTGCCCCTTTGGAAGCTCTTCTCCTGAAAGTGAAGAGGTTCCATTGTTATTGTTATTTGGTTTGGTTAATTACAGATTCTTCACGCGATGACAAGTGAGGCCAGGACACGAGCACAAGATGAAGTTTTTTGTATCTGCAACTCTGATACGTAAGTACATCTTTTGCGTGAGAGTCAACTTGTTATTTATGTTCAGATGGATGACATACTTGTACTTAAATGGATGAGTTGTTCTTATTGAATTTGGAGACGTGTACTAATATCATATGATTTGATATCCATATTTGTGAACCCTAGTTATCATAACCTGGATATTTAATTGAATGGTTTATTTTGTATTTAAGAAAAAAAAAATTTCTCGTGAGTGTCATTCATGCTATTTTGAAAAGGCTTTTAAAAACACAAATCGTGACAATATGTATGAGGAGGCCCCCAATGCGCTTTCTTTGCTGGCTAAGAGAAATCCAAACTAGATGGGGGTAGGAGGGGTGCAACGGCCCCCTCCCAACAGTAAAAGGAGACCTCTGGCTCCCACCAGTGAGTGGGTGAAAACACCTTGTGGCTGTGTGTTTCCTTCGGCCGGGGCATCTAGCACACCGTTCACTTACTTGCCCTTGGCAATGGCAATGCAAAAGGAAAAGGAGAAGGGCTTTGTTACCAATGTTGTGCCCGATGGCAAAACTAAGCTTAGCATGGAGGAAAAGGAAGGAGGAGAGGAGGAAAACACAAATATTTTATTAACTCCCAACTAGGGCCGAACAACCTTACAAATATTAACAGTGCTACAATCAATTGGACTAGACTGTATGGGATCAATCAATCACTTTAACTAGGCAAACTAGGCAATCAATTGTTCAACTTACTAAACTCGATATCTAAGAGAACAATCTGTCACTTAAAACTGGGCGATGAATCGTTCTAAGTTACTAGAATCGATTTATTAGCCTACTTAACGATTGTTCTCCGAGGGGATCAATTGCTACAGTTTGGTCTTTGAAATACAGTAAAAAAAAGGGTGAAATACAACTAAACAAATGAACACAACAAGGTATTAAAGATGGGACGGTACCCAAACATATTGAACTAACAAAAAAAAATTTCCTCAATGCAAATATTTTACTAAAATGAATATAGATACATTTTGTTCAATGTTGGCATTCAAGTAAAATATTAACGTTCTTCACCAACTGCAGAAATATGTCATAGCAATTATTATTTCCATTAATAAATTGGCCCATACTTGCAAATCGCCTTGTCTAGATGTACTACAACACATAAACAGCCGACAATCATACTTGGGATAAGCTGGTGCCGACAAAAACTGGTGCACGCAACGTTGCTGAAAAATTATTAAACTTGGACTTCTTTGGAAAGGAAGAGCTCTGTACATTGCTTCACTGTGTCCTCAGGACTGGTGACTGCAAATAGTATTATGACTTGAGCCAACCAAAAGAGGATAACTAACAAAAAGCTGAAAATCCTGCTCAAATTTGTTAATATAAATCTAATATATCATATTCAAAACATTATTTCTTGCTGAGCTGCTATCTTAATCAAGATTCTGCATATACAGTTAGGACTCTAGTTCTTCAAATTATATTTATGTCCCACAAAAGTCTCACCCTATCACCAAAATGTATCTTATACAGATATATTTTTCCATTTACAATTTGTATGTTATATACTCGAGACTTTTATATTTACATCTTCCTTGCTAAATGTTCACTCTGAAACAATTGACAATTAGTATGTACTGCATCCATAGACAAAAAAATTTCAGCACAAACACTAGATATGTATACCTAAAAGGCAGAATATATGTGTTTTTACGTAGTTTAACAAAACCTTTTTCATTACGCACATATTAACTGCCCTCCCAAGACTTAAGGGAGACTACTAATATCCCATCATACTTTAACAAGGCATTTGTAGATATTCAAAGTTATAATTTGTCCATTAACCCAAAACTTTGATTATTTGTGATCTCAAGTAGCAGTGACAAGCTTCCAGATTCAACTAAGGATGATGTTAGAGTCAAGTCCGCCTTGTTATGCTTAGGTGTTAACAAGGCACTCAGTTATTCCTTCCATCATCATGGCATTAGACTTGAAGATGCTCATCCCTCGGGGTTACCCCGCAAGACATAAATGTCCCTGGGGAAGATCGTTGGTTCTATTCCACTCAATGTTGTCCCAAAAGTGTACCCTTAACATTTAAAAAATACTATGTGACATGGGACAGATAAAGGGGGCCCACCTGTGTGACCCACTGTCCTCTCTGACTCATATATCTCATAGTCATTTCCTCCCTGTTAAACAGAAAACTGTTAGTGCAATTGCAATGGGAATTAAAATAATCAAAATAACATTTAGATGGGAGATAAATTTATATGAAAAAAGAGTATTTCTGCATGCTTTAACAGACTACAAATGTAGGCACTTACAATAAGAAAAATACGGTCAGGTTTCCATGCTTATATGAAAAAAGAGTATTTTTACATGCTTTGACAGACTACAAATGTAGGCACATACAATAAGAAAAATATGGTCAGGTTTCCATGCATTTTTATCCAAAATATGATATTATAATTATGTAGATAATCAAACTAAAAGCAATGGTCATACGAAAACCCAAATCATCAAATACTTGGAATAATGAGCTTAAAAATAAATCTACAGATTAAACCTTGTAGGTCTTATCTCCAAAGAAATGAATTTCAGAAAATTCCTCAAGATATCTTAAACAATATGTCTTGTCCCATCCTTGAGGAAATACCTGTTACAAACAAGAAAATTGTGGCATCATCTTTTACTACTCTCCAACAACAAAGAAGCAAAATGAAATGACCAGTTACAGTTCACTTACATCAAAGCTTATTTGTCCCCCAATGGAAAATGTAAGGTTAAAATGAGCAAACTTCTCGCGAAGCACAGAAACCATTTTTGGGCGTATGTTGTGAATCTGCAACTTCAGACATTCATTTTCTAGACAAAATGGCAGGGAAACAGTAATTGGTCTCTTCATTTTCTAGCAAAAATTCATACCTTATCATACTTTTCAAACTCATCTCTTTCTTCCTGACTGCAGTTGCGACCAATTGGTGATACATTAATCATGCCATTTCGATATTCAATGAAAGTTCCCCTAAGCAAAAAAGCAAGGCCCATTCATTTGTCTGAAAAAAATAGTATGAAAAAATAACTTAAGAGTCCAAGGCATCCTGCAGCTTGCTTACCTTTTAACTGGAATATCTAAATCAGCAATATAATGAAGTGCGAAATTGATGAACTCCTGCAGTAACAATTCCTAGTTCATAATCATCTCAAAAAAAACATAGATCCTTCTAAAGATGGCCTAGACCCAAGCAAATACCACACCTGACTTTTCTTTTCTCCAAGAAATGAATTTAGGCTCTGCAATACAAAGTGAACCCTTTAATATCATAAAATTATAACATAAATTGCAAGAAATTTTAATTTTTGACAGCCATGCCAAGCAAATTGGAAACAAGCACAATTGACAATAAAACAGGAAGATCTTTACAAAAGGCATAAACTCATCTTGATTGAGCAAAGTTAATTGGTTAATTCAGCAAAAAAGTTGTGATAACAAGTATCTGGTCCTTGTACAATCACAACTTATCTTAGTTTAGAAAAACAATAATGGGAAGTAAGCTACATATATCTATGTTACCTGGGTGCCAATGAGCTTCCCATTCTTGTGGGCCACAAGACCATTCTCAGAGAACACATAATCATAGTCATCATTGACTACACACAGAATGAATTTTCACATAAGTCTTCCTTTTTGTTAATACAAAAAATAACTTATGAAGACACGAATTGATACAGGAAATATCTATGACATATCAATCATTAATTGAAAGCAAAGTAGTTGGTCAATTAAAAAATTGTTTTCTTCCCAAGCAAAAGACTTTCCTGCATTAATTTCTTTTTTCAACCTCCTACTTCAAAAACGAAAAAAAAATGCAACAATTTCTTCTATCTGTAGCTCATCCTCAATTGCTCTACAACCTCAAATTTATAAAAGATGCAAAAGGCTTCCAGTAATTTATGGTAGAAGAAAGCTGACCTGTACTCCCCAGTTGCTCTTTAATCTTAAAATGATCAGATCCCCCAACAACTCCAACTGTTATGACCTGTCATCAAGTCATACTACAAGCATTCATCATCTAAAGTAAAAAAGATAAAGATTTTCGTTCTCCTCATAAAACCAGTAAAAAAATTAAAGACATACGTTTTTAAGGTTCTTCATGAAATCCAACATCTCTGGAGTCACTACCTGTTGAAGGAGTTCAAGTAACTGATATTACTAGCAACAAGAGTAAAGCAAAAAAATCACCTAGTCCACGAATATATAGTACACTAATTTAGAAACAACAATACTAAAATAACAAAAAATAATTTGTCTGGATGTAAACGAAATTTAATGGTTCATTCTTCACACTACAAATGTTTCTAACCATTCTTTTTCCATGAATTAGTCTACTCAATTATAGGTAGAAAGAATGTTGACGTTTCATAAAAAAGTCAGGCAAAAAGTATTACAAAAAATCAAAACCTTTCTGGGAGCCGTGAGAGTTCCATCAACATCAAATAAAGCAATCAATCCTGGTTTCCTAGCTGCCATCTTTTACCAGAATCCTGCATCAATAGTAATCAAATTAAGAACAAGTTTGCACAGACCACAAGAAAAATAATACAATCTGACAGGCATCAAATTAACTCTAAGTGACAAAGTAAGGGTACGGCAATAATACGGCTAGTGAAGACGTACGGCAAAAATTAGAAAATATGGGGGAAAACGTAAAAAGTAAGGAGAAATAATAAAAATAAAAAATATCTTTAAAATGTAACCCAAAATATTACATAATGCAGACTCAATCTTTGGATGTGCTGATTTCTCTTAATTCTTGCAGACTCAATCTCCAAGTCATAATGCAACGAATTCAGGTTTTCATAAGAACCCAATAACCCATCAACTTTTCACATGAAAGACATACTGACACTTGAAAATTTACCCCAAAAAAAAAATCTCTCCAGAGAAATGTAATTTCTGTTCACCACCAGAAAACCACATCAAAAAATCCATTCTTTCAAAATATGCATGTGTGATCATAGTTAGTCTAGCAGGGAAAAGAAAAATAAAGAGCTAATAATGCAGATACGCTTTTATGTAATAAGAAACACAAAACTAAATTATCCAAGACATTTTTGCTCGAAGTGAAAGTGACATACCTGTGACCAGCGCAATCTTCAAGCACGGCGTGGAAGTTGGAAGTGGAAGACGTTGAAGCAGTAGTTGGGGAGACGAAGGACCGGAGGGGGGAGGGCCAGTAGCCGCGCCGGTGTCGAATGTCCTACGGAGTCGACTGGAATCTGGATGCTGAAGGCTGAAGCAGAGGCGGGTTGGGCTTCATCAAGGTGGGCTGGTCTCGTTTTGGAGGAAGATCCCCACAGGATCAGCGATAAATTAGTGGATATCTGCCAACCTTCAGTAATTGACAGTCAAGATTGAATAACTGCTGGCGCTGACAGAGAAGCTCCTTTCCTTGGAACAGCTGCAGACTTATGAGAGCTTTTCGGCTTTTGCACGTCTGTGCTCGAATTCCCACGCGCGATTTGGGTCTGAGACTCTGTATATGGATGGATACCATATCTTCAAATAATTCTGGCTTATAAAGAGTTTGCTTTTGGTTTGGAGTTTTTTGTTGCATTAAGAAGAAGAAAAAAAACAATTATTCTATTATGCAAAAACTCTTTGGGTCCATTGAGGTAAATTTGCTCCATGCTTTAATGGGTGTGGAGTGTGACTTAAGTTCTTTTAGTCTTATGTTGGGTTTAAGTAGTTAAGTTGCTTATCTGTTGTATTTTGTTTTTGTTTGAAATTGTCCATGTTTCTTGTGTTTTGGTGGCTTGTAGTCTAAGTACTTCCCATGTGATGATAGAAATTTTCAAGTAATGGTTATGGGCAATAATTGTTGGGTGTGGATGGGGTTTCATTTTGGTGAATGTTATATATCAGATCTAGGCAATGTGGTTGGTATCTTTTTTATTTTGTGCAGTTTCCACTTCTTCATTTGTCTTCTATTTTGATATCTCATAGTATCTTTTTATTTTACCAACACTACAAGAAAATAGGGTATTAGCGACGCTTAAAAGTGTCGCTAATACTTGTCAAAGAGTCGCTAAAGGTTATTTGTGACGCTTATTTACTGTCGCAATAAGCATCGCAAATAAACCAGTCGCTATTACTTACTAACAATAGAAAAAAAAAATCGTCGCTAATAGTACCTTTAGCGACGCTTCTGTAAACCATTGCTAATATATGTTTATTAGCGACGGTTGAGATATCATCGCTACAATGTTATACATTCGCGACAATTAGATATATGTCGCTAATTAAAAGTATTCACGACAATGTGCAACTGTTGCTAATAACATTATTGGCAATGGTTTAAATTATTGTCGCGAATAATGTTTGTATTAGCTACGTGCAATTAATTTTTTTATAAATATTTACAATAGCGATGCTTAGTGAAAGCGTCGTGAATAGAAGTTTTAGCGATTGTTTTGGAACGTCGCTATCGAAAAAATGAAAATAGAACAATAGCGACACTCGAAAAGCGTCGCTAATAGGATTTTTAGCGACAATTTGGGAGCGTCGCTATTGAATAATAGAACAATAGTGACGTCCTAAAAGTGTCGCTAATAGAATTTGTAGTGACAGTTTGAAAGCGTCGCTAATGAACAAAAATTTTAAAATATATATATAATGAAATGTTAAATAGAAATAAAGATTTCTTTTTTCATTTCTAATTATATCCATACAATCATATCTCAAATACAATTAAAAATCTTTGCTTACAATACAAGTTGAGTTATTTCCTATTAATGGCATATTTAAAACAAATATTTCAATACAAGTTGATTGCAATCATGGTGATATCTAAATTTCTGATGGCATTAACAAATATTTCAGATTACTTATTGTTGAGTTTTTGATTTTTTATTGTTAACATATTTTCCTTTCATGGTTATGTTTCAATGTGCATTTATCTTGCTTCTTCTTTATAATATTATCTATTTTGTTTTGAGACTTGAGAATTGGGAATTGGGAACTAACAATTTACTTCAGACAAGAAAAAACTAGATAAATACTCTTTGTGCAAAGTCTAACTAGGGGTGTCACACCCCGGCACCTGCCTGACCCAAGCCAAACCCGGTCCAAGGGATGGACAAAGCACACAGGGACAACTAAGTGATGACTTGCGGAAGACTTGACCCCTCTAACGGGTATAATGCACACAGAGTAATGCACCACTCTATCTTTGTACAAGAGAAAATAAGAAAAAATATGAAAGACATTAAATCTGAATTAGTCCTCAATTCACAAACCCACAATCTTACAACACTAAGCCGTCAAACATGGCTCAAGTCATAACATCTGGAATAAGTCTAAAACTACAACGGCTAATAAAGTATGAGATAAAGTCAACCAAACATGAAGTTCTAGCACACCAGCAAAATAAACAAGTAAAGATAGCAAGATCCATAGGCTCTCATGCCTACTCCCACCATCATCCATACACACCTCATAAAGAGGGACCTGATCATCTGCACGTCGCACCATACAGCCGCAAAACAGAAAATACAGAGAAAATGAGATAAGTATAAAACTTAGCAAGGTTTTGAATGTCGAAACGATAAATCTGAAAACATCATGGCATTCCAAAGAGTCTATCACATCAAACATATTATATATCCTCTCATATCTAATTACCTTCTCATTACTTAAACATATTCACTCATAAGTAATTATCATGCATGAAAGTATCTCGACATATCATCCTTAGCATAACATATCATTTCAAACCATAAACATTCATTTTGCATGAAAAGGGTCTCTAACACACTATACATACTCATGCACATTCATTCTCCTTCATAAACATTCATCCTATATAACAAGTATCTCAAATACACTATACATATCTATGCATGTTCATAAACATTTATCCTGCATGAAAAGTGTCTCCAATACACTACACATATCCATGCATATCCATAAACAACCATCTTTCATAAAAAGTGTCTTAAATACAATAACATATCATACATCCATAAAACATTCAACCTTCATGAGAAGTGTCTATAGCTCATAATCATAATCATGCATATCTATAAACATTCATCTTTCATGAAAAGTGTCTCAAACACATTATCATAACCATGCATATCGATAAAACAACCTTGCTTAATCGGTCGTCACTTAAGCACTCCCTACTCACTCCAAACAATCTCCAATTGGAAAGTCTGAAGAAATTATGCAGTTTGGGTAAATTCCCTAACAGAGAAGATACCCCGGTAAGCCTATGCACTCTGCTACACCAGCCTGAATTCTCAGGGTCCATATAGTCTTAATAGTTTTGGTCTCCTTATAGCATTGCCACTCTTCTCAACCTGAGGAGGAAAACCCATCCTCGAGGGACGTAAAACCTCATCCTTTCAAACATAAAACCGAATCAATAAGCCTCTGATCAATTAACCGGCAAGTAATATCACACAATTGCATCCAATCGATCAAGCACGGCTAATCTCAAAAAAATCTCATTCCTAAATTCATCTCATGATGCATGCAACATGGTACATATGTGAGCAATACTACATAAATCCTAATTCATGAAACGTGCTCCCTTTTAGCCATACATGCATCATTTCTAATCATAAGTGTCAAACAATCACCATAATTACCCTCACACGTGTGTGTACATGGTAATAGCATTCAATCCTAAGCATAGGGATATGTATTATGAACAACCTATCGACATACTATACACATACTATCATAATTTAATCATGGATCCTCCTTACTGAAATCATGGTGAAAATTATCAAAAAATATAATCCAAGTCAAATACCAGTTCATGCTAGACTTAGGTAAGCATACTCATTACTACGCTTAAGCTAAACATAGAACTATAATTCACCCATAATTTAACACAACATGTGAAAGCATACAAGTTCATTCTCATGCTGTAAACTTGCTGAAATCCTAAGTAAGACATGAAGAATCACTCAACATGAATTTAGGATAAGAAATTATAACATGCTAAACCAAATAACGTGTAATCCACTTCACACTTAAACATCACCATAGCTCTCATCATCATATTCATGTCCTCACAGTAGTATTTCTAAGTATAAATCACTCATCATAACTAAATTAATGAAATTTAAAGAAAAAAATATGAATATGAATAAAAATACTCGAAATGGGAAACTGTTGTTTGGCCGTTCGATCGGCCAAAAGGCTGTTTGAATGTCAACACAGTAACTCTGGTTCGTCTTCAACCTTACGAACCTAAAACCGAAACTTTGCAAAATCGACATAAACATTCAAATCTCATTTTCAAACTTCATAATATTAAAATATAAGCTCATAAAATGATAGATTCATTATTAATCAACTAAAACACAAGAAAATCATTACAAAGATCAAGCTTTAAATAAATCATCATTAAAACTCAACATCAAGTAAAACCCACATAAATCATCCCAAACTTTAAATCCAAAACACAGATTCAATTTGAAAGAAGAACCCTTACCTACAGTGAAGTCTTGGTCAAAAATCAACATTTGAATCTCTTCAAATCCCTACCCACATTTAGGGTTTAATTAATACCTTAATAAATCTGATTATTGAAGCTTAAATCACTTGAAAACTTGTAGATCTTGAGCTTGTTTTATTCCAAAATGAAAATCTCATTAGAGGTTTGAAATATAGATTAAAATAAAAAACTTTAATGGTGTAAAAAAAAATTTATTAACCTTAGAAAAAAGATGAGATTAAGAATGATTAGGCAAAACCCTAGGGGATTAATAGAAAATCAAGGCTAATTATTACCTTAATTGAGCTTTCCTCTTATGGAATGGGGATTAGAGCTACTCAACCTCTAGGTCTCAGCCTTTCCCAAATGGGAATGGAGCTAGGGCCTTTCTATTTATAGTAAGCCATGGGTATACCTAATAGGAAATTGGTGTACGAATAAAATTTACTATTAAAATTGGGAAATTTGTTCATTTTAAGTTCAAAACAAAGTTTAAAAATTTTGAAACACTTAATTATTTAAATAATATGGGTTAAGGGTCTTGTCGGACCCATCATCTCAATTTACGAACATGGGGCCCACGGTGGGAGCTGCGCCCTACATTTTCAAAAAATTTATCAAAAATTCTAAAAAACTTGACTTTGTTTAACATAAAAACCAATAAAATAAAAAAAGTATTGATTAAAACCATCATTAACCATCTTAAATATAAAAACAAGTCAAACCGGCAAAATTAACACTAAATCACATAATAACAACAAACTTAATTAAATAAACTGGTTTAAGGTTTAGGGATCTTACAAGGGGCATTGATTTAGTTTCATTTTGGACAAGAAATATAATTTGTAGAGACTTTTTGATAATTATATGTTTTATTGTTGTTTTATGTTGTTCATACTTCATGATTAGATAATATTAGTTACATTAATGGCCTTTGATTGGATTATTAGGTGTTGTTTTGTCTTTTGAATGAGCACAGTTATCACATTTTGAAGAATAATTTGTTCTTTGTCTTTGTAGCACTCTTATACTAGTATACTTTTTATTTTATTTTTTATTACGAAACCTTGTTATCTAGTCAATTAATTTGATGTATGTCATATAATATTGTTCTTCTTGTGGAAGCTTATTCCCAATTTAATTACTATTAACGTAGGACTTCACTAAGAGATGTTAGCTAGGAAACCAGGATTAATTGTTTTATTTAATGTTGATGGAACTCTCGTAGCTCCCAGAAAGGTTTCAATTTTTTGTAATACTTTTTGTATGAATCTTTTATAAAAGATCAACATTGTTTCTACCTATAATTGAGTAGACTAATTCACGGAAAAAGAATGATCAAATCATTTTAACACTCTTATTTTAACAAAGTTATTCTTACAATTTATCCAAAATGATTGTACAATTATGTTAAAATGACTAATAGTGTCAAAACACTTTAACATAATGTTAAACTATTCTAGCAATAGTGTTAAAATAATTTGATAACCATGTTAAAACAATTTCGCATTATTGTATCATTTTAACATTATTGTTTTAACAAAGATATATAATTTTTGCATTCTAACCAAAATGTTTGTACAATTGTGTTAAAATAATTTGACAATAGAGTCAAAATATTTTATCACAATGCTAAACCATTTAACAATAGTGTTAAAATGAATTGATAACAGTGTTAATACGATTTGACATTATTGCCAAATAGTTTTAACACTGTTGTTTTCACAAAGTTATAAGTTTTTTATAATATAGCCAATATATTTATACAATTGTGTTAAAACAATTTATCAATAGTGTCAAAACATTTTAACACAATGTTAAATCATTCTAAGAAAATGTTAAACAATTTAACATTGTTGTCAAATTACTTTAGCACTGTTATTTTAGCAAAGTTATAAGATTTTTATAATCTAACCAAAATATTTTCACAATTATGTTAAAATAATTTGACAATAGTTTTTAAATATTTTAACATAATATTAAATTGTTCTAACAATAGTATTAAAATGATTATATTTGGTCACTCTTGTCAAATCATTTTAACACTTGTTTAAATACAGTTATAATATTTTCACATACTAAAATGATTTTACAACAGTTTCAAAATGTCTTATCACTCTTGTTTCCTTTGTCAATCAGGATGAAACATCAAATTCAAACATTTTATTGAAATGATTTAGAAGACAAAATCAAAATCAATTTTCTAAATATATATATATATATATATATATATATATATATATATATATATATATATATATATATATATATATATATATATATATATATGTCAAAAAAATTTAACCCTAAGGTTTAAACATTTTGAAAAAAGGTTCAACTTTTTTTTTATAAAAGTAGCAAAATGAAAGAGTTTAAAAATTTTAATCGCATCTGTAAAAATATTTTAACCCTATGATTCAAAAGATTTGATAAAAAGTTCAAAAATATTTTTTTCCCCAAAAACCTACCTAGCCAAGACGATGGCCATTTCCTTGGACAAATTTATCAATGAATCCGTCATTTCCGGTTGACATCCAAACCCCCAACAACTTCCAAAACATGTTACCCTAGTGTGGGCTGCTCTACTTGGACCATGAGCTCTTTAATGGAGGGTCCTAGGACTCCTTAGTGATGGCATATAGCCCCCCCTTGAGGCTATATGCCAATGATTTCACTGCAACCATGGTCAAGATGGGGAGGGTCATAAAGGGTCCCCTTAGCAATGGCAAGAAAGGAGGAACTACAAGATGGGGGAAGAGCTGAGAATTTAATATCTATCTAATTGACCTATCAAATTACTAGATTGCCCTTAATCCAATTATCTTAAAAAGATATAGGCTATGAGTTCTAACCTATATATCCTAAATTTTCTTCTATAGTGGAAACAATTAGAACTTAATCTATGTGTGTAATATCTATCAAACTACAACGTATTCAACCAATCCAAAAATTCAAATCACACACAAAGACATAGAGATTTAACGTGGAAAACCTTATTTGGGTGAATAACTATGACAACCTCAACAAGGCCAAACCAATGCACTAGTAAAACAGAATTTACAAGACACAAGAACAACCAAGAAATCTCTAGACTTGACACAAATAAAAACACCTTTTCTTTGTTCATTATTCTTTGTTATTGGCATTCAATTCTTCCTCCTTAAAATCCTTAAAGCTTTCCCTTTTCATGTTTTATTATTCTTCTTCTAGCAAATTAAAGACTCGTTTTTAGATTGTTGATTCGCCTTTGAAATTCTTTAACTAACCTTGAAATTTTTTATATGTTTCCACCTTTATTTGTTGTGTGAGAATCTTCTCTTTTAGTTCTGCATCTTCATGAATCCACCATTAACATGTGATTAAAGCTTTTTGTGGACTCTCTAAGAAAACAATGATGAAGGACTTCTCATCTCTTCTCTATTTAGTTTTTAGGTTTTCTTATCTTCAAATTCGTCATACCTTAGCCTTCATATAGGCCTCCAAGTTGGTTTATGTCTTTAACTAAGAATAAAATTTCTTCCGAAAATGCTTATTTTCAGCAACTAAAACTATTAGCGAAAGATCGTTCTAAATAACAATTAATCATTCATTATTTTCTTAGGCATGATACTTTAAGTGATTGATCTCTTGACCAAGCAATCAATCGATAAACTTTCGGCTTCATTTTACAAATGGCTGATTTAAAAGCCGATTGATCTCTTGCTAATGCGATCGATCAATATATCTCTTCCATGCTACAATTCATAAACGATTGATTGATTTATCTAATATCTTATTTCAATGATTGATCAATAATACTATTTATTTATTTATAGTTTCACCCTTTTTACCCTAAATTAATCTAAAATTTTCAAAATCACTTTTGAAACTCTTCTAAGTGAATTTTGTACAAGAATTTATGCTTAATGAACATCTTTTTTCATCAATACTCTTTAGTCTTCATTCTTAATTCATAATTTTCAAGTCTATCAATTTTAAACCTGACTCGACCATACCTACATCTAGTCAGATTTCTAAGGCTAATTACATATTTGAAGTTTTAAATAATTTTGATTAATAAAATTAGTCAATTACATTATTTATGACACATATGTTCTTTCAAGATCATCTAGTCTTGTCATTATATGGGCGATGATGTATATGAGGAACATCTAGTCTTTTTGTAGTCTACCTAATGAAGCATCCTTGTCTATTTTATCTACTCACATTAAACAGGAATGCATTAGACAGGGAGAAACACTAAACTAATTGAACATATGCAAGAGGTGGTGAGGGAAAAATTGTGACCCAAAGCCGCAAAGCTTAAAATTGGCAATTATTGCCGAAAATATTGAATATTTGGAATTCTTCACACAATGAATTAAACTTTGATAAAATCCTTAAGGGGTAGAAGTATGTCAAATTTAGGCCAACTACTATGTACAACATTTCCCTAATTAGCTTTTGCATGCTCAATTTGTCACCCTTGTCTCCATATTGGAACACATCCTTAGAAAAGACTACATGTCCCTAGATGTTCAGCAATGTCCTAAACACTACTTCCTTTATCGAGACCAGTGCCCCCTCTCGGCAGTGCATAAAGCCAAGCATCTCTACCATCTTCGCCTCTGGCACATGGGTGTGTTCATCAAGCATTCATGTCGTGAAGAGCTTCGTCGTTTCCACCTGCCGAAGCACCTTCCAATTGCCAGTGCAATCGGTCCACGCCACTAAATGATCGGTACTGTGGTTTTTCATGTGTAAGCTATGTGGTATGTAGCCACCAGACAAGATATAGTCATGCTAAGGAGGATCACCATGGCGGAGTCAAGGGCAGAGGAAACAATCACCGGCTTCATGCCGAACTTGACTAGCATGAGAGGGGTGTGGCAGCGGGAAAGTTTCATGACTTCTACATGTGGGGATTTATTCATCACGGAGAACCTGTTGCCAACTAGGGGCCATGGTGGGGCCTGGGGTAGGTTCTTGTGTGGGGATTGCCATAGGAGGAAGAGGAGGGGAGATAGCAAAAAGAGACAGTATACCCACCAAACTCCTATTGTAAAGATTGACAATTAGATTATCAAAATGATAATAGTTGAGAAGTGCCCGAGCCATTTAGTCAGCGGATTGTGATCCGCCTACCTAAGGGTGCAGTGGATTTTTTTCCTCCTCACTACCTTGGCTATATGACCGAAATTACATGGCGGCTATGCTCCACGTATCAACAAGACTCTTTATCAAAATCAAAGACAAGGCATAATAGCAAATTGGAAAATTGGAGGAGGTATTCAGAACCGTTCTACCATGTGGTTGTGCATGTTCATTGAGATTTTCGCATGTAAACTCTTACTCATATCTCAATTTACTCACTTTTAAATACGTGTAAATTAGTCAACATGTTAACTATCAAGTGGGCATATTTACCATATAACCCGTAAAACGGTTCCACCGAATAATTTTTTGAATTAGAGGGTTGAACTGGACGTTTGATGATTAAACGTGGTAGCATGACATAATACGGTGATTAACGAAGGAACAAATTTGGAACTTCCAGCAATGGAAGTGATTAAGCTCAATGTTGAAGGCTCATGTGTTGGGCCCACTGTACAAATGAGTCAATAACAAGATACTGGGCCTTGTTTTTTGCCCAAGTAGAGTTCTTGGTGCAGAAGGCGATCATTATTCACGTAATGGAGTAGATATAGTTCAGTTGCATATTTTAGAGTCAGGAGCTATTTCATTTACAATCCACAACATATTTCATATAAGGTAGCACTTTCACTATGCCTGAAGTGTACCAGATAATTAAGAGTCTTCTTCTTCTTATGTGGGGATCGTTGCTCGCATGTTTTATGCACTTGCATGTAATATGAACAAAAGAGGTGAGTTCATATAACTTGCGAGAAAGGTAAGAGACCTGAGATTGTTTCATCATGAAGTGCTAGAAACTAGATTGATCACAGAACTTGCGGAAGAGATTTATGAAATTGGTCCTTTTCAATATTCAATTCAAGTAATTCGCAACAGCTTGCACCCACGAATGCTTGCTGCAAGTAGAGACCAGCCCCCACGCCGAAATGACTGCCCTGCAACTTCATCTTGATGAACACGTGAGACAAGTATAGTGACAAAGTTCACCGAATTTTGGCAGCAAATATCACTGAAACAGTCCTAGGGTGAATTTTGGGCTGATTTTTTGGCAAAATTCTAACTCCCCCGTCCCCTTACAATTGGAGTTAACGTGTTCTGTTATTTCTTATTTCTTGGAATGACAGCGACAGCCAACCCCTTCCAGCTACAAAATGTTGAAGGCAATCTCTGAAACTGAAGAGGCCATTTGAATGAACCCAAAATTCATAACAATGACTAACATCTGCTAAGCGTTAAAAGTTTTAGTACTCTTCTCATAGACTAGTACATTTAGGAATATGCAAAAAAAAACATATAACAAGCCACTACTTTCTCAACTTGGGGACAGCCACTAGGGAAGGATCAATGACCAAAGTAAGGCTCAGCTTCTCTTTCAGCTCCAGCTCTTCAGGATGCATCCCATTAGGGAGTGCCCAGCTGAATGAATGAAGAAGAGACCCCAACATGAGTGGAATGGTCTTGCTGGCCAAGGAAAGGCCCATGCAGATCCTCCTACCTGCCCCAAATGGTATGAATTGGAAGTGGTTCCCATAGTAGTCTATGTCAGAGTCAATGAACCTCTCAGGTGAGAAGGCATTGGGGTCGGTCCATGCACTGGGGTCACGCCCTATGGCATAGGCGTTCACTAGAACTTGGTAATCTTGGGGGACGGTGTAGCCCATGACCTGGCAGGGCTCGACCGAGCGGTGCGGGATGAGGAAGGGCGCTGCCGGGTGGAGGCGCATTGTCTCCTTGATGCATGCGTGCAGGTACGGGAGGCGGGGCAGATCCTTCTCTGCCAGCACGGTCCCCGACCCGACCTCACGGTCAAGCTCCTCCACAGCCTTGGCCATCTTCTCCGGGTTCTTCAGCAGCTCCGCCATTGCCCATTCTATTGTTGTGCTGCTTGTCTCTGACCCTGGACCAAATGTCTCCTACCAATTTGAAACTGATGAAGTAAGCTCTTGCTGATAAAGCACAGCTGATTGGACAGGATGATAAACAGCATATATGTGGTTATTAAACTGAGAGCGAACTTTATAGACCGTAGTCTTGGACCTGCATGGAGAACTGATTGAACTGTATGCAAAAAGATTATATACAGTTGTTAAATTAAGATTGAACTTCATTTTCGTGTACTCCTTACAAATAGGATAAGGTATTGATATTAATATGGTAACTGGAAATTTTATTTGAGTAATTTACAATGTATGCATGTTAATTCACAAATAAGAGAGTGAGTTTTCAAATAAGGAAAAATTTACCATGAACCTGGGCTTATGCTTGTTAGTATTTGCCTGAGCATTATTAGCTTTCGAATCTAGATCTGACGATGGTCGTTCATCGAAGGCTGAGCAGGTGATTCAAACCCGCAATGACTTCGTAAATAATGTACTCCGTCAAATCAAAGTTCAATGGCCCAAAATGCCAATCTTACATTGATGTGTGTGAGCTTGACCTTGTATTAACAGGTCTATTCAAATAAGGGCAAGGATGGAACTATAGGCCATGGCCCCTGACCTATTCCAAAATATTTCTATGTACTCAACTATTGCTTTAATTAGAATATTAATTGGACTTCGTACGCCAGTCTTGTGAAGAGAATTTAGTGGACATGTAGGGGCCATAATGAAAAAAGGAGTCTTGGACTTAGGAATTTAGTTAATTTAAACTTTGGAAGGTTTCATGGAAAGGCAATATATATGGGTGTGAAAGCTAAGAGAAGGCAAAGTGGAACATTAGGGTTTCAAGTTTTCATTTTTATTCTTCTTCTAATTGTGACATTAATCATATTTATTTCATTTACATTATTCAAGTATGAATAATTGTTTCGTAATTTTTTATGAACACGCTTATTTAGTTTTTTATTATTTTTTGAGAAAAAGTTTTTACTATTAAGATTATTTTAAAATTTTATATTATTTATTTGTTGGAATAGAGATTACTTAGGTATACAATAAAAATGATTGAATAAATTATTATTTTATTGTATACATGTTATGTACCAGAGTGGTACACAACATCATCTTAGTAAAAGAGGTAAATATCGGCTGAATAGTCAGGACATAACAATACATCTGTTGTTAGAAGAATAGTTGACATGTAAGGAAAAATATAAATCTTTTATTTGATTTGTAGATTAATGTAAGAAAGTGATATACATCATTTTCTAAACATTATTGTTTTATTTTTATTTTTATACATGAAGATATAAAAAAATATTCATTTTTTAACCCCCATAAGATGAAATTCTAATTGAATAAGGGTACTATACTCTCTCTCTCTATATATATACTTCCCACCTTAGTAGCCCTTGTTTCCAATCCTCACATGTCACTTCACCACCAAAAAATTCCTATATCATGTGCAAACAGCAATATGTGGTGGAGATGTGAGGAGGGCTAAGTAAAACAGAGCTAATAAAGAAATATGAAAGCACTTTCGTTCAAGCCTCCTCGTGCTCTATTAGTAATTATGCAAATTAAAGTGGTAGCAATTAAAAGGGACACAAACCAAGAATATAGCGTTGATTTGTGGGTCTCTGAACCCATTCGCAAGTAGAACTTGGAGGAAGTCATGCTTGGTCTGGTCATTCTTCTCCCTTCTTTCTTTGACCACTCCAGTCCAGAGTGCAGTGACATCATTAAGCCTTCGCAGACAAGCCCGGTTCAAACCATGCAGGTCCAGTCCCCCCAAGAAGGGGTAGAAGTCTGCCAAATTGGGGCTGGCCGCTATGTACAACATATCTCTAATGAGCTTTTGCATGCTCACTTTGTCACCCTGGTCTCCGTATTGGAATACGTCCTGGGAAAAGACCGCATGGCCCAAGATGTTGAGCAGGGTCCCAAACACCACTTCGGTTATCCGGACCGGCGTCCCCTCCCGGCCGCGCATATATTCAAGCATCTCCGCCACTTTTGCCTCCCGGACGTGGGTGTGCGCATCAAGCATTCGTGTCGTGAAGAGCTCCGTCCTCGCCACCCGCCGGAGCGCCTTCCAATTGTCGGTGCAATCGGTCCACACCACTGAATGTTCGGTGTGGTCCTTCATGCGCAGGCTATGTGGGATGTAGCGACCGGACATGGCGCGGTCATGCGTGCGGAGGATCTCCATGGCGGAGTCCGGTGTGGAGGCGACGATCACCGGCTGCGCGCCGAACTTGACCAACATGAGAGGGCCGTGGCGGCGGGCGAGCTTCATGAGCTGTACATGTGGGGATTGGCTCATCACAGAGAACATGTTGCCAACTAGGGGCCATGGGCGGGGGCCGGGGGGGAGGTTCTTGTTTGGGAAGGGCCATAGGAGGAGGAAGAGGGGGATGAGCAAAAAGAGAGAGTACAGCCACCAAACTTCCATTGCAAAGATTGGCAATGAGATTATCAAAGATCGGTGGTGTGAAATTTATATCAAATTGAAGGTTCCAATGACAAAAAATTGCTAGTATCACATTATTACAGCAGATATGGTGACTAATGCTAGTCAATCTTGAAGACAAAGCGCCGAACTGAATTTTGTCTTGTTGATCAGGGTGAGAAATGTGGTTGACGCTCGTGGGAGTGCTCACGTGAAGCACGTGGTAAGTTGGGCTCAGTATAAAATGTCAATTGCAAGAAAATGGGCCTTACTATTGGCACAAGCGAGCTCACTGTAAAAATTAGTGGTACCTGCTCCTAGACAATCATGATCAGACTTCCATTTCAACTAGAAATGTAGGAGGAACGAATTTAAATTATCTGTGCAAAAAATTATAATTTAGGACTTTTGTTAGAACTTCACAAGCCTAAGATCAAGACTAGAATTTGATTGTTGATTGTGCTATTAAAAAAAAGATAAACATAAGTTTGAAAGAAAAGCACCAACAGCAATTTTAGTGTAAATATAACTAGAGAAGGACATCTAGGTTGGGAGAGGCTAGTAAGTTTGAGTCTTGTAAAATTTATATATATTTAGAAAGTGGGATACCCACTTTTATAATAATGAGATATACACATGTAAATTAGTTGAAGGTTGTGAATAGTCTTACATCACTTAGAAAATGGTAGCAGTTTATATAAGGTATATGTTTTTGTCTTTCAAGTTAGGCCCTTGGGCCACATCATTTTTGTGGAGGAGATATATATTAAACCAATGTACCTAAGTGGGCTAACCCACACACATGAGTTGCGGCCTGTTGGGTCAAGTCGACAAGATAATAAATTTTAGGACAAATTCAATTGGTTTTTTCTTAACCTAAAATGGGTTCAATTTTCTTTTCACCTAAATGTGTTTGTTAATGGGCGAACACATCTATTTGAACGGGACAAGTTGTCTTCCATAAAATTTCTTATAAAACCCTAAAAAATTATTTTTCTGGAATATCCTTTACTAGATTTCGTCACCATCTTCTATGAGAGCAAGTGCATAACATTGGCTCGCTGCATATGTTGTTTAAATGTGTGTGGTAGATCATCTTATCCTGGGAGACAGATGCCCAAGTGATTCCTAAGCACCGGTAGGGAAGGAGAATCCTATCTTAAAGATATAGCATACACGCTTGATTTGATCAACTTCTTTTTATGAGTTTCTTTCGTCGCAACACTTACTAAGGTATGAAAAATTAACAAACTTAAGATAGAATTCTTATTTTTTTTTTGTACTTTACGATTATGACTAATATTTTGAAAGTGTTCTAAATATTTTGAAACTGAGATTGTCTTCTGTTCATTGGAACATAAATGGCTGTAGAGGGTACCAATATGACTTCGGTCATAATTTCCTTTACTGTTAATGCTCTTGTTCCTGTTCATGTGAAAGGCGAGAAACTAGAAAAATTTAGTGGCACAGATTTTAAAAGATGGCAATAGAAGATGTTTTTTTTATCTTATCACATTAAATTTGGCTGGATTCCTATAAGAGGATGTTCCTTTTCTCATTAAGGATAAAAGAGATGACAAAATGGTTGTTGCAGCAGCCAATGCTTGGTGCTTGGAAATATGTAGCCTTTCTATGCCGAAATTATATTATCAATGGGCTAGATAACATGTTGTAGAATGTGTACAACCTGATGAAGAGTGCTAAAGCAATGTAGGAATCTTTGGATAAGAAGCACAAAACAAAAGATTCAAGTATGAAGAAATTCATTGTAGGCAAATGCTTGGACTTCAAGATGATGGATTCTAAGGTTGTGATTAATAAAGTCTAAGAGCTCCAAGTGATCCTACATGATATACATGCGGAAGGTATAACTTTGAGTAAATCCTTTTAAGTGGGTGCTATAATTAAAAAATTATCACATTCCCTGCTCTTACCTGTTTGATCATATGCCCCATGAGCATAGGTGTGCCTTGCATTTGGAAAAGTCCATGAGGTCTAATTGCTCCTTGGAGGTTAAGGTGACTCCCAAGTGACATTCTTTTCCTTTTTCGATGTCGAAGCTCATTAATTGTAATGAGTTTTAGTTGTTGATAGTATGTATATGATAGTAAGAGTAAGTTGTATGTTTCGGATTCTGAGTAAGTTGTATATTTCGGATTCTGAGTAAGTTGTACATGTAAGATTCAGAGTAAATGTAAGTGTAAGCTTCTATAAAAAATGGTAAGTGTAAGTTTTTGACATAAGAGTTAGTGTAAATTCAGTTAGTATGATGATTTATGTGTGAGACCGTATTTACATTTTATATCTTCCTTGCTTCATGTGTGGTTATATGAATGCATCTATGTATGAACTTACAAAGTTCATTTATTTGTTTTCCCTACTTGGTATTTTCTTACTGAGTATAAATACTCAGTTACTTTATTTTTAGCCCCTTCTTCTAGAGGCTTTTGTAAGTCGATGATAGCTTCTTGGATTGGACTATTCCCCATGGTGGACTGTTCTTCCTCGACCTTAAATACAATGGACTCATACTAAGGCTATGCAAATTTTGGTGCAACAATCTCATGTATTAATTAAGATGAGAGTTAATGTGTTATTCTACTGGACTTATGCATATATGTATAAATTATTACTCAGACTATTGAAGAGCTTGTACTCATAGATGCTTGGGATGTATTTATTTTTAAAGCCCATGCCACGACATGTTTTGTTTTATGTTTTCATTTTAGGCCACGCTTGAGAATGTCGGTTTGTTGTAAGATGGTTTAATTTATAAAAATTATTTTCACATGTTTTGAATTTTCTTGTTTCATTTGATTTACATCCGTATTTTGAAATAAAATATTAGTAAAATTTTAAAGTAAATATAAGGAAAAACCTCGGATGTGACCATATTAATCAAGAAAATGAAACTCCAATAGTCACTCATTCAACACCAAACCCGCACCAATATCCAAGTGACCATTTAGTGCACCATCACAAAATAAGTCTTTAAATACTACTAGCTACCTTAATTTACACAAAGTATTATACCAAATATATCATAATAATTTACACAATACTAATTACATAAATAAGACCAAAACCACAAATATGGACGTCATTGTTGCATTTACATGCAATTACATGGCAAATGGTAAAAGGAACCCTTGATGGTGGGAGAACAAATTGAATCTCAATGGAAAATCCTACTTTAACCTATGCTCTGTCCTACATGGATAGCAGGATGTTAATAAGCTCCCTCAATCTTTCTTGTGAAAGATACAAAAGATTTTTTGAATGTCCAATACAAGAATGCACCAATGGAGAAATGTAGGAAGCGGACCAACAATAGGGCCAATAATTACTATCCTTACCTTGAGTCAAAGTACAATACTTAACCTCTAGAATGTAAATGCCCAAATTAAGCACAAAGTTATTTAAGTATATATTTGATTTAAAATTTATAAATGGCCTCATAACATATAAATTTTTCAAGAGAGTTAATTTTCTAGGAAGCAACATATTTTACAATATTTAATGCCAAGGAATCAAACAAGTTTACCTTCCAACCACAATGGAGCAATCAGCTTATTCCCTTTGCAGCAATCAATATTTATATTCTAACCAACACGAGTAAGCCATTATCTTTTCCAACAATAGCTTATTCTTGACAAACATAGTAACCACAATTTCTACATAAATTTTTTTAATGTACAGTGGAACCAAACATAATATGTAGTGTCCCATCTCTAATCTTTAGCATAGCTATACACCTATTCCACTTGAGGGCTTACAACAATTATACTTTCTACTGCTCTAAACAACTCATGAGTGTATCCTAAAGTCTCACCAAACATACCCACATTTTTTAGATCTCATAACAATTCTAGACATGACTAAGAAAATATGTGGAAACATGAGCTAATCATCTTCATACTTGGAGGAGCCGCAATAGGAAATTCAATATCTTTTAGTGACAACAGTTTCATTCACCATAAAACAAGAAATACTTTGTTGTGCATGCCAATATTGGAGAAGGAATATAGGTGTAGAGCGGGAATGCAAGAGGGAAGGAGGTAGAGATGAAGAGGGTAGGGTTGGCAAGGAGAGGAAGAAGGAGATAAGTACTAGGCGAGAGGGAGAAATGAGGCAAATTTTGTCTCCCTTCTTCATTAATCTTCAACCTTACATAGTAAACCTACTTTCCTAAGATACAATCTAGACCATAGAATTAAAATAGACTAAGGCCTAACCCAACCCAACCCAAACTACAGACAACTATGGCCTAACCCCGCCTAACCCCAAAATAAATAGCCTATCTTGGCCACAAGGCCTTTATTTATAGATTTCCAAATGAACGCCTACTGAGAAATGCAGTCATATCATTCCACCATGCTCCTCTCATTGGCCTTGTCTTCAAGGCTTGAACTCTTGAAATTAGTGAGGAATCTTATCCTCAAGGACCCAAGTTGCATCTTCCAAGGGATGGTCGTTCCAAGCTAAAACTATTAAAATTATCTAACACTTAACCGGTTGCCACATTGCTCCTAATACTATAATACTTAAACTTAAGTAAGAATTAAGAGATTTTGAGCAGGAATTTTATATAGTGGAAATAAAAATTAAATTCTATGTGTTTGACTTATATGAATCTATCAATTAATCAACCAAAAAATCATGCAAGCATCACACAATGATTGAACATGAAAAACCCAACTTGGGTAAAAAACCATAGGTAGCCAACCCAGCTAAATCAATACACTAGAAAAAAAAATCTTACAAGACATAGAACAACCAACCTTAACTCGACATAAATGAAAACTCATTTTCTTTGTTCAGTGCTCTTTTATTGGCCTTGAAGTTTCTTCTCCCTAGAACCTTTGAAGTTTCCCTCTTTGTATTCCGTTTTCATCTTCTTTTAAATGCTCAATCAAAAACTCCATCTTCGATTGTTGATCTCCCTTTTAGCTCTTTGCTCCTTGATAAAGAACACCTCAGCAACTCCTCTAGTTGTTTGTGATGTGGTGTGCAATTACTCCTCTTTAATTCATATGAATCAAAGATCTCTCACTCATCAAAATTTTCTCACAAATCTTTGGTGAATAAGGAAAATACTTGGCTATGAAAGCTATCGCTTTTTTCTCCTCAAAAACTGTTTTTTCTCTCTTCAATTTCATCCATGCCTAGGCCTTTTATAAAGTCACAAAACAGATAGGGTAAAAAGAGCCCAACTTAGAAATGACTCTATTCCAGAATCCTAAACTAGGCAATTGTTTCATTAAACATTTCCTAAGGCGATAAATTGTTTAGCTTTTCTATTTGAATGAAACTCAAAGCAATTGATCATTCTATCCCTTGGGTAGAAAATCTCAAATTTGAGACATTTAAAATCAATCTATTCATTAGTGGGTTCAAAACTGATCGATCTCTAATAAACAGTTGGGTAATTTTTCTCCGTCTTTTCCCCAAAACTACCGAAATCACTCCCTTAGATTACTTCAATCAAATCCTAAGTGATTTGTGTACATGAGTGTGTGTAAATATACATTTAAAGTCTGACACTCAGAATAGTCTTCATTCTTGAAACTTTAGAACACATTTGCTCCTATTTTTTGAAGCCCTTCAATTCCAAATTTAACTCGATCACTACACTAATCTTCATACCTTAAGACTAACAACACACATGGTGTTTTGACATTGTTTTGTTCAACAAAAATAGCCAATTTGCAACATATAAGCCTTATATGTTCTTTCACAAGCAACCAAGGCCTCTGTGACAAAGTAGCATGAACGTCACACTCATCATTTTTCAACAACAGAAGCTAGAAAGTAAGGCAAAGGGGTGGTCACCGGGGTGGGCGGCAGGGAACTAGACATCTTGGAAGGATTTTTGACAAATCGGCAAAGGCGGGACATGTAGAAGATAGGATGAACTTGTGAATGGACCAGTAGTTGTAGCTTGCAGGCCACGGGTCCTACCCATTGAATGATGGGATAGGGCTCACGGAAATCGTGGGCAAGCTCGGCATTGACCATTTAATAAACGGACGATTGATAGTACGACATGAAGTTCACATACACAAGATCACAAACCACAAACTCACGCTCTATGCATTATCCATCATATACTTCTTTCTCTGAGTTTAATATTAGTCTAGAAGAGTATAATAGATTACTAAAATGCCCCTAGTCATATTATCTATGTAGATAAAAACTACGAGTTCTAGCCTCTTTACACATAATTTTCATACGTAGCAAAATCAAATAAGTATTCTCTCTAACCATACTCATGATGTATCAATCAATAAACCACCGTCATTGTATCCACACATGAACACAAAAATTTAACGTGGAAAACCCTAACACCGGTAAAAAACCACAGCAGATCCAAATGAACACAAATAGGATTGGAATTCAAGATTTGAAAATATTTCATTCAACATTATTTTAGTGAATCACACAACCTAGGGCAAAATCGACAAGCTTCACAAATAATTATAGTATTAATAGCAAGTAAATCAAGCAAGGATTATGAAGCAAACCCTAACAAAAGAAAAATTATATCTAGGAAGCAAAAATAAGTAAGATCTAGAAAAATACACACAACTATCTTGTAATAAGCATAAAAAACTATTTAGATATCAAGAAAAAACTCAAAATATTCAATTAAAACCCTTAGTTACCACTTGAGAGTTTAATATCTGTCTCCAACTAAGTAAATCACTAAATTGATCCTAACCCTAGTACTTAACAAAAATAAGAATTAAGAATTCCAGCCTCTTTGAGTAAGAATATCTTATATAGCAGAAACAATTGATCAACCTTAAGTATATTTTGACTATTCTATTAATTAAACATTAAACAACATGCAAATTCATACAATAATTTTATGTGGAAAACCCCAACTAGGGTAGAAAACCATGTCTACTACTCATTGCCCCAAATCAATACACTAGTAAAAAGACTTTTTATATGATATAAGCACACCACCAACTTCTCATGAAGACTAACACAACTCTCTCTTGTTTAGATCTTCTTCTCTATATATTGTTCAAGTATTATACTCTACATCTTGAAGCTTTCTCCCTCTTTGTTTTGTTTTTGTCTTCTTTTAGTTTACTCAATTAAGCTCCTCTTGATTATTGATTTGGCTTTGAGTCTCTTCAATCTCTCATTAAAGACTTAACTGACCCTCTCGTAAACTTTATGTGTGCAAAATACTCTTTGTTGTATCTCTCTTATGATTCAATTACCATTAAAACTACTCACTCAAGAACAATGATGATTTTGATGAAAAACTAAAGCAAAAGGATCTCCCTTTTTCTTCTCTCAAAATCTAAGTTTTCCTCTCTCTAATTTTGTGTTTACCTAGTCCTTCTATGGTATTTAGGTCATAGAGTTCAATTTGGAATAGTCTCTTTTTCATAATGCTTAAACTAAGCAACTTTAACTTCATATAAAATTCATCAAGGACGGAACTCTCTCATGTATTAATTGATCAGAAACCTCTTGGTCAAAATTACAAAGATAGTTTACAAGTGTCGATCGATCGATCATCACAGCATATTCATTAATGATCGATTGATGAAAAATATATTTCAATTTTTTCCCTATTTTTTCCAAAACTTTCAAAATCACTTTTAATATTCCTAATCAAAATTAAGTGATTTTGTGTACATGTGTGTTGAAATTATACCTTTTACCTTTATCATTCACCATAGTCTTCAACTTTCAAAACACATCCGCTCCTATTTTTCAAATCCTTCAATTCCAAGCCTGGCTTTAGTCACATGTGAGTAAGTCTATTTGGGTAAATACAAGGTAGTTTGTTACATTTTGGTAATTTGACCGAAGTAAGAATCTACTCTAGTCATTCCCTCATGATCGACTACTTGGACCCAAAAATGTTTGCTGCAAGTACAGCCTATAGCCAAAATGCTATCGTGCACCTTCATCATGACTAACACATGCAACAAGCACAGTGACCAAGTCTAGGCCTAGGACAAATTTTGGTCCAATTTTTTGCCACATTCATTGAAATGCAACAAATCTGAATTTGTCAAAAAATATTCACTATTTCAGTTCGGTCCATTGGTTTTTTTCTCTTTGGCGGCGGCTTGGGCAGGTTTCTCCAATTATGTGGGTTTTTTGTAGTTTTGGTTATGGGGTTTATTGTGTTGAACAAAAAACTAATACAAGAGTCTTAAACCTTCTTCCTCCCCATTGATTGCGTCCTCCCTCTACACTTGCCTTTTCCAAACAGAACCAAAATGACCTCTCTAAATTGAAGCCAAATTGTCTATTTGTCACCATGGCAGCAAGAAATCAGAAATCATGGGTGCAAGCAGTTGTAGCATTTTTTATTCAATCAAATGTCCTAAAACAGTATAATTAGAATGCAATTTTTCCCAAAAAATACAAACGGGTAACATGTGATCCATCTAGTTTCATCCTGAAACACTACCGCCCTCAGATCGCTCTGGAAGCTCAAACGTCTCTAGTTAATCATTGAATCACTTTGGTTAGGCAATAGACTATAATCCTTTACCTACATCAAGTAATTACACAGGCTAGTGCTCAGTTAAACTCATTGCAGTACAAAGAACTCGCTACGCAGCTGATATTGATAATAACCTGTTAGTTTATTACTGTCAAGATATATCACCTTTAATATTGGCCAGAAACAATCTTAGGTCTCTTGCCTTTCTTGCATGTTCTGGTGACACGTCATTTTCTGACTCATATATATCAATTATATCAATCTTTGGAACAATGGGCTCCCAACATTTATTGACACTATGAACACTTGCATCTGGAAACGGTGTGGATAGGTCAATGATCTCAGGGTCAATAGTCTGTGGAGGAATCAGGGGATAGCATGTCTCTCCATGAGGTAGTTCCTTCGCCTGTAATTCTCCATCAAATAACAAGTCTTTAAGCCGCTTATCAATTTCCTCAAGTGAAGCGTTTTGTACTATTTTCTTTGGCCTTGTTTTTTTCTTCTCCTTTTTCTTGCCAGCTAAATACTCCTTAAACTCAATTATCTTCTCCGGGCATGCACTATAGAGTAAAAACGTCAAGATGTTGCAGGAAAGATATTAATGAGTAACAACTACCACATATAACTTGTTTACGCTATTTAGAGAGGAAAAGATCACTAGAAGAATGTACTTATTTGAGAAGTTCCATAAGTACACTGCACAACTTACATACAAAACAAAATATACGTGAACAATACCTCTCAATTAACTCGGCTGGGACAATAGAGGTTTGCAAACCATTCGTGCCTTCCCATGACACCTCAAAACATTCTTTACCATGCTGTTTTCGATGTTTCACAACAGCAGACACAGGACAGACCACTGGCATCTGCAAATTTGACAAGCGTTCTAAAAAGGTGGGCATTGAAATAAAAAAACATCAATTCACCTACAGTTGTAAGTAAAAAGAAGCACCTGATTTAATGGGATTTGAACTCCCAATTCAGATGAGGTGTTGCGTAAATTAGCAAATCGTCTCAAATCCCTCTCGACAATCTTTGGAAGAATATATTCATCTGCATATAAGGAGAAAAATATTATTTCCAGACAAGCATCCAGGTTAGCAGTATGACAAGATCAAGCCCACATAAACATACATGTAAATTACTAATATCAGACATGTACCTGTTCTTTCAGGACTCCAACCAAAGTACTGTTCGCATATCTGTTGAAGCTGAAAAAGTTGCAGAGTGTGCGGAATGCATATTCTGCAAGAATTTGATATCTAAGACATTTTTAATGTAAAGCAATAAGTAGAAGATCTCTGCTAAACAGATGGTAGAAAAGGACATCTAGTAACTGTAGTCACACACCTGTTACTCACTGGCACTTTTGTGATTTTCACAAATTACAAAAATGTCACTCACAATGAAAGCACGTAGAAATGCTGTCACTTTTTTAAGGTTTAAATGAAGAGAAAGAGGTACGACAGAATGCAGTTTGTAATGGTCAAACATAAATGATAACTAGATCATAGTCAGTTTCAAGGAGGGCAATCAAGTACATCAACAAAAACAGTAAAAATTATGAAATGCCAGTCACTGTGAGGACATGTAAAAATGCTGTCATTTTTTGAAGTTGGGTTTAGATAAACAGAATAAGTTACAACAGACTGTAGTTTGTATGGTGAAACATAGATAATAACAAGATGTGAAGTGAGTTACAAGGAGTGCAATCAAGAACATCATAATCCACAGCAAGACGATCATGTACTTCAAAAGGATCATGAGTCTCAATGGCTGCAATCCAGCCAAGTGATGCCCATAGCCAGTTTGGATTAATATAAAATAAGACAGATGCATTCACTCTTGATGTTTCCATGTTGTTCCTAACCCCACCCAAGCTGATGAGTGCTATTGAATGGCCCAAAGATTGGAAAAATACGCAAGCAAAACCAGCAATAAGAGAATAATCCATTCCCATTCCCGTACCATACTTATCCAGGTCATAATCCATGAAGGAAGACAGCTTTGTTAGTTCAATAAAATCAAACAATCAAAATTTTGAGTGCTGTTACCTCTCTACAGCAGCTGATTCTGGCAAATGACATTTTGGCTTCACATATGCATTAATCACGTCCAAAAAGTGATCACTTAATAAGCCTTGTTCTGCTGCTGCAAAATAAAATAAAAAATTACTTGCTCAAAGTTGTAAACTGCTTCACTGACTCTTTCAGTAAATTATAATTTATAAACCTTGATAACAAAACTATTAAATCCAGGAACCTTTCTCTGCTTATGTTTTAATCAAATGTGTCAAACGAATAGAAGTATTCAGAGTCAGAACTCAAAACACCATCTGATATGATGAGAGTAATTATGCAATAACTTATCAATTATAACAAACTTTCCTTAAAATTAATGATAACTTTTCTATAGCAGTTTTTGCATTGCGGAAACAAAGTAGGCATCTGTATATTAAAGGCTTTACTACTTGAAGCCAAATGAGCTAGGGTTTCAGGTAAATGAGCAATAGCATTGAATATAAGCTAGTCAGAATAACTTGAAGAAATAAGAAAAGCTTTCAGTTAGCTATATTCACTGAATATGCTCTCAAGTGCACATGTGAAATCTTATCGTTGTCTTCTAGTCCTGCTAATACTTCCTTAATAATAGTCAATTAAGTAACTAATCTATCCAAAATGGCATTTTTTCCCCCATTAGAATGGCATACAAACCAATACACATACACACATGCAAACACACAAACAGAGATCAAATAAGTGGATCAGAGAAATGAACAAACACAAAATAGAAATCAACAAAGATGATAAGAGAGGTGCAGTTGTTCATCCAACACTCATAAATCACATACATCCAAAATTTTCCCTCTTTTCTAGGACGTTAGGTGCTTCATTACAAGGCTCCTCTTGTCTTTCGTATAAATTAACAGGATTATAAAGTTGACTAGAAGTTTTATTTTTTGGCACTATAATGTTGACAAGAAGTTAACAGAAGGTAAAATGCATATCTTGTAAATATAAGGCAATGTTCACAATTCTCAGAATATGATATAAGCAAATAGAAAATAGCAAATAGTAAAGAGACTATTTTTAGATTGACTCAATGCAGCCAAACCTAGAAATCTTAAATAAGGTGTGATAAGAAGATGATGGTGATGACAGATTGTACCTTGTTTTACTTCTGAGCTACTGTCCTTGGACCTATTGCAGTTCAAACTTTTCCCTTGTTTTTTTAATCCTTTTCTCTTTTTCAAGAAATTTAGTCCTTCTGATGCAATATGATGAAGAACAGCATCATCACCTACAGACTTCACAATTGAATATGCAGTCTCCTGGAGACATGATAAGTCAAGATAAGCAGTTAATGTCATTTCAATTTATTAAAGGTCAGAAAAGCAAACCCAATGGTACTACTTCAGAATTATCATAGGCAACTAAACAATTTATACAAACAATTCCTAAAACAAATAACCCAGCCTGTTTACCATTAAAGAAAAACAAGATTACATGGCACTTACCCGGCCAAGTCCATGAACTCCTTGAGTGTAATCACTGCCAAGAAGAAGAGCCAGAGCAATCTGAAAGTCATACAGTGTATTAGTTGTACTTATTTTAAAAGTACGAACCGTACAAAATTGACCTGGAACTGATTTCAGCAGTACAAACTTCTCCATTCATCAGCAAACCAATATTATACACCAATACAAAAAAATTAAAAGGACATTAAAGTTGAATTTTTTAACTTGATGATAATTTGAAAACGCCAATTAGAAATACAACCATGAATCATTTTTTGGCCAGATATACTACCATAAATTTAATGACACATCTAAGTGCACATCAAATTGATATCAAACTTCAGCCATGCATTGATAGGTTGACACGCATTTTTCAGAATTCCAAACTCAATCCAAACGAACAAATATGAAACCGCCTTTCCTTCATTACAAATTGCAAATTTGTAAATCATTCCAACAACTCCAGCTAAGCCATTTTCATCTTCTTTTATAAATTTGGCCTAAGAAAACTAAGAGCCTCTAGTTAAAGCATGATCATAATTGACAGGCACTGTTACGAATATCCTGCATCACAAGATAATCTCGTAGACTATATTTTGCTTTATGCTGTACGAAATATGTTATAATCTAACCAAAGGATCATATGACAGTAATTTCAAGTTGGTAACAATCTCGACACAATTGCACTCCAGCCAAAGATTTGGCATCCAAGTGTAGAAGAATGGGTAAAAAATTGTGTAAACCATCTAAAAAAAGATATACCCAAGCTGGAAAAAGTGTCTTACCAAAGAATTCCGTCCAAACCCAAGTTTTCTTTCTATGTCAGCCATTTCATAGCAAACAACATAACCACCCTCTCCTGATATATAGACAATCATATTGTCACAGGGAGAAAGACCGTGTAAAGGCTTCAGTAAGATAATCCTAAATGGAGAATTGACTAATGGTGCATCTTCCAAAAGATTTAAATGCTGAATATGCGAAATATCAACTTATAACTTAGAGGTAATTTTATGTTCAACCAGTAAAAATCATATATAAATTCACTTTAGTATTTATACCCAGTAAAATAACTTGAATGTGCTTATTGACACATATCAAGTTTTTTACATCAATAAAACCATGAATTGAGGAACAACATCCACAAACCAAGGTAAATATCTCTGTAGACAGTTCTGCCACCAAAAAGAAGTACGTCTGAATCTGAGGTGAAACATCCATCCTGGAGATAAACCTTGATTATAAAAAATTCAATGATTTGATTTGACAATCCAATTATAGCACAAAAAATTCACTTACGCATAACAACTCTGAATTTAGTGAAGCACACTGTGCCTCAGCCTCCTCAAGCCTAACAATTGCAAACATATGAAGCAATCAATGTCAAGCAGTCAAACCACGGGGAAAAGATCATAGAAGGATATCTTGATATGAGGCTGTCAACCGCATAATTTGTATAAGCAATTTTAAGAATCAGAAAATTTTGGTAAGGTATGGGTTCAGTCGGATCAGGCAGGGATTTGGTAACCGCAACTGAGGTCAAATATTCAATTTACCAAATTCATTGCCTAAAATTTTCAGTCCACCATATTCCATACTGCAGCATTTGCACATCAAAATCCAACACCAAAAGGATATTCTTCCTATGAGACTAATACCAGGATAAAAAAAACCTCATGAGAAGAAATTACGCAGAATTTGTTCCTTTTTTAAGTAACATAACACCAAAAAGTAAATTGATGCTAAAAACAAAAAACTTACGCATCCAAGCATGGAATTCCAAGTGCTGTTCCCAGAATTTTGGCTTCTTTTATCATACATGAAAATTCGGATCCCAAGTTCCGTCGAAGTGAAGAAGCTTGTTGCAAGTTTGACTCGTCACGAGTAGTCTAGAATCATATAAAATAGCATTGCCAAAACTGTACACTCATGAAAATAAACAAAGATAAAGAGACAGGAAAGCAAACCTCGCTTACGGTTCCCAGCCGTCTTCTGTAAGCAGACAATTTGATGGCAGGTATTGATCCATCTATAATAGATAAAGTTTAACTACCAACATTTAGAAGCGACAATCTATATGATGGAATACACATTTCACTATCGAAGCAACAAAATTTCAATACATGCAATAAGCAATACATTTGAACATGGAACATGATGAGTGAAGATGGGATAGGATTCATGTCATGACCTGAGTTAATTGGAATATAACATTGATGATGATGTATGGCAATACATACATCCAAGAAAGTGTCCTATTTCAAATAAACTATAGAAAGAGCGAACTGTACTATCATGTTTCTCAAAAGGTCACATCTCATCAATGACAACTGAATCCAACCCAAATAATTGTTCGGTTTCAAATTGAGAACCCAAACCCAACCCATTAGGGTCGGGTAGGGTGTAACCCAATGCGGATGGCATCCCTAAAAACAAGCAATTTTGAACTAAAACAATATCAGAAATAAGTTCAAAGTCGTATGACATACACACACACACACAAAGAGATTAATCTTCTGTAATATCTACTCTCAGAATCCAAATAGTTGAAAGCATAAAAAACATTTTTTCTACTGTTGTTCAAACTTTCGCAAAAGAATACGCTTAAAATATAATTAATTAAAGGAGACGACATACCTGTAACAAAAATGAGGCTACAATTCAGAGCAATCAAAGCTCGGAGGCGGTGAAACAAGCTTCTAAGGTAAACCTTTTCCTTTGTGCAGGAGGGGGATTTGCAGGCGTTCTGGAGCTGGACAACCCAACAAGAGAGATCCACACATACCCTTTTGTTCCTATCTCAAAATACCAACAAATTACATAGTACCCGTCTGGGCTTTTCCTATTTTGGCCATTGTAATTCACAGACCAAGAAGTAAAATAACTTACTGAAGGTGGTGCAGAGGGAGGGTCTGCTTACAGGATTCCAGTATGTCCCAGAGATTCTTGACCCCCATTTTCACACCATCAACAGCCTCTCACAATAAGGGAACTCTCTGATTTTCTGGCAGAACGAAGAAGAGGGAACAGAACAGAACTTGAATTTCAAAAAAAAAAAAAGATTAGATCATCGGGGTGATGTACTCACTGTCCGCGTTTGTATTCTCGTCCGTCCGTTTTAAAATGGAATTGATGTTTTTTGTCCGTTCTTAATACGGACAGTTGGGGAAAACGTTTGGCCGTGCCTAAGTCGTTTACATCCGTTAATTCTATATTTTATTATTATTATTATTATTATTATTATTTAATTTTAAATTATTAACTTACGCCTCGTTATTAGTCTCCTTAAAAAAAATTCTCAAAGTATAATGTATATATCATATTCTCATATATTTTTTATAATATTATTTATTATTTACATAAATGTATATTATTATTATTATCTTTTTTTTTAATATTTTTTTATTAACCCTTCTTAGTTTGTGATCAAAGTACTTTATATCAAACTTTCACCTTTATTTTGTTAATGTCCGTCACATATGTTAATGTCCGTCACATACATCACAAATGATAAACACATAATGCACATTAAAATGGCTAACTTTAGACATGTCTTAGAAGCATATATCCATTTACACTCCTAACCTCACTCGAGATTCTAGCCTGGATTTGAGTGTCCCAATCTACATTCAAATTACAAAAATTTGACCACATTGGAAATGACTCATAATTTGAAAAGGCAATGTACGGATAAGGGCATAAACAAATGGATGTGAATGTAGGAAAGGCACATTTGTAACTGTTTGTTTTCATAGAGACTATGTTTGACAAGGATTGACACGAACGGACAGAAACGAAATGAAAGTGAAAGTTTAAGGTACACCACTTCGTTCTCAAACTAAAGGTGTTTGATAAACAATTGATTAAAAAAAAGTTATAATAATAATGAGATAGTCTCATCTAAATAGCTAATAAATAATAATGTTATGAAAGACATGCAAGAATATGACATGTTGGACAATCTGTTCACAGAGACTATCTATGTGACTTAGGGTAGTAATTTAGTGCTAATTAAAAATAATAAAAATTAAAATATGAAGTGCATAGTTGGTAGAAATGAACGGCTTCAAACACGGACAACCCTTGTTCGTAGCCATCCATATTAGGGAAAGACAAAAAAAATGTCCATTTTCGTTCATACGGACAAATTATGAACACAAATATAGGCCAAAGACCCCACCCTCATATATATATATATATATATATATATATATATATATATATATATATATATATATATATATATATATATATATATATATATATATATATATATATATATATATATATATATATATATATATATATATATATATATATGATTAGCACTTTTCATACTTGTTCATAGAATTTCCCAATAAGTTGAATTATTGGCATAATCCTAAAGGGCTAGGGCTGTTTGGGTGTAAAAGTATTTAAAAAAGGAATTAAAATTTTCTTAAATTAATTTAGTCGATTTAGTGTAGAATCATATCAAATTTGGTAACATAAGTTTTTAGGATAAATTCATATTCTTCCAACCCATTTCTCAATTTATTAAGGATTATAATTTTTTTTTCATGAACTTGTATTCATGTGTTCTTGGTACCATTACACTAGTATCGACGAGTTCTAAACAAGATCTCATATGGGTAAGTTATTTTGAACATTTTAAGTGGGGCTAACCAATATGGCCACTTCTCGATATTCAAACTGATACGAGGAGTAGCAATTGAAAAATAAGATAATCTATAATTTCAAAATGGGGGGTTGGGAGCCAGAATCGACAAAATTACTAAACCTTAAACCTTAAATCGACCAAATCACCTCATCAAGAGATTTGTTGATTTCATCAAAATTGAGCACAATCTTTCTTCTACTGAATATTTTAATTATATGCAAGATCCATATTCATCCACAATTCTATTGAATAAGAATAAAATTATGGTGGAATCCTTGGAGAATTCCACACCCAAACATCAAATAAATAAACTTTGATTCCATTCCAGTCGTGATGAATTTTGAACTTCTACAAAGTAAAAATTTTCATTGGAAAGACGATTTCATAATCATGTTTAGATATGGAATATCTATGAAATAAAAAATTTAGATATTCTACACCAATTTTGATGAATTACTTAATGTCATTTGAACATTTGGCTGCTTTCGTCAATTTCCCCAAACCTAATTCTAATTTCTGAGCATTCTAGAGGATGGAATCTTCATTTCAATTTCATTTCAACTCAACATCCAAACAACCTCTAGTTGTTTGGAAAAATTAATTCTTATTGAATTTTTATTGTAGTTTGTAATAATATTCTAGCTAAAATCTTTCTCTCTTTAAAAGAAATTCAAGTTTAGAATCTAGATTCTTGAGGGTTGAGGCGATTGAACCTCATTAATCAACTTCTAGTGTCTAATATCTTTTTTCTTAGAGCCAGCTTCCATAAATTTACTTATTATTACTTCATATAATTTATAAAATATAGCACAAGGAATGCTAGAGCTCTCTTAAGTCCAAATTCTAGAATTCTATCACGACACAATTATTATGATTGAGGCAATTGAACCTCATTAATCAGCTTCTAATGTCTAATATCTTTTTTCTTAGAGCCAGCTTCCATAAATTTACTTATTATTACTTCATATATTTTATAAAATATAGCTCAAGGAATGCTAGAGCTCTCTTAAGTCCAAATTCTAGAATTCTATCACGACACAATTATTATGATATAGATCCGTGAAGAGTGGATGATTTGGGTGGATCCTTGATTCAGTGATAGTGCTTTGCAGTTAGACAATGAAGAATTGGAGATCTGAATTTTCAAATTCTATTTAAACATCTTGCCAAAGATGCACTAAATCCAACATTCTATACTTCTTGTGTATTACATAATCTATCAATTTGTTCCATAAATTTACATATTATTACTTTATATATAATTATAAAATATAGTGTCAGGCATGCTAGTTGTTCTCTTAAATCCAAATTATAGATTTGGCAAGTTCTATCGCAACATAATAATTATGATATAGTCTATATGTCCCTTGATTCATGGAAAGAGCTTAGGAGTTGGATAATAGAGAATTGGAGATTTGAATATTCAACTTAAAGCTACTTTAGAATTTCATATTTAAAGACAAGTGTTCTAGAGACCAAAACACACGTAAGCATTTCCACCATTGTGTCTGGGTCACATATCTTTGTGAAGGTCTAGACATGAGCTTTAGCATCCTTGAAGTAGAGTTTTCAAGATCAAGATTTTAGAAGCCATACTTTGTCACACCTCAAATTTTAAACCACCAACTTTTATGAAAACATTTATTTCCAATTTAGATATTTGAAAATTCCTCCCCTTCTTACACGTAGTGGATAAAATTATTTACTGAGGTATTCGAAAGAAAACATTTATATAATAAATTGGGGTCCTGAGAACCATATCTTTCATAAACAACTGTTGTGATAACGTAATTATGAAGCATCTAAATATCTCATATTAAAATATTTACAGAATCCACAACTAATTGTTAGTATGTTACATATACACTGATAAATGAAATAATAAATGACACTCTCACATACCTGAAGCAAACCTAAGGAAAGAAGTAAGTCATCAGCCTACATTAGGTTTTTTCTTATGTACTTTAGGTATTGTGATATGTTCGGAGAGTTTCTTTTCCTTTATTTGACTTCTTTAGTGAGCACTTTCTATGATGGTTTATTTTTTATTTGATGACCAAACTTGATTATCATAACTTCTATCTATAATTGATGACAATGATTTGTTGAAATAAAGGCAATAGATCTATGTGATAGTTATTATGTGAAATAAGTGTGTTATGTGAGGTGGATATATGTGGTATTGTTATGTAGGTTTTGAATGTGATGTGAAACGGGGAAATATGTGATGAATGTGTGTGTTATAGTGATGAAGGTTATAAATATGTGATGTGAACCAATAAATATGTGATGGATGTTCATGGTTTAGTGATGCAAGTTATAAATGTGTGATGTGAAACAAGAAATATGTAATAAATGTGTGGCATAGCGATGCAGGTTTTGAATGTGTGATATGAAACAAGAAATATATATTGGATGTGCGTGGTATAGTGATGCAAGTTATGAATGTGTGATGTGAAATAAAAATACATGATAGATGTACATTGTCTAGTAATATAAGTTATGAATGTGTGATGTGAAACAAGAAATATGTGATGAATGTGTGTGGTATAATAATGCAGGTTTTAAATGTGTGATGTCAAATAAGAAACATGTGATGAATGCGTGTGATATATTGATGCAAATTATAATGTGTGATGTGAAAGAAGAAATATGTGATGGATGTGTGTGGTATAGTTATGGAGTCTATAAATGTGTAATGTGTATATGTTGTGCTTAAGATGCCTATAATATGTGATATGAACCAACATTGGGTTGAGCTTATGTTTGGGGGTGCACACTAACCTTGGACGATGCCTAAACTAATGATATGTTTATAATTTTACGTTAAAAATATAACAATATCAAAACACACACAATTTCCTTACCCAAATATGATTCTATTTAAAATAAATTTAATTTAAGGGCATATTTGTTAATTTACCTAAAAATTTTAAAGATTTTGACCTTAAAAATAAATTGCTACCTAAACGTGATTCCATCTAAAAAATTTGTTACCTAAACTTAATTTCAATTCTATATTAAATCATATGGATTAATTTCAAAAATTCTAATTTGTAACTAAATTAACTTTATTTCTAAATAACTTATTAAAATCAATAGCGTAAATATTAGCATATATTTGCATCAGTGATAGGGAGACAGCTTACGCCAATCACATTGTCACGATGAGTTTAAAAACTTTTTCCAAGATTTTCAATGCTCCACATCATAAACTTCCCCCGCTGACATCTAAGGGGCTGTGTGAATAAATTTTATTATGATTATTTTAAGATTAAGTATAAGTTATTTAAATTATATTTAAATATAAAATTATTAAATATATTAAATTCATTAAGATTCGTGGTGAATTCTTTTTTCCCAGTAATCTAGTCGGAGATTCATATAATTCAACTATAAATTTTTTGTAAATTAAATTCATATAATATACATTATCAAACATAAAAATTATTTATTAATAAATTTAACTAATTAAATTAAAATAAATTAAAAAAATTTACACCTAATTTTAAGGGAAATTATTAAAATAATAAAAAAAATTTATCAAAATATTCCACTTTGGGAAATATTTCCCAAAGTGGTGTTCGTTTTTGCCATGCAGGCGCCAGCCAAGCAGCTGGCGCCAGCGTGGCTTTTTTTTATTTTTTAAGTTGATTTCGTCGTTTAGAACGACAAAATTGGCTTGAATATGATTTCATCGTTCTAAACGACGAAACCTTTTATTACTTGACCCGGTTTCGTCGTTCTAAATGATAAAACTACCACACTTGGCTAATTTCGGCTGTTGTGAGTGGAACAACACTGATTTCGTCGTTCTGAATGACGAAATCATCGGGCTTATATTTCTCGATTCGCTCCTCCTCCAGTCGCCTCATTGAACTGCTCTCCGCTCCGCCTCCGTCGAGCGATCCACTGCCCGCCTCTGCCGACATCCGGCCCGTCACTGACGTCCAGCCCGCCATCACCGCCGTCCAGCCCGCCGTCGCCGCCGCCCACGTCTAGTCCATCCGCTGCCCACGTCCAGCCCGCTCCAGGTGTGATCTTTTGCCTTCTTTTTTTTATCTTTTTTTCAATCATTGTAAAGGATTTTTTATATGTTAAATTGAAGTAATTTATCTTTTCTATGCTATATTGAATAAATTTGAAGTTTTAATTGTACCATCATTGTGCCCTAGTTTTAAAAGTATTGTTCTCAGTCGTTTTGTGTGTTTTTTTGTTTAAGATTATTGAATTGAGATGGATTTTTAATTAATGAGTTTTTATTTTTTAAGATGCCAAGTCTCTCAAATTTTGGAAAATGAGGAGGATTTGAGTTTTTGAACATGTTTTTTTTATAGCTTATATGATTTGTGACATTGTATGCGTTATTGCATCAATTGTGTAATTTTATTAATTAGAAAATTTACTCATTAATATAAAGTATTAATGATATGCTTATATACTTGGTAAAGTTATTAGTTTCTATGCGTATATATTTTTAAAATATTTGTTAGGGTAGATTTTAGTATTAGTTTACTTAATCTAATATTAATTTAATTTATTATTTATGAATTAATTGAATAGAAATGGCAGAAGAAATGGTTAGTTTTTTCATTAATTACGACGGACGCATAGAAGGATTATTAATGAAAAAATCGTCTACATTTGATGAATTTGAGATGCACATAGCAAGTAAGGTTGGGTTGGATCGAAGAAGATGGAAAATTACTATCAAATGTAATCTTCCGTCCTATAGATCGAGAATGATACTAATGAGCATAAATGATGATTCATCAATGGCTTTTATGTTTCACCACTTGCGTCACATAATTTCTTTCGAGTTATTTCTCGAAAAAGAGGCCCAAGTGACTAGTGAAAGGCGAAGTAGTTCACATAGGAGCTCTCACAGAAGCTCACAAAGGAGCTCGGATAGAAATGTGAACAATGAAAGTCATATGCAAGTGCTGGTGGACAATGAAGAAGAGGGAAATTTATCTATGACAGTAGCTTCAAATGAATGTCATAGGTCGTCTGCCCCTATTTACGATGGAAGTGGATCTACTTGGAGGTAAGGGTTGATTTAGTTGTGAATACGTTTTCAATCTTATTATCCTTTAATGAAAATACGTTTAGCTAAATTTTGAGATTTTGTGTGTAATATGGAAGGTCTACGACGCATGCACACGAGCCATTTAGCGTTCAAATGTCTCAAGGCGGTGCATGGTATGAAACTCAAAGTTCGATGGGCCTTCATTACCCCTACACGTATGTTGGTCATACCGATGCTGGACCATCTAATCAGAGGTGAAATATATATTTATAAATGAATTCAACTTTTTTAGGCTTACAAAATTTAATACATATGCGATGTTTATATGTAGGGGGGGATATGTCTATGGTGAAGATATTGATGAAAATGAGAATAATGAAGGTGAAGATAATATTGATGAAGTAAGTGGAGAAGATTCTGATATGAATGTAGAAGGGGTTAGAGGTGAAGAAAGTGCTCAACAAATGGTTGATGGCGAGGGGGATGATGCGGTAGACAATGCCATTGCTGGGAATGATATGAATGTAGATGATGAAGAGCCGCCGTACTGTGAAGTGGAGCCACTTTATGCACACATCACAAATGAGGAGATAGATGCGGCAGTGAATTCTACAATGGATTTGGACCAACAAAATGAAGATGAGTTATACGTTGGCCGCATCTTTGAGAATAAATAAACATTCGTTACAGCCTTGCAAGAGTTTTCCATTCAAAATCATGTCGAATAGAGGGTTGTACAAACAAATCCGGTGGAGTATACAGTGAAGTGCATTGATAGCACTTGCCCTTGGAGAGTGCATGACTCAATCAAAAGGGGTAGTGGGTCCTTTAAATTGAAGACGTACAAAGGTGACCACACATGTCGGAATGCCCAGCTTAGCACAGATCATAGGCAAGCAAGGCCTCCTTTATTTCGAAGGTCATAATGCCCGCTATCCAAGCCGAATTAACTCTCACACCAAGGGATATTATTCAAAGAATGAAGGAGAAGTATCATGTTGACATATCTTATAAGAAAGCATGGGCAACAAGGAATATGGCGATCAAGGCTATTTATGGAGATTGGGTAGAATCGTATAAATTGTTGCCAATGTACCTAAGGGCGGTGCAAGAAGCCAATCCTGACACCTACTACCGCTTAGAGGATGATGAGTACCTCGTGCAGATGGTGGCACTTGTAGGAGATTTAGACGGTTGTTTTGGGCGTTTGGGCCGTCTATAGCTGGGTTTCGACATTGCATCCCTGTGATTGGCATTGATGCCACTCACTTGTATGGTAGATATCCTGGTACTCTTATGGCTGCAACGGCTACAGATGGAAATAATGGGTTATTTCCTCTTGCATTCGGGCTTGTCGGGAAGGAAGACGGAGACAATTGGAAATGGTTTCTAATGGAATTGAGAGATCATGTACTGATGGGCATGACGAACATCGTCATTATTTCAGTTCGACATAAGGGGCTTCAGAAGGCAGTGCCTGAGGTTTTTCCAAAGCCGGATTACCACCATCGTTATTGCATCCGTCACATAAAAACAAATTTTAAGGAGTTCAAAAATGATACACTGACGGACTTGATTGGGGCAGCAGCTTGTGCACTCACAGTAGAAAAGTTTGTTGCTAAAATGGACTTGATTGGTCAAGAGAGTCCTAGGGCAAAACATCTCCTCTTAGGAGGAGAATTGCATCCTGCACAGTGGTCCCGTGCACACGGTGGTTTTTTGACATTTGGCATGACGACTACAAATATGGCTGAAAGTTTAAATAGCGTCTTGAAGGGGGCACGAGGGTTACCCATGCAGGCTTTAGTGTCAGCTATCTTTTATCGGCTCATAAAATTTTTTGTTAAACGATCTTCTGCCACCTCTGCAATAGTCACCCATATACTCCTAGAGTGGAAGCCATATTGAGAGAGCAAACAAGAAAAATTAGGGAGTATATAGTTAATAGGATCAACATGAGTCAGTACGAAGTGACATCAATTCGTGCCCGCAAGGTTATGGTAAATGCTGCGATGCATACTTGTACATGCAACATCCCTCAGGTTTATGGTTATCCTTGCTCGCACCTTATTGCCTTGTGGGCAAAGCGGCGGGAGCCAATCAATGCATCACTGTTTTACACATCTTCTACTTATAGAAATGTGTACTCCGCAGAATTTTATTCTCCTCGTGGTCGGGAGTATTGGGAGAGGGATATACCATTTGTGTTATACCCACCGATAGCAACAAGGCAACCCAGTCGCCCACGGTCTGTTCGCATTAGGAATACCATGGACCGCAGAACAATGGAAAGAGATGGTAGAGGAGGATATAAATGCGGGAGGTGTAAACAAAGTGGGCATAATAGTAAATCATGTAGAAACCCTCCTGTTGATTGGTAAACATATAATCAACCTCTGTATTTATTATATTTTTTTAGTTACGTACGCATGTATTCCTTACAATTAATGATATGATCTTCATCTTCCACATATCATATGGATCATGCAAAGCCTTGTTACAGGCCAGGCCCAAGTGACGCTTCTTTACTCATAGAGCAGGAGTCACATAGGTCTGCTGCTATTTGGAGAGGAGAGGTATGATAACTTTTTTTAAAATTTGTTTCATTGTTTTTTGGTTGATATAGTACGACATGTTATAATTTTAAAATTTATTGTAGGACCCCGGGTGCCTTGAGTGCACTGAACATTTTAAATATCTCCGCCATTGGCCTATAGATGAGTGTATATTACCTTATATCGAGCGAGCAGGATTCGGCCATTTCATTCATCTACAGTATGTTCGTCTCGATTGGCCTCTATTGACAGCTTTTGTTGAGAGATGGAGGAGGGAGACACAGACGTTTCATTTGTCATATGGAGAGATGTCCATCACGCTCATGGATGTGGCAGTTCTATTAGGACTCAGTATTGATGGACGTCCGGTGACAGGCACGACAGGAGGAACTCATATGGATATATTAGTTAGACTTCTTGGCAGAGCTCCTCCTCCTACAGTGATGTGTGGTAGCCGAGTGAGCCTACGATGGCTCTTACAGGAGTTTCGTGAGCTCCCAACCGATACTACAGAGATAGTTATCGAGCAGCATGCACGAGCCTATATATTGCATTTACTTGGAGCCACCATATTTGCGGATACCACGAGCAGCCACGTGCATGTTTCGTATATCTCTCTCCTTGCCGACTTTGACATGGCTGGCACTTATTCATGGGGCAGTGCTACTCTCACATTCTTATACCGAGAGTTAGGAAAGACATGTCAGGCCATGACCTCGGGGATTGCGGGCTGTCTGACTCTTCTTCAGGTAAATAATTGTGTAACTTTACTTGGAGTTTTAGTCACGTATAATTTTTTAATTCTAATATTTGTTATCACTATTTTATGACATAGTTATGGTCGTGGGAGCACTTACACGTCGGCCGACCAACTGCTGAGATGGGTCGCTTGGTCGAGGGTGCTCCATTAGGGGCGAGGTAGGTTGTATTTATGTTTACCACATTACTTTTTAAGCAACGTTTTATGAACATATGCTGAACTCATTTCTTAAATTTAACTCCTTAAGGTGGAATGTTCGGAAGAAGAGAACCGAAAATCCACAAGGAGTCCTCCATTTGTATAGAGGGGAGTTAGACCACCAGCGGCCATACCAGGTAATTTTATTACCGTGTTGAACTTTTTTATGTAATGATTTTAAAAAATTTTGTCGTTATTTAAACTAACGTATCTTTATATATTATATAGATTATTTGGCAGCTGTACTCGGAGGATTTGTTCGCTGTGATACCTCCACTCTGCACTGACGGTCGAGAGGTGTGGCTTTCTCGAACCCCTCTCATATGTTATGAGATTATAGAGATGTATGTGCCAGATCGTATAATGCTCCAGTTTAACCTGGAGCAAGGGGTCCCACCTTCTATTGTCGAGTTTGTCCATCGCATCACTCGACAGGGCCGCCATATTACCGACTGGGCTATATATCATGCGTCGTATATTGCTCGATGGGAGGATAGGAGAGCCACTATTATTAGAGGGGAGTTGGCTACAACATTGCGAGATGTTCGTAGTACTTATATGCACTTGTATTTACCGATTACACGGCGATATATTTTACCATGCGATGATGTAGAGGAGATGACATATTAGCCTAGGGGAGCATCTGAGGCAGCTCTAGTAAGTACAACTTTGTTAATTAAGGCATATATTATTTTCTTATTTCGTTTTAATTATTTATCTAATATTTATTTTATTTTATTATAGCTTCGTCAGATTCGACATACTAATGCATATTTGAGTGATGCACTTGTCACCTGTACTTCGCTCGAGGACTTAGCAGCAGCATGTGAGTAAGTGATTAGAGCATCTAATGATGTCCTTCATAGCTTGCCACTACTTCATTCGGTGATCACGGATGTTCATCAAGATTATCCTGTCGACGAGGCCGTCAGACGCAGCCGATGCACTCTTCATGCCCTGATATTCCATCATCATGATCAGCATATAGCTCTCCTCCAGGTTCATCATTTCCAGACACTACACATGTCACTCAGCCAGATCCAATTTTATATTATAGACGACATCGGCCAGCTCGTATTGGACCATCTATTACTTATGTTGAGCCGGAGCCTGAGCAGGAGCCTGACATGGACTCGCAGTTGGAGCCCGAGCCCGAGCCCCAGTCGGAGCCCGAGCCCGAGCCCCAGTTGGAGCCAGAGTTAGAGCCACAGCCAGAGGTAGATCATGAGGAGCTCATACACCACCATTGAGGACGAGGACGAGGACGTCGGAAATTATGATATTACTTGTGATATATTATATTTGTTACTCGTATATGATGTACTTTATTTATATTTGTTATGGTGATATTCATGATAGTGATATTTGTTATGGGTGGAATGAATGAAGTCGTGCATATACATCTGTGTTATGTGTTTTGAATGAATTAATAGGGACAAGTGATAAAATTAGTTTTAAATAGTAATTTAAAAAAAATTTAATTTGATTTTATCGTTTAGAACGACAAAATCAGTGTTGTTCCCATGACAGAGCCCGAAATTAGTAAAGTGTGGTAGCTTCGTCGTTCAAAATGACGAAATCAGTTTAAATTAATTTCGTCGTTATGAATGATAAAATCGGGTCAAGTAATAAAAGGTTTTGTCGTTTAGAACGGTGAAATTGTATTTAAGCTAATTTTGTCATTCTAAATGACAAAATCAACTTAAAAAATTAAAAAAAAGCCACACTAGCGTTAGCTGCTTCCTGGCGCCTGCATAGCAAAAAAATATTTCCTAAAGTGATATATTTTAATAAATATTTTATTATTATTATTTTAATAATTTTTCTTAATTTTAACGTGTAATTTGGACTGAAGAAAGAAAACGTTCTTTCTCTACCAGCGCCAGGACGCTCCTTCTCAGCCGGCGCCATCTTCTTCCAGGGCGGTCCCATCTCCACCATGTACTTCGCTTCGTTCTCTCCCATCTCTTCTATCCTTCCTCCCCTCCGGCGCAGCCATCTCCCTCCCATCCCTCAACTCCCCTTGCCTATTTCCCCGCTGGCTACCAGAACTGGCCGGCTGGCTGCCTGGCGACCGGAAGCGGCGTAGCTTGGCAGCCAGCTCTGGTGCAAGGAAGGGATTCAGGTCCGAGTTCGGAGAGCTTCGCCTATCCCTGTCCCTATCGAAAAACCATGGCCATGGCCACTTGCACGCCAGATCTAGTTCTATCAGTCATTTGATGTTCATATCTTCAGCTCACATAACGTTCACTCTCTTTTCTTTATTAGCAGATGAAATTTCTAATAGTTCTGTGTTAAGTTTCTGCTATTGTTCTGTACTTGGGATCAAATATAGACTGTTTCGTGGCACTCTTCGCTAATGACTTTTGTCACACGGAGGGAATAATTTATTTTTCTGTTTCATTGTTTTCATCATTAAATATCTGGCAGATTTGGCTGGCTTCCGTTAAGATTCCACTAGGGCTCCACTGAAGCCTCCTTTTCCCTATATTTTTTCGTTAATTTTTTTAAACACTGCTGCCTCTGAATCAGTTCGGGAGTTGACAAGTGGATTTAATGTTCTAAATGTTTAGTCTTAGTTCTAATTTTGAGTGGTTGGATGTGGATTTGTCAATTTGTTTAATTTTTTAAAGTACTTTTATCAAAATTTTAGCTTTTGGAAATCCTAAAGATTGTGTGCTGTAAGTTCCTCACCTCACTGATATTGCCCTTCATATGTTTGTAACTTTGCTGCTTAGACCTGAGCTTCCCAAGGGACGTGGCTAGGTAACCAATTAGAAGGTGTATTTGTAGCCTTTGATGGTTGATGTTTTGAGGTGAAGATAGGCTTACTTTGGTGGTTTGGAGTGGCCTTAGGTACAAACAGACAAATGACATTAAATTAAATTGGAAAGTTAGTGTAATTCGAAGGTCCTGAGTTTGAACCCCTACTGATTTGGCCACCCTCAGGGATTATATCCATATTTAACTTGTTCGTGTGATGTGTGGGCATTGCATGTACTTGAGGGGATTGGCGGCAGGATACGGTGCTCTAAGCGGCCAGTTGCCTTGCCCCTTCTAGTCGGGTCCTAAGGGCATTGACACCTGTCTTAACAAGAAAAAAGTTATTGAAATTAATGTATGTATTTAGGTTGATCAATGTTATCCTCAGAACAGCCCTATAAGTTTTTTTGGCGTATTTAGTCATTTTATTTTTTACTTTGACTAGAAGTTTCTGGAAATTATCCAATCACTTCTTCATTGCCATTCCAAGACTAGTAAATATTGAAGATGGCCACTTACTAATATGATTCTAAACATTGGAAAAATGATGTGTTTAAAATATCAACTATGAATCTAATTTACATATTTGATATTTCATTGAAGCAGTTTGTTGGAAAACGAGGAGCAATTTAGGGAAAACATTGCTTTTTCACCCCTTATATCCTGTATTCTCTACTACACACTTTTTTAAAGTGTCTTGATGACTCTTTCTATGTGCTAAGGTGCTATCTACCCCTTCATAGTTTTGTTCTCGTTTATTGTAGGCAGTTTTGGAGGAATTATGAGTATGGAGCTAGTTTACATTATGCAAACACAGTCTATGAGTCTTTCAAGTTTCTTGATGGTGTTCTATAATGTCATGGTGTATTTGGTTAATAGAAAGTCACTTGGTTTAAAAAAAAACTTTTTCTTCTTCTTCATCATCTTCTTTTTTTCTTTAACTAGTAGTAGCTTTTTCATTATAATTTTGTGTACTGACTGAACTCTTCTTTTGTAGTTAACTTCTATATACTTCATAATAAATGGGATCCCTTTTGATTCTTCATGTTAGGTGCTACAAAGCTCTGGAAGCAGTTTGTTGGTGATGCAAGAAATATTTACAGTTTCACTGATTTTGTTCATCTAGGCGGTTACTTCCATCTTACTATGCTAAGAAATGAAGATGTAAGCAATTTCAAACATCTAAATGGCTAATTATATCACATGGGTTAGGGTGTTAGCTTTATTCTTCTTTATTTTTAATTTCGTGCAGGAGTCATGTTTTTCTATTTGTTTTCTGAGTATATGAGTTTATGAAGATTGAATACAGTGTTTTAAACCCACTTTGGCTCAGCTGGGTAAACAACTGAAACCAAGTGCCAGTGAGCGTTCTGCATCTAATGGGCTGAGTTGAAGTAGAGTTACCCAGCAGGGCAGTCAGATCTGGCTGATGTGGGTTGACCAGTCTAATCAGAGTTTATAGAAGAGTGACCCATAATTATTGAGGTTCTTGGTTTCTATATTTATCCAAGATATTCTAGGCCATGCTTAAGTGTCGTGTTGCTCCTGTGTCCTTCCATTATCTTGTGAATCACTTGCCACTGTTGATAAGGCTGCCAAACTTGCCCCCAGGCAAAGTCACCAGCCTATCATTCCCTTCATTATCCTTTTAAGCTACATCAAAATCCTTGTAATTCACCTATTGATGGCACTATTAAAGCTATTCAAATCCATTTCTCTGGCATTAGCAACTGATTCCGCCCAATTTGTTGATTCAAGAACATAACCTTCATTTTTTTTATTTCTCCCATGATTGAGACATGGAAGAATGCGATTTTTTATGTCAATACTTTTATGACATAAACATCAGTTAATGTTCATTTCTTTTGTTGCCTCTTGATGTATTTTAGGTGGGTTAATGTGGAATTTATTGGCATGTTGGTAACTGAAAACCCCTGCTTAGTGTTTGTTGAACATCCTGTTTGAAGCACATCACAGAATATCGCTAGTGCAACTTGCATGTGCTATACCCACAAAAAAAACATTGCATGTACTGAAGCTTATCCAGGTCAACTCAGATTGGCCTTGCTGGTTGGTCTGTTTTGGCTTAACCCAGCAATCAGAAAAAATATTTTGTATGTGTTAATATTGTTAGGCTGAGCTTTTTTTTAATATATTTAGACTAGAAGCTCATGCTGGAATTCTCACAAATTTTGAAGTTCTGGACCTTTTACGATCTAGAGGAGCCACTACTGATCCTCTGGGTGCGCTAGGGGCAATACGTCCATCTGAATGTAAGGTAATAATGTTCAATTTGGTCAAGGCTATGTGGCAAGAAGAAGATGGTTCTAAAGTTCACGGATGTATACAAGTTTATATATTTGTTTATCATATTTCTTTAAGTGTAGGTGTTTGAGTATCTAGTCAACACTGCTGCTTGCAATCAAAGTAGAGAAATTATTAACGAGTTTTGGAAAAGATCTGATAAATTTGACCTTGCAAAGGCAGAGAAGCTTAGCATAATCAACACTAGGCCATCAACTGGTGCTGAAATTTTCCCAGTAAGATCAATTTATTTCATTGGTTTCTCTTCAATGTTATAGTTTAAGATAAAGGAGTAGGCTATTCATCCTCCTTTGTAGTTCTCTTATCATCCCTCCTCACCTCCCCCAGTCTCAGATGGTGTCAGTGTTACATGACTGGCCGGCACTAACACTAATAATAGAGATTGGTACGTAGGTCACTTGATAACACTAATAATTAAATCTGTTGATAATAGGCTAATTTTTTTTTATTAAGATCAAGAATTATTAATCAGTTCTGTTTCTTGGTGTGTTTAGATTATTGAAAGATGTGAGGAGCGTTTGGAGGATAGGCTTGATGATTTAGTAAATTTGGTGGTTGAGATTTTACCATCTCCAAAGCCAGAGGAGGCCAATGCCGATGAGAAAGAGACACAGACAGACGGTAAGCAAGTTGAAGATACTATGAAATTATAAACAAGTGATTTAAGCCCAATGTAAATGACAGTTTTATAATACCTGATTTTAAAGGTCTAGATAAAATAGTTGAGTTTATTTTCCTCGGCCATAATTTTTTTGTTGATATCAGTATGCATAATGAGAACCTCGGCATTAAAATTACTTTGGAGCTCTTTCAGCAATGAAGTTCTTGGTGATCCGTGTTGATCCTGGTCTTCTGTTAGTCCTATTTTCTAAAGGCTTTGTGTTGTTAATGTTGGGCATTTGAAATGTTTTCCTTCTGGTATTCAAATTTGATTCATCCATGTCATATGAAATTGAGAAGTGTAGCTTAGCTGACTTAACATTTAAACAAGTCGGTATATAAACCATGACGGAACAAATTGGAAGGATCCCTTGATAAGCCGGTGTATATAAAATGCCTTCCAGCTGGTTGGTTAAGCACTGTAAGCTATCATTGTCACGATTCACAAATTGGCACAAACGACTAGAGGCCGATGCACGTTGTCTAATATCCAATTGAGTGCAAGTTTATGATCAAAGTTTATAAAGTTCAAGAGTGTAATCAACTTTTTACTAAGGCTGCTAACGTGTTAATTTAGCTAGCTTATCGAGCTGAATTGGCTTGGTTTGGTTTGACTTGAATTTGGCTTGATTCGAATGGAGCTTGACTTGAGCTCGGTTTGAATTCGAAAGTAAACGAGTTGATCTTGAAGATGGGTTAACTCGAATTAACTTGACTCGAAACCTGTTTGGTTCGGTTCAAAGTTCAGCTCAAATTTAATTCAATTTGTTATATATTATTTTTTATATATTATATTTATATTATATAAATTTTTTAACTTTCACCTTTTATGTACCCAGAATATTCTATGTTATTTTATATTAATATATATATATATATTATATACATTAATATATAGTATGTAATATGTTATATATTACAGTATATAATATTCATATTATGTTATTATATTTAATATAAATATAAATTTTACTATTAATAAAATTGAGAATGTAGGTATGAAAAATTATTGTATTCCTATTATACCCTTATTCATCTATATAATATATATTATTAAATTTTTAAATATTACTTTTAATCATTATAATCCTAATAAATATAAATATGTAATTCTACTTACATATTTTTAATTTAACTAATCAATTGGTCTTAGAACTAGAGAGCTAGTGAATTATATCTAGATTTTGCCTATCAAGTATATATAGTAAACTAAGTCTAGATTTTTTCATATTAATTTAAAGTTTTTATATTTTTTTTGCTTATGTGCATAGGATTGTACTTCTCTTAGTAATTATTAAATCACTAATTGATTCTTCCTCTCTCTCACACATACATATGTGTATGTGTATGTGTATTTACGAGCACACACATAAAAGTTTCAGTCACAAGTCACGACTACTATAAAATATAATTGAATAGAATCAACCATTGGCTCTTCGCCTATATTTATAAACCATAAAATAAATGGAGTCAACTATGGGTCCAAAAGTTTTACTTGTGATTTATAATGTGTTGATTATCTTGACTTTGCTAAAACTCTTTCATGGAGTTTGAGCCTCTAACTCTATAACATTGACTTCAATATAATGAGTAAATTATATAGACTGCATCATATAATTTTAAAGATTTTAAATTTATATGAATATTATATATGTAAATAAAAATATTATAAATGTTATGTCTGCACTTGGTGCTTACCAACAAGTGTACAATAGTCATCTTGCCATTTTAGGGTGGTTAGTCTTTGATAAAGAAATCACCAAATCCCTCTTATATTATATGCAAGCTTTCATATATCAATTAGATGACTGGCAATGCACTAGACATATGAAAAATTTTCTAATAATATATATACATGAATGTCTATCCAGAAATATATTTGTACATACATATAATATATTATTTTTCAATGATCTTCTGTTTCATATGAAATGACATTGATGATCAACAATGCACTAGTGCATGTATATTATTTAATATCTGAGGCAAGCTATCGAGCAACCTACTTCCTATTCATATGACGGTGAGCCAAGTACAAGTTCCTCTGCCTCTAGCTCTGCATATACTTTACCATCTCCCAGTGGAGCCGAGCCATCTACTTCTCTAATACCAGTTCCTAGATCCAGATCAATCTTCCTTGAAGTGGGGAGGAAAATACCCTGGGTATCGATCTAATGGTTTTCCATGTATATTGTTCGAACCAAGACCATCCAAAGTAGCATAAGAACTACATGGATTCTATTCCTTTAATCAATCCACTTCGTCCGAACCAAGTAGGTAGGCTCCATCTTTTTATATTTATCCACTATCCCGGGCTGTACCTTGCAGAACAAGGCCTTCTCTTTCAGTGCTAGGTGAGGTTTGGGGCCCTAGCCCTACCATCTATTGTATTTGCATTTCAATTCCACTGCTTTGACAACCTCCATACAACTCCCCTTATTTTTTTCTAGCCAGTAACCATCTAACGATGTTCTCAGAGAACCCTATCTGATCGATTTCAAAGCTCTCTAGAGCTGAACGAAGACAAAGATCGAAGTCATTTATTGGAGTAGAAACAAGTGGGTCTTCTCTACCATAGAAAATTATTTTGTATAGATCAATAATATATATATATATATATATATATATATATATATATATATATATTGAAGTGATATTTACAACTTTAATAGAATGGAATTATAGTTGCTATAATCTTTTTTATTTTTGTAATGTTGATGTGATTTTCTAAATTAATATGGTTTTTTATAAGGAAAAATAATTTGGGTTGTAAATGGGATTTGAGCTCAATTCGAATATAGGTTCGAACTGCTATAGTGTATTTTCAAGCTTGAGCTTAAATCGAGTTTAGAGTTCCTTGGCTTAACCGAGCTCGAGCTAAGCTTCAAGCTGTTCAATTGAGCTCGAGCCGAGTTTTTAAAAATCGAGCTCGAGTTCAAAAACCTCAAAACTTGGTTCGAATAAGCTCGTTAGCACCCTTACTTCTCCATATTTTCATTTCCTAGTATATGACATACTATAATGTACATTAATTTACCGGGGCCACTTTATCCTATCTTACGCACAAGTTACAACATCATCACTCCTTGTAACCTTACAAGTTGCAAGGAACTTTTTATGGCAGTTGAGGTGGCCTTGTACATAAGCCGTTATGATCAATAAGCATAAAAAAATGATTATATGGCTCCTGAGTAACTATAGAAGGGAATGATGAGGGATAACAAAAAATGTAAAACAAAGAAAAAATTGCAATTTATTTCCAGACCATATATCTAATGAACGACGTTTCCATTTGTTAGTTTCTGTAAAATAAAATATTCCGTCCTCAACTAATAATGAACACTTGTACAAAAAAAGCAAATGAATTGAAATTTTATTACATATTATTTAAATTTCTCTGTGTCTATACCTGTTTTAGCTTTGTATATATTTTTACCGCAATTTTCAATTGAAAGTGTGTTATAGAAGTTAAACATATGGGTTATTCTCGGCATGTTGATTTTAATTTTGTAAGGTAATATCTTTTATTCTTGAATTCGTATTTGTGCTTTCTTGATATCATTGGAAAACATTTGATGAGCTCTATCAAATGACATCCCACGTGACTACATTTTCTTGAATTTTTTTGTAGGACTATCTTTGATTGTTGATTCTCCTTGAGTTTCTTCAATCCTCTTTGAAGAATTTGTTGCACCTCCTCAAGATGTGTGTGTGAAGTGGTTGTGCATTCACTCTTTGATCATTCACCCATATGAATTTCTCACAAAAACAATGGTGAATCTGGGAAAAGTCTTGGCAAAATCTCTCCATTTTTCTCTTCTCAAATAACAATTGTCCTCTTTATTATTTTGTCCATACCTAGGGCTTATATTGAGTCTTAAGTTGGTTAGGGCTAAAGGAACCTAACTTGGAAAGGGCTCTATTCCGAAATCCTAAACTAGGTAATATTTTTACCAAACGATCGATTATTTCAATAGGTGATTGATCTTTCACCTATTCACTTTGAACAAAATTCATAAACAATTGATCCTTTATTGAGGAGATTGATTGTTTGATCCCTCAGGTAGAAAATAAAAAAATTGAGCCTCTAAGAGATCGATCCTTCAGTTAGTGTGTTAAAAAATGATTGATCCCTTATGAACAGTTTTTTTATTTTGAACTATCTTTTACCAAAACTCCCAAAATCACTTATAAGGATTATTTCTACTAAAATCTTAGTGATTTGTGTAAGTGAGTGAGTGTATCATACCTTTAAGCTTTTACACTCAATGTAGTCTTCAACCTTCAACTTTCAAAATGTGTATGCTCCTATTTTTCAAGTCCTTTGATTCTAGACTTGACTTAACCACAACTCTAATCTAAACACACTTTAAGACTAACAATGTACATGAAGATTTGACATGATTTTGCTATTTGACATCAACCAAATACAATTCATATGTCATCATATGTTCTAACATATGGTGATTTGCTTTTGAGCATCTCGCACTTTTGCTTTCTTTGTTTTAGAAATCTTTTATGGGTTTTCCTTTGCATTTATGCAAGTATATGTCACTCAAAAGAATTATGATGAATGGAGCAATTTTTAAGGCTATTTTTCTTGAACTTGCCAATCCTGAATAATTTGATAGTTGGGTCAAGGCACTTGACTCATGCCTAGGTTTAGTGTGTGATTTATTTTATTGGGTTTAACTTTTGGGGGCATTACATAGTGGTAGTTGAGGATGGTAGAGTCAGTTGCAAGCATGTAACTAGGGAACTATGCCATCAAAGTGACACGAATTTGGTGTACTCCTACAATCATAGATCTAAATCTTTCTTATTGAATTGTTTGTTGTGTGTTGCGTAGCTTGCTTGATTATATATTTCCTTTATGTTAATATCAAAACTACAAGATGGGCTGATAGTCAAGGAAAGAGGTGGCTAGTGGAGTGCAACACTTGCTACACCTTCCCTTTACTATAGAGAAGGTAATATCTTACAGGAAATTTTTCAAAAGAAAATATTAATATCACTACTTGAAGGGATTAACTATGATTTGAGCGATCGGTATTGGCCATACTTTATCTCCTCAATCTCATGTTGGTATCCAATCAAGATTTTTCTGATTTCCAATATTTTGAAACAAATTTTTTTACAAAATTGATAGTATATTATGTTAAAGAGAACAAATATTGGTGTAGCATAGCGGAATTATGATGACTCAATGGAAAGCAAAGCGAAGCAACAACCATTTGTTTGGAGGAGCATCATTTGAAGTTTCTACAAGAAGGGAGCAATGAATGTGGGCGATCATGCGACTTTAGTTAAACATAGAGAAGGAAGGTCCTAAGGAGGGTAGAAGTCCAAATTTCGAGGACATAGTTCCTTTAAGGAGGGTATATGTAATAACTGCAATGTTTCCAAAATTATTTTAAATATTTTTAATTCAAGAATTGATCTCAGAAACTTTTGTCACATTGTGGGCCCAGAATTGCTCGAGCTGGTTTAATAATCAATTTTGTTCTTTTTTGTAGACTTAGAAAAAAAATTATTTTCAAGTTTGATTGATTTTGGAGTGTTTATATCTTAATTGTTGAGCTGAGGATTTAGTTGAAGCTTTGAGACTATTAGCCCTGATCAGTTGACTTTAGGGTTTCTTTGGTTAGTTCAGTTTGATTTTTTTAATTTAGAAGTCTTGCCTTAAACCTTTCCAGTATAATTAGGATGTCATTCTCTTATTTTAGGCACATTGTTGTTATTGAGAATTATTTTTAGTTAGTAGGACCTATCAGTTAAAAAATTTTAGAACATGAAATCGGCAAATTAGATAAAGTTCTTGTGGGACCTCCCACCCAACCAATCACAATTCTTTTCTCTCTTAGTGTTATTTTCTTGTTACAAATTGGTTATTTGCTGAAATTTTCTTTTTTGATTTTTATTATTCAATAGTTATCTTGTCTTGACCTCCTAACAAACAAGATTTTGACTCTTACCCACTTTCCGAACCAACCAATGAGAACTTTGTTGAGCCCTATCACTTAAACAACTCATAAATTTCGTGAATTTTATCCCTTGTTATCTTTTCATTTTCCTTTGAGAAGATCGGGAAAAATACCACAAATTGGATAAATGTAGATTTTTTTTGGAAAATCTATATAAAGGGCTAGGAAAACCCTAACCCCCTCACTCGGCCCTGTCTTCTCTCTTGGCTAGTTTGTCCTCTCTCCCCTCTCTGTCTCTTCTCACATCATTTTCTCTCTCTACACGTCTCTTTCTCTCTATATAAGCTCTCTAATTCACCTTCCCCCTTAATTCCTCTATGTTATATCAATTAAAATCGCTCATAATTAGTCTATTAGTATGTTTGTATAGTAATCGATCTAGTTCTTTTGATTTTGTAGGAACCAAGTTTGCGAAAGTTCTGTCCAACCTGAAAATTAAACGTATAGGAACTTACCTATGATTTGTAACCATGATAGAAATTCATTAGTATCATTAGGGTGATTATTATATTGTGATATGTTTTCGTTGATTGTTTATCGATTTGAATTTTTTTAATATTTTTCATGAATTTCAAGAATTTTTAATTCTCATCTAATTTTAGAAAATTCAAAACGAATTCCATACTCAGCAAAAAATCCTAAAATTTTAACCATGATGTGATTATCTATGTATTGATCTCTTGTAATTTTCTTTGAATTTTTAGAGTCCGTGGGCAGGTCAAAAGACCGAATTAGCACGTCTTAATTAATTTTTGGACCATTCATATGAATAATTTTCATGGTACCATAATTTTTACACTTTCCTTATCATCTAATAGTATTATGTAAAATTTTCATGAATTTATGAAATGTATACAATTTTATATGATTTAATTTCCAAATACATATTATTATAATAATTATATAAATTTCCATACAATTCTTGAGAATTGCATGAATAAATGTTGTTTTAGCCTCTAAATTCTTATCCTTAATGATTTGATCTCATGATGCATGATTCCCTTGATGTGCATGTATGCATGTATGTATATATGCGCGCGCACACACACACAGATATATATATATATATATATATATATATATATATATATATATATATATATATGTATGTATATGTATGTATGTACATGAGTACTTATATTTTACTAAATATATATAGTTTTAGGATATGGTTATATGTTGAATTTAGAAACATTCTTAGGCATGTAGTTAGCTCTTTAACACTATTTTGCATGTATTGCAGAAATAATATTTATATGATTATTTCCTACTTATTGCTATAATTATTTTTTATTCATGATAATATTTTGAGATTAGGTGGATCTAATTATTTTAGTAAATTTTAATGCTATTTTCTATGTATTACCTTAATTATATGTATAAGTCTATTTCCTATGTGTCACTATAAATTTTTCTATAAGATTTTCTTAGAGAAAAATCTAATGCTTTTGAAACATTTGTAACAATTGCCCTTACCCTACAAAACATTAATGGTGTGAAAATCCAAAAGATTAGAAGTGACAAAGGTGGTGAATTCATTAACTTTTGATCTAAAGAATTTTTGTAATAGACATGGAATTCATCATGAGTTCTCAACCCCTAAAACTCCTCAACAAAATGGAATAGCTGAAAGAAAGAATAGACCTATTTAGAAAATGGCTATGGTTATGCCAAATGAGAAGAATTTGGCTAAACATTTTTGGGCAAAAGCTGTAAGCACTGGAACTTACACCCTCAATAAAGTCTATTTAAGACTTAGCCCTTATGAATTGTGGAGAGGTAAAAATTCATGAACATTTTAAAGTTTTTGGAAGACCATGTCACATCTTAAGAGATAGAGAAGCTTTAGAAAAATTTGATAGTAAGAGTGATGATAAAATTTTTCTTGGATATTCTTTGATAAGTAGGGTATACATGATTTTTGACAAAAGTACTCAAACTATCATAGAGTCTTTTAATGTGGTTGTGAATGATGCACAAAATTTTGAAACTCAAAACATTCAATATGGGAAAGCAAAAAAGTGATAATTGCTATGATTTTGATGATTCAGTTAATGTGTTTTGTGATGCAGATGATACAGAACAAGAACAAGTGAAAGTTCATGATGATCTCATACATGAAAGTGAAGTGCAAGAAAAAGAGCAAGAACCACACGTTCAAATTGGTCAAGTAACTAATTGGGTTCAAAAAGTCCATCCTAAAACCAATGTAATTGGTGACATCAATGAAGGAGTAAGAAAAAATATAATTTGTCACAATGCCGACCATAAGTGGGTAAGCGTTCTGCAAACCCTAACCCTAATATATATAAGCACGGTGAGAGGGTTACTATAATGTCCTTAATTTTTCTATGATTTTATGTGATTTTCCTGCTATTATTGTTCATTTTCGGTGGGAAAATGTAACGCTTCACTGTATTTATATATGTGTATTTACCTAATATTTATACCTGTAGAGTCAGGTGTGGGGCTTAGTCACAGGCCGCGGGCCTTGCCGCGCGCTTTCAGCACGAATTTTAGACATACAACGCGTAAATAGGAGATAAACGCATGATGGGGATATAAGTGAAAAAAAAAGATTATATAAATCTGGAACCCGAAGAACGGATTCCAGAAACTTTCGACTTCCAGAAACATTTCATGTCCAGTAACATTGTGAGAAAACTCGAGTTCATTTCCGGTTGCTCCGTTCTCCCTCCTCTGTCGTCGGATTCCACCAGTTCTTGCCGGGATCCTCTTCACCCTACTGCCACGAGTCCATAGATATTGGCTATGACCACCGCCATGGCCTTTTCGCTCCTCCACGAGGTACCAGACTTTTCTTTCATTTTTCTCCCCTCTTATTTTTATTTTTGAGCCGTGGGGGTGTGATTTTGATATCGTTTGTGGTTGCCCTCAATTAGACTTATGTTTGTTCCGTTGTGAGCTACCGGTACTTTGGTCAGGTTTTGTTTATATTTTCATCTCACTATCCGTGATATTTTTTTAGACGCCAACGTTTTCAGTCGTCGTCTGTGTCATGCCCCGGCACTGCCCAACCTAAGCTGATGGTTCAAGGGCCAAACCAATGCACGGGGGCGACAGATTGAAACGATTGAGGAAAATAGCTGAAGACTTGTGCCACAACTACGGGCAATCTAATTTATGGAGTTTACGCTCTACTTTGAGCAAGAGTAAATAGGTAGAACCAAAAGAGTTAAACTCTAAATTAAACCATAATCTCAAACCCACATACTAATAATTCATAGCCACACACTTGGCTCCAAAACAAGGTCTCAAACGAAACTAAAGATATATATCACAAAACTAAGACAAGGATCATCCACAAGGTCCTAACTTCAAAACAAGATAAACGAAGAGACATGCAAAACTAGGAGCCTCCACGACTACTCTCATGCTCTCTCTAACCTTTCCTCATGTAGAGGATCCTGTCCGTCTGCGTGTCATACCACGCAGCCCCAAAATAAAATAAGAAAGTGGGGTGAGTATAAAAACTCAATAATGGTTTGAATATAACTATAATCACCAGAAAACACAATGGCATGACAATGAAGCAAATCAAATCTAAGATTAACATGTTATACCACTTTCTGATCTTACATTCATATCACATAAACCTGCATAATAGTGTCTTAATCACACCATTCCTGATTATGCATTCATATCACATAAACCTATATAATAGTGTCTCAATCACACCATTTTTGATCATGCATTCATATCACATCAAATTCATTTACCCTGCACGACAAACGTGTCAAACACATGATACACAATCATGCATAGCATTCATAATAGACATGCATCAATACAAATGGTGAATGCCTCCATTAAGGAGTAAACACAAGTATTGTCACACAGGCAAGAAGCGGTCAAGGCCACAAAGGCAAGACACGATCAAATTTCTACACAGGAAATGAAAAACAGTCAGGGTTGTCAATCCCTAAAACTACTCACCTTGGACGATCCTGACCAAGGATGTCCCATTCTCACACAGAGAATCTAGAGTAGGGGTGTTCGCCCAGGGACATCTCCTGCGGAGGGGAAAGCCTGAATTCCCATATAGGGAACCCTAGAACATGTAGTAGCGGGTGCACACAGCATACCACTATGGATTCTTAGGGTCCAGATGACACTCATAATAATCTTAAATCCGCAAGACAAGTACATAACTCGTCCCCACATAATTCTATTTCACTAGACTCAACCTGGGGGGTATACATGTTCCACACAGGAACTTAAATCGAAAACATGTCCTTTTGGACCAACCAAGTTTCGATTAATTCATTGAGCGATTAATCCGGCACGCAATCTCAACCATTGCATACAATTGATTAATTCAAGTTAAACATCAGTAAAACTTCGTCCATGAATACCGATCTATGATGCATGATAACATGATACATCCGTGAGCAAGACTTACGTGGGTTCCAACACATGGAACGTGCTCCCAATTAGTCCCCTCATGCATCATACTCAAGGCATAATTAACTATAATTTCATGGTAGATTCCCCATATGTGTGTGTATTCATACATATCTAAGCACATGCCCAATGCTTGACATAAACTCATAAGACAATTTACTCATACTTGAACACATTCAAAACAATGATTCTTAACTGAAATCAAAACAAAATCCACCATAAAGCTCAAATCCATTCATGTGAAATCGAACATTCACTCCCACAAACATGATTCTTCCATTCATTAAGTCACAACATGATCACATTCATTACCCATAAACCATCCTCATTATGAGAGAAACACATCTCACCATTTTCCACATAATATCCCTGCTGAAAACATATCCTAATCATCAGAATTCCAACATTCAAAAACTTAAGGTACTTCAATATCAACTTGTATAATTATCAACATAATATAATGCCACATAACCACACTTAAACACATTCTATACACTTCCATCATCAATTCTACACCTCCAGTAGCCTAATTTCATGATAATACACCTCCCATAACCATTAGAATCATCAAATGGAGTAAAATATTAAAATGAGCATAAGTTTCAAAAATAGTAAAAACTGTCGTGTAGCCATTCGATCGCCCTGCAAGGCAAAACTGTAGTGTTGTAGATCGATTGCCTTGGTAGGCCGTTCGATTGCAAACAAAGTAGTTTTGACCTTCTTTATTTCGAAAATCAAAACCAAAACACAATGAAAACACCTTCAAATCTTCATCCATGGTACCAAACATTATCAAAACCTCATCAAACCTTCTAGAACACTAATCCAAACCATTCAAAGATAAAACCCTGAGAAATCAAAATGAAAGATTAGCATTTACTAAACCCACCATTAGAGCCAAAATCAAGTAAAACCCACTTCAAATAATATCATAAAAACTGAGATTTTTGCTACCCAAAGTTGAGATTAAAGAACCCATTACCTTTCGTTGTTGATTTGGGTTGGAATGAACCTTCAATCTCCTCCAACACTTTCCAGAAACACGATTTTAAGTTAACATACTACTAATCTCGATTTAGCTTTGAAAAACCAAAAGTAAACATTAGATCTAGGGCTTTTGAAGCTTAAAAATGAGATTTTGAAGATTAAGGCTTGGAGAAGAGAGGTAAAACAATATTTTTATGCTTTCAAAATGGATTGAAATGATGGGGGAAGGCAAGATTAAGAAGAGTTTAAGGAAAAACCTAAAGATTAAGCCAAGATTAAGCTAAACTCACCTCTAATCGTTTCCTTTCTGGGCCTAATCGGGGATTAGGCTCTAAATCTCATGGCTAAGCCTATTCCCAAATGAAAAATGGCACAACCCTTTCCTTTTATAGGAAGGATTGGGTTATACCTAATAGGATTGTGGGGTAGAAATAGAGTTTTTAACTAAAATTAGGAAATTTGGTAATTTAACCCAAAATTGGGTCTAGAAAATTTTGAAATTTTTTATAGTGTATTATATTGATGTCTGGGACATTTTGGTCCAAAATCCTTAATTTTGTTGGTGGGGCCCACAGGTGGTCCCGCCAAACCCTAATTTTTGGAAAATTAATGAAAAATAAAAAAAATCCCAAAAAATCAGAATTGACTAAAAACTACTTAAAACTCATAATTGTAGAGTTAGTTTTGGTTAAAACCTTTAGAAACCCTATTTATTTTTAAAAACCACCGAATTTGATCAGAAAATGCTTAAACCACACAATAACCGATAAATAGCATTAAAATAAACCGGTTCAAAATGAGAGTCCTTATAGTCTAACCTCCAGAAGGACTCCGGTAGAACTCCATCCAACCTACCTCGACCCAGTGTCAGTTGGAGGTTGCCATTTCTAGCCCCACTTCGCCCCTATTGTCTTGCCCCACCCAGTTAGACGCTTTGGGTGCATCTCGGGTCATTGGCATTGGCGAGCCGTGGGCCATTAGGCCATCGTGGGCTCTGCCCCAGCTTGGTGACAGTGAGGGCTAGATCCACTTGGCCAATTATACCTCCACCTAGAATGGGCCTCTTGCCCTTTCCCTATACCATGCGAGATGCACAGTTGCCCACACCAAATGTGTTGGTTGTGGGTGGTGATTGGTGATGTCGCCGCTTCGATCGGCCACCACTTTCAGGCCCTAGCTCTGTTGCCCTTTTGTGGGCTTTGGGCCACCACCATCGAACCCATCTCCCCCTAGAGTGGCCCTTTTTGGCCGCGTGTGCATGTGGCCACGCGTGCGTTTCAAGGCTTAGGCACCGCTTTTACGTCGCCTGACCATTGGCTGGCTCTACCACTGAATGGAGTTGACATCGGAGTCCTCCACCACCTCTCATTTGTCCTTGAGTGTCACCCCATGCCCTCCGCCCTTATGTGGGCTCTAGTTGATGCAAAATTGATGCCGTTGGGTGCTGACCGCAGCTGATTTCGACATCGTGCGGCCGGCCGAGTACTTCTTAGCCGTTAGCCGACCTTCAATGAGTACACCCTCGACTTCTGGTCGCACTGCCACTTATGTTGGCATGACCTTTCTTCCGGCCGCCCTAGTGTTCCATCGTGGATTGCGGATTTTGCTGCATTGATTTGTGTCACCCCATTTGGCTATGATTTCTTCCGTCTCTTCCTAAACCCTCGGGACAACTCTCTCAACTTGGCAAAGCTTTTGGTCGCCAATTCCACCGCCACCGTCGTGTGCTCGCCATCGAACATAATGATTACGAGTTAGGGGATCTTTGAACTAGTAATTTCATGATAGCATGCTTTGAATGTGTAGCAGCATGCTAGGACTATATGATTGAATGCTATGGATGTTAGATTATGATCCGTTTACATGATATAAGAGGATGAATTATGCCTTGTTGAAATGCATATGACATGCATGTTGGCTACAAATATGTTTGAAGTATGTATGTGCTAATGATGGCTAGCGTGTATGTTTGTAAGCTACGTATGTGGGATCTGTATGTACTAGTGATGGCTAGCGTGTATGTTTGTAAGCTATGTATGTAGAATATGTATGTGCTAGTGATGGCTAGCATGTATGTTTGTAAGCTATGCGTATTGATGTTATGTACTAGCAATGGTTAGTGAGTGTGTTGGTAAGCAATGTATGGAAGTATGTTTTGGGATATCTGCCACATTGGGAGGCCCCCCTTGTGCGCTAGTACATTGTTCGTAGTTGTGACCCAATTGATCGCACGCTCCACATTTTCGTGGGGCTTTGAGAGGTGGTTGTGATTGTCCGATTTTTTTGTGGACGCCCCCACTGCTTTTGTGGGATAGGTGGGCTAAATGTAGGCATAACTCTAGCCAGTGCCCATTGGTGCCTATCCTTTGTTGGGTGTAAGGGCTCTCAATAGGTCAATTTATACATTTCAGTAGAATACCATCTTTCACAGTACTCAGACACATAGAAGTGTCTATTATCGATTGTAGCAATTGCATGCTTACATGGTAGACCCAAATGTTGACACTTTCCACACGTGTAGGTATGATCAACCAGGTTTACCACATCGTGTGAAGAAAATATCGTGAGTATGAGTGCCCGATAAATGACTCTGTCGTGTTCACAATTACACAACATATCATACGATCAGTACATAAATCGTATCTACTAACATGATAAATGAAAATAACATGTTTACACTAACACGATATGAAGCCCTCATGCATAAACAAACACATGCTATGTACATCGCCATATGACTACAATGTACATAGTGATATAGCGAGTTAACTTAGAATTCATACATTGACATAGGCAATACATCACATTCCTTGCTTCTTCTTGCCTGTTTTCGATGTGTTTTCGAGCAATTAGGTTAACTCTTCCATTATTCTGTCCATTTGTCCGATGTTTTTCAAATAATGCCGTCGTGTGCTCCCTAGTGTGCTCAATTAAACAAGTTATAAGCATTGATCTGGCTTTTTTGAACATTGCATTTGCACTTTCAAACCTATATGAGTTGAGGGTCCAATATCTTTTCCCTGGAAATGATACATTGGCCCAATGCTCTGAACCTATCATATTTAGCCAAACATATACTTCCAGATTATGTTCTTTAATGTTGTTCATTATTTTATCGTACATATTCTGTCTAAAATTTTTGGCTGCAATATGGAGCTTATTCTTTAGGTAGTTGTCCTTGAATCTGTCTAGCATATTTGCTGCCATGTGACAGATGCAATATCCATGGTATGTAGATAGGAACAACTTCTTCACAGCATTTGCCAATCCCTTCTGTCTATAAAAAATGATTGTATCTAACTCAGCTGGAGGATCAGAGAATAGATGATTTCTAAGCAACTCAAGAAACTAGCACCAAGTTTTCTCACACTCATTCTCAACCACTGTAAATGCAACATATAACATATTACTGTTCCCGTCTAGTGCAGTTGCTATCAATAGCTATCCAGGATACTTTCCTTTCAAGAAATTTGCATCTACCGTTAACAACAGCCTCAATGTTGTTCTGAAAGCTCTTGCAACAGGTCTAAACATCTAAAATACTATTTTGAAATTGTACCCACCCATAGGTCCGGGAATATCACATGATCTCACTAGAACAACTACACTTCCCGGATTTATATCTTCTATCTGCATTCTGTAAGCGGGAAGTATGCGGTAGGATTCATCTAGGTTCCAATCTATTAAATCAGTCAGTGCTTTACCTGCACGACCGAATACAATTTAGTAAAAGTTATACGACATTAGCTTACATCGTGTTCCCGATCACACAACATTTTATGTTTTCGTGTGATCGGAATCCATACACGATGACTGGTCATGTTTATGTTAACATGATATTTACGAATGTCATGTGAGTGCAAAATCCAACTGTAGTTTAAGTTTGTAAACGATAACACACTAGACTAACATATCGTGCACTAAATCAACACTTCGATTATTCTCATGCATTACCTATGCGCCAACATTTCTTGTAGCTTGTAATTATGCCCCACTGTTTCGAAATATAACTTGTTATGCTCTTAGGTGTAATGCCCACTGAGTATTTAAACAGGCCATAACATTTTTTCGGTATCCAAAGGTGTGATGATAGGGGATGAAAAGTTGACTTCCTTTGGGTTCCACATGAATGAGTCGGCACTAACCTCGTGACAATCACATGATCTTCTATATTTGAAGCCCTTATTATTATGAATGGTTGTCCACAACGGCATGGTAGCCGGTGTAGGGAAAAGGAGCAGCGCAAGAGAGCCGAAAAAGGGGAGAGGGGACGACATGGCTGTCAGAAAAGGGAAGAGGCAAGGGAGGAGAGAGGGATAATTAGAGAAGTGATTAATCATTCATAATCCCAATTAGGGCATAGCCCTTACATTTAAATAGGCTAACTAATAGGCTCACTAACAGACACCTAAGGCCCATTAACATAATTTAAAACTAATATCCTAATTAACCTATTAACCTAATTGCCCTTATTACATAATTAAAACCCTACTTACCCTAGCACGTAGCCCCTAAAACGTTCACAACATTCTACCACACTTCTGCGTCACCTCGAGGACGAGGTGACCTTAAACTCTAAGTATTGGGCCCACCATAGCTGCGCTGTGAGAAGCCGATCTGGAATTGTGAATGCAGCTGAGTGCTTCTAAGTACATGCGGCTGGAGTATGGGAAGATAGTTTCCTAGCATATACACTGAATGTTGAATGATGTTTGGAGGACCTGGGGTAATAATGTCTTCCATGTGCCAGACCTCCCAGCCAAGTGGCTAAACACAGGGCTGAAAGTGGTGAAGACGAAGAACTAGTCCATTCCAACAACATCAGATATCTTGGACATAATGAAGAACCTCAACACAATAAACAGGTAGCAACCTCCCACTCTTATCTCCAAAACCCTCTTGCCATCTGCTCCAACTACCTGCACTCCAGCTATTTCCCCGGATAACATAAGTCACTTTGGGAAATAGAGTCACAAGCAAATCCTGGAATCGTTAATGTTCCCTCTGCTACCTTCTTAACACCACCAGGCACCGGGACATCCACCAATTTTAAATCCTTATGGTCTTCTGGGACATCCACCAATTTTAAATCCTTATGGTCTTCTTGTAACCGCTACTCCAGTTGGGCTACAATTGCTGGTGAGACTGTTGACATAAGTATAATTGATGCTCCAACTGGGAGTGCTGCTACTTATCCCTCATCTCCGTATAAGACACTTGTGGTTTGGGCTTCATTTGTTACCATAAGCATCAGTATATCCACATCTTTAGAAACGTCAGCAGGACTAGTCCCAGCCCAAGCGCCAGCTTCAACAAACCGAGCTAAAGAAGGAGGATAAACATCATAGCCAACAACAACAAAGTTCGATTTTAGCAGGTGCGTTGCGATGCCAAACCCCATTGTTCCCAGACTAATAAAACCAATTCTCTTGATGTTACTTAGTGAAGTTGCGATTTTTTGAGCAAGCTCCTCAGGGCTGTAGGCTTGTGCATTCAGTAAGACTGAGTCCAAGTGATTTCTCCCAAGCCTTCATAAGTGTAGAGTGTTCACCATCTCCATTTTTATATGAAGATCCATAAATAAGTTGTTGATGAGCCACCGTGAGAAGGGGAAGAGAAAACAAAATGACTTGGCCATATGCACTATGGAGCCCACATTGTCAATATATTTGGATGGACAAATTGATGAAAATTCACCAGTTAGCATTTTCGGAACAGAATTTGCAAAAATCCATGAATTACCAGCAGCATTGGAAATTATGTCATAAAGAATTTGAGGATGAATGCCTGCAATAGTTCCAAAAAACATGGCCTCCATGGAAGCAACAAGATGTATACTCTCAAGCAGCTCTATTAACATTTTAGTTTTACTTCCAGCACCAACTTCACCTTCGCAGATGTAGAGTGTCTCACACATTGCTGATAGAATAGGTTGTGCCCTTGAAATTGCATCATACCTTCCAGATGACAGCCACAAGTTTTCCGCATAAATTGTGAGACTCCCTTAAATACATGTGCATCAACAAGAAAATTGGCCCTGGCATCTGAGAATTGCTTGTCCAGCTTTTGGTGGGCAGAAGAGATATTGTTGATCGCACAATAATTACGCCATTCGCATCTAATTCTTCCATAGCAGACGCCAAAGCAGGCACCCTGATGAAATTTTATTTGCAGGTCCGGACCCAAATCTATGAACAACTGCCCAATTGCAGCCCAACGGACACGAGGGTGGGGATGCTGGAATCAATTCAACACCATCGCCACTACTTGCTCCAATTTCTTTATCATGGCCCATGAGCAACCTTCAGTTACCTACGCGAGAGTTATCAAAGCTGCATGATGCGCCGGCAGCAGCTCGGAGACAACTGGAACAATGGTATTCCCACCAAGAGAGACAGCTAACCAGACCAGGCACTCGTGAGTTACAGCGTCTCCCCAGCATCCTCGTCTTCGCTCTTTGCACTGTGCCACGCAGGGTCGTCCTCAATATCCAGCAACATTTTCATCAATGTGGAAAACAACCATCTAGTGAACTGAGGCAGCTTCCTCATCATCCCCGGCGCTGGCTCCCTCGCCTCAGCAAGCGTGATCACAAATTCAATAGCTAAAAGGTGAGTCCTTTCCTCCAATCCATCCGCCTCAGCGATTTGCAGCCCCACAAACTCCACGAGCTGCCGTCGTAGGAATTTTGGCTCGGTTCCTGCCAGCTCAATGAGCAATTCGAGCGCCTCCTGCGCGGTCGCCTCTTGCCCAGAGTGGAGCGCCTGGGTCAGGGTCTGCATCATCGCGGAAAGGAGGTCTTGGAACCGATTCTGGTCGGACGCCGACGAAAGGCACTGGAGGAAGTTGATAGCGGCGCTGGGAGCGGCAATCCTCACGTCACGATAGCATGGAAGAGGGGAAATCCCGGAATGGGCACTCTGCGCTGAGACAAGGGAAGATCGCGACAATCTTGGGGCCATCCAACCAGTAGCCGGAGCCGAAGATTCTTCACAACCGAGATTTTCTGTTCCCAACATCACCCTCCCAGAGTGCAAGCCGGGGCGAGGAAGAGCCAATTCCCACCACTGATTCGTCGGCGAAATTCTTCCTACTAAAGATTTCACCGGATCGCAGAGGGGTTCCCTTCAAGGGAATCGGAACCAGAGGGAAAGGGGAAGGAAAATCCCATAAGATCCTGACCACCGCCACGAAGCCAATCCCGTATTGCTCCCGGTTGCACGAGCGTAAGGTGGCCGGATTTCTTGACGTTGAGCAGCGACCGGTGGAGGAAAAACCCAACCCTGTGCCCGGCAAGCCGAGCTTCAGCGCTGCCAAGCTTTCCAGAACGCAGCCAGTGAGCCGGTCGTCCAAGAGGTTCAGCGAGTTCAGCCACTGTTGCCCGCCCAAGCTCCAGGGGATCTTGCCAAAAAGCAAATTTCCCGAGAGATTGATCTGATTCAGTTAACGAGCACGATCCCGAGTCACTCAGGATTTCGCCGAAGAGTTGGCCCGGCGTTGGCATCTCGCCGAGTTTAGATGCCGCCATGGATATTACAACCCTCTTCACATTTTCGAGCGTGGTGGCTGTAGCCTCCGCGAGTATCTTCTTGAGCGTAGCTGTAACCTCTACGAGTATCTCCTTAGGTATAGCTGTAACATCCGTAAGTATCTCTATATGTTGTCCTATGGAACTTTGGGCTCCCACAAAGGCATAGGGGAAGGGAGTGATACAGAAAATCCGAAAAAGGGGAGAGGGGACGACATGGCCGCCAAAAAGGGAAGAGAGGCAGAGAAGGGGAGAAGATAATTAGAGAAGTGATTAATTATTCATAATCTCAATTAGGACGTAACCCTTATATTTAAATAAGCTAACTAATGGGCTTACTAACAGACGCCAAAGGCCCATTAATATAATTAAAAACTAATATCCTAATTAACCTAATTGCCTTTATTACATAATTAAAACCCTACTTACCCTAGCACGTAGCCCCTAGAACGTTCACAATACTTATGTACCAATTACTAGAATCATTGGAGCACTTTGCAACGTACATATTCCGGTTTTTATCTACAACACGATATATAAAATTTGTCTTTATTGCTAAGTCGATCAAGACCCTCTTGAAATGTAACATGCTTATAAAATGTGCACCAAATTCGAGGAGCTTTTGGTAATCCTTAGCTTGCAAACTGCCCGTCATTAGCTAGCCTTCACTAATATTCGATTCTAACATATTTAAATCATCGATTGTATCCCAATCTGCCTTCGCCTCAATGTCGATGTTACTGGGAACTTCGTTGTTTCTAAACTCTTCGTGGTCAGACATACTTTCTATGCCAACTATATTATTATCGTACCATTGATCATCACCCCACATATTTTTAAATTCGTTACCTTCTTCACTGTCATAATTACAAGGGCTGTATGGAGGCTCAAAGTTATCAAATTAAGTCCTTGTCCCACCCATCGTTGGCGACAATTTCTCTCATCTATTCTGATTGACTTCTATTTCAGGTTTGTACTCGTTGGATTGGTGAAAGAAGATTGACATGGATTTGTTGAGGGCAAGTTTCCCGGTTTTCCCAATCTGCATTGCACATAATCATGTTAGAAAAATGCCACATCAGTCAACATTGTGTATTCTGTTAATACGCTTACATTTCAAAACGTGTTATCGAAACCATGACATGAATGCATGTCGTGCCATTATATCTATGTTGCAACTCATAATTGTTATATCGCATCATGTAATTACTAATGCGATATATAACATGTCGTGTTTATTTCTTCACATGATATGATTTAGCCTTAACACGATATGGTCAATATCATGGTCTCGAGTACATGAAAAAATCCAATTGTGTATAATCTAAAGATTCATTGTTACCTGACAGTTTCAAAGGTGAATTGAGTTTGATTGCATCCAGTATGAAATCCGACATTAGAGTTGGGATGAGCCATTAGGATGGGCGATTCAGCTCCATTGACTTTCTGGTTCCTTTCTACAGAGGGTGATGGTGATATATCACCGTTGTTGGGCTCTTTCATCTCGGCATACAATGATAACACCTCCTTATTTACCTTCTTATGAATGGAAAAAACTAATTGGAGGTCCTCATTATCTTGTAATTCATATATCATGGATGATTGGGAGGATGAAATTAAATACTTCAAACTGACACTACCATTAATGGAAAGTCGTGCTTTGACTTGCCCCAATAGCTTTCCAAAGCTCACCGACAGATGAATGTTCATCAACCATGCCATTCCACTAATATACACACCATCATTGCCTACTTCTCCATTATAATGGATGCAAATACCGATCTTATCCATGATCGATGAAAAAGAAGGATCGTTTATGTGAAATGCAGCCTTTGGAGCACTCACACAACGTCTATAGTTTCAAAAAGTGTTTTTTTCTTGTTCATCGATGCTCGCCAGTGAGTCACCACCGGTTGATAAGTATTTAATTAAACCCTTTGCAAGTGTACAAGGTAATTGTACTAGGATAAATATTTAAGGGTTGTCGAACCTCAGAGACAGATGGATTATCACTAAATCTAAAGAGGAATTTGCTGAATACAAAGTAGAAAGAACTTAAACTTAAATTAAGCAAAAGAAAGGAATCAACTAGTTTAAAAATAAGAGATTAATATGATAGAATTTACTTAGGAAATCGAATCCACTATAGAACTATAACAATTCCTTAACTTTAAACCTAAATCTAGTGTGAATATGAACAAGTATTCTCAGCTACAAGCTAGAATTACTTTAAAAAGAATCATTAATTAAATTCCATGGCATGAACTATCTTCGACAATAGCACGGATCATCTACACTAAACTAGCTATAGGCATGACCCGTCTAATCTTAGTATAACTCATCCAAGTCATTAATTATCTGAACATTAAAACTATTGTATGGCCATCTCATCTAAATCACAGAAATTAGAATCGATGCAAATATCAAAGCCATGTCAATCTATCATCTACAAGACAATAAATCAACATAGAATTGAATAAACATTAAAAGCTCTTCCATTAAAAAGGAAATTCATATCATACAATTGTCATCATTCACAACTGAGATCTAAATTAAAAAGAAAAGAAACTGAAACTTATCTATAGCTTCATCAACTCCTAAGTAAAAGAAAAGTTTAGCCTTCCATTGTATAAGAAAACACTTAAATCTCCATTAAAAGCTTTGGCTTCTCTTCCATCTTCTTCTTCCTTTTTCTCTTCAGAAAATCTACTGGGATCCTTCAATTTTGAGCCAAATATGTCTTTTTATAGGCATAAGTTCCGTAGAAATAAGTTCAATATGAAAAGGAATGAAATTTGGGTCAAACAAGGAAACTGCACGTTATGCCGTTCGAACGCCCTGCATGCCTGTTCGAACGCTTGAACTGAGTTTTGCTTTAAAATTACGTTATCCCGTTCGAACGCCCTAGCCCCTTTCGAACGCTTGAACTGTATTTTTGTCTGAATTCACGTTATCCCGATCGAACGGTAAGTGACCCCGTTCGAATGGCTACAGTGTTTTGCAACCTGGACAGTTTTTATGGACAGTCCATATTCTGTTCATTAAGCTTTTCTTTATGTCCATATTAATTTCTAACTTGTTTATAACTCAGAAAAGTTGTCCAAACCACTTTAAAGCATGTCAAGACTATTTTGAATTATTCCAAACATCATCCAAGTACCTCGATAAGCGCACTTTACCTACAAAATATAAAATATCATACTTTAGACATGTATAATGTAATTAAAATTCCAACTTGATTTAAATACACATCTAAACTACTAATAACTACAAAATTATTAATAATTAAACTAAAATACTAATATCTATCTTAATTTAAATAAACCATAACTAACTCTAAATTAACCTAATCTATACTAGCAAATAAGGTAAAAAGGCATATAAAATAAATATAGATTTCATGCTTATCAAATACCCCCAAACCTATATTTTGCTAGTCCTCGAGCAAAACAAAAACAAAATAAAACAACTAATCTAGAAAAATAAATAAAAGCCACTTTCGTATGCATTTAGCGTATGCAACAAGCCTTTAAACCCCTACGTGTCCCTAGTTGGACGAGTTGTGTCTCGTGAGGGTTTGCAGTAATGATACCCACAACCATCGAAACCTAAGAAAAATAAAACAAATAAACAAGAAAACAAAAATTTGAAAAACAAATTTCTCTTAAAAACACATAACTATTTTTAAAAAGAACCAACCACAAATAGTTGAAACAAGTAAACAATTAAGATCTGATCACTTTCAAGTAAGGAATAATCCATTCTATAACCCCATCTTAAAAATAATTGTGCAACTACATATATACATTTTAAAAACATAAAGTGTAGAAACTTTGTAGTCATACAATTTCATTCTTTATTAACAAGCATATCTTATGTGACCCATTAACCAAGCTCATTAAAGTTCACTAACTCAAAAATATAACAATGACAATCTTTCATCTTTAACATCTCATAATAAACTCTCATGTAATAGCCTTCAAATTTCAATTAAATTCAGGGAATAAGAGCATAATATTCTTCAAAATATGACTTGTGCAATACTTAGTTCTATTAAGCTTTCTAAATAGTCCATGTAACAAGTGTTAGGCCAGTGTCCCTAATCCAGTTAGCTCAAGGCACTAGGTGTTGAAACACCCCTCAGGCTTAATAACTCGAACTATAAAGGCTACAGAACTAAGTAAGTCATAAAAGAATTTATCACAACTTTTCCCCTTTTGATGCGATCCGTTATACTTGCCTAGGCACAAGGTCTGGTTACTCAGTAAAAAGAGAAACAAACCTTTACTTTTTTTTTCATCATCAATTTTTTTTTCAACTTTTTTTTTTCATAATTTTTTTTTCATTCTTTTTTTCTATACACACTTATCCCTTTTTTTTTCAAATAAAAGCTAAGCAAAAAGATCTATCATAAAACATTAAAAATTACTCAATTGCCAAGTTTTAAAAAAATATATGCTTAGTTAAAGATATCCCACTAAGACTACAAGTAATAAATCATAAAATTATATTCCTACAAGTTTCATGTGTCTGAAATGTGATTTAAAAATAGAAGCACAATTATCCAAGATAATGAAAATAAAATAGAAATTACTCACTTAATCATTTTCATCACTTAATTAATTACTTGAACTTTCTTCATGAAATTGATCTTTTTAAAAATAGATATATACTTTTAAAAGAAAATAAGCGATAAAACCCACTTAAAAGTAAAGAAAACAAAACAAATAATGAAAAAATACTCTAAAACATCCTAAAAGAAAAATAAGAAATAAAAATATCTTTCTACACCCCCAAACCTAAATTGAACATTGTCCTCAATGTTAAAGAAAATATATACTATAATGACAAGAATAAGTAAGAGAGGGAAAGAAAGATATCACCTGAAAGCATAACTAATCCACTAATCTGAAAAGTGAAGTACATAGGATTGAGAAACATACAGGTAAAGAGCAATTTTCCAAACCTAAAATACCAATCTACCAGAAAAGAGATAACAAAAAAATAAAATAAAATAAAAAATAAAGAAAAGAAAAGATAAAAGTAGCCCTTGCACAACTAAATATCAGCATCATCAGAATCATCGGCATCAGTATAACTCTAGTCACTATCATCTGCATCTGCTGGAGCTAATTGGCTACAAATCAAATCAGCCAGTCCCTGTATAAGTCCCCTCATCTCAGTCATTTGAGTAGCCATCTAAGCATCTATATGGGCAGTAAGCCTCGTCTGAAACTGTGCCAGAGAAGAATCAATATGTCTGCGAAGACGATGCTCCATCTCAAGGAAAGAGTCGTTAGCATGTGCGGGAATGTGCGGCTCAGCTGCAACCTCTGGTACACCCTCTGTGGTTGGCTCCTCTTTGTTCACCTCGTCGAATGCTGGTCGAGGCGGACGATGTGTGATCATCCAATTTAGGGTCGCCTGGGAAATGACCCCTAAACCTTGGCTCGTGGGTGCATATGAAGGAAAATTCAACTAAAAGTGAACAAAAATCCGCTCCAAAAGAAAAGGAAAAGCTAATCGAGCATCCACTGGTCCAGAAACTATATCTGCCATTCGTGCGAAGACAAAGGAGGGCAAGTCGATGTGAATCCGCTCTGCACGACCCAGAACATAAAGAAGGCGAGCTAAGGTGAAGTCAACCTTCTCATGACGGCGGAATCATATGTCATACTCCAATATCAGATGTGCAAAATGATAATCCCGCGTCATGAGAGAAGCTGGCAATCCATATGTGAGGGATGGGCCTCGCTCCTGTCCCATAAGAGTCCCCGTGATAGTATACTCATCAGGAAAAGCAAAATCAGCAAAAGAGGGATAAGTGAAATTGGAGCGCGCGAGACCCATCACTGCAGCTATAAGATCTGGTGTGACATTGATCGTAACATCCCCAATGGTGCTGACAATATATCCCATCTCATTAAGAATGGCGGATGCATAAAAAGATCGGACCTGCTCATAATGTACGCGAGCGTCAGGGGCTGCAATCTGTGAGAAAAATAAGTACCAATCCTCTCGCTCCATAAGCCATGACTGGGCAGCAGTAATGGTGGGGACAAACTCCACCTATCGCTCGTAAACAATAGCACGAAGAGGTAGATCGGCAGCAGTGGTAGTAGACGATGAAGCACGCGAAGTAGAAGAGGCTCCCTTCCTCTTCTTCAGAGCATTAGGACGAGAACAGTGCGCCATAGATCTGCAAAAAGCTCAAAAACAAGTGCTAAAAGTGATATAGAAGCGACTGGAAAGCAGAAAAATTTTGTACACGCCCAATAATGTCAAATTATGAAAATACCCCTAGAAAAAAAATTGAACAGAAATGTCCCAAATTAAAGTATAATATGTACAAGTGAAAATTGAGCATCTTTCGTAAAGTAAGTACATATAAACTGATTCATTAAAGCCTCAAAAATTGAAATTTTTGACAAAAATAGTGCGGACTGAAAAATCCGAAATCTACCGAACATAATGCATTAATCATTCAATCAAATTGTACCAAACGATCAATCTAAAGTATACAAGACGTTTCTAACAAATTTCCACAAAAAATTGCACCTGATTTAGTCAAAAATGGAAAGAAAAATTCAAAAATCGAATTTGGGGCTTACCGGTGAAACAGAGGGACAACGTGAAATAGAGGCTGATTCAGCTCAAATTGATTCCGAAAATGGATTCTACACGAAAATTCGGAGGGAAGAGACGATTTTTGACCAAAAATCTTGCCGGACAGGGTACGGAAGACGGCGGAGGAAAAATAATGGCGGAACCGAACTGGCCGGCACGCGCGATGAAAATGACGACTCGGCCGTTCGAATGGCACTTACTGATCGATCGGAACAGTCCTGATCGAACGGGAAAACACAAATTTTTTTTTTGAATAATAAAAAAAATCCAGTTAATTAACAAAACTACTAAATAAAAAAAATCACTAAATGGATTAAATAAAGGAAAGTTAATTAAAACTAAAAGAAAAAGAGAGAAAATACACATAAAAACACATCGAATAAAACAAGGGTTGCCTCCCTAGAAGCGCTAAGTTTAGTGTCTTCAGCCAGACAGTGTGCACTCCCTTAATGTATTAATGGATCAATCAAATCAATAGAGTCAATGTCACCCCTCTCAATATCTGTCTCGATGACAGGCTTAAGTCTCTGACCATTAACTTTAAAAACCCGATTATCTTGTAGGTTAGAGATTTCAATTGCTCCATGAGGGAAAACCTGAGTAACGACATAGGGGCCATCCCAGCGAGATCTAAGCTTACCTGGGAAGAGACGTAATTTAGAATTAAAGAGCCAAACTTTCTGGTTAGGTGCAAAGGACTTTTGATGGATTAAACGGTCATGTAGAGTCTTAGTCCTTTGTTTATATAATTTGGCACTCTCATAAGCTTCATGACGCATCTCTTCCGATTCATTAAGTTGGAGTTTGTGGTGGGAACCAGCTTTGTCCATGTCGAAATTAAATGATTTAATGGCCCAAAAAGCACGGTGCTCCAACTCAATGGGTAAGTGACACGCCTTACAGTAAACAAGACGGTAAGGGGACATGCCAATGGGGGCTTTATAAGCGGTCCGATATGCCCATAAGGCATCATTAAGACGCATGGACCAATCTTTTCGATCAGGGCGTACTATTTTCTCAAAGATTTTCTTAATCTCACGATTAGACACCTCTACTTGACCAATGGTCTGAGGATGGTAGGGGGTTGCAACTTTATGTGTGACGGAATATCTTCGAAGAAGAGCTTCAAAGGAACGGTTACAAAAGTGACTACCCCCATCACTAATGATTGCCCTAGGTGTACCAAATCAACAAAAAATATGTTCCTTGAGAAATGCCACCACAACCTTATGGTCATTGGTTTTCGTCGCTATGGATTCATCCATTTGGAAACATAATCAACAGCGACCAAAATATAAGTGTAGCCAAAGGAGGGTGGAAATGGTCCCATAAAATCGATTCCCCAAACATCAAAAATCTCAACAATGAGGATGGGTTGGAGAGGCATCATGTCTCTCTGGGAAAGGGCCCCTAGTCGCTGACATCTATCACAAGACTTACAAAACTCATGAGCATCTCTAAACAAGGTGGGCCAGTAGAATCCACTTTGAAGAACCTTAGCAGCAGTTTTCTTTCCCCCAAAATGACCGCCACAAGCGTGAGAGTGACAAAATGTGAGAATACTATGGAATTCACTATCAGGCACACATCGGCGAATAATCTGGTCAGAACAAAACTTAAAAAGATCGGGGTCATCCCAATAATAGTGCTTAACATGAGAAAAGAATAAATCTTTGTCCTATTTAGTCCAATTAGAGGGAATGCGACCCACAACAAGATAATTAATAATATGGGCAAACCAGGGGGGTGAATTGGTAGAGACAACAAAGAGTTGCTCATCGAGGAAAGAATCATCAAGTGGTTCATGGTTGGAAGGTTCCTCAAGTAAGATCCTAGACAAATGATCAGCCACAACATTCTCAACACCCTTTTTGTCTTTAATCTCATAATTGAACTCTTGAAGGAGCAAAATCCATCGGATGAGCCTAGGCTTGGTATCCTTCTTAGAGAGAAGGTAGCGCAAGGCTGCATGGTCAGAAAAGATAATGATTTTTGACCCTAAAAGGTACAATCGGAATTTTTCAAGGGCATAGACAACAGCTAGCAATTCCTTTTCTGTAGTGGTATAGTTCAATTAGGCATCAGAAAGGGTCTTACTAGCGTAATAAATGACATGGGGGACTTTGTTTACTCTTTGGCCAAGGACTGCGCCCACAACATAGTCAGAGGCATCACACATAATCTGAAAGGGTAGGGAGTAATCAGGGGGCTGAATGATAGGGGTGGTAAAGAGGAGTGTACGAAGCTTGGTGAAAGCTTTCGTACAGGCATCATCAAACTCAAAAGGAACATCCTGAGCCAACAAATGACACAAGGGCCGGGAAATCTTACTAAAGTCCTTGATGAATAGCCTATAGAAACTGGCATGGCCAAGAAAAGAACAAACTTGTCTTACCATAGTGGGTGGAGGCAAGTTAGCTATTAGGTCAACTTTGGCCTTGTCTACTTCAATACCACGTTTGGAAACAACATGACCTAAAACAATGCCCTCTTGAACCATAAAATGACTTTTTTCCCAACTCAAAACCAAATTAGTCTCCTCACAACTTTTAAGCACAAGAGATAAATTATGGAGACACTCATCAAATGAAGCACCAAAAACAGAAAAATCATCCATAAAAACTTCCAAAAATTTATCAATCATATTAGAAAATATGGACATCATACAACGCTGAAATGTAGTAGGAGCATTACACAAACTAAATGGCATACGTCTATAAGCAAATGTACCAAACAGACAAGTGAAGGTGGTCTTCTCCTGATCCCCCGGAAACATAGGTACCTGATTATACCCTGAGTAGCCATCTTGAAAGTAATAGAAGTCCTGACCTGCTAGTTTTTCTAAGATCTGGTCAATGAATGGCAAGGGAAAATGGTCCTTTCGGGTCATGGAATTCAACTTCTGATAGTTTATACACACTCTCCACCCTGTGGTTTCCCTCGTAAGGACTAACTCTCTTGATGAATTGGACTTAACAGTGAATCTAGACTTCTTGGGAACAACCTGGGTAGGACTCACCCACTCACTATCAGAGATAGGGTATATGATACTTGCATCTAAAAGCTTAACCACCTCCTTCATGACTACCTCCCGCATGTTAGGGTTCAACCTCCGTTGTCCTTCTCTCAAGGGTTTGACCGTGTCCTCTAAGTGGATCCTGTGCATACAAATGGATGGGTCAATCCCCCTAAGGTCAGCTACCGTCCATCCTATGGCTCGCCTATGTGTGACAAGGACGGTAAGCAATCTACTCTCTTGGTCACTAGTCAAACTAGAGGAAATAATGACTGGGAGAGTGTCCTTGGGTCCCAAGAAAGCATACTTGAGAGAGCTGGGTAAGTTTTTCAATTCAAGCTAAGGTGGTGACTCTATGGAGGGCTTAAGAGGTGTGGAGGCTGATATAGGTAAGGGCTCTACCTGGAGCTTCCAAGAGGAAAACTCAGGAACACTAGCAACCGCTAGTTAGCTATGGACCTCCTCCAAAGATGGGTCAATAGTGGACTCCTCTAACCCGGGGTATAGTAAAGTCATTTCAAGAGCATCTCTCATTAGGGTAAGGGGGAGGGCTTCATTGACTAGGTCATCTAAATGGTCAACCATTAAGCACTCAAAGTCACACTCAATAGGTGGCTGATTAGATGCATGGAACACATTAAGTCTCACATTCATATTCCCAAATGATATCTTCATCACTCCCGTTCGACAATTGATACAAGTATTAGCAGTGGCAAGGAAGGGGCGACCTAGAATGACGGGGATTTGGTGTGTGGTATTGCAGACAGGTTCCATATCTAAGACAAGGAAGTCAACAGGGAAGAAGAACCAATCAACTTTCACTAAGACATCCTCAATGACTCCTCGAGGCTTACGCATAGAATGGTCGGCTAGCTGCAAGGTAACTGATGTAGGCTGCAATTCTCCTAACCTTAGTTGCTCATACACCGAGTAAGGGAGTAGATTGACACTCGCACCAAGATCAAGGAGGGCTCTATGGATGGAGTGATCACCTATGACACAAGAAATAGTGGGTACTCCAGGGTCCTTATACTTAGGTGGGGTGTCAAACTTCAAAAGAGAGCTAACTTGCTCGGTGAGAAAGACCTTCTTAGACACATGGGTCTTAGATTTACGCTTATGAGTGCATAGATCTTTGAGGAACTTAGCATAAGCAGAGACTTGCTTAATGGCATCTAAGAGGGGGAGATTAATTTTGACTTATTTAAAAGTCTCAAGAATATCATCTATCTTAGCTGTGCTTTTTCTAAATGGTGGGGCCATGTCAAGACACTGAGGAAAGGGTGCCCTAGGGATATAAGATCAATCGGAAGAGGTCTTAGACTGTGGCTCTAAGGAAGGGGAAGGAGAGACTGACTCCTTTGAATTTGGTTCATTCTCTAACTGATAAGGCTCATTAGGGGCTGAATTGTCTAACCCTTCATTTGTGGTACCCAAGGACTCCTCTCCAACCTGATTATCAATGTGTCGACCACTCCTAAGGGTAGTTAAGGATTGAACTTGTTCATTAGATGAAGAAACTATCTCTACTCCACATTGACCTTTAGGGTTTTGTTGGGGCTGACTTGACAATGTTCCTATCTCTCTCTTATTGATAGCAATGGCTAGTTGTCTAATTTGGGCTTCTAACTTTGCTATAGATTGTGTGTGAGAGTGGAGGAGTTTGGGATTGAGATTGAATGCCTTGCAGGGCACTCAAAACCTTTACATCAAAACTTGGACTCCTATTGGGTTGGACATACGGAGGTTGGACTTGAGGTTGGTGGATATGGGTTGGTGAGACTTGGAATGGGGGCCTAGGGGGTTGGTTACCCATAACCCCTTGGTTTTGTGTTTGCCAAGAAAAGTTAGGACGATTCCTCCACCCAGGGTTATATGTATTTGAAAATGGATTGTTCTCAGCCCTAGGGAAGGATTGGGTGGCATTCACATGGTCTTGGAGAAGCTCAGAAAATTGAGAGGCAGAGGGGCACTCAATGATAGTAGGGGCTGGGCTAAGGCATATTGTGCATGCATCTTGAGTGAAGGGAGTGGGCTGATGGGTTAAGTCATAAGGAGGTCAAGCTTCCTACTCAAAGTATCAACTTTAGAGGATATGTCTAATGGGTTTTTGACTTCATACAAGCCACCCCTAGAGGGGGCATTGTTCAAGGTAGATAATCCACTCTCATTTCTATTCAACGCAGCATGTTGAAGAGAATTTTCACTTAAGTCCTCAAAAAGTTTCCATGCCTCATTTTTATTTTTTAGCAAAAAGGTACCCCCACAACTTGCATCAACAAGATGTCGGTTTTGTTCAGTAAGACCCTCATAAAAACGTTGCACTAATTGCCACTTAGGGACAGCATGATGAGGACACCTCCTAAGAAGGTCCTTAAGTCTATCCCAACTTTCTTAGAACTGTTCAGTAGGAAGTTGGGCAAAAGTGGTTATGGCCTTTCTCATTTGGTTGGTCTTACCTATGAAGAAGTACTTTTTAAGGAACTCTTGTTGCATTTGGGCCCATGTTGTGATAGTGTTTGGCTCTAATGAGTGAAGCCATTCTTTAGCCTTATCTTTCAATGTGAAAGGAAAAAGGCGAAGTTTAACAGCTTCATCTCATAATTCTAAGAAGTCATCTAGGTGCCTATACGGGTTTTCATTATTAAGCCCATAAAAGGATGGAAGCATTTGAATAACATTGGGCTTAATCTCATAATTTTGAGCAGCAACCGCTGGCAACCTAATACATGAAGGAGAGGTGTACTCATTGGGAGTGTAATACTCCCTTAGAGCTTTGAGTGGTGCATCTACTAACTGATGTTCAGCCATGATGGGGGTAAAAGTAGTGTGGGTGGAGGAATTGGTGGGAGAGTTTGGGGGTGTAGGGATGTAGGTCGAGGGCAACTCAGCTCTCCTAGATGTCCACTCAGGCTCAGGGTCAAATGGTACTAATCGGGGGAGTAAGGAGCGACGACCACGCATACACCACAAACACACCACATAATTTTAAGTATAAAAAGGGGAATAATAAGTAAAAACTAACTAAAAATAAATCAAAATAAAGAGAGAAAAGGATCTTGCAAACCAAAGAGAAGCACTATGCTTGTCGATGTCCACTTGTGGCCACAAGTGTAGAGAGCACGATCTTCGACTCAGCTACAAGATCAAATTAAAAGAAAGTAAAAAACTAAGAATTAACCTAAAAACTAAAGTAAACTGAATCTAAATTAAATAAAATTATCCTAATACTAATTTAGTAACAAATCAACACCGTCCCCGACAACGGCACCAAAAACTTGATAAGTATTTAATTAAACCCTTTGCAAGTGTATAAGGTAATTGTACTAGGATAAGTATTTAAGGGTTGTCGAACCTCAGAGACAGATGGATTATCACTAAATCTAAAGAGGAATTTGCTGAATAAAAAGTAGAAAGAACTTAAACTTAAATTAAGCAAAAGAAAGGAATCAAATAGTTTAAAAATAAGAGATTAATATGATAGAATTTACTTAGGAAATCGAATCCACTATAGAACCATAACAATTCCTTAACTTTAAACCTAAATCTAGTGTGAATATGAACAAGTATTCTCAGCTACAAGCTATAATTACTTTAGAAAGAATCATTAATTAAATTCCATGGCATGAATTATCTTCGACAATAGCACGGATCATCTACACTAAACTAGCTATAGGCATGACCCGTCTAATCTTAGTATAACTCATCCAAGTCATTAATTATCTGAACATTAAAACTATTGTATGACCATCTCATCTAAATCACAGAAATTAGAATCGATGCAAATATCAAAGCCATGTCAATCTATCATCTACAAGACAATAAATCAACATAGAATTGAATAAACATTAAAAGCTCTTCCATTAAAAAGGAAATCCATATCATACAATTGTCATCATTCACAACTGAGATCTAAATTAAAAAGAAAAGAAACTGAAACTTATCTATAGCTTCATCAACTCCTACGTAAAAGAAAAGTTTAGCCTTCCATTGTAGAAGAAAGCACTTAAATTTCCATTAAAAACTTTGGCTTCTCTTCCATCTTCTTCTTCCTTTTTATCTTCAGAAAATCTACTGGGATCCTTCAATCTTGAGCCAAATATGTCTTTTTATAGGCATAAGTTCCGTAGAAAGAAGTTCAATATGAAAAAGATTGAAATTTGGGTCAAAAAAGGAAAGTGCACGTTATGCCGTTCGAATGCCCTGCATGCCCAATGCTTGAACTGTATTTTTGTCTGAATTCACGTTATCCCGATCGAACGGTAAGTGACCCCATTCGAACGGCTACAGTGTTTTGCAATCTGGACAGTCCATATTCTGTTCATTAAGCTTTTCTTTATGTCCATATTAATTTTCAACTTGTTTATAACTCAGAAAAGTTGTCCAAACCACTTTAAAGCATGTCAAGACTATTTTGAATTATTCCAAACATCGTCGAAGTACCTCAATAAGCGCACTTTATCTACAAAATATAAAATATCATACTTTAGACATGTATAATGTAATTAAAATTCCAACTTGATTTAAATACACATCTAAACTACTAATAACTATAAAATTATTAATAATTAAACTAAAATACTAATATCTATCTTAATCTAAATAAACCATAACTAACTCTAAATTAACCTAATCTATACTAGCAAATAAGGTAAAAAAGCATATAAAATAGATATAAATTTCATACTTATCACCGGTCAGCTCCCGCTAGCTAGTTCTGTTCACCGCCGAAGACTCCCAGCCCACCAGAATGGCGCATCATTGTTCCAGTGTTCATTTATTACTCTCTACTTTAAAACATGATATAGTGGAAACCTAAGGGCAGTTTGGTCCATAAATAGGTCATATGACATTTTCATTTAAAATCCAGGGAACATGAAAATTTTCATTCTTTGGCCAGGCAATATGGGAAAAACTCTTTATTTTTTTAGTTCAGCTTTTGACTTCTCATAATGTAGTGACTTTAGTAAGACTACAAGGGAACTCATTGTGCGGCTTCAAAAGATAGATGGTGGCAATTAGTCTGAGCTATGTGAACTTACATAACTACTCAGTTTGAACTCAACTGTAATGATGCGCTAAACCTGTATGTGAGCCACTTAATATTTACATCTGACAGAACAAAATTTCTGCTGCAGATACAGTGATGGATGTTTATCATTAATGTTGGACCCGGTGTTAGTTTGTTGTTGAACACAATAAAATCCTTTATCAATCCCAAAATAGCATAAAAAATCATGTATGCCAAAAATCTTTGCTTAATTATGTTTATTTGATTTATATCTATGGACACAGATAAAGTTCAGCAATTTCTAATCATGTGTCTTACACTGTATAGGTTATTGGGAACAAATACTAGAATAAGTTGCATGAGATAATTGATGCCAGGTATGTATTTCTTTTGACTTAAATAGGATTTTGTAGACTAGGAAAAAGAATATTCTTTCTCTTGACTACAAAGTTTTTCTAAGTTACTTTGTTTAAATTTTAAGAGGAACAATATGAAGATTTTTTTTTAACATTCAATTTTAGCAACATCCTTTATTTTTTTAAATCTTCATAGGAAGGGCTCCAAGAGTTGGGCTTCAGGAAGATGCTACAGTTGCTAGGGTACTAGTATGAAAATCTCAACTAGACAAATTAGGCCTGGCATGATTCAGCAGATGCAACATGTTTGTTCTGAGTGCAGGGGATCAAGTTCTTATGAAATAGTATTTATGTATAAATGCATTTCAGATTAGTTTTTGTGTAGATGCAGCATGTTCGCTATAAGTGTTGGGTGTCAGGTACATGAGTGTGATCCTTTCCTATGATTGTATTTTTCAAAGTAGTTGGGTTTGTATGGTTTTTGATCTCTAAAATCAATGCTTCTTATAAATTTAGAGGAAGTTATTAGTGAGAGAGACAAATGCACACGTGCAAAGGAAACAAAGTAACTCAGGGAAAAGGTGGTGGAGGTTCATGTTGAGAAGGAAATGCAACATGGCTAGAAAATTGTGTTTGAGGGGGAAGCTGATGATACAGTAAGCACATCCATAGCTTTTTTTTTGCATGTGTTGATCTTTCATTTCTTATTCTCTTGTGTCATAGTTTTGTTATTTTTTTTGCTTGACACATGTAACTGTTTTGCAGCCGGATACTATAACTGGGGAACATTATAGTCTTGTTGCAACAGAAGGAGCATCCCAAGTTTAAACACAAATATGATGATCTGTATGAAGATCACACCCTCAGCTTGACAAAGGCCCTGTGTGGATTCCAATTTGCATTAACTCATCTTGATGGAAGACAACTTCTTGTTAAGTCAAATCCTAGTGAAATTATCAAGCTGGTATATTTGCTATAATCATCTAGGAGATGTTTTTCTTTAAAATACTAATTTGTCTTGGGCCTTTTGCAGAAATTCAGATACTCATGTTTAGCTCTTGCAATGAATTTATGGTTTATAATCCATGGAAGTAGGATTCTTAGCTCACATTTAACTAGACTAGTCACCATCTTGTGTAAAGTTACTAAAATATGACTAGTTTTGCTTTAAATTTTCATCTGGATGGACTTATTCCACAACGCATCCATGACTTCTGCCTTGAATTGTAAATGAAATGGTTTGTTATGTCGTTTGTGGAATCTGGAAGCACAAGAAAAGTCTTGGAAGTTCTATTTCCCTCCCGCCTCCCTACCCTCTCACATTCCCTCCTCCTTCAAATTCTGCCCCCCTCTCCATCCTCCCCTCTCTCACAGTCCCTCCCCCCCCTTGGAAATCCATCCCCATCTCTTATGGTCCCTCCTCCCCCTCTCCCGCCTCCCCACACTCTTTTTGAAGTGGAATTTGGGTCAACAACATCAATATCTACAACTTTCCATCAACGATGTATCCTTCAGCTGCCCCTTGGAGTCGCGGGCACAGGTCTCCATCCAGTGCCTTATGCAATTACTATGACATATACCTTTTAATCCCAATTTTTGTGTGTCATTTTCGGGTTCAACAGTCATAGTTGATCTTGTAAAGCGATTCATCGATCAAGGCAGTGAAGATAGTCTACTACCTTGAAGATAGCCTTTTGTATCATATTCTAATACGTAGAGTTCTTGTTGCAAAGGAGATATGAGACTGAAAATATTCATTGCCCTGTAGTGAATCAAACAGATTTCTGGTTTTAAGTTTTTAGTATTTTTGGTGCCCAATGGAATTTAAAATTTTGAAACAAAGTTTAGGGAGGTGGTCAAATTGCATGGCCCATGGAGGTCATGCGGGAGATGAGCAAGCTTCATAGGGGTTATGGGTCTCGATTCCATCGAATAGTTGTTAGACTAAATTATATATTCTATTTGATTATGAAGTTACTAACATAAAATCTCATTTTGTTGCCAAAACTCTGTTTGGCCTTGAAGACGATCAAACAGAGTTCAACTTTGCATTATTTCATAAAAAATATTTATGCATTCTTGTGATGGTCGATTAAATTTGAAACCTTTAGATTTTAGCCTTGTGTAAATAAACCATGCATTTGAGTTTATGTGGCATATGACAGAGCTTGAAAGTCAAAAAGTTGGACTAGAATACCTATCGCAAAACCTAGTTAATTCAAAATGGTGATGATAATTGCAGTGAACAATATGCTTATATGACCATTGTTGTGCACGTACATTGGATGCACTACTTGTCTTTATTTGAGTACTTTAGACTATTATTTAATTCAGTACCTTAGGCTAGTTTCCCTTGAATCAGTCGTAGAACGGCATTATTATTATTATAATTGAAATGGTTAAGGCGTGCTAGTGGGCCATGACATGGCTGGGCCTACTAGCGACACAGGTCCCGAGGATGGGGGTCTTCCTCCTTGGGGTGGCATGATGAATCTCAGTTAGTTCTTGTTAATTTATTACTTTTCCTTCCTCTCTCTCTTGCGTAGAACGTCCTGTACTGATTGTGCCTAATCCGGGCACATCATTGGTATCGGAGCTCTATCGATCCCCGACCATGGCAAGAGGGAAACAAGTGGCTGTCGCTCCTGAATCTCAGCCTACAAAGGAGATGGAGGTTTCAGTGGACAGTTCCTTACCCGCTTCCACGGTCGTCCCGGCTACTGTGGAGGAGACCACGCTCAAACAACTCGTCACCATGGTGCAGGTATTGACCACCAGAGTGGACAAATTAACGTCCAACCAGGCAGCACCTTCAGTCGACAATGGCGTCTGGACCCAGGAAGCCATTATGGAACGGGGGGATTCTTCTCAAGGACAGAACGGACACACCCCTATTCCTAGGGCTACAACGAAGAGGGAGACGCAGCAGTCCCATGTTCCCCTAACCGTTGGACCAACAGAAGTGCCTGTGGAAGGGGGACGCTAGGCCTGGGTTTCGTGAGGCCCGCCAAGTGTTTGGGCAAATGCCTCTATGATATCACCATTCACTATTGGTCTCTTGGCCATGCCAAACAGGGAGGTACGTCATCCTTACACCCCCTGTACGCTGGGCAGGCTGCCCCAACTGTTGATGGGGGACGTTCGGCCTGGCCACCATGAGGCGCGCCCGGTGTTCGGCCGAATGCCCCAATGGTACCTCCTCCTTGAAACTTGCTTCCGAAGATGGACGAAGATTGGGATGACCTTCAAGGCCCTCATGGTGGTCCTCGGGGAGGAGCGGAACCCCATTTGGCCCGCCTTCAGTTCCTACGCTACAATGGGGACGACGACCCAGTTGAATGGTTGTACAAGGTAGAGAAGTTTTTTGCCTACCAGGGGACACATTCAAAGGCTGAACGACTGTGCATAGCAGCCTTCCACCTAGACGGAGATGCTTCGGTATGGTTCTAGAGCTTCGAGAAGGAGGTGCACTACCCCACTTGGGCCGCCTTTTCCGATGAATTATGCATCCAGTTTGGCCCGAATGAGTTCCAAGACTTCAACAAGATGCTCTCTTCTCTGCGACAGACATCCACCGTCAGAGCCTATTATACGGAGTTCATGAAGGTGGCCAACCAACTACCTGATTGGCCAGTGGCAGCCTTGGTGGGGACATTCAAGAGAGGGCTCAAACCAGAGATTTCTGAGGAGATGCGACATTTTCCTTGTGCTAACATGCGGGATGTGGTGTGTCACGCACGTATCGAAGAAGAGAAACTGAACCGCCAATGGCGTGGGGTCGGCTTGGCACCCTTCTTTGGCCTACTGGACTTGCTTCCCCGCTCGCTGTTCCAGCCAACAATCCAGCTATTGGCCGCCTTGGCCAACAAAACCCCCTATCCGGCCCGATTGTCCGCCATCTTACTCCTGCCCAGATGGAGGAACGCCGTGCAAAGGGGCTTTATTTTTGCTGTGATGAGAAGTTCGTTCCGGGGCATCGTTGTTCCATCATGGGTAGTCTGTTGGTGGAGGAGGTTGATGACGACAGGGAGGTGGCGGATGGGTACTAACTCAGTCCACTATGATGAGACACTACCAAAGATTTTTGTCCATGCCTTCTCCGGGGCATTCACTCAGCGCACAATGCGCATACAGGGTTATCTCAAGCGGTAATAGGTGGCCATTCTGATTGACAGTGGGTCTATTCACAACTTCATCAATGACAAAGTCGCCCAGCGCCTAGGCTGCTTCGTATCCAACTCGGCACCCTTCGATGTCTTGATCGGTGACGACAAGCACCTCCAGAGCGCAGGCATTTGTACTCAGGTAGCGCTCTCCATTCAAGGCCATACATTCGTGATAGATCTTTTTTTGCTGCCCACAAAAGGGGCAGGCGTGGTGCTAGGGGTGCAGTGGCTCCAGGAGCTTGGGGATGTTATCTGGAACTTTAAGGACCTGGTGATGGATTTCGCATTGCACGGACAGCGGGTACATCTCCAAGGCTCTCAGCTTGGCACTCTTCTTTCTGCTCAGGCAACGGGGTCCTTCTTCAGGTTTGCATCGCAAGGATTCCTCCTCCAGTAGTGGGCGTCAGTGGATGTGGTTCAGGAAGACCTGCCGCAGGAACTCCTTGACCTCTTGGTAGCGTATGGCACGGTGTTTGCTGAACCAAAAGGCCTTCCTCCGGTGCAGGCTCATGACCATTCTATTCCTATTATTCCAGGTGCTACTCCAGCTAATGTCCATCCTTATCGCTATCCATACATTCAAAAGGCTAAGATCGAGCGTCTGGTGGCGGACATGCTTTCTTCGGGTATCATTCGGCCTAGTACGAGCGCCTTTTCTTCCCCAGTGTTACTGGTCCGTAAGAAGGATGGTACTTGGCGATTCTATGTTGAATACCGGGCGCTGAATGCTATCACAGTGAAGGACAAATATCCTATACCAGTGGTGGAGGAACTGTTGGATGAACTGTTTGGTGCTACCATCTTTAGCAAGCTTGACCTTCATTCAGGTTATCATCAGATCCGTATGCAGCCCACCGATGTGCACAAGACCGCCTTCCGCACTCATGATGGTCATTTCGAGTTCTTGGTGATGACGTTCGGCCTCACGAATGCCCCCTCTACATTTCAGAGCCTTATGAATGACCTCTTTCGGCCCTTCCTCCGCCGCTTCATCTTGGTTTTCTTCGATGATATCCTCGTCTATAGCAAGTCGTGGGGCGACCGCCTGGAGCACCTCAGGTCTGTCTTTGATATCCTACACGCTCACTCCTTATTTCTTAAACGCTTGAAGTGTTCGTTTGGCAGTCCATAGGTTGAATACTTGAGTCATATCATCTCTCGCGATGGTGTGGCTATAGACCCCTCTAAGGTGACCACCATGCTGTCCTAGCCAGCTCCTACTTGCGTCCGGGCGTTGTGAGGCTTTCTTGGCCTAACTGGTTATTATCGGCATTTTATCCACCGCCATGGCGAGATTGCGCGCCCCCTTACTCAGTTGTTACAGAAAGACGTCTTTCATTGGTCGGACACTGCCCAGACCGCCTTTGAGGAGTTGAAGCAAGCGATAGCAACCGCCCCTATTTTGATTCTCCCTGATTTTAGTCGGCCATTCATGATAGAGACCGATGCTTCGGATGCCGGCCTAGGGGCGGTACTACTCCAGGAGAGCGTCCCATTGCCTACTTCAGCAAGGCTTTGGCTGGCCGCTCCCTGTCCCTCTCTATCTACGAGAAAGAGATGCTCGCCATTGTCCTCGCTGTCGACAAGTGGCGCCCTTATTTGCTTGGCCGGCGGTTTCTCATCCACATTGACCATCAGCCGCTCAAGTATTTTCTCGAACTGTGGGTGTCCACGCCCGCCCAACAGTGGTGGGTCAGTAAACTCTTGGGTTATGACTATGAGGTGGTGTACAAGAAGGGGTCTGACAACACTGTGGCTGATGTGCTATCTCGCCGCACCAACCCAGGTTCGTGTTTGGCCATTTCCAGTCTAGTTTATCCTTTGCTTGATGAATTAAAGCAGGCATATCACGATGATTCCCCAACCTCCACTATGATTGCAGCCCTTCAGACTGACCCATCAGCGCATCCTGGCTTTGCATGGAAGGATGGCCTTCTCTTCTGGAAGGACCGTCTTTGGGTGCCTGCGGTTACCGACCTGCGCCAGCGTCTCATAGCTCACTTCCATGCCTCTCTCTTGGCGGATCAAGAGGGTGCGCTTCACACCTATAAGTGGGTCAGTCAGAGCTTCTTGTGGCAGGGTGTCCGACGTGCAGTGACTGCTTATGTGGCCACTTGCGTGCCAAGTAAGCCACCACCTCTCCTGCCAGGTTACTTCAGCCCTTGCCCATTCCGGATCAGGTTTGGGACGATGTTTCTATGGAATTTGTGGAGGCATTACCGTTGGTTCAGGGCAAATCGGTGATCATGGTGGTGGTGGATCAGCTGTCCAAGTACACCCATTTTAGTGCTTTGGGTCATCCCTACACCGCCAAGTCTGTGGCCGAACTCTACGTTCACGATGTGGCCAAATTGCACGGTATGCCTCGCGCTATCGTCTCTGATCTGACAGGATTTTTATCTCTCAGTTTTGGCAGGAGTTCTTCACTCTACAAGGCACTTCCTTGCACATGAGTACCGCCTATCATCCGCAGACAGATGGGCAGACTGAGGTTGTTAATTGCTGTTGGGAGTAGTACCTGTGCTATTTTACTATGTCCCAGCCTCGCCGCTAGCTTCTACTTCTGCCATGGGCCGAGTGGTCTTATAATACTGCTTATCATGCTTGCGCCAGATTTACTCCTTTTGAGGTACTTTATGGGCGGCCACCTCCTACCGTGCTCTCTTATGTTCCCCAGCGCTCCTCGGTGGCCGAAGTTGACTATATGCTCCAAACTTGAGATGAGGTTCTTCGCCAGCTTAAGGCGAACCTATCTGCAGCTCAAAATAGAATGAAGCAGATCTATGATAGCCATCACACCGAGCGCGAGTTTGCTGTGGGGGACTTGGTTTATGTCTCTGTTCTTCCTCAATGCCAGACTTTCTTATTTCAGCCTGAGCACTCCAAGCTTGCCCCCCAATTTCATGGGCCCTATGTTGTTGAAGCACGCGTCGGGTCAGTTGCCTACCGCCTCACTCTGTCGCCGGGTTCGATGGTCCACCCTATTTTTCATGTTTCCAGGCTGCGCCATTGCATCGGTGACCCCTCTCTGGCCACGGATGCTCCACCACTTCCATTGATGGGTTCTGTGGTCTCTTTTGACCCTACTCTAGCAGCGCTGCTTGATAAGCGTCGTGTTCACCGTTCCGGGTGTATTATTACTGAAGTGTTGATCTCATGGCACGGGCAATCTCTAGAGGATGTTACATGGCTACCTGAGGATGAGTTCATATCTCGTTACCCTTCTTGGTCGCCTTGAGGACAAGGCTTGTGCGGAAGCGTGGTGGAGTGTTGTGCACGTACACTGGATGCACTACTTGTCTTTATTTGAGTACTTTAGACTATTATTTAATTCAGTACCTTAGGCTAGTTTCCCTTGAATCAGCCATAGAATGACATTATTATTATTGTAATCGAACTGGTTATGGCGCTCTAGTGGGCCATGACATGGCTGGGCCCACTAGCGACACGGGTCCTGAGGATGGGGGCACGATTCCCCATAAAGGGGTCGTCTTCCTCCTTGGGGCAGCATGATGAATCTCAGTTAGTTCTTGTTAATTTATTACTTTTCCTTCCTCTCTCTCCTGCATAGAACGTCTTGTACCGATTGTGCCTACACTGGGCACATCAACCATATTTTTAAAATCTTTGGTAACCTTGAAGTTTGTTTCATACATGCATTTCATTTTGCTATTTTTAGCATGTTGTTACCTAAATATATCATTGTTGGCTCTCTTACAGGAGGTTAGGCGTTAGTCATATAAGATTTCTTATGGTATTTTACAATCCAATGATAGCAAATGAAGATTTCCATTACCATATTCTAAATATAGTGTTAGTGAATTAGGCTTCACAATTCGAAACGCATAATCTAGACATAGTCAAAAAATACAAAATTTAAAGTGAATTGCATTTGGGGACATAGTTATCTTGTGAACTCCTCAATTGCACCATCTGCTTGCCTCCACTGTAAGTGTGGGGAAATCTCTGTGTTGAAAACTTTACTTAACTAGTGTTTGAGTCTTACAGTAGTTTTCAACCTTAATATGACCTTATTCTGTTAACCAATATGTTATGCAGTAGTTCTCTAAATTGTTTGATCTGCACGTCTTCCCTTACCTGTTGGGTGCTTTCAATGATTTGAGTGTCTTTAGGTTCGCAACTTTCCATGCTTTTGTCCTAAATTGTTAAGACTTTGTAATGTGCTGGGTATACATCGTATGTGGTTCTGTTTAACTGCATAGAAGTTCTTTACAGCAAGGTAACTGGTGAGTATATTTCATGTCCCTGCTCAGACATATTTATGCTCTGTTCCTATGTCAGTTTCTAGTTTGGATTCCATAGCCATGTGAATACAGTATAAAATGGTAAGCTGAGTTTTGCATTAGTCTTGATATTGAAAGTTTGGTTAAACTGCATGAAATTTCAAATGTATGTATTAAATTATAGGAAGAAAACAAGATGTTTTGCTTCAAAATAAAACCATGAACCAGAGGAGTAGATTACATGTAGATTCATTTTGCCGATCTTGATCACTTGGAGACTCTCAAAGGCAAATGAAAGAGCTTCCAGTGATGCAGATGGGTCTGGGCTGAGGCCCTGCGTGAGGTGTAGATCACTTGTTCAGTCTCCAGGGTTCAATGTGTATTGGCCCTTCCCTAACCCCAGCTGAAGTGCTAATTGCTATTTATCGAATTGATCTTGAGAGGGAGGGGATAGTGTTGAATAAGACGCGTTGCTTATGTGGGACACTTACTTGGGATGATTTATGAAAAAACAATGGATGGATTTTCCAATTTTTTTGTAATTTTAGATTAGAATAAATGTAACATTTTCATGTCATTGATGCATGTTCTGCTTGTTTTGAGCAATGTCAAGTATTTACCCAGCAAGTCTTTTCTAAGGCTTTGAACCAATTGGTAAGTTTTTGTGAGGAACATGTTCTAATGGTTTTGTTTGTATTGGGATATTTTTTGTGCTTATAGAGAAACTATTAGATATACTATCTTGATTTCAGGTTGAACAAATCCCTCTTCCTTTACTCTTCATGCGCACAATGATTCAAGCAATTGGTGTTTTTCTTGCACTAGTGAGCATTTTGTGGAATTTTGGTTACTTTTATTCTTTTGTTGTAACTTTTTTCTCATCATTGACACAATTATATCATATTATATGTTGTTTTTTATGCAGCAGATGGATTTTATAATGAAAATCCTCTCTTGCCTTGTAAGCAAGCAAGTAGTGCTTCTTCATGTTTGAGCACAATTTTGTGATTTGTGTCATTTTCGGGCTCAACAATGATAGACTAACCAAGAAAGTGATTCATCGATCAGGGTAGTGAAGATAGCCTTTGTATCATATTTTGATAGGTTGAGTTCTTGTTGGAAAGGAGATAGAGAAGTTTTTATTCCAGTGGCTAGAGAAGTTTCTATTAGCAATTTTATCAACAATACATAAGTCTTTAAAGGGAGAAATCACTGATTTTTGGTTGTCATGAGCAAGTGCTATTTACAATGTCTTTGTTCTGTATAGAAGAATTACCCTCTTAGTATATATTTTTTTAAATAAACTTGCCTATGAGTGTTTTTTGCAGTATCTAGGTTTTCTTAATTAGGCACTGAGAAAAAATTGAAGGTGTGGGCATGGAACTTTTTTTATGAACCTTCTTGTGCAGGTGATGTTGATTCCCATGTTATGAGAATCTATATGATAAACGATAAAAGAAGCAACTCCCTCATAAGAAAAAATCCATATGAATTATTTGGCTGGATGTAATGCATACCCAGTGGTTTGTTAATTACATAGCTGTGGGAAATATAGTCCGTGAAGGTATAACAATCTCGGTGGGTTTTTTTTTATCTAAAGCATTCTTCAAAATTGACATCTAACAACAAAAAGGTTTGCATTGGACCAAAAAAAAGGTTTGCATTCTACAATACCCTAGAGGCAAAAGTGCCAAAATTTTCAATTCAACCCTAAATATTTTACACTAAGAACAACAAAAACTCAGGTTTTGAAAGTAACAAAATATACATATGTTAAGATCACCAACCAATGTCTAACAAGAAGGTTGCATAATAACTCAGGAGGTTAAGTTGTGCATGTGGTTCCCATTTCCACAAGAAAAATAATAGAAGAAAATAAAATACGAGTGAGAAAAGTTGTGGATACACAAGTGAACTTCTATAAGGGCTGCATTGTTTTCTTTCTCAAGTTGTGCTGCAACATTGTCAAAGAGCTTTCTCCGACCTTCCTCAATTCGCCTCTAAATTGAACTTAGCCATGACTCCATAAATTAGGCAAAGATTGCCTTGCCAATAGTCTTTAAATTCTCCCATATTCTCTGAAGATATTTTTGAAGAAATAACTTTAAAAAATAACGAGATTGGTAGACTATGGCAAATACCCGATTCCACTAGCATATTAATTTTCACCATATAGAAAGAACTGGGCACTTCAGCCGATGAAGCCATACAATGCGTTATTATTGAAAGTCAATAGCCTTCAAAGAACTAAATGTCACTCATTTCTCAAATGGATATTTGTTAATTTAGCTTCTACACAAGCTATTAGCTCCAGGTTTACTTGTAAATTTTTTGTCTCAGGAATCTATCTAATTTTCACTTGAAAGAAAAACAACAAATATCCTGTGATGCATGTAATAATATAGAATGTACCTTTTCATTTCTTTCTCTTCCTTTTGCAATTTATCAAGTGCATTTTTCCGGTCCACTGACACAATGTTTGAACTTCACAACTTGTGCAAAGGAGATTTTGAGATGCTCCTACTTTTATGTCGCTTGTGTCTCTTTGGTGTCCGGGAATGACTTCTACGTCATCAAGGAGATGGTGATTTGCTTTTCCATCATCGAGGGGAGACAGAATGAATTTTTTGCCTGCTTAAAAATAAATTATGTACATGTCTATATGTATGTCTCTCTCAGGGCATGCTTATAGAATATTCCCCTTAGTTATAGGTTTACATTAATGTAGTACGACATATACTCATGCAGCTTTTTGTAATCTAGTTTTTATCATGTGTTTTTTTTAAGAGATAAGAGAATATGAAGAAAAAAATTACTTGGGAAGCATCAGCTAGCATTAATCAATATATTAAGTTGCTTAGATGGAATATCTATGATCAATGCCATCTAGTAGCACATAACCATATGAGAACATGAACTTTATGTCTTTAGATCACTGATGTCCCAACTCCCATAACCTTGCCTAGAATATTAAAAAAGAATAAAAATAAAAATACAAAATAAAGCTAATGACGTAAAATGTAGAGTAATGACACAAAATTACACTACCAACATTTTTGAAGAAAATAAAAAAAAAAATTGCAACCCGACTCAAGACTGTTCTTTAGCAAAAGAAAGAGAGAGAGAATGCAAAAAACCACTCGTTAGTGGTATACTGTATGTTTACAATAACAATTTGCTACTAAGGCAGTCGTTAAGAGGTAAAGGCTTTTTGTTTTGGTAGTGATTTATTGCATTAACACCATGTTTGATGTTGTTAGTCATGCTTCATCATGATTAATAGTTATATGACTTGATTCTTCTCTTTGAGAGATTTTGATGTTGTTTTTGCATGCTTTTATATGAGTTTAATTAGGTTTTCCATAATTAAGGGTTTAGAATTGATTACATGAAGCATTATGATTATTAATTGCAATGATTTTTAGTTAAAAATCCCAGTTTTCCTTATTTTTGTTTGTAGTAATTAATTGCTCAAGCAAGTTGATCGATCACCAAAGTTATTATTTTTTGCATTTTGCGAACTGTGGAATAGATAGATCGTTCCTAAGGACCAAATGATTGATCGACCTAAACTATTATTTTGCTTATTTTAGCCACCAATCGATCGGTAGAGCATCTGATTGATCAACAGAGTACATTTTTGCCTATAAGAGTGTTTCAAAGTCAATTTTTCATACTTTTGACAGGTTTTTTGCACATAGCTAGCCAAGCATTGATGATGTATAATAGGGTTGCTTACGTATACATGTATATAATGTTATCCTAATAAATTCATGTTACATGGATCATGTTTAAGTTTATATAATCATAGTTGCCAGATTATACTTAACACAATATAATATAATTACTTATGTTTGCATATGAAATCATGTTTCATGTTCCATGCATCATGGAAATAGATTCTGAACTATGCTTAATCATGATTAGCTGTTGCTTTCTATAGTTTTCTGAATTAGCAGTATCGGGTTTTGAATAAATCAAATTTTCATTTGAAAGGGTGGGGTTTTTTTGGATCGAAAGGCTAGGGTTTTTCATTCTGAAAGGGTGGGTCTTTCCTCCCCGGATCGAGATGATTGAGATATACTATTAAGACTTCTAGAGTGGGCGCAACATTTGTCATGTTTGTGTGCACCTACTTGACCAAGAATTTTTGGCATTGCCAATTTGGAATGCTAGGTTCATGCATTAGGTATCAGTATCAGGTAATAATATTTTTTTAACTTTGATTTTTATTATTTTGTGACTCATTTTGTATGCAATTGATAGATTATTTACACTAGTATTGTTGTGTAAGGTTTTTGGATGCACTTCTTAGATTGATTTACAGTAAGGATTTGTTATGAATCTTGAAATATACATTATGGTGTTAATGTAAGCTTGTTATATTTCAAAACCTTACTGGGCTATGCTCATCCCTTGACATTGTTTTATTTTGTGAATCCTTTGAGAATTCCCTACATGATGGCATCAAGCAAGTCCTTAGGAAGATTTATGTAACACCTGAGAATTTTCTAAATTCCTTTACTTGGCCATGTGGATATAAGTGAGTTTAACCTTTTGATGTTCTTGGTATAATAACATCCTTTATACATTAAGTTTGGATATGAAATTTTATTATTAAATAGTAGACAAAAAGAGCTTTGTATATCTTATAAGAGTGCTCAAATTAAAGCTTAGATGAGGAAGTTATGATAGATGAAACATCAAGGAAGTTTTGGAGTACATGTAGAAAAAAGTGAATTTAACCTTTGGTCATTCTAAGTATAATAACTTATTTTGTGGGTTGAGTTTAAGTGTAAAACTTTAAAGATACAAATTAGACACTTGTAGATCCGATCATTGATCATTCTTAAGATTATAACATTTTTTACAAGATTATTTTTTATTTAAAATTTTGAGGATAGAAAGTAGACAAAAATATCTTCATAACACCATTAATAATGCATTAATCAGAGTCTGTATGAGGAAGTTATGGTCATCTAAAGTTAAGACTTGGTGCAGTCAAAAGTTATTGTCAATGAGTTCATAGACGTGTTGTCCACTTAGGTCCATGAGCCCCTGTGAACCTTAGCTTTATGGTGTGGATAAAGCGGGTATACCTCAAAATACTTGAAGCCATTGGTGATTAGTTTATGGTTTAATGAGGTGAGGTTGTACTTCTAAGCATGGCTATCATGTTATAGAGATGCTTATGGCTTACACTTATGGAGAAAGATACTCCTAAGTGAGGTCACGTTATGATTGTGAAATGCATTTGTAAATGTTATGCTTATTCCACTTATGTGTGTTGATGATGATGTTGCTATTGGTTATGATAGTTGTTGATTTTGTGATGATATAATATAATAATGTACATTGCTATTACATAATATTTATTTAGCTATCCCACTAGGTATATTTGTATACTCAGCATTCATATGATGTAGGCTCCTTGTAGAGTTAAAGTTACTTTAAGACTTTAGATGTATAACAAGGACAATGTTGCGAGGCCATTTGACATGTTTAATGTCTCATTCCTTTAGGTAGATGACTTTAGGCATGTGAGTGCTAATATGTTTGTATTTGTGCATATCAAAATATTCATACATGTACTCAATCAAGACCTTGTGTGATTTAATATATGATTTAACTTGGATCATTATTGTACTTTGATTTAGTACTCGTATGTTTAAAAAATTATTTACTCATACCCCAAGATAACTTGTCGAATGTTTAACAAAAAGTTTTGAAAAATTTATTGCTACTTTATTTATAAAAGTGAGTAAAAATTTTGTGGCGTAATAATTTATACTGCAAGCAAGGCTAGAATTACATAGATGTTGAGGGTGGGATAGTTTTCTCCTAAAAGATAGTTAGAAATGAATAAATTGAAGAAACTTTGAAAGAAACTTCATAGTACATTGATATTAGTTTCTTTTCATTTTTGGTAGATTTCTTTTATATTTTAAAGGCATATGCTTATGCTATTGCACAAGGATCTTGTATAAGAATGTTTAGTCTTAGCTATAATGAAAGTATTTCAATTCCTTTTTATATTATCTGGATTGTTTTTAAACTAAGCAATGACTTAGCAATGTATTTTGATTTAATCAGGCTTGTTTTAAAAGCTATCGCTCCCTCTCTGCGTGATAGTATGAACTTCAATTAGTTGTATATCTAAATATTAGCAAATGGGTTATCGAGGGAGACTCTAAGACAATAATCAATGCCATTATGGTTATGAAGGAGTCTTGACCATGGTATACGGGAGGAATTATCCATAAGACCCAACATTATCTATCCAAACTAGCTGATTATCGAATGATGCATTATTTTTGACCAGCAGATACTCTAGTGAATCATGCCATTGACCAGTATTTTGTTATTGGGTTCATTAGGCATCTCTGATTCCAAAGAATGTGTTATAGGGAAATATTTTCTATGCTCCCTATTTACCAATGTACTCAATATAAGAAACATATAGGAGCCCTTTATCTTTTAAGATAAAATTGATGATGCTCTAACTAATGCTAGTATATGCGTTATCGATTTTAAATATCAAAATATATTTCTTTGCACTAAGCTAATTGGGGATTATTAAACATACTATTGATTATAATATATTTTTTATGCTCCTTATTTAATATGAACCGAGCATAAAGAATGCCAAGAAGCTATCGGATTTTAAGATCAATGGTACACACATTAATACATATTATTTATACTAATGTGCACTATTATATATATCACCGATAATATTTATATTAATATATGGACCACTAATTTTAAAATTTAATGGCTCCTTAGCGTTCTTTCTACTCGGCTCACGGTAAGAGTCGAACAACGAAAACTCTTCCGAAAACGCTTCCCTCGTTCCATACCCGACTCGGCTCGGCTGGTAACACTTCCCCCACAGTGCTCTATAACCCCTCCCAAAACCCTCTCATGCTTGCCCTTCTCCAATCCCTGCCCTGCCATGGGCCCATCTCCGTGCTCGCCCTTTATCCACCTCCTCCGCCACCGCCCTCCTCCCGACTGCCGGATTCTTCACTTCAGCCTCCCCTTCCTCCGCTTTATGGGCGGCGGGCCCCGGACCTTCCCGGGCGGGCTCAACAAGTGGCAGTGGAAGCGCCTACACGAGAAGAAGGCGAGGGAGAAGGAGCGGAAGCTTCTCGACCACGAGCGGCAGCTCTACCAGGCTCGTCTTCGCTCCCATATTCGTGCCAAGCTCGTTGGTGTCCCGGACCAGCCGCCGTCGGAAGACCAGTTCGGCCCGATGTCTGCCAAGGACCAGGTGAAGGCGCTGGCGGACCGGTTCATGAAGCCGGGGGCGGAGGATCTGTGGAATGAGGACGACGGCCCCTTGAAAGAACCACCACGGCCGCAGCCGTCATTGATGAGAATTCAGGGAACGCAAACAGATAGGCCAAGTCTTCCCGATATTGATTTGCGGAAGCTGGTGTCAAACAGGAGTAATGCCGGTGTTAATTTGGGTTCAAATGGATCGATTGATTTGGCTAGTCGGAAGTATTATTCGACCGAATGTGAAAATAGTGATCTTGGCATGAAATTCAGTTTGAGGAAAGTTGGCTACGTGGGAAATGTGAATGCATATCAATCCGTTGGAACTGTTATTCGTAGAAAATTTTCGTCCGTGAGTATTACTGAAGGATCTGTATGCGGTCAGTCTACATTGAAGCTGCATGTATGTGATTATTGGATCCCTTTTCATTCGAGGAGATTTGTGTTGAGTAGGCTTGTCTCATATTCTTGTGTCAATTTGAAAAGAGATAGGTGTTACTCAGCGGAATCTGGTGGGGGTTTTAGGTCGAAGTACAGAGTCAGGATGGTACGGGATTCTTCCAGTGATGATGATGAGTTAGGACCTGAGGATATGGATGCTGGAGATTCGGGGAGAGAACTTGGTTCGAGGAGGAGAAGTGTGAAGGAGATGATGAGTAGTGCTGCATTGATGAAGCATGACCCAAAGAAGGAAAGGCGGGTGACTCGGCGGTATTATGAAGAAGAAGATCTGTCGGCAGAAGTTTGCCGGATAAGGGATGAGTTTAAGATGAGGGATTCAGTTGTGAAAAAAGAAAGACATATGTGGGAAGATGAACCATTACTCAGCGACAAAAGGTATGCTATGTTCTTCCGACAATTGTCTGTTTGTTCGACCATTGTTGCTTCCTATGTAAATAAATGAAGGGTGAACATGCAACTTTCTCATGGCTCAGAAATGTCACTAGGTAGAAATAATCTTTTAAGTTTCAGTAATAAATTGTTCATGTTAAACTAATTACACATGGACAGCTACATTTCGCCTTGCTTTGTTTGGTTTTCTGAGAACACAATAGATCCGTGGTTGGGTCTGCAATTAGAGATTTATATTATGTCAGTGGCTAGTTTTTTAAGTTTGTTTTTAATTTTCTGTTTGCAGTATGCATTGATTAATCAATATAGGGATAATGTTGTCCACGTGGTTTCCTATTAATTGAGATAGATGTGCTTAAAGAAGTGAGTTTTATGTTTGCGTAGAACTTATATGAAACATTATGTGAAATTATTGGGTTACTTTGGCATCTACTTTAGACTGCCTAGAGTTATGGAGGTTTAAGAAGATCTAACAGAACTATACGTTTAGCACTTTCTCTTCTCTCAGTCTAATTTTTCTGATAAATTCTGAAGAATATTCTGGATTTTACTATAATAATGTTGTCCACATCTTTTCCTATCAGTTGAGATAAATTTTCTTAAAGAAGTGAGTTTGTTATTTGTGTCGAAATTACATGAAACATTAAGAGAAATTATTGGGTTCCCTTGGCATTTACTTTAGACAGCCTAGAGCTATGGAAACTTAAGAAGTTCTAATAGAACTACGATTTTGGCTCTTTCTCTGCTCTCAGTCTGTATTTTCTGATAAATTCTGAAGAATATTCTGGATTTTACTATTTTGGGACTATTATTGTGTGTAGAGCTATTGTAATTTTTATCTGTTGTTTTGCAAATTTACGTTCTGTGTCTTTCCATTTATTAGGTTTGATGATTGCAATATTTCTCCATTGACAGTCAAAGCACTCTCTTCAGCTGGATACATACAGATGACCAAGGTACAAGATGCCACTATTTCTGCTTGTCTTGAAGGTATGTTGGTTAATATTAGTCCTAACTTGAGCGTTTGTGTGCAAAAATGTCAGTATTTGCATATTCTTTATATCTTCTCTCTTTTAACCTGGCAACTAAGAAAATTTTATATAACAATTGACTTGGATTTAAAAACTGCATTTGACCTTTATATAAAAGTTTATCTGAATAATGTGCTTTGCTTAGGGTCATTTTTGTTGTGACACATTCAAAAATACCTTTCTATATCAATTTTTTAATATGATAGAGCTATATTCTTATAGAAACTAGTAAAGAGCATTGTTTGCTGTTGCAGGAAGAAATTGACCGAGGTTGTGTTTTGTTTATAGGTATCTCTTCATTTCCATATCACTGTCATTGGCGTCATTGTTGGATAATCTATCCATTGGTCTATTTTCATCTGTTAACACAGGCAACTGATTTAATCAGTATTACCTAAGAATTAGGATGAAAGTCTAATCTGTTATGATATCATGCAGCAAACCCAACACTTTTGCATATAGTACTTAAAAAGTGGAGATGATGTACGATACTTTTGAAGATAACTAAAAACCTGGACGTTTATGAGCTTTTAGAAGTATATTAGCAGCTATGCTGCAACTGTGTCAATATTATCTAAATCCTAACGTAATCTGAAACATTGCTGTTTGTTATATAAGTTCCCTACAACTTATATTTCCTTCCCAGTAATATAATGACCTACTGACTCCACCCATTATCACCCTTTCACAAAACCCAACACTACTTTTATAACAAATTAAGAAATATAAAGAAGTAGTAGTAGTAGTAAAAGAAGAAGAAGAAGAAGGCCTTATAAGTATTCTTGACACCAGGACCAGGTCTCCCACAAGACGATGATGACGACTTCAAGCCACATCTAAAATTGCTACTACGTTAACGTGTTCCAATGTTACTATGTGTTATTACTTATTTTATTCTCTCTTCCAACCAACTTCCATATAAATACCACCAGCCTCTCTCTCTCTTGGAGATCCTCCTTCAACTGTCTTGATATCTATAAACCATTTTCTGAGGCCTCGTCATTCAACAAAACCGGAAAGGGCAAGAGGGAAGAAAACATAAAATATAAGCGAAATCAAGGAAAGGAGATTCATGGGCAACTGTCTTAGACACAATAAGCAATTGTCCAGGGATGATCAATGGGATGATGATTGTTGGAGGCTTGCTTATGATCAACTGGACGAGATCTTTATAAAAAGTGGATCCTTCAAGAAAATTGGCAGCCAAAAGATCTTTAGCCACTGATGCTAAAGCAAAGAATGGAATGCAATATTAGCCTCGTTCTTTGTAATTACTCGTGTAGAGAACATCCTACCATTACATATTCAAATAAAAATACAAGAGTTAGAGGAAGAAGAAGAAGCTTACACAGAACTTAGCTTGTTGAATCACTTGAGAAGCTTCAAGAGAAACTATGGAGAGAAGAGGCATAGGGGATTGGTATTTATAGAGGGAGTAGAGAGTTGGAGTCAGAGCTAAATAGAGTAGTTGTGTTTAGAATGGATTCTGTGAATGGCAAAGTAGAGTAGTTGTGTTTAGAATCATCTCTCTTCATTGGCTGGGATTTGTTTTAGAAACATGGGTAATCAAGGTATATTAATAAAATTTTATGGGTAATGTTAGTCAAAAATTTGAAAAATCTATCGTATCTTGTAGCCGCTTTTTAATATAGCACGATATGATATGATATAGGGGCATAAGGGTGCTTCTCCTCCACTCTTTTGGCATCCTCTTTGATTTCCAAATATTGTTAAACAACTTAGTTAACCAAGTTAAGCCAACACCCCCTTTAGTTTTCTTTATCTTTTTTAAGGCAACTCTTACCTCCTCTATTGTAAATTTCCTAAAATAGGTTATATCTTTAATAGAAATGGACCTGATATCATGACCACTTCCATAATCTTCATTCATTGAAATACCATATCTATCTCTCATTAATTTCCTCATATTTTACTAAAACCCTTTGATTTTCACTCTTAATGCACCTAACATGATCCAAGTCCTAACTCCTCTTCTCTCTTAACTTATCTTATATGCCCCTCTCTTTCCTAATCTAGTGTACAAGTCATCAAATGCCTTAAATCTAACTTCACTTGCTACATTTTTAGTCTCTATTGTAACTTTAATATGTATCTCCATACATTTATATTTTTATGACTCTGAGAAGGAACATTTCTTTTTCTTGATTATTTGGATTTTTCCACACTAGCACCATGTTTCCTTCTATAAGTCTCTTCTCCTCCTCACTTGCCCAAGTACTTCTTTTCCCAACTTTTTAATGCAATTAGCCATGTTACCCCACCCCACATTGTTGTTGGTTCCTTATCCAACTTCCAATTTCCTTTCACCCTCAATCTCTCCACAAAGGTATTGAATATCTCACCTTTCAAGTTTCACCACTTGATCCTAGGCTCAACATTGTTATTCCTTTACTTCCTCCATCCTTTCATGCGCACATCTAAAACAAGGACAAAAGTAACCCTTATTCCACTTCAAATTTTCAAACACATGCCATCCCCCACCCCACACTTTTTTCATTTTACTGCAGCCATAACAGTGGCAGGCCTGGGGCGGTGGCCTGGCTGCGGTCAGGGCAGCTGCGGCTTGGCCAGAGCCAGGCCAAACTTGCTGCAGTTGGTCTAGCTGGCTAGGCCAGCTGCAGAAACAATCTGGCGAGCAACCAGACCAGCCGCAGCCATCTGGTCTAGCTGTTGCGGGCCTGGCTGGCGGTAGCTGGCTAGGCCAGCCAGTGTTAATGGGCCGACAACCCATTTTTGATGTAGTCAGGCTAGCCGTGGTGGGTTTGGTCAGCAGCTCGGCTAGGCTGAGGCCAGCTTTTAAAAAAAATTCTAAACCTAGTTGGGGATGGGTGAACCCTAAGGGGTAAAGTTGTTTTTTTTTTTAATAGTAATGGCAAACTAGTAATTAAATAAGGTACTTAAAAAGTTTGCCTTTTGGGGAAAAAGGTTTATTGGGTTTCTTATTTTTGTCAGGGTTTGAAAGGGAATAACACTATCAAATTGGGTTTAGTGGGCTGATTTCTCTAACATTAATTACATATTGCCCTAACACTAGTTTTACCAATATAATTCTATCACTAAATCTCTTGACACCTAGAAGGTTTTCCTTCAAATTAGTTGACTATTTACCTACATAAAGTAGTTTAAAAGCCCTCAACTAGCTCCCTAGCCTTCTCTCCTACAAACTTTGTCTCTTGCAAGCAAGCTTTGTCAACCCTCTTTTTCCTAAGTGTATTCCCTAACTCCATACCTTTATCCTTCAAGGCCCATTGTTCCAAGTTGCTTCATTGATCCTGCACTCCTGAAATAGCTTATGTACCTCGTGTATATCCAATTCAATGTGAGATCCCTTTCTTATTTCTCATTGCAATTGGGCATTGTTGCAATGCATCTCTTCCAAGGGGTGCCCTAGCCAGCCTGTGCCCACTTATCATTGCACCCAGGTTTTGGCACAATGCATCACTTCCGGGTAATGCCCTAGCTCCAGCTAGAATATGTGGTGTAAGATCCAAAGAGATTGACAAAGTTTTTTTAGTCAGCAATCAGCATGCAACCCTCCTTTATCTGGGCTTGGGACCGGCATTGCAAGACACAATGGCAGAGTAATATCAAGGTTTAAGTACCTGTTCATCTTGAAAGTAGAAACACTTCAGACCTGGTGCAGTCAGGTTTCCAGGTAGGATCGCCCCTACTCTGCTTTTCCTTGCATCTGCCCTTTTAGTATTTGCCACTTGTCTCCCAGCCACTTCTGCTCTTTCTCCTCCATTCACATCATCTTCATTTCCATTGCCTCCTCCTTTAGCCATCATGCTGTAATGGGATATACCCATGTTGACCTGTTAATTGTCTGAATTAACTGAATCCAAGTGTCAAACGAGGTTGAAAATTATCGGGGTTTAAGATTTGAGACTTCGAGTGATATGCTCCTTTTTTTGTATGTTGGTTGTATTACTATTAATTGTACTAGTTTAAGAATCGAAGGGTCATTTGAGACATACAAAATTGTATCTTCTTCACAATTTTTTTGTCATGTACGAATGGTGATCTAGAAGAATATGATGATAATTGCCTGTATGATTTTAATTTTGACAAAAACTATTGCATTGAGTTGGCAGGAAAGGATGTATTGGTCAAGGCCAAGTCAGGGACTGGAAAGAGTGCAGCATTTTTGGTACATCATTTGCCATTTCTGTTTCCACCTTTAATTGGTTAACATTTTATATGTTGTCTCTCTTTCATGTTGTAAATTGTTGACCAAAAACAGCTTCCTGCAATTGAAGCAGTTCTGAATGCTTCAGCAAGCAGCATCAATCAAAGAGTTCCACCTATATGCGTTCTCATTTTGTCTCCAACAAGAGAGCTAGCAAGTCAAATTGCTGCAGAGACCAGGGTTTTGCTGCATTACCATAATGGGATTGGCGTCCAAACACTAATTGGAGGCACCCGTTTTAAGGAGGACTTGAGACGCCTTGAATCAGATCCTTGCCAGGTTTACTTCTTTCCTGTAAATACTTAATTATTTTACTGAAAGAAATTGCTTAATTATGGAGGTAACTTTTATGGTATTGACCTGCAAAGAAATGTGAGAACTAACTGATGAATTTTTGCTTGGACAATAGATTACTTGCAAAAAATTCATTTGTATGTCCCATGTCATTTCATGGGACACACAATTGTTATCTGATTGTTTCGTTTCTATTGCAACCTTGGGCAGAACAAACATGTTATCTGATCATTTAAGGTTTTGCTATCTGGGTCTTGTGGATGGTGACAAATCGTTTTATTATGGTCAGATTATTGTGGCAACTCCTGGTAGGTTATTGGATCACATTGAGAACAAATGTGGCATTTCCGTGAGATTGATGGGTTTGAAAGTACTTGTATTGGACGAAGCTGATCACTTACTAGATTTGGGTTTCCGTAAAGATATTGAAAAACTTGTTGATTGCATCCCTCGTCAGAGGCAGACAATGCTTTTTTCTGCAACAATCCCTAAAGAGGTGAATGCTGCTTGTTCTAAATATTTTATCACTATTCTTTCATTAGAGTCATTGGTTTTATACTAGACCATAACTTTCTATATCTCACGCAAGTAATATAAACTCGCTTGCAGGTTAGGCGGATTGCACAGCTTGTTTTGAAAAAAGATCATCTTTATATTGATTTGGTAGGATTGGGATGTCCGGAAACTCATTCCAAGGTAATACTTCCAGTAATACTTTATTGAGGTCATCAATTTTAAGGTTACATGCAACATTATTGTTTGCCTCTGATTTGTCTACACAGCAACATACCTGACAGATGAGTTGAGTCCCATATGTCTGTCGCATGTGATATAGCACTGCTAGATATTTTCCACACATCTGCTTTTTGATGAAAACTTGCAGAATAGCATATTATTAATGTAATCAAAGTAAAAAATTTCTTCTCCTAAAAGGAATGTTGGAGCTATCATAGAATTTCTGTGACAATGCTTTTTGCAGGTGCTACAGTCATATATAATTGCACCACATGACAACCACTTCCATATCCTTTATCATATTTTAAAGGAACACATTCTTCGAGTAATTGACTACAAGGTATGTTTAGCTACTAAGAGGCTAGCTTGGCAAGCTTTCCTTTCTTCATGTGATTTTGTAAGGTGGTGAAGTTTCTTGTCTTGCAGATAATTGTATTTTGTACAACAGCTATGGTAACATCACTTCTTTACCTGCTTCTCCGAGAGTTGAAATTTAATGTGAGGGAAACACATTCAAGAAAAACCCAGATTTTTCGTACTCGTATAACTGATGAGTTCCGTGAATCAACACGATTGATTCTTGTCACCTCAGATGTTTCTGCTCGTGGAATGAATTATCCTGATGTGACTCTTGTGGTTCAGGTAATCTTTCATTTGGTTTTTTGTAATATTAGGTAAATTGTCTCTCTATTCAAGTAGTTGTTTATTTGTAAAAATGTGGTGTTTGTCACCAGCATATGTGCTTAGAATCTACATCTGATAGCTATGGAATATGACAAACGTAAATTCTTTATATGTTGAGTTCTAATAACTTGAGCTATCTATTATCTTATCTTTCTATTATTTTGTTCTGTACCTAGTTAAAACCTTGCTCGATGCACCAAGTAGCTGCTTTAAGGAAGTAAAAATATGAACTCTTGGATGCTCCTTTTAATGCAGAACCACTGTGCCTCCCCCCTTCCATTCATCTCCCATATGATAAATGCTGCTAAGAAAAAGGCTAACTATTAATATCAATTGTTATAGCACTTCCTTGAACTGCAAGCTCCACTAAGCATTACACATGAGTATCCACATGGGAGGCACACACTGAGAAAATACTATGTCTACTGCCTGGAACCTTGGGCTCTGATATTGATAGTTAACCATTTCACGTGAAAGCTTAAGCTATAGGTAGAGGACCAAATATTGGTATCAATTAAACAACCAACCAAAATCAAACCTAACCAACATTAAGATACAACATGCACTGGAGTTTGGGTAGAGGACATTGGACTGTTGAGAAGTAGATGGACACTATTTTTCCGTTTGCCATGGTGGTGATATAAATTTGTAGAGAAAGTAGTTGGTTAAGAATAGTCAAGTTGGAAGGGGGTGATGATTGTTCACTGCAGCAGTGAGAGTATGTTTCATACATTCTATCGGGCGGAGAACATGTGTTATGATTACTAATTAGGACTTTCTTTATATAGTATGACCTAGTTTAGGTTTCCTTTCCAGTGATGTTATGTTTTACTAAAGGTAGGATTCTTATTATTCTTGCTTTCCTAATTTGAATTTGTTTCCTAGTTAGAGAAGGCTGAAGCCTATCAATCATGTGGAGGACCTATCAATCATGTGCTCTTCCATAGTCATTAGTTACGAATTATTGAGCAGTACTTAGTCCAGTTAATTTATCTCTGTCTCTCCGTAACTCTCTTCCCCTTCTCCTTTTCCACGTACTCTCTCCCCTTAACTTCGCCCTTATAACATACGGGTTGCAACAACATGACAATTAGCATCATATAGTTCATGTCACTGTTATTGGCATATCGTTCTTGCTTCAGGTGGTTGACATAGATGATATTGTAGATTTGTTTCTGGAGCTTGTTTCACGAGAGAAGTTTGGGTGGTTACTTCTTCTCACAGGCTTTTTATTATATAATTGGCCATTGGTAGCAATTGGTCGGGAACATTTCTCACACACTCATGGTTGGAGAAAAAAGTCTTTAGGACTATTAGCCCTTGCAGCTAGAACACTACCATAGGACCCCTGCTGTTAGAAACAATTTGACAGCACTCCTACAATGTCGATCACTCAGCTTTTGTAAACCATTCGGTTTTCCCGATGACATTTTTTCAGATTTAAGTCAAAATTCTTGATCTCTTTTTTTCAGCCCCACCAAGATCTCATTGAAACCTGAGATGGCAAACCTTAGGGAGTGTTACACATTATTGTGAACGGTCTTAAGGTTTATATTTAAATGTAGTGAGTACAATTATTTATTTTTACAGGTGGGTATGCCAACTGACAGAGAACAATATATACACCGGCTTGGTAGAACTGGGCGTGAAGGTAAAGAAGGGGAAGGCATTCTTTTACTGGCACCATGGGAGGAATACTTCTTGGATGACATGAAGGATCTTCCACTTCAAAACTCTCCTGCTCCAGAAGTAGACTCTGATCTTAAAAATCAGGTTTTTCTTGATTAAATTCTCTCTCTCTCTCTCTCTCTCTACTTTGAAATCATATTTTAACTGTTTTTTTGTGGTAGATATGTCTGGTCTAAGTTTCACATACGATGTATACTCATTTCATTCCTTAGTATTTGATATCTTTGGGTTTGCTTTAATACAGCTGAATTGAATAGTTTTGCTCATTTTGTTAGTTGTTGGACTGTTGTATAGTTTATCAAAATGTTTTCTCTGGTACGGTACAAGAGAATTTAACAATAACTGAAGGATTAAAAAAGTGGAATGGAAGCAGTAAGAATGTAAAACGAGGGATTAATTGGAACTTCACTGACCCCATGTGTGTTGATTTTTGTTACAGGTAGAAGAGTTAATGGCGGGTATCGATACGAGTGTTAAGGAAGGAGCATATCATGCTTGGCTTGGTTATTACAATTCGATCAGGGAAATAGGACGGGATAAGACCACACTAGTTGAATTAGCTAATCAATTTTGTGGTTCAATTGGCTTGCAGAAGCCTCCTGCTCTATTCAGGAGAACGGCAAACAAGATGGGTTTGAGGGACATCTCTGGTGTTCGTATCAGAAAATAATGAAATATTAATTGATAGAAGAACCAGTTACATCAAGTGAAAATCAATTTGGTGTTTGTGCCGTCTCACACTACTATAAGTGAATTTGCACTTCCAGCAGCTATCCAAATGTTCAACAAGGTTTGTCAGGAGACTCCTTGGGGATGGGAAGAGTAAACTTTGTGCCACATCTCTCAATGCTGTGCTGCATTTAAATAGTCTTAAAGTGGTGCAACCGGCAGAATCATGGTTAGCTGACTCATAATGCGGCAAACTAAGCATACTGAATGGTTATAAAAAAAAAGCATGAAGTGTGACTTCTATTTCAGATTGTGGAGGGCATAGTGGCGCAGGCCAGCTTCTCTGAAATTTGTCTGTAATATTTGGCTGAAACATTGAAATTAACTTCCTAGAAATTTCGGACAATGATATTTGTTTTTAGTCAAAGTTTAATTATAATGAAGATGATTACCCACCTTAAAGTGTTTGAAATTATTTTACATCAGTTCCTCAAACAAACAAGATAGACGTTATATAGAATTCTGTTAGTATGAGCCTGGCGCACCCCCAGATGCACTGTGTGCCTATCAATTTTTTCCTTGTATACAAGTTGGTGACTTCCCTGTTTAAGCCCATTGACATCTTGAAATGGTAAATAAGTTGACTTCGTGTCCGCTGTTTAAAACTACAATTGCCAATTATTTACTGGACGTCCATCCGATGTTCGGGTTGTGCTTGGCCGAATTATTTTGTCAGTTAATATTTGAACAGCTGTAGTGTACATTCTTTTACGAAGGAATTATTTTTAAATGTCATTTTTTTATATTTAAATATTTAATATTTTATATATAATTATGTTAATGTTATATTTGAGTTCTTTTTAAAGTTAATTATTAAATATTTCCTTTGTTTAACATTAATAGCGCTATTTGACTTTTTAACATGAATTAATTTGGTCAATAATAATATTACAAATAAAGAAGATGATATATATGTCTAAAATATTATTATATGTTAAGTTACTTAATTTAGAAATCTCTACCCTAGTTACCTTATTTAGCCAAAGATGTCTAACTCTTTTCTCATTCTCTTGAACCACTTTAACCCTCATCAAATTGTCTAAAAGACTATATTTGTAGACAATGACCGTGTTTATAAAAAAAGAGGCTTTATTTATAGATAAATTGTTAACAAACACAAATATGAACAAGTCTTATCCACTGGCTATTTGGCCAACCATACCTACATCCTTTGTTAATATACTTTATCATCTTGACTTACTTCACACTTTTGTTCTCTTCTACAGCTACATCCTTTGTTAATAATATACATTATCATCTTGACTTACTTCACACTTTTGTTCTCTTCTACAGCTAATATATACTTCCTCCCATAATTGAAAATTGGATTATTTGCAATACTTTAATCTCTATCCCATCCTGTCTGCAGGAATTGAACTTGTTGTCTATTTGTGTTGTGGCTTGTCGCTTGCTACACTTGACACTTTCCTTGATCCTTATTTCCAGTTTAGGTATCCAAATTTCACAAATCAAAGGAAGGATTGGTCCTTGTTTCCGGTTTACCTATCCTTTTCACTGTAAAATGACTAGTTCGAATATTGAATCCAACAGGAAGGGATACACTAGGCTCGACCTTATTCTGTTTATGTTTAAGTAGATAGTGATATGTTAATGCATGAAAATATATAACTAGATAAATTTGTATAAATTGGATTTGTATAGTTCTAAAGATAATACAAACTCAATTTAGTTGTTGTAATATTAATAATCTAATTTGATCTCCATAACTTTTTATGGTGTAACTTTCTCTAGGAATCTAGGAATTTAATGTGATTGTCAAATGTTATACACCCTCCTTCCGGTAATAAATGTATCAATTACAAAACTAAAATGAACTTAGATAATCCAAACACTTATTATGGGACTAAGAGAGTATACTGTACTATTTGAAATTCATATGAACATCGCATATGTATTAAATTTCATATGCCTAAATATAAAATATTTTTATTTATGAATATATATTTCACCTTTGATTAGTTGGTCTAGCATCGGTATGACCAACACTTGTGTAGGGGTAATGAATGCCGATCGAACTTTGAGTTCCATACCATGCATCGCCTCGAGACATCTGAAAGCTAAATGGCTTATGTGCATGTGATGTGTGCCTTCTATATTATACACAAAATTTAAAATTTAACATCCTAATTTTTATTGGTAATTATAAGATTAAAAAAGGATTAACAAATTAATAAACCTTACATCCAATTAGGTCCTCCTCCTTAGTAAATAGCGGCAAACGATCTATGACGTTCATTTGAAGCTACTGTCATAGATAAATTTCCTTCTTCTTCATCGTTTATTGGCATTTGCATATGCCTTTCATTGTTCACATTTTTTTCAGAGCTCCTATGTGAGCTCCTGTGAGAGCTCCTATGTAAACTACTTCGCCTTTTACTAGGCACTCGAGCCTCTTTTTTGAGAAATAAGTTGAAATAAATTATGTGATGCAAGAGGTCAAACATAAAACTCATTCATGCATCATTATTTATACATATTTGTCTCGAATTCGATCCATATGTTGGAATAACACATTTTATAGTGATTTTCCATCTTCTTCGATCCCACCAGCCTTACTAGCTACTTGCATATCATATTCATCATATGTAGACAGTTTCTTAATTAATAATCCTTCCGTACGTCCATCATAGTTAAGTAAAAATCTAATCTACCATCTCTATTCACTTAATTCATTAACAATAGATTAAATTAATATTAGATTAAGTAATTATCTCAAAACTAAGAGGCTAAAATTAGATGAAGCAATTAATATTAGATTAAGCAATTGTCTCAAAACAAAGAGGCTACAATTAGATTAAGCAATTGCCTCACATATCAATGAGCAATAATCATATATTTCTTTACATATTTCTTCTCTTGTCTAACGAAGACAACAAATATTCTCTTACACTTCTTCAAATATTACATCTACCCTATTGTTAAAAATATTAAACTATTACTAACATATAACTACTTCAATTTTAGACAAAGACATACGACTACATCCCTAAATGCACAAATAATTGGCTAACATATCTCATTATAGTAAACACACATAGACAATTGGCCAACATATCTAAATGCACAAATAATTTATTAGAAAATAATAAAAACTCATACCTTTAACATATCTAAATTCCTAATTAACTAAATCCCTAAACTGAAATTAGGGCAGAGGATGGGATCGGCTGACACTGCGGCAGTGGGGCGGCACTCAAATCTGACGACCGGCAGACATAGTGGTGGGACGGACAGTGGGAACTGGAGGTGGGACGGACAGTGGGAACTGGAGGTGGGACTGACGAAGGGAACCGAAGGCGGAGGATGACCTTCTGAAAGAAAACGCGGACATGATCTGGGCAATAGTGCTCAAACATGAACCACGGTGGGGCGAATCGAGCACGAGAGAAAGAAAACACATGGCGCGATTTGGAGCAGAGGAGCGTGTTGTGGATGTGGTAGCTGACGTAGGGAATGACAGCGGCGCAGGGAGACCGGGAAAGGGGAGGGTGGACGGCATGACCATTGGACAGAAAGGGGAGAAGCACAGACAAGATAATCATTCACTAATCAACTTAGGGCGTAGCCCTTACATTTAAATAGGCTAACTAATGGGCTCACTAACAAGCACCTAAAGCCCATTAACATAATTAAGAAAACCCTAACTAATTACCCTATAGTCCTAAATGCCCGTATGACATAATAATATAAATGAAACGCTAATTAACCTAGCACGTGACACCAATGGCAGCCCCAAACACATTCACAACAGAGTGGGTTAAGACGATGGCAATTTTGTCCCTTTAAAGGATGAAATCAACTTAAGCTGATTTCGTCCTTTAAAAGGACGAAATTAGCTTTGGTTAGCTGAATTGCCAAGTGTGGCGATTTCGTCGTTGCCTTAAGGTGAAGTATGAAATCGGGTTAAGTTTATAAATCGATAAGCCGATTTCGTCATTTGAAATGACGAAATCAACTTAAACTTGATTTCGTCATTTCAAAGGACAAAATTATATATATATTTTTAAAAAAACCACGTAGGCGCCAGTTGCTTGGCTGGCGCCTGCATGGCAAAAGCAACACCACTTTAGGAAATATTTTTTAAAGTGGTCCAAATCGGTAAATATTTTTTTAATTATTATTTAAATAATTTTCTCATGATAAAATAAGCAAATGAAATTACAATTGGAATAGGTAACCTACCTGCCCCTTACTTTCTTAGGCTGTGCGATCTAGATAGGCAACCAGTATGCGAGGGACACACATTTGTCTGGTGCATCCATATAACGACCCGTTTTTCGGTTATGCTTAATTGGGGGGGTTAAGGGTAATTTAGTAATTTGAGATTAGTGTTAGGGGGTTTCATTAGGTGAAATCTCTGTCTCCGGGTGGAGCTCGTAGTAACGAGTGTACCAAATCAAAGAACGCACAAAATGAAGGTCGGGAGTGAAAGCTACGGCCTCGAGAAGCGTGCCACATGGGCGGGGTCCATTAAAAAAGAGTGGGATAACCTATCTATGGGTGGTCTTGTTTCAAAGGGCTCATCGATACGAGTCCATCGGTAAGTAGAACGCTCAATTCCGACTTCGGGGTAAGAAGATATCGCGTGTTGAAGTTTATATATTTTTGGATTAAAATAATATAAAAAAATATTATTTTAATCAAGTAAGGACGAGATAGCTGGCGTCAGCCTCGCCGCGTGGTGGGGGGGTGGCTGCGCAAGTGATCGACGTGTGGTGTGTGCGGTTCTGGGGGCATTTCGTACGCTATCGGCTTTTCCCCTATAAATACCAGATCCCGTTTCATTTTCCGGGGGAGTTTTCAGACTCGTTCGGAGTCCATTTTCTTCCGTTCTTGAGGCGTTCCTAGCTAATTCGAGAGTGATCTACGCAATGACATCGTCCATTCCTTGAGTTGGTGCTCCTAAAAGGGAGGAACGACCCGAGGCAAGAGGAGGCTTTGTCCGCCACCCTCCTGCCCCGAGAGTGAGAGAGAGATGGCCCGGTGAGAGAGGAGGCTTCGTCCTCCGTTACCGGGCTAGATCAAGAGAAGTGGCCCGATGTAGGGGAGGCTCCGTTCTCCACCAAAGGGCCACGATGTGTGAAGGACACCCCCGAGTAGGGGAGGTTCTGTCTGCCGCCCATGAGCGTAGAAAACGAGAAGTCTCCGGGAAAGGGGAGAGTTAGTTGGGTCGTCTTTCAGTGCAAGGCAATGGGTCATCTTTCGGTGCAAGGCGATGAACGTATGGAGGCTAGGAGAGGCTCTGTCCGCTGTCTCCGGATTTGAAGGGGAGGACGCTCGGAAACGTGTATCCCGAATACTGCTACCTCGTGAGACATCAGGAGAGTAAGAGTTTCTTACCTCTTATTTTAATTATAGAACGATATGCGCTAATTATGATGTGTGCTATGCTATGCGTATATGCCATGATGTGTGCCATCTCGCTTTAGGTTAGAGAGAGACGGGTTGTGCGTGTGTTTATATCATGATGTGCTATGCTTATATGCCATGATGTGCTTATATGCCATGATGTGTGGCTTTTATGCTATGATGTGTGTGGTCTCGCTCTACGGTAGAGCACGATGTGTGATGTGTGCTTAGTCTCGGCTCAGTGATGGAGCGAGATGTGTGAATGTGATGTATCTGCTCTGGAATAGAGCGAGGCATGTTGTGGTGGTCGTGTGGTGCTCATCTCTATGATAGAGCGAGATATGTGTTGTCGGTGTTTTATCGGGTTTTCGTATAACTCCAATTAAATATTCGGAGATACATATTTTATATGCATGTCTTTTTGGAATGCCGGTTGTGTGTAGTAGCCAATAGGCAGAACTACGTCCGGATCTGATCGTATCAAAGTAACATCGTGGATGTTATCCGATATGTACGTAGGCAACCAACGGCAAAAGAGTAGTTATCGGATCTGATCTAGATATGTACGTGCTACAGAACTTTAGCGTTCCATTGCGCGTAGGCAAGAACTGGCTTAATTATATAATAAAAAAAGTATGTTATACTCCTATATAATCTTTACTTTTTAGTTATAAAAACACTGTCTGCAAATCATCCAACAAAAAAATGTTAATTCTAGCCTCAAAATACACACATACACAAATATCAATACCATAAATATTTTATGTTTAAAAAATAATAAAAAAATAAATTTATAATATTTTTTAAATACTTAATTACTTAAATTTTAAAAAAATTAATATAAAATAATTTTTTTTTATCAAATAGAACTATTAATTTAATTTAAGAAAAAACTTCTTTCACTAAATCTACATACTCAAGTCCCAACCACCGCAGAGTCAGAGCCTCATCAAAAGGCAAAAACAGGTCCAAAGTCCAGACACATGGTAAGACCCATATAAGAACCTTGCCAGATTCTATGTTGTGAACCTTTTCTTTCCCCATACTTCACTGGTTTTTTGGCGATGGAAGTACTTACAGACCTGCAGCAGCTATGGGGGACGTTCAAAGAAGCCATCGTCGCCTACACAGGCCTCTCCCCGGCCACCTTCTTCACCCTCCTCGCAGTGTTGCTGGCCATCTACCATGCGCTCTCTGGGTTCTTTGCGCCTCCGCCCCAGCCGAGGAGGAGGGAAGTCGAAGAGGAGATGGAGCCCCTGCCGCCACCGGTGCAGCTGGGCGAGGTGACGGAGGAGGAGCTGAGGGCCTATGACGGGTCCGACCTGAAAAAGCCCCTCCTTATGGCGATCAAAGGCCAGATCTACGACGTCTCGCAGAGCAGGTTCGTTGGTCCTTTTTGGGTCTTGATTAATTGTTATTGCTGATTCAATCGATTCTCTGTTTTCCCAAAAAAATCATTTTTTCTACTGATCAATCTTTTGAGCTTCCTCAAGTTTGCAGCTTTATGCCTTTTGTGCGGCTTTGAATATGCTGATTTCCAATAATATGTAGTTCTGAGAATCTTAGCGTTTTCTATATTTACATGTCTTTTGATCATCTCAAGTTAAATTTCATGTCCTCCTATTGTTTAAGTGTATATGCTGTTGGTTAGTAGATAGATGCTATACAAGTAAATTAGACGTAAACATCTAATTTATGATAAATATATATGAATCTCCTTTCTAATATACGTTATGTTGATCTTTCTGTCCTGGGGGATGTATGGGTACTTGATCATTACACTGCTGTTATATTCAAGCTTAAGTCGTTCTTAAGGGCCTCAAAAAGGACAAATTCCAATTACAGTATTACACTTTTGTAGTCTATGTTTACATGACTAAGTTTAGAGGGGACTCCTCAGTGTTTTAACTATTTATGTTACTTTAAAAGTTCACATTTGGGGCCTTCATCATCTGAACTGCTCGCCAATATTTTGTTTGTACATGTCGAAGTTAATTGCTTTATGAGGGATTTCTCTAACTTTTTTGATCTTGATTATCATGTCCCCAGTTATCGTTGTTTCCTTCTCTGGAATGCCTTTTACTTTTCTCTTTATTATCCTTTCTTTGTTGAATTTATCCCGTTATTATTTGTTGTCTTGTTAAATCAATATAGACAAAACTCTGGCTGTTCAAATTAAGATTGTGACCGTGAATGCTTGGTGTTTTCTTGTACTTGCAACTTGTCAATCCATCAACTGGATGTAGGTTTGCCTTGGATTTCTGTTTAAATTTATTTTTTGTTCTGTTTGAGATGCATTCTATTGATGATCTATTGTTGAAATGCTAAACAATCAAGGGAAAAAATTTGGTCATAGCGACCATTTATTTGCATATCTAGACTGTCGTTGTGTGAGAGGTTTGATTGCAGTCTCTGGAGTTTGTGTTTCTGATTTTTATATTTTGACTAATAAGCGAAAAGGCATATTTAGGGATTGAAGAAATGAAATGTAGACATGTCATCCTCTCAACTAGCTTTCTTAGATCTCAAGTAGTTTGGAACCTGAATATGCGCATGGTGCTGATGATGACGACACAATTTTTGCCAACCTCTTACACTCTAATTTTACTTGTTATTGGCATGTATATGCAGTAGTAGTAAACCCAATGACAATACTAAAATTTATTGTTCACTCGCATTTGGAGATTGAACTTGCCATTTTTTTACTTTGATCATGATATTCATTATTTCATGGGGTTTTTAAAAAGTTGTCCTCTTCAAGTTAGCCAATTCAGTTTTGTATAACAATGTATGAACTCATCTTACCCACGCCTTCCTATTACTGCAGAATGTTTTATGGACCTGGTGGACCATATGCTCTCTTTGCAGGGAAGGATGCGAGTAGAGCGTTGGCAAAAATGTCCTTCGAAGAGAAGGATTTGACTGGAGATATCTCAGGTCTTGGCCCGTTTGAGCTTGACGCACTGCAGGATTGGGAATACAAATTCATGGGCAAGTATGTCAAGGTTGGGACCGTCAAAAACTCTGTGCCAGTATCAGGTGAACGTGCAGTGGAATCATCTGAGCTGAAACCTGCAGAAAGTGAGCTTACAGAGAGCGTAGCCGAAACCTCGCACAACGAGGAGGTTGTTGCTGTGGAAACAGCTTCGAAAGAATGAATGTATACTTGTGAGTGTATACTTCTCTGTCTCATGTGAATTGTGACAGCAACCGGTTTTAAGTTGGTACTTTTTACGTTTTCATCTCTAGCTTCTTGTGCAAATACTGGACGCCTTCAGCTGTTAGTGATCATGATCGATGAACTCGGTTCTTCCTGTCATCTGTCTTGAAATTGTGCTTTTTTTTGTCGAGTTGAAATTGTGGCTGGCACCATACTAAGTATATTTGGGTCTCTGAGCAGTATTTTACTCTTTTACAATTGGGACGCTGTGACATGTAACTATTTCCAATTTATTCCAAATCAAGTGACAACTTGAAGTCTTTTGCTATGATCAGTGGATTTAAGTTAAGTTAGTTTCCAATTATGACGTGGGAAGTCCTATGCTATAGATAGGAAGGGCTATTGAGATCTGAAAGTGGTTTCAGGAAAATGTTTGCATTTCAGCTCAGAAATGCCCCGCCTTAACAAATCCACCTTGCATCTGGAACAACAATAATACAGATTCCAACCCCGCCTTTGCTCACCATACATATTGTCTAATTCTTACATCATTCATATTTTAAATCCCAAATCTTAACAATTAGTAAGAAATGAACGTTGATGTGTACAACATTATCAATACGCAGCTCGCCACTTTTTCCTACCCTTTCTTTACCTCCCATCCAAGATGTAACAATCGCAGTTGGGAATACAATTCCATTTCCAGCAAGTGCTTCGGGGATTATATATTGAAGAGTGAATAACGGAATCAGTCACTTCGTTGATGAACATGGGATGCTTCCTCAATAAGTGATTCAATCCTCTAGTTTCAAAGAGTGAAGATACTGGTAAATATTAAAGACCCATCTTGTAAATTAGAAACACATGTCATCACAATCACAGAGGTACATACCCGCACAGATCGGTTGACCTCATCTAATTTATGTAGAAGCAAATCATTAGGAATTGTATGTCTGGGATCTGGGTTGATATATCGAGGTGAAGCCACTACCTGTGCAGTAATACATAGAAACAGAAGTTTCAGGAATGAAGAGAAAAAAAATTACTCCAATCATATTGAACTTTTGTTTGCCGATTAATGGTTTTGTTTATTTGTAATGTGATTACTTTTGTAGAAGGGGATCCTGAGAAGGCAGAGGCCTCAGTAAGAGAGCTCATTGCTTTTTTGGGTGTACTCTCCCCTTCAATGCCATATATTGCAGGCCTCCAACTTCTCTCCATCTGTATACTCTTGCAGGCTTCCGCTAGGATGACCTGCTCACCAAACAGATACATTATTCTTCTCACCTCAAATGTAGAAAGCAACTATAATCTTTGTCATTTAATACTAGTCTATTCAGATTAGTCATAGGTACAAGAACAAAGAACTTTATAAACAGGTTTGTACACCAAGCAATGCAAAACAAACAAAAAAGAAACCAAAAGTATTGAGTCGATTTGGTGGAAAAGTACATGGTCATTTTCATTGGCATCATAATCTTTGCTCACGGTGTTTCCTAATTCCAACAAGTAAAATGAAAATGGAGATGCAACATACCTTTTTCAGTAGTGCGGGTTTTGAGACTCCTTGAACTTGGAGCTCATCTACCGGTGCAGCTTTTCCGTGAGCTACATATTCAACCCTGAATGTGTGAATTCCATACACAGACTGCAAACACCCTGTAGTTATCCAAATATGCAACCTTGTTACAACAACCATTCATGAACAGCTTCACAAAACATATGCCATTTCCGAATAACTGTCAAAAAACTACATCCAAATAACAATTAACATGTGTAGGCCAGATTCTTCTCAAATTTCCCAACAATTGGCATCAATTCAACAAGTGAATTAGTATAAAAGACACTAAACTCTCATTCTGATTGTATACCTTGTTCAATGATTATGTCAATCACCGAAGATAGCCGTATATGCTTCATCACATTGGCATACCCCATAAAAGGCAGAAAAGAAGGTCTCAACGCCTTTAAAACGCCCATAAACACATGTATCAGATTCAAAATAGCAACAGAAAACATCAAACACCAGGACTAGACAATGGAGAAGGGACCACACCTTGTAAACAATCTCATGAGGCGTTACATACAGTTTACGCGAGTGAATATCCTTTCTCAACACATATCTTCTCACTGGAATATACAGAAACAAAATTATCCCAATCCCCCAAGCCAATACCAGCAGTAATGCTATAAGCATCCATATTATGGTGTCATACTGCAGGTGGGCATCGGATAGTTCCTCAAAGGAGGCAGAGTAAAGGCTCTTCCCAGACACATCTGCTTCTTCTTCATCATCAAGCTCAAATGGAGAGTCTTCCAGCAATGCTTGATTTGATTCATCCTTCTCCTGCATGCTGATGGTATCACCCATAAACATTCCTGCAGACCTCACACCAAAAATTTACCATGAATAGAAAGAACATTTCGGTTGTCAGTTACAGATTCTACAATAGAAACGAAACAAAGGCTTCCACTACCAAAACAATAAGAAAAAAAAGCAGATATAAATATATTTTAGACTAATCTGAGTCTGTAATAAAAAAACGTATCTCATGATTTACACCATCATCTCTGTAAGAGGGAAAAGTTTTGGGAAAATAGGCACATTCTTTTGTAGACTGCAAAATCAAGAACTGTTCACCTGAAGCAAGGAAAGAAATTCAATCTGAACAGAATTCACCTGAAAGCGACTTGTGAATCGTTTAAGAGAGTGACCAGATGATCGATTTGCAGAAAGGAGAGCTCCAAGAAGGGTTTGCGCGGCGCTGCTTGCACAAGGAAAACGAACCAACTACCAGTCTTTGAACCGACCTTCAGGGAGAAAAAGAGTTAAGCTATATCCCCCCGCAAGGTCCTCACGACAAAACGCCCGCTCTGACGTGGCAATGAAGCATACCCCACCCTCCCCCTTCCCTGTCCCGATCCCCCCGGCCACCTCACCTGGGGCTCAGCTCTGTCTCCGGCCGCCGCCTAGCACTGGCCCCTGCAAAAGCAGCTGCCCAGCCGGGCGGAGCAGGGGGAGGGAGGCGGAGCCGGGTAGAAAGGCAGGTCCTTTGCAGGAGCATGGAAAGGGGTACAGAAGAACCGGTGATCTGAGCTGCACGAGAGTGCCAAGTCAAGCGGGAATTTTCAGGCGAGAAAATCCTCCGCAAGAAGAAGTATTCTTCCATCCCCCTCTTACACGGGCCAGTATCCAAAGACCTTGACTTGGTTACCCAAGTATCCAAACTGCTTCCCACATTCACTCCTCCCCTTACTCCCTCACGCCCCACCTTTCATGCTACGTAAAAAATTCGTCGAACATCACGAAAATGGACGACAATGGTAGCAACACTCAGCAACAACTTGCAATAGACCTGCCAAAGCCTGATCCTCCTCCACTTTCCTCTGTTCCTCAAGCTGAAGCGGCTAATTTAGCTAACCCATCTCTGCCTCCACCCCTACCAAACTACAATTTGAAGCCTTTACAACCGCCGCCGCCGTCCCCTGCGAAAATGGGTGGTAAGGTGAAAGTTGTGTCACAGGCTGCTACACTCGCCTCCATTGTCATCTCCATCCCGGTGCTCATGGCCGGAATATGCCTCTTGTTCATGAGAGACTACGAGTGCGAGGATTTCTTGCGGCTGGCGAGGCTGAGGACCGCAGTCGGGTTCAGCTTGATCCTCATCTTCCTCCTAAGCAATCTTGTGGCTCACTACACATCGAGGCGCCCGTTCCTCATGGTCGGGCTCCTCCTGGTGATGGTCCTCCTCGTGGTCATGTTCACCTTTGGGCTGGCCCTCGTCGGAGTGTACAAGACGGAGAGCCGGGGGGTGCCGGCCTCGCCGGTGTGGCTGAAGCACCGCATCCGCCGCACTGATAACTGGGACAACGTGAAGAAGTGTATATATGATTCTAATGTTTGTGGTGACATGGGATCAAGAATGTTAGGCCTCAACTGGCACCAATTTAGCATGAAGAAATTAACCCCCGTAGAGGTGTGTACCTTCAAATCAGAGATTAATTGTTAGATCATTCTATGTTGCATGATCAACTAATCTGTTTTTTTTTTTTTCAATTCTAAGAATGGCTGCTGCAAGCCTCCATTAATATGTGAGATGGAGTACGTGAATGCAACATGCTGGAAGGGTGTAGCTGCTGGAGAAGATGCTGAAAGGCTAGGCTATCAGCCTTTCTTGGGAGGGGACTGCAACGCTTGGAGCAATGAGCAGACAACACTTTGTTTTGACTGTGAATCCTGCAAGGCTGGCTTCTTACATACCATCCAACACAAGTGGAAGCGCCTCGGCATCTTCCTCATCCTCATGTCGCTCCTCCTCATCCTGGTTCACGTTGTGCGATTTGCTACCAAGCTTATGGAGAAGCACAACTAGAAGAATTCCTAAAGGGTCATTTCTTCATTTACAATTGAGAAATTGCAGTAAAAAATTTGTCTTGTTTGGATGTCTTTAATCCTTTTTTGTTAAAGTGAGAATCTAGTGTTTGTTTAGATGAGTTTTAGGTGTAAATAATGAATTTGTCTTGTCGAGATGTCTCACTCCTCTCTTGTTGAAGTTAGTGATGAGTTTTAGGTGTAAATAAATAAACTTTAGTAAGTTATCTCTTGTCGTTTTCATTTTCATTGTTTTAGGTCGGGATGGCTTGTCATATGTAAATTGTTTCAAGTACTCCCTTCTATGCCACATGTGTTAAAATTTAATTATCGTCCAAAATGGATATATCTCCTATCCTTGATGAATTGCTTACGCACATTTCACCTTCCTCGCTGTACAGACAACTTCATTAGACTCTTTGACTAATAAAATGCTCTATAATTCAACAACGAAGGTAAATTTTTAGGAGGAATTGATAAAAATGGCCATGTAATATATTGTTTTATATAAAGTGTCAACTTTTAAGTAATATACAAAATAGTCCTGTGCACGTGGTTATGCCAAGAAAAGATGAACTTGCTCCCGACCAAACTAAAATCTCGATAAGGCGGTCTTTCATCCCTCGAAATGCTCCCCCTCCCTCTAAAACAGTTCAGATGCCAACCGGATGCCTCCATAATTCGACCGGACGCCTTCAGTTCTGCTGCATCATTGCTGTCATCCAAGGCATCTATTAGGACGTTCAGACCTCCAAATTCGAAGCCCATAAAAAGCTCCCTGTTCGATCATCAGAGCACAAACAGCCGAATCCTACTCACTCCAAGGCTTGGCCGACGGAGCTCCAACATAATGAAGAATGGTAAAAAGAACGAGGAGTTTATCATTCGTTGTGCAACCGTCATGGTTGAAGGTTATCAAGAAGAAAGGCAATAATTTTACTTATATTGAGGCAAGTTTGTGGTGTTTTTGGTTGAATGCATGCTCTTTTATTGTATGATTTATCTAATATATATTGGGACACTCTGAAGGGCTTGGAGGCTGATTGGAATAGGATGCAAACTACACACTACAATGTTTATGGGTATTGCCATAGTGTGATGGTAAATTCTATTGTAAGTAATTGACGTATGCCTACCATCTATTACATAATATTAGTGTGTGTGGTTACTTGGCAAGTTAGTGATAAGTAATTTATTTGATATGTTGACATTATTACAGGTGTGGGCTATGGAGAGGATTCAATTGTTAGGAGACCTTGCGACTGTAAACTAGTTGATGGGTTCCCATAGATTGTTTAATGGTTGAATTTTAATAGACCAAAGTACGAGGATGTGGAGGCCATAGTTTTTGTCCAATTTGATGAATTGACTCACCATCCTTCATTCATAACCATTATTTATCTTTATTATATAGGGGTATTTGACTAGTTGCAATTATGGTTTGTTTGTCGGACATTAGGTTGAGGTTTTGCATTTGTTAGTACAATCAACAAAAGAGAAGGGCATGAATATCATTAGGGAGGCAAAGAGCTTGAAGTTAGCATTTTTCAAATATGAGAGGATAACTTTTTCTTTTCATGATATCGTTGTCATAGTTGAGTACCAAGGCATTGACTGTGATGAGGAGGAGGATGAAGAAGAGCCTTCAAATGATATTGAAACCCAATTCCAATATTACAAGGAAGAGGGCAATGATAGTGAGGGTGGGCTAGGAGAGTCTATAAGGTTGGGGAGAAATTAGTGGTGAATAGGGAGGAGAGAAGATGCTATAAGATCAGCCTAAAGGACTTGATGAAGTGCATGCAGAGAGTGGAAAGGAAAATAGATTCCATTGTGTTGGAGGTTAAGCTTCTCCACACAACAGTGGACAACTTGGAGACAAGATTGCATGAACTACATTAGGTAATTATTGTAATTTAAGACATACTAAATTTAGTGTAATGTGGCATATTGGACTAAAATGCTTATTATTTGCATGTTCGCACTGCACATGAACCCGAAGCTGATAGGCCCTTTCGCGATAGTGAGATGGAAGATAGTGAGCAGTCACTCAACATGGGTGCAGGCTGTGTAGTTCTCTATGACATGTTATAGTTTCATGGTGATGACAAGGGAGGTGAGGTCCTCATCTCTGTTGGTGTTGGCCGCATGGGTGGTGAGCTTAACCATGGTGGTGGTAATGGGGAGGGCAATTGTCCTAGTGGTGATGGAGGGGAGGGTGTAAGAGATCACTTCGATGTCAATGACCAAGTTGTTGGTGTTGCTGGTGATGAATACCATGTTGTTGTTGAACATGAGAATATATTTGATGATGTTGATGTTTCTGGGTATGAAGAACATGTTGGTGCTGGGCAGGAGAAGATTGTTGGTAACATTGGTGTTGCTGGTGGTGATGGCCAAGCTATTGGTAACCATGAATACGAGGCTTATGGAGGGCTTTGGCCAGGTGGTGCTGATGGGGAAGCTATTATCCCAAGTGGGGAGGACTAGAGTCTTGACAAGTCCTTGTATTCTGTAGGTGGTGGTGGTGGGGAGGGCATTTGCCCTGGTGATGGAGGGGAGGGTGGGAGTGATATGATGCATTCTATCACACCCCCCTGACAAAAATTGGCTACAAGACGCAAGAATTCCTAACCTAACCTTGGATTAGATAGTCATCGCTTTGTTCAAAAGCAATTTTGGAGAATAAATATAAAAAAGAAAATTTAACTACTTTTATCATAACTATGATTAAGCATCAATTTACTAGAGTTACAGTCCAATGACATAAACATATGCCTCAAACTAAAGAAAAGAAGCTATCAACTAGAAATGAAACACTATAAAGTAATATGAAGTTTCATAATGTTTCTTCATTTATTTCCTATTAACCATCCCTTAGCAAACTTGTTCCCTCGCTTAGTAGCTTCTCAGTTATCATCCTCGTCACAAAAGAAGTTATCTTGAGCACTTGCATGATATAATCACATAGGGAATCCTAAAGGATTCCCAAAATAAAACAAGGGTGAGCATACATTTAGTAAGGTTTTAAAAACACTTGCATTAACATTTAAAGAAAATTCCTTAAGCAACCATAATGTTCATATATCTCAAATGTATTGCAAAACCCATACAAACCATATCGGTATAATTTAATCTCAGAAGTACATCCAAATAAGTCTTAATAAGATAGAAATCAAAGTAATGAGAAATACTTTTATGTGTTACCAAAAACCTAATGCATGAACCTGACATTCTAAATCAAAGATGCCAAAATAACACTTGGTCAAGCCGGTGTATATGAACATGATCAACTTGGACTCCAACTCCAAAATTCTCAATAATATAAACATCTCAGTCATCTCAATCGAGGGGAGGAATAACTCGTCCTTTCAAACCTAAAATCCCACCTTTTTGGATGCAAAGCCGATTCGATAAACCTTCGATACGGCTAACCTAGCAACCATTGAAAACTTCGGCTAACCACAATTAATCCATAGTTTACAAATCATTTTCATGATCCAATGAATTATAAACATGTTTACATGTGCAACCCTAAGTAATCATACTATGTCATGTACGATATAATTTAGTAAATAAGATCATATGACTAAGACATGATGCATGTGACATGTAGAATTATTATCAACTATGTAATGTGAGCATGATTTGTAAATACATATTCATGAGGTTCTAATGCTAAATATCCCAATCAAAATGCATATATAATCCAGATCATAAATATAGTTTTATCCAAATAAATGATAAGGCTTAACATTAATTCTCAAGTATTATACATAGCCCTCACCAGGAGTTTATAAGATCTCAAAATGATCTTAGTTACCCTAGGTTTATTTATGTATACAAGTTATAAAGTTGAGACTTTAGTTCATATTACTACGTAGTAAAAGTTTATGCCTCCCAAGATAATAAGTTTAATGTTCATAACTTCAATTTCCCATTAAGGGTATCGTGGTCAATTCTATATTCTTACAGCCTCTTAGTGATTTCTATAAGGTACATTTAGGGTCAAATATTTCTAAGTATATTGTTAGTTAAGTAATAGTCTTAGTTTATTACTTAAGCATTAAGCCAAAATAATAAATATAACAAAATAGGCCCAAACCTAAGGGTACTCTTGGAATTGTTGTGATTTATTGAAAACTTCATTGAGTCTAATATTTTTAATATAATTTTCTGATAGAGTCATAATATTATAGTAAAATTATTAAATTTTATCTATCAATATTTCCGGCTAAATCGTGAATGGATCAGTAGGTAAGCTTAAATACACTATCAAGGGTAAAAATGTAATTTTATATAATTTTAGATTTTTTTTACTTCAAACTTGGTATAGATTTCATTTATGATTACAAAGAAACTACCATAATTTTATCAAAATTTCTTAAAATTTATAACTTGTCGAACCAGGCATAGATTAGTCTCTTGGTTTTATTTTCTAAATATTGGTTTGTGTTTTAAGAATTAAACATGAACCGGTCGTCTTCTTCATTGCCTAGCTGCAATGACCTATTTTCCGGTTACACCTAATCCGAGGGGCTGGGGGTAATTCTATAATTTTAATTAAGTGTTATGGGGTTTCAAGGGATAAAATCCCCGTATATGGGTAAAGCTCGAAGTAACGGGCATAACGAATCAAAGAACACTCGAAACAGAGGTTGGGAGTGAAAGTTACGACCTCGGGAAGCATGTCACATGGGCGGGACCCACTTTAAAAATATGAGATAACCTGCTCATGTGTGGTCTTGTTTCAAAGGGCTTGTTGATATGAGTTAATCTGTACCAAGAATGCACGATTCTGACTTCAGGGTAAGAAGTTATCGTGTTTTGAAGTTTGGATATTTTTGAAATAAATTTTTATGAGAAACATATTAAAATAATAAGAAAAAGACAAAATAGCTTACATTAGTGTTGTCGCTAACATATGGAATCAGCTGCGCAGCCTAAATCAGGGCGTGGTGCGAGGGACCTGAGGGCTAGCATCATCGTGGGCCATCCTGTATGACATGCAGCAGGCCGTGCATCTGCTCGCCGGTCCATGGGGCGGACCCCGTGGGACATGGGCAGGCTCCCCCACGATATGCGTGAGCCGCTCGTTGCAGCAACGCGGCACGAATTGGGGCCCACGCAACACATGGTGAGACTAGTAGCACACTGCTAGTGCATCGCACACAGCGCGAGCTTGCAACACATGGCACGAGCGCCTTCTTCCGTATCATATGCTCTCGGGCAATTCCACTATAAATTGGAATCTTGTACAACTTCTAGGGTAGTTTCTCTGGCTAATTCCTAGTTTGTTTTTGTCCATTCAAAAGGCGTTCCTAGATAATTCGAGGGTAATCTACACAATGACATTGTCCATTGCTAGAGTTGGCATCCCTAGAAAGGGGAAAGGCCTGGGGCAAGAGGTAGCTCTGTGCGCCACTCTCATACCCCAAAAAGAGAGAAGCCACCCAGAGAAAGAGGAGGCTATGTCCTCCATTTGCATTGAGAGAAGTGGCCTAGAGTAGGGGATGCTCCATCCTCCACCGAAGGGCCATGTAGTATGAGAAACATCCCTGGGTAAGGGGATGTTTTGTTTGTAGCTTACGAGTGCGGAAATAGGAAAGAGTCTCCAAGTAAGGGGAGGGTTTGTTCGTTGCCTACATGTGCGGTAAGTATGAAGTGTCTCCAGGAATGAGGAGGATTGGCCCAGGGCAAAGGTAGGCAAGAGTTGAGTTCGGGGTAGGAAGTTATCACATTTTGAAGTTTGGATATTATTAAAATAAATTATTAAGAGAAATATATTAAAATAATAAGAAAATTACAAAATAGCTTACATTGGCGCTGACACCCGCATCTGGCATCAGCCGTGCAACTTGAAACGTGGCATGGCGCTGCGTGGTGTGAGGGGCCCACTTGCTAGTGTCATCACTGGTCATCCTGTGTGATGTGCGGCGGGCTGTTCGTTGGCTCGCCCGTCCATGGGGCAGACCCCATGGGACGGGGAGGCTCCCGCACGATGAGCGTGAGCCGCTTGTCGCAGCCATGCGGCATAGGCTGGGGCCAGTGCGACTGCACGCAACATGCTTCCAGTGCATCGCACACAACACAGGCTTGCGACACATGGCACGCATGCCTTCTTCCGTTTCATATGCTCTTGGGCAATTCCACTATAAATTGGAATCTCGTGCAACTTCTAGGGGAGTTTTTTCGGCTCATTCCAAGTCCGTTTTCGTCCATTAAAAAGGCATTCTTAGATGATTCAAGGGTGATCTATGCAATGTCTTGGTCATTGCTAGGGTTGACATTCCTAGAATGGGGGAACGGCCCAGGGCAAGAGGTGGTTCTGTCCGCCACCCTTGTACCCTGAAGAGAGAGAAGCTGCCCAAAGAAAGAGGAGGCTCAATTCTCCGTCACCATCTGCATTGAGAGAAGTAGCCCGGAGTAGGGGAGACTCTGTCCTCCATCGAAGGGCCATGTAGTGTGAGAAACGTCCCCAGGTAAGGGGATGCTCTATCCATAGCTTACAAGCTCGGAAAAAGAAAAGAGTCTCTGGGTAAGGGGAGGTTCTGTTTGTCGCCTATGGGCATGGTAAGTATGAAGTGTCTCCGGGAATAGGAAGGATTGGCTCGAGGAAAAGGTAGGCTCTATCTACCACGCTTGTGCCCTGAAGAGAGAGAGAAGCTGCACGAAAAAAGAGGAGGCTCCATCCTCCATCATTGGGCTGCATCGAGAGAAGTGGCCGAGAGTAGGGGAGGCCCCGTCCTCCACCGAAGGGTCGCGCAGTGTGAGAAACGTCCCCGAGTAAAGGGAGGTTCTATCTGCATCCCACGGGTGTAGGAAGTGAAAGTGTCCCCGGGTAAGGGGAGGTTTAATTTTGTATATCATCTTCGGGCATAAAAGAGTGAGAAGAACCCTAGGTAAGGGGAGTGTCTATTTATCGCCTTCGGGCGAAATGAGATAAACTTTTCGGAGCAAGAGGAGGCTCTGTTTGCGTCTTTGGATATGAAGGGGAGACACCCTGAAGGAAGAAGCAGCTCCAAACGCTGTTACTTCTTGGGATATTAGGGGAGTAAGTGTTCCTGACCTTGTGGAAGATGGATGATGGAGGAAGAGGATGAGTAAAGGAATAGATCTTTATTAACAAAGGAAAATTTGTACAAATGGTGGAAATAAAAGATTACAAAAGAAAAGATTTACAAGAGAGAGAGAGAGCTTAAGGAAGAGCTTCCCGGAGAAAAGGCTTGCCCTCCCATTACAAAGTGGTCGAGACTTGGGGTAGTATACAAACAAAAGAAATAAAGTAATATTCAAACAAAAGAGATAAAGAAAAAGTAATGTACAAACAAAAGAGATAAAGCAAAAGTAATGTACAAACAAGAGGTATAATAAAGAAAAGAAAAAGAGGATATGAATATCTATCCAAAAGAATCCTTTTTAAGAGTTGTCGGAAATGATATATAAAGATAGATGCATCAAGGTGGTCTTCAATAATACTCCATGTGAATAATGCATAAAATTAGATTACTTTATGTCTTGAGTCTTTGTTTTCAATATTGCTCCATGTGAATGATACATAAAGTTGGATTACTTTATGTCTTGAGTTCTTGTCTTCAATATTTCCTCATACGTATTGTGCCATAAAGTAGATTTCTTTAGGGTCTTGAGTGAATCTTCAATTATAAAGTATATATACTATATAAATGTGTCACCTATTGTTGTTCTACGGGCATGGTAAGTATGAAGTGTCTCTGGGAATGGGAAGGATTGGCTTGAGGAAAAGGTATGCTCTATCCACCACGCTCGTGCCCCGAAGAGAGAGAGAAACAGCACGGAGAAAGAGGAGGCTCCATCCTCCATCATCGGGCTGCATCAAGAGAAGTGGCCCAGAGTAGGGGAGGCCCCGTCCTCCACCGAAGGGTCGCACAGTGTGAGAAACATCCCAGAGTAAAGGGAGGTTCTATCTACATCCCACGGTTGTAGGAATTGAATGTGTCCCTAGGTAAGGGGAGGTTTAATTTTGTGTATCATCTTCGGGCATAAAAGAGTGAGAAGAACCCTAGGTAAGGGGAGTGTCTGTTTATCGCCTTTAGGTGAAATGAGATAAACTTTTCGGAGCTAGAGGAGGCTCTGTTTGCGTCTTTGGATTTGAAGGGGAGACACCTTGAAGGAAGAAGCAGCTCCAAACGATGCTACTTCTTGGGATATTAGGGGAGTAAGTGTTGCTGACCTTCCGATTTAATATAATTATATGAATGCATGTGCTATTTAAGATGTATGCTATACTATGATCTGATGTGTTTTGATATGCTTAGATTTGATATGCTCTGATGTGATCTTATGTGTTGTGATATGTATGCTCTGACCAGATCTAATGTGATTTGATGTAATCTAATGTAATTTGTTCTGCTCTGTGGTAGAGTGAGATGCGTGTTTGTGTTAGCGTCGTGCTCTGCTATGTCATAGAGCGAGACATGTGATTCCACTAATTTATTGTTTTTTGCTTGACTCTGATGGTTTGTGAGATTTCTTTATGACTCTAATTAAATATTCATATATACATATTTTGGCATATATATCTTTGTGATGTTTGATGCATGTAATGATGTAATAGCCATTAGGCAGAACTATGTTTAGATCTGATCATATTGAAATAACTTCATGGATGTTATCCAAAACGTACGTAGGCAACCAACGGCAAGACAATGTTGCCCCGATCCAAATTAGATATAAAAATAGGTTTATTATGGCCTACATGTAACGGAGCGAAAAAGCTCTATAGAGCGTAGAGGAACATTACGACTCTCACACTCAGAGTTGACTATTCTTGGTTTGGTTTTAATTTTTAGGAACCCAAAGTATGGGTTATCTCCTATGAACCTTGGGCACGGGTTGATTTCCAAGTCAAGGTGTTAAACCAGCATATAGACAAGGCTCTGTTTTTTGTTCAGAGACCCATGAGCATGGAAGGCCGTATCGGCCGATACGGGTGCATATCGGCCGATATGTACCCGTATCGGCCTAGGCCGATACGATATAGGGGGCCATATGGCCCACACATAAATCCATGATATGTATCGACTGTATTAGCCGTACCATATTAATACAGCTGATACGTATCGATACACTAATAAAAAATTAATTTTTTTATTTTTTAAAAATTTTTTTAATTTTTTTTCTTAAAAATGAAAAACACAATTCAAACCCAACTTCTTTGAAAGTTTATGTTTTTGTTATATTAAAAATAATATTTTTAAAGTTATATGAGATGAATATGGGTAGGTCTATGTAATTTACATAATTATTTTTTTTACATATAATGCTCCACAAACATATATTTATTTAAATATATAAGCATATTATTTATTTTTAAAATAAACTAATTTTAGAGCACTTAATATGAGAAAGAATAAGCAATAATTTGTATGGGATAGAGAACATAATAGTGTATGGTTTTGAATGAACTAATTTTAGAATACCCGTATCGGTTGATACGACATTCTATGGTCTTATTATGCTGTAAAAGAAGTATTATAATGATATATTATTAGTTATAATATTTTTTTATGTCTATAAAAGGGTTTATGCCTATTTCGGCGTGTACCAAGCATATCATCGGTGCATACCCATATCCATAGTCATCGATACTGTCATCCGTATCGATACCGCCTTCCATGCCCACGAGTCCCTATGGCTTGCTTGGCCAACGACTTTAGGTCAACAAGAATAGCATCCAGTCAGTTCTGGCAACCTCTCCAAGGGTGGTCCCGACGGCAATAATGGAACCATGATCCAATCTTACGAGTTGAAATTCAGTTCTAAACTCAGCACAACCTCTTTAGTAATTTTGAAACTTTCATTTTGTTCTGATAATAGTCGGTGATAGCCCCATGAACATTTGGTTATGAGTGTAAATTTCTAGGAGATCAGACTCTAAGTTTCAACAAACCTATTTATGCTAAGTTTGTCATCCATTAATTTGAATAAAATCACCATTAAAGCACACTCATCATATGAACAAATTTATATAATGAATACAATAATCATTGACAATAGCATGCATACTTCAAATTACAGATTTATCAATTTCCTGGTATCACTTGAGGAATCCAAGTCAACAAGCATGGAACAGAGACATCTGCAATTAACTGCGACATACAAAGTTCATAAATAGAATCCATTGGTTAAGGGCTGAAGCACTAAACTCTAAACCATTGAAGGAACTCGACTTTTGACATGTTTAGATTGTAGGATGGCATGAAAGACCAAAACAAGCAAGAATATAAGTGTAAAAAGAAGCATCCTTACTTGTTGCTCACTAGAATATGAAAGGCGTAGCTGGAATTGTAGTTGTTACGGTACTTTGTGAGTGAGCACCAATATAATTTGCCATCTATGCTTCCTCCCGCTGGGCCTCTTCCGCTCTTCTCCTTTTTCTTCCCTCTCTAGATGTTTCTCTCTAGTCTACTCTCCTCCTCCCTTTCAACCAGGTCTCCTCTCTTTTATAAGAGGTGGCTCCATCCTAAATTAGGAATTCCTTTCCACCTAAACTTTCCAATTGAGCTAATTTCTAATTCAACTAGGTCTTTTAGATTAAAGCTAAAACATCCAAATAAATAAAAAATCCTAATTATTAATTAAATTATGATTACAAGTGGTTACCACATGTGTGCAAGCTTACAATTCAAAATTTAGAATAAATTCAAAATTAATCTTTGAAAATTACATTTGTTTTTCACGTTCTTTGTACCGCTACAACGGCTCGAAGTTTAGCTTCTATGTAAATAGGTTTCACACTCAAACTTACTTTGTAAATGAATAAATCAGATAAATAAAATACTTGGGTAAAAAATGCTAGTTGTTACACATTTTGTTAATGAGTATTTGGACATTGGGTCTATATCACAATAGGTTGTAGATATGATGGTAGGTGAATGTGAATATGGTGGGGATGCTCTTAAATAGGAGGTGGAAGTTGAAGCCCCACATGGTAGGGATGATTTTCAAAAGGAGATGGAAGGCGTAGCTGCAAATGAGGCTCCTATAGGAGGAGACTTGTGATCCTATTGGGCATGCAAGTGAAGGTGTTGTTGAGGAAGCTCTTCCAGAGTTGACTTATGAGCATATTCATCCTTGATCTGAAGTTTATCATGCTCTAGTGGCAGCTGCTGAGGATGCTCTTGATGAGGAGACCTATGATCCGATTCCCCCATTAATGAAGAGGAGATTGATGTGGAGGCTCCTGTAGAGGAGTCTAATGATACTGTTGGGACACATGCAAAACTAATGATCTCCAAGAAGTATGGGATCATGGCAAAGTCTAAGAGCAAGTTAAGGCAATCTCCCTACAAGGATGCAACAAAGCATAGGTAGGTTAAGGGTGGAAAGCCCTTAGATTCTGATGATGAGCCTTTGGTGGTTGCTGTAGAGAAAGTTACAGAAATGGCACATGATTGTGGAGAGGAGGAAGACCATTGGAGAGGAGGGCCGAGGAAAAAATGAAGACATCTATAGGAGAAGATAAGGGCAAGCCCCAGGTGGTCTCTGAGGGAGTGATTGATGATAAGACCCTACAGAAGGGCAAGCAAGTGGTTGGCGCTGAGGGAGGGGTTAATGCAAAGTCATAAAAAGAAGCTTGATATGTTGATGACATTGTACGAAGTTGAATGCCTCAATGAAATAAATATGGGGAACTATATTCCCCATTGGCAGAACAAGGAATTGAACAAGTTCATGAATGATAGGGGTACCCATAAGTCAGTTTGTATGAGTGGGTGCAATGACAGTTGATTTAATATTTTTTATTGGTGATTTGAATATTAATTTTATTTTTTTCTGATAGCATGTTAAACTTAGGTTGTCTTGTATTTTATATACATGGTCCACGTGATTGCTAAGATGTTTATTGATCCAAAGTTCTTGCAAACATTGATGACTACAAGGTCTTGGCTAACATCAAATGTATGTATATGCTCATTGGCGGTCAGATGTCTACCGGTAAATTCATTGTGTAATAAAGATTGATATATATATATATATATATATATATATATATATATATATATATATATATATATATATATATATATATGTATATATATATATGTGTGTATATGTATATGTATGTATGTATTGCATCTTATAGATTGACTAATAAATTATTTGTTATAGCACTTGGACACTTTTGGGGATTTGTTGATGCAAAAGCAGCGGCAAGAGGAAGTCATGCCTTCCACTCCGTCCACTTCATGGTAAGTACTACTACTTATTTATGTTTATATGTTGTTGATAGACGACTTTACTTCTTCTGGCTATCAGCTGTCCAATGTCTATTTTCAGCTTTTGTCTATAGATTGCCGGTTGTCAACTATTGACTCTTGTCCTTCGGCTATCGGCTATTAGTAGTCGGCTTCGACTGTAAACTATCGGCTGTAAGAATACTATTTAACATTGCTTATGTCTTACAATTTTGTTATTATCATTTCATAACTCTCTAGGCATGCACATCGATACCTTGTCGGCAGTATGGGACAACCACCATCTTGCAAAGCCACATGTAAAATTGATAGAAGTCAGGGATTCCCTATTTGAAATACTAGACACCCTGGTGTAGGAGTTAACCAATGATCTAAAGTTTTTTGGGAATATGACTAGCACTATTTCCCTTTGAATGCCAACAACAACCATTGGATTCTTGTGGTAATGAATCTACCAAGGCGTCATATATACATCATCAACCCAATGTTTAGTGGGAAGATGTTGGAGGGTTATCTTGATAATGTCTTCCCAGTCAAGTACATATAGCCTCTGTTTTGCTATAAGTTAGGGTGAACCTCTGCACTAACTAGCAAGTTCAAGGTGGTGGAAGTGACATAGCATCTAAGGCAAACCAATAACTGCAACTATGGGATTTTTGTTTGCCTATATATGGAATGCATATCACATGGCTATTCATTGAACTGTCTTGTTATAAATGGAGTGTCGCCAATGGAGATTAAAGCTCATCATACAAGAATTGGTTATCTCCTCATGAAGAATGAAATGTGATATTTTGTGTTTGACTATATGTTGATTCTTTCTCGATATTTGGACTACATTAATTCACCAATAATGGTGTTTCATTGCCCATTATTTTGTAAGTATGAAAGTGATAATAGGATCCTTATGCATTATGTATATCATGTACAATCTATAAACTGTTGAATTTCTACAGTATTACCATCAAAACATATATGGTCTTGTTTTATCCTTATCCTTATACTTACATTTGTTTAAATATATTGTAAAGAACATGTAAAAATGAATTACGTAATGTAGAATTATATGGCACTTGATCCACAAAGAACATCTGATTATAGGAGTTTCGTTTAGTACATGACTATTTGAGTATTGACTATCGGAGAAGCGACTTTCGACGATGGACTAATCGACTTTCGACTATGGGTAAGTGATTGGCGACTATGGGATAAGGGATTCTCGATTGGCATATAAATGCATTGATATCTTCAGCATTAAAATGACATGATATTATATTTCCTCCTTTGATTGAATCATATAGCCATTCACCATTAAGGCATCACATTATATAGTATATTATATTATAGTACTTCAAAAAAATATCCTTTAGCTATACATCTTCCAAAACACTTTAATAAGGGGGTAAGTCCTAGAAAATCTACACAAACAACACCATGTATATCTTGTATTGTAATGCCTGAGATTTTTCCTCACATTTTCCTTAAAATTCACAATTTTTTTTTTCAACATAACTGGTATGAATTGGGAAAATGACATACAAAACCTGTGAAAATAGTTTTATAATTTAAAACATCACACACCGATTTTTCTCATACAAATTTTTACTCATTCAAACATCATACGGCCAAACTAAATATCATCAGCCCTACTTAAAAACAAACTCACGAATAAATTGCTATAATCATAGACTTTAAATACAAATCTATCCTAAACATCCCTGAGTGTAAGTCTCATAATAGTCTACAGTCTAATCCAAATTATAAGTCTAGAAAGCATAAATAACTTAATTTTCTTCTCAGCTAATACATCAGATCCTCACATAATCATACAATCTCCGCCATCCACCTTATGGCCAAAACATCTTCCTTGGAAGTCCTCAAGCTGAGCTCCTTAGAGCCAAACCTAGTTATCACCCTCTTACTAATACCTCACTTACTATGCTTACTTATCACTTTATAATCTGTACATTATGCTTGTACAATTATGCACACTCTTACTGTCTGACAATTCCCCAACATACACTCTGATCCAAACAAACCGCTCCATTCCTTGCCCATCAAACTTGTATCCTCAGTATTCCGTCATATGCTTACACATCCACATTCATATCCAAATCCATACCAAACACTACCACTTCTTACCGTCCATTGCCCATACCTCTTCCCACATACACATACTGTAATGACCGCGAATTTTCGGTATGCTTTCTTGCCTCTAATAAAATATTTTATGAGTTTTCAATTATTTTAAATTATTTAGAGGCAGATATTTGGAGAGTTTTTATTTGGTTATGATAGAGCTTAGTGAGATGAGCGTAATGAACCTAAGAACATTCAAAACGGAGGTCGGGAATGAAAGTTACAACCTCGAAAAAAGTGTCTTATGGGCAGGACCCACTTTGAAAGTATGAGGTAACCTACCCATGTGTGGTCTAGATTTCGAAGAGCTAGTCGATACGAGTCTATCAGTACTAAGCACGTGCAATTCCAACTTCAAGATAGGAAGCTATTGCGTTTTAAAGTTGAGATATCATTTGAATAAAATAATATTATATTAGATAGGATTGCTGACGAAGCGGATAGGATTGATGACGCAAGTGGGTAGGGTTGATGATGAAGCGGATAGAGTTGTTGACAAAGCGGATAGGATTGCTGACAAAGCAGATAAGATTGCTGACGCAAGCGGATAGAATTGGCATGTGTCAACCTCACATCTATCCAGTTTTTCTATAAATAGCATCCACATCATCCAGTTTGGGGGAAAGGGAGACTCCCCCACGTTTTCTCATTTCTATACCACATTCAGAAACTTTTATTCTTTATTTCTTACTCATTTTAAGTCTAATTTGAGTCGTTTAAGAGGCGTTTCTACCCAAATCGAGCATGCCGGACATCGTGGAGGGGTTATTTTTCTAGTTGGAGACCTCCAGGACCCTAGAAGTGGACATCCAATTTCATGGTGTCTGATTTATCAGTTTCAAACTTGCACGAAAAGCGAGGTAGGGGCTTTTATTCATTCTTATGGCATGATTATAATATTTGGTTGTGCTTTTAACTTATTATTTATATGACTCTTGCATGCTATGTGTTAAAGATTACTTTCAAGTTATGATTTATGATTTCTGCATATATATATTTGATCGGTCGAATGGTTAATCGTTGAGATAGAATATGATTTATATATCGCTATTATGTATATTTGATTAGTCGAATGATTTGCTGCTGGAAGCGGATATGTTTTATACTACATGCATTATGATTGCCTCATATAATAATGATCGGATGTTTATCCGTGGATTTTGATATAAATTATACACGGTGGAGCGTGTGAGATAGAGACAAACTTGCTTCACCAATGTTTTCATTGCGAATGAATACAATATGTTTGAAAGACGGTTTTAGAGGACTCATCCTTGTTGAAAGGATGCTTCTCAAGATTATTTTTGAAAAGACGTATAAGCATAGTAATCGAGTCACTGAAGTGGAACAAAGAAGGGGTAACTGTCTCATTGGAATGAACGACCAACCTTGCCTTTGTATTGTTGATAGTGACGCTCCCATGGCTTGTAGAGGCGGAGCTAGGGTTATTGAAAGGATAAACATTGGGATATAATGTTTTAAAAGAAAATAGCCCTTTCAAAGATTTCAACTGCGCCGAAACGAGTAAGAACTCTCGTTATTATTTTTCTCTTGTGTGTTTGTACACAGACCGTGGTTCTTGGGAAATTATTATTATATTATCGCATAAGGCGAGCGGCTCCAATCGTGGGCCTGGGTAAACTCCGAAATGTTTATGAAAAGAAATTTTTATATGCTTCCAAAATCCTAGGGCGTGACACATACACATATCATAGCATAGGCAAATAGCCATCATACATACGTATGTCTATCACACATACATATAACAAACACATACTTCTATACATAGCTCACTAACATACTCACTAGCCATAACTAGAGCACACACAATCCACATTCACTAGCATACCAACATACTTGCTTGTCATCACCAACACATACATACATATCCATACTCGCTAGCCAACACTAGCACAAACATACACATCTATAATCGCTAGCCGTCACTAGCACAAACATACACATCCATACACGTAGCTTACCAACATACACGCTAGCCATCACTAGCACATATATACACATCCATACCATAGCTTACCAACGTACATGCTAGCCATCACTAGCACAACATACACATCCATACATGTAGCATACCAACATATATGTTAGCCATCACTAGCACATACATACTTCCACATACGTAGCTTACAAACATACATGCTAGCCATCACTAGCACATATGTACTTTAAACATACTTATAGCCAACATGCATGTCATATGCATTTCAACTTGGCATAATTTATCCTCTTACATCATGCAAACGGATCATAATCTAACATCCATAGTATTCAATCATATAGTCCTAGCATGTTGCTACTCATTTAAAGCATGCTATCATGAAATTACGGGTTCAAAACTCCCTTACCTCATATTCATGACGTTTGATGACGAGCACATGACGGTGGCGGTGTCGACAATGGAGTTGGCGGCCAAAAGCATTGCAAATTAAAGAAAGTCACTGTCCTGAGGTTTTAGGAAGCACCGGAACTAATCACGGCCAAATGAGGTGTCAAATGTCACAGCGGCAAAATCCGCGATCCACGGCGGAATACTAGGGGCGGCCGGGAGAGAGGTCATGCCAACATAAGTGGCGGTGCGACTAGATGTCTATGGTGAACTCACTGAAGGTCGACTGGCAGTTGAGAAGTACTTGGTCGGCCATGGACAACACCTAATGAAGTCGATTTCGTGTCAACAAGGGCCCACATAAGGGCAGAGGGCGTGGGGCAACTCTCAAGGATAGATGAGAGGTGGTGGAGGGCTCTGTGTCAACTCTATTAGGTGGTAGAGCCAACTGACGGTCAGGTGCAACACCTAAACCCAAAAACGCACAAGTGGCCACACGCACAAGCGGCCAAAAAGGGTTACTCGAGGGGGAGATGGGTCAAATGGTGGCGGCCCAAGGCCCACAATGGGGCAATAGAGCTAGGGCTAGGAAGTGGTGGCCGACCAAAATGGCAACAGTGCCAATCGCCACCCACAACCAATATATTTGGTGTGGGCAGCTGTGCATCTCACATGATATAGGGTAAGGGCAAGCGGCCCATTCCGGGCGGAGGTATAATTGGGCCAAGTGGGGCTGGCCCTCATTGTTGCCGAGCTGCGACAAAGCCCACGATGGCCAAATGGCCAATGGCTTGCCGATGGCAATGACCTAAGACACACCCAAAATGTCTAATTGGGTGGAGTAAGACAATAGGGGTGAAGCGGGGTCGGAAACATCAAACCCCAACCTACACTGGGTTGAGGTAGACTAGACGGAGTTTGATCGGAGTGCGTCTGATGGCAGAATGACGACTGGAAACACCGACATCTAAAAATTATCTTGGACAGTGAGACGAAAATATAAATAAAACCCGACCAAAGTATCGGTAGCTTGCAGTGGAGCAAAGAAAGTATGGCGGTAGCTCTAGCTAGTGCCTATGGGTTCTTAGCAGCCAAATAAACATAAGTCTAGTTGATGGCAGCCGCAAATGACATCAAAATAGCACCCCCATGGCTCAAAAACAAGAATAAGAGGGGAGAAAAACCGAAGAAAAGCCTGGTAACTCGTGGAGGAGTGAAGAGGCCATAGCGGTGGTCATAGCTGGTACCTACAGACTTGTGGTGGTGAGGCATAGAGGATTTCGGTAAGAACCAACAAAATCAGATGATGATGGAGGAGGGAGAATGGAGCGACCGGAAATGGGCTCAGGGTTTTTTAAAACTCATTGGACATGAAATTTACTAGCGTTGAGAACTTATTGAAACCTGATCATCAGATTTCAATTTATATACTCTTTTTTATTTTTCCATCTATGTCCCCAACACGTGTTCACTTATTGTTTATGCATTGTACCTCCAAAATTTGCGTCATAAGTGCGCGATGAGGCCTGCGGACCACGACTAAGCCCCACAACCAACTTTATGGGTATAAATATTGGGTAAATACATAAATATAAATACATATAAGCATCACATTTTTTTGCCAAAAATGACCAGAAAAATAACAATAAAATAAAAAAAATCGTAGAAAAATTAGGGACATTACACGTATACACTGATTACCAAAAATTATGGTGAAAAAAAAGTGCACAACATATATATTGAAGCCAAAATTCTTCATTACAATGGCCAAATGTGGAATGAATTTTGACTCTCAGCTATGACTCGGTTTTTGTGTGTGATCACTCAAATTGACATTTGGACGTGGAGGTGTTGAATTGTTAGAAATGCTTGGTATTGATGTGTGGATCAAGACTTTGTGTTTTCCTCTTCTTAGATGGCCTTCTGGTTGAAAAACTTCATCCCTTCTTATGTAAGAACTTAGAGTCTATATAGAAGTATGCTAAAAAAACTACTCCTACGTTAACAAAACAATCTCCTTAATAATGATCCTATATCATGTATGTTGTGTTATAGATAACGTGTTTATTAAACTAATCGTGTCATTGCTTACACGAAATACTCACATCGTGCAATTGAAGATACACAATATAGTTATTTATTGTCTCTTCGAAAACATGCTATCCTAACTAGCGTGTGATCAATATCATGGAATCAATTATCATGTTATCTAAACCATGTTAAATACACTATCATGTTATTGATAAGATGATATGCCTAAAATATTAATATGTTGTCATGTTATCAATTCTATGCTCATATAAGTAATTGTGTTATTAATAATACAAAATTTACCTATAGCACAAATCAAGCCCCAATGAGAATATTGTCTATAGCGGAACGCTCATCTTCTTTGTGGAGGAGCGCTCATCTTCTTTGCTCTTGATGTTGCAGTGGGCTGAGGATATGCCCTGGCGCAACATGTCATGCATGACTTCTGCCTAGTTGTACCTCCCCATAGCAGCCGGGCCATTAATGAAGTAACACAAAAATGGGGAGACAGATCTGTTGCTCTGTGTAAATAATATAATGACCCCCATGTGCACGATGGCTAGGCATGTTAAATCTTCGTCGGAGACAACACACCTGTTGTCAACCACTTCTTTAAAAATTTCTTCAATTAGATTCTTCTTCGATCGCTTCTTTATGAAGAACCTTTTGAAAAATTGCCCCTTGCCTTAGGTAGTCTTCCCTTTGCCACTGTCAAACTTTAATGGGTTTCCTTTCACCCTCAAACCCGTGATCAGTGCAACTTCTTCCTCCGTCAGAGGTAGTAGTTTGCCCCGAATGTTAAACACTTATTGTAAGTCATCCTAGCACTCACCTATTAGAATATCCAGGAGTAGCTTGAAGATAATGATTTGCTCGCAATTGTATACTAGGTAGAACCCTATCTCTTCCAAAATTGTCTTACATCCTGGTCTTGATTTAACAAGGTCTATTGATAGTCGAAGTCCAACAGGGAAATTGTTAGTTCCCATACTCTGTCTCCTCCCATAAATTCTCTTCTTTTTGTCTTCTGAGGCCTTCATTGATTCCTTCATTTGACTATATTCTTGTAGCCTTTGTCTATAAAAGATGTCATATATATATATATATATATATATATATATATATATATATATATATATATATATATATATATATATATATATATATATCAACAATGGGTTGTGACGAAAATCAAATGGTTGCATTGATTCACATTATGCAACTAACATTCAAATACACACTAAGTTCATATATCATGTTATTGGTTACACGATAGGACACCTCATACACGATAGCACAACAAATGAATATTGTCTATTGCATATCATATTATTGATAACATGGTATGTATGCCACCAATACACGATAAGACGACTTCTCAAAGTCGTATATCGTATTAGCGATAACATGATAAAATCAATATTGCAATATTTGATAACAAGACTATATACTATGTGTATGCAAGTACTACCTATCGTGTGCTTTATAACATGATATATAAATAATCATGTATATGAACATACGATTTCTAACTAGAATTTAAATAATATGCCATTACCATGGAAGTAGACAACTAGTTGATGCCAATAAGACTCACCAAATTAGCCCCTCGATTGGCTACTGATCTTCACCAAAGATTACTTCTTTATCGAGGGTGCGTGAGTATACACTCTTGATGAACCTCACTTCACAGCTGGAACTTGCTTCATAGTGGAAAATTTAAAAATCACCCGTAAGTTGATTTGGAAATCGGACCTCCCACGGTGTTTTCGCTTCTCACGAGTCAGTTTTTGGAGATTGCCAGTCCATGGGTAGGAAATCACACCTCCCACTGCATTTTCTTTTCTCACTGGTCGGAATTTGGTAATTGCCAATGGGATGGGTCATTTCTGGGTAAATGCAACGATTAGTCCGGTTTACATGATATAAAACCCGAAGATAGAGGTATTTTAGTCCAGTTTTTATAATATCGTGTAAGTTCAGGTTTTGTGGTATTTTCACTTAAAAACTTAGGAATATAGAATATTAGCTTTTTTTATCTAGTAATATGGAAAAAGCTCTACATACACGAAGTGACCTAACACTTATTAAATTTTCAAATCCAGGACCATAGATACTCTCACACCCTTTACCAACAGGGGAGAGGGTGGGGGTGCTTGACTATTGTATGAAACACTATATTTATGCATTTCAGGACATGCCTAGGCACAAAGACCAGATCCACTGGAGAGTGACTTCATGCAGGCTCACCTTTGGACACTTCCTTAAGCTCCCCTAAGTGTGCCCTGAGGCGCGTGTCATTGTTGCCTTAACAAGATACAAAGCAAGCTTGTATAAACAGCCTGAACGGTATCCGCCACTAAACCAAACAGAAGTTTGAAAGCTCTTTAGTTTTGTGTTAGGGTCATTCGACGGCTCTCATGGCAGCTTAAAACCCAAGTAGCTGAGCAAAGCTAATTCAGAAACAAAAAACAAAAAGGCTTCTTGTCAGTTTTTTCTATGATAGTACAACTTAGAACAAGGGATATTTATTCGCAAACGCTGTTTTTTATTTTTCAGCTCATGGGTTGACCCTTATTTTCAGTATAAAACATCAAAAGGGGCTTATTCATCCAAACAATATTTTTTCCCACAAGATGTTTCGCATGCTAGCCAAAAGTCTTACGATCAGCCTCAAACACAACCTCAATTAATTTTAATCGTCCTTTTCACGTAAGCAGCTACATCAAGAAATGGACCATAAGCTTTGTTAAACCGAAGTCTGAACCAGTGTCATTCAAAAACTTCACTACACCATGCAAAGTAGCATTTAAATTTGAAATTGTCTAGTAGACATCAGAGAGAGCCATGCTATTTGATGCTATGCTCATATTGATATCAGTTTATTATGTCAACAACTCCATGAAGTCCTTAAAGCTTCATAATGCCGCTCGGTACTTGATCCCTTTGGCACGTTTGAACCACTCAAAATGGAAGGACCCTGGCATATCCGTCCTCTCATAGGTATGAGCTCCAAAGTAGTCCCTCTGAGCTTGGACCAGATTTGCTGGCAATCTTTCCCTCCTGTAAGTGTCAAAATAAGCTAGACTGGCAGACATGCCAGGCGTGCTAATGCCCGAGTTGATTGCAAGGCAAACAACCCTTCTCCATGCAGACTGACGATCAAGCATTTCTCTCGCAAAGTCAGGATCCACAAGAAGGTTGGATAGCTCTGGATTCCGGTAATATGCCTTCTTGATACGATCCAAGAAGACAGCACGAATGATGCACCCACCTTTCCAGATCCTAGCAAGTTCACCCAATTTTAGGTCCCAACCCTTTTCGATGCTCTTTGCACGGATCAGATTCATCCCTTGAGCATAACTACATATTTTCGACGCATAGAGAGCTTGTCTCACATCATTGATCAACTTCCCCTTATCCAGAATTTGATTAGTTAATATATCACCAAAACCACCTTGCTTAAAAAGCTTGGCTGCGGCAACTCGTTCTTCTTTCAGGCCACTAAGGAACCTTGCATCCAAGGACGACTCAATAGTGGGGGCTGCTACTGAAAGTTCAGCAGCTTGCTGAACGGTCCATTTTCCAGTGCCTTTCATGCCTGTTTTATCCAAAACCTTGTCTACCAAATAACCATCTCCCTTGTCATCTTTAATTTTAAATATATCTGCAGTAATTTCAATTAGAAAGCTAAGAAGTTCACCCTTGTTCCATTCCGCAAACACTTGGTGCAGCTCTTCATTTGAAAGCTTTCCTACTGATTTCAACACATCATAGGCTTCGGCAATTAGCTGCATATCCCCATATTCAATGCCATTATGAACCATCTTCACAAAATTGCCTGATCCGCCTTTGCCAACATAAGTAACACAAGGGCCACTGTCAGGGACTTGAGCAGCAACCTTGACAAGGATGTCTTCGATGATTTTATATGCCCCGTATGACCCACCTGGCATCAAAGAAGGACCATGCCGTGCACCCTCTTCCCCACCAGAGACACCCATACCAAGGTATAGAAGGCCCAATTCAGCCATAGATTTCTCTCTCCTCTCAGTGTTTTCGTACCACTCATTGCCTCCATCAATAATACAATCACCTTTTTCCATGAAGACAGATAAAGTCTTGATAGTTTGATCCACAGGAGCCCCTGCTTTCACAAGCATTATGATTACCCTTGGCTTTTGGATTGAATATACGAAGGACTTGGGGTCATGGAAGCCAAAGAGAGGAAGATTTCCTTCTTGCTTTGCCCTTTCAACAGTTTCATCTACTTTCCAGGTAGTTCTGTTATAAACAGAGATGGGAAACCCTTTCTCTGCAATGTTAAGGGCAAGATTTTGCCCCATAACGGCAAGACCAGCAAGCCCTATTCTAGTAAGGGGAGTAGGATTCTCCATCCTTGAGAATGCTGTTCTGTCAGAACCAAAATCACAAAGCCTTACAGCCAAAAGTCATAAGTGATTTATTGTTTCAGATTAAGTTCCCATAAGAAAACAACAGTCTGCTAATCAAATAAATAGGTAGCAAAGTTTGAACAAATAAACATGGTGAAAATATGTCTTTGCAGAACTATTTACAGTTTAATGATAGCGGCTTTTTTTTTGCTGAAAAAAGGTAGCTGCTCATGCTAAATCATTGCATACAGGATCTAAACAAATTTGGCCCCTGAAACAAACGATCACAACTGAGCATTCACAAGGTAATAGCAGTCTCACACAATCTAATCACCTACACATCATGTACAGAGGTTTCAGCAGCCAAGCAGTAAATTCCCAAAGTGGGGAAATTCAATTCTTCTTGAAAACTTTTTCTAGGTCTCGATTTACTTATTTAGGATAAAAATATCTTCCAACTAATGATGAAAGTGAAAAAGATTAGATGATATGAAGGTTCCTAATCACGGATCTCGGTCTTGTCTTGGTCAACCAAAGAGAAGAGATCTTGGAGAGATCATGTAAAATGTTTTTGCCTTCTCAGTTATTTCAATGAAGGTTTTTCATATATAATTTTGACAACCTAAGTACATATCTACATATACAAACACTAACATCATAAATTAAGTAGAAATTTTGAGAAAGATACACCTAAATAAAGCATAGAAGTGGGCAAACTACATCAATAATTGGCCACAATTATTGAAGGGGAATCATTGAGTGGGAGTCATTGTTTTTATTTTTTAACTTTTGGAAGTGAGAAATTGAAGAGAAATGCTGAGTTTGGGCAAGAAATTAGAGAGAAAACACCAAAACTAGCAAGAAACTACTGAAATCTCACTGAGACCATGTAAAATGGTGATATAACCAAATTACACGGTATCTTGTCTAAGGTTCGTAATCAGAGATTGGTCTTGTCTCTGTCGACCATAGAGATGAGATCTCGAAGAGATCATGAAAAATGTTCTTGCCATCTGAGTTATTTAAAGTAATATTTTTCACATTTAATTTTGACAACCTAAGTACATATCTACATGTACAACTGCTAACATCATATATTAAGTAGAAAGTTTGCGAAGATACATCTAAATAAAGCATGGAAGTGGAATTGGCCACAATTATTAAAGGGGAATTATTGCCACAATTATTGATGGGGAATAATTGAGAGGGAATCATTGATTATTTTTTTACCCTTTTGGAAGTGAGAAATTGAAAAGCAATGTCAAATTCGGGTGAGAAATTGGAAAGAAAACACCAAGATTAGCGAGAAATTACCGAGATCATGTATAACGGCAATATAGCCTAATTATATGGTTTCTTGTCTCGGTATCTCTACCAAGATCTTGCGAAATTGTGAGCCTTGGATGGGACCCTTTTGTTTGTCCTAATGTTACTGAACAATCAAACAATACTGTAGTTTCCCACTTTGGCCCTATTTTCTTCTCTCACAACAAATACAATTCGTAGACAAAGTTAGCCAAATTGCTTACAACAGAAGTAGTGAAAGGCTTTTCTGCAATTTAATTATGGCTCCATAATTTTTTTATATATAAAGCCAGCACAAGTAATACCTTGAAGAATGACACAGTAAGAACCATGCAGATGCTTTTATTTTTTCATTCATCAACACCAAAACATGCTTTCCTCCTTTCAGAAAAAACATGCTTTACAACAGCACTGGCTCTAAAAAACTTAATTATCATGCAAACTACATAAAGTTAATGTTGTTTACAGTGCAAATGGAAAATAATGCACCTAGTCACATCATATAAAACAATATTATCGTCTACAAATCCAAGCAAGATCTAAAATGAGAGTGCAAAGTGAATATCACAATCAATTGCGACCAAATAAACATGTCGATGCAGCTTCAGCATAAACTTGTGATCCTGTCATTTTCTAACTTATTTTAACAACATGCAACGCCCAGAGTCAATAATATTTTTTTCCAAAAATTAGAAGGGAAAACTATTTGACCTATCGTAAGTGAAAAAATGATGCCTCTATAACTAAATTGATTTATCCATAGAAATTGTCTGCATGGGAAAGATGAATCTGAAGCTTGAACATACTAACAACCAAAGAAAATATCTGATTCTCCAAGGGTCACTTCAGAGGTCTAGCCCCATTAGAACTTAAAAAACTACAAATTCCAAGATTTCTTTACATATTACTGAAATATAAAAGGAAAATTGGCAAAGGAAAATAACAGGCTTCTCGGAAAAACCATATCAGGCTTCTAATAAAAGATAATATAATCTTGCTAACCTCACAAAATCAATCCAAAGATCAAGGTAAACATGAAATCCTCCCAAAAACACTCAGAACTTCCGGTCCAACCATTATCTCTGAAAACAACCAAAACCCAGATGCAAACTTCCCGTAAGAACTCATATACATAACCAATAGATGGAATGGAAGCACCAGAGCGCATGAGACATGTCATACAAAAAAAATATAACAAAATGCTATTAAAAGACTATTCCAGAGTTGGGAGTGAAATGAAAATGATAATCAAAACTTTCTAACCTCACAACATTAAGCCAATGGTCAAGGTAAACATGAAATCCTCCCAAAAACACTCACAACCTCAAGGCCAACTATAAACTCCAAAAGCAACCAAACCCACATGCAAATTTCCCGTAAGAACTCATATACGTATACGATAAATGGAATGGAAGCACCAAAACGCATGAGACATGACATACAATAGAACAAAATGCATTAAAATACAAAAACAGAGAAGGGACTCTACCTGCAATCGGGAAGAGACTACTCCGGAGTGAAATAAAAGTGGTAATTAAAATTTCCTAATTTCACAAAATAAATCTAATAGTCAATGTAAACATGCAATCCTCACAAAAAGCACTGAGAACTTCAAGCCAAACCATGTACTCCAAATTTCCCGTAAGAACTCGTACACATAAGCAATGGATTAAATGGACGCCACCACAATTCAGGTACATGACATATAATGGAAGAAAATGCATTGAAATACAAAAACAGAGGACTCATACGTACAATTAGAAGAGATCGCTCCAGAGCTGGGGAGTGAAATGGAAATGAATGAGGAATTAGGAGGAGATGTCTCTATAAAAGGGTAGGTGAGTAAAGACCGAGGGACTGTTAAGGGGCGGCTCAATGTAACTAGGGGCGGCAAAATGTAACTGGGGGCGGCAAAATATCTAACGATCTAATGTAATATTAATACGTTAATTATATAATTTTACTTAAAATTTAGAAAAAAAATTTACATAACGTGATCAATTTTAACTTATTTTTTATCACTTGATTAGATAAGTTTTTAGTCCAATAATATTTATAATAAATTTTATATTTATAGATAACGACATAAATGAATATTTTACATAAGTAATTTTTCACGACTACCTAAAATACCCGTATCCTTTGATTTTTTTTTGCCTCTCCTCTATTATGTGTTTGCTCTTTTTTTTTTTCATCGGCGGTAATACCGTTTTTGGTCGCTAATGAGGAGGAACCACTTCAGCGACGGCGCAAGGCAGTTGCCATTGTCAGAAAACAGAAGCGCCATTTCGGTCTCTATCAGAAGAGGTTAAGTCAACACTATACCCGAAGACGGAAGACTTGGAAGGAGTCATGGATGAGGTGGATGTGCTTCAGCAAAAGGCCCTTAGGGTATTTGTGGAGACTCTGAACCCTACCCAAGCCGTACAATTCCTGATTGTTGTAGCGAAGCTCCACCTCTTGATTCACGAATGGGGAAAGGATCGAGACACATCACAGGAGCACCAACACCCCACTAAATGAGGTCATCCAATCCAACTTCATATATCACAAAAAAAAATTGTTGTTTTTTTATGATAATTAATTTGATTTAATTTGGGAGCACCAAGCAGCTCTTTCTTGTGTGTGGCAATTTGAGCTTTGCTTCATGTTGGTGTGGGAGGTGGTGTTGCAGTGATGGCGCACTGGGTGGGATGAGAGCTCCCATGTGGTCGATTTTGCTGTGCATTGTGCTTACTGTTGTGCAGACTTCGTTGCAAAACCCATGTAAATTTTCGGCTTTCGGTTCCAATTGCAACATGTTCTTATAAATTTCTTTTTAATTACCTTAAATCTTTTGTGCTTATCTTTTTTATACCAGAATGGTAAGACTAAACAATATTATGTTTAGTCCATTTTCAAGTTCTCATGTGCCCAAAACTTTTTTCAATTTGCAGTAGAGGTTTAGTCTTTGTCTCTCCTATGAAAAAAAGGGGGCCTGCCAACTGAATGCTTTCAGAGTCAATTGAGGGAAATGAATAGTCTGATTGAATGCTCCATATTATAGCTGAATTTAGTTTATACTAGAATATGTTTGATTTTATTTCTAACAGAAATGTAATCATTGTTGTGTTAATGCAATTAATAAGTTACTAGGAAAAAAATTGTTTAGAAACTTAAACTAAAATCAAACAGATCACATTTTAACTAGGAGGGAATTGTAAAAGAATAGGTAATAAGAATTGATTGGATATTAACTAAAAAGTTGTTTATTCACCTCAAGTTTTGCTAGTAAGAGAATCTAGAATCGCATTTTATAGATCTTTGGTGTTATTTCCGATATAGCTACATGAAGACTTATTATTCTTTATTTGCATAGGACAGTGAGAAGGCTGGTTTCCTCTGGAAACTTGATGGGGCAAAAGAGAGGCTTAAGGTGGTGCAGGCAGATCTATTGATGGAGGGGAGTTTTGATGGGTCATTAATGGTGCTCATGAAGTTTTCTACACAACCTCTCCTGTGTGTGTTTGTACCCTACGATAGTAACCTTCAGAACAGAATGAAAATAGAAGGCAATAGATGTTTTTGGTAGAAAAGTTAACAATAAGCTCACCATAAATGTCCCGCATGTTGTGATGCATCCTTTCAACTATAAATTCCTAGCTCATGTTCTCAAATAAACTATTGTTTGCAGGCAACTTTGCTCAATCCTATTATAGATGCTCAATCCTATTATAGATGGTACTACTAATGTGTTGAAGTTCTGCTCCAAAGCCAGTTCAGTGACGCGAGTTGTACTTACTTCTTCCTGCTCTATCATATATTGTGAGGATGCGACAAAAGCTTCCCCACTTATTGAATTATAAAGGACATGAGGACTTGAAAAGCATTTTTGAGCTTCAATAGGAACAAACAAGGAAGGAAGGCAAACTAGTTGAAGCTATGAACAATTTTCCTTTTTTTTTCCTTCTGTATGCACTATGCAGTAGGCAGAAATTTGTTCTCTTAATTAGAGTTGTTGAGAAGCAATAAGTGTGATATAGATTCTGTTATATAACAATTTCATGACTTTTACAAATTCCATAGGCATTGAAGCCGAAACCACTAGGACAGGAGTTGTAGTAGGTTGAATTATTTAATTGATGTCAATGTCTTTTTATGCCACAACACTATCATACTGTTCTATGAAAATACTATATTAAAATTTTAAAATTCTATAACATTTAATTTGGTTAATGCCTTACATTTTTATGATAATTGAGACAATATAATTCAATTAAAGTTTTCAAATTTTGTCCTTGCACGAGTTTTTTTGTCTTTTTACGCCACAACACTATCATGCTGTCCTATGAAAATAATTTATTAAAATTTTAAAATTCTATAAAATTTAATGTGGTTAATGCCTTACGCTTTTATGATAATTTAGACAATAGAATTCAAATAGAGTTTACAAATTTTGTCCTTTCACGAATTTTTTTTGCCTGTTTAAGCCATAACACTATCATGCTGGCCCATGAAAATACTTTATTAAATTTTTAAAATTCTTTAACATTTAATGTAGTTAATTCCTTACACTTTCATGATAATTTAGACAATATAATTCAATTAAAATTTTCAAATTTTATCCTTGTACAAGTTTTTTTTGCCTTTTTACACCACAGTACTATCATACTATCCCATAAAAATACTTTATTAAATTTTAAAAATTCTATAACATTTAATGTGGTTAATACTTTACACTTTTATGATAATTTAGACAGTAGAATTCAATTAGAGTTTTTAAATTTTATCCTTGTACGAGTTTTTTGCCTTTTTATGCCACATACTATCATGTTGTCCCATGAAAATACTTTATTAAAATTTTAAAATTCTATAACATTTAATGTAGTTAATACCTTACACTTTTGTGATACCATTAACATGTGTCTTAGGGTGAGGGTGCATGCAACGAAGACAAATAGCCATTTTTACCTGGGGGCTAATCACAACTTCAATTAACAAGCACAAGCTCTTTATACCATGCATTAATGAATTAAGTTCAAGTTGAATTAAAAATCAGAACTAAAGAGCATGCCTTCTTTAAGTTCTGTACCTAGATCACCTGAATATGAAATTGTTACATAACATAATCTATATCACAGTTATTGCTTCTCAAAAGCTATAATGAAGATAAAAGACTAAGAATAAATATGTACACATAATAATACTCACACTAAATATGCAAAACTTTACAAGAAAATCGACTACATCAATCGATTTTACGATCCGGTGTTGGAGAGTACCAAGCAGGAAACCTGCCTTTGCTTCTGAGGAGTCTTGTGTAGGGCAACTCCAGCATCATTGCTTTCTTCTCCTCTTCCAACTCTTCTCGGGTTTTTGGCAAACCTTCCAGTATGGGAAAAGGTCTTCTCTGCTCCTTCCCTTGGTTGGAATCTAAAGGCTTCTCCATATTTTTGCTAGCCATTCTTTGAACTAATCCAATCCCATGTAGGCATCCAACTAAAGATTTCCTATGTAAGCTTCCCTTGGTTGATAAAATATTGTTGACACTATTAAACAAATCACTCTTAGGGAACAGTAGCTGCAATTGATACGTACGCACTACCTACTTCAATAAAACATTAAGCCATGATTGTATTCTGGCAAGTAAACTCACCATATAGTGGAATCCTGAGATAAGGAAGCCAAAAATATTTATCAATTCAAATCTCCAGAAACCATTTATTCAGAGTTCTTCAACTAACAATATAGTGCATTAACTCACACCACATGCCACACTACAAACTTTTTTAGGTGTTTATGAGAAAGATCTTACATGAATATCACATTGGAGACAAAAAAAGACTAAAAAAAGAACATTATAAACTGTCATGACCATATTCCTCGAGAAAATACCCCACCTTGTTTGTTTGTGAGGTGGTTAATAATTTAAAATAGATGATGGAACTTATATCCTATAATCAATAATAATTGCAGAAAATAAATTAAATGCAAACCTCAGCTTCTGAAATAACCCAGGAATAGAAGAATTGGCCGTCACTAGACTGTTAAGGATGACAAGCTTTGAGACCATGGTTGGATTTTTAAGTGCCCATGTCAAGCCATAAAAGCCTACAAGAAATCCCTACTAGAAGATAACATAGATTAGGCTAATTGCAACAAGATTGTTGACTTGCATGTGGGAACTACAATATGATCAAGAAATTCTAAGACAAAAAATACTGGTGCACATGCTTGAATGAATTCCTTCTCCCTATATGGTAAAAATTTGGGACCCAACCAGATGAATCACTGATAATAGGAACCAACACTTTTTTTCGAGTGCTTGCTACTCCAGATGGGCCATTTAGTGAAACTAAATAGTAATTTAAACTCAATAGGTAAGCATCTGATTAAGCAGATGTCACAAATGGGATTGCAATCCCGTTCGATCAAGTATAAGCCAATCAATTTAGGAGACTATCAATGAGGTAAGCAGCTTTCTATGTGACAATTGTATCTTGAGAAATAAGAAAGGCAAGTTATAATTTGTATATGTATGTGGATTGCATCTAATTCATTCAAATTTGTCATTAAATGAATCAAATTTTTATAGTAACCTTACCTAGACAACAAGAAAAAAGGTGATTTGACATTTAGAACTCCAAGAATTTGGCTAAACTCTTCAAGGAACTCCTTTTCTGTATGTTCAACACAACCATTTTCAAAAAGTTTGATGCTTTACACCTCATTTGTGAGCTAGTAAAAAACTAAAAGAAGTATAAGCCAAACCTGTGTAAGAAAATCCATACCCCGGTTGAGGTTTGTCATTGAAACCAAATCCTATCCAATCAGGAGCAAACAATGAAATCCAGCATCTGCCATCTGTTTGAAATGAACAGAGCATCATTAGCACTCATCAGATTGCAGTCTATTCTCTTTCATTCAAATGAATGCATAACAAATCTTACCTGGGCCATAACCACCCAGTAACTAAATGACTACGTTGGGGCGCCATGAAGGAAAATGATGTGCCACACCTACTATTAGAAGATCTTGCAGTGTAGAAGTTGTACTATCAGAAAACAAAGGAAGCAGTTCATATACATATGTAACATTCATTTCGATTACTCCCTGCCATAAAAAATTAACCCACAAAATAAACCAAAAAAAATTTAAGAAAAAAAATCACTTATAAGGAAGGAATTGAAGGAAATTGAATTGTAACATTAATCCAAATACAAGGGAGGATCTAAATGGGAGATATTATTATAAAACATCAAATTTTTTTCCTGTATAAAAGAATGATGAATGAACTTGCAACTTTTCTAAAGAGGAAAGAAGATACATGTTTCTCTGATGAACCATTTAATCTTTCCAGATTTGATATACGAGCCATACTTTCTACCCTTGTCTTCTATCCTTCGGCAAATAGTACTCAATAAGAGATGATAGTGGCGTGAATATAGAAAACATATAAATGTGCTTTTACAACAATATCAGTCATCTACAACCAATTATTTATTTGCTTTATGGATATCACCAAATGATAAATATATTGCTTCAAAAATTCACAGTTTTCACTAAGAGCAAATATATTGCTTCATTCTATGTAGGATAAAGCATGTTATCTGAAATAATGATCATCCTTCCCATTTAATCACATGCCTTCACCAAGTGGTAACAATCTACTTATCTGTGGGAACTATAATCACCAGGAACACTTTCCACCCTTTACTAAAAATGGAAAAATACCATTGATATGTTCTTTGTTTGAACAAAATAAATAAACAACACAAATTGACAACAAAGTCCAATTATCATTATCAACTCTAGATCACATATTATCATACAACCATGCTTTTATCTTTACATTCAATGCTATTGAAAAAAGAAATTGCAGTAAAGAAGCATAGATGTGAGCATTGCAGAACAACCACAACCCCAGAGAGCGTGAAAGTTTACAGCATAATTATGCTGCCCTTAGAAATCCACTGGAAATTGTATGACAGTATGATCATGTTGCCCTTTGAAATCCAGTAAAAATTGCATGGTAGCATAATCATGCTACCCTTTGAAATCCACTAGAAATTGTATGGCAGCCTGATCATGCTGCCCTTTAAAATCCACTCAAAATTGTATGGCAGCATGATCATACTGCCCTTTGAAATATAGTGGAAAATGCAGGGCAACATGATCATGCTGCACCTGTTATATACATATATTTGGGATAAATCTCAAACTCCATAAACAATAGCTAACACAAAACTTAAATGTAAACAAACTAATAGATCTACAAAAGAATCAAGGAAAAAGATAAATAACATGGACATATGTTAAAAGTCCCCTAAAGCAAAAGAGAAAGACCTCTGCATTGTAATGAAGTGATGGAAGAAAATTGAAAAAAATTTGTGTGACATACTTGGAAGAAAAGTGTGGAGAAGAAATACACTCGAGGACTAAAGAGAGAATTGTCGGAGGACAGAGGAGCAAATCATAGGAGAACAGACGATACAATTGCTGGAAGATGGAAGAAAGAGTCGATGGAGGATGGATGACGAAATCGTCGGAGGATGGAGGACTAAATCGCCGGAGGACGGAGGAGAGAATCGCCGGAGGATGGAATAGAGAATTGCCGAATGATGGAGGACCAAATCGCAGGAAGATGGAGGAGAAAATTGTAGGAGGACAGAGGAGCAAATCGCCATAGAAAGAGAAATTTTTGGAGATCTGATTTGAAATAGAAAAGGAATAGATAATATAGGATTTACATGGGTGGGTATTTTTGTCCATTTACACAGCCACCACTATTAGCGACATTTTATGGTAGGTAAATTTATTACTGTAGCTTTTTGTAATTACTAAATTTCTTTGATTTTATATGTTGTTGCCCCTAAAATTTATTCTTCTTGCTTTTTGAGTGGCAAATTTATTAATTAAATTTTTATAGTCAAGTTTTGCTAACATACCTTTTTCAATAGATAAAATAGCTAACCTGCTTAATCTTTCTTGTGACATTGTTGATCGTAAGTAAGATTTTATTAATTTTAATTTTGAAAAGCTTCTTTATGCAGAAGCAACAATTATCGGTATTGCCAATAATATCCTATAAGCAATACATGCATTTAGAAAAAAAATCTAATTTTTTTATATAGTTTTGAGTTTCAATTGGGGTAAGTGTTTATTTTTGCACAATTTCTTTTAAAATATTTAATTCCGAAAACAAATCTAAACCATCAATATTAGCAAATATGTCATGTTTTAAATAATGTTCAAGATTAAGATTAAGACAACTTTTCTTCAAACTATCATCATCTAATGATTTCAATTTTTTCAAGGTGATTAAAAAACCAAAAATACCCTCATATATTTGAAATTGTTCAAACATACTCTTAATGGAAGAAATAGCTTGGTCTACTATATATATAAAATAATTAATGCTAAAAGATTCTTATGGTGATTGCATTACCTCATTATTAACATTTTCATCAAATTATTTTTTCCTACAAATTGCACATTTAAGATTAAATATATGTTCTATTTCCAGTCCACTTGCAATCTCTTTAGTTGGTGAAACCATTTTCTCTATATTTTTTTAAGAAAGAAATAAGTCCTTGTAATTGATTTATGGCAACATCAATGTGCATGCCTTCAGATTGTAAGTTTTTACTAACGGAGTTAACAACAAATAATATAGCATACCAAATAATCATGCATAAAAAGAACTCAAAATTTTCAAACTCATATGTTGTTAAACATTTTGCTTCAGTTTTTATCTTAGGATCTTCACTTATTTCTGCTAACTGAAAAAAAACATCTCTTAATTCTCAAGCTTGAAATTTCATTGCTTTAACACTGTCAACATGACTTTCCCATCGTGTTTGCAACAATGATTTAATACTTAAGACATAAACATTATCTTGTAAAATTTTCCATCTCTTTGTAGAGGATGAAAATAAGGAATATATACGTTGCGCTACTCCGAAAAAAGATATAGCCTTTGGACAAGAATTAGCCATATCACAAAGTACTAGATTAAGATTGTGACAACCACATGGTGTGTAAAATGCTCTAGGATTTATTTCTAATAGTCTTTTTTGTACACCTTGTTGTTTTCCTTTCATATTAGATCCATTATCATATCCTTGTCCTCTTATATTATCAATATCAAGTTCAAGATTTTTCATAGCACTTATACGTTCATTAAAAAGTCCATTTCCAGAGGTATCATCTACTTTTAAAAACTCTATAAAATAGTCTTCTATTTTTATTGGACTAGTTGAAATATCAACACATCGCAATATAAGAGTCATTTGTTCTTGATGACTAGCATCTGGAGTACAATCAAGTATAACATAAAATATTTAGCTTCTTTAATTTTACTAATTATTTTATTTTTTATTTTGAATGCTAACATTTGTATGAATGCATTTTGTATACTATGCCCAAAGTAATGATTTTGAATTTCACCATGTTGAATGCATCGAATATGTTCTTGCACAATCGGAAAAGTATGCAATCATTTAAATTTGGCTTAAAAAGTTTTCATTATTATCTTGATAGATCTTCTCATTTTTTTCCACGAAATGCCAAGTTATTATTTGAAGATTCTTAACCATAGCAATAATTCTTAATAATATTTTTTTCCAATGTTCTTTCTCTTTATTAATTTGTTCTTGGATGTCCTTATCAATTGTTCTATTTTTAAATAATCTTATTTCTAAACCCACCCAAGTATTCATGTTAGTTATATGTTCATTAGTTATCTCATGGCTTTTAAGCTTAATACTAAGATTTTTCCAATCTTTTGTTCCTTCATTGACTAATTGACTTGTGCTAGGTTTTGATTTTAAATAACTTGCAACAAAAACAATATACTTTATCTAAATCTTTTGAATACACTAGCCATTTTCTATCATGTTTTTCTCCATTTAGTAGTTTACATATATAATGTATAGTTGAAAAATGCCTAGAGTCTTTATCTTTAGGAAAAATTATATCTTTTTCTCTATTTGGACCTCTTTCTACTAATAAATTTCTTAACTTTTTATCAATGTTTACCCATTGTCCAGGATCATAAATGTTAATTGGAATATAATGAGATATTTTTTGAAAGTCTTCATCTTGTTTATCTATTTGAGTAAGATTTTCACTTTCATCTTAATTTTTTTGATTTTCTTCATTAGGAATAAAACTTGATAGTTTATTATGCTCATTGGTATCATTTTCATTTGCTAATTCATTATCTTCTAGTTCTTTAAGAATTGGTTGTTCAATTACTAAATTGTCGCTTAAGCTTCCCATTAAATCTTGTTTATTACTTGTTACAAATTTATCAAGGGCTCCTTTTTGAGATTGAATTAATTTATCAACTTTTTTTTTTTAGTTTTTCATATCCGGATTCGTATTTTCTATTAGACATATTTGTTATTATATATTTGCCAACAAAACAAAGGCCTTGCAATATAAAAATATGATAAAATTATAAGAAAAGATAGCTAAAAAAGTAATATAAACTAAAATTTTAAAATTAAAATATCAAGAAAAGATTGATGTGACCAATAATCTCGAAATGTGCAAGAGATGAGATGAGACCCTTTGTCCTTGACAATTGAAAATTGAGATAGATTTAGAATCAATATGGGTGAGAGGTGAGAGGAGTTTTAATTCTTTATAATACGCACATAAAAAAAACCCTTGGCTGAAGGGCTCGTTATGGGCTATGTAATTAATGATGGAAAGTGGAAGATGATACTTAGTTTCCTTTGGGCCTTGGAAATTGAAATATTATAAGGAATGAATTAAAGTAAGTAACCGTTGGCTATATGTAGTTTCCTTTGGGACTTGGAATGGAAATTTTCAAACTTGTTAATTATGGAAATTATAGCAAGTAAGGACGTTGGATGTTTGTGATTTTCCAAAGCTATTTAAGTCTAGTTTTCATAGGCTACTAGGTAAGGAAAGAAGTACACTAATTAAGGGGATGAGACATAAAAAAACTATTATTTCTCATCATTGCTTTAAAATTTTATCTACTAAATATAATATAAATATAATATATATGTAAATATAATATTGGGGCCTTGATTTTAGGTGGGGCCTTAGGCAGCTACCTAATGGTCAACCCGCCCCTAGGCCTGTTTCGGAGGCGCCGTGGTTTGGGAAGGGCTTTTCTCCTCCTAGGGGTGCAATTTGGGAGGCACCGTGGTGAGGAGTGTCAGGGGAGAAATCATTCTTTCCTCTCTTGGGTGTCGTTTGGATGACGCTTTGTGTCATCTGGAAAGCTGCTTTTAGTTGAAATTGCTTTTTGAAAAATAAAGCAATAGCGGGTTATGTTTGGATATACATTATGGAAAATTAGCTTTTCAAAAAAAGTTCTATAAATCTTGTTTGGGTAGCCATTGTATTATATATAATCTTTGTTATGAAAAATATCTACTTTGTCCTCAAATAATTAGAGGAAAAAAGGTTGGGTGGAAGAGGGTGGTCATAATGGCGGATGAAGGTGGTCATGGTGGGATGAGAAGGGGAAGAATATTTTACTGAAGAGGAGAAAAGGGAAAGGAGTTAGCACAAGAAAAAAGTTGTGTGAGGGCGTTATGGTGAGAGGAGATGGGGGAAGGGGGTTTTAGTGGATAGGAAAACACGTACATGGAAAAAGGAAAAAAATACAAAAGAGTATTATAACGAGAGAGAAGAGAAGGGAAAAAAATGTCAACTCATGATATTTTTACATTTTTTATATGCTTTTAGCCTAACCCTCATCAGGAGGAGAGTTAAGCAGAAAGCATTTGACAAGTAAAAACAAGTTAAAAATGGAAATAAAAGTGTTTTTAAAACAAAGCGAGGCTTTTAGTCTAAATTTCCTAACCAATTAAGATTTATATAAAAAATAATAAAAAGCAGACCAAAAGCGGTTGCAAAGCGTCATCCAAACAACGCTTTGATGATGTGATATTTTGTAATTAAAGCGGGAAATCAATTTTCCTCTAAAGCGCCTCTCAAACCTCACCTGTAGCTGTCAAGAAATTATTTTTCCTTTATCATGTGACATTTTGTTCAAAGGGAAAATCAAAAAGTGAGCTGAGAAAAGGTGTTGGTGGTTGGAGACCAACCCCCTAATGGCCAGGCCCAGGCTGGCTGTCCCTCAATCGCCACAAATCGTGGATGCACAATGCATGGGTGATGATGAAAATGGGTCCATTGGGCCAAAAACTGGTAGGGATGATATAGAGCCTTTTATGCACACCATTTTTTTTTGTAGCAGATTTTGAACTGAGTTACAAATCTCTTTTTTATATACAGTTCCAACTCAATTTTAACATCAGAACATCTACAATTGTGACATCTAGTTTATTATACTCACTCTGTCTTATATTAATAACAGTATTTGAGAAAATTAATAGTTTTTGTTGAACAGTGAAATTCAAATATAAAAAAAGGGGAAAATAAGCTTATAATACTTTTTTTAAATACCCAACCATTTAAATTAAACAAAATAAAGTTATTACTATAGAACAAACTTTTTTACCAAATGGAGCTACTAATTTAAGGAGTACAAAAAAAACATATCTATATGCACCCCAATAGTATGCTCAACACCTCATTTCTTAATTACCTCATATATATAAGTCTTTAAAATTTCTCACATATACCCGCAATGTGTATTCTTTTCCTCCTTACTTCTACCCCTTCTTTCTTCTTCTCCAACGTTGGTGTCAGTGCTACTAGCCAACAATTTCAACTCTTCTTTTTTACCTCATGCCACAGGCCGGCCATGAGATAGGGGCACCCGCAACCAAAGTTGTAGCTAGGCTAGACCAAGCCACATGGTTTGGCCACGGCTAGACCAGATACACCCTAAGATTTTTTAAATTTATTTTTATAAATAAAATAGTAAAAATATTTTTTTTCAAAGCTTCTGTCAAGGTATCTTGGGATGCAAGTCATTTATTTTTTGAACATACGAATATCAAATGGGAATAGAATAATAATCAAGGTCAAACCACATCACAAACTAAACTAGGTCCTACCCAAGTACATAATTGGATATCTTGGTAGACACCAATTTACAAGTACAATGACACTCACATGCCTATAGTTACCACTATCAAGATAACATTTATATGATAATCATGCCAAGTGGCCTAGCAATGTAGTCCTTGATGCATATACAAATTTCCAAATGAACTTTAATCTTGCAAGGTGCTTGCACCACTTAGATGTTGAGTATATGAGTATACCCAGGATGGCTAAACAAGAAAGTACACAATTCATTTTGCTCCTGATGCATTTATACATATATAACTACATGATCTCTTAACTTGTCATTTTAAACCCAAACATGGGTCATAGATAAGTGAAAATAAACTAATCATAACGGTAACATCAAGGAGACCATGAAGTAGCTTTTATACTCTTGTTAATGACCAGGGACGGAGCCAGGAAAAAACCTCAAGGGGGGCCAAAGTATATTATATAAAAAAATGATTAGAGAGTTTGGCATGGACTACTACTAATTTTTTTTATAACAAATGCATTGCCCTTAAGGTTTGGGGGGGACATAAACCAAAACCCCAATAAAATAAAATAGACCTATAATAACAAAAAAAACTTATTTAAGTTGTGCCTGACGCTCGCTCATTTCATAAAATTCATCAATAATTTGTGGTAATCTCATTTGCAATTTCTTTCTCAATATATGTTATCAAACAATTAGCAAGAAATTCGTCCTCCTTGTTGCGAAGTCTATTTTTTACAATTTTCATAGTTGAGAATGCCCTTTTAGTTGTTGCTGTTGAAACTGGAAGAGTTAATACAAGGCAAATCAACCGGTAGATAAGAGGGTAAACTTCTGATTTTTCAGTTTGCACTAATTTTTGATAAAGTTATGTAATGGTTGACATTTTTTGCAAAATAGGATGTTGAATAACATCATACCCATAATGTTGCAATTGAAATTTCAAACAATGTCTCTCTTGCTCTGTAAAATCTTCAGGATAAAAGGTTTCAACTAATTTGCAAATATCATCTACTTTGAATGACTTATAAGTATCTTTAGGATTCAAAGAGGAACTAAGAGTCAACAACTCTACTATATTCTCATTAAACCTGCTATTTAACTCTTGTAATTGAAAATCTAAAGTAGCTATAAATATATCAACCCGATAATGATGTTCAAGTATAACAAAATCTTGTTGAAGGCGAGCTCTATTTCAATTTGCAACATAACGAGAATTCAAATAAGGAATATCTATCTTATGTTGTTGACAAAATAATGTTACTTTCTTGTGCATAGCAATCCAACCATTATCTCTTAACTCTTAGATAAGTTGTTTTGTAGTAAATACTAAATGCATGGCATTTAAAATATCTTGAGACTTAAGTTGTAAAGCTTTACACAACTCATTGATAATTCCCATCACATCTTGCATAATATGTAGAATAAGGATGAATTCAAAAGATGTTACCCAATCATAAGCTGAAGCTGCATCCCCTCGTTGAGAATAATTGGTGCCTTCCTTAACTATGTTATTAAGAACAACACAAACTGCATGAAACATCTTTATTAAGCTGCAAATTGAACTAAAATGAAAGCCCCAATGAGTATCTGCAGGTCGTTGTAAAGTTCCAATTTGATTAAGTCCTCTCCTAGATTCAACTTCATCAATGGAAAGTATGTGTGCAATGTCTTCAACTTGGGCAGCTTGTAGTTCTGCATGACGGTTGCATGAAGCACAGACAATATTTACTATGAACACTATTTTGGAGAAGAATTGATGAACATGAATGATTTCTCTAGATGCTGCCACTAGCGCTAGTTGCAGGCAATGGGCTAAACAATGAATATAATATGCATATGGGCAATCATTTAAAAACAAAGCTTGTAATCCATTCCATTCATCTCGCATATTGCTAGTGCCATCATAACCTTGACCACAAATATTTTGGATACTGAGATTATGATGAGAAAGAACCTCTGATATTTTTTCTTTTAAAGTCAATGCCATTGTGTCTAGGACATGAATAAGGCTAAAGAATCGCCCACGTACAAAACCGTCTTTGTCAATAAATCTCAAAACAAGAGTCATCTGTTCTCATTTAGCTTCATCCCTTGCTTCATCATCAATTATACAAAATTTTGCAATACCAATTTCATCACGAATTTTACTTCGGATTTTCCTCCCTATAATATGTAGAATTTCCTTTTGAGTTGTAGGAGAAGTGTATTTAGCATTTCCAGGAGCATTTTCCATGACTTTGGCTACATTTTCATTGTAGGATCCTAAAATCTTGATCAATTCAAGAAAGTTACCACGATTTTTTGAATCAGGACATTCATCATTGCCTCTAAAAGTACATGCTTGATATGCTAACCATCTAATGGTGTCAATTGATGTTTTTAGCCTGAGACAATTATTTGCAACTTGTTGAGATGTTTGCTTCTCAATAATCTTCTGAATATGTTGTTGCTGATTCATTAGATCAATGCAAGAACGTTAAGCAACTTTATGTGTTGAGTTTGGGCCTTTACCTACATGGCTCACGAATGAACAATTTTTTCCATCATTAACTTTCTTCCAATTGCGAAATCCTTCAATAACAAATGCATTTGATTTATCTAAGTTTTTGTTGAAAAGGTAGCAAGGTAGACAGAATGCTGCATCCTTTGAGGGGGAATACTCTAACCAAGCAGGAAATAGTTTAAACGAAGAATATTTAAATCTTTGAAGATGCTTTTCTGACCCATATAATAGATACTCTGAGAGTTCAGGTTGATAAGACCCTAATTTGATATAAGCACGTCAAATATCATCACGTTGTGTAAGAGGATAATCCCACATTGAAGGACGTAATCCTAGATCACGCTCTAAAGAAGAAATATCAACTTCTTTAGATTCAACCCTTGGAGCTTTAGAAGGACGACTTTCATAAAGTGCTTAACAATCAGGATTAGAAGTAGAAGCAGGAAGTTCACTGGCTTCTGCATTATGAGTATTTTTCTTTTTAAAAAATGCATCAATTGTAGATGATTTAACCATGACTATCCCCTTAAACCTAATAAAATAAAAATTAATAAAATTATAGTCTCAACAAAAATTAATCTCAATCTAAAAGTTGATAAAATCCCAAACACATAGGTTTAACATAACACAATAATTTATTAATATAACAATAACAATAGAATTCTATAATTAAGCAACTAAGCTAAAACAAATTGTATGAGAATACTTGTAAGCAAAGGAAATACATATGAAGTATCTTATAGTAGCCAATAAAAAATAATTAATAAAATAATATGTTATTGTGTAAGTGTAAAATTAATCTTTATATATTTAAGAGAAAAAAATTCATATATTCTTGGACTAATGTTTGCAAAAAGAACACAACTAAGAGAATAAAAAAATAGTAGTTTTCATTTATTAAAAAAAACTATTTATGAAGATTTAGGGTACTTACTAGATAAAGACAGTGGGAATAAGAAAGAGTAGTTCACTTGTTGGAGTAATTTGGAGAAAATCAAGTGGAGCCCACAACTATATTCCCTTCACAAGTCACAAGAATAAAGAGAAATATTAATAAAAAATAATTAATTGTGAATTTTAATCACAACTTAGATATGTACTTTGTGCACATGTGACATGGGGAGATGGAGAAAGAGCCTACAACTTGGAGTTGATGTTTGTAAAAAAGTAATAATTAATGAGTTACTGTACAAAGAAATTGGGAAGTGTGGGATTTCTGTAATTTACAATACAATTAGGGCTTTGTCAAGAGAAAATAATATAATTTAAAATTTTATTTTATGTTTTTAGAGGTGATTACTTATAATGAAGTATGCAACAAAATTTAAATAGTGCTTGCTGACTCATAAGAAATCAATATAATTTAAATCTTTTCTACGTACCTTTCTGACTTGCTGTGATGAAGATTGCAGAAATTTGCTGTAATGAAGATTGCAGAAATTTATAAATAGTGTTTCACATAATCACAATAGCCCAACACCTGCCAATCCAAAAAACTCTGCGCAAGAAGACAACTAGGGACTAAAGTCCGCATTATATAAGTGATCCTAAAGTTTAATGAGGGTAGGTATGTAAAAACTTTATTTATTTAGGGTAGGACCGTAAAGAGAAGATTTGCAAAAGTCCTTGTTATGGTAAATTAAATATTCTAGAGACTAGACACCTATGGTAGGATTGTAAAGTCCTTATTTTGGTACAATTAATTACTCTATAGACCTAGACACCTATGACAACTAGGAAGTACTTTTTTATTCTCCCTTCTTTACGTTGTAAATGCATTGCTATGGTAAGTCATAAGGTCAATGGGTTATATGTGCATAGGGGGGCCACTTTTTATCTTTATATAGGTAAACTTATATAAAATTGTAAAAAGTGAGGGGGATCCATGGCCCCTACTTGCCCCCCTTGTCTCTGTCCCTATTAATGACTATATAACCTGCTCTATCCATGCTATGAAACTAAGGCCCATAAGGGCCTCATAGACCAAAGTGGTTGAGATTCTCAATTTTCCATAATTTCCAAGAACTCTTTTGTTGCGCTACACTGGAGTTATGCTTATTTTAAAGCTATAACTCATTCAAACGAACTCATAAGGGCCAAGAGAGAGGCTCTACAAACAAAACTCCCAAGCCTTGGGGAGCAAGAAACCCATGGTTTTTTTATACCATGACCCTCCTCTACATGGCGATTGACCCACTTTTGAAGCCCATAGGGACACTTGATACTTTTGACCTTAAGTGTCATATATCAATAAGTTAAGGTCACTAACCTCTTGATATGCTTAACATAGTGCTTGCATCCCGAACAAACTTCCAAGCCTAGGGAAGAAGGCCCAAGAATAACTCCCACTATGTGGCGAAATGAACCACATATAGAACTCAAATCTAGAGTTTACTCTACCCCCCTTCCCACATGTTTTTTATTATATGTTCGAATGACTACTTACATTCATTATACAAGTAATATTTCTCATTGTCATTTTCTTTACATGTATTTTATCATGTATTCCAATAATTACTTACATTCATTATGAAAGTAACATATACCAAAATACTCCTTGTTAGAGTAAACAGATGTGTGTAATATATATCTTTTAAACCATGGAACCAAAAGGCATCAGTCATCCCATTGATGCGTCAGTGTTGGTGTCAATGGACACCTCCAATGACACGTCGATTCCTATTCATAGTGGTTAGACTACTACCAGTTTGGCTCACTAACATCATCATCAATGCATCGGTATGTCTACCAAGGCTCAGTATAACACTAACGCACCCCCATGTGACGATGTTGACAACTATTTACTTTCTCCTAACCATCATTACCCTCATCGATGTGTTGGTGAACATGCTGATGGTCAGAGCAGAAGAATAAATGACTCCCAAACTAGTGCCAAGATAAATCTCTTAAAAAGAATTATTTAAATAAAACTTGTACATACATAAATATTAGATTCATACATTTACAAGATAAAAATCACACTTACAAGTCTAGATTCATAATTTCAATCCACTAGTACGAGGAACCTAGCCAGGCGGGGTGCACATCAAGCAAGCCTGCTAGCCCATCCACCAGGTCTAGCTTGGGCTCTAAATTGAGGATAATAATCATCAAGGATGATTTAATTTGATTGGATTCTGATTTGAACTAATTTAATAAAGATGGAAAGAGTCCAAGAGATGAAGTTGCCCAAGATAGGACTTCCCATAAAGAGGCCACCTGCCCCAGCCTCTCTCCTCTCTCTTATTTGTCAATTTCACTCCTCCCTTTCACTCTCTCTCTCAACTCGACCTCTCTCTATCTATCCCTCCTCTTCTTCTTCCCTTTGGCCTCTCTTTCTTCTCATATAAATCTCCATGCCCTTGTGTTTGTGTATTAAAGGTGGCCTCCATTAAAAAGCTTTTGAAAGCCTTGGAAATCCCCCGTCTTTGGAACATCACCATGCTGATTTCTCCTCAACTTGCACACCATTAGAGGATTGGATTGAGACTAGTAGGGTTTTCTCAGGGTAAGAGAAGGATTTGTGTTTCATTGTTATTCGATTCATATAAATTTTTAGAAGTTGACGCCTAAATCTTTTTCCTACAAACTAGGGTTGTGTTCAAGGAAGGATTTTGCTTTTCTTCTCTTCTTTGAATCAGGGTTTTAGATTCAATTGAGAAGCAAGCAATTCACACTTTCTGATTTACAGCCTTGTGGTTATTTTCATGTGTTCTTTTGCATGTATGAGAATTAAGTTTTCTTCCTACATGTTCAAGCTATGATTTTTGACTAATGTTCTTATGATATATTATCATGGTTTGATTGTAAAACATGTTTTGATAATTTTGTTGGATGTTCATAGTCTATATTCATGTTGTGGAGTCATATAGTTGCTGATTTAATTGCTATATGGACTATGGAATTTGTTTATCTATGTTGGAGATAATTTCATGTTACGCTTCTTTGCCTTGATTTATTCTCCACTCCTACAATGGTTGGTTTTGTTCGAGGTTTTTGGTGGTCTTTTTGGGTTGAATTTGCTCTGAGATGTTTGTAAGAGTTTCATGGATTTTTATTGAATTTTTCCCATTTAAAAAGTTATTCTTTTCTTGAGTCTACTTTCAACTAGTGGGCATAAGTACTCCAGGTTTCCAACTTCGTTTATGGATCTTTTCTTCATGGAACTGGCCTACAAAATTTAGTGGATGTTCATAAATGAGTCTAGTTTCATCCTATGTTTTTGGGGATTTTTCTCATACAATATCTATTTATTAGATTTTCTAGAATCCGTTGGTTTGGGATTCAGGTAGGTACATGACGAGCTTGGTCTAGCCTGGCCATAGCTAGTCTGGCCAAATTGAGGCTAGTCTGGCTATAGCGCCCAACCACTGTAGGTGTGACCATCCCCCTTTCAGCAGGAAGCATGGCTATTCCTCTCTGTCACAGGCTATGAAGGAGGAGGAAGAAGAGAAGAAGAAGGGGAAGAGGAAGAGGAGGGGGAGGAGGAGGTAAGGCCGCCACAGGAGACGGAGCCGCTGCCACTGGAGCTATGGTCACTTTTGCCGGACTTGGAGAAGGTAATTTGGGGTTCTTTTAGTAGGGGTAAGTGGTGAGAGAAAAAATGGATTAAGAAGAGCAAGTAAAAAATTCTGAATTTTTTAGTGTTTTCAGGTAGTGAGGATGTCACGACCCCAACATGGAGAGCCAGAAGCCATGATAGGAGGATACATACAAATGCAATGTGGCCGACTTGAAGATATCAATCATTTACTACTCATTATACTTCAATTAAATAAACCATAATTCAAGATAAAATAAGTCTTAGGACATGATCCATCACATGGTAGAGTTATTACAATTATCCAAGATAAAATATCAACTAAGTAAAGTTCCAACATCTAGAAATTTTTTAATGCTGACTTAGGACAATTATTGTTCCACGTGCTCTCAATAGCTTATCGCTAAGCATCAACAAACTCAAATGTGTCTGTGTGTATAAGTACGTGCGGTGGAGAGGTTCATGCAAAACAAAACCTCCTGTGAGCTTATGCTTAGTAATATAACTAACACAAACTAATCTACAAACCTATGCTTTGAAAAACATACATATAAGTAAAGCATATAAACCAATAGAAAGTAAACATGAGGCATTCTGCTTCAAACAAAATTTAAAGAAATCAAATATCACGATTTACGAGGGCTTATACATGGACCACCAATCTATAGCCGACAACAATTTTGAAGGCTAAAACCTTGTTCCTCTATAAGTCCTCGAAAGCCTATTTGGACTCTTTGAGTAAGTTTCTAGGTGTACACTAGATGCAAAATTATTTCCAATTTATTATCTTGTTACCCAAACTTGTATATATCTCAATTCCACCCCTTGGCATAACAATTGATGTAAAACATGATAGAAACACATAAAAATAATTTTACATTGTCATGCGAGTAAAAGTACCTGACTACATGCGAAAGTTCAAAACCTGATTTTGGTATTGTGGTTGACTCCAAATTTTAGGAAAAAACTTATAGATGTAAAATGCAATCAATACTTGGGACACAATTAATTGACTAATCAGAGGCTCCAAATTAAGTTTTCTATACAGACTGACACCAAAAACTATTTTATTTTAAAATTTGAAAATTGTTGTACAGTATCAGAATTCCTACAAAGTTGGATATCAAAGAACGCAAAATGGTATACACGACTTCAAATCAAGCAAGGATTTTTATTTTTAGATAGAGGACTCATGAAATATTTCCCACAATAATTTGGGAGCAATATGAAATGAATTGAATTCAAGAAAAATCATGAAACATAAAGTAACATAATTGTGAATTCTTAAGAGCGTGGATGACAAAAAATCTAATTAATCGATATCAATAGGGAAACATCCCTAAAAATATGAGATGAAACTAGACAAGTCTCAATTAATTTTTGAAGGCCAACTACTCCATAAAGAAAAGACCCTAAAATACATTCTAAAGTCCAAGGAATTTCCAACTGGTTGAAAATCAAGCTCCAGATAAGATTCTCTTTGATCAGGGTAAACTCAATGAAAAATCATGAAATTGTTTCCAAACTAAGATGAGTAACTCAAGGATATCTGGGAGAAATTTTTGATCAAAATGATAACGAGAAGACTTTGAATGGAACTGACCTTTCCAAGACAAAAACACAACATGAATCACGCTATAAGCTTAGCAACCGAAGTAGACATTCAATATAGCAATTGGTAAGAACAATTAGAGGATCCTAAAGCATGACTATAGACCATATATAAGCCACTAAAAATCAATCAAACATGTTTTTCCAACAAATCAAGATAATATATCATACTATCAGATAGTAAAACATAACTTGAACATGTAATAAGAAAATCCTAATCTTAAACATGTAAAGCTATACATGAAATTAACCCCAAGCAGGTAGATCAGCAAGTGAAAGTCACTTATCTCTCGATTCGATTCCAAAAACTCGATTTTGAAAAAGGAGAAGGAAAACTATTCCTTGACCAAAACCCTAAATCAAGCTAAAAAACCCTAAGGTGCCAAATCAAAATAATCTGCATCCGGATCAAGTGCAAAGGAAATATGATTCCTCTTACCTTGATTTGATCTAAAACTTCTCAAGAAATCCTTTAATGGCATCCCAAATTGAAGTGGAATCTCCAAAGGTGGTGATCCAATGATAGGAAATTCAAGGTCTAGGCTTTCTAAGGTGCTTTAATGTTGGAAAAATGAAAGTAGCAAGGGAGAAGAAGAAAGAAGAAGAAAAAAGGGAGAGAAGGAGAGGAGATGAGTTGGGAGAGAAAGGGAGGGGAGAGGGGGTCGAATCACAAAGAAGGGGGGGGGGGGGGGGGGGGAATAGAGGAGAGAGAGGTGGGGGTGGGTGGTGGCCTCTCTGATGGAGGAGTCCTCCATAGGGCAACTTCCCTTCTTTGCTTGGACTCCTTCTAAGCTTAGCTAATAGGATCAAACCAAATCAAATTAGATCAAATCAGCCCAAATTTGAGATTATTTTCAGATTGGCACCAAAGATGGCTCTAGCAGATAGGCTAGTGGGCTTGGCCAATGTGTGCCTTTCCTAGCCCAGTTCCGCATAACCGTTTAGCCGCTTATCTGATTTCCATCAGACAGAGCTGAAAAAATTCCAAAAAAATTTATAAAAATCATAGAAACAAAACTCGAGGATGTTACAAAGGGGATTATTGGGGTGCATATATACACATTATTTACAAAATAGGAAACATGGAAGCAACTTGTTCCCCCCCATATTTTTTTCCTTTCCTCCTAGATGTTAATTTGGATCCATGTGTAATACATTTTGTGAGTTTAATATTCATTTAAAGTACTGAATCACCAATTTGCTCATAGTTCAAATACTTAACTAGATTAAAGATCTACAGGTTATAGCCTCAATTGCACAAGAACTTATAAAGAAAAAACTAGCACAAACCTAATGATCAAACAATTAAACTACCAGCACATCATGCATGTAATCACCACATCAAACACAAGGATTTTATGTGGAAACCCAACATGGGAAAAACCATGGTAGCCACTCTCTGGCTAAATCAATGTGCTATGGATGTAGAATTTTCAATACACAAAGCTATTAACCTCTACCCCAACACTAGAACTCCCTTCTTTAGATGAAGTTGTTGGCTATTAAGTCTCCACCTTGATTCTTGATGTTTTCCCCTTTGAGCTTTCTTTTTGTCTTCTCTAAGCACTATTTTTTTCTCTCATAATTTTTCTCCCCCTTGTGTTATTTTATCCAAAACTAGCATGTAAATAGTGTCCCAAGTCAGCTACTTTAGTCATATAGTTGGAAAGTAACTCATTCCATATTTGCTTAAACTAGGTAACTAGTCACCAATCGATCAGTTGTTGCACATGGTGATCAATCATTTCCTATTCTATTTGAATCCATACAATCAATTAATTGATCCATTGTACCAAACGATATATTCATGAAGGTACTATAATCCACCTGTCAAGCATTGATCAATCCTTCTAAGCTTGATATCAATTGTTCAGGTTACTATGGTGGACAAACACAAAACCGATCAATCTCTTGTTCAACCATTCAATCGATTTATCAACTATGAAAAAATCCCAAGAACATTCATACCCGATTGATCTTTTGCTCAAGGACGATTGATCCCTTATGAATAATTATTGCAAATTTTCACCTTTTTATCCAAAACACTTTCTAAGGTTTGTCTAATTAAAATATAATGTTTTGTACTTGTGTGTGTGTAAAATTTACCTTGAATCATAACACTTTGTTTAGTTTTTCATCTTGAAATTTAGAACTCGTCAACTCCTCTTTCTCAAGTCAATCAATTCCAAATCTGACTTTGATCACATTAATAATCTACTCATATTTTAAAGACTTAAACATACACGGTTGGACAAAGTTTTGATCATCAAAATATAGCCAATTACAAGACATATTCGAATATGTTCTAACAATCTCCACATTTGGCTATTTCATGACAAACCTCTATAAGTTATGGAAATAATTTTTTTTAACTCATGACAATATAGTGCATTGCCTTGAACTTGTACTTAGCTTGCACACTTAAAGAAAAATAATTGGCATAGTACTTCTCAATTAAGTATGAAGTTAAGCACAAACACATTGGTTATCTATAATTTCTTCTCCACCTTTTTGTCTGAAATAATAAACAAGTGAATTAGAAATAAAGGAAATAAACATTAAAGCACATATTTAAAGTAAACCACCATAAAGTCATTATAAAAATAAACAAAAATCCACAAATGAATCAAAATAATAACTATTTAAACAACCATGAGTTTTACAATACATAAAAATATCCCATGAAGTACATATCTGAACTGAACATAGGAGTATTTGTCGAATGAGTTTGGGATGGACAGGGGTTTGAGAGGTTGAAATGAACTGAAGGTACTCAGTCCAATGTTTAATACGACATATCCAATGGATAGCCGGATAGTGAATCATATGGGTTATGCATCGTTCAAAACAGATATGTCTATCCATTGCCGGGGAAGAGGACGACACTTGGGAACTGCTCGGCTGATCAAGGGCGGGGGCCTTCTTGCTTCAAGCCATCTAAAAGTTGAACAAAACCTAGGGCTAAAGCTAGAATTAAGTAGGAATGAAAGTAATTAAACATCCGAGTTTCAAAATTTATGAAATTAATTTTTTTTTGCCAAATTTAAATTTTATGGGAATACCCTTGGTGATATCATTTTCTTCGATTGACCCCAAAGTTTAGTATGTTGTAGATATCAATGAGATAAAGAAATTTTACAACTAGAAGAACTATCAATTTTAACCAGAAGCCCATGAATTACAAAACCCCCATTTTGGGCACATTTTCAAACCTTTAATGTGAAAATTGTTGAAATCCCAAGATTTGACGTATGAAATCATTTGAAACTTTGCATAAACATAAATCTAGCCTTTTCAAGCAATCCTACCAGTTCAAAAATATTAAAATTTTGTTGAAATCACCTAAAAATCAAAATTTTAGATTTGGGTTCATACCTTCACTCTACAAAATCGATTAATTTATATGCAAATCATGCAATATATCACTAAACGTCATGCCAAATGATCTTTCACCACCTTATCCTCACTGAGAGTATGGAAGTGAATGGGGGTGAAATGATGCTTCAACCAGTATTATAATGAGCGGTCAGGCATGAACTATGTGGCTAGTAATCGATTGCTCGATAGGTGCTATTGATCGCTTCTAAATATTTTTTCAAAATTTTGAAAAAATTCTAGTAAATCCAAATGTTAAAAAATAATGATTTTCTACTTAAAGAGCCTCATTTTGACCTATGAAACTCAAAATAAAAATTAAAAAAACAAAAATAGCCAATGGTGAACTCTTTGATTGAATTTCATTGATTGGACATTTAAACCAAGAGCATCCAAAAAATGATGTTCATTTAATACCTCTCCTTAGATTAGTCCACTCCATTATCCATTAGATTATGAATTTCAATTGTCATTTCTTCATTTTAATATTTTAATTATATTTTATTAAAATTTGAAGAAATTACTCATATTTAACTCTTGTTTCTTACAATCATGAATTTTGCATGGTCCTTCATACTCAAAAGAGACGAAGTCCTCTAGACTCTAGCAGAGAAGACGTTCTTATTTTCAACTCACTTAGGTAGATTCTATGTACATCAATTTTCATAAAATAATAAAACATGAAGAACAATTCTTAGCCCTTACTTTTTTTGTTTTATTTATTCTATTTATATAGGGTTTTGGCTTTTTTTGAATCCTCTCAAGTTGCATTATTTTTTCAATTTTTGTAAGCCATATTTTTCTTTGATGTCAAGTTAATAAGAGCTTCACACTAGCCTAGGCCGATCTAAGTAGGTAGCCCTTCCCTATAATCTTGACGAGGACAATTCTATTACAAAAATAAAAATATGTAAAACATTTAGAAGCTCATGACACATTACAAGAAATTTTTTAGACCTTTGGATTTCCTTGATAGATGTCAAGTTCTTCTAGTTAGATCACGAAGACGCCACTAGAATCTGAACACTTAAGTCAACAAGTTTTTAAGAATTCTCTCTTGAATTTGACTTGTGTTAATCATGATGTGTGCAACATCAAGCAAAAGAAAATAAAAAGATCTTCACTCTCCTTGGTGCATTCCTCTCTTAGTTAAAGTACATTGACCAAACATCATGGTGTTTTTAGATTAATTTACAATTAATGATCTTCAAACCAAGAGTTGAACATCCAAAAACAAGATATGAAAACAAAATCAACAACTTTTTTTTTGTGTTTTTGAAATTTTCTATATTTTGTTTATTTTTTCATTCAAAACCTATGATGAAAAGAAACCATCAAAAATAAAGTAGAATGAAAACAAAACTAATAAAAGCATGTGCATGTCCAAAAGATAGAAAGAACCAACTCATGGATAATTGACACATCACCCCAAAATAACCAGCCACAGTCACCAAGAGGTTGATGCGGTGTTGATGGGTGAAGGAAAAGGGTTGAACCCCATCCATGTGTGCACAACCACAACCGAATCAAAACTCCCCACCCACGCAGGCCAGGAGAGGAACTACTCTTGGATCAGTGGCTCTTTGGCCAGCCAAACACTTTGCACTGCACATATAACACGTCATTGATGTGCCATCAACATGTGGGTGAACTATCAAAGCTCCACCGGTAGTCCATTCTTCTTGCACTAAGCCGACCGCCGCTGAACCATCCACCACTCAGCTTGCCATAGTGGCAGTGGATCCTACCGTGGCTGGGCTCTCAGAGGCCTCCACATCACTATCTACTATTGTGGTTCAACAAGGTGAACCCACTCTTCCACAATGACCAAGGATGAAGGTCGGTGATCACAAAATGACAAGTCATCATCAGGTATGATGTCTACCTATCTCTCATTTGTTAGATATTGTCATCCCAGAACGTGGAGGCACAAACTTCTTTTGTTTAGATCTCCATTAATCATTATTGTTGTTGGGCTTCAAGTCTTCTCCCTCAAACACTTATGAATTTTTTCTTCCTCTATGCTTTGTCATTGTCTTCTTCTAGCCTTCAACAAGCTCCTCTTATTTTATTTACTTTGGCCTTAGAATCTTCTATCTCCCATTGAAGATATGCTACAACTTCTCTTAGAAATCTTTGTGTGAAATCTCTTCTTAGTTGTAGAATAACTTCATGAATTCACCATTGATCTTCAACTCAAAGCTTCATGTGAATTCTCTTTGGAAAACAATATGGAAAATGTATAAACCTTTCTTCTCCAATCTCCTCGAGGTTTTCTTCTACCAAAATTCATGATTTTTTATCCCTTATATAGCTCTCTAAACCGATTTAGGTTTTTGACTTCAAAAAGGAAAGAAATTGAATTTGGAATGGCTTAATTAGGGTAACTAGTCCTTGAACTGATTGATCGTTCCAAATAGCGATCAATCATTCACTATTTGTTTTATACACGATACTTTAAGCGATCAATCGATTAATCAAAGTGATCAATCAAAAACTATTGGCTTTGTTTTACACAGGTCGAAATCATATGCCGATGGATAATTCCATCAAGCCTTTTGTCTAGTGATAGATTGTTCTGTATGTAAAATTATAGTTTTGCTCTTTTTACCCTAAAACTTTCTGAAACCCTTAAAAATCACTTTTGAAACTCCTCCAAGTGATTTTGATATGCGAATGTGATCTAAATAAGTTTCAAAAAGCTTTAATATTCTTTAGTTTTTTGTCTTGAGCCATAAGAGCACATATGGTCATATTTTTCAAGTCTATAAATTCCAAATCTAACTTGACCACAACAACTTCTCATTAGATTCTAAGACTAAATACATACCTAAGGTTTTTAGACATAATTTTGACAAAGAAATCAGCCAATAAACTTGATATATAACTTATATGTTCCAACATATGTGTAACACCCCGACCTGGACCGGGGGTTAGTTCGGAAGATAGAATCAGTGTGTATAAAATAAGTGAAAGAATTTAAAATTGACCAAGAGTTGCAGACTCTAAGTATGAGAGTCATAACATTCTTCCACACACTATGGAACTTTAACGGTCCGTTGTGCATAGATCAGAACAAACCTAATTTTATAACTAATTTGGATCGGGCCAACATTATTTTATCGTTGGTAGTCAACACATGTATTGGATACCATCTCTAACATTATTCCAGTACGATCGGATCCGAACGTAGTTTTGCCTATCGACTAATACATTCATTAGACATCAGCAAATCATATATGATAAAATACGTATACTTTATATCCGAATAATTAATTTAGAATCAGACATAAATCTTATAAATCATCGGAGTTAAATGAATGCCAATAAATCAGTGAAATATACATCTCACATAGGTGAGCAGAATACTGACAAAACCACACATCCCACTCTATCATAAAGTAGAGCAGAACGCACAACAGAGCATGTTGGATCATTTCAGGTCCTATTAGATAATATAATATTTCATCTGACCATACTAATCATATCAAATCAGATTGGAGTATAACAGATCATAATAGAGTATTTTCGTGTAATTCGGATCACCACAGAATATATCAAAGTAGATCAAATAGGAACATATCAGCATATATTAGATCATAGCAAATTATATATCTTAATTAGTATATTATTAATTAAGATGTGAATTCATATAAATTATATTAAATTAGAATGTCAGAAAAGCATACTCCCCTACAGTTCCGAAAGTGGCAATGCTCGGAGTTGTACATTTCCTCAGAGCGTCTACCCTTTCAGGTCCGGAGATGACGGGTAGAACCTCCTCTAACTTCAGAATACTTTTCTCTTTCTGTGCCTATAAGCTACGGACAAACCTCCCCTTAACCCGGGATACTTTTCTCACAACACGCCCATAGGTGGCAGACATAATCTCTCCTTACCCGGAGACACTTCACCCTACTTGTGCCTGTAGGTAGCAGACATAGCCTCCCCTTACTCGGAGACACTTTACCCTTCACGTGCCCGTAGGCGGAGTACAGAGCCTCCCCTTGCCCGGAGACACTTTACCCTTCCCGCGCCTGTAGGCGGTGGACAGAACCTCCCCTTACTGGGACATCTGAATTACACTAAAATGCTCTATGTGATTTGATATACTCCGATCTAATCTGATATGATCAAATATGCTTTGTTGTGTGTTCTGCTCCGCTTTATGATAGAGTGGGATGTGTGATTTTGTTAGTATTTTGCTCACCTACGTGAGATGTGTATTTCACTGATTTATTGGCTTCCGTTTGACTCAAATGATTTATAAGATTTCTGTCGGATTCCGAATGAATTATTTGGATACAAAGTATACATATTTTATTGTATATGATTTTTTATGTCTAATGAATGTATTAGCCATTAGGCAGAACTACATTCGGATTTGATCGTATTGGAATTACGTTAGTGATGATATCCAATACGTACGTAGGCAACCAAGGAAGATAACGTTGGCCCAATCCAAATTAGTTATAAAATTAAGTTTGTTCAGATCTACGCACAATGGAATGTTAAAACTCCGCAATGCGTGAATGAACATTATGATCTCTCACTCAGAGTCTGCACCACGTGGTTAGTCGGTTTTAATTTTTCTGCTTATTTTAATAAACTTTGATTCTATCTTCCGAACTAACCCCCATTTTTCTGGGTCGGGGTGTTACACGTATCGATGAGCCCTTCAAAACTAGACCCCACTGGGTAGGTTATCTCACACTTTTAAAGTAGGTCCTGCCTATGTGGCATGTTTCCCATGGTCGTAACTTTCGTTCCCGACCTTTGTTTTGCATGTTCTTTCATTCGTTGCGCTCGTTAGTTTAAGCTAGATACATGAATTTCATCCCTTAAAATATAACTAAAATTACATAATTAGCTTTAACCCTCATAGGTTAAGTGCAATTGGAACACGGGGTGCCACAATATGCATTTCCTTTTATTTGCTTCTATTATCATTAGCATTGAATTCATCGGCTTTAACTTATTTTGGGCCGGTGGAGATGAAAACAACTCTAGTATTGTGAAATGGACTGATGTTTGTATTTCCAAAAGAAATGGAGGTCTTGACATCCGCTCCATTCTTCATTGGTGTAAGATAGGCATGTATAAGCTTCTTTTGATTCTAGTATCTGAAAAGTGCTCCCTTTGGGTGAGGTGGATACATTCCTTTCATATCAGGCCAGATTCTCTTTGGCATTGTCGAGAACAATCTGATTCCTCATATGCTTGGAAGTCTATTTCAAACATGAGGGTAGATTCTAGAATCATGTGCCACATATTGTATGCAATGGCATGAGAACTTTGTTTGAAGAATTTCAAACTTTTAGTTTTTTTCGTAAGAATTACCATTTCTTAAATTTGATCACTTTTCTGATCTTTTTGCCCTCATCCTCACATCTCCCTCAGTCTGATCTAGTTACATCACGAAGTCTTCTGTACAAGTCCCAAGGAACACCTTTTCTCTCTGATTAGCCAAATTATCCCCCACCCTTCTTCCCTACATCCATAGTGTGACTGGAACTCCCACCTCTACCTTCTCCATGTTGTACTCATCCTTCTCATTTTCATCATCTTTTCCATATCTACCTTTTAGTTCATCGTCCATCTTCTCTCTCAGCTCCCAACTCTACCTTGTCCATGCCCATTGAAGATGGCTTCCACAGATAGATATCTAGGTGAGAAGGCTTTGTTTTTAGTTTTTGGTTTCCCATCTCAACCTGACATCACCATCCTCTCAGTATTTACATCTGTATAACATCCTGCAAATGTTTTTTTACTAAAATGTTTCTTATGCTTGGTTTTTTGTTAATCCTATTCACAATTTTCTTCCAAGTTACCATTTATTCCAAAAAAATTGGCACTTCTAGTCTTAAAATATGGTGATAGAGTTGTTCTAAAATCTTTTTGGCACTTCTTGGTGTTAAAAATTATTTTTGCAATAGTGACAAAACATTTTTAGACTGTTGTTAAAACATTTTATCATGTTTTTTTTTTGCAGTGGATAAGAAAGAGCCAATTATGCTACACAAGTCATCTCATATGTGTTAAAAGGAGATTAACAATGTGTTCTTGAGGAAGTTTGGCATACATGTCAAAATATTTTAACACTGATGTTATATTGTTTTAACACATTTGTTTGATTGTTTTAACACATATGCCAAAATGTTTTGACATATACTTATAGAATTGTTTTGTGGTATGAGCTCAAAGGAGATGAACAATGTGCTTCAGAAGAATTTCGGCACATATCCAAATGTTTTGACACAAGTGTTGCAACGATTGGGTACATTTGACAAATCATTCTAACACATATGCCAGTGGCTAGGGTGATCCAACGAAGGTAGGCATAGTAGAAGTGCAGGCCTCCCATGGGCATCCCACTAAATGGGTGGGCCTAGCTTGGCCCACAGAGTGCGTGGGCCGGGCCAGGTCATCAAAATTGAGCTATGGCCCTGTAACGCCACAAAATTTCTATGTTTTGAAATTCGAGCGTTTGGGCCCATTAAAGAGTTTTAAGGCCCATTAATGTTTTTCTTAAAATTAGACTATTTTTAGCTTGAATCGTTTAGAGAAGCCTTAAGACATTTGATAACGCTCGGTGAGCCAAACGTATCAAGCCTAAGAATGTGTCAAACGGACAGCAGGATAGTAGGTTATTGCATTGGGAAGCATGCCATATGTGGGTCCCATTTTAAATTTGCAAGAAAATATGCCCTTGCGTATTGTTTTGAAGGGCTAGTTGATAAGAGTCTAACGGTACTAAGAACGCGTAATTCCAAGTTTGGGGTAGGGAGTTACGCCCTTTTAAACTTTGAATTTTCATTTTATATTTTAAAGCAAAAATTTTTAAAAAAATAAAAAATGGCTTCAGTGGGCTGACGCTAGCGCTGATGCATTGGCGTCAGCCCCACCTACTGCAAGCAGCAGGACTTAGGCTTGCCACTTTGCGGCAAGTCCAGGCCTACTGTGGCTAGCCGGCTAGCCGTTAGGTGTGCCTTGCGGTTAGCTGCAGACTAGCATGCGGCCTTGATTGTAGTCGCGCATCTGGTGGTTTTGTTTGGCTATTTAAAGGGGAGGGGGAGGGGGTTCCCAACTCGCCTCTACCCCATTTCTCCTCTCTTTTGCTTTGTTCCACGACATTTTTATACTTTAAACATGTGTTCCTTAACTATTTCTCACCCGTTTTTACTCGTTAAAAACCAAACTTACCTAATTTGAGGGTGCCCAACATCTTGAGAGGGTTCATTTTTTGAGATAACCCCTCTAAAAGGTTGAAACAACCTGAGGCAAGAGGAGGCCCTGCCCGCTTCACCCGAGCCGAACGAGAAAACTATCTCTGCACAAGGGAGGTGCCGCCTACCACTTTTAAGCTGGCTGCAAATGTAGGCTTAACGAGGGTAGGTGGTTTTAAGCTCTAATTCCCTACTACGACTAGGAGTTATATTTTATAATTTATTTATATCTTAAAAAAATATTAATTTGAAATGGATATGATTTAAGGGTGGACATGTGCTAAATTAATTGCGTTGTGTATGTCTCTTAGTGAGTTTTTGTTGTAATACGTCCATTAATATATTATTATTATTATTTGGAATATGTTTATGAATGATTTGACCAGATTTGAAGGGTAGTTATGTGGTATAAAGCCCAAAAACTACGATCAATTTTGACGGGTAGCTATTTGGTATAAAGCCCAAAAGCTATCGGAGTTATGACTGCTAGATACCGCCATGAAGTTGGATATCATGGGAAGATCCTCTTCATTCTGATCCCGTTACCCCGTGAGCATGGGTGTATGTCGCTCGGGTATCAGCGACATTTTGTTAATGATGATTTATCCAATTTTGAATTATTTATCGGATTTTGGCTATGAACAAATTATCCGAGTTTACCGGATTATGCAAAGAACTATCTTATCGGTATAAGAAGTGTGAGTCGACTTTTAAGTATAAATGCTTATGATATATTTATTTGTGTTTTATGTTTTAGCATGCCAATGAAATTTAATTCTATCTACTGAGTATAATTATACTCACCCACCCCTAGATGCCACAAGTTTGGACGACGAAGTTAACATTCTTGAGGATTGCTCGCAGACTTCAAAGGATCTATGCTCTATCATGTTCTTTTGTTATGTATTAATTTTGTATGTGCGCGACTTTGATTTTGTTAAGGCACGATAGGCCTTATTTTGTAAAGTTTTTTGTAATTACCTAAATCAATGAATAGTTACTCTTCTGTGCACAACTGATCTTGACCTATAATTCTTTATTTCAAATTGTCGACGCTCCAACCTTTAAAGTAATTTAAAAAGTTAGAGCGTAACAATTGGTATCAGAGCTGAGGTTCTACTATCTACAAATGAGTAACTAAGTCTTTAAAAAAAAATTTATCTTACATATTTTTTTTACGATTACATGAATTATTTATTACATTTTTTTCTAATTTTGGTAGATATCTTTTATTTAAATAGATATAAATATGTGTCTGGTAATGTTTAGTTCAAAAATCTAACTTTTTATTTTTAATTATTTAGATTATGTTTGAAAATATAAAAATTTTAAAATCATGTTTAGATGTCACCCACTAGTGGAGAAGATGTTATACCATCCGATAGCTCCACTCCGGTTAATACCACGCCTCATGGTGGGTTAACAATCGAGGATTCTACTTCAATTTTTCTCGACCTAATGATACAAAAGATGACTGAGTGGATTCAAGCACAAGGCTATCAAACAAGTGAGTCGAAGAGGGTAGGAGAAAGTAACATAAGTGACATGGACAACCTGCCAGAGCGATTTAAGAAGATTGCACCTGCCTTTACAGGCGAAGATGGCCCTGAAGCTACAGAAAAATGGACATTAGAAGTAGAACGAATTTTCAAGGTAATGAAGATACCAGAAGATTGAAAGGTACCCATAGCTACTTTCGCTATGACAGGAGAGGCTGCATTCTGGTGGCCTACCGCGGAAAGGAACTTTTTCCTAGACAGCGATAACTTCAAGTGGGAGGACTTTTGAGAAGTTTTGTACGATAAGTATTTTCCACCTCATGTCCAAGAGAAGAAGGAAAGATAATTTTCAGATCTTCAGCAAGGAGGAATAACTGTTGGCCAATACGAGAACCAATTCGTACAACTTCAACGTTTTGCTCTTGACACTTGTCCTACCGAGCTGAAGAAGGAATGCAAATTTGTAAGGGGGTTAAATAATGGTTTGCAAAGTAGAGTTGTAGGCTTCCAACCCTCCACCTTTGCTAAAGCAGTGGAGTTAGCATCCATTTTGGAACAAGACCATAAGGAATTTTTAGCAGAGCGAGGGAATCGAGGCTAGAGCAATGACACCAAGTTTGATGAGGGAAAATGGAAGTCCATGTTTTGTAACAATGATGGAAACCAAAAGTTTCAAAAACAGACTGAAACGCAACCTACAACTAGGGAGGAGAAGTCGGAGAAATGTCCCTTCTATAATAAATTTCACCCTAACGGACCCTGCTACTATTCTGAAGGACGTTGTTTTTCATGCGGCGGACAAGGGCACAAGGCTTGAGATTGCCCAAAAAAGAAAAATGAAGATGAGCAAAAACGCAGAGCTGAGGGTCGAGTTTTCGCTATCGCCGCTAAGGGAGCTCAGTCATCTAATGCGATCATCAAAGGTAATTTATTTTCAAAATAAAAATAGCTCTTTTAAGATTAATTTAGAGAAACTTACATATTTTGTTCAAAAGTTTCCAATCAATATACCTGTGCGGCTTAAGGTGGGATAACCCTATGTTTTAATTGCGTTTTTGTATTAATGTGTTTTTTTAGAATGCATTAAGAATAATTATCTTGTGCGAATTTTGAGGACAAAATTTTTCTAAAGGGGGTAGTTTGTAATGCCCCGGAATTTCTATGTTTTGAAATTCGGACGTTTGGGCCCATTAACGAGTTTTAAGGCCTATTAACGGTTTCTTCTAAAATTAGACTATTTTTAGTTCGATTCATTCAGAGAAGCCTTAAGACATTTGATAAGGCTCGGTGAGATGAACGTATTGAGCCTAAGAACGTGTCAAACGGACATTGGGGTAGTAGGCTATTGCATTGGGAAGCGTGCCATAGGCAGGACCCATTTTAAATTTGCAAGAAAACATGCCCTTGCATGGTCTTGTTTTGAAGGGCTCGTCGATACGAGTTCAACGGTACCAAGAACACATGATTCCAAGTTCGGGGTAGGGAGTTACGTTCGTTTAAAATTTGAATTTTCATTTTATATTTTACAACGAAAATTTAAAAAAAATAAAAAAGATGCCGGGGCTGTCGCTACAACGTTAGCCCCACCTACCACAAGCGGCAGGACTTAGGCCTGCTATGGCTAGCCCTGCAGCTAGCTGGCTAGCCGTCAAGCTAGCCCTGCGGCCTTGATTGTAGGAGCCATTTTGGCTCCTGCAGTCGGCCAGATGCGTGACACGTGTCGCACGTCCAGTGGTTTCGTTTGGCTATTTAAAGGGGGGCGGTTCCCAACTCACCTCTACCCCATTTCTCCTCTCTTTTGCTTTGTTCCACGACATTTTTATACTTTAAACGTATGTTCCTTAACTATTTCTAACCCATTTTTACCCATTAAAAAACCAAACTTACCTAATTTGAGGGTGCCCGATGTCATGAGAGGGTCTGTTTTTCAAGATAACCCCTCTAAAAGGTTGAAATGACCCAAGGCCAGAGGAGGCCCTGTCCGCCACACCCGAGCCGGACAAAGAAACTATCTCTGTGCAAGGGAGGTGTCACCCACCACTTTTAGGCTAACTACAAATGTAGGCTTAACGAGGGTATGTGGTTTTAAGCTCTAATTCCGTGCTACGACTAGGAGTTATATTTTATAATTTATTTATATCTTAAAAAAATATGATTTTGAAATGGATACGATTTAAGTGTGGTCATGCTCTAAATTAATAGCGTCGTGTACGCCTCCTAGTGGGTTTTTGTTGTAATACGTCCATTAAAGTATTATTATTTCGAAGACGTTTATGAATGATTTGTCCGGATTTGAAGGGTAGTTATTTGGTTTAAAGCATAAAAACTACGACTGGTTTTGACGGGTAGCTATTTGGTATAAAGCCCAAAATCTATCGGAGTTATGACTCATAGGTACCGCCTTTTATTGCATATGGGGTGCCCATGAAGTTGGATATCATTGAAAGATCCTCTTCATTCTGATCCCGTTGTCCCACGAGCACAGGTGTATGTCGCTTGGGTATTGCGACATTTTGTTAACGATGATTTATCCAATTTTGAATTATTTATGGGATTTGGGCTATGAACGAATTATCCGAGTTTACCGGATTATGCGAAGAACTATCTTATCGGTATAAGAAGTGTGAGTCGACTTTTAAGTATAAATGATTATGATATATTTATTTGTGTTTTATGTTTTAGTATGCGAATAAAATTTAATTCTATCTACTGAGTATAATTATACTCACCTACTCCTAGATGCCGCAAGTTTGGACGACGAAGATAACATTCTTGAGGATTGCTCGTAGACTTCAAAGGATCTATGCTTTATCATGTTCTTTTGTTATGTATTAATTTTGTATGTGTGCGACTTTGATTTTGTTAAGGCACGATAGGCCTTATTTTGTAAAGTTTTTTGTAATTACCTAAATCAATGAATAGTTACTCTTCTGTGCACAGTTGATCTCGGCCCATAATTCTTCATATCGAATTGCTAACACTCCAACCTTTAAAGTAATTTAAAAAGTTGGAGTGTAACAGGCCCTACCCAACTTGTCGTTGGGGAAGTCCCCCAACTGCTTATAAAGCTGTTGGGGGCTTCCCCAAGGGCTTTTAAACGGTTTAGAGGGGAGAATTACAAAATTGCCACACCCTCAAAAAATAATTTTAACCCTATTATCAATTAAATACCTGTTATTTTCATGCGTAGGAGAGGTAATTGTCACATTTGAAAATCTATGAATAAGGGGGACTTTAGTTTTCTCGTCACCCTTTCCTCTACTCTCTATGACTCTCTTTCTCCTCTCCTCCTACACTAAAGCTCTTAGTGACTTTAAGTTTTATTTTAATTAAAATTTAAAGTTAAGCTGTCACACTCTCAAGCCTCAAGATTCAAGAACAAAGTTCTCAATTCTCAAGCTTCTTCCTCCTCCATCAATGGGCAACTCAAGTCTCAAGATTCAACGTCCAAGGTAAGTATTTTTTATTTAACAATTTAATTTTTACTTTTATTTGCCTCATTCTTTTACTAATTTACTTTTTTTAAGAATATGGCATCCCCTACAATGCCTCCTCCACCTTGGTCGCCCCAACCTCTAATTTTCCCAAAGGAGGAATTCCCAAATGGACAAAGTCTACTATGAAGGAAGTATTTCACCAATTCCTTCGACAGTCGAGGCAAAAAAAAATGGCCACCCTCCATGGTGTGGAACCATATGAATAAAATTAGGGTGGACGACCCCAACAACCCCAAAATGTTCCTCCTAAGAGCTGAATGCAACTATTTCAAAATAATTCTAAGCATGGAAACTAGGGGAGGAGGGGGTACCAGACATCTTCTCCAACATGCTAGAGCATGCTCCGCCAAGCATGAACCAAAGGACCCCAACCAAGCATAGCTAAGTGCCATGAATGCCACTTCTACCTCTATTAGTACTTTTAATTTTAATGAAGATACAAATCGGAGGGAGTTTGTGAAGCATGTTGTGTGTATCGAGCAACCCTTTTCCTTTGCCGATGAAAAATTGTTTGAGACGTATGTGAGGCAGCTCTCAACCCGGACTTCCAAAAAATCTTGCACAATAATTTGAAGAAAGATACAAGCGTTGGAGTTAAAATCAATTTTAATGCAAGTAAACTGATAGGGTGGTGATACAAGTGTTAGAGTGTTGTGAAAACCAATTTAAGAAGAAATGACAGACTCTTTCATTGTAATTGGTTATCTTGTATTCAGTTTACAATAATGCGTGAATTGATACGGACAAAGTGTCCCATGGTTTTCCCAATGAGGGCTTTCCATGCAAAAAAACCTCTTATGTTATGGTTTAATTAATTTGCATATTTGCTAGACACAAGATTTTTGAGCACATATTGAACTAAAATCTTTTTGTTTTTTTTGTAACAAAATAAGGAATACATCTTGTAGTCCTTAAGTAAAAATTTGAACTAGGGGCATTCCATTTAACCCTAGGTTTAACATTTACAAATCGATATGATCTTTGACCAATAGATGGAGTTGTCGATAGAGGAGTCAATGGGATCTTCGACCTATTGATGGGGTATAAACAATAGAAGAAGAGAGAGTCGAGAAAAGAAAACTTGAGAAAATGCTTAATTGAAGAGCATAAGGCATTCCTAGACTATTATGAGAACAAAATTGGGGTATGTAAATAACATAGGTAAGCAATTTATGCATAATTGACTAATTTACCCTAAGCAATCTGGATAAAGAATTATATTCTTCAAATAATTGGGTAAGCTACAATAAGGCCTCAATGTATAATACGACTAGTGGATCTTGGACGATATGTGTAAGGACCCTCATCTTTAAACCGGTTTTGGTTTTCTTTAATTATTGGTTATCGTGAGATTTACGTGTTTTCTAATCTTATTCGGTGATTTTGTAAAATAAATAGTGTTTGTGATGGTTTTAACCAAATTTAACTTCAATATTAGTGGTTTTAAGTGATTTTAAACCAAATGTGAATTTTTGGGATTTTTTGGAATTTTCACTATTTTCCCAAAAATTAGGGTTTTGGCAGGACCCCTGTGGGCCCCACCGTCGAAATTTTTTTTTTTGGGTCAAATGAACCTAGACATATACTTAAGGTTACACAAAAATTTTCAGAATTTTATTAGTCTTAATTTGTGCTTAAATTTGGAAAATAACCACTTTTAGCCTATTTTTCCTATTGACACCCCAAAACTTACCTATGCATACCCCAACCCTTACTATAAAAGGGCAAACCTGAGCCATTTCCATTTTTGGGAATAGGCTAAGGAAGGAGGGCTGGCCTAATCCCCATTTAGGCCCGAATTAGAAGCCGATTAAGGTAAGCTTGCTCTAATTAAGCACTAATCCATGACTTTCTTCTTAATTTCTTCTAAATCTACTATTTTCCCCTTGATTCAATTCGTTTTTGACCATCAAAAACTACCGATTTGTGTTTTACTACAAACCCTAACATTCAAATTTTGATTTTTACTACCAATAAGCCCTAGATCTAAGATTTAATTAGGGATTTCTTGGGTAAATCGATTTCTATTAGAGTTTAATTCAAACTCATTGTGTTTTCAAGGATTTCAAGATGGGTGACTCTTCAATCCGAGCTTAATCAAGTGCTAAGGTAATGGGTCTTCAAAATCTCTGTTTGTCCATGGTAAAACTCTTCATTTTTGGCTTATTTCGAAATGGTTTGCTTGATTTGGTGTGTTAATGGTAAGATTAGAAAATGGAATTATTTAATCCCGATTTCTTAGGGTTTTGCATTATTATGGTTTGGTTTGATGTTCTGGAAGTCAAGGAGGACTTTTGATGATGATTAGGGTGTTAGATGTGGATTTGAAGTGTTATCTATGGTGTTTCGGTTTGGATTTGCGAAAGGAAGAAGATGACTCTTTTGCCGTGTTGGCGATCGATCGGCCCTACGCGGCGATCGATCAGCTGAACTGTAAATTTCAAATTTTTGCGTGTAACCGATCGAACGGCCTGAAGGGTGATCGATCGGCTACACAGGAAATTGTATGTTGTGCATATGATGTTTATTTTGATGATTCCACTTTAGCTTGCCAATTTTGAATGTGGAGTGTTTTAAGCTATGTTAGGCTACTGGAAATGCATGCTATTGAGTTTATGGAGTTGAGATATGTGCTTAGAGATGGTGGAATGACTTATGTTTTGTGGCATGATGTTGGAATCGTTATCTTGAAATTATGAATGGTTGTTTCCCTTTGGTTAAGCATATTTTCAGTTGGACTACAATCATTGTTGGACTGATTTGTCATGGTAGATTGTGGTTAATGGTGTGTGAATGTTGGTGAATGCCATGACTCAATGATGAAATGAGTGATGTTATATGTGTTTAGCATTTGTGGTTGAGTTTTGAATCTAGCTATGATTTCAACGATTCTTCTTCCATGATTTCTGCTGGAATTCATGTTTGGATAGAAATTCACATGTGTAGTGTGGTAGTGAGTTAATTTTTGTAAGCATGTTGATATGCATTTTGTGAAATGCTTCTACTAGATACACACACACATGTGGGGTTAAATGATGATGTTGAAGCTTAATATTGTGATTAGGAATGATGCATTAGGGGCTGGTGAGAGCACTTATCATGGATTAGGATTCATGTATGCTTTGCCCACGCATGTACCATGCTGCACTCATCATGAAAATGGATTTTTAATTGAGGCTTCATCGTGATTAATCGAATTTGACCGATTGGATGCAATGTGATGAAATTGTGTGCCGGGTTGATCGGTCGTGGATTAATCGCAAATTGATTGGTCCGAAAGGACATATTTTGATTTGAAGTTCCTGTGTGGAATGATTTGAAGTTCCTGTGTGGAACGAGTGCACTCCCCGGGTTGAGTTTTGTTAAATGGAATGATGTGGGGACGAGTTGTGTACTTGTCTTGCGGATTGTGATAATGTTATTATGAGTGTCATCTGGACCCTGAGAATCCAGTGTGGTATGCCGTGTGCACCCCGCTACCACGTGTTCTAAGGTTCTCTGTGTGAGAACTCGGGCTCTTCCCTCTGCAGGAGATGTCCCTGGGCGAACACCCATGCTCTAGATTTTCTATGTGAGAATGGGACATCCTTGGCCAGGATCGTCCAAGGTGAGCAGTATTAGGGATTGACAACCCCAATCTTTCTTTAATTCTTGTGTAGAATTTTGGACCATGACACGCCTTCGTGGCCTTGTCTATGCTCCCGTCTGTGTGACATTATTGTGTAGTTACTCCTTGATGGAGGTTGATTTTGATGTTATGCATGTGGAATATGTATGTTAGAGATACATCCATGCATGTTGATTTTGATGTTATGCATGTGGAATATGTATGTTAGAGATACATCCATGCATGTTGATTTTGATGTTATGCATGTGGAATATGTATGCTAGAGATACATCCATGCATGTTGATTTTGATGTTATGCATGTGGAATATGTATGTTAGAGATACATCCATGCAGGTTGAATTGTGAAATAATGCATGTGGGAATATGTATGTTTGAGATACATCCATGCAGTTTGATTTGATACTATGCATGTAGGAATATGTATGTTAGAGATACATCCATGCAGGTTGAATTATGCATTATGATGCAATTTTTAAGTGATGTGAATATGTGATCAGAAAATGATACACCTTGTACATCGTTGATTTGAAAGATTATATCGCCATGCTATCGTATTTTCGATGTTGTTAGTGATATTAAAACCATTGCTGAGTTTGTTAAACTCACCCCTCTTTTTGTGTTTTGATTTGGAGCTGCGTGGTGCGACATGCAGACGGACAAGATTGCCTCTTTGAGGAAAGGTCAGAGATAGCTTGGGTGTGATGATAGAGATCGTTTGTGTGACTTACCTTCGTTTGTTTCATGCTTTATGTTAGAACCTTTGTGTAGGGTTCTTGTTTTGGATTTATGTCATATTTTACAGTTGTGATGCTTATAACTTATTTTGAGCCGGTGTGGGCTTTACTTAACTAAGCTTGTGGGTTTGAGATTGTTGTTTACTTTGTGATAAGTAACACCTTTTCCTTCCCTTTTATTTACTCTTGCTCAAAGGATTGTGCGCACTCCGTATTTCTGTTAATCGCCCGTGGTTAGGGTTAAGTCTTCCGCTAGATCGATTCTCAATTTTTACTTCGTCGCCTCCGCACGCTTGACCGGCCCTTAGACCGGGTTCGGCTCGGGTCGGGCATCGCCGGGGCGTGACAATATGGACCAAATTATATTTCCCATGGAAGGAAACAATAAAAGAGGTAATAAATAGATATGGATTTTCCCAAGAATTGAGAAGACATAAGAGCGGCTTTCACAAAAGGTAATGGGGATGAGTATTGAGGAGTCTTCACTTGAGAAAGTGAAAGAGTAGTATTGATCAAGAAATGGTCTCTACTCACGAAAGTGAGGCTTAGACCAGAGAGGGGTCTTCATACATGACCATGAGTTGCATATCATCAAAGGATCATTGTCATGCTTAAGAGGCTAGACCTTGGTCTAGGGCTTCCAAATTTTAAATGGCCATAGTTAATGCACATTTAGGTGGTCTACGGATCTCATGAAGGCGTGGTTACCCTCATGCTACTATCTATGAGCAGCACAATTAAGGCAGAGTTTTGGCCAACTAGTTAAGAGGATTGTAGAAACTCCAAAGATCGGAGTTTAGAAACCTTCGGAATTTCCCAAGGAAGAAGCATCTATCAGGAATGAGGACTCCTAAGACAGGAGCTAGGGATGGTGACATAGAGAGAGAAAAGTATTACATAGGGATTAAGGTGAGATAGATGTAATCGAGAAGCTATCGAAAGATAGAGACTAAGAAGTTGATCTAAGATAACTTTGAGATGATGAATACATAGTATACCAATAGAGATTGAACTCAGTGGCAAAATGAAATGTATAATTACGCTTATGCTGCATATCTAGGAAGGGTTGTGGAACTAGCAAGGAGAATTCTTTAACAGCCATTATATGGGGATTTGGCTGGCCAATTACTAGAGAGCTTTGAGGATGGTTGTGTGTGTATGTGCATGGTAATGGTACTTAAATGGTATCACAAAATACTCGTGGTATAGACATGATTACTAGTAGTGACACAGAAGCACTATTAGTGGTACTCCCTTGGATGTGCTATTTTAGATTAAAATAAATAAACATATCTAAAAGTTATGAAAAAATAAATACATACTACCAACATTCAATAATTTTCTTTAAAAAATATGAATAAACAATGTAAACCTAATTCCAGTGTTTCTAGGATAAAATGTAAAAAATACCCTTGATCAAAGATCGTGCTTTTCAAGCACTTCCTAAACTCAACACCAAACCAAAATTTAATAGCATATGACTCTAGCCATCCTCTACAATAACATTCAATTGGATTGAAAATTGAATTAGAAAAGGGATTTATTTATCATGCCCTAACTTCCCTGTTAAAAATTATAATCCAGGACATTCTAGTCATTTATAACAGTAATCACAATTGAGAATCCCACTCCGATGCCATTGTTGGGTAGTGTAGTGGAAGCGTGGTACTTGGCAGGATCTGATATTGTGACGAAATTTAAAAATTGTTCTTTTTCCAATGGATTAACATATGCAATGTCACAATCCAAAATTTTCACATGCACTTTTCAATTTTTGTTTTTGTAAAACATGCCATAAAACTTTGTGTATGATGCAACAAAATAATCATTAATAATAAAATCTTTAAAATTATCAATACACATTAGGTTCACGACTTCCATTTTTACAAACAAAAATTTATGAATAATATCATACATATATTACTAAAAATATTTATCATTTTAAAATAGTTACAAAATTTACTGTTTGACACTTGTCTGTCACAAGGTTTAATTTGATTAATAACAATAATAAATGACACACTCATATGCCTAAGTAACAAACCAAAGGGAAAGGAGATGAACTAAATCTATGAGAAGAAGAATGTGCATTACGGACTACCTGAAACACCAAGAGAAAAACACTCCACCTGCAAAACCTATACTACAATAGATGTTAAGTATACGAATATACTCAGTAGGACCACAAAACAAAACAAATAACCAACAAAATAATCTGATAAAGATTCAGTGAGTTAAACATACCTTCCAATGTTAAAACTAGACATAAAAGAAAAAGAAACCAAAAGATAATAGGTTATCTAGAATCGGAAGCCACATCTCAGAGTCCAACTCCCTCATTAGACTATAAACTATGAAAACTCAACTTTAGCCTTTTCCAGAAGACAACGCCCAGCTCCATTAACGCCATGAAGTGAAGGCCCACAAAGGCTCATGAACCTAAGTGGTTGAGATTTTGACTTCCATAATTATCGAAACCTCCTATATTGTGTTGTGCAAGACCATACATCTTTCATTGCTATGATCCGTTCCAACCTAACTCCTAGGCGAAGGGGAATGACACTACATACAAACTCCCCCTTTTGGAGAGCTGGAATACTATGATCTTGTTTCAACCATACCCTTCCGTCAATGTGGCTAAAATGACTCACTTTTGGAGCCAACTAAATAGGAGGATCCTTCGTCCTTGAGTGTCAAGTGCAAAGAACAAGGGGTGACTATCCATTACAAGGATTTATACATGCACAAGGCTTACTTACCCCAATATTATACATGCATAATATCATACATTCATTAATCCAAATGTAAGGAAGAACCATGCTATTGTATTACTTATAAATAACATATACTAAATCATAAAACATGCTTGAAATTCAAAGTGCTGATGTGTTATTGGTGACTTCACCAATGTGTCGGCTAGGGTGTCAATGACCATTGATGTCCCATTGACACATCAAACCCTCACTGACAGTGGATAGGCTATGGAAACCCACCTTACCTATGCCACCATCAATGCGTCAATCACACTACCGGCGATCGGTAAAACATCAACGTGATTCAGTGTGTCGATATCGGTATTGTTCATCTTCCTCCCATCATTGATGTCATCATCTATGTTGTGGTCATGCCGATGGTTAACAAGAAAACAAACATTGGCTACACCGGTTCTCTAAACATTTTCTTCTAACAAAACTAGATAAAATCTTTCTAAATATCAAATTCTTTATAGTTTATCCATGAAAATGGATTGTTAAATTGGCATAAAGGGATATTACCATTGTTACACTACGCATGGTAAAAAATTTATAATAAAGCACCCATCCATATGCCCAAACTTGCTGAAAACTCAAGGAAGAATGAAGAACATGAAAGTCAAACAGTAAACAACAAAAGAGCGTGCAATTCGACCTAAAATATGTTCTAAAATTACTTACTGGTGCAAATCCTCTCGAAGTTTCACTCCGGAACACCCCACTCTTGCTTGGATTTCCGGGAGACTTCCCAAAAACCCGAAATCCCATTATCTACTTCCTTTAAATAAGGTGTAACTGCCTCAATGAGGCCTGAACCGCAAAACTTTTCACAATTTTTGGAATAACAACAACTTACAGTTTCACCGATGCGACCATTGACACTGACATTTGAAACCACTGTTTCTCGACATGAGCACCGACATGTCGATGACTTGCTGATGAAAAATAGAAATTTTGAAAAGAAAAGATTACATTTTTCTTGAAAAATATAGGGTATCATATTTTCCTTCCTTAAAAGAATTTTGTCCTCAAAATTTGAAAGGCTCAGAAATTTGGCAACTCAGATATTTTTAAAAATAAATCAACACAGAACAATTCCATCGACATGTCGATGGGCTTGCCAACCGATCAATGGTGCAAGTTTGCATATAAAACATTGCAAGGGCAACCCAGCCATCACACACCTTTGAACCCTAAGATGCATTGATCAAAATCATGTCAAGACAATTTCAAATGCCCCAGCCACCCGTCGCATGATCCACTCTGCTGCCATCTTTTCTACCTTTGGCGATCATCCTACTCCTTCGCTGGTGTCTCCTCATGCATCCGTAGTTGTACAAACATCCACAATATCCCTACCTATGTGGCTCTCTCTCGCAATGATTCGCATCCGTTCATAGTAAATCAGCAGAAAGGCCTTACTCCAACCACCAAACTCTAGCAAAGCTTCTGCAATCTACCTTCAAATGCAACAACAAGGTATGCACAAGCCTCCCTTCCCAAAAAATTAAAAATTTCACACCTTCGAATTGGTTGACACACTCACCAAAGGGTCAGAATGATGTTGATGGGTGAAGACAAAAGGTCAGACCCAATGAACACATGCACAAACATGGGGAGGTTCAAAACCCCAACACACAAGCCAGTAGAGGCACCAGTGGACTAGTGGCTCACCAATGAATCAAATCTAAAGTATTGCACACAACACCTCACCAACGTGCCCATCAACACGTTGGTGAGCTGTTAGTTTATGAACTATGTGTGTAATATAGACAAACCGAGAAAAATAAAGTGCCTCTAACTCACATTTAAGTTACAAGATATATATTCCCCATTTTAAACAAAATAATCACAAAATATGTTTCAATTAACCTGCCTAATTCCAATGCATTTTAAAGAAAATTTGCATTCAAATAAGCAAACAAATAGACATAAATTTTTACATGGAAACCCAAATAGGGAAAAAACACGGGATACACTAACCAAATCAACTATGCACTATGTAAACCTGAGACTACAAAGTTTCCAATTACAAAGACAAAAACTCCTTTTTTTTCAAATGACTGGTTCTCCACACCACTCTTAAATTTTGAATCAACCATTCCTTAGTTGTTTACTGGTTATAGCTTGATTTTCTTCTCTTTGTGCTTTTCAACCAAAGTAGATCTTTTATCTCTTTCTTTTGGAATGAATCTTTTATTCTTCATAATCTTCTCAACAACAATCTTTAACAAACACCAAGCCTCACATGTGTTTTTGTGCTCTCATCTAATCTCTAATCACTTTTTTTTATTAAGGTAGACACTTTCTCATTCTAGAAGACTAATTCTCTCAAAACTCCATTAGAGCAACTCCACACAAGCTCTCTAATTTTTCTAGGTCTTCTCTCTACTCTTCATCACGTCCCAAACCCTTTTTAAAGACTCTCAAGTCTAAAAAGGAATATGACTATAACAAGGAATCAAAATCAAACTAGAAAAGTTAAATTTGGGCAACTCTGCATTCAATCAATCGATCGCTCCATAGGGCAATTGATCAATCCCTGTTCCCTTCCCTTATGACTCTTCCATTGATCGATACGTTTACCTAGTGATCAACTGATAAACTTTTAGCTTCGTTTTCAACAGTGTCTTTTTGGGAGCCAATCAATCATTTCTACAAGTAATCGATCGCTATTCCAAATTTTGGAGATTCTGCTACAGTACATCACCAATCAATCGTTCCAATATGTCGATCGATCGTTTTGACCAGATTTTTTATTTTTCAATATAAAAAACCTCTAATTCTTGTCATTCTTTCACCTAAGGTCTCTTTTACCCGGAAGTCTATGAATGTGATTTGTGTGCGTGTTTTTACCTAACTAAAACACAGATTTGAGTTTTCCTTTCTCTTCACCTTTAGAAATCAATCCTCAGACTTAAACTAACTCAAATTACACATCATTGACATTGTTTTGTGTCCTTATCTCCTCCATTGCCTCTAGGACTCTAAAGACTTCAGCAATTGGTGGTGATGGTAATGGGACGAGCAAAGCCAAGGCCTAATCCTCTACCCTTTGCTACTACGGCAGTTGATGTGGTCTGCATCATGGTAGTTGTTGCTCTAGCTAGGGTTTGTCTCTTGTCCACATGCAACCCTAATGCATCGGTAGTGGGTTGAGGTCCATGCTCTTCACAATTGAAGGAGTGAAAGGATCATAGCTGACCCAGTCTAGGGTGACAAGAATGTCAAAACCCAGAACGGTAGCCAACCTGGTCATCAAATGACCAAAAGGGAAGGCCTTCAACCTGGGCTAGTGCGCAAACCCAGTGATCTACCTCATGATGTAGAAAGTGAGGCAGATCAGGAGCCCGACATTAATGTGGTGGATGGCCAACACCATGCTCACTGTCAGTTGCATCATATTTCCCTTCCTCGGGTAGAGGTTGTGCACATAGATCTAGTGGTAGTCCTAGAAGAGGTAGGAGTGCTTAGGAGCACCATCAAGAGTACTTGGAGCACCTAAAGCTCTGCGTGTAGTGCAACTGATGAGGAAGCCTTTCCCTCGATCTCCTCCATGCCCTTATCTCTCAAATTTTCTTTAGTTTTGAGTACATGTACTGAAAAGTTGAAAATCATGCTATATACTCAGAACATTTTTGTTAATGAAAACTTTTATTTTCAAAAGCCTAACGAACACTTCTTACACAATATAGAACAATAAATAACACAATAAATAATAGAGAAAGAAAGGTTAACTCACCTAATTGTATCTTCTGGATGAAGCCTCATCATCACCACTAGGGGCCCCAAAATTCACAGGTAGTCCTAACTCGTAATCCTACCTTGACTCAGATTTCTCACTATCAAAAATGTTAATTAGAGGCAGAAACTCACTAGATCTATGAGTATCCCCAGACCACTGACTATAGGAGCTATCGTCTTCATCTCCTTCATTCCTTGGAATCTCCCAATCCAAGGGTAACACATTTTCTATAGTTGGGAAAATCTCTTCCTCTTCCTCCATGTGATACTCTCTTAGGGTGTTCCTCATAGTCTTCTTCTTCTTCTTCTTCAGGATCCTCTTCTATTGGGTCCTCATTTGGTTCTTCTTTGAGATCCTCCTCCTCTGAATTCATATCGATAACCAGAGGAGGTGGCTATACTATCTAGAGGTTCTCTCCCTACAACATGATTCTTGCCATATCAATGACAGAGTTCATCGGCTTCATGATTTTGACTTTGTATTCTAACTATTCTAGATCTACAATTACACAACAAAGCAAACAACATAGATAGTATAACTTACTACCCTAAACCCAACCAAATATTACTACTACAAATGAAAGCATCTATTATAGACAAGTGAGCAACTATCCTACAAATTCTCTGATCCAATTTATCAACTCCCCAATTTTACACATGCACTTTTAGTTTTTTCTTTTTGAAAAACATGCCATAAACCCTTGTGTATGATGCAGTAGAAAAATCATTAATAATGATGTCCCTCCGCCAATTTTACATGTGCACTTTTCAATTTTTATCTTTTCACAAAACATGCTATAAAACCTTGCGTAAGATGCAGCAAAAAATCATTTATCATGAAATCTTGAAATAATTATAATACATTGAGGGCATGTTGTTACGTCTGAACCAAGACTATGAAGAGGTCAAATTCAAATTTGTTTTACTTGCCAATTGCAGTAGACAAGGTCGATCTATAGGGAAAGCCTTGTGCAACAAAGAAAATAATTATGAAAAATAGAGGAAAGGAAAATTAATAGAGAATGAGTAGAAGAGTATTGAGGCAATAAAGAGTTAAGAAATTAACAAGAGAAAACACTAAGGCATTAAGGGTCATTGTAACATCTAGTGATGTTCTTTATGTGTCATGTTATCTTAGTTAGAATTGAATAAAGATTCTATCTAATTAGAAGATATGAACATTAAAAACAAAATAAAGAGAAAAAATGCTTTGGATAGATTAAGGATAGGAAAAATTGTTTCTTCAAGATTTCTATGTATCAAAACCACTAAAGATCAACAATATATCTTATGTCTCAAAATCTAAAAGAAATAAGAAGATAAATAATATTAAATAAATATCACCTAAAATATCCAATACTTACTTTAAACCATTGATAAAATATGGATATAACTCCATTAGATTGTTACAAATCACCTCTAGCCTTAGCTAGAAAGCTTATAAAACTATTACAATAAATCTAAAAATAAAAATATAAAAGAAGAGAAGAAAAATAGGGTAAGAGAGCTCCAAAAAGGAGGGGATGATGTATCTACCATGTCTAGCTCTCTGTTTATTGAAGTAGAGCAGGTTTCTTCAAAGGGAAGGTCCAATCATATCCCTTCATTGCATCCAAATTGATTTCTTGATTGGTTGCTTTTTTGGCAATGATTAGATTCAAAATCAATCAAATAAATCAATGATTTATTCATCACATAAGATTCAAAATTAATCAAATAAATCAATGATTTATTCATCAAATAAGTATCTTTTAGTCTTCTTTTAGTTATCTAATTAGCCTCATTATCTTTCCTTATGTATATCAATCACAACCAATGAAAAGATGTTCTATGTGTTGGTCTCGGGTTAATTGACTAGCTATCCCTTTGCATGTCCAATTTGACCTATATATATTCGGAATTATGAATTTCTTTATGAAATAATGATTGTAGCCACATAAGTATTCTTTCTAATACCACCAGAATCATATTGATCCTAATTTGACATTGAAAGATATGACTGAAATCTTAGGGCAATATCAATTTGTCCAAGTCAGCTTCTTCCCGAATTTAGTTATCTTGATGCAAATTAAAAATCCAACGGGTCCACAAGGTTGTGTTCGACCATTAAATATATTCTAAGACCATGAAGAGCCCATTTTTGACCTTTGAATAGCTTTAGGCATTTGGGCTTCACTTCCTCTTCTACTTGGATCCTATCAAAGCCCATTTTGACATGTAAACATAACGGAGGCCCAACTCACTTATTGAAGATATAAATATCACATATAAGCAATAAATTAACACAAAATAGGATTAAAATTCAAGATTTGAAAATATTTAATTAAACATTATTTAAGTGCATCAAATACCCCCAAGCCTACTTTTTGCTAGTCCTCGAGCAAAACTTAAATAAAAACAATAGAAAACAAAATTAACTACTCCACTTCTACAGGAAATCTCGATTGCATTTAGCATATGCAACAAGCCTTTAAACCCCTAGCTCTTACAGTAGTGGACAAGTTATAGTTTCGTGAGGGTTTGCAATGAATCTACACACACAAAATTCAAAACTAAAAAAGAAAAAGCAAAATTAAAATTAAAATTAAAAACACAAAAAATTTACAAATCAACTCCTCCTAAACATGTGACTTCATTTAGTAAAATCAATTTTGCATAATACAACTTGTCTTCTGAAAAAATAATTCATTTTGACAACATATTGGTAGCAAGTACTCATACATACATAATAGTTTTTAAAAACAGACATTGCTAAGTAATTATACAATCCCAATCTCGTGAATCGAACAACGCAATGTGTCTCATGTCCACTCAGCAATTTCAATTTTAACACTAAAAAAATATACATTGACATTCATTCATCTTCAAGAGATCATAATAAAGAATTATGTAAAACTTTCCTTGAAAAGTAAAACACCCTAGTTCACTTGACAACCCGTATAGGATATAACTGCATAATGTCCTACTAGAATTTTATGCTCATCTCACATGACATGTGTAAGGCTTAGCTTTCTTAAGCTTTCTATAAAATCCATGTAGCAAGTGTTAGGCCAGTGACTCCCAATCCATTTGGCTCAAGGTAGTAGGTATTAAAGCACCCCTCAGGTTTAATAACTTGAGCCAAATAGGCTTTAAGGCTATGTATGTCATAAATTAGTCAACTCTACCTTTTGACTCAAATACCCTATGCTTAGTGAGGCACACCAAGTCCCAGTCTACCCAATAGAGAAACTTTAATTGTTTTTAGCTCTTTACAATTTTTTTATTTTTTTATTTTTTACTCAATTTTTTTTTCTTTAGCACATTATACAATCAACCTTAATTGTGTTGACAAAAAATCCTAGATTGTTCTACAAACCAAGAATAGTAAAGCCCAAACTTTATTATGATAACATGAGTACTACTAGATCATGCCAAAGTTTCACTCTCATAAGAAAATAATTACTTAGATTCAATGATATCTACCAAGATGTAAGACCATAATCATGGTCTCAAATTCTCACTTAGACAAATATCTTTCTAATTTTTTAAAATAGGAGCACAAGAAACCAATATGAAGTAATCAGAACTCAAAATCATTAAATATGTCAAGTCATGTTTTAAACAGTTTGATATCATTAAACAAAAACACATGTCTAAAGGAAGCATCAATGTAAATAAGCAATAAAATAAATATAATTTATTTTTTTTATTTTATAACTAAAACAAAAACACATACTTTAAAACAAAATGAAAATCTCTTTATACACCCCTAAACCTAAACTAAACATTGTCCTCAATATATAAAAGAAAATAAATGCAATGCTTCAAAGAAGAAAAGAGGAAAAAGAAGAGATAATACCTTGGTTAACGTGCTCAAAGTTGTGGTTAACTGAATGATAGAAGTCTTCAAGTCATTGATGGCTTGCATTGTTTGGTTGTTGGTTGTTAATTGACTTTACATTAATGTTTGTAATATGTCTTCAAGAGTCTACTTATGTGGTGGAACATAATTTGAAGAAGAAGGGGGTACCTGCACATTAGACTATTTCTCCAACTAAAGTTAGGATGATTTCTCTAATTAGGAGTATAAGTTTCATAATAAGGAGAAGAGAAATGCCTTTTGTAAGTATTGATAACATTTGCTTGAGTATGCAACTCCTCTTGAAAAGTAGGGATTGTTGGATAATCCTATGTTTCGTGCCCATCACTCACATATATTACAAATATCTTGTGCTTTTTGAGAAGCTTTAGACATATTTTCTTTATTAATTTCCATAGCCTCAACTTTTATACTTAAACTTTCAATTTTTACTTTTACATCATCCTCTTCTTTAAGAAGGTGCATGCCCCTCTTAGTTGCCCCTCTCATGCTTCCTTAGCTTCTTTACTCAAAAATTCTTTATTACACATCATTTTAACAAATTACCTCATTAAAGAAGTTAAGTCATTATAAAAGAAACTAATTGTATGTCATGTTTCATATCCATGATGTGGACACAACAACAAAAGTTTTTTAAATCTTTCCCAACATTAAAAGAAAGTCTCATTTTCTTTTTGTAAAAAATTCATGATATTCTTTCAAAGTGTATTAGTTCTATGGGTGCAAAAAAACTTTTTTAAAAATTCTCTTTACATTTCTTGCTATCTTCCAATGGATCTTGGCTTCAAAGAATTCAACTAATTTTTTGCTTTTTCCTTTAAAAAAAATGAAAAGAGTTTTAATCTAATAACATCATTAGAAACATTTTGGTTTGACAAAGTTGTACAAACCTCTTCAAACTCTTTTAAATGAAAATATGGGCTTTCCGAATCTAAGCCATGAAATTTGGGTAATAATTGAATTACAACCGGCTTGAGTTCAAAACCACCTGCATTAGTTGAAAAAATTATACAAGAAGGAGAACTTGATTTGGTGGGTTGTAAATAATCACGTAAAGTTTTAACTTGAACATTTTGAGCATTATTTTCCCCATTATTACTTCCTTGTTCCTCATTAATTCTTAGATCCTCCATTGTATTAAAAGAAAGATAATTTTTAATAGATTCGTTCACTCTTCTCAATCGTCCTGAATTATCGCACACCCATGTAAACATCCAACAATGATTTTTTTTTGTAATAAAATAAAATAAAAGTGAAGAAATTAAATGACAAAATATACAAAGTTAGAGAGTTAGAAGTATTAGACAGAATTTTAAAAAAAATAAGGCCAAAGGCACTATCGAGGTACACGTTTGAACACAAAAGATTTTCGGTGGTAACGTGGGTAGTGCCTCCAGTCTTAAAAAAATTACAGAATTTAAATATTGAAAGTAAATGACTGAATTTAAAGAGTTAGTGTACAAAATAAAATTTAGAGAATTAGTAAAGTTAAGAGTGAATTTTTTTTTCATAACAGATTCTTGTCACATGTTGCAATCCCCGGCAACGACATCAATTTGTTGTTATGTCTGAACCAAGACTATGAAGAAGTCAAATTCAGATTTGTTTTACTTGCCAATTGTAGTAGACAAGGTTAATCCACAAAGAAATCCTTGTGCAACAAAGAAAATGATTATGAAAAATAGAGGAAAGGAAAATTAAGTAAGAATGAGTAGAAGAGTATTAAGGTCAAAAAGAGTTAAGGAATTAATAAGAGAAAACACTAAGGCGTTAAGGGTCATTATAACATCTAGTAATATTCTTTATATATCATGTTATCTTAGTTAGAATCGAATGAAGATTCTATCTAACCTGAGGATATGAACATTAAAAGAAAAATATAGATAAGAAATACTTTGGATAGATGAAGGATGAGAAAAAATATTTCTTCAAGAGATCTATGTATCAAAACCACAAAAGATCAAGAAGGAGAGCATTCAAGCATCTTTTGTGTCAAAATCAGAAAGAAACAAGAAGATAAACAATATTAAATAAATATTTCCTAAAATAACTAATACTTACTTTAAACCATTGATGAAATATGAATAGAACTCCATTAGACTGTTACAAATCATCTCTGGCCTTAGCTAGAGAGCTTATAAAGCCATTACAATAAAACTAAAAACAAAAGTACAAAAGATGAAAATAAAAATAAAAGAAGAGAGCTCGAAAGAGGAGGGGATGATGCCTCTACCACATCTACCCCTCTATTTATAGGAGTAGAAGGGGTTGCTTCAAAGGGGGAAGTTGAATCTTATCCCTTGATTGCATTTTGATTGATTACTTAATTACTTACTTATTTGGCAATGATTAGATTCTAAATTAATTAAATAAATTAATAATTTATTTATAAAATAAGTATATTTTAGTCTTTATTTAGTTATCCAATCATCCTCATTGTCTTTCCTTATGTGTATCAATCACAACCAATGAAAAGATGCTCAATGTGTTGGCCTCAGGTTAATTGACTAGCTGTCCATTTTCATAACTAATTTGACTCATATATCATCGGAATTATGAATTTATTTCTGAAATAGTGATTGTATCCCTAGAAGTTTTCTTTCTAATGCCACCCAAATTATATCGATCCGAATTTTATATAGAAAGATATGATCGAAATTCTATGGCTATATCAATCTATCCAAATCAGCTTCTTCCCGAATTTGGTTCTCTTGATGCAAATCTAAAATCCAACAGCTCCACAAGGTTGTTTTCGACCATTAAATGCATTCTTATACCATTAAGAGTCCATTCTTGACCTTTGAATAACTTTATGTAGTTGGGCTTTACTTCCTCTTCCACTTGGATCCTATCAAAGCCATTTTGATATGTAAACACAATGGAGGCCCAACTCACCTATTGAAAATATAAATTGCATATATAAGCAATGAATTAACAAAAAATAGGATTGCAATTTAAGATTTGAAAAACATTTAATTAAACATTATTTCAGTGCATCAGGGCACGACATATCATTTTCATAAACAAAAATTTATGAATAATATCATATATATATTTCTAAAAATATATGTCACATTAAAATAATCACAGAATCTACTGTTGGGCACTTATTTGTCACATAACACTTTAAATAAAAACAAGAATAAATGGCACACTAGCGTTCCTAGGTAACAAATCTAAAGAATGGAGACAATATGAAGTTGTGAGAAGAAAATTTTGCATTGCCGTTTGCCTAAAACCCCATGAGCAAAACACTATTAGACTTAAAGGAAAAAGCAACCAAAAGATAATAGGTTCTCTAGATTCGACAGCCATATCTAAGAGTCCAATCGCCCTCACTTGACTATGAACTATAACAACTTAATTTTAGCCTTTTCCATAAGCCAACTCCCATCTCCATACTTGTCATAAAGCGAAGCCCCACAAGTAATCATAGACCTAAATGGTCGAGATCTCGACATCCATGTTCATCGATATCTCCCATATTACTTTATGCAAGACAATTCATCTTTTAATGCTATGATCTATTTGAACCGAAATCCCTGGCTAGGGCGAGCAACACTACATACAAACTCCCACATTTAGAGAACTGGAAGACCGTTATTCTATTTCAACCATACCCTTCAATCTATGTGGCTAAAATAACTCAATTTTGGAAAACAAGATAGTAAGATCATTTTTCCTTGAGTGTTGAATGCAAAGGTCAAGGGGTGCCTATCCGTTACAATGATTCACACACGCACAAGGCTTACTTCCCCCAATATAATACATTCATACACCATGCATTCATACATCAAAATGCAAGGAAAAATCATTCTATTGTATTACTTAAAAATAATATATGCTTCATCATACAACATGTTTGAAATCCTATGTGTCGATGTATCATTGGTGTCTTCACCGATATGTCGGCCAGCGCATCGATGACCATTGACATGTTGATGCAAAGAATTCTTATCAATAGTGGATAGGTGTGGAAGCCCACCTTACCGATGCCACCATTGACGCATCGGTTACATTGTCGATGACTGGTTAAACACCGACATGGCTCAGCTTGTCGATGCTGGTACTGTTCATCATCCTCTAGTCACCAGCGTAATGGTGGTCATACCACTGGTTAGGGAAAAAAGAAATAGAGACCACAACGGTTCTCTAAACATTTTTCCAACAAAACGTTATAAAAGCTTTCCAAATATCAAATTCTTTATAGTTTATACATGAAAATGAACTGTAAAATCTACATAAAGTGAAATTATTCTTGTTGCACTATGCTTGGTAAAAATCTTATGATAAAAACACCCATGCATATGTCCACACTTGCCAAAAACTCAAGGAAGAATGAAGAACATGAAATTCAAATATTAAACCATAGAAGAAGGTACAATCCAACATCAAATTGAGCACGAAATTCAAACATTAAACCACAATGGAAGGTACAATCCAACCTCAAATTTGTTCTAAAGCTTCTTCTTGGAGCAAATCCTCTTGCAATTTTGCTCCAGAACACCCCAATCTCACTTGGACTTCCTCGAGACTTTCCAAAAACCCAAAATTCCATGTTCTCCTCTCTTTAACTAGCATGTAATCGATTCATAAGTCTCAAATCACAAAACTTCCCATAATTTTTGAAATAACCGCAACTGACTATTTTACCGAAGCAATCATTAATGTGTCGATGCTTACTTAGAGTTGAAACCATTGTTCTTGTAATCGATTCATAAGTCTCAAATCACAAAGCTTCCCATAATTTTTGAAATAACCGCAATTGACTATTTTACTGAAGCAATCATTAATGTGTCGATGCTTACTTAGAGTTGAAACCATTGTTCTTGTAATCGATTCATAAGTCTCAAATCACAAAACTTCCCATAATTTTTGAAATAACCGCAACTGACTATTTTACCGAAGCAATCATTAATGTGTCGATGCTTACTTAGAGTTGAAACCATTGTTCATCGATGCAACCATTGATACGTCGATGGCTTGTTGATGAAAATACAAAATTTTAAAAATAAAAGATTACATTTTCTTGAAAATACGGGGTGTCACTTGCATATATATGGGGTGTATTAATTATATATTCTATATTAATTAACTCAATATAAAATAAAGAAAGATGAGGCCGTATTAACCTTTTTGGTTAAAGCCCTACGGTGTTGCCTCCTTGAGCACGGAATAAAATGCCCTAGTTAATTATATGAAAAACTTAATCAAGGTGTACGGGAATGTACTTGGTTAATCTAAGGTTTATGTATAAGAGCACGCATTGCTTCTTAATATGGATGTGTGAAGATTTGTGAGAGCAGCCCCTGAAAACTGTTGGGGTTACTACAAAAAATAGATTGCAGATTGAATACAAATCTCAATTAACATGCAAACCATCACACATAAATATATTCACAAATATATAATATATATATATATATATAAATTAAATACCAAAAAGAAGAGAAATTTATGAACCCGGTTCGAGGCGCGTTTCACGTTGTCCTTGAAACAGATACACCGCCCTCCGTGCACAAGCATTCCAGAGCGTTCCGTTCTTGAGATACAATGAACCACACAGCCTGTTTGAAGGTGCACTTCCACTCAAACAGGCAGGATCTCAATCAGGGTAGACTCTATTGCTCAGCCACAGATTTCAAGGTCAAAGAAAGAGGAAGAAAAGAGATTTCAAAATCTTTCTCTGAGAAGAAGGAAAAGACCAGAAGAAGAGAAAGTCGTTCTGTCTCTGTGTTTTCCTCTCTGTTTGTCCCGTTGTTTTGATAAGTGTTTATTATCTCTACAATACTGAAACAGCTAAGGTTTTTAATCAAGGTCGCGCAAATCATCGCGACTGTTCTTTTTTTTTTAGAAATCCGTTAAGCCGTTCGATCGGGGCAATAACCGTTTGAATGAGGCGATCGATCGGGTGACAGGGGCAATCGATCGGCTCAACATCAGAAAAGTCAAATAACACGGTGCCTGATTCCTGTTTTTATATCACGTCAAAAAACAACAACCCCACCATGACTTGATATAAAACACGTTCACAAATACAAATTTTTAATAAGACACATAAAAAGATTCACTGAGCAACAGTACTCCAAGTTTTCGGTGATAGGTACCTTGCGGGTTTGAACCTACACCTAGTTCGGTAAGCCGCCACTCTCACAAGTTCGAAGTGAACTAAGTCTTGAACTTGAACCTTAAAGCAAGAGCTTTGACAAACCTAACACTTAGAATAACTCCCTTTTTGAGATCATTCGGGGTAGCGCTTTACGGCCATGCGCCTTGTATCTATTCATGAGTTGCACGTTAGAGAATAAGCCCTCATTCTCTTTAACTGTGACCTCAGTGGCATTCATATAGGTGTCAGTCTCCAAGGGTAATATGCATAACAATACCCTGCTATATAAGCCTTGACTGCATTAAGACTTTCGTCAACCTGTTCCATATGCATTAAGAGCACTCTCATCATAACACAAGAATGAGCATACTAATTTTAATAGTGCTCTCTCCAAGTCACGCATCAGCTTGTTTTTACCCATTGAATCTTCGTAGTGGGATCTCCACGTAGAGAGATTGGGTTGCTACTAACGATGACTTAATCATAGGCTTTCATCCCCATTCCCCTAGATGAGTTAAGGATTTGCCTTGCTGACAACCCTTTTGTAAACGAATCAGCCAAATTCTCCGCTCATCGTATAAAACTTAAGGTAATGACTCTTGAGGTAGTCAACTTGCGCAAGATTTTATACCTTAGTTCCCTGGAGGACCTCTTATTATGATTCTTACTCTTAACCTTATCAAGAGTTGATTGGCTATCACAGTGAATCAATATTCCAGGAATTGGCTTATTCAACCAGGGTATATCTATCAGAAGATCCCTAAGCCATTCCCCCATTCCACCTGTTTTATCAAGAGCTACCAACTCTGCATCCATGGTAGACCTTGTTATTACTGTTTGTTTATAAGATTTCCATGCAACCGCCCCACCACATAGTGTAAACACATAACCACTAGTAGCCTTGGTTTCATCAGAATCTGATATCCAATTTGCATCACTGTATCCTTCTAATACAGTAGGGAACCCAGAATAATGTAAACTGTGGTTTACACTTCCCTTCATATATCTAAAAACTCTCTCAATGGCAGTCCAATGAGATTCATTAGGGCTCTTAGTATATCTACTTAGTCTTCCCACAGCATAGGATATATTTGGTCTACTGTAGTTAGCCAAATAACTCAAACTTCCTATTAGCTGTGAATATCTAAGTTGTGATACACTTTCCCCACAATTTTTCTTAAGTCTTACACTTGCATCATATGGCATATTGATAGGTTTTCTATCGAAGTATTCATACTTCTTTAGAATTTTCTCCACGTAGTGTGATTGACTCACAACTATTCCTTGAGAAGTTCTATTAATCTTCAAGCCCAATATAACCTTGGCAAGACCTAAGTCTTTCATATCAAAATTCTCATTAAGGAAACCCTTAACCTTATTGATATGATCCACATTATCACCAAATAGTAATATATCATCCACATACAAGCATAACATTACATAAGAGTGATCAAATGATTTCCAATACAAGCATTTATCAGAAGTACAAACAACAAAGTTATGAGAAATAAGAACATCATCAAACTTTTGATGTCATTGTTTAGGAGCCTGTTTTAAACCATAGAGAGATCTTACTAACTTACATACTTTTCTTTCTTGACCAGGAACTACAAAACCTTCAGGCTGCTCCATATAAATTTCCTCCTCTAATTCACCATTTGAAAATGCTATTTTGACATCTATTTGATGAATTTTGAGGTTATAATGAGATGCCAATGCAAGAAGCACTCAAATTGTAGTTATCATGGACACAGGAGAATATGTGTCAAAGAAATCTTAACCTTCCTTTTGACTATATCCTTTAGCCACTAGTCTAGCTTTGTACTTTTCAATGGATCCATCAAGATAATATTTTCTTTTGAATATCCACTTGCATCCAATTGGTTTAAACCCTGAAGGTAGATTCATTAGAACCCACGTCCTATGTGCAAGTATTGAATCTATCTCACTCTGTACCACTTCCTTCCATAAAGGAGCTTCACTAGACGACATAACTTCATTTAAAGTTAAAGGATCCTCATTCCCCACCATGAAAGTATAGAAGTCATCCCCAAAGTTCTTCTCTATCCTAGTTCTCTTAGATCTCCTAACATCCACATTAGTTCCTGAATCTTCCATTCGGGGAGTTGAAGATGATGAAACATCTTCTTTATGCACTACAACCTTATTCTTTTCCTTCATAGGAAATACATTCTCAAAGAATGTTGCATCATTGGACTCCTTAATAGTATTGGGAGCATAATCCTGCCTATCAGACCCAATTACTAAAAACTGATAAGCTTTGCTATTTTGTGCATAACCAATAAAAACTGCATCATAAGTTTTAGAACCTAGTTTGTCCATCTTCACATTTGGGATTTTAACTTTAGCAAGACATCCCCAAACCTTAATGAACTTTAAACTTGGTTTTCTTCCTTTCATTAATTTATAAGGGGTTACATTTTGTCCTTTATGAGGCACACGGTTTAAGATTATACATGCTAAAAGAATTGCTTCTCCCTATAGATTTTTAGGTAAACCCGAAGAGGAAAGCATAAAATTTATCATATCTATAAAAGTTCTATTCTTCCTTTCAGCCACACCATTAGATTGAGGAGAGTAAGGGGCTGTGGTTTCATGTATTATTCCTTGATCTTCACAAAATTTGTAAAATTCAAGAGAACAATACTCTCCACCACGATTAGACCTTAGTCTCTTGATCTGCCTCTCAGTTTGATTCTCAACCTCCATCTTATAAACCTTAAACTTCTCAAAAGCCTCATCTTTAGACTTAAGCAAGTATACATGACAAAATTTTGAGTAATCATCAATAAAAATAATGAAATATCTCATACCACCCCTAGTTAATAATCCATTCAACTCACAAATATCAGAGTGAATTAAATCAAGCAAACATGTAGATCTATCAATAGATTTATATGGTTTCGTAGGTTGTTTTGCTTGAACACAAACTCCACATTTATCAAGAGATTCACATGCAACTTAGGAATCAAATCAAGATTCATCATTCTCTTAATGATTTGAAAATTCGCATGTCCTAGCCTCATATGCCACATATCAAAAGAATCAACATGACAAATTAAGGAATCATCTACTTGAAATAAAAAGTTATTACAAGAAACCAAATTTAATTTAAAGAGACTATCACACACATAGCCTTTGCCAACAAAAGTACCATGTCTAGTTATTACAACTTTATTTGACTCAAACACTAATTTATATCCTTCACTAATAAGAAGCACTCCACTAGCAAGGTTCTTCCTCACACTTGGCACGTGCAACACATTATGGAGAGTTTATGTGTTCCCCGATGTAAACCGGATATCCACACTTCCAACTCTATGAACTCTAGCCACAGAGGAGTTCCCCATCGTCACTGTCCTATCATTTACTTCCTGATAGAAAGAAAAAGAAGAAACATTAACACTGATGTGAACAGTTGCTCCTGCATCAACCCACCAATTAGTAGGTTCACATGCCAAATTAATTTCAGAATTAGTTATCACTAACCTGTCATCTGAAATAACCACATTAGCCTGAGCAGAAGATGCAGCCCCACCGTGACTCTGGTCTTGGCCTTTCTTCTCCTTGCACTTGTTTGCAAAATGTCCAGGTTTCCCACTGACTCAGCAAACTTTTAACTTCTTGTCCTTTTGGATATTTGAACTAGGTTTGAGAGGCTGATTTTTAAACTTCTTGTTCTTCTTCTTGTTACCAAAAAACTTGGGTTTCCCTTCCACAACATTAGCTTGAGCACTCTCATTGGCCACAGAAGAAGTACCTTGCAAGACTTTCATCTTACCTCTGTGCTTCTCTTCAATTTGAATGGCTACTATCAAGTCATCAACGGACATGGTGTCCCTCTTGTGCTTCAAGATAATTTGAAAATCATGTCATGAGGGTGGTAGTTTGTCGATAAGAGCAGGAACTTGGAGCCTCTCGTCAATGGGAATTCCTTTCCCAATGATCTTAGCTACCAAATTTTGTATTTCAACTACCTGGTCTCTAACAGATTTGTTATCAACCATCTTATAGTCAAAATATTCTCCCACAACATACTTTTCTTCCCCTTCATGCTCTTTTCCAAATTTTTTATCAAGGGTATCCCATAATTCTTTGGCAGTTTTAGTGTTCACATGCAAATCATACAGTTCATTGCTCAAAACACTAAGAATTTGACCATGGCATAGTTCATCATCTTGTTTGAATTTCTCACTATCATGAGTCTTATCAATTCCAATTGCAGAAGAACTAGCAGTTTTCGCAGATTCAGAAGAAGCGTCTTATCAGCAATAGAATCAGAAACCACATAGAATATGTTTAACTGTGTCAGCCAAAACTTCATTTTTGTCTGCTATCTCATGAAATTTTTTCCATCAAACTTCTCAGGTTTCAGGGACTTGTCAACACCCATAATTGCAGTATTCAATCAACACAATCAAATGATATCTGTTTCAAGATTGTTGGGGTTACTACAAAAAATAGATTGCAGATTGAATACAAATCTCAATTAACATACAAATAATCACAAACATATATATGTATATAAATTAAATACCAGAAAGAAGAGAAATTTATGAACCCGGTTCGAGGCAGGTTTCACGCTGTCCTTGAAACAGATACGCTACCCTCCGTGCACAGGCGTTCCAGAGCGTTCCATTCCTGAGATACAACGAACCACACAGCCCGTTTGAAGGTGCACTTCCACTCAAACAGGCAAGATCTCAATTGGGGTAGACTCTATTGCTCAGCCACAAATTTCAAGGTCAAAGAAAGAGGAAGAAAAGAGATTTCAAAATCTTTCTCTGAGAAGAAGGAAAAGACCGGAAGAAGAGAGAGTCGTTCTGTCTCTGTGTTTTCCTCTCTGTTCATCCCGTTGTTTTGATAAGTGTTTATTATCTCTACGATACCGAAATGGCTAAGGTTTTTAATCAACGTCGCGCAAATCATCATGACTGTTCTTTTTTTTCAGAAATTCGTTAAGCCGTTCGATCGGGGCAATAACCATTCGAACGGGGCGATCGATCGGGTGACAGGGGCGATCGATTGGCTCAACATAAAAAAAGTCAAATAACATGGCGCCTGATTCCTGTTTTTATATCACGTCAAAAAATAACAAAAACCAATCCCATGCTATCCAAAGACATGTCTACGCATGCAAACCAAGCGAAATGTGAATGAATCCCTAGGCAAGGAAGAGAGGGGCAGCAACCCTTCTCACTTTGGCGATGGATAAGAGAGATTAGCAACTGAGAGGGAGAGATGGAGGAGAGTGGGCATCAGCTGATTGGTAAAGTGGGATTTAGGTCTAATTAGCCTTTCCTTAACCTAATCTTCCTCCTCATGTGTTTGGCCTAAGGGCCATCTAATACAACTCCAAAACCTAATCCTCCTCCTCACGGGCTCAAGCACAAGGCACATCTAACACAACTCCAAGGTCTTTCTCATATAAGCAAATCTAGTAATTAGTATGTCTCATTCATGGGAATGTGCCCATAGACATTGGGCCCAATGAGGCCCAACACAACTCATGCATCATAGGAGGGCCGGCCCCTTCTAAAGCATGTAGGTTCCATAATAGTCACACAATAAGCCGGGTCTACAAGTGATATGTACAACAAGAAACCAATGTTCACATAACTACAATATCCGTCAACAAGTATAACACACACATAATTAGGGTTGTGGGTCCACCCCCATATTCCCTTGGACTTGTGGACCTACCAGTCTCACCCAAGTCGGTCTATTAAGTGGTTCAATAAGGGTTAACCTAAAACCAACAATATCCTCCACTCAGTCAGGATCAGGTTTGGGCTTGAGCTTAGTATGTGCCACATAAATCTGAATTCAATTTCAGTCTCCTGGGCTAAAGATTTTTAAATGTGTCCGTATGCAATGCGCTCGAAATGGTTCCGCTAATACAAAGGGATGCATGACAATGAAGATCAGCAGGTTGGGAGTTAACCGGCTGCAATTCCCATGTCACACACCACTTTACACCCCCGGGGCTCATAATATATGTGGGCATTTAGGGGTTGTTTGGGTATTAACTTTTTAAAAATAAAAAGTAAATTTATTTAGAATTAATTTTAAAAATTCACCGTTGAATGTAAATTATAGTTAATAATAGAATTTTTTAGAATAAATTCGGTTGTCATGTAAAACCAAATTTTAAAACTTTAAACTAATATAATTATTTCTTCCGAACTCAGATATACACGTTCTTAGTATTATTATGCTCCTAAATTTGAACTCTATTAAACAAGATCCCAAGTAATTTTAAATTTGTGAAGTTGGCCTCACCTATATGACATATTTTTTAAGGCTCAAATCGATACGAGAGGTAACTGTTGATAAGTAACGGAATCTATAATATTTTAAACAGGGGTTAGGAGGTGATTTCGTTGATTCTAACTTGAAACGGCTTAGAATCAACTTTGGGACAAAATTTTAAAATTTACTCACCTTCTACACACAAACATAATTCTAATAATTCGAACTAAAATTAGGACAGAATCAATGAAATCTTACAAAAATTTAATACACAAATAGCCCTTTAAGATTTATAGTTTACACTATGCTCATTGTCAAGGAAGAGTTTTTCATATTCCTCTGACAATAAGCTTAACGTAAGGAATGCATAGTAATCTTTGGTATTTGATATCGACATTGCATACGCTAACATTTATATCACTGATCTTAGTGTATACTAGTGTATGTATTATCAATTTTATGGATGAAAGATTCTCATACATGGGCTCATTGTTATAGTGGATTATTAAAAACGTTTTCCATTGTCACTAAGAAGCATAAAAATATGCGTAAAGGCTAAAAAAGACCTACCCTACTAACGATCCACTGTTTATCCTCGCCTAACAAGACCATTTTCAATTATTATATTTTATTTTCGGGGGCCCATTATTAAAGATAAAAAATATAGTTGGGGGGCAAAATCCAAATCCACATTACGCAACACCACGCAAGTAGGTCCATGTATTGCACAAGGACATAACATACAAGTATACGAATTGTACTAGAATATTCATGACAAGGAGTACTGTAAAATTATAATAGGAAGAAATTCAGTATGCTATCGTGCATTGATCATCCAATGGCCTGCCAAAAGGGAAGCATGGAGAGTTTGAAAAAACGTTCATTGGAAGCCAACCTGATGTTGATAGTACGGCCCCATTAAAAGTATGTCGATGATGTAAGATGGGGGTGAAAGATTGGTAGCAAATGTGGGGTTGGTGGTTCACTGGGCTCGTTTTAATAAATGGGATCCTTTCTCTGATAGAAGCATACTTAATGAAGCTCAGCGTAACGTAAGGAACATATAAGTAGATACTCATGCTTCTTTACTCTAGGCTTATTGTCAGAGAGCAGTACATTGAAAATGCTTGTCTCCTTGTGAGTTCTATTCACTGTCTCCTTGTGAGTTCTATTCACCACGACAAAAAGACACTTCAAAAAAACAATGCAAAGTCTTATAAACTTAATGAAGGGGAGCCACATGTCACCCAAAGGCCCCAAACTAACCAATATATTGACTTTTAGAGAATATTTAAAGTAGACCCGTATATTCAACTTAGAAATGACGATAGAGCTGATTTCAAAGTATGTACATCAGATTATAATACATACATACTCCCCTAGTTGGAGCATTTAAATGTATGGGGACAGTATGAGCTGTAGACTGAAGGAGCATTCATAGTTGGTTCAAATTTCAGCATGGTCAACTTTCAGCCTATGCCACTTGTGCATGCTAAAATCAATATCATGAAAAATACTTATGTTTTCACATATATAGATTAGGTGATGCCATCACAACCGTGTGTTAAAAAGATGAGCCCCGCACAATCTACAATTGTGACGATGACATTAGTTTCATTTGGCAAAAAAATTATTCTATATTAATAACTTCATTTAATTTAATTTAAGTGTTTGTACTTAAAAAAGAATATTATAAGATTATTTTTTCTTCTCTTTGATATAAATTTTACTGTTTAATAAAAATTATTATTTTTTCATATATAGTCATTAATATAAGACGAATGGAATACATAAAAATTAACATAAATCTAGCATCATTTCAAGATAATAGACTAAAATGATTTTCTCATGTATTAAAATTTACAAAATTTGTAGTGCTACAACTATCTTCCACTTAGACATCTTGAATAAAATTAATTTTGATGGGCCCCTTAACCCTTGGCATCGTTGATCTCTTTCGGTTGATGGGGAGGTCTAATGGTCGACCATTGGTGTATAGAATGTGAGAGTGCATAATATCTTACCTATAAAAAATAAATAATCTTAGTGCACAAATCCAACCTTTGATGCGTTGGTTGGCTCTCACCTAGACATGAAAGGTTCAATGCTTGAAGCATATTGGTGTATATAATGTAGTTCGGATGGGCCGTTAAGTATTCACACCTAGTTGCATCTAAGGATGTCGCTCGGATTGGGTATATGGTAAAACTCAACCCAACCCAAGGTCAAGTTTGGGTTTTCAAATTCAACTTAAACTGCTATTTGGTCATGTAACCGGATTCCATGTAACAAGGTCACTGTTCTTTGGTCATGGAATCCAGTTACAAAAACATTTTCAAACCAATAATACTCTGTCATGGATTCCTATGTACCATGGTCATCCCTCTTGTTAATCCTTTAATAAGCCTCAAGAGTCACCTCCCCTTCTTATAGCCTTCCTCCTATTTCCCCGAACCCCCAAACCGTACACTAGAATTTGTTGAACAAAATGTTAGATATAAATTTAGCTGCAAGATCATCACTTAGGGATAAAGCATAAGGAAAATGACATAATATATTAAGATAAAAGACATACCTTGCTCCTTTGCCATATGTAGATATAAGAGAAACCAACAATATGAATAACACCAAGTCTTCTTCACTCTTCTTGTCAATAATAGATGGGGAACCTTAAGATTGACAAGTAAGTGAAGGGACTAGGCATATATATGCCTCATGGTGACCCTTCCCATCAAAGGGATACCAATAAATGGCCTCACAGACACCCCTTCGTAACAGACCAAATTAATTCTGAATTTTTATTTTAATAAATGCAAAACATGACTTTTCATTTCCAAATGACTTTTCATTTTCTTTGTGACTTTTAGGTTTCCAATGGAGTCCACATGTGGGAACATACTAATACAAAAATCAACACTTACCTTTATTGGACGAAAAAATCTGCAGTGACTCTCTGACAACCAACTTCCTTCCCCACCTCCAACCTTCTTCACTGGACGAACTCCGTCTAGCAAGCTCCTCTCTAGCAAGCTCCTCTTGCACTAAACAGTCGTCCCCCTCATTCGCGATGCCTCCCCCTTAAACCTGACAACCACCTCTTCTATCATCCCTCCCTTTTCTAAATCTTAATTGGAACCCATTTCAAACCTAAACATTGCACCTTCCTTGAGTCCCTGCTTTTCTTGTCATTTTTGACTTTTCTCTATTCCCACACTCTCCCGGCCCACCTGTACTCTCCTGCAGCCAACCTCCCTTCTCCATACACTCTCTAGGCCACCCACTTCCTTCTCCACTGTCCATTCGGCTGACATCTTAATTTGAGGATAATACATCAATTTAAAGGGGTTCCCTGTGAAGAAATATGAAAATCTCCTTGATTTGGTTGTTGCCTTTTCATTTCAATTTATGACATTTCTATACATATAAAAGAAAAGAATCTTAATTACATAACAAATATTCCAAGATTTGCTCAATTAAGCATAATCGTAGAATATTCTCTATTAATTGGGCAGATCCGGTTGTATCTTCAATCAAGATATGGCACCATATTTGTTTTTCAAAATATTACTAGTAATGCACATGTGCTGGCACAGACTCAAGAGTGAGATGGAATAGTCCTAACATACATATGTCCTAATACTCCCACTAGATCTTTTTGTGGCAAATGCAACGTACATGGCTTTAAATCATGAATCGTTTATAATGTTTAACCCACTAAAAATATTTGCACGTTAACATGATTTTCTAAATTTGAATTATAACTTCAAAGTGAAATGAGAATTGTTCTAACAACAATATTGTGTTCGATATGAAAATTAACTATGAACACTAATTGGCATAATGTTCAAAGTAGGGCTTCATGTAGAATTTTTTCCCAAAGCAAGAATTATGCGCTTCTTCTAGTTATCACTTCTCAAATGCCCTTGTGATATAATCCTAGCAAGTACTTTTTTTGGATAATTTCACTAACTAATCAAGTTCGTCTTCGGAAAATTCTTTTAGTCCCAACTATAAAACATTCTGCATACATGTGCGTACCTCTAGATATTCCGAGTTAAACTTTCATCACAGTCACAAGGAACCTAAACTCATCATTTAGTGGAGAAACCAGCTAAAACAAAGCAACTAGAGCACAATCTAGTCGAAGGCATCTTATGTTAGGGATGAAAACCCCTTTTGGAGAGGTGCACAACAATGACCTTCAACAAGGAAAATGGATATAACTTGAAAAGACACAAAATTTAAGGTGGTCTACCAATTTGTTAACCTTCACAAATGAAATACATCCACTGTGTTTGAGAAGAACTACAAAAGAGGAGATTATAACTCTCACAACCCTCAAATCCTCTCAAAGCGCACGACCGCTGTGGCGCAACGTGCGCATGGTTGATACGATGCATGCCGCGATCAATGGGCATTGCCATGAAAACCATGGCGCTGCTGAAATTAGCGGCATAGTGCCGAGGTTTCAGTGTGCCGAGGGTCTATTTAAACCCCATTTCCGACAATTTCTCACACAGAACTTCGTTTTCTCAATTTCTGAGCATTCTGAGTTCGATTATGCCCGTTCACGAGGCATTCCTAAGTAAGTCAAGCGTGCTCTATGAAATGGGGGGGTCATTTCTTTGAGTTGGAGACCATATGAGGAGGAAATGACCCAAGCTAAGGAGAGGCCCTGTCCGTCGTCCATAAGCACCAGAGAACTTCTCCTTCTCTGTTTACGGTTATTCTGACTCTGATTTAGTCCGTTCAAGAGGTGTTCTTGACTAAATCGAGCATGCTCTACACTATGGAAGGGTCTGCTCTCTGAGTTGACGACCATATGAGAGAGAAACCTCCTTAAGAATGAAGATTCCTTGTCCGTCGTCCTCGAGCACCGGAGAAAGAAAAATGGGCCCGAAAACAAGAGGGGATTCTATCCACAGTTGTTGAGCCACAATGAGAGAAGCGACCCAGAGTAGGAGAAGTTTCATCTTCCACCAAGAGCCACCCAGTAATAAAGATATCCCCAAACTAAGGGGAGGCTCCGTCCATAGTTCATAAGCGTAGAAGAAGAAAATTGTCTCCGAAAAGAGGATGCTTTGTTTGTCACTTCTGGGCACCGAAAGTAAGGAGCGTCTCAAGGTGAAGGGATGCTACACCCACCTACTTCAAAGGAGATATTGTCTGTGATATCCGGACCTAAAAGGAGGATGCTTTGAAGAAACGAATAGCTCTAAACGTTGCAGCTTTCAATGTCTCCTATAGGTAAGTATACATGATCTCCTGTACGAGAATACATATACATCCTAAGTAGTTAACTTACTATGTTAAATTATTTATATGCTAACACATCTTAATTAGTGATAATAATGTACTAATTAAGATGTATGATTTGTTATGATTTAATATGTTCCGATTTAAATTACTTTGCTATGCTTTATATGATATGATCTAAAGTGTCTTGCTATGCTTTGTTCTATTGTGTAATGATATGCTTTGTTTAGATGTGACTAATATATGACATGTCTCGCTCTGGGATGGAATGAGATGCGTGATGTGTTGGGTCTCGCTTTGGAGCAGAGTGAGACATGTAAATGTGTTATGTTCTGCTCTATAGTAGAGCGAGATGTGTGATTTCATTGATTTATTAGCTTCCATTTAACTCCGACAATTTATAAGATTTCCGTTTAACTCCAATGATTTATGAGATTATCATATGATTTTGATGATTTATATGATTTATGAGATTTTTGTTTGACTTTGATGATTTACGATATTTCGTTCTAACTCCAAATGATGTATTTGAATATAAGAATATACATATTTTAATGTATATGATTTTGTGATGTTTGATGTATGTAATAGTTATTAGGCAGAACTATGTTTGGATTTGATCGTATTAGAATAATATTGTGAATGTTATCCAATACGTAAATAAGCAACCAATGGCAAAACAATGTTGACCCGATCCAAATTAATTATAATTACAAGTTTTATTCTGATTTACATGCAACGAACTTTAAAGCTTTGTTGGGTGTATATGATTGTTACAACTCGAGTCTACGTACATTGAAGCTCCATAGTGCATAGACGAATGTTGTAACTCTTGCACACAAATGATGATTCCTTGTTTAAGTTAGAAAAAAATTTATTAGAGATTTTCTGAACCCTAGCTCGGATTTCGGCATTACAGAAAGAGAGGGAAAGGATAGGTAATAATAACATGCTAAGATAGGGGTAACTTTAGCATTTTAACTTAGTGAAAATATTAGGGTACGTCTAGACTAACCAGGCTCCGTGACCAGCCCACATAGGACTCTAAACATGGTACATACGGTAACTTGCTTATGCTGGGAGCCCTATACGTGCTTGTTACATTGTTAGTCAGGATAAACATTTTCAAAAATATTTCATCCTTAACCCTTTTGCCTACCTTTGTCATTACTAGGATGCCAATGGAACAATACAGTTACTGTATAACCTATTCCATTACTATAATCATTTCCTAAATCTCTACCCATAACCATTCCATTAAGTAAACGATATAGGTACTTCCATAACCTTTCCTTCCACTGATAATTGCCCCGTTATCAGATAGCTATTATCCATTACATTTTTTTAATTGTACTAAAAAAGGCTAAAATAATTTTTTTTATTTAATTAAATATTACTAGAGTAAAAAACTAACATCATTACTACTGTAGTTTATAGTTGTTGAAAATAAATTGTAATTATTAAACATGAAATGTAAATAGATACATATATTAGGCACATTGTCAAGACCCGGATTTTTTAAAAGCCTTTTTAAAATAGCATGAACAGTAGTCACAAATTTTTTTTTTCATAAATACAAAACAAACTATTTGATTAAATATCCAAGTTATTATAACTGGGGTTCAAAAATACGAATATCAAATCATATGATATTATTACACGTCTCAAAATTCAATAAGAACAACTCATCCATTTAAGTACAAGTTCATCAACCATATGAAAATAAATAACTAAGTTGACTCTCACACTAATGAAACACTTACGTACCGGAGTTACAGAAACGCAGAAACTTCTTCTTGTGCTTGCCTGCTTTGTCTTGTCGTTGCCTAAAGAATCTGCAACTGACTAAACCGAACAACCACAATAACAACAATAGAATCTCTCTGCCTTCAAGAGAAGAGTTTCCATAAGGACAAAAGATTTTATTTATATTTTTTTGATTGGGCCAACATCACCCGATGTTAGTTGACTATGTACTTATCAAACAACATCTCCAATGTTTCCAACAAGATTGGATCCAAACGTAGTTCTGCCTAAAAACTACATTATATTAAGAAGCATAACATCACCCATGCAATGCTTAAGTATTTTAAAGAAACCTACCTTTTATGCAAGTCCTTTAATCGTTCTACTTGTCTAATTAACAAGCAATAACAAACAATGTAATTAATTATCTCACACCCTTGTTCGATAATTAATACTAACAAATCTGTATTTACTTAGAGACAACTCGTCTGTCGAGAAATCTCTAGATATAAGACTCCAATATGCAAAACATCAATATACAGTGACACATGGAAAGTAATATACAGAGCACTGAATATACATAGCTCGAAAACATGGGCTGACCTTTAACCAATAAAGACTAACACAATGCACAAAACAATGGACGCCGTTTAGGAAATAATGCACTAATTGTTACCTTAAAATACTGACTCCCGCTTAAAGGAGTGATTGTATGCTAACATAAATCCTAGTATCTCTAGAGATCCACTTGGATCAGCCATGGGCCTAGAGATGTAGGTATCAGCTGTGCTCATGGACACACTGGCCAGAGGTAGATGAGCCTTTCATGATGCTCAAAAATCTGGTTTGCGCATTTGCAGGGATCCATTGTCCCGAAGAAACGGAGACCATGAAGGTTTGAAAGATTACTGCCATGGCTATTATCAGAAATCCTAGCATCTCTAGAGATCCACTTGGATCAGCCATGGGCCTAGAGATATAGGTACCAGCTGTGCTCATGGACACACTAGCCGGAGGTAGATGAGCCTTCTATGATGCTAAAAAACCTAATTTGCGCATTTGTAGGGATTCATCATCCTGAAGAAATAGAGACCGAGAAGGTCTAAATATCCGCCATAGCTATTACTGTGAGCTTAAACTTTGACTCTGAGAACATCCCATAACCACCCTTGGTTCAATAACCAAGGTAAAATTCTATGTCATGGCCCTGTTCACTCCATGAATTAGTCCCAACCCTAAATAGGGTATTTTAGTCATTATCTTGATTAGGTGTTCTATCCCCAATGAAAAGACAACCAAAATCTCTTGATTACTTTTTATTAACCTTAATTTATTGATATAACTTAACACAACAATAATAAATGTAAGCATCAGAATAATCAACATGACAGGAAATCAGACTCATGCTGAGATGAACAAGCCAATTCAACATTATAATGAAAAAGACTTGGGACTGAGATGCATAACTCAAGTTATACACCTAACATGACAAGGTTATGCTAAAACAACTATCAACATTCACCCTAATGTATATCACAATCAAGGCTAAAATTTAGGGATAAATTATGTTGAATTTTAAAGGCATCTTAGGCTCAAATTTAGAGACTTAATAAATAAAAATATATCATGAACTAAGGCTCAAAAGTCAGGGATTAAATTAGCAAGATTATAACTTAAATCAAAGCTAAGAATCAAGTATTAGGTAAGCAATAATGCAACCTAAACTAGGGCTGAAACTTAGATGTTCTCTCAGCACGATTATAACATAAATCAAGGCTGAGAATTTGGTATTACATTGGCTAAAATAGAGCCTAAAACAAGGCTGCAAAATAGGGATCTAAGTAAGCAAAAGCAGAGCCTAAACCAAGGTTTCAAATCAGGGATTTGAGTAGCCAAATTATGGCCTAAACTAAGGCTATGAATCACGGATTAGTTTGGCCAAAGTATGGCCTAAGGTAAGGCCATGAATTTGGGATTAAATTGGCCAAAATATGGCCTAAAGTAAGGCCATGAATGAGAGGTTAAGTTGGCCAAAGTATAGCCTAAAGTAAGGCCACGAATCAGAGATTAAGTTGGCCAAAGTATGGCGTAAAGTCAGGCCACAAATCAGGGATTAAGTTGGCCAAAGGATGGCCTAAATAAGGCTACGAATTAGGGATTAAGTTGGCCAAAGTATGACATAAAGTAAGGCCACGAATCAGGGAATAAATTGGCCAAACTATGGCATAAAGTAAGGCCACAAACCAGGGAATAAATTTAGCAGAATATATGCCCAAATCATGGATAATAAACATGACTAGAATAAGAATCATTCATGCCTAACATAGGGCTAAGATAGATGACAAAAATCAGCAACATGCTTACTTGAGTTAAGGCTAATCTACTTGACAAAAATCAGAATTATGCATGCCCAACATAGGGCTAAGATAGATTACAGAAATCAGCAATATGCTTGCATGAATTAAGGCTAATTCATGACATCAAAAGAAGCCTCTGGAACTAGGCTGAATTATGGCTGAATTACATCTATCAAAACCTCATGCTTAAGGGTGTAAAAAGAAACACCTACTTGTGCCAACTTGTCCCCAAGCTCCTAGCCCTTGCTCCTGTGATTCTAAGCTTTTAATTCAATCCAAAGATGGGTGCTTTGTGCCTTCTAAAGCTGCTAGCTATGAAGGTCCTTGCTGAGAGAAGGAAGAGGAGAGAAGAGATGGAGAAGAGGGAGGCTAAACTAAAATCAATCATTTCTTATATAAGGCTTCTCCTCTTCAAACTCTTGGGTGCCCTCCTCCTCTAAGACTCTCAATTAATTACAATCCCGGAATTACAATCCCTACCCCATTAACAATAGAAAACCAACCTACATACATGCTCAAAACAGTTCCAAAAGAGTTCTAACCCAACTAGATGTATAGTTGATCCCTCCTCCAACTTTTTCCACCACTCCTTGCACTCCTCGGACTCTTCCTTAGGCTAGAAGTCCTATGCTCACATGCTATCTCACATCAACAAAGTTCTACTTGCGTCCTCTTCTTCCTTGGAGACTTTATTCCACTAAGACTTTCTGCCTCTTTAAAATCTTAGTTCTTTTAGGACTTCTAATTCCTAGTACGTTTAGGACTCCTAACTCCTAGCACATTTAGGACTCCTAATACCTAACACGATTAGGACATCTAACTCTAAGTACGAGTAGGATATCTAACTCCAAGCATGAGTAGGACATCTAACTCTAAGCATGAGTAGGGCATCTAACTCCAACCACAAATAGGACATCCAACTCCAAGAACGAGTAGGACATCCAACTCTAAGCACGAGTAGGATATCTAACTCTAAGCATGAGTTGGACATCCAACTCCAAACATAAGTAGGACATCCAAATCCAAACACGAGTAGGACATCCAACTCCAAGAACGAGTAGGACATCTAATTCGGGTAAATGAGCCCTGTACAATAAGCTTAACTTTGAACGGTCGTATCTCCCTCATCCGAACTTTGATGTACACATTCTTGGTGGCGTTTCAAAGTTCTTTCTGTCTACTTTATACCTACATAGTTTCATCCATCACTTCTAACTTATGATCAATTTATTCTAACGAAAAGGTCAATGGGTACAACACCCTAATCCCCACGTAGGCTTCGGAAATCTAGAAAAATCCCGGACGTTACACATATATACCTTTTAAAACTACTTATTTTCTACTAATTATTTCCTATTATATGAGTCTAACTCCAAAACATCATCCACTGCTTATTTCAAAATATTCCCAAATGTGAGAAGAATGACAATTGTCTTCTCACAGCCAGCTATCTTCAAAGGTGTCTTACAGGCAAGAATGAGACTATATGTAGTGATGTACACCATCCGTTAGTATTTTATTGAAGCAATGTTTTAAAACCAAGCCTAAACCCTAACCCAGATTATTGGTTAGGCTGGGTCAACCTCAGTTAATAAAACAATTTTAAAAAATCCTCCCATATTTTATTCAAAATTTCACTTGAACCTATTTAGTCAGTTAAAACTTGTTGATTCCAACCTATTTCAATAAGTAAAGCATTATTCCAAATTCTACAATCTCATGTACAAACATGATTTGTAACATAATCATGATTCCAACTAATATATACCAAATCTCGAAATAAGCTACCTACATCACTTATTCAAAGTTAAGCCAGCCAATACTCAAACCAAGACAATCGAGATAGGACAAACAAGAGTTTGGTTCTATTAGCCCAAGCCAAAGCTTTGATTTGATCTAACTTGAGTCTACCCTCAAGCAGCATAGAGCTGGCTCAACAATCCTTCTCTAAACCTGCTAATCATTTCCTTGCACAAACAAACACTCCATAAGTTTAATTATCGAAAAGAAAAAAACACTCATGTGTTTGAGTTATCAAAACAAAATCTAAACTAACTTGAGAGCTGCAAAATTATTTTGTACAAAGTGTCTGTGTAACTAATTAGATTCTAGCACATATGATTAAAGATGAACCCTGATCTAATGAGACCAGATAAATTAGATAAAGCAACCAAATAAGAAACATTGAAGCAAAGTGACTTTAAGGGAATATAAGATGTAAATTGTAAATGGATATTTTTTATTAAAAAATGCAATTAGATATGAAATGCTAGAAAGAGAAAATCATGTTCCAAGTAACAGCTTGTAACAACTATAATAAATGGTTCTAAGTAGTTAAATTAATTCAATAAATATTTGGGATTTGAATGATATCTTTGAGTAAATCAAAGTGGTGAATCATGACCTGAAAATTATTGTAAATGACTATAAGCCAGTCTCTTTTAAATTTAACCACTTAAGACTAATGTGTGTGTTTATATATTTATAACAAATGGGTGACATATAAATGGGTATGGAAGAACATTTGCCATTACTTTCCATTTAGATAACTGTTGGATAAAATCTTCCTCTTATTTACCTATCAAATAAATTTAACCATACCATTTAACTTCTTAACAGTAAGGTATAGACGGTAGAATGGTAGAACGGGTACCATTGGCAGCCCTTGTCATGACTTCATCAACATGAAGTTAGCTCTTAATAATTGCTATTTGTACTCTTAGAGTTTAACATAACATCCAACTAGACGGTAGTAGTGGATCACTAGATTGTTTTTCAAACTTCTACTTTGCAGAAGTAAAAATCAAGAGTCTAGCCTTTATGCATAAAATTTTCATATATAACATAGATAAATAAAACCTAATGCCTATGCACAATATTGATCAATCTATCAAACATTCAACCAACAAACATACAAAATACACATGAACACATGGATTTAACAGGGAAAACCAAACTTCTGTGAAAATCCATAACAACTCGCAAGGCCCAATCAATGCACTACTAAGATAGAATTTACAAGATACAAGAACAACCAATTAACCTCTTTGACACAACTTAAATGAAAACTCTTTTTCTTTGTTCAGGCCTTTTCGTTATTGGCCTTCAAGTTTCCCCCTCTATCAAAATCTTGAAGGTTTCCCTCTTCATGTTCTTTTATTTGTCTCCATCTTCTAGTAACTCTATCAAAGACTTTCAATTATAGAGCTACCTTTGAGTTTTTTCAACTCCTTTTAAGAATTTGTTGTAACTCCTCTTTTGTTTTTTTATGTGAGAATCTTCATTTTTAGTTATACATCTTCATGAAATCACCATTAATACGTTCTTGAAGCCTTTGGTGAACTCTATATGAAAACAATGACAAAGGAACTTTCCTTCTTTCTTTATTGTTTTCTAGGTTTTCCTCTTTTAAAATTCATAATTATTTAGCCTTTAAATAGGTCTCTATGTCTATTTAAAAATTTGACTCCAATCAGGAATGCAATATCTTTCATAAAGGATTCAATTAGGCAATCAAAACTAACAGCAATCGACCATTTCAAACAATGATCATTCATTCATTGTTTCCTTAGGGCATGACTCTTAGAGTGATTGATTATTTCTCCAAGCAATCAATTAATTAACTCTCAGCTTGTTTTTATAAAGGGCCATTTCAAGTGGCGATCAATCAATTGAGCCGTATAATTTTTCGCGATCGATTGATTATATAGTAATTTATAACTTTACCCTTTTTACCCTAAATCGGTTTGAAACTTACAAAATCACTTATGAAACTCTACCAAGTGACTTGTACATGATAGTGTAAGCTCAATAACCTCTTTTTCCTTCAACATTCTTAGTCTTTTATCTTGATCTATAAGAACATATCTATTCCTATTTTTCAAGTCCATCAATTCCCAATCAGACCTGATAATGACTAAATCTAGTCAAATTCCTAAGATTAAAATCATACATGAAGTTTTGACATAGTTTTGATCAACAAAATTAGCCAATTATAATACATATGACTCATATGTTCTTTCAATCTCACCCTTTGGCTATTCTGTGATAAAATACTATAAGATTGAATATAAAATAAGAAAACTATAACTCTTTGACACAATGCATTGACTTTCACTTGTACATATGACTTGACAATAGTAAGATTCAACATAGGCAACTTGGAATTGGTCAAAGAAAAACCTTGTAAAAACCTATACTTATCCTGAACACTCATAAACTAAATATTTGCGTAGGTTTATCTAAAGAAGTATAAAAATAAGCACTTTGATGTACATTAATCATTTCTCCACTTTTTTGAAATAAATAGATAAAAAGTGAATCAATAATCAACAAAAATACTCAAATAAGCAAATCAAGCCAAAATATCACCATAAGACATGATAAAAAATTAAAGTAAAATATGTCCGTCATATACCAATAAACATCATTAGTTTCAAAATACATCCTATAGTTAAATAGAATATAAAATGAATGGAAACGAGTTCCATCACAAGAATACATGAACAAACGATAAAAAAAAAATCTCAATCATCTCCAGCAACATAAGGAAGCTCCCCCTCACTATCTGCATGTGGAAATCTGGCTACGAGAATCCTCCTTATGTTTGCAAAACCTTGACGCAACTCATATCAAAATGAAATGAACTCCGCATACGTCATAGGTCTATCTGGATGATCTAAAGGTATCTTCGGTGCTAGATCATCTACTAGCAATTGCTGCTCCTCCTGATCTACTCCATCATGTCCCCAAGTGTGAGACATCCTATGTCTGACTACCACAACATCAATAGGTCCTAGTCCAATCATTGTAGGCCAAGCTTGTGGGATCCTAAGGTGTTCATAGATAAATATCTAACATAGGATGCACATAAATAGAAACATCACATGTGTATGACCATGTAGAAACGTCATAATCCTACCAAATATAATAGATGACAAGTCCAACTCCAATTGTGGTTCAAAAAAAAGATACAAAATCCTAGCCATTGTCTTATCCACTCTCTCCTTCCTTACACTCCAAATGTCATATTTAGCTATCACATGTAGAAATCAATAGTCAATAGTTATAAAATGAGCAAGAAGAGATATATCCAAATCTCTGCCTCTAGGTAGGCCTGTCAGTTCACTATCTAGTGGGAGGATATTTGAGCAGTCAACTCTTGCATTGAATCACTTTGCTGATGATCTAAGGCATGACTCAGACATGAGTACCTCTTGCAACTCCTACCTATAAATCATCGTCCTCCAATCCAAGTGACAAGTACCACTGGTGAACTCTGAGGCAGGGGTAGATACACTGATCTATAGTAGAGATCTATCGGAAGTACCCCATCCAATATGGTCGAGCCTCAATCCACTTACTGGAAGGTTGTCTTGGCACATGGACCATACTACGTTCACATCTAATGGGTCTAGCCTTCTCGCCCACACTAATCAACGATTTGAGGTCTCTTGAACCTTATGCACTAGCTACTTTTTCCTTTTTCGTTATTCCCATCTAAATTAATTACAAAGAAATTAAAATCTAGGGCTAAGCATCACTAAGAACGTATCCTATAACAAAATTATAGTCCTAGAGTTTCAAAAATCAGTGAAATATGCGTTACAATTCAAAATTTTGAAATTAAATAAAACCTTTAATTTTTTTTTATTGACTCCAAACTTTGTTATAGGATAGATTTCAGTGATTATAACAATATTCATAACTAGATCAATGTCTAATTTTGATCACAAAAGCTTAATTTTGAAAAATCTCCAATTTTGAGGGTGAAGTTGAAACCAAATCACAAAAATCATGAAATTTGACAAACCAACGGATCAAATCACTTGAAAATTTGCGTAAACATAGATCAAGCAGTTCTAAACATTCCTATTAGTTCAAAATTATTGAAAACTATGTTAAAATAAATAACAATCAACAAATAAGGTTCAAGTCATACCATTGTCATGGATAAAATCAATGAATTGAGGACGAAATCTTGTGTAATCTAGTGCAAAATCAAGTTAATTTGCATTCTCACTCACTTTCACACCCCTCTTGAGAGTTTGAAGTGAGATGGAGAGGTGTAAGGGCTGTGGCCATTTTTTAAAATAGTCTTTGAACGCAGAAATATGACTAGAGATTGATCAATCTCCTGTGATCAATCGATTGATCTTGAAATAAATCCCATTTTTAATTTCCAAAAAATTAAAAAACAAAAATTTGGAAAAAAATTATAATAAATTCCAAAAATTATTTCAAGACATAATCCATTGAAATAAGATTTTTTTGACCATTGAAAATCAAAGTAAATAAACACTAAAATAAAAAATGTTGGGGTCTTTTTGACAAATTTTTTTTTTAACTTTTTAATCTAAGTGCATCCATGGATTATTTTAGCTTACATTATTCAACTCCATTAGTATGTGATTGTCAATTTTTATTTCTTTTTTATATACTTTAATCCTCTTTTATAAATTTTTAAAAGAAACTACTAATGTTTTTAACTCATACGTCTTTTAATCTTTGAATCTGGCAATATCACTTTTATTCAAGCTGACACAAATTTTTTTAGACCCTAGTAAAGAAAAAGTTCTCATTGTTCGATTCAATTGAACTAAAATCTATGTACATTTTCCTCCTAAAAGAATAAAGAATTCAAAGCTTATAAATGAACATACCCATGACTTTTTCCGAGTCATAATATTTTTTCTCAAATAATTTTTTTAGGGCTTGATATTTTTTAAATCCTCTCAACTTGGATGATAATATTTTTTTCATTCTTTCATTTTTCTTGAATTTAAATGGATGGACGCTTCACACTAGCCTAAACTGACATAAGTAGGCAATCCATCCTCATCATCTTTACTTGGACAATTCCATTAACTAAAAGATATTGAAGTAAAAAACTTACAATCATGGAATCACTTTACATGTAATTTTCTTTGTTGCTTGAATTTTAAATAGAAATCTAGCTTTGGATCGTCTGATTCGATCATTAAGACTCCACTAAAATACAAACGCCAAAGTCAATATATGTTTAAGAATTTTCTCTTGATTTTCATTCATAAAATTCACTTGAGTCTAAAAAATATGTGCATATTTTAAAAATCAAAGAATTACAACATCAAGCAAAAGAAAATCAAATTGATCATCACTCTTTTTGGTGAATCCTTTTCTTCATTAAGATATATTATTGGCCACTAATCATGTTATTTTTCGTCTTAAAAAAAAATTAATTTCATTAAGTCTCAAGAGATAAACCAATCAAAAACCAAAACGAAAGCAAATTGCTAGCAAAGCAAAAGTTACACCATTTTTTTTGTATTTTGATCATATTGCTTTTTTTCAAATCAAAATCTATGAATTAGAAAGACATGGAAATGAAGAAAAATATGATAAAAGCTAAAACATGAGTTGCTCAAAAGATTGAAAGAAATAAATCATGGACATAGAACTCAATTTCTTCACTTAGAGATGAAAGTTTTGCCTAGCCAACCTATCCTAAGATAATTGAAGGTGCTCTTTTGTATTCTTCCTAATTGATCATTCAACACTTGAAGATCAATCTTCCTCATCCACACTCTCTTCATCTTCTTCTCATAGGCTTGATCGGGTAGCTTAGGGGTCACATGGGTAATGTGCTTCTTCTCCTTTTTCCTTGACCTAAGTTTGAAATGATGATTATTTGGATACTCTCTTCTAGTATGAGAGTCTTTATGACAAATCTCACATATTCTCACAATCATAGAATCTTTCTTCACTTCATTTCCTCTTGACCTATGTAGGTTGGGTTCTATCTTACGTTGTTTATCACTCTTTTTGGCCTTCACAAAGATAATAGGTTTTGCTAAGGGTGGTAGAAAAGCAATTCCTAAAACCTAAGCTCATCTTATTGGTTTGACTTATGCTCAACAAGGTCCCCAATTTCTTTTTTCTACTCTTAAATCAATCTAATTTCTTTTTAGAGGATATGAGTTCTCTATTGAGAGCAGTAGACTTTTTTTTTCATGTTTAAGGTCATTTCTAAAGTCACTCACTTCTCTCTCAAGTTTGATGTTTACCTCCATTAACTTATTTGCCTCTTGAGAAGAAAAGATTAACTAATCATCTTTCTTTTTCAACTCTCTCTCTCAAGGTATTTGGCTTTTCTAGTAAAAATAAGAAATTGTTGGAGGAACCCTTTATACTCATCAGAATCAAAATTAGAATCTAAGTTCTCTTTAAGAGAAGTAGATTCATGAGACTCTTTACTGGAATCATTTTCTTTCATAATTGTATGGAAGATAGTACAGTTACATATTTCATTATCCTTGAAGAGCTCTTATCAAAGTAAATTGCTTGAAGCACTTTTTCTTTTCTTTGGTTATCAAGCCCCTTTGGTTTCCTAGGCTGATTATTAGAAGAATTATCAGAATTATGATTAGGACAGTTAGTAGCAAAATGACCTAATTTTCCACATTTAAAGTACTTCATGTTCTTCTTAACTTGTTTATTATGTCTATCCTCTCTTCAATCCCCTTGTTTCTTCCTTGAATATTTCCCTTATTTCCAAACCTAAAGTTCCGAGTCTTCATAAATTATTTGGAGTTTTTGGCTAACAAAAGCATTAGTTCCTCATTATCATCCAATTTTTCATATTCTCTTAAGGTAGTCAAAGTTTATCTTCCTATAAGATTTCCTAGCTGTCTTAAAGGTAGTTTGTTTTTCTTTAGATTTTTTCAAACAATTCATTGTTTTTAAGATAAAACTCCTCTTGCATCTCAAAGGTTCTTAAGTTACCTATAAGCTCCTAAATATTTGAGGTATCTATTTTCTTAGATTCATTAATAGCCAATACCTTAATTTTTAATTTGGAGGACAAGGACCTTAGGAGTATTTTTACAATAAGGTTACTAGGAATAAGCTCCCCTAATTAGTTACAAGTTTTGACAATATCTATTATTTTTAATAATATTCAGAAATCATCTCATCTTCACTCATTATTATATTATCAAATTTTAGGGTAAATATTTGTAATCTATACACTTGACAACCTTTGTTCTACCCTCTATTTAATATCCAACTAGATGATGATAGTGGACATTAGATTGATCTTCAAACTTGTACTTCATAGAAGTAAGAATTAAGAGTTCTAGCCTTTATGTGCATAATTTTCTTATCTAACAGAAACAATTAAAACCTAATATTTATGCGTAATATTTATCAATTTATCAAACATTCAATCAACTCAAGTGTTGTTGTCTTTTAATTGTTTAGTCCCAAGTGCGCACAAATTAAAGTATAAAAGCAACTAAACAAAGTTGTTCCCACATAGATTTGATATAAAAAAAATTAAATTTAATCTAATCAAGTCTAACTCTAACCTAGTTAACAACTTATAAAGAGAATAACTAATTTTATTCAGAGGAATTAAGACAAATAATAAATGAAAATAAACTTAAATTGCTAAAATGAACTAAATAACCAAAGGAAAAGAAATTCAAGTAAAAGATAAAGGTTGTAATTTATTTAAACTAAGAAAGCAATTAAAAGTGTTGAAAGTATTAAATGAAAATTGACTAAGGTTTTAGAATCCCCTCTTATTAACTTGTAGTAAATCATATCTATGTTCATCAATTTATTTTCCAAAAATAGCTCACAATAAACTAGAATTTAATTCTCGTTATCATTGAAAATTTTATATTTTAAAGCTCTAATCAAAATACTAAAGTTTGTTCTTCCTTGCTTTAACAGAATAAATCCAAGTCATAAGTTGTATCCACATTAAATCACAACTCATACATAATTTTAGTAATCAACAACCCTAAACCAAGCATTGGATTAATGAAAACTAATTCAAATAATGAGAAGAGCATGATCATACTCATACCCAAATCAATTCTACTAACCAAAATGAGATAAGAACAATTAACATTAATAACCTTTGGAAAATTAACCAAGTCATATGAATTAGAACTACAAAATTTATAATAGGTTCATCTTAACCTTAGTTAAGAAAACTAGCCACTTATTAAACTAAAAACTAAGACTATAATCTCCATTAAATTAAGTGAAAAAGAACATATAAGATTGGAAGAAAATAAAAAAATCATAAAATTCAAATTGCTACAGAGTCAAGGTATTGTTCATCTTCAACCATCTGATGAACGGTAACCACAACACTAGAAATTTTTTCTTGCTTATTTGCATTGCTCACTTGGACTTTAATTCTTGACTCTCTTATACTCTTTTCTCATTGATTTTGGCTATTGAGATCGAGTGATTTCTTCTCTTGTTTGGCCACCTTTCAGCTCTCAGTTTCTACTCTGTTTTTAAAACTTCTGGGCAACAACTCTCATGCCTTTTATTCCTCTCAATTTCATCCCTGAATAGGTGATTTCTATGTGTTGACTCATCCCTGTTACTTCTCTTCCTTGCTGCTCACTTATTTCCTTCTTTAGCTCTTCATTCCTTTCTTTGAATTATGGTTTGCACTAGACTCTGTTTTCTACTACTACGAACTAGATGTGCTATTCACTTCTTGGACGTGGCTGCAATTTGATTTCTCTGGCTCTGGCTTGCCTTAAGATATGTTCATTCCTTTTCTTTCATTGCTTCTCCGATCCTTTAATAAGCTACTTTCTATTCTCTGTACTCAGTCCTTTGAATTGGATTGGCAAGTAGCTTCTGGCTGAATTCTGGACGTGGGCTACTAGTCAATGCTTTTCTTTCCTTCAATAAGCTGCTCCTCTTCCTTTCTCTTGCCCTTGAATTGCATTGGTTGTTCTCTTGTTTATATATCATGCTGGCCTCTAATTTGCAATTTCTGCGCAGAGCAACTTTCCAAGGCCAAGACTCTTATAATTACTTCCTCTATGTTCCACTTTTCAACTAAAATCCAACAGCAGATCCTTTGAATGGTAGTCAAGATCAGTTATGCAAGCATCCTATGCGAGTTACCCAACAAGATTGATTGCAAACCTTTGTACTTAAATGACTCCCAGCTCCTTTTTCTTTCCTCATCTTACCTGTAGTGTTCCTTGTCCCACTTATGATTGTGTCCATATGCCTAAAACATGTGCAACCATTTGTATTTGAAATAAAATATGTGTAAGTTTCAATTTAGCCAAATTAATGAATAATTAATATAAACTCCTGACTTAACTCAAATAAGCTTTAACTATACTTAAAAAAACATGAAACTAAACAAACAAACTAGGTATAAGGGAATTAAATTCATAATATATAATGTATATCACCAAGCATGTAAAATACTCATGAACATAAGGATTTAACATAAAAAACCTAACTTGAGTGAAAAACCATGGAAGCCTCACAAGGCCAAATCAATGTACTAGTAAGATAGAACTTACAAGTCATGAGAACAACTAACCAACCTCTTTGACACGATATAAGCAAAAATACATTTTCTTTGTTAAGTCCTCTTCATTGTTGGCCTTTAAATTTATCCCCCCATCAAAATCTTAAAGTTTTTCTTTTTTATATTTTATTCTTTATTTTTTCTAGCAATTTAGTCAAAGACTCATTTAATTGTTGATCCACCTTTGAGTTTTTTCAACTCCTTTTAAGAATTTGTTGTAACTCCTCTTTTATTTTTTGTGCAAAAATTTTCTTTTTCAGTTGTGTATCTTCATGAAATCACCATTAACATGTGTTTAAACCTTTGGTGAACTCTCTAAGAAAACAATGACAAAAGAACTTTTATTTCTCTATTATTTTATTTATTTTTCTCTTTTCAAATTCGTGATTCCTTAGCTTTTATATAGGTCACTATGTTGGTTTAAGAATTTGACTCTAATTAGGAATAAAATATCTTTCAGAAAGGCTTAAATTAGGCAATCAAAATAAAAATGATTGATCATTTCAAAGAGTGATTGATTATTTACAGTTTCCTTAGGGCATGACTCTTAGTAGCGATCAATCGATTCAACCTATGTAATGTGTGCAGTGATCGATTGATTGCACAATAATTTATAAGTTTACCCTTACCTTAAATTGGCCTAAAACTTCTAACATCACTTCTGAAACTCTTCTATGTAATTTGTGTACAATGGTGTAAGTTCAATGAACTTTTTTTTACTTCAACACTCTTGGTCTTTAGCTTTGATGCATAAGAACATCTTTGCTCTTATTTTTTAAGTCCATTAAAATCCAAATCTAATTTGGCCACAAAAATTAATTAGATTCCTAAGACAAAAATCATATATAAGGTTTTCGAATAATTTTGATTAACAAATCTAGCCAATTACAATACAATACATTTACCTCATATGTTCTTTAAGACTCTAAGTGACCATTGCTAGTTTTAGTTGTTGTAATGGCCCCTTCAACTAGGGAAGGATTTTTTATGCTTCCCATTGATAATCAGCCTAGTTAAGTTGTGCATTGGAGCTCTTCATATGTATGATCGATAGTGCACACGCTAGCATCAATAACATTAGCAATTTTAAATATCAATGGTTCCCTTACACTAGGCTTGTTGTTCATGAGGAGTATGAAAAAAGCTTCCCAACTAGGCCAATGCGTGGAATGAATGTTTTATACCCACTATCTGAACCCTTATAAATTCCAACTGCAGATGATCAATTACTACTGCATGTTTCCTCACAGGTGCAGGTACTAAAGCAGCTGAAGTATCAATTTCATCATTTAGGGAACAGTACTCTTTACTGTTGCGGATAGCTACCCAGTACCTGCACGTGCATAAGGATAGTTTTTTGTTTTTTTGGTATTTTTATAAAATGTAGAAAGTATGTATAGATTGTTCTTTTTTTTGGTAAATGCATTGGATACATATTAGTAATTGTTGCAGTTGGAAAGCTGCAAGTCTTACGTACTATTAATTAACTATACTGCCTATATATATATGTATATACCATAAGATTGCTTATGCTTCGGTGAGACTTATCAAAGTTATTATTTATGCCGAACTTCAACCGATTGGATAAGTTGGGTCTCTTTCTTTCGAGATAGTCTATAGTAGTTTTCGTTGGTTTTTTAAATCCATTTCCTTCTTCCAGGTTTTGAGGATTTGGCGGTGCTTAGAGCTTTAAAAGATACAGCCTAATCAGATATTACTGCACCATTTCAATGAAACCTGTTAAGGTGAGGTATCCGGCCATGACCATGTCACTCTCTCCCACCAAGCGTCCTTGTGCAGGTTGCAAGTTGTTGAGGAGACGCTGCAGCAGGGAATGCATCTTTGTGCCTTACTTCCCTTCACATGAACCAGAGAAGTTCGCCAGTGTGCACAGGATTTTTGGTGCAAGCAATGTCATCAAAATGTTGCGTGTAAGGCCCTGCTATACATAAGAGTCTCTTAATTAAATTACCAAACTAAAACTTCCTCTATCCTATATTAATAGCTCTATTTGATTTTTTAACATCAGTTAATATGAGATGGATGGAATATCTAATAAAATATACTCCCTCCATCCCACATTATTAGCTAAATTTTATTTTTCAAAATAAATTATTTTTGAATTAAAATTAAATCATTAATATTAAATTAAAATTAATTCATTTTAAAAAATTAAATTTAGCTATTTATGTGAGACGGAGGGAGTAATCCTAACTAAGTATTTCATTATTGAAAGTAACTATGCTGTCCTTTTTCTTATAAGACGGATCTTGCCGCTCTAGTTGGTTAAATAAATTTTGTACAATAATTTTTATCCTGATAAGAATGAAATATGATATAAAATTCATGTTGCCAATCACAGCTAGTTGGGACGAGGCGTATGATAATAATGGTGACGATGGCAAAAATGGGTCTTCCTCAATTATTGATATGCAGTTGTATGAAGACTGACTGAAAATTTTCTACATTTATGTTTGTGCTTTGTTCTCAAACAGGAGACGCCAGTGTGCCAGAGAGGAGAAACAGCCAGTAGTCTGGTGTATGAAGCAAATGCCAGGCTCAAGGATCCAGTGTACGGCTGTGTTGGTATCATTTCTTTCCTCCAGGATCAAGTTTCTCACCTGCAGTTGGATTTGGCAATGGCTTTGGCAGAAACTATCACGTTAAGAGCCCAGCTTTCAGAAGCTCTATCTGCATTAGCTTGTGCCACGACTAATGGCCTTGAGACCGTAGATGACTCTTCACTCTATTCTGCACTTGGCCAGTCTTTCACTCTTAATCACGTTTCATATGCGGATTGTCTATAACAATTGTCGCATGCAAGTCCGCATTGTTTCCCTTGTAGGCCCGAATAAGTGCAGAATCAGGTAATTGTCCTTTCGGACAAGCCCGTTCTTCTCGTGAAAACAATGTGATATGGTTGTGCTCGTAGATTTCGTACTTGGACTAGTGATTGTAACGTATGGCTGATATATGGCATCAGTGAGACTTTCTCCCTGTCCCTTCACCACCGGCTTCCTCCACATGCTCAGCCCTTCACAATTCATTGTGCACCTTCTCCAAGCACTAATCATCTCTATCTCTAATGAGAATAGTTACCAAATTGCTAACATCTGCCATAAAAGGGGTAAGGATGTACAAAGGGCAATTAACGTATGTGACCGCTTGGTGTGGTAAAAGGATTATGTCGATAATAATATCAAGAATTGTGGGCCATGAGTAAGTCATTATGTCACTTATTAAAAGAGTGTTTACTATGTCACTTATTAAGGTAGTTGCGCTACAATTATATGACAAAGCAACTTCAGCAATATACGTACACAAAGCAACTTCAAAAATACATGTACACAAAGCAACGTAGTGTGCTAGTGGGATACTATGCCACTGTTATGTTACTAATAACGTAATTTAGAAAATTGTTTCCTTGCCCGGTCAACTTCAGCAATATATGTACACAAAGCAACTTCAAAAATACATGTACACAAAGCAACGTAGTGTGCTAGTGGGATACTATGCCACTGTTATGTTACTAATAACGTAATTTGGAAAATTGTTTCCTTGCCCGGTTTTCCATGACCAGCCTACAATATGGGGCTCGAGAGGAATTAGTGCCCTCTTATATACCATGTCCAGAGCCCCATGTGGGCTGGTCACATGGCTCTGGTCATGGAAACTTGTCACGCTAGAGACACTCCATAATTTATGTTGCAGTATGCCATCCATTTTTTTGGTAAGTAAAATTTCTTTAAAGAAAAAGGAGAATTACATCAACTGTAAAACAAAGAGAAGGAAATAGAGAGGGAATGCCCCATCTCAATTTAAGAAAAGGAAATAATCAATTATTCTACACAATTTAGAAGATGAAAGAGTATAAGATTATATATCTCTTTCAACGATTCTAAAAATTTGAGAATGATTGGAATAGGTGTCTTGAAATGTTCTACAATTCCTTTCTTTTCAAATTAGATAAATGACTGCATTGAGAAATAAATTAAAATTATGTGCATGTTCTTCACCTCCTTACAATATCCAAGGAGATGATCCACTGAAAGCTAGTGCCAAGAAGTGTGCATTCCGAATCATGAGAAGCATAAGAATTTGACGAAATGTCCATAACGAAAAAGAGCAACTAAATAAAAATGATTGTCTCCTTTGCTTCTTGACAAAAAATGCATCATTAATTAGGAAGAGTAATTCCTCTTTTTTGAAGATCGATGATCTAGAGTCAAAAGTCTTTTATGAAATGACATCCATACAATAAAGGAATGTATTGGAAGATGATGCTTAAACATAACCAAAAAATGCCACAAAGTTTTGATATGATAATTCCAAAGATTTTTTGTAAGCTGATTTAGTGCTAAACCTACATGAGCAAGAGGGGCTCCAAAAGGCTTCATTTGGCCGTGAAGCGTGATCTTATGGAGAAAGCTGGCTGATTCTCTAAAGCAAATTATAGGTGTGAGGGTCATTCTGGTTAAAGTGCCATCTTTCATGAGAATAACAATTAGATATGGTTGTCGAAATGGAGCTATTAACTAGGCAGATTAGGTGATGACCAAAAATATCTAAAAGAGTCTCACGGCCAGCCCAAGGATCAATCCCAATTCTACTTCCACCACCATCATGGAGCTTGTAATGAATGATGTCCTTTAGAGTATCTCTAACAAGGGGTTAGTCAATCAAGATTTTAAAATTCAGGATTTAGAATATGAAATTTCAGAATATAAGCTAAATTCTTGGATTTGAGCTGTCAGATTCTTAAATAATTGGATGCCCAAATCTGGTATTGCTAGAATCCCTGGATTTAGATTATTGGATTTCACAATAATTAACTCCTAAAAAAATTAACCTACACATTACAAATGTGACTAATACATAATATATTAGAATTAAATAACTTCAAATATATCATTAAAATATCAACCAAAAGTTGCATACAATAATACTTAAGGCCATTAAATTTCCAAAACACAATTTATAAGCCCATAGTCATAAACATTGCATTGTTCCACATTTCTGCAGCTATTCCATCTCTCCATGCATTAGCCGTTGCCCTTTGTTCCACTTGAGATGCCATATCATCATCTGAATCTGAATCTACATTAGGATCTAATGAGACATTTCGTGGTGCTTCTTCCTTTTCATTATCAGAATCAAATACATCTTCCATATTTTCCCTATGAAGGTAATTATGCAATCTACAGCAAGCAAAAACCATCTTCACTTGAGTTTCATATGGAAATGAAGGTGGATGATCTTTAAAAAATTTGAAACGTGATTTTAAGCCCCCCCCCAAAAAATCCTCTCAATAACATTCCTCAAAGATGCATGTCGATGATTAAAAACTTCATTTGCATTGCGTGGACAACTTCTAGCTTGTGTACTGTACTCGTTGAGATGATAACAAGTTGCACGATATGGTGCTAAAAAATTATGTCTATTTGGATAGCCACAATCTACCAAATAAAATTCCCTGTTCAAAGGAAATTGCAAAAATATAAGTGCCCCTCCCTAATAAAATTAAAATAAAAAGTAAAAAAATGAAAACTACAATAATACCTTTTGGCAATGGAAGACCATTAGACCTCCCTATAGCATCTTTTAAAATCGTTGAATCATTTGCAGAACCTTCCCATCCAGCAAGAATATATATAAACTGCATATCAAATGTGCATGTTGCTAGTACATTTTGTGAAAACCATTTGTGCCTATTACGATAGCTTGCCTTCCAAGCCCCATAAACAGTTGCCTTTATATGTGTTCCATCTATAGCACCAATACAATCCTATATAACAAATTCAAATATCATATGCATGCACATCTATACAAATAAAAATAAAAAGAAATGTAAGCTCAAACCTTAAAATATGGGTAAAAACGCGAATCTGACATCACTGCTTGTGGTGTACTATTAAGAGGATGTGCCATTAATGAAGGTGCTAACAACTGAATTGCATCCGAGACCTTATTGAAACTTTTACTAATTGTCCATTTTGATCGACTTAAACGATCTTGGCATATTGAGTAACGTTGATCATGTCCCGCCACCAATAAAAAAGTTGCTACCATCTCTTCCAATGTCACGAATCTAGTATCACATATTAAAGATTTTTAGCGGAGAATGCGACACAATTTGCAAAATGCATCTGGATACATCCTATACATATCACAGAATTCATCGAGACGACCATCGAGTTTTTGTTGTAAATATCAATAACCTTCGGCTGAAATAGAACGATGAGGGTTCAAATTGGGTTCATGTGTGTGCAGTACATCTCCCTCTATAATTGCTTGATTTAATATATTTCCCATAGAGATGGATGCTACACATTCATCTTCTTCAAATTCGCAAGCCTCTACCACCTCAGAGTTCAAAAAATCTGCCATTATAACTGTTTTGAGAAAAAACTCACAAACATTAACATGACTCCACACAAATACGTATATGAATCATGAACCCTTAATAATACTGAAAACATATACAAGAGTCATACTAACAAAGATCAATTTTCAGAAAAGATAAACTCATATTTGGCACATTATGATAAATGAGTTTCACAAACGGTAAATAGATAAGTGCTGATACATGTATTATGAAGTTGATATATATTTTTCAAGTCATGCCTAAGATTATTTTAAACATTTTATTTAAAATTCAGAAAAAAATTTGCAATATAACGGCTATAAATTGAGAAAAATGACGAACCCAAAACCTGTAAAAACAATTTTTAATAATTTGAAAACATCGTATATCCCTTTTCACACATAATACTCCATAATCTGCACATTTTGCACAATTCATTCACTATTTTATGCTTTACAGTTGCACATTGATTCATTCCAAAACAAAGAATGAAAATATTTAACTTGTATCAAATATTTCAATTACAATATAAAAAGCCATTACCATATAGAGCAAGAGAAATACATATGATATGCTGCAATGATCAACATCAAATCGACATCAAAAAATGAAAACAAAGACCATTGCTATGCCCTTCTCAGCAAAAGAAGATCTCATAATACCGATCAACAAAAATCTAATACTTTGGTAACATAAATCTCTATCACAATACCGATCTCATCAAATCTATTATTATGCAGTAATATATCAACAACAAAAATTAAAAGTAAATGTAATCCATTTCCCAAAACAAAGAAGAACAAAAACACATTCATCGGGACATTTAAGGCGACTAACCATACGAGTTTTTATTCCATGGATCTCAGAATTAGGCACATCTCATTCGCACAAAACCATTGACATAAACACTCAACCACATAAAACCATATCCTATAGTAGTAAAAAGAAATTGCAGACCAATACCCTAACAAGCGAAACTCCAAATATGCTTGATTCATTCATTGTTTTATGGTTTACAGTTACACATTGGCATAAAACCAAAAAAAAAGTAGTTCAAATAGCCAAAGCATTCCTCCTTGTCAATCTATGCATAGACATCTACATATATGTCAATTGAACATTTCTAATATGCACAACCCAAAAATTCTAGTCAAGAACCCAAAAAAATAGTGAGGTCAAATCATTTTTTAAGTGACTATTATTCTTATAAACTAATATTCCTAATAAGCACATAAAAAAAAAAACTCTATTTGAGAGCCCAAAAAAATAGCCATAACAAGTCATCTTTCAAGTATCCCCTCTTCTTGCAAACTTATACTCCAACCATTCACGACATTCCTCGTGGGGCAATCTGACGAATGCTTCCTTCAACGTTGCATTGCTCAAAAACTCATGCAAAATACTTTAAATCCTTACTAAGGTTTGGAATCTCTCCTATAGCATTAAACCAATTTTGTGTAATTTCACGTGATTTAACAAGAAGATCAAACTTAGGTGCTAACGCGACTATGTATCTCTTGTCCCAGATGTAGCCCCTAGATTTAATCTTCTACAAGTTGGAGGTGGCTCAGTCTCCAAATGTGGGCGCTCATAAAAGGTTGAATCACCTACATGTGGGTAATCACTAGTAAAGGGAGGCAATGTATCATCATCTTCAAAGCTGGTGGATGATGGTTTAAGCACAGAGTTAGCAGCCTTAGTTGATAAAATGGCTGCCCCAACTCCAAGCGCAAACGTGTAACCAAGAATCAACACTAAATCATCATAGTCTTCTACAATTTTGTCTCGGTAGTCCATTGCTTTAAGATGTGCCTAAAAATAAATAATATTTAATTATGTAATATATTCATATTATTAAATTAAAAATAAACTAATGCTATTCATATCACGTATGAGGGTCAATTAAATATTACTTACTTGAAAATATTCATCCCACACTTCTTCTAAAGCAGTTATCTTTTGTGAATAACTATCCCATCCAAATTCAGAACTTAACATCATCAACTGTTCAATGGGTACAAGCTTTTGTTTCAAAACCTTCAACTTGTTTTTGACGTTCATTTCATTCTTATGAGAATTAAACTTTTCATTCAATTTTGGAAGTACATTCTCAACTATTATCTTCTTTCTAAATGTCCCATTAGTCAATCTATTTCCATGATTAACTTCATCCACCAATAGTTTAATAAGCTCTTTAGTCTCCATAGATGACCATTGCTCATAAGAAGCTTTCCCTTTACCTTTCCCTCTACCTCCATCACTTGTCATATCTATGGTTAATTAGAAATTAACTCATCAGCAACCACCCATCAAAACATATGCAAATGAAAAAATAATAGTAGGCCATGACAACTAGGGGCTATTAAATTGGGGACGAACAAGCATCACACTATGCAGTTAATTATCACTTTGAAATATGAAATCTAACGAACTCAAAAACTAAAAGGCTATTGCGCAAGATAACCACTAAAATGCCAATCACAAGATAACCACATAAATGCCAATCAGTGCTGAAGAACAAAAATTTTAGGAAATAAATCATGCATGCCAATACAAATTGCAGAAGCAAATTATGCACAAGTAAACTCCAGGATACTTTTGATGTGGCATTTGGTTCAGTGTCTCTGGACTGTCATGTGCATAGCTACTTGGATATCATTATACCCTTAATCAGAGTAGTTGTGCGCACAATGCATATACGGATTAAATAACATCTATATTAACACAGTAATGCAATTATCAAAATTATCAAATAAAGAAAATCCATTTACAGGGCCTTGGATTTTTAACCATTGTTATGCATTATCTGTAATATGACTTATCCCCCCCCCCCCCCCCCCCCCCCATATGCATTGTAGGTGACTTAATCAAATCCTGAGAATCGGCCAAAATTATATAAATTGCAACAGTATGAAAATTAAATAGAAAACAATGGGAAAACCAGATCTAAAAGCTTGCAATCTCCAATTGTTTTTGATACCTAAACTGAGAATCACCAAAAAGCTACAAATTGCAAGCTTGATCATAAACTCAGAAAATCCCAGATCCCAGATCGAAACTTAGAAAGATAAAAACAAACCTAGATCGAAACTCAAAAAATCCCAAATCCAAACCAAGGTCATGTCGGAGAGAGGGGCGGCCATGAGTGGAGTAGCAAGCATGTATGCGGAGGAAAAAAAACAAAAAGAGAGAGAGAGAAGACGGAGCGGCAGCCGGAGGGTGGGAGGCAATCCAGTCCCGAGCTCCGGTCGCCGGGGTGAAGAGAATACCTGAAAAAGACCCAATCGCCGAGCTTCGGTCCAAGCAGCCACCGGATCCAGTCGCTGAGCTCTAGTCCAAGCAGCTGCCGGATCTAGGCGCCGAACTCCGGTCCAAGCAGATGCGGCCAAGTTCCAAGCTCGAATGCCGTTTCACAGATGATGAACAGTGAGAATGTTCACGAGCCTCTGGACAGCGTTGGCCTCCTTTCTCCTTGCGATGCCTTAATTAATATGGAAGCCTCTATCATTTAAAAAGACCACCTCCGGAGGTTTTATGTAAAATATCACTTTGACGTTGTAAAGTATCCTGCAAAATCCACTCCAGTTACACAATTTTATTTTTTGACTAACTCTATATTTCAAATACACGAATCAAATGTTTAACCACTACCTTCATATTTAAAATATTGGATTTTAAATCCTGATACATAAATATGGTATGGACAATTCACAATGACTAACAGCAGATTTTAAAATATTAACATTTGATTTTCTAATCCTAATTGACTAACCCCCTGTAAGAGAAATTATTTTCCTCCATGCATAAAAAGTGCATTTATGAGATGGAAGATGCTATATATATATATATATATATATATATATATATATATATATATATATATATATATATATATATTCATCATGACATAAGAATGCATCCAATGCACCCACAAAGACTCTTTTTCAGCTACTAATTTCCAAAATAATTTGCTCATGCCAATCCGGCACCAAGAAGAAACTGAATGAATTCCCCTGCCTTCAGCAATGGGTTTACAAACAACAAGCCAACTAAGAGGATGTCAATTTTTGACAATATCTTTTCTTGAACGAAGGAAGCCTGAAAAATAGAAGTTGAGTAGCTTTGTAATAGATTTAAGGAGAATGAAATGGAGAGACCAATAAATCTGAATACTAGAGTGCATTGATTTAACCAACTCTAATTTACCAGCATAAGATAGTAAATTCTTCTTCCAAGAGGTAAGAGCATTTTTCTCCTTGATGATGAGAGGCACACAAATAGAACAATCCAAGATGCCATATAAAAGTGGGAGACCCAAGCACTTAATAGGAAGATCCCTAACTTGGAAACCTGGAAGGTCAGAAATGTCATTTTGAAGTGTACAACTTTTTCAGAAGAATATGTGATTGTGAGCATTTGGCACCAAACGAGAGACTGTAGAAAATTGGCTCAGACAAACTAGATTCTAGCAGCCGAGCTCAAATTCTCTTTGGAAAAAATAAGAAAGTCATATGTAAACAAGTAATGGGAGGTTCATTACCGTACAAAGAATTGCAATACTGCCAGCGGAACAATAGTGATCTAGCAAATTAGAAAGACCCTGCATTGGCAAAACACATAAAAAGGGTGAAAGACAACATGCCCTGTCTCAAACCACACCCATTAAAAAAGAACCCCAAATTGCAGCCATTCACAAAAACACTAAAGGTTGCTTTTTAAATACATTCCCTAACCCAAAATATCCATTTGGGAGGACAACCAATATCAATAACATCCTGTATGATGTTGTCCTATCTGACATTAACATATGCCTTTTTAAGGTCTAACTTTGATACAAAACTTTCATTTCTCCTTTCTTTCTAAGATAATTCAGTATAAGCTTATAACCCAAGAGGATATTTTCCAAAATAGATCTTCCTTAAAGAAAAGATCCTTGATTATTGCTAATGATAAAGGAAAGAACTTTATAAAATTTATTTGTCATAATCTTAGTGACTACCTTATAAATGAAGTTGCATAAAGAGATTAGTCAGAATTTATCAAAAGTGGTAGCTTCCTTCAGAATGAAAGTTAGGAATGTACAATTAGTGACCCACGGAAACTTACCATGATTGAAGAAATGCATCACTGCTTTAGAGAAATCAACACCCACAATCTCCCGAAAAGAAGTAAAAAATTCCTTATTGAAACCATATGCCCCCACAGCTTTATTGTTAGGAGAAGAAATAACAACCTATTAAATCTCATTGGTAGAAATAGAATCAATGAGACTTTCTTTCTAAATATCATTCAACAACCTTTGAAGGCTTTGAGTTAATAATATCATTCCCTTCACGGGAGAAAATACTCTCAAATGAGTAGATGTTGCCATTCCAATATACTTAGCCTTAGTTATAACATCATGCTATTAGTAGCAATAATAGCAATTATAGAATTATTAGAGTAATTTTTAAAGGCATGACTCATCTAATTTTAGTATAACTCATCAAATTTATTAATCACATAAAAATTAAAACTTTTACATGACCATCTCATCTAAATCACATAAATTAGAAATAATATAAATCTTAAAACTGCATAAATCTATCATCTACAAGACAATAAATTAAGTGGATGAACCGTAGCCATGACAGTAGAAATGTTTTTTTCCTTCTTTGTGTTGCTTCTATGCTTGGATGTGAATTATTGACTCTCTCATACTCTTTTCTGATCCATTTTGGCTATTGGGATTGAGTGATTTCTTCTTAGGTTCATCCTTCCTTCAGCTCTCAGTTTCTACTATGTTTTTAAAGCTTCCGGGCAGCAGCTTTCATGCTTTTTATTCCTCTCAATTCCGCCCATGAATAGGTAATTTCTATGTATTGACTCATTCCTATTACTCTTCTTCCTTGTTCCTTATTTCCTTCTTTAGCTCTTCTTTCCTTTCTTTTGAATTCTGGTTTACACTAGGCTCTATTTTCTGTTGCTAACAACTGGATGTGTTGTTCACTTCTTGGATGTGGCTGCAATTTGATTTCTCTGGTTTGCCTTAAGATGTTCATCCCTTTTCTTTCATTGCTTCTTTAGTCCTTTAATAAGCAAATTTCTATTCTTTGTAGTTAGTCCTTTGAATTGGTTTGGCATGTAGATTGCTGGCTGAATTTTGGACGTGAGCTGTAGGGTAGTGCTTTTCTTTCCTTTGATGAGCTACTCCTCTTCCTTTCTCTGGTCCTTGAATTACATTGGTTGTTCACTTGTTTATATTGCACGCTGGCCTCTGATTTGGAATTTCTGCTCTTGTCCCTGTGTATAACAACTTTCCAAAGCCAAGGCTATTCTAATTACTTCCTCCATGTTAAATAACTCTTAACTCCATTTTCTTTCCTCATCTTGCCCATTGTGCTCCTTGTCCCACTTATGATTGTGTCCATATGATGTGTAAGTTAACATTTAGCCAAATTAATTATTCATTAATATAAACGATCATGAGTAAACTCAAATAAGCTTTAACTATACTCAAAATAACATGAAACTAAACAAACAAAGTAGGCATAAAGGCATTAAATTTATAATATATAATGAATAGCACCAAACATGTCAAATACACATAAACACAAGGATTTAACATAAAAACCCCAACTTGCGTGAAAAACTACGATAACATCATAAGGCCAAATCAATATTGTACTAGTAAGATAGAAATTAGAAGAAGCAAAAACAATTAACCAACCTCTTTGACATGACATAAGCAAAAACACATTTTATTTGTTCAATCCTTTTAGTTGTTTTCCTTCAAGTTTCTTTCTCCGTAAAAACCTTGAAGTTTTCTCTCTTCGTATTTTGTTCTTCATCTTCTTCTTTCAACAACTCAATCAAAGACTCATTTTTCAATTATTAATTTACCTTTGAGTTTCTTTAACTCCTTTAAAGAATTTGTTTTAACTCCTTATTTATTTGCTAAATGAGAATCTACTCTTTTAGTTTTACATCTTCATAAAATCACCATTAACATGTATTTGAAGCTCTTTCATGAACTCTCTAGGAAAACAATGACAAAACAACTCTCATTCTTTCTCTATTATTTTTTAGGTTTTTATCTCTTCAAATTCATAATTCTCTAGCCATTAAATAGGTCTCTAAGCTGTTTTAAAATTTTGACTCAAATTAGGAATACAATCTCTTCCGAAAAGACTTAAATTATGCAATCAAAATAGACAACAATTAATCTTTTCAAATAGTGATTGATCACTCACAATTTCCTTAGGGCACAACTCTTAGATTGATCGTTCGATTAACACTTGACTTATTTTTACTAAGGGCTATTTCAAATATGCGCTATCAATCGATTCAACCTATGTAATGTGCCATGGTTGATTGATTACACATTAATTTATAGTTTTGCCCTTTTTACCCTAAATTGGTCTGAAACTTCAAAAATATCTTCTGAAACTTTTCCATGTAACTTGAGTATGAGAGAGTAAGCTCAATGAACCTCTTTTTTCTTCAATAGCCTTAGTCTTCAGCTTTGATCCATAAGAATACATCTACTCTTTTAAGGCCATCAATTCTTAATCTAACTCGACTACAACTAAATCTAGTCAAATTCTGGATTTTAAAATTATACATAAAGTTTTGACATAATTTTGATAAGAAAAATTAGTCAATTACAATACTATACTTATAACTTATATGTTATTCTTCTAGGTGATCATTGATAGTTCCAGTAGTTGTAATGGCCCCCTCAACTAGGGAAGAGATTTTTATGCTCCTCACTCCTCACTGATAATGAGTCTAATGTAAAATGAGCATGGGAGCCCTTCATCTTTGAAATCGACAATGCACATGCTATCTCATGTTAGTGTCATTAACATTAGCGCTAGCTTGTGCCACGTCAATCTTAAATATCAAGAGCTCCCTTACACCAAACTCATTGTAAGTGAGGAGCATAAGAAAGCTTCCCAACAAGTCCAATGCATGGAATGAAGGTTTTATCCCCACTATCTAAACCCTTATAAATTCCAATGGTAGATGATCAATGACTACTACATCTTTACTCACAGGTGTAGGTACTAAAGCAGCTGAAGTATTAATTTCAGCATTTAGGAAACACTCGTCTTTAATGTTGCGGACAGATACCCACCACCTGCAAGCACATAAGGATAGCTTTTTTTTATTTTGTTTTTGTTTTTATATAAAATGTACAAAGTATGTATAGATTGTTCTTTTTTTGCTAAATGCATTGGATACATAGATTTTCCTTTCCAGCAGCATATAAGAAATGCGGGCTATATTAATAATAATGGTGAATGTCATCCTCAAGGATCCAGTGTACCGCTGTGTTGGTTCCATTTTTTCCCTCCAGGATCAAGTTTCTCACCTGCAGTGGGAGTTGGCAATGGCATTAGCAGAAACAAATCACGTTAAGAGCCCAGCTTTCAGAAGCTCTATCTGCATTATCTTGTGCCAAGAATAATGCGCTACAATTATATTACAAAACAAGTTCAGCAATATATGTGCACCAGGGAACGTAGTGTTTTATGTTGCGGTGAGCCATCCTCGATTTTCCCTTTAATATATTAAAGAAGCCAGATCGTCATGGGCGTCTCTCCTAAAATTATAATGAATGTCTGCCTTTACTTCCTGAGGCACCGTCAGACCATTTTCTGCTGGTTACCTTAAATGAGACTGAAAAAAACAGATGCAATTTTATTCATTGAAATGTGATAACTTGCTTCCCTGTACGTCGCCTGCAACACAGATTTTGCTGTTCCAGCTATTCCGTTATCTACCTACTTCTTGACGCCCGCACCGACATGAACTCCGTCGAATTGGGCAAGAAGCATGTAGTCACTGAGTGGCAAGAGCAGGGTTGAAATTAATTTTTGGAGGAGGATTCAATTACTCCTGTTGAGAGGATACCATTATGGTCATTTGACATAAATTAAACAGTAAGTCTTACATGTCAATAAATACCGTGCAGGTCTTACATAATGTCATATTGACACGTTGTGTTCCTCTTCATGGGACATACGAAAATTCAGAGTCATACCATATTTATGTCTCATTGAAGATAGGTCGTCCGGACCACCGTGCTATATATGAAAGGCAATAGAAACGATTCACATGTGATTATGATCGTACAACAGAAAGTGAGTGGATCAGACTTCATCTCAATTACTAATAACGATAGCTCCATAGATACTCCCTCGCTATTAAAATAATAGTTTCAACAAAAAAGTTTTTTTCATATTAATTATGTCATTTTACTCAATTTAAGTAGTTTGGTACTTAAAAAAGAGTATCACAAGCTTCTCTTAGATATGAGTTTCATCATTTAAAAAAACCATTATTTTCTAAATGTTGCTATTATTACAAAAAATAAAAATCTTAAAATACAAAAAAATATTGTGAGTAACAAGTAAATATTGTGGATCCTTAAATATAGTTACAAGTTATACATATCTATGTTTATAAATCTTGTTGATACTAGAAGGAAACTAGACCCCATTGAATGGGAAGAGTTTTTCATGCTTCTTATGGGCAATGAGCCTAGCGTAAGCTATGCATGGGAACCCTTTATTTTTAAGATCAACGATGCACATACTAATACACTAGTGACTCATGGCAAAGGTGGATGGGATGCCCTAGGCCTCTAGGTCGCATCGTGAGATGTCCTAGCCCTCTAGGTCGCATCCTCACCACTAAGTTGCCCTCGCTTGCATTTATGTACTATGTGTTCAATTGTTGACACAATTATGGCTTAAAACCAATAGTTGGAGAGGCATCCAATGGGAAGAGTTTTGCATGATCCTTTCTAACAATGAGCCTAGTGTAAGCTACTCTAGATGAAAATCTCATTGAAGCAGGAGGGGAATATTGATAGTTCACCTTGGTTGGTGTCACAAGTGGGAAGCTGAGCCTAGCATTCATGCACGTGATGGTCTAGCTGCCTAACGCAATTTGTAGCCTATCCCCTTGTTTTACCCATGTCTTTGCCCATCCAATATAAGCACAATGCAAGAAAATGATAAGTAAAAAGGAGGACTACCTCCAAAATATTTTTTTAGCACTGCAGTTTACAATAACAAGGCCCCTACCTTGTTCCCAAACCCATCCCCTCTCAGCTATCTTACTGAACAGTCCCACTCCTGGTTGATTCCGCTCCTAAGCCTTGCTAAGATGTCGAGTGTGGTCCGCCCTTTGGCTAAATAGCACCACAACAGCTCCTCTAAGTTGCCAACGAAGTGTTCACTGTCCAACAGTCCTTTAGAACTATTGCCAAAGCTCTCAACCTGCCCTTGCATAATTTTTGAGTTATTTTAATACACGAATAATGATGCACAACTTGTCATGATACCCCTTATATAAGGAAGGGGTCGGGAAGCCTCGGGGTTTTTTGTTTTCAGATTTACTTGTGAAGAGGATGCTTGAAGGGCCTTAGTTCAAATTGGGTCATGGGAGGCCGACCCCTTATTCTCAAGTGTTGGACTAATGACACAATGCCAGTAAGGGATTTCCTTTCTTCAATTCCTCTCTGGATTTAATTACTAGCCTTCCCATTCAATATTGGAGTACTAGGAATTTGGGTGATTGCTAGCACCATTGTTTCCCCTTTGTGTGCTGATCAACCTATGCTTCAAAGAAGTGCCTAGCATACGCTCATATTTGTGCTGAAGAAAATTTCAATTCTAAATTGCAAAATGAAGCTGCCATATGCAAGAAAGGTGACTATTTTTCTCAAAAAAACTTTTAGGTGCGGAAGCCTTCTATTTGTGTGAAATGAAAATGTGTTGACCATAATCTGATTAATTGTCCTCTACGAAGGAGGATTGGATTGAAGTAAACAATCAAAATCATACACCGGCAAACTCTCGGAATGGTTTGGTGTTGGATGTGATGATTCCTAATTCTCCTACCACAGCGGACAACAAATATCTCTATTATTCGGAATGATTTGGGAAAGTATGCTGCTTCACAGCTATCTTCCATCTCTCTAATGCCCTAATGCCTTCACACCAAACTAGGATTAATCCAACTCTCTCTCCAACGAGGTTCTATTTAGTCCATGCTGATAATGATAATATTGAGGAGGGGGCTTGCAACTCAACGCCCCAGGCTGAAGTTCAGGGAATCCCAATTATTATTGATCTTTCAAACAACTGAGGTAAAGAGGTTCTCATGGAAGAGAATATTCAAGTTAATGAAGAATGGAGGAGGTGGATGTTCTCTCCGACACATGATTCTAGCCACATCAGCAACAAAGAGTTTGTCGGCTCAACAAACCTGTTTTCTTGTCTAAACAATTTGAATATGCAAACACCACAAAACAAACAAACCAAAATTTTTACTCACTACCTTAGACCCAACCAATTATTGTTTCTACTATCCAAGGCATTCCTTATAGACAAGCAAGCAACTAACATGTAAATGGTCTAATACCAAATTTTAATGGCTCCAATTTTTAACATAAATTTGTCATGACTTTTTGAAAGATATTCATAACTTTAAATGATGTGCAGCGGAGAAATACATTTGTCATGAGTATTAAAAATTACTCAAAATCAGATTGGGGACATGATATTGACACTTTCCACAAATGAAGGTTTATGGTAATATCATAATTACATCTCTAAAATATCTACGTGATATTAAAATAGCTGCATGATCTAAAGTTGGGCACTTGTCTATGTCCTATGCTCTATTTAATATATACAATAAATTACAATCTCACGCAGCTAAAGATAAACATATGAAAGAGAAAATGAATCAGCAGCTAACAAGGAAGACAGTTCACTGCAGCTACAATCCTCCCAAAAGCCGTTTGGCAAAATCTTATTCTTATAAAAATTTCACCACAGATGATGCATAGTATATAGGTATACTTAGTAAGATTGGAAAACAAAAAAAAGACAGACTCCAACAAAAGTACATGGACTAGGAATCGTGAATGTAAATAATTTAATAAGTCAATTCAAAACGAGTGTACCTTTCAATATCGCAATCATTCTTACATGTAAATGAACCTAACATCGAAAGGTTCTCCAGACATGATAAATTCATCTATGAGTTCACAACTCATACTAGAAATTAAATTACCACGAACTCAAATTTAGTCTTTGCCTAAAGCCTACTTCGCTCTTTCTATGCTATGAAGCAAAGGCCCACTACGACTTATGGACCTCAGTGGTCGAGATCTCAACTTCTATGATCATCAAAACCTGCTTTATTATATTGCACTAGACCAACCATCTTTTTATGATCTAATTCATTTAAACCTAACTCCTAGGCTAAAGGAGTGGCACTACATACAACTCCCACTTTTGGAGAGTAGGAAGACCATGAGCTTATTTCATACCATACCCTTTCGTCTTCATAAAAGGACTCATGTGTAGAGCCAACAAGACACTAGGATCTATCGTCATCGATTTCAAATGCATCGGTCTGGGGTGACTATTCATCACAAGGATTCACATATGCATTAGGGTTTACTCACCCCTACATAATATATGCGTAACAATAATCAGTTATACATTCAAATACAAGGAAAACCGTGCTATTATATGATTACTGCATAGCATAAACACTCGTACTAATCATGTTAGATATATCATACCTCAAGGACCCCCATTAGTAACCTAACCTATGTGTTGGCAAGGGCGTTGATGACCAACAACGGCCCATCAAGGTGTTGAACCTATACTGACAGTGGGTTAGCTAGGAAAACTACCTCACTAATGCCACACTAACATGTCGGTCTCACTGTTGGTCACCAGTGAACCCCAACATACCCTTGAATGCTTCCTCCCTTCACCAACAAAAACACCAACATATCGATGGCCATGCCTATGATCAAAAAGAAAATAAACAAATACCACACTAGTTCTTTAAGAATATTTTACAATCAAATGAGGCAAAACCCTCATAACTTCAAAGTTCTACAAACTTTATTTACAAAATATGATTGTGAAACCGTCCCAATTTGAAATCACCAATGTCACACTTTAGTGCACAAAATATTTCGAAGAAATCAACATGCACTGGTTCAAATGAATCAAGAACTTCAAAAAAATCATTCTCATACGAATTAATCAATTAATCAAGGGAGAATAGTGTAATCCAGCCTGAAATTTTCATGAGGCCCTCTACCAGGCATGGATCCTTCGCAATTCCATTCCCGAACACACCACTCACGCTTGAATTCTTTAGAGACATCTCCCACACCTGAAATCCCATGTTTTACTATCCTTCAATTGAAAATAATTGTCCCAAGAGTCCAAAATTGTAAAACCACCTCATTTTTTGAAATAACCCAAACATACAATTTCACCTAATGCAACCATCAACTTGTGATGCTTATTTATAGTAAAAATCAGTCTTCACCGGTGTGAGCACCGATGTGTTAGTGTATTGCCGGTGAAAAAGAAAATTTTAAATAAATAAAAGTTTATACTTTCTTTAAAATATATGGGGTATAGCAATTGTAGCCTTTTTGGCTGCATTGCCCATCTCCTCATCCTTTCTTCTTCTTCTTCTTCTTCTTCTTCTTCTTCTTCTTCTCCTTTCCTCCTTTCTTCTCCCTCTCCTATTCGAGGCAGCTAGCATAATGGGGGGTGGATGCATGGCTGGTGGCAATCTAGACACCAACACCGTTGTTGGAGGTGTGGTCACCAGTGTCGCTATCAACACCAGAAGAATAAGAAAGAGAGAAGGGAAGATACATGGGGTAATATGGAGAGAATAAGAGGGTGACACATGGGGGAAGAGACCAATTAATAAAATGAAAAAAATGAAAAGAGGTTGGGGAAGTGAGACATTATGAGGGACATAGTAGTGTTCATAATTTAATTCTACGCACTCAGTCTTGGTACCAAAGTTATCTCTGAAATAGACCTTGCTATTGGTCTCTTGATTTTGAGTCTCCTTCTATGGATTTGATTTTCTACAATAATTGACAATGGAGTTTTCTGCATTGGAAACTACCACAATGCTGATATTACCTTTTTTAGAGAAAAGTGAGCCCTCCTATTGTCACGTAATAACCATTTTTTTCTATCATATCAAAACACGGTGTAAGGTTTTGGAGTAAAAAGAAGTGGTAAAGAGTTATCAACATCGTACTAAAATGAGGATTAATCAACACAGCATAACGAATGTGGTTCGTGGATAAGCTTTCCTCTAAAGCAAATTGCTATGTCTGTGGGTTCAAGGTACTTTTATAATGTTTTGGGTATTAGTACATACTTTATGTCATTTAATATATAAGCTTCAGTTCTAATATGAATGTGTTTTAGCTAGTAGTAGAGCCTCAAGGAAAATATGTAGAAAAAGATTAGATTGCAAGAATATGCACATGCAAGTGGTTGTGCATCCCTGCCCGGCATGTGCATGCTGGTCCGGCCGCCAATACTTTGGGAAAGCAGCCTCCAAATTTCATGCAACTCATTGTGGGGCCAGCAATAGACAAGTATGCGGGAAAGAAAGGAAAAGCAAGTATAGAACCAGATTTTTTTTGTTGCATTTTTGCTAGCTAAAACACAATCTCTCAGGTAACCAAGATTAAAATCCTTTTATTTTGAGAATTGCTTGTCCTCCTCAATGCATGGAAATGCTTACCTGCTTTATCTATTTATCCAAAACTATTTTTATACAATATTTATTTATTTGCTCCCACTTCATAATTGCTACAAGATATCGAATGCTATATATATATATATATATATGAGGAATTGACCAAATTATACTCCTACTTTGGTCATATACTCATTATGTGACATAATTTTTACTATTTACCCAAATAGACTTCAGAGCATGCCAACTTCCAAAGGATTGACATGAAAAATGCGAGGCTACCCTCTTCGATTATAAACCTTCATCGTCCTCCATTAAGAAATCTAACTAGAGGAGAAAAACATTGGGCCAGTCTTCTTTTGTGTCACATCTACCTCCCTGGTGGCATCCTCTTCCCAAGAAGCATCTTTCTCCCAGACGACATTCTCCTCCTCTGTCATTTTCCTCCCCAATAGCATCATCCTCTCCAGTGGCACCCTCCTCCTCGGCAAAATCCTCCTCCCCCATAGCCCTCTCCTCTTCTATCTAATTTTACGCATTAGACTTAGTTTAGGATTTCATAGCCAATTCTACTTCTCCTCTTCCTTCTAATCTTGATGGTCCAGTGAGTTAGTGGTTTGACGATGAAGTAGCTAATATGGTGTAATTTCCCGATTGGTGAAAGAGAAAAACTAGAAATGCATGATAGTAAACTAGAAAATGGTTTAATGCATTTAAAATTTTTTATTTTTTCATTTATAAATTCCTATGTTAAAAACTATACCCACAAACATAATCAACTACTTAAAAAGAAGAATATGTATTTTACTTCACTTTGAGTGAAAAATTGGAAAAATGAAATACTCTTCAAGTGGCTCATCTTCCTTATTCTCTGCCTCCTCCTTTTCACTCTTACAATAACTAGAAAATTGGAGAAAAAAATTAGAATATTGGAAGTGGAATATTGGAAAGCTAAAACTTGAAAACTAAAAAGGGGTTTTCTAGTTTTTTCAATTCCCAATTTTTCAATTTTGTAAGAGAGAAGTGGAGGTGATGGAATTTTGCAGTTTTTTCATTTTGCAGTTTTTCAATTTTGCACTTAGAATCAAAAACCAATCTTCTTTTTAAGTAGTTAATGATGATTGCGGGTTCATTTTTTAACATTGGACCTTATGAATAAAACTTGAGATTTTTAAATGGCTTCGAACCAGTTTCAAGTTTATTGTCATATATTTCCAATTTCCTCTTTCTACAATCGGGAAGTTACAATGTATGTAGTAGCCACTTAATCTTCAAACATGTAAGGAGGTAACTCACCGGAGCACCAGGATTAGGACGAGTAGAATGACAATGAAATCCTAAACTAAGTCTAACGCATAAATCATATAAAAGAGGAGAGCAACATCCGGGAGGAGGATTATGCAGAGGAAAATGCAGTCAAGATGGTAGAGGTGAAAAGGAAAAGGTGACTGGTCCATAGTTGTTTCATCTGGTTGTGTTTCTAGTTGGTGGTCCAGAGCTGTCACACTCTAAACCTATTTTGATAAATAGTAAAAAGTAGCCTCATCTATTCTATGTACTAGTGGAGGGCTTTCACACCAGGAAAGGAAGTTTAGGCATGTGATTTGGAGTTACGGCGTGTGGACAGGGAGTTGAATATATAAAAAAGGTGAAGGCAGAATGCAAAAGACATGTCTCACTCTGCATCTATCCGATGGAAGATAGAAACCCCCCTTCAAATTGTGGCCCTTGGGAGGTGTGCCATCGTAGCACCACTATTGAATACCTGTCATTCTGCCACCGCGATGGTACAGCACTGCCCTGTGCCGCCGTTGCACCATCCCCCCTCCCATCTTTTCCCATATGTGGCCACCCCTCCCACCATTTTTCTATGTTTTTGGCCAAAACTGCATTCGAAGCCCGTGTTTGCTGCCGTTGTAAGTCATTCGTGGCTCCACCACCGCACCCTTGATCCCAAAATACCTCCCCACAGCCCCTTTCCCCTGTCCGCATCGTTCCGCTCCTCCCCACCCCTTTCTGGGTTGAAATCATTAAGGGACAACACAATCCAGTGGCTGATTTGCCCTACCAGCGGCCTGAGCCGAGCATTACCACTCTTGTCTCCCTCCTTCTCAAGGCCCTACATGTACCCATGCCCCTCTACCCCCATTTTGTGGGCGTTGGCATCTTCAATAGTGACCAGTGACCTTAGAACTGGGGCATTTCAGTTTCCAATAGTCAGTGGCAACCTTCCAGCTACTGACTAAAGAGCCCTTGTGCCATCCCATGCTTGACCCCCCCCCCTAACAACCCTCTTCGGGTGCATTTCCACCCCTGGCCGCCCTTTGTGCATGTCAATGGAGGCGTTTGAAACATCGGGAGGTTCTGTAGAACCAGATGCAATCCACCTAAACACCCGACGAGCTCCCTCTGACTATTTACACCCCGACCATCCCTTGTGAATCTTGGATAATGCATTGGACCATCGGAATCCATAGCCACTGTTGCACACCTCAGCAACAAACTCGCTCAGACATCAAGGCAGTAGACTTTGAACCCCATAATTCCACTGTAGCATACTTATACGGTGGAATGCATGATAGGACCAAGGTAATTGAATGCATAATGCCTTCTAATGTTAATTATATCTCATGTATTAGCTTGGTATGAGATCATATGAATGAGAATCAAATGGTGTGTTGAATGGTTTGATGAAATATGGGCACTTCATATGTACATAAAGAGAATTATAAGTATGTTAGTTAATTAATTTAGTCGTATGCCTACACCATGAATTATCCTCATTTTAGTTAAATGGATCGGTTAATTTTCTATGCATGAAATACATTCTTGCTAGATTGATGGATTGTCAATATGATTGTGGGAAGAATTATGTGTATGCTAGAGCATCACTACAACAAAATTGGGTATTAGCGATATTTATGTAAGCATCGCAACAATATGCATCGCTACAAAGTGATAATAACGACATATCAAAAAACGTCGCTAATAGCCTAACAATTAGCGACACATAATATTAAGTGTCGCTAATGGTAGTCTATTAGTGACGCTTACGCCTAAACGTCGCTAATACCTATCCTTTTAGTGACTCTTAAATTTATGTGTCGCTAATTGTTAGGTTATTAGCGACGCTTATATAAGCGTCCCGAAAAGGTATATCTATTAATTTTTTTTAAAAAAAAATTAAAACCATTAACGACGTATTTTTTCAAACGTTGCTAATAGTTTAAATAATAGCGACGTTTATGAACAAATGTCGCTAATAATTATCTATTTTAAATAAAAAATTTAAAAATTAAGACCTAATAGTGATGCATAGTTATGCGTCGCTACTACTGGATAGTATTAGCGACATATTTAACTATGCGTCGCTATTACCCTTGGTAGTAGCGACGCATCGTTACATGCGTCGCTAATACCTATTTTTAAATAAAAAATATGATGACAAAGAGAGTAGTGGAGAGAGAGAGGGAGAGATAGAGATAGATAGAGGGAGGAGAGAGAGGGGAGGAAGGATAGAGAGAGAAGAGAGAGAGGGAGGAGAGAGAAGGGAGAGAGAGAGAGTGAGGGGAGAGGGGAGGGAGGAGAGAGAAGGGGGAGAGAGAGTGAGGGAAGAGAGGAGGGACGATAGAGAGAGCAGGAAGAGAGAGGGGGGAGGGAGGAGAGAGAGAGAAGGGAGAGAGGGAGTAGAGAAGGGGGAAGGAGAGAGAAGGAGAGAGAGAGGGGAGAAAGGGGAGAGAGAGAGAGAGGAGAGAGAGAGAAAGAGGGGAGAGAGAGAGAGGAGGGAGGAGAGAGAGAAGGGAGAGAGGGAGGAGAGAGAGAAGGGAGAGAGGGAGGAGAGAGAGAGAGAGGGAGGAAAGAGAGAAGGGAGAGAGGGAGGAGAGAGAGAGAGGAGAGAGAGAGGAGGGAGGAGAGGGAAAAAATATTTTAAAATATAAAAAAAATTTAAAAAATAATTAGTAGTGACGCATAGGTGTTTACGTCGCTACTAGGTACCGGTAATAGCGATGCGTGTGGGTAAGCATCGCTATTACCCTTGGTAGTAGCAATGCATACAAATGCGTCGCTACTACCTATGTATTAAATAAAAAATGAAATGAAAAGGAGAGGGGAGAGAGATAGAGGAGAGAGAGGGAGAGAGGGAGGGGAGGGAGGAGAGAGAGAAGAGGGAGAGAGAGGAGAGAGAGAAAGGGGAGAGAGAGAGAAAGAGGAGAGAGAGGGGAGAGTGAATGACGGGAGAGTCAGGGGAGAGAGACTAAAGAGAGGAGAGAAGAGAAAGAGGGGAGAGAGAGAAGGGAGAGAGGGAGGAGAGAGACAGGAGAGAGAGGGGAGAGAGAGACAGGAGAGAGAGAGACAGGAGGGAGGAGAGAGAGAGAGAAAGGGAGAGAGAGAGAGGAGGGAGGAGAGAGAGAGGATGGACGAGAGAGAGAGGGAGGAGAGAGAGACAGGAGAGAGAGGGGAGAGAGAGAAACAAGAGAGAGGAGAGAGAGAGAAAGAGGGGAGAGAGAGAGGAGGGAGGAGAGAGGAGAGAGAGAGGAGAGAGGGAGGAGAGAGAGGAGGGATGAGAAAGAGAGGGAGGAGGGAGAGAGGAGGGATGAGAAAGAGAGGGAGGACGGAGAGAGGAGGGATGAGAAAGAGAGCGAGGAGAGAGAGAAGGAAGAGAGGGAGGCGAGGGAGGAGAGAGAGAAGGGAGAGAGGGAGGAGAGAGAGAGCGGGAGAAGAGAGAGAAGGGAGAGAGAGGAGGGAGGAGAGGGAAAAATATTTTAAAAAATAAAAATAATTTAAAAAAATAATTAGCAGCGACGCATAGGCCTTTGTGTCGCTCCTACATTAGAGTAGTAGTGATGCATAGGTGTTTACGTCACCACTAGGTACCGGTAATAGCGATGCGTGTGGGTAAGCGTCGCTATTACCCTTGGTAGTAGCAACGCATACAAATGCATCGCTACTACCTATGTTTTAAATGAAAAATTAAATGAAAAAGAGAGGGGGGAGAGAGTGAGGAGAGAGAAGGGAGAGAGGGAGGAGAGAGAGAAGAGGGAGAGAGAGATAGGGAGGAGAGAGAGAAGGGAGAGAGAGAGGAGGGAGACAGGAGAGAGGAGGGAGGGAGAAAGAGGGGAGAGAGAGAGAGGAGGGAGGAGAGAGGAGAGAGAGAGAGAGAGAGAGAGAAGGGAGAGAGGGAGGAGAGAGGGAGGAAAGAGGGAGGATAGAGGGAGGAGAGGGAGGAGAGAGAGGCGAGAGAGAGACAGGAGAGAGAGGGGAGAGAGAGAGATAGGAGAGAGAGGTGAGAGAGAGACAGGAGAGAGAGGGAGAGAGAGAGAAGGGAGAGAGGGAGGAGAGAGAGGGGAGAGAGAGGCAGGAGAGAGAGAGAAGGGAGAGAGACTGGAGGGAGCAGAGAGAGAGAGAAAGGGGAGAGAGAGAGGAGGGAGGAGAGAGAGAAGGGAGAGAGGGAGGAGAGAGAGAAGGAGAGAGAGAAATAGGAGAGAGGAGAGAGAGAAAGAGGGGAGAGAGAGAGGAGGGAGGAGAGAGAGAAGGGAGAGAGGGAGGAGAGAGAGGAGGGAGGAGAGAGAGAGAGGGAGGAGTGAGAAGGGAGAGAGGGAGGAGAGAGAAGGGAGAGAGGGAGGGAGGGAGAGAAGGGAGAGAGGGAGGAGAGAGAGAAGTGAGAGAGGGAGGAGAGAGAGAGAGGAGGGAGGAGAGGGAAAAAATATTTTAAAAAATAGAAAATTTTAAAAAATAATTAGTAGCGACGCATAGGCCTATGCGTCGCTACTACATTAAAGTAGTAGGTACCGGTAATAGCGACGCATGTGGGTAGGTGTTGCTATTACCCTTGGTAGTAGCGATGCATACAAATGCGTCACTACTGCCTATGTTTTAAATAAAAAATTAAATGAAAAAGAGAGGGGGAGAGAAAGAGGAGAGAGAGAAGAGGGAGAGAGATAGGGAGGAGAGAGAGGGGGGGAGAAAGGGGAGAGAGAGAGAGGGGAGAGAGAGAAGGGAGAGAGGGAGGAGAGGGAGAGAGGGAGGAGAGAGAGAAGGGAGAGAGGGAGGAGAGGGAGAGAGGGAGGAGAGTGAGAAGGAAGAGAGGGTGGAGAGAGAGGAGGGAGGAGAGGGAAAAAATATTTTAAAAATTAAAAAATAATTAGTAGCGACGCCTAGGCCTATGCGTCGCTACTACATTAGAGTAGTAGCGACGCATAGGCATTTACGTCGCTACTAGGTACGGTAATAGTGACGCATGTGGGTAGGCATCGCTATTACCCTTGGTAGTAGCGACACATACAAATGCGTCCCTACTACCTATGTTTTAAATGAAAAATTAAATGAAAAAGAGAGGGGGGGAGAGAGAGGAGAGAGAAGGGAGAGAGGGAGGAGAGAGAAGAGGGAGAGAGAGATAGGGAGGAGAGAGAGGAGAGAGAGCGGGAGAAAGGGGAGAGAGAGAGATAGGAGAGAGAGGGGAGAGAGGAGAGAGAGAGGAGAGGAGGGAGAGAGAGAGAGTGGGAGGAGAGAGTGAAGGGAGAGAGGGAGGAGAGAGGAAAGGGATAGAGGGAGGAGAGAGAGAAAGAGAGGAGAGAGAGAGAGGAGGGAGGAGAGAGAAGGTAGAGAGGGAGGAGAGAGAGAGGAGAGGAGGGAGAGAGAGAGTGGGAGGAGAGAAAGAAGGGAGAGAGGTAGGAGAGAGAAAAGGGAGATTGGGAGGAGAGAGAGAGCAGGGAGACAGGAGAGAGGAGGGGGAGAGAGAGAAAGTGGGGGGAGTGAGAGAGAGGAGGGAAGAGAGCGAGAAGGGAGAGAGTGAGGAAAGAGGGAGGATAGAGATAGGAGAGGGAGGAAAGAGAGGGAGGAGGGAGAGAGAAAGAGGGAAGAGAGAGAGAGAGAGGAGAGGATAGGATAGGAAAGAGAGAGAGAGAGGAGAGGAGAGGGAAGAGAGAGGGAGGAAGGGAGGGAGAGGGAGAGGAGGGAGGGAGGAGAGAGAGGAGGGCGGAGAGAGAGAGAGAGGGAGGGAGGGAGGAGAGAGAGAGAGGAGGGTGGAGAGGGAGAGGATAAAAAATCTAAAAAAAATTATTTATAGCGACGCTTATTGATAAGCGTGGCTAAAGACATATCTAATTAGTTACGTTTATTCATAAGCGTCGCTAAAGACCCATATATTAGCGACGCTTATGAATAAGCGTCACTAGAGAGAAGTTAGTAGCGACGCTCGTAAAGAGCGTCGCTAAACCTATTTTTTTAAAAAAAAGAAATTCTTGCCGCGGGCAAAATTCTGCCCGGGCGGGGAAGTTCCCCGTGCGGGCAAAATTTTGCCCGCGCTTTATATCTCCTCCCTCCTCCGTTGACTACCCGTCGTCCGCTGCTCTGTTCTCCTCCACCCTGCTCTCCTCCACCGCTGGGCTTCCGACCGCCGAGCCGCCCCTCCTCTCCTCCCTCCTCCGTTGACCACCCGCTGTCCGCCGCTCTACTCTCCTCCGCCGTCGGGCTTCCGACTGTCGAGCCTTCCCTCCTCTCCTCCATCCTCCGTTGACCACTCGCCGTCCGCCACTCTGCTCTCCTCCACCCATGCTCTCCTCCGCTGCTGGGTTTCCGACCGCCGAGCCACCCCTGCTCTCCTTCCTCCTCCGTTGACCACCAGCCGTTCTCCGCTCTGCTCTCCTCTGCCACCCTTCCCCTCCCCTGTCCGCCGCTCTGCACCGCCGCCCTTCCCCTCCCCTTTCTAAGCTGGATTCCAGCGGCCCCCCTCCCTCCCAGTCCCCCTCCTCCGGCTCCCTTCTCTCTCCCCAGGTCCCCTCTCCCTCCCGCTCCCCCTCCCCCGGCTCCGCCCTCCCTCCTAGTCCCCCCTTCGGCTCCCTTCTCTCTCCACGGCTCCCCTCTCCCTCCCGCTCCCCCTCCCCCCATGCTCACCCCTCCCTCCCAGTCCCCCCCTCGGGCTCCCTTCTCTCTCCCCGGCTCCCCCTCCCTCCCGGTCCACCCCTCTCCCTAGTTCCCAGCTCTCTCCCCGTCTCCACCTCCCTCTCCCTAGCCGGCCCCCTCTCCGCAACCGCCTCCCCATCCCCCAGCCGGCCCCCCTCTCCTCAGCCGCCTCCCCATCCCCCAGCCACCCCCTCCCCCAGTGCACCCCCTCCCCCCCGATGGGCCTAGTGGCCCACCAGGGATTTTTTTAAATTAATTAAAGTATTAGCAACGCTTTGTAAGCATCATTAATAATTATTATTATAATTTTAATTTAATTTTAGTTTCTTTTAATTTTTAAAATTTTATTAGCGACGTATAGAGAGTGTCGCTAATAAGGAATTATTAGCGACGCTTTCTCTATATGTCGCTAATAAAATTGTTTTTTATTTTTTTTAATTTTTTTATATTAGCGACGTATACATAAACGTCACTAGTAATTACTTATTAGCGACGCTTATGTATATACGTCGCTAATAACTTATTTTTTTTAATTTTTTTTAAAATTAATTTTATATAAGCGACGTAAGTAAAACATCATTAGTAGATTATCATTAGCGACGCTAGATAATATACGTCGCTAATAATAGCGATGTATAATAAACATCGCTAATATTGTTATTAGCGACGTTTGTTTATATACGTCGCTAATAGGTAATAGCGATGACACTTTTTTTGACGCTTTTAGCAACGTTTATTATACGTCGCTAATAGTTAGTAGCGACGCTTAGGAGACTATTATGCGTCGCTAATAGTTCTTTTTGTTGTAGTGCAAGATCTGTGGGCCATAAGGTGTGTTAGAATGTTTATGCATGGATTGTGGTATGGAACTATGAGTGGTTATAATAATGATGACCATGAGTATGTACCTAACATGTTAAGGTTAGTTTAGACTAGATCGAACTTTGGAACAACAAGTAAGTGGCTTAAAAGTTATGTGGGTATATGGACATATGGTTTGAGCTTAGCCGAAGGACTATAAACTAATAGGATTGTACACCATAATTGTACTTGCATAACATACGAATTTTAAATTTAAACATAATAGTAAGAATTGAGGCCTTAGCTAGTTTGACGGATCGAGTTCAGCATTTGTTCATAACCAAATGATAGTCAGTTGTTCACTTGTGAGATCAACATAGTACTTACCCTTCAAGGTGTTGCCTTGGTCCTATGTTCAAGCCCATAATTTTGTTGCCTTTTTCAAAGCACCGTAAGTTTTTAGCCTAAGAATGACACACTAAGTTTTCTGCCCAAGAGTGGCTTTATAAGATTTATGCCCTTAGTTGTCACTGTAAGGCGCAAGTGAATAGATATTTGCGTAGTTAGGTAAGTAGTATCATGGATATGCTCTTACCTATTTGATCTCGTGCCCCATGAGCACCGGTGTACCTTGCCTTCAAAAAATGTTTGGCATATCCCCTAAGGTTAAAGTGACACCCTACCAACATTCCTTCCGTACGACATTAGAGTTGACTAATGCTTAATTGGCTCTAGTTGTTGATTGTAAGTGTAAGACAATAAGTGTAAGATTGTAAGTGTAAGGTGCTAAGTGTGTGATAGTAAGAGTATGATGGTTCAGGGTTTGTGTACGACTGAGTAAGGTAATAAGAAAATTGGTAAGATTGTAAGGTTTAGGGAAATGTAAAGTTTGTCCAGAAGCTATGTGATGAGATTCCTCTTGTTTTATTGTATGCTACTATCCTGTAAAGTAGCTGTTGTGTGGACTTATAGGGTTCACTAAATAGAACTCTCCTACTAGGTATGAAAATAACTATTTTCCCTTCCCTTGATCTCTATATATTCCAGAGACTTTTGCAAGTCCTAGTTTGAGATCTTCATAGTTGAATCTAGTGTATTGAGGACGTATTTACTAGCTTCAAATCAATTTTTGACCCTATGATTATTTTGTTTATTTTATGCCACGACATGTTGTAATATTTTGATGAATACATGTATTAAGTGAGATGAGAGCTTTCACATGTATTATTTGGGACTTATACAGAGATTGTTCATATATGTTTGGACTATTATGAAACTTGTACTTATCTATTTCTAGGGGAATTTAAGTTATGCCCATGGCATTGACACTTGTGTTTTATGCGTTTGTTTGATTCATGCCAAGGAGGATTAAACATTGGGTTTTAGCTAATTTACCAATGCTAAGGTTGTGTGGATGAAGTGAATGTGTTTGTAAGGATTTGAAGTGAATGTGTAAAAAATATAAAATATTTTCACAAGTTTTGAATTTTTATCAATTTTTACCAACTTACACCCATTATATTGTAAACAATTTTTGTGAAATTTGATGGAAAATGGTTTGAAAAACCCTGGGTGTGACAATTGGTCTTACATGTTAGAATCACACCAAATTTTGTTGACCCATATTAACAAAGTTGATCTTTAGACCCTAATTGCTCCATCTCCTTTTCGTGACTTCCATAGGTCCAAATATAATCTCAACCATTAATTTGAAGGAAAGATTGAATGGTATGATGAAGAGGGATCACACATCCAAATGTGCCCAAATTTTGCCTACATTTATTGTTTTAGTGCTCTTTTAATTTCCCTTTGTTAGGCCTTCTACAAATATTGGGATGACCTACATCTAGATAATCAACCTCACATAAGCTTGAATGAGGTTGACCTTATGTTAATATCTCTCTCTTATGTGTGTATGTGGAAAAAGATAAGCTCAAGTCAACTTGATAAATGAGTTTATAAGGTTGATTATTAAAATATAGATCTTACCAATATTTGTTGAGGGTGAGACCAAGGAAAATAAAAAAAGCATCATAAAAAATAGGGGGGCATAAAATTTGCAGCCATTTGGACATATGGGCCCCTTTCATCATGGCACTTCAATCTCACCATCAAATCAATTATTGAGATTATATTTTCTAATTTAGATCTTTAGAGCTATAAGATAGGTGCAAAACTATTTAGGATTTAATGATCTCATCTAAAGATGGAGGCCTACAAAATTTGAGGCTATTTCAATATATGGGGCCTATTTATTTATGGTACTTCATACTTGAACAATTTGCTTATGAAGAGGAAAGAAACCAACTCAAAACATATGAAACCTCAAAACAAAGAGACATGGATTATAAAGCACATACCAAACTCCACACTAAAACAGGTTAATTAAGAAAATAAGAAGAAAACACTTCAATTTGGATTAAATAAGATGATTCGGATAACTTTATATCTCAAATTGATAGAACAAGGAAGTCTAACTTAGGTTGCCTTAGAATTAGATAGCTAGGCAAGGCTAAGAAGTCTGAAATCTTTATGTAAGAGATTCTAATTTGAGTCCATGGTTTAATTCTTTCTATCATTTGGATATTCGTGTGTTTTAGTTTATCACATTTTACTTTATTTTTACATGTCTCTTAATTCATTGGTTTTGAATTAAAAGAACACAAAAAAATACAATATGATAAAAAACACAAAAAAATTTGTGTCTTTTTTTGTTTGAGTTTGCAATTGTCTTTGTTATGTTTTGATTTGTCCAGCTCTTGAGACATATTGAGATTAATTTTCTTTTAAAGTTAAAAAGTATCATGAATAGTGCTCAAATATACCTTCTCGAAGAGTAGGATACTCCAAGGAGAGTGAAGATCAATTTGATTTTCTTTTGCTTGATGTTGCAATTATCTAATTTTAAAAACTTGTAAATATCATATTAAGACTTAAGTCACTTTTATGTATGAACATCAAGAAAGAATTATTAAACATAAGTTAACTTAGGCATTTGGATTTTGGTGGAGTCTAGGTGATTAAATTAGAGAATCTTTGTTTAGATTTCTATTTAGAATTCAAGAGAACAAAAATATTTCTTGTTATGTACTTCAATGTTTTAACTCTTATGTACTTCAATATCTTAGATAATGGAATTATCATTGTAAATATGATGGGGAAGGGCTACCCACCTTGGTCGGTCTAGGCTAGTGCGAAGCTCTCATCTGCTTGTAATAAAAAAATGAATGAAAATAAAATAAAATAAAAAAATAAAAAAAATTGATTGACTCAAGTAGAGAGGACTCGGAAAAAGCTAAACCCAAGAAAAACGATTGAAGGAAAAATATAATAACATGGAAAAAGACATAAGTATATTAATTATGAGTTTTTTATTTTTTTAATATTTTAAAGAAAATTAAGTATATAGATTCTAGTTAAAGAGAGTTGAAGAATGTGAATATAGTCTTTACTAGGGTCTAAAAAAATTTGTTTCAGTTTGGTTAAGAGTGATCTTGCGAGATTCAAGATTAAAAGAGAAAAGTTTATTACATTGGTGGTTTTCTTTAAAAATTAATAAAAGAGGATTAATGTGCTAAAAAGAAAAAAATAAATTTGACAATCACATACTAATGGGGTTGACTAATATAAGGTAAGGTATTAATGAACATAATATGCGAATGCACTTAAATTAAAGGAGAATTGATAAAAAAAAAATAAGCAAAAGGAGCTCAACTATGCTTATATTCATTGTTTGATTTTTAATTTAAGTTCTGGATGTTTGAAAATTTTTATTTTGATCGGAAGCATCTTTAAATATTTTTGAGAATTTATCAGAATTTTTAACAAAATTTTTAATTTCTTCAATGTTTCTTATTTTCAAAAAATTACAAATCGAATTATTTCAATATCTATCGACCCTAGCGATTGATTGCTGGTAGGGTTTTTCGCACTGAAGCATTGTTTTAAATAAGAACAAAGTTCATTTAAACTCTATTTCACTCTCAACTCTTCTAAAGACCTAGGAGCTATTAGACGCAATTGGAAGAGATTTCGCATGCTTTATGACCGGATTTTTTGCATCAAATCGAGCTTCTCTTTGCGAACAAATAATTTTTTTTTATTTTAAGTGTTTTTTAATGGATTTCAATGATATTTGAATTGATAAAATTGTTTTAGAAATAGTTAGATCTACCTTATTCTAAAGTTTCATGATATTTGGTCTGTTAAATTTTGAGATTTCATGAAAAATTGCTTGCAATTTCAACTTTTCACCAAAATTGGCAATTTTTCAAAATTGCACATTTTTTTATCAAATTTGGCTACAAGTTTAGTTATATCTTTTGTTCTACTCACTGAGATCTATCTTGGGTTAAAATTTAGAGTGATTCTAACTCAAAATTTTAGTTGGGTTTATTTAAATTTCAAATTTTTGATTTTTATTGCGTATTTCAAGCATTTTTTAAATTTAGTGACATTTCTTATTGTTAGATTAATTTGTTCTTAGTTTATGCTTAGCCCTAGGTTCTTTATTTTTCATTTATTTAGATGGAGAGAACGAAGAAGCAGAAGACTACTTAGTCTATGTCAGGGAATCTAGGGGCTAGCAAAGCAGATAGGGTTAGACCTATCAGGTGCAAACTTAACTTAGTGCACGTTTCCCTAGAGATTGCCATATGATAGGTAGAGGCACATCCTTATTGGATGGATTATTTTAGCATTATTTTTACTTTTGGCTAGTCCGTCTATCCACGTCTTGTCAAACATTGGTATCCATATCTCCACTTGAAGGATAATGATGCATTAGTAGTTGTAGTAGGAGGTGTCCAAGTGAGAGTTTCATTTGATATTATTGCTAAGGTCATCAAATGGGAGAGGAGACCACTCATCTTTCCAAAGTTTATCGGTTATGAGTTTCCACGGGACAGTGCGCAGACAGAAGCGTTACTTGGTGTACCTACAGGACCAGAGCTAGATGTATCTTTACTTGCTCACTCCATGACATAGGATTATCATATGCTACATGTCATTGCCTAGTATGACATCTGGAGTGCACGAAAGGAGTGATCACATGATGGCACATATACTTCATCCCCTAGCACAGTTGAAACTTCAGTTGGATGTGCCCTCCATTATATTTGGACACATGATGACTTTCCTTCATAGCTACACACATAAGATGTTACCCTACCTGTACAGCCTGGGTAGGATTTTTATAGTGGTTCATGTTTGGACTTCTAGAGGACAACCTACTTTAGTTGGTATGGCGGCGATTGATCCTACAATGGTTTGCAAAATGCTTTCTCACCACAGAGGAGATGGAGAGGAGCCACAAGAGGAGCCACAAGGTTCAGGATAGGCACCAACACTTCATGATGATCCAAATTAACCAGACACCATTGCTAAGTTTAGAGCCTTTCAGGATGCAATGAACATAGCACGATTTCCACTTAGAAGATAGTGAAGGGTAGCAGATGGATGATGATGATGCTGGGGTTGACTAGTTTATTTGTGTATCACTTTTTCATGTATTCCTTTACTTAAAACTTATTTCAATTCTATTATATTTCATTATGACTAAGAGATGTACTTTGCAATTGATTTTATGATGGGATATATGATAGACATGGTTATTTGATGATATATATATATTATTGTCTTTTTGTGATGATGATAACTTTATTGTGCTTGATTGAGTATTTTTGTTAGTTATTATTTTTACTTTAGTCTATTTATGTCAAAAAGTGGGAGAAATGATTAATGAAAATCAAACCACTTATCTTTACTTGATTGAACAATACTAAGCAAATCAATTTGATTTTAAGTGTGTATGATAAGTACAAGGTTATACAAGGCTTATCAAGAATTTTTCAAAATGAGTTTGTGTTAAGTCCTTGTGTGAAGTTTTTATGTACAATTTGAAAGTTAATGTACTATGTCAAAGAATTATCATTTTTTTATTTTCAATTATGTAGAGTTTTGACAAAAAATAACTAAATGGGGAGATTATAAGAATATATGTGTCATATGTTAGGTTCATTGGCTAATTTCATTGTCAAAATTAGGTCAGAAACCTTGATTAGATGTAGTTGCGGTCAAGTCAGATTTTTAATTAACAAACTTGAAAAATATGAGTAAATATTTTCTTATAACTCAAGATAAAAGACTGAAGAATGTTGATGGTTTTTAAAGTTTATTCAAATCACATTCATTTACAAAATCACTTAGAGAAGTTTGAGAAGTGATTTCAGAAATTTTAGAGCAAAAAGGACAAAACAATAATTAAACTATTAAAACGATCGATCGCTAAACATAAAATGGAATGGAACAATAGATAGTCACTTGATTTATCCCTATATAAAATGAAGCTAAGAGTAATCAATCAATCGCTTCGTGAATAGATCAATCGCTTGAAGTATCGTGTATTTAAAAAAGAGTGAACAATTGATCGATATTTGAAACAATCGATCTCAAACAATTCTAATTGCCCTAAATAAGTCATTCCAAATTTTATTTCTTTCCTTGTTGAAGCCAAAGACCTAAATCGGTTTGGAGAACTATATAAGGGATAAGAACTGACAAATTTTGAGGGAGGAAAAAGTAGAAAAAATTGGAGTCCAAGGGTTTCTACCTTTGCATATTGTTTCGCAAGAGAATTCACATGGAGTTTTTAAGAGAAGATCAATGATGAATTGACGAAGCTATTCCACAACTAAAAAGAAGAGATTTCACATAGAAGTTTCAAAGGAGTTGTAACATATTTTTAATGGGAGATTAAAGATTTCAAGTGCCCAAATTCAATACAACAAAAGGAACTTGTTGAAGGCTAGAAGAAGATAAATACAAAGCAAGGAGGGAGAAAAGTTTCAAGTTCTTGAGGGATAAGACTTGAAGGCCAGCAATGGCAGGAATTTGTGGTATCTAAACTAAATGAGTTTGTGTTAGAGTTGAAACAAAGGTTGGTGGTTTGCTTGTGTTGATGTAATTGTCTTGCTTGCTAGTAGTGAATTGATTTGATTCCTTTAGAACTACCATGATTTTTTATCCGAGTTTGGGTTTTCCATGCTAAATCATTGTGTGTTCATATGTGTATTGAATGCTTTTGATTTGATATATTGATACATCGTGAGTGCGCATTGAGAGTAGTTTTAGTTGTTTTCGCTCTAAAAAAAATTCTATGAAAAAAGGCTAGAACTCTTAATTCTTACTTGTCAAAATACTAGTTTTAAAAACAATCTAGTGATCTACTAGGCCGATTAGATGGACCTAGTAGTTTTAAGTCACAAGGATTTGAATATGCATTAGAGGCAGTGGTTGGAGTATTTAAAAGATTATGACTTTTCTATTTTATACCACCCATGGAAGGCAAGCGTGGTTGGTGATGCATTGAGTAGGAAATATGAGGGTGTGTTTTCTCACATGATGGTACATGAGTGGAGACTATTGGGCGAAGGCGGAGCTTTGTTGCTAACATGACGATCTGATCCATACGACGTTTCTCTCTTCCTCGAAGTAGAAGCAAAATGCGATCTATGCTCTGCGTTTACCTTAGACAATTTTTTTTCAATAATTCCTCCACATGTCGTCACTTCAAATAGTGCGCAAACCTCCTTTCCTCACTGAAAGCCCCCCACAAGCACATAGAAGTCCTCATCTCGTCATAAAACCCACTTTTTTTCTCGAAAGCCCTCTTACAAGTGTCAAAGCTTTAAAATAGGTGCCAAAGCCTAAATTACATGTTAAACCCTCAAAACATGCAAAACCCTTCCACTTACAACCAAGGCTAAGCATGACACCAAGCACACAATTATCAAGGAACAATGATAATTAAGATTGACAATGTAATCAATTTCCCAATAAAAGTATATAAAGAGCCACGGAAAAATCCCGATTATTACATTCTTTGGATGACTATAAACTAGCAAGATTGCACACCATAATTGTACCTGCATAACATACGAATTATAAATTTGTACATAATCAAAATAAGTAGGTTACGCTCAGGGTGTTGAGTTCCACATACATAGAAAGCTGAGTGATATTCGGTTGACAACCGAATTATAGTCAGTTGTTCACTTGTGAGATCGATGTAGTACTTACCCTCAGGGTGTTGTCTTGGTGCTATATTCAAGCCCATACATTTGTCACTATTTTGAGAGCACCAGAAGTTTTTAGCCTAAGAATGACATTGTAAGTTTTTCACCCAAGAGTGGCACTATAAGATTTCTGCCCGCAGTTGGCTCTATAAGGCCTAGAGAATGGACATTTGTGCACTTAGAAAAGTAGTATCATAGAGTTGCTCTTGCCTATTTGATCTCATGCCCCATGAGCACCATTGTACCTTGCCTTCGAAAAAAGTTTGGCGTATAAGTTCCTCCCCAAAGGTTAAGGTGACATCCTAGTGGCATTCCTTCCATACGACATTGGAGCTAATTAATGCTTAATTGGCTCTAGTTGTTGATTGTAAGTATAAGATAGCAAGTGTAAGATTGTATGCATAAGACTGTAAGTATAAGGTGGTAAGTGTGTGATATTAAGATTATGATGGTATGGGGTTTGTGTATGACAAAATAAGGTAATAAGAAAATTCGTAAGGCTGCATGGTTTAGCAGAAATATAAAGTTTGTCCTGAAGCTATGTGATCATATTCCTCTTCTTTTGTTGTATGCTACTATACTGTGAAACAGTTGTTGTGTGGAGTTATTGGATTCACTAATTAGAACTCTCCTAATAGATATGAAAATACTCATTTTTACTTCCCTTGATCTCTAGATACTTCAGGGTCTTTTGTAAGTCCTAGTTCGAGAACTTCGTAGGAGGGATCTAGTGTATTGAGGATGCACTTGTTAACTTTAGGTCTGATTTTGATTGTATGATTAATTTGTTTATTTTATACCATGACCTGTTGTAATATTTTGATGAATACATGTATTAAGCATGATTAGAGCTTTTACATGTATTATTTGGGACTTGTACATAGACTGTTCATATTTGTTTGGATTATTATGGAACTTATACTTGGCTATACTTGAAAATTTTAAGGTAAGCCCATGGCCATGTCACTTGTGTTTTATGCATTTGTTTGATTCACGCTTGGGAGGATTAAATGTTGGGTTTCAGCTGATTTACCAATGTTAAGGTTGTGGTGGATTTGAAGTGAATGTGTTTTGAGTGTATTTAAAGTGAATGTGTGAGAACTATAAATTTTTTTCATAAGTTTTGAATTTTTGTCAATTTTTACCAAATTATAGTCATTATATTGCAAAATTTTATCTATGAAATTTGATGGAAAATGGTGTGAAAAACCATAGGCATGACAATTGGTCTTACATGTTAGAATGGCACCAAATTTTCTTGACCCTTGTTAACAAGATTGATCTTTAAATCCTAATTGATACCTCTCCTTTTGTGACCTCCATAGGTCCAAATATAATCTGAACCATTGAATTAAATGTGAGATTGAATGGTATGATGAAGAAGGATCACAAAGCCAAATGGGCGCAAATTTTGCTTACATCTATTTTTTTAATGCTCTTTCAATTACCCTTTGTCGGGCCTTCTACAAATATTAGTAAGACTCACATCTAGAAAATCAACCTCACATTTACTTAAAGGAGGTTGGCCTTATGTTAATTTCAATATCTCTTTCTCTTATTTATATAATATATATATATATATATATATATATATATATATATATATATATATATATATATATATATATATATATATATATATATATATATATATATATATATATATATATATATATATATATATATATATATATATATATATATATATATAAGTAGGGGGCCATAAAATTTGTAACCATTTAAACATAAGGTAACATTAACTAATTCATCATGGCACTTCAATCTCACCATTAAATCAATTGTTGAGATTACATTTTCAAATAAGATCTTTAAATCCCAATCATTTTTGCACCTATCATATAGCTATAGGGACCTAAATTTGAAAATATAATATCAAACATTGATTTGATTGTGAGATTGAAGTAACATGACGAAGGGGGGACATAAGCCCAAATGGGCCCAAAATTTATGGCCCCACAGTTTTTATGATGTTCTTTCTATTTCCCTTTGTTTCACCTTCAACAAATATTGGTAAGAACTATATTTTGAAAAGAGTAATGTAAGTATCAAGTCAACTTGAGAAACACTTACTCAAGTTGATTTAATTGTGAGAATAAAGTGCTATGACAAATGAGGCCCATATGTCAAAATGAGCCCAATTTTTATGGCCCCCTATTTTTTATGATGATTTTCTTATTTTCCTTAGTCTTACTCTCAACAAATATTGGTAAGATCTATATTTTGAAAATTAATATGATAAACTCTTTTATCAAGTTGACTTGAGCTTACCTTTTTTCACGTGTCACACTTGATGGATGCTTGCACATGAGGGGGTGGTAGCATAACATTGAATAAAATTTTCCTTCCTAATGGCTCAAGTTGTTAGAAAATTTGGTTATCTTACATGTATATGTGGTGTTGCATAAGGATAAAAATGGTAGATTTGACAAATATGTTCAACACATTGATGTAACAGACTAACAAGATATGAAATTGAAGGATGTTGTGTCAATGCTTGACAAATATGTCAGCGCACTCGCTTCATTATACAAGTTTTTTTGTGTATTAATTATTTTGTAGGAACATGATAGAAAGTGTCTTCATGCTCAGGTTGCATAATATTCTTTTTTGTTTCTCTCGTCTACTTATTTCTTCATTCCAAGTGGTAGGTAATAGTGCAATATATTTTTAGATTGGTGAACAAGATATATATTTTGGCTTAACCAACCATGAATCTTTCCATCCGCCCTCTCCACCAGAAGCCAAACAAAGAAAGCAAATAAACCCTAGAATTATAAAAACTTTTTCTAGTTGGTTTGAAGCTTTTAGGTAATTATATTGTAATGTAGTTAAATTAGATTGTAATCTTGGGGGTGAGCCCGTCCGGTGGAATTCCTTAAGGATTATGACTTCACCATTTCTTATCATTTAGGGAAAGCTAATGTGGTGGTGGATGCTTTGAGTAAGAAGTCAACAACTTTGGTATCTTGTGTGTGTATGTGCAAGAATGGCATTTGTATAAAGAGGTCATCAACCTCAAACAGGAGATTACTTTTGGAAGATAATAGCAAGTGGTTTGAAAATATATCCATAAGTTATAATTTGGTGGATATGGTGGTGGAAGTACAAAAGGGACATGAGGAGATTCAAGCTATGAAAAGTAAATTGTAGGGGAAATCGGTGATTGATTTTGCAAAAAGGGCTAACAGAAGCTTAACTTTTCGAGGGCGGTTGTGTGCGAAGTTCTCAAGAGTTGAGGGAGCATTCTTTCAAAGGCACATCACTCTAAGTTCTCCATCCATCCAGGAGGAACTAAGATATATCATGATGTAAAGAGAACATTTTGGTGGGGTGGAATGCAGAAGGACATCATCTTATTTTTGTCCAAGTGTTTAATTTTACAACAGGTGAAAGCAAAAGATAGTCATCCAAGAGGCATGTTACAACCTCTACCTATTCCTAAGTGGAAGTGAGAAAATGTGGCTATAAACTTTGTCTTAAGACTTCCTAGATAACCAAGTGGAAATAACTCGGTGTGGGTTATCGTTGATCGACTCACTAAGTCTGTGTACTTCACTCCTATAAGGATGACTACTTTCTTTGACTTGTTGGCAACACTTCATGTGAAGAAGATTGTTCGATTATAGAGTTCATGTATCCATAGTTTCTAATAGAGAGCCTTGTTTTACGTCCAGTTTTGTCAAAGTATTCAGATTGCTTCAGGGATAGCGACTCACATTAGTTCAACTTATCATCGTCAAACAGATGGACAATATAAGAGGTCTATCCATTCCTTGGAGGATATGGTCCAAGAAAGCATCCTTGAGTTGAAGGGTAGTTGGGAGCAACACTTATCTTTGGTGGAGTTTGCTTATAATAACAATTAATAAGCTAGTATCATGATGATACCTTTTGAGGCATTGTATGGATGTCCTTATCGGTCACCTCTTTGTTGGAGTGAAATTGGAGAGCATCTTTTAACCAAGTCAGAGATTATGCAACAATCAATTGAGAAGATTTCACTCATTCAAGAGCAGTTACAAATAGCACAAAGTCGACAAAAGATTTATGCGGATAAGCATCGAAGAGATCTAGAATTTCAAGTTGGTGATCGTATTTTCTTGAAGATCTCACCATCGAAAAGGGGTCATGCGATTCAGCAAGAGAGGGAAACTATCTCCTAGGTTTCATTGGACCTTTCGTGGTTCTTGGGTGGATTGGGGCAGTGGCTTATCAAGTAACTCTACCGCCACAACTTGCTAACGTTCATGATGTGTTCCATGTTTCTCTTCTATGGAAGTACGAACTAGATCTGTCCTATATTCTAGACTTCAAACCATTGGAGGAAAGGAGTGATCTCACTTATGTCAAGATATCAGTGTAAATATTGGACAAGAAAGAGAAAATGCTTCGAAGCATGGTGATTCCATTGGTGAAAGTCCTTTGGTAATACCACAATGTTGAGGAGGTAACATGGGAGCTTGAGGATGAAGTCAAGGCCAAGTACTCTTATCGTTTCACCGCCAGACAATAGCAAATTTTGGGAATAAAATTCCTATCCGGTAGGTAGGATGTGAGAAGTGTAAAGTTTGACTATTTATTGTTTGCTTTGATTTCGTGCGATGGTTTGGTTTAACTATGAATTTTATTGGGTTTATTTTGAATTTACCACGTGATTTGTTACAAAGATCATATATTTCCTTATATTAATCAACCACTGTAAAATGTGAAGTGACAAAATGATCAATTGCTTGTTGATTCAGCCCTGTGCTATTTAGAACAATAAATTGTTTCAAGAACAATTTACTTGATTTAAGACCTTCTAATTTCTATTTCATTCCTTATTCAAGTACAAGTCCTAAACTAACTTATTGAGCTATACAAGGGTGGTTATGAAATCACAAAATTGAAGAGAGAAAAACCTAGAGGAGAAAAGAGAAAGAGGTTTTACACCTTTGTTTATTGTCTTCCAAAGGAGAATTCACTTTAGCTTTGTATTGAAGATCCATGGTGAATTGAAGAAGACAATCCACAACTAAAGGAGCTAACACACAAACTATTTAAAGAAGATTTGCAGCATGTCTTCAATGGAAGATTTAAGATTTTCTTAAAGCCAAAGTTAAGACAACAAGAGGTGCTTGTTGAAAACTAGAAGGAGACATAGATAAGGCAAAGAGGAGAAATTTTCATGTGCTTGGAGAAAAAGTGAAGGCAAGCAACAACGATCTAAATAAGGTTGATGGTTTGCTTATGTTCATGTAAAAGTTTGGTTTTCAGTGCATTGATTTAGTTCCTTTGGAATTGCAGCATTTTTTACCCTATTTGGGGTTTTCTATATAAATTGTTATGTTCATATGTGGATTGTTTGATGGTTAATTGATTAATAATTCGATAGTGAGATTTTGAGAGAACTTTAATTTTTAACCATTTTCACTTAATAAAAAAATTTATGTGCAAAGAGGATAGAACTCTTAATTCTTACTTGTTGAAAGTCCTAGTTTTAAAAGCAATCTAAGATCAGCTTGGTCGATCAGACAGATATTAATCTCTCACTATCATCCATCACACTTGCATAGTTCTTCTTTAAAAGTGCTCTCATCAGAGTAAGTTGATTGAAACACCTTTCACTTTTTCTTATAATTAAACCCCTTTGATTTCTTAGGATTATCATAAGAAGGATTGTCAAAATTAATGTTAGGATAATCAGCAGGAAAGTGACCTAACTTACTACATCCAAAGTATTTCAAATTCTTCTTCTTTTGTTTAGTTTGCCTCTCATTTCACTTATCTCCTTATTTTTCCCTAAAATTTTGTTCCTTATTGCCAAATATAAAGTTTTGAGTCTTCATGATTTTCTTGAAGTTCTTAACCAATAGAAACATTAGTTCTTCATCATTTTCAAACTCTTTAGATTCATCTAAGGTGTTTAACACTTTATTTTTTTCTTGGAAGTTCTTTTAGATGGTTTTAGTGCATTATGTTTTCCCTTGGACTCTTCAATCAACTCCTTTTTGTTCTCATATGACTTTTTTTGCATATCTAAGATTCTAAGGTTTCCAACCAACTCCTCAAGGTCTACGGTGCCAATTTTCTTAGATTCATTAATGACAACCACCTTAATTTTAAATTTAGAGGATAAAGACCATAATAATTTTCTCACAATAAGGTAATTAGGTATAGGCTCTCCTAGTTGATCACATGTGTTTACTATGTCTGAAATTTTAGCATAGTATTCAGAAATTGTCTCTTCTTCACTCATTATTATGTTCTTAAACTCTAGAGTCAGCATCTGTAGCCTATACACCTTCACAGCCTCAGTTCCCTCCTTATGTTTTCTCAATTTCTTCCATGCAACCTTAGCAGATACACTATTAGAGATAAACCTATATTGTGATTTTTCTATGTCGTTGAATATGCACTATGGGCTTTACTATTTTGATTAGCAAGTTTAGTCTCATTCTCATTCCTTTCGGCTTCATCTTTTAGAATAGAATTTTCATCCCCATCTTTAGTCATTGGAGGACTCTGGCCTTTAATAAGCACTTTCCAGTCATTCTCATCAAGTGCTTATATAAATGTTCTCATCCTATTTTTCCAATATGAGAAATTTTGTCCATAAAATAAAAAAATTTATTCATTAGATTTCCTAACTCCCCATGTTCATTTATTTAATTATTCATACTAACCATTGAATTTAATCTAACAAAAACAACCCAAGTATCACAATTTAAGTACTTAAATCAAGAAAAAATTGCAAGAGAAACAATTAGTAATCTAGGGCACACAAATCAGCAAGTCTAAGCAAGTATTTTTAAAAGAAATACATGTAAACTTAATCAAAACTCAGAGTTCAAATCATAGCACAAGAAATCTAGCATAAGAAATAAAACTATGGAAGTTTAAGCAATGTTATAAAGTAATATCATGGCAAATCTAATTGATATCATGGAGCAAAATCAATTTCTTAAAAATTAAACCCACAACTACCACTTGTGAGTTTAATATTTAGAAGAATACAAGAGATTACTAGATTGCCCCTAGTCCAATTATCAACAAGGATAAAGCCTACGAGTTCTAACCTCTTTGCTCAGAATTTTTTAATGAAGTAAAAAAAAAGTAGATATTCTCTCAAAGTGCACTCTCACAATGTAGCAATCATTCAATCTACACATGAACATAATAATTTAACACGGGTAAAAAAACCAATCCAATTCCAAAGAAACCAAATCAACGCACTAGAAACCAAGACATTACCACCAACCTTGTTTAGATCATTGTTGCTAGCCTTCCATCATTCTCCCTCAAGCACTTAAAACTTATTTTTCCTCTTTGCCTTTTCTTTGTCTTCCTCTAGCCTTCAACAAGTCCCTCTTATTGTATTAACATTGGCCTTGTGGAATCTTCAATCTCCCATTGAAAATATATTGCAATTCCTTTGAAATCTCTGTGTATAATCTCCATTAGTTGTGGATTAGATTCTTGAATTCACCATGTATCTTCAACTCCAAGCTTCATGTGACCCTTATAGGAAAACAATATGCAAAAGGTAAAAGCTATTTTTCTCTAATCTCCTCTAGGTTTTTCTCTCTCAATGTTCATAATTTCTTAACCTTTATATAGCTCTTTAAGTTAGTTTAGGTCTTTGACTTGAATAAGGAAACAAATTAAAATTGGAATGGCTTAGTTATCATAATGTCTTTGAAGTGATTGATCATTCACTATTTGTTTTATGCACAATTCTTCAAGCGTTTGATTGATTCATAAGAGCGATCGATCAATAACTCTCAGCTTCATTATATATAGGATGAAATCAAGTGTTAATTGATCATTTGCTTCTTCTAATGTTGCAACGATCAATCATTCTGCCTTTTATTTTACTATTTTTCCCTTTTTACCCTAAAACCTTTGAAGTCACTTTTGAAACATGTCTAAGTCATTTTTGTATACAAATGTGATATGAATAAGCTTCAAACACCTTCAACATTCTTCTGTCTTCCATCTTGATCAATAATAACATGTGTCTGCTCCTATTTTTCAACTTTGTCAATTCCAAAACCTAAAATCAAATTCTAAAACTCAATACATGACAAGGTTTCTAGACATATTTTTCACAAAGAAATTAGCCAATAACTTGATGTATGACTCATATGTTCTTACAAGATAATGATTACTTGAAGTTTGATAAATTTTTATGAAGTTTTATGGATTTTGGAGGTGGATTTGGATCGGTTTCAAGCAAGAAAAAGAGATTGTTTTAGGGTTTCTGAGCTTGATCGATTGCTTGCCCTGTCGGGTTGATCGTTTGCCCAGACAGGCCAATCAATTGGCAACAAAGGAAATTCGAAAAACAATTTAGCTGACTGATCACCCCTTGAGGTTGATCGATTGGCCACGATCAAATTGATATCATGCTTATTTTTAAAATGGATTTTGATGTTTTCTTTATTTTTATCTCATGTCACTAGTACAATATGATCATGTTTAAGTATGAATATTTTCATACATGTAACATTTATCTTGGCAATTGTATTCACTTATTTTAGAATATTTATGAACATGACCGCTTATGTTTACTAGCTCTTATGCTTACATGACCTTGTTATCTACTTATGGACCATTTCTCATGCATGATAAGGCTATTGATCAGAATGAATGCTTATGCTTACATGCCCTTAGCATTATTCACTTATGTATCATGTTACTAAACTATGTTTAACCATGATTAGCCATAGTTTTCCATGGCTTTTATGATTACTCATATTGGGGATTTGAATGAATCGATTTTTCGTCCATAGGGTGGGGTTTTATGTGCGAAAGGGAAGGGTTTTATGTTCCAAAGGTTGAGAAGAGTAGAATGTTATAATTGAAAAAATTATGTGAGACTTCTGGACTGAGTATCCACGCTAGTTTGTCTGTGTGCATGGCTAACTAGTGGTACTTCTAGTTTATAGGATTTTCCAAATTGCTTTAGGTATCACCGGCTTAGGAGATTACCAGGTAAGCAGGGATTCAGTATCTTCAAGTATTGGGGTTTAATCTATCAATGATTTATGGATTATTATAATGCTTATTTACACAAGTTTTGTGTATAGATTATGATGCTTATGTTTACACAGGTTGTGTATGGATCATGACACTTGAATATGCAGGTTATGTGTGGATTTTGAGACTTATTGAACAGGTTGTGTGTGTGGATTATGATACATAATTGAGATTTTATGCACATATTTTTCTTATAGATGTTATGCATGAATGAGATAATTGCATAGGTTGTATGTGTAAGGAATTTGATAAGTTCTCGTGTTATTAACAACGTATCCTTGAATGAGGATTATATCTTTGGTGTTAATGTGAGCTTTATATTTTTAAAGCCGTACTGAGCTAAGCTCACCCCATTTGCCTTGTTTTATTTTGGGGTATTCGTCATAGATCCTCTATATAGCTGTGTCATGCAGGTGCTTAGGATGAACTATTTTACTAGCATGGAGGTGATTAGATGCATACGGATTAGGGGATAGTTCATATATGACGGGATAGACTTTATGTTTAATTTGATGTAACCTGTGAAACTTTACATGTAGTAGGAGAGCCTATTTTGATGGCATAGACTATTTGTTGTCCTTTTAGGCTTGAGACTCCTTTATGTTTTATGAGATTTATGTGGGTATTGTGAAAGACTAATAGACTTCATTTAATTTCATTTATCTTTTGGTAATTTCTTTTGCACAAAGTGCAATTTCGTGTACTTCGTTCTAGCTCGGGTTGGGCTACAATTAATATAGTAACACCTTCGTCATCCTTTTTGGTCGGGTTTGGGTCAAGGGGGTATGGTCGGGCATGACAGAGCACCTCTTTTATGCACAATTAGGATCAAGATCATGAACACCCTTTTGCATGGAAGAGAGGAGATATCAGCCCACACAATTCTCCTCAAACCGTGCTTGGCTCACTGCACGTCCAATTTCTCCAAGTGGCATGCTTCCCGAGGGAGAGAGAGAGATCCACTCTATGAACCACAAGAAAGCAAGGTAGAGAGGAGGCAGTAGATCAATCCTTGTCATCCCAAAGAGGAGGAGAGAGGGGGGCGACTCTTCCAAGGCATGGGAGAGAGAGGGAAGAAAGGGAGAGGTTGTGGGCTAACCATAAGCAGATGGACTCCTCCTATGTGGGCTTGGGTTGTAAGTCTATATGGACTCTCCTACTCTAGCTTAATTTGTGATGTCTTGATCAAGGGTATGGGCTCAACCCTATGAGATCATGGAGGTCTAACATACCCCTCATGGTCATGACCATTGAAGGGTGACCCCTAGAGTGCTCACGTGGGTCTCATGTAGGTCATGCACATGTCTAAGGCCCACAAGATGTAAGCATGTATGCACACCTATAATGTAACTTGTGTGTGTGTGTGTGTGTGTGTGTATATATATATATATATATATATATATATATATAGGAAAAAGTTTATATGAGCCCGGGCTCATATAAACTTATGTGAGCCCGGGCTTTATGGGCCGTCGGATTTACATCCGACAGCTCATAATACTCATGGGTTTAACTAATGAGTATAACCCATGAATATTATGAGCCGTCGGATTTATATCCGACGGCCCATAGAGCCCGGGCTCACATAGGTTTATATGAGCCCGGGCTCATATAAACGGGTCTCATATATATATATATATATATATATATATATATATATATATATATATATATATATATATATATATATATATATATATATATATATATATATAATTGAGTGTGAGCATGAGACTTAGACCCACATGCATTGAGGGGTAAGAGATCGTAGGTCCACACACACATACCTTGATCCTTGTGAAAATGTATTGGTTCACAAATATTCTATATAGAAAATTTCAACATGTGTAAGTTTAATCTCTATCTACAATCACCACATTGCCCATAGCCTAAATACTTAAAAAAAATAAAGAACTACAAGATATGGCCTTGATTTGCGCACATCTAACCTAACAATGATCTATCAAGCAATCAAAGCAACTATCAACTTATCACACATGCAAGAAACCATAATCAACACGAGGATTTATGTGGGAACCCAATCAAGAAAAAACCTTAAACAATTATTTCCTTAGTTAAATCAATGCACTATGGATTAAGATCTTGCAAGACTGAATAATACAAACCTCTACCCCTTTCTCTATATGTTGTGTTGGCCACCAAGTCTTCTCCTTGATGTTTTTCCCTTTGAAATCGATATTTGTCTTCTCCAAGCATTCCTCCAATCAAAGCCCTCCTTGATTGATGTTGAAGCCTCTTCAAAGTCCCTTTGTGAATCAAACTCTTCAGCATCTTTGTGTTGTGTTTGTGATGTGTCTAATCACTCAACTTTATTCCATAAAGAGTTTATGACACAAAGCACTCGCCTCTCATGAATTTTTTCTCAATTTGAGTAAGGTGAATTAGGGAAGAACTCTTAAGAATAAATCACACATCTTCCTCTCATATATTTTTCTTCTACTCCTCTCAATTCGTTACAAACTAGCCCTTAAATAGTTTCTTAAGTCTGATAGGGTTTTAGTCTTCTAGTTGAAAAGAAACTAATTCCAATTTGACTTAAACTTGGAAACTAGTCACATATCAATTGTTCCCTATTCTATTTGATCAATCGATCAATCATTTGTCAAAATGATCTACCAACAAAGTTATTAGAATACATCTGTCAAGCACTGATTGATCATTCCAAGTCTGTGATAGCTTCTCAAGCTAATGTGATCTACAAATTACACAACCGATTGATCTATTATCACAATAGATGATCATAGGTCAACTATTAACCCACAAAGCATTAATCATCGATCAATCTATTCTCAAGGATGATCGGTTGATTATGAATAATATTTGTTATTTTGGTCTAAAACTCTCGAAAATACTTTCGAAAGGTTTTATAAATAAAATATAAGTGTTTGAGCATATGAGTGTGTATAAAATTTTACCTTTGAGGTTAACCACTCCATTAACTCTTCTACCTTGAAAATCAAAATTCGCCACGAAAGAACATATGTGTGATATGTAATGTTATTGGCTAATTTCATTGACTAAAACTATGTCGAAACTTCGCGTATCTTATTACTCTTAAAAAATTGAGTAGATTTAGTTGTGGTTAGGTCGGGTTTGGAATTGATGGACTTGGAAAATATGAGCAAATCTGTTCTTATCCATCAAGGGTGAAGACTAAAGAATGTTGATGGTTTAAAAGGTACATTGTGTATACACTCTCATACAAATGTCACTTAGAAGAGTTTCAGAAGTGATTTTAAAAGTTTCCAACCAATTTAGGGTAAAAAGACTAAAATTGTAAATGAATTGTGTCATTGATCAATCGCTGGATATTACACAGGACAAAACGATTGATTGCCACTAAAATCAACCCTTTGCAAAAAGAGACCGAGAATTAATGAATCAATCATTTGAAGTATTGTGCCCTAAGGAAATAGTGAATGATCAGTCATTGTTTGAAATAATTGATCACTAACAATTTTAGTTTCCTAGTTTAAGCCTTTCCAGAAGAGATTTCATTCCTGGTTTGAATCAAAGAGCTAAACCAAATTGGAGGCCTATATAAAGGCTAATGCATAACAATTTTGAAGAGAGGAAAACCTAGAAACTAATAAAGAAGAAAGGAGATGTGCTTCATCATTGTTCTCCTTGTGACTTCCTAAGCTTCAAGTGCATGTTATTCTTGAATTCATAAAGACATACAGCTGAAAGAGAAGATTCTCACATAGCAAATACAAGAGGATTGTTAGCAAGAGGGTGTCGAAGAAACTCAAAAGTGAATCAACAAACAAAGAAGAAGTCTTTGCTTGAGTTGTTGGAAGAAGAAGACAAAGAACAAAACACAAAGAGGGAAAGCTTCAAGGATTCAAGGATGAATAATTGAAGGCAAACAAAGATGGAAGATTGAGAAAAGTTATTTGTGTCAAGTCTAAAGGCTGGTTGGTTATTTTTGTATCTTGTAAGTTCTATATCTTACTAGTGCATTGATTTGGCCTTGTGAGCCTACTATGGTTTTTTTACCCAAGTTGGGTTTTCCATGTTAAGTCTTTGTGTCATTATCGTGCGGTGTCATGCTTGGTTTGATATATATATTGATCATGAATGGCGTTAGACATTAGGGCTTGTTTCATTCCCCTTCAAAATAAATTCATACACATAGAGGCTGAAACTCTTAATTCTTACTTGTTAAAGTACTAATCTTAGGAGCAATCTAGTGATCCACTATTGTTGTCTAGTTGGTTACTAAACTCTCATGTCAACTCCTCTTTTTCAAGTTAATCAATTCCAAATCTAACTTTGATCATATCAATAATATCTATAAGATTCCTAAGATTTAAATATATACTCTTTTTGGACATAGTTTTGATCAACAAAATAAAGCCAATTATAAGACATATCCCAATATGTTATAACAATCTGCCCCTTTAGCTATTTTGCAACAAAACTATACAAGTTATTAAAACAAAAAATTACATCTCATAACAATATAGTGCATTGGCTTTCAACTTAAACAAAATATTTACTTGACAACCTAAAACTCACTAAGACCATTTAGAATTTATCTTAAAATGCCTTTAACATGTACTTAATTTGCACACTTAAACAAAATGATTTGCATAACACTGCTCAATTAAGTATGAATAAAGCATACTTAATTTAATTTTCCATTAATTCTTCTCAATCTTTTTGTCTGAAATAGTCAAAACATGAACTAAAAACATAGAAAATAAACATTAAAGCACTCATATCAAGTAAAAAACCATGGAGTGATTAAATGATAAACAATAAACCAGAAATTCTTCAAAATATCAATTAGTAAAGATGCATTAATTTCATCATACATATAAATAGTCAAAGAAGTACATATCATGAATTGAATAATAGTTTTTGAAAGAACATATGTGTCATATGTAATGTAATTAGCTAATTTTGTTGATCAAAACTATGTCCGAACTTTGTATATATAATTAGTCTTAGGAATTTAACTAGATTTAGTTGTGATCAAGTCGGATTTGGAATTGATGGACTTGAAAAATAAGAGCTAACATGTTCTTATGGATCAAGGCTGTAAAAGAGTGTTGACAGAATAAGAGGTTTATTAAACATACTCTCATATAAAAGTCACTTGGAAGATTTTCATAATCGATTTTGGCAGTTTCAGACCAAATTAGGGTAAAAAGGGTAAAACTATAAATGAGCAGTGTCATTAATCAATCAATGCACAATATGTACATTCAATCTATCAATTGCCACAAGAATCCGCCCTTTGTAAAATGAAGCCTTCAGTTTATCAATCGATTGGCTGGTTAATAGATTGATCGATCTAAGTATTGTGCCCTAAGGATATAGTGAATGATCAAACGTTGGTAGTTTTAGTTACCCAATTTGAGCCTTTTCGAGAAAGATTGTATTGCTAGTTGGGGTCGTCTATCTAAACCGACTTGGAGACCTATATAATGGCTAAGGTATGACAAATTTAAAGAGAAGTAAACCTAGAAAATATATAGACGAAAGGAGAGGTCCTTCATCATTATTTTCCATGAGAATTCATCATAAAGCTACAAGCACATGTTAATGGTGAATTCATGAAGATGCACAACTAAAAAAGAATATTCTCACACAACAAATGAAAGAGGATGCATAGAAAATGCTTTAATAGGGGGTTAGTCAATCAAAATTTTAAATACTGGATTTATAATATGAGATTTTAGAATATACTCTAAATTCTTGGATTTGAATTACCAAATTTTAAAATATTTGGATACCCAAATCTTGTATTACTAGAATCCCGAAATTTGAGTTGTTGATTTCAAAATAATTAACTCCTAAATTTTTATTATCTACAATTTTAAAATTTGACTAATCCATAATTTAAAAAAATGTGAGAGGTGGCCATGAGCAGAGTAGGCAATAGGGTATGCGAAGGAAAAAAATTAAAATAGAGAATGGAAGACAACAGCGGTTGGAGGGTGAGAGGAGACGTTACCTGGCCATGATGGTTTCTCCAGCAAGGATGGTGGCCTCCAGTAAACTCTAGTCACCGCATGAAAATGGTAGCCTCCTCTAAGCCATGGAAGGCAATATTGATACAGATCATAGTATCGACGATCATGGATACGGGTACGCGCCGATGATATGCTTGGTATGTGCCAAAACGGTCATAAACCCTTTGATATACATAAAAAAATAGTATAACTAATAATATATCATTATAATACTTCATTTTAGAAGGTCATATAAACTGATATGAGTGCTCTAAAACTATTTCATTTTAGAACCATACACTTTACTCCCTCTATCCTCTACATACTATTATTCCCTCCACCCCATATTAAGTGTTCTGAAATTAATTTATTTTAAAATCAATAAGATATTTAATGAGTCATATGAATATTATTGAGAAACTCATTCAGTAGATGTTTAAGTAAATGCATAATTGTGGAGCACTATATTTTTAAAAAAATTATGTAAACTATATAGACCCACTTATATTGATCTCATATAATTTTTAATTTTTTTTTTAATATAATAAAAACATAGTCATTAGAAGAGGTTGAATTAGAATTATATTTTTGTTTTTAAGAAAAAAAATTTGAAAATTTTTTTTTTAAATAAAAAAATATTAAAATATTAAAGTATCGATACATATCGGCTGTATCGATACTATATGCCCAATACGGCCGGTATGTATCTAAGATACATGTGGGGGGGTATCGACCTCTAGTGCGTGTCGGCCTCCATTTTCTAGTGCGTGCCGGCCTCCCTTTCCCAATACTTCTGTCATTTTACAATACCACCTCTAGAGTTGGTGTTGTAAAATCTCACTTGCATGTTATAAGTTTCCAGCAAAATCCTCTTAAGTCACAATTTTAAGATTTTTAACTAACGCTATATTTCAAATACAAGAATCAATTGTTTAACCACTAACGCAGTATTTAAAATATTGTATTTTAAATCTTAATGTAAAAACATTGGATTGTAAATATGGCATAGACAATTCTAAATGACTAACTGGAAATTTTAAAATACTAGCATTTTATTTTCAAATCTTAATTGGCTAACCCCTGTAAGGGAATTGAAGAATCTTAAAGGTGAATAAACAATTAGAAGGAATCTTTTGATTGAATTTATAGAAGAAGAATGGAACAGGAACAGGAACAAGGAAAACTTCAAGGATTCGAAGGAGGAAGGATTGAGGGCTAACAACAAGAGGAATGAACAATGTCATTTGTGTCAAGTCTAGAGGTTGGTTGGTTGTTCTCATGTCTTGCAAGTTCTTTCTTACTAGTGCATTGGTTTTGCCTTGTCAGGTTGTTGTGGTTTTACGCCCAAGTTAGGTGTTGTGCACATTCATCTGACTCTTCATTTACCTTTATTTCAGTACATTAGGTTATTTTTATTTGTATTTGATTAGTATTTGTGTATGTATTGGATTATTAAACTGTGTTAGGAATGCTAGTGGACCACGGGATAGCCGGGCCCACTAGCAGCACGTTTCCCTTGGTAGGAGGGCGTGGCTCCCCATAAGAGGGTCGTCCCCTCCCTTGGTTGGGTTTATGCAATTGATATCCAATTTCCTCTATCCTTTCTTCCTTCCTCTTTCCCTTTCTCTACGTTAAACTCCAAGGTACCGATTGAGCCACTTCAGGCACATCATTGGTATCGGAGCTGTTACGATCCCTGGCCATGGAACAAGGCAAGCGAGCTGCCACGGCCCCGAAAGTTCTACCTGAGAAAGAGGCTCTCGCCTCAGCGGATAGACCGAAGACAATTCCAAAGACCACTGGTGAGCCTACTCTGGAGCAACTCATGGCGGCAATTCAGTCCTTCAGCATGGGTGTGGCCAAGGTTGATGCTCTGAGTCTGGCTGTGGCTCAACTTCAGGCAGAGTGCTCAACGCCTTTGTTGCCTAGGCTGGCAATTAATGTCATGGAGAAGGGGGGGTCATCCCAAGCCCCCGAACTGCACGCCTCTGACCTCCCAACACCGCCAGATAAGGATCTACTCTTCCCCCAAGGTCTTGTGCGCTTTGGTATAGTCGACCAAGCTATGGATGGGAGGCATCAGGCCTGGGATATGCAAGGCACGCCAAGTGTTCGGGAAAATGCCCCAATGATTCCACCTCCTAGAAACTTGTTTCCAGAGATGGAGGACGAATGGGAGGAGTACCCGAGACCCTGCGGCGGACCATGAGGAGAGGTTGAACCTCGTTTGGTCCACCTACAATTCCCACCTACAATGGGGACAACAACCTAGTGGATTGGCAATACAAAGCGGAAAAGTTCTTCTCCTACCAAGGAACACATTTAGAGGCTGAGCGACTCCGCATAGCGGCCTTCCACCTCGATGGGGATGCTTCTATGTGGTTCCAGTGTTTCGAAAAGGAGGTGCGCTACCCCACTTGGGCTGCCTTCTCTAACGAGTTGTGCATCTAGTTTGGGCCAAACGAGTTCCAAGACTTCAATGAGATGTTCTCCACACTGCACCAAACCACCACCGTTTGGGCCTATTACACGGAGTTCATGAAGGTGGCCAACAGCCTCCCCGACTAGCCTGTGGCCGCCTTGGTGGGCATGTTCAAGAATGGTCTCAAACCTGATATTTCTGAAGAGATGCGTCACTTTCTGTGCTCCAACATGCAAGACATCATGAGCCATGTGCGAATTGAGGAAGAAAAACTGGCTTGCTAGCTGCGAGGGGGGTAGCTTGGGACCTTCCCACATTCTAGTGCCAGAGCTAGCCCCCTTGCTGGCCTAAACAACAGCCTAGCGCCAAGCCAACCTAGCCAGCCAGCACCATCTCCAGGCCAGATTGTTTGGCGTCTTACACCAGCACAGATGGAGGAGTGTTGGTCTAAGGGACTATGTTTTCGTTGTGACGAGAAGTTCATTCCAAGACACCTCTATTCTGTCAAGGGCAGCCTCCTTGTGGAGGAGATTGCAGAGGCAAACGCAGAAGACAGGACGGACTCGTCCCACTATGACGATGTGCAACCAAAGATTTATGTCAATGCCTTCTCAGGGGCATTCACACCTTGCACAATGTGGGTTCAAGGCCATCTCAAGCGGCAACAAGTGGCCATCTTTGTCGACAGCGGGTCTACCCACAATTTCATTAATGACAAGGTGGCTCAGCATCTTGATTGTTTCATGTCGGATTCGAAGCCCTTCGATGTGTTGATCAGAGATGGGAAGCATCTCAGGAGCTCTGGCATTTGTGCTGAGGCCGCCCTCGCCATTCAGGGCCATGCCTTCATCACCGACCTCTTGCTACTGCCCACAAAAGGGGTGGACGTGGTGTTAGGGGTTTAGTGGCTATAGGAGCTAGGCGACGTGGTTTGGAACTTCAGGGACATGGTTATGGATTTCGAAGTTCAGGGGCAGCGGGTTTGGATTGAAGGGTCACAGCTAGACACCTTCCACTCAGCCTAGTCAGTAAGTACCTTCTTCCAATTCATACCCCAAGGGTTCCTCTTGCAGCAGTGGGCTACAGTCGAGGTGCCTCAGGATGAGCAGCCCCCAAACCTCCTTGAGTTATTGGTGGAGCATCGGGATGTGTTTGCTAAACCACAAAGAATTCCTCCAGTGCAGCTTCATGACCACCATATCCCCATCATTCCTAGGGCGTCCCCGGCCAATGTCACATCTAGAAGTCTGAGATCAAGAATCTCGTGACTGACATGCTTCAATCCAGTATCATCTGCCCTAGCATGAGCTCCTACTCTTCTCCGGTGTTGCTAGTTCGTAAAAAAGATGGTACTTGGCAGTTTTGTATGGACTACCATCACCGTCAAGGACAAGTATCCCATACCAGTGATCAAGGAGCTTCTGGATGAGGTTGAGGGTGCATAGGTCTTCAGTAAACTTGACCTTTGATCGGGTTGCCATCATATTTGGGTGCAGCCAGTCGACATGTACAAGACCGCCTTTCAGACTCATGACGGCCATTTAGAGTTCCTCATCATGCCGTTCAGGCTGACCAATGCCCCTCCACCTTCCAGAGACTCATGAACAATCTCTTTAGGACATTCCTCTGCTGCCACATCTTGGTCTTCTTTGAAGACATCCTGGTTTACAGCTAGTCGTGGGTAGAGCACTTGGAGCATCTCAGGTCGGTCTTTTCTATTATGAGAGCTAATTCGTTATTTTTGAAGTGTTTGAAGTGTTCCTTTGGCAGCCCCCATGTTGATTACTTGGGCCATATCATCTCTTGGGACGGCATCACCACTAACCCATCGAAGGTGGCCGCCATGCTCTCTTGGCTGCCGCCCACGTGTGTTCAGGCACTCTAGGGTTTTCTAGGCCTCACTGGCTATTATAGGCAGTTTATCAGCCAGTATGGGGAGATTGCTCGGCTGCTTACAGAGCTTCTCAAGAAGGGGGCCTTCTGTTGGAATGAGGTTGCCCAATTAGTGTTTGACGACCTGAAGCATGCTATGGCATCGGCCCCTATACTGATTTTACCTTATTTCAACAGCCCTTCGTGGTTGAAACCGATGCTTTGGAGTTGAGTCTAGGGGCGGTTCTTTTGCAAGATAAGCGCCTCATTACCTACTTCAGTAAGGCTTTGGCTGGCCGCTCTTTGTCCCTATCCGTTTATGAGAAGAAGATGTTGGCTATTGTCCTCGCCATCGACAAGTGGAGGCGTTATCTACTTGGCCGCAGGTTCTTGATTTGCACAAACCACCAGCCTCTGAAGTACTTCCTCGAGCAGCAGGTGTCCACTCCTTCTCAATAGTAGTGGGTCAGTAAGTTACTTGGTTATGATTATGAGGTTGTCTACAAGAAAGAGTTGAAAAACACCATAGCCAACGCACTGTCTCATAGCTCTACCCCGGGATCGTGCTTTGCCCTTTCTACTCTATCATGCCCCTTCATTGATGAGTTGAGGTGAGCCTACATGGATGATTCTCAGACACAGACCCTTATTATAACTCTTCAAGCTAACTCAGCTACTCGTCCTTTCTTTGTTTGGCAGGAAGACTTACTCTTTTGGAAGGACTGCCTTTGGGTTCCAGATATTGATGATCTTTGCAGGCGAGTTCTCTCCCAATTCCATGACACTCTAGTAGCTGGTCATGAAGGGGCTTTCTGCACTTATAAGCAGGTCAGCCAGAATTTTCTGTGGTAGGGTATTCGCCAGGCCATCCAGGAGTATGTGGCTGCTTGCAATGTATGTCAAAGAGCTAAGGCCATCACGACCTCTCCTACATGTTTGCTTTAGCCCTTGCCTATCCCAGATAAGGTTTGGGATGATGTTTCGATGGACTTCATGGAGGCCTTGCCCTTGGTACAAGGCAAGTCAGTGATTATGGTGGTGGTGGACCAGTTGTCCAAGTACACTCACTTTTGCACTCTGGGACACCCATTCACCACCAAGATAGTGGCAAAGCTCTATGTTCAAGAGGTGGCCAAACTACATGGCATGTCTCGCACTATTGTCTCTGATCATGACTGGATTTTTATATCTCAGTTTTGGCGGGAGTTCTTCACTTTACAGGGCACTTCTCTCCACATGAGCACCACTTATCACCCCCAGACGGATGGCCAAACAGAGGTGGTAAACCGTTGCTTAGAGCAGTACCTCCTCTATTTTACGATGTTTCAGCCCCGCAGATGGTTTCAGCTTCTTCCCTGGCGGAGTGGTCTGATAGTACCACCTATCACACTCATGCTGGTTTCACTCCTTTTGAGGTGCAAGATGACCGTGTTGTATTATGTTCCTCATCACTCCTCTGTGGCTGAGGTAGACTATATGCTCTAGACACAGGATGAGGTTCTTTGACAGCTCAAGGAGAACTTGTCCTATGCTCGGAATCGGATGAAGCAACTTTATAATGGTCATCACACTGATAGGAAGTTCACAGTGGGTGACTCAGTTTGTGAATCAGTTCTTCCTTATAGCCAAACATCCTTGTTTTAGCCTAAGCATGATAAGCTCGCCCAACCGTTTCCATGGTCCCTATGCTGTGGAGGAGCGCATCGGCCATGTGGCTTACCATCTTGCTCTACCGCCTGACTCCTTAGTTCACCCCGTATTTCATGTCTCCAGGCTACGCCGATGGGTAGGTGACACGTCCTTGGCTACTAATGCTCCACCTCCCCCCTTGATGGGCCCAATCTATCCTTCTGACCCCATCCCCGCCTCAGTGCATGATAAGCAATGTGTCTGTCGCTCAAGTCGCATCATTACTTAGATTCTGATTTCTTGGCAGGGCCAGCCACTTGAGGATGCTACATGGATGCCCAAGGATAAGTTCATGGCTCGCTATCTGGCTTGGTCGCCTTGAGGACAAGGTGAATAGCGAAAGCGTGGTGGAGTGTTGTGCACGTTCATCCGACTCTTCATTAACCTTTATTTTAGTACATTAGGCTATTTTCATTTGTATTTGATTAGTATTTGCATATATATTGGATTATTAAACTGTGTTAGGAACGCTAATGGACAACGGGATAGCCGGGCCCACTAGCGGCACATTTCCCAAGGTAGGAGGGTGCAGCTCCCCATAAGAGGGTCGTCCCCTCGGTTGGGTTTATGCAATTGATATCCAATTTCCTCTATCTTTTCTTCCTTCTTCTTTCCCTTCCCTGCGTGAAACTCCAAGGTACTGATTGTGCCACTTCGGGCACATCATTAGGTTTTCCATGTTAAATCTCTGTGTGTTATTGTGTGGTGTGCATGCTTGGATTGATTGGATCCTTAATAGATATTGTGCATAGACATTAGGTATTGATTTTTTTCGCTATAAAAGAAAATTCTGCACATAGAAGCTAGAACTCATAGTCTATATCTTTCTAAGATATTCGGACTAGGGGCAATCTAGTGATCCACTATTGCCATTTAGTTAGATATTAAACTCTCAAGTGGTAGCTGAGAATTTTTGGTTAAAAATTGCTTTTTATTCATACTATCAATATGTTTTTGCATGCAATTGTGCATCAAATTTGCTTAATTCTCCTAGATTTTGATTTCTAGAGTTATATATCATGCATTTTAATCTATTAATTGTACCTAGTTTACTTGTTTTCTCTCAAAATTATTTGCTAAACTTGCTTATTTGTGTGCCCTAATTAGTGCTTTTACCTGCTCATATAATTCACCTTGTTTTGAGTGTTTAAAAATTGTTGCTTGGGTGGTTTAGCTTTGTTTGATCTTAATGGCTATGTCATATAATTCAATGAGTGAACATGGAGACTTGGGTAATCCCATGAATCATCCACCATTGTTGGATGATAGAAAATTCTCTTATTGGAAGAATAGGAGAGAGCTTTTATTTAAGCGCTTGACAACAATGCTTCAAAAGCGGTGATTAAAGGTTGGAATCCTCCCATGACCAAGTACAAATATGGAAATTCAATCTTAATAGATAGATTGAATGAGATGAAAATGAAACAAAACTTGCAAATAAAAATAGTAAGTCCCTTAGTAAATTGCACATCCACCAAGGTTACATAAGAAAAGCTTTTGAAATATAATGAGGGAACAGAGGTCATTAAAATGTCTAGGTTACATATGCTTACCCTTGAGTTTGAGAACATGATCGTGAGTGAAGATGAGATGATTTTTATGTACTATGCAAAGATATCATACATAGTCAACACTTGTGACCAATTAGGGGAGCCCATTCCTAACTACCTAGAGCTGAGAAAACATTTAAGGTCATAGTCCTCTAAATTGAAAATTAAGGTGGCAGTGATTACTAAATCCAAGAAGATAGACACCTTAGATATTGAGAATCTTGTTGGGAACCTTAGAATCTTTGATATGCAAGAAGAGTCTTATGAAAATAAAGAAAGACTTATTTGAGAAATTCAAGGGAAAACAAACTTCCCTTAAGACATCTAAGAGAACTTCCAAGAAAAATAAATCTTTGAACACCTTAGGAAAATATGAAGAATATGAGGATGATGAAGAATTAATACTCTTGCTAGCCAAAAACTTCAAGAAATTCATGAAATCTAAGAACTTTAGATTTGGAAATAAGGGTAAACATGGGGATAGGAGAGAGGAGAGGTAAAGTAAGCAAGATAAGAAGAACTTGAAATACTTTTAATGTGGTAAGTTAGGTCATTTTGATGTTGATTATCCTAACATGAACTCTTAATAGTGCTTCTCGTAAAAATATACAAGTCATATGTCAGGATAATTGGCTAAATTCTTTGTCAAAATTATGTCAGAAACCGTGAGTATGTACTTAGTGTTTAAAGCAACTTACTCTAATGAAAGTTCTTTAGAAGACGATGAACTTTGCAACTTTACAACTTTTCATGCAAGTGTGGAGGAAGATAGTTCAGGGAAGATTCTCATGATTCCACTTCTCTTAAAGAGAACTTAGAGTCTAAGTTTGATTCTGATGAATTTAAAGTATTCATCCAACAATTCTTAGCCTTTACTAAGAAAACCATAAGCCTTAAGAGAGAGTTGAAAATAAAGAATATGAATTAGTTTTATCTTCTCATGAAGCAAAGAGGTTAGTAGAGTTGAATGAAAAACTTGAGAGGGAAGTGCATGACCTTAAGAAAGACTTATAAAGTGAGAAAGAGAATTCTAGTGTCTCAATCGAGAACTCATGTCCTCTAAAGAGATATTAGATGGTTTTAAGAGTATAAAGAAGAAGTTGGAACCCATACTTAGCATTGATCAAACCAACAAGATGGGCTTAGGTTTTAAGAATTGCTTAACTATGCCCTTAGCAAAATTTACTATCTTTGTGAAGGCAAAAGAGAGTGATAAAAACCCTAAGATAGTGCCTAACCCACCTAGGTCAAAAAGGAAATGAGGAAGGATATGTGATATGTTCTAGTAATGTGGTGTGTGTGATATTTGTCATAGTGAGACCCATACTATAAGAGAATGTCTTAAGAATTATCATTTCAAACTTAGGTCAAAAAAGACTGAGAAAAAACACATAACTCATATCACCCCTAAGTTGCCCCACCAAGTGTGTGAAAAGAAGATGAAGAGAGTGTGAGTCAAGAATATTGACCTTCAAACTTTGAAGGATCATTTGGGAAAAACAAGAAAGAGCATAATAGATTGCCTTAGAATAGGTTGGCTAGGCAAAGTAAGGATCTTGTTATCTCTAAGTAAAGATATTTTGATTTGTGTCCATGGTTTAATTCTTTCTATCAATTAGACATTTATGTATTTTTTATTTTATAGCATTTTACTTTATTTTTACATTTTTTTAAATTCATAGGTTTTAACTTGAAAAAAAGAATACGATTAAAAATACAAAAAAAATAGTGTACTTTTGCTTGAGTTTGCAATTAGCTTTTTTCATTTTTGATTAGTTCAGCTCTTAAGATATATTGAGATTACTTTTCTTTTAAGCTAAAAATCAATAGGATTAGTGGTAAAACATACCTTAACAAAGAGAATGATACACCAAGGAGAATGAAGATCAATTTGATTTTCTTTTGCTTGATGTTGCAATTTTTTGATTTTATAAAATTGTACACATCGTGTTGAGACAAATCACTTTTATATATGAACATCACGATAGAATTCTTAAAAATAAGTTGACTTAGGTGTTTGGATTCTAGTGGAGTCTGGGCGATCAAATTAGAGGATCTTTGGCTAAATTTCTATTTAGAATTCAAAAGAAAAGAAAATTCCTTATAATGTACTTTAATGTTTATGAGTCTTATGTACTTGAATATCTTTAGGTAATGGAATGGTCCTCGTAAAGATGATAGGGAAATGCTACCTACTTAGGTCAGCGTAGGCTAGTGTGAAGTTCCAATCGTCTAACATCAAGAAAAATAAATGAAGAGAAAATAAAATAAAAAGAATGGTATAAGTAGAGAGGATTTAGAAAAAGGCCAAGCCCTAAAAAAATGATTTGAGGACAAATATCATAACTCAAAATAAGGCAGGGGCATTAATTGATGAGTTTTTCATTGTTTATCTTTTTAAGAAAATCATGTACATAGATTTTAGTTAAAGAGAGTTAAAAAATGTGAACTTAATCTTTACTAGGGCATAAATAAATCTGTATAAGTTTGGTTAAGAGTAATCTTTTGAGATTCAAATGGTTTTCTTTTAAAATTAATAAAAGAGGATTGATGTGTCGAAAAAAAGAAAATTAAATTGATAGTCACATACCAATGGAGTTGAATAATCTAAGGCAAGGAATTAATGTACATAATCTGTGGATGCACTTAGATGAAAGAAAAGTCAATTAAAAATTTGCAAAAGGGGTTCAACTATGTTTATTTTTATTGTTTGATTTTTAAGTTGAGTCCTGGGTGTCACAAATTTTTTATTTTCACGGGAAGTGTATTAAGATATTTTTAAGAATTCATTCGAATTTATCTAGATTTTTTTCAATTATATCAGTTTTCCTTATTTTTAAAATTAAAAAACCGCATTTAGTGATTGATCGTTGGTCGGGTTTTTTGCACTGAAGCACTATTTTAAAATTGGTCATGCTTCATTTAAAGTCTATTTCACTCTAAACTCTCCAAAAGTGTTCTTGAGAGAGATTAGAGGTGATTTTGCATGCTTGAAGACCATTTTTACGCATCAAAACTGCAATTTTCTTCTCAGTGAAGGTAAGTTTTATATCCAAATTTTTGAATTTTAGTGGTTTTTCAACATATTTGAACAAGATTTGAATTGATAGGATTATTAGAAATAGTTAGATCTACCTTAATCTAAAGTTTCATGCAATTTGGTTTGTTAAATTTTGAGATTTCATGAAATATGAACCACAGTTTCAACTTTTCTCCCAATTTGGGAAATTTTTAAAAATTGGATAGATTTTTATCAAAATTTGTTGTAGGTCTAGTTATAACTTTTGTTTTATTAATTGAGATATATCTTGAGTTAAAATTTAGAGTCAATCTGAGACAAAAAAAATTATGGTTTATTAAAATTTCAAAAATTTTATTTTTATTGAGCATTTTAAGGATTTTTTAAATTCTAAGACATTTATTACTATTCATATCTTTATTCCTCGTTTATGCTTAGCCCTAGGTTGTTTATTTGCAATTTATTTAGATGGGGAGAGATAAAAAGCAAAAGACCGTAAAGTCTAGGTTAGGGGATCCAATTCAAGTGGCAATTCAGATAGGGTAAGATCTATAAGGTACGAGCATAGCTTAGTGCATGTTTCCCTAGATACTATCATTGGATGGATAGAGGCAACCTTATTGGATAGATTATTTCAGCACCATTTCTATATCTGGTCAGTTTGTCTATCCATATCATGTTTGACAGTGGTATGCATCTCTATGCTTGGAGGATGATGATGCATTAGTAGGAGTAGCTGGAGGCATCTAGGTGAGATTTTAGCTTGATATCATTGTTGAGGTCATTCGATGTGAGAGAAGAACACTCATGAATCCACAGTTTGTCATCTATGAGTTTCCATAAGATAGTGAGCTTACTGGGTCTTTGATGGGTTTACAAAGAGGTCGAGATTTGGATATTTCTTTGCTTGCTCACTCCATGACACAAGATGATTGTCTGCTACATGTCATCACCCAGTATGACATTTGGAGTGCACAAAAAGAGAGTAGATTGCACAATGGCACTTATACTTCATCTCCTAAAATAGCCTGAGCTATAGTAGGATTTGCCCACCAATAGTTTTTGGCACATGATGACCTTCCTTTATAGCCATATACATTAGATGTTACCCTACCCGCACATCATGTGTAGGAGTTTCATAGTGGTTCATGTTTAGATTCCTAGAGGAGATCCTACTTTAGTGGATATGGGGTCGATGATGCTACAGTGGTCCAACGGATGCTTTCTCACCACAAAGGAGATGCAGAGGAGCCACAAGGGCCATGACAGGCACCAACACCTATGGATGATCTAGATAGACTAGTCACCATTGCTCAGTTTAGAGTTTTTTAGGATGTTGTGATGCAGAGTCTTACAGGTATCAATCGTTTGCTCAAAGCCCACCTTGCACATGCTGACAGTGAGGTGGAGCATACTGATGATGATGCTAATTGATTTATAATTTTTTTTGTATTACTTTTTCATGTATCCCTTGTATAGACTTGTATTCAGTTCAGTTATGTTTCATTAAGTTTATCAGATGCAGTTTGAAACTGATGTTATGATGAGATATGTGATGGACATGGTGATGTGCTAATATATATATATATATATATATATATATATATTCATGTCTTTTGGTGATGATGATAACTTGAATGTGCTTAATTGAGTATTTTTGTTAATTATTACTTTACTTTTTTTGTTTATTTATGTCAAAAAGGGGGACAAGTGAGTAATGAAATTCAAAGTGCTTATCTTTAATTGATTGAACAATACTATGCAAATCAGTTTGATTTTAAGTGTACAGGATAAGTATAGGGTTATACAAGGCTTTTCAATATCAATTCCAAATGAGTCTATATTATGTCCTTGTGTGTTAAGTTATTTTGTATAGTTTGAATGTCAATGCACTATGTCAAGAGTTGCCATTTTTATTTGATTTTCAAATGCATAGTGTTTTGACAAGAAATAGCCAAAGGGGGAGCTTGTAAAAACATATGTCATATGTCAAGATAATTAGCTAATATCTTTGTCAAAATTACATCAAAAATCTTGTGTATGTTCTAGCCAAGTCAGATTTGGAATTTACATACTTAATAAAAAGGAGCAGACGTGTTCTTATGGCTCAAGACATAAAACTAAAGAATGTTGATGGTTTATTAAGCTTATTCAGATCACCTTCACATACAAAAATTACTTGAAAAAGTTACAAAAGTGATTTTAAGGGTTTCAAGAGGTTTTAGGGTAAAAAGGGCAAAACTATAATTTTACAATCTAAATGATCGATTGTTGGACATAAAGGAGAAGAATGATTAATCGGCACTTGAATCAGCCCTATGTAAAAGGATGCTAAGAGTTATCAATCGATCACTTTGTATATCGATCAATTGCTCAAAGTATCGTGTGTTCAGAAAATAGTAAACAATTGATCGCTATCCAAAACGTTTGATCACTAACCGTGTTAGTTGCCTTACACAAGTCATTCTAAATTCAACTTCTTTCTTTATCGAAGCTAAAAACCTAAATCAGTTTAGAGAGCTATATAAAGGATAAGAAGTGACAAATTTAAAGAGAGGAAAACTTAGAGAAACTTGGAGAGGAAGGGTCTCTACCTTTGCATATTATTTTTCAAGGGAATTCACATGAAGTTTTGAAGGGAAGATCAATAGTGAATTCATGAAGCTATTCCACAACTAAAAAGAAGAGATTTCACACAGAAGTTTCAAAGGAGTCGCAACAAATCATCATTGGGAGATTAAAGATTCCAGAAGGCAAAAGTCAACATAGTAAGAGGAGCTTATTGAAGGCTAGAAGAAGATAAAGACAAAGTAAGGAGGAAGAAAAGTTCTAAGTACTTGATGGAGATAACTTAAATGCCAACAATGTTAAAAATTTGTGGAGATCTAAACAAAAGGAGTTTGTGTTAAATTCAAAACAAAGGTTAATAGTTTGCTTATATCGATGTAATTGTCTTGCTTGCTAGTAGTACATTGATTTGGTTCCTTAGGAAATACCGTGGTTTTTTACTTGAGTTTGGGTTTTCCACATTAAAATTGTTGTGTGTACATGTGTGGATTGAAAGCTTTAAGTTTGATAGATTGATAAATCGTGAGTGCACTTTATGAATAGTTTTACTTGTTTTTGCTTTAGAAAAAAATTATGTGCAAAGAGGCTAGAACTTTTAATTCTTAATTATGTGCACTATACTCTTCTAGATGGATATTAAAATCACAATTCTGACAATAAGGCTGGGAAACCAAAAGGGTTTGATAACAAGAAAAAAGGAAACGGTGGTTCAAGTAACTTACTCTAATGAGAGTTCTTCTGAGGAAGAGGAGATGTGTAACTATATTGCCTTCTTCTAGGTATGAAGGAAGATGGTTCTAGTTTAGAGTATTATGAGTCCACTTCTCTTGAATAGAACTCGGAGTCTAACTTTATTTTTGATGAGTGCAAAGGGTTCCTCAAACAATTTTTAGTCTTCACTATAAAAATTGAAAACCTTGAGCGAGAATTGAAAATGAAAGTTGATGAATTTATCTTGTCTTCTCAAGAGGAAAATAGGTTAGTTAAGTTAAACATCAAGTTAGAAAGGGAAGTGAGTGACCTTAAGAGTGACATAAAGCATGAAATAGAGAAGTTTAGTGCTCTCAATAGAGAACTTATGTCCTCTAAAGAGAAACTAAATGGATTTAAGAGTGGAAATAAGATGTTGGAGAACATGTTGAGCATAGGTCAAACCAACAAGATGAGCTTAGGTTTTAGGAATTACTTGACTACCCTCTTGATAAAACCAACTATCTTTGTAAAGGCTAAAGAAAATGATAAATAACCTAAGATAGTGCCCAACCCATCTAGGTCAAGAGAAAATGAAGTGAAAATAGGTTCTAGTATTGTGGGAGTGTGTGACATATGTCATATGGATTCCCATACTAGAAGAGAGTGCCCAAATAATCATCCTTTCAAATTTAAGTCAAAGAAAAAAGAAAAGAAGCACACTACCCATGTGACCCATAACTAGCCCACAAGTGTAAGGAAGATTGATCTTCAAGCATTGAAGGATTAGTTAGGAAGAGTAAGTAAGAGCTCCTTAGATTTCTTAAGATAGGATGGCTAGGCATAGCTAAGGAGCTTGCCTTAACAAACCAACATGATTTGTGGTCAATACACCTTATAGAAGAGAAGGATACACCAAGGAGAGTGAAGATTAATTTGATTTTTTTTTGCTTAATGTTGCAATTCTCTAATCTTTTAAATATAAACTTATCATGTTTAAACTCAAGTTAATTTTATGAATGAAAATCAAGATGGAATTCTTAGGCACAAGTTGACTTAGGCATTTAGATTCTAGTGGAGCCTTAGTGATCAAATTAGAGTAACTAAAGCTAGACTTCTATTTAGAATTCAATGCAAGAAAGTAAATTTCATGTAATGTGATTCAATGATTGCAAGACTTATGTACTTCAATATCTTTTCGTTAATGGAATTGTCTTCGTAAAGATAATGGGGAAGGGCTACCTACTTAGGTCGGCCTAGGCAAGCGGGAAGCTCCCATCTGCTTGACATTAAGAAAAATGAATGAAAAATAAATAAACAAATGATGCAAGTAAAAAAGATTTATAAAAAGCTAAGCCCCAGAAAAATGATTTAATGAAAAATATCATAACATAGAAAAAGGCATGGGCATATTCTTTTTAAGCTTCAATTTTTTATCTTTTTAGGAAAATAATGTATATAGATTCTACCTAAAATGAGTTAAAAAATGATAACTTTTCTTTACTAGGCTCTGAACAAATTTGTCTCAGTTTGAATAAGAGGATCTTGCGAGATTCAAGATTAAAAAAGACAAGAGTTAAAAAAAATGGTAGTTTCTTCTAAAAATTCTAAAAGAGGATTAAAGTGTTAAAAAAAGAAAATAAATATGATAATCGCATACCAATGAAGTTGACTAATCTAAGGCAAGTTATGAATAGACATAATCTGTGAATGAACTTAGATTAAAGGATAACTAATGAAAAATTCATCAAAAAGGAGCTCAATTATGCTTGCTTTTAATTTCTTGAAATAATTTTAGGAAATTATTGAAATTTTTTGAATTTTCACAATTTTCTTGATTTTCAAAAAATTAAAAATCAGAATTATTTCCTGATCAATCCCATGAATGATCAATCGCTAGTCATATTTCCACATCGTAGCACTATTTTAAAAAATGGCTGAACCTTTTAAACCTCCTCATTTCACTTCAAACTCTCCTGAGTGGTGCGAAATAGGGAGATGAGGCAATTAATTGTCATTTTGCGTGAGTTTGCATCGATTTCCATTGTTAATTTAAAGATTTCATCAGCCACTATGCTAAGTTTTGAACCTCATTTTTCTATTTTTAGTAAATTTCAAGTGGTTTTTAATTATTTTTGAACCGATAGGATTGATAAAAATTACTTGATCTATGTTTCTACAAAAATTCAATCGATTTGATCTGTTGGTTTTGTGACATCATCAATCTTGTGATTTGGTACTCATAATTGGGGATTTTTTTCAAAATTGAGCATTTTTTATCAAAATTTGGCGTAGATCTAGTTATGAATATTGTTTTAATCATTGAGATCTATCATGCATCAAAATTTGGAGTCAATCAAACATAAAATATTTTTAGGGCTTTATTTAATTTCAAAATTCTGATTTTTAACACACATTTCAATGTTTTTTTGAAATTCCAATACTTTACTCATGTCTTACGGTTAGTTCCTAGTGATGTTTAGCCCTAGGTTTTCCTTCTTTGCAATCCATTTAGATGGAGACAATAAATAAGCATAAGGTAGCTAGCACATCGGGTTCAGGAGACCTTGGAGCATCTAATAGTGGGGGAGAGAGAATTAGACCGATATGTTATAAGGGTAGCTAAGTCAATGATTCAAGACAGTGTACCATAGAGTATTGAGGCTAGACCTTATTGGATAGAGTACTTTAGGTCTATTTCTTCTACCAATCAGCGCATATACCCCCACCTAGTCAAACAGTGGTACTAGTCACTTCGCTTAGATGATAATGTTGCCTTGACAGGATTTGTCGGAGGCACTCAGGTTTGTGGCATGCCACAAATCATCGCAAATGCTATTCAGTGCAAGAGGAAACAACTTAGATATTTGTACTTTGATGGATTTATCTTTTTTGTCCAATAGTGAGTTGATTGATAGACTGACTACCGAGAGGTAGAGACTTAGATGTTTTCCTCCTTGCTCAACGATGATTGTTGACTATTGACTTCTTCATGTGATAGATCAGTATGATGTGTGAAATGTTGGGAAAGAGAGAGTGGATAGGATGATGCTAGGATTTTGTTTCTATTGTTAGATCAAGAACTGGAGTTAGATTTGCCATTAATCATATTTGGTTAGATTATGACCTTTCTACAAGGTCATACACATGAGTTGCTACCATATCCTTACATTTTATGGAGGATATTCACCTCAGTTCATTGTAGTATCCCACGAGCATAGCCGACTATGGTTGGGATGGGACCGATTGATGCTACAATTGTCAGATGCATGATGTCTACAAGTTGGTGCTGATCCATAAGAGCAGTAGGTGCTAGCAGATGATCCAGCACAACAAATTCATTAAGATCATCCGGACAAACATGTGACGTATGCATAGCTCATTTCTTTGAGAAATAAGATGTGTTAGGGTTTTACTGACATCAAGAAGATGCTTAGAGCCAAATTTCTATGTTAAGTCTTAGTGTTATTAAGTTATATGTACAAATTGAAAGTCAATGCACTATGCCATGAGTAGTAATTTTATTTTTTGATTTTCAATCTTGTAGTGTTTTGTCACAAAATAGCCAAAGGGGGAGATTGAAAGAACATATGTGTCATATATAATGTAATTGTCTAATTTTATTTATCAAAACTATGTTGACACTTTGCATCTGTAATTAGTCTTAAGAATCTGACTAGATTTAGTTGTGGTCAAGTGGAATTTGGAATTGAGTTACTTGAAAAATAAGAGCAAATGTGTTCTTATGGATCAAGGCAGAAGAATAAAGAGTGTTGATAGAATAAGAGGTTTATTAGCCAAACACTCTCATAAAAATGTCACTTGGAAAAGTTTCAAAAGTAATTTTGAAAGTTTTAGACCAAATTACGATAAAAAGATCAAACTATAAACAAAAAGATCGTTGCACATTATGTTCATTCAATTGATCGATCGCCCCCATAATTAGTCTTTTGCAAAATAAAGTCAAGTGTTTATCAATCGATCAGCTGGTCGATAGATTGATCGATCTAAGTATCATGCCCTAAGGAAACAGTGAATGATCGATCGCTGTTTGAAATGATAGATCACTAGTAATTTTAATTACCTAATTTAAGCCTTTCCCAGAGAGATTGTAATCCTAGTTGGAGTCATCTATCTTAACCAAATTAGATACCTATATAAAGGCTAAGGTATGATGAATTTGAAGAGAAAAAAACCTAGAAAATTATAGAGAAGAAAGGAAAGGTCCTTCATCATTTTTTTCTTTTAGAGTTCATAAAAAAGCTTTAAGTACAATATGCAAAGCAAAAAGAGAAGATTCTCATACTACAGATAAAAGAGGCACAATAAATTCTTCAAGGGAGATGAAGAATCTCAAAGGTAAATTAATAATTAAAAGAATGAATCTTTTGATTAAGTTGCTTGAAGAAAAATAGAATACAAAGAGGGAAAACTTCAAGGATTTAAAGGAAGAAGAATTGAATGTTGGTTTGTTGGACTATGTGTGTAGTATAGACAAACTAAGAAAATAAAGTACCTCTAACTCACAATTAAGTTAAAGATTTATTTCCCCACCTTTAAATAAAATAAACCTAAATTTTATTTAATTAAACGTTCTTAATTTCATTATGTTCTAACAAAACATTTGCAATCAAAACACGCAAGAATTTTTATGTGAAAACCCACCGAACACTCTATTCAGATCAACTATACACTACGTAAACTCTAGATTACAGGATTACTAATTACATAGACAAAAGACTCCTTTTTCTTCAAATGGATTTTTCATCTCCTCCTTGAAATGAGCCTTCTATTCACTTGATCTTCTTAGCAACAAGCTTCAACAAACACATAGTATTTTGTGTTCTAATCTCACCCTAATCACTCTTTTTTATTTATGGTAGAGATTCTCACAAATTAAAAGATAATTCTCTTAAAACTCCATTGAAGAGACTCCACACAAGTTCTTAAAGTTTTCTAGGTCTTCTCTCTTCCTCTATCATGTTCCAATCCCTTTTTATAAACTCACGAATGCTAAAAAAAAAGGTCACCAATTTGGAATCGTAACCAAACTGAAAACTTAAATTTGGCAACTAGCCTCTCAAGCGATCAATCATTTCCCTATATTTTTCTTCACTATTCTTCAAACCGATCGATTTCTTCAACATGTCAATTAATCCCTAACTCTCGGCTTCGCTTTACACATAACAATTTCATGTACCGATAATAGCTCTACAGAACCAAATGATCGCTCTATAGAACCAAAGATCATTTAGTCAATTGTTCATTTTTTACTATTTAATTATCCAAACTTCGACATTCTTTCACCTAAGGTCTCTTTTAGCTGAATGTGTGTGAATGCTTTTACCTGACAAAAACATGGATTTGAGTCTTCTTTTCGTTCCACCTTCATAAATTCATCATTAGACTATAAATAAACTCAAAATACACATTTCATGGCATTGTTTTGATCACGATAATAAGCCAATACATGTCATAAGGACTCTAATATTCTTACAGTCACACCCTTTGGCTATTTTGTGACAAAACACTACAACCCGTCATCTAAAAGATAAAATTACAACTTTATAGTGCATAATCAGATTTAGACAGATTATCCAACAATGACTATTCATTGTCTCCCCCTTAATTTATAACTCTCTAAACCTATTGTGGTGTGATCTTAAATTTGTTTTCTACTTGTACATGAACTAGAACATACCCACATAATATTGTTCCAAGAAACAAGTAAAGATATTATTTAAATGCTCTAGTTTTTTTTTCAATATAAGCCTTTTTTGGTGTCTAAGGGGATGGTAGCTTTCACACTAACACATGATGTGTAGACAGCTCTTTCCAACATCTTTATGAGAACTATTCACGATAATGTTTACATAGTGTATTAAAAAAAATAAATATATCAAATCACATTCAGTATGCAATGGAATTCAAACCGCTCAAATACCGTATAACATCAGAATCAAGAAGTAAATCAATCATATTATATATTTAACCTAATAAATGATCTTGAATTCCTATAATGAGTACTAAGTCTTTTAGTAAATCAACAAAGCAACAACTCTTATTATGAATCTGAAAATTTTACTCAATTGATATTCAACTCATCCTCTTAACTTAAGATTGTATTCATCATGCATTTCATGTGTGACCCACTATTGTTCAATACCTTAACAATTCAAGTGTGTTCCATAGATATGTTAACTATATGTGTAAAAAAAAACACAAACTCAAAAATTTTCTTTTGTTTTTCAAAACCATTTCTGAAAACAAAATAAACTAAACTTAAAACAAGCTAAGTCAAATCAAAACTATCAAAAAACTAAAACTTGAAAATAGTTTTTTGTTATGCTTTATGTCCCCAAAAAAATTCATTCAAAACAAGGACAAAAAGTTCTTATGAAAATTACTCTGGCCCAGCAAGTCCTATGGCTTTTTGAAGGTTAACGAACCCATTTAAATCAAAATATTTTGTAAAAATATCATCCAATTAAAACTTTGTTGAAATATGTTCTAAGTTAATAATTTCATCATCAACTAAATCTTTTATAAAATAATATTTAATATCATTATTTTTATACAAGAGTGTTGAACAAGATTTGAGAAATTTTTATGGAACTTAGATTATCACAATATAAAGTCATCTTGCCCTAGCATATTCCATAATTAAATAATATCCTTATCATCCACATTAATTGAGTACAGCCACTAGCAGTAGCTATATATATTTAGCTTCAGCAATTGATAAATAAATATAGTTTTCTTTTTACTATACCAAGAAACTAAACAATTTCTTACATAAAAATATCATCTTGAAGTAATTTTCTATCATTTGCATTCCCTGCCCAATCATCATCTGAGTATCCTACTAGCTCAGAAGTAGTGTTAAATGGAAACTATATTCTATATCATGTAGATCCACTCACATATTTTACTATTCTCTTAACATCAATTATGTGAAATTCTTTAGGATCAGCTTGATATCTAGCACATGCTTCTACACTCAAATAATATCTGGGTGACTAGTAGTTAAGTACATAAGACTGCCAATCATGATTCTATATAAGGTTTGTTCAGCAAATTTACCTGGAGCATCTTTACTTAACTAGATGGAAGGATACATACGTGTCTTGGCATGTTTTGCATCTTAAAGTTTAAATTTCTTCACAAGATCTTTAGCAAACTTGGATTGTGAATTGAAAATTCTAGAATCAATTTGTCGTACCTACAAACCAAGAAAATAAGTTAGCAAACCTTTCATACTCATTTCAAATTCCTTTCCCATCTCTTTTTCAAAAGTTTTGGCAAGCTTATCATTTGTAGACCTAAATATGATGTCATCCACATAAATCTGTGTCATCACAACATGCATTCTAGACTTCTTCACAAATAATGTCTTTTCTACAACCATGCTCTATCAGATATTTTGTCAATCTATCATACCATATTCTTTGAGGATCAATAAACCGCTTAGGTTGTTCCACATAGACTTCATCTTTCGTGTATCCATTCAGAAAAATACTTTAAACATCTTTAAATAACGTGTCATAGAAAGAAGCAATCTAATAGATTCAAGTCTAGCAACAAGAGTAAAAGTTTCATCAAAATCAATACCTTATACCTATATATAACCTTGAGCAACCAACCTTGTTTTATATCTTACCAGTTCATCTATCTTGTTTATATAAATCTACTTTGTACCTATGACATTACATTGCTTAGGTCTAGGGGCAAGAAGCCATACATCATTCCAAGTCCTTTGGCATTGCATTTAACCAATTCTCATCCTTAAAAGCTTCATCAATCTTATTTGGTTCAATAAGAGATGAATAATAAAAAAATATTATTTGTTCTTCTAATTGATATCTTGTTCTCACTCCTTCATTGATGTCACCAATCACATTTATTTCAGGATGGTCTTTTTCCAACAAATTAGGTACTTGAGTAGTTTGAACTTGTGTTTCTTCCTCTTCTTCTTAAACTTCAATTTCGTATATACGATCATCTTAAACTTGCACCTCTTCTTGTTCTTTATCATTTGTTTCATTAAACACATTACTTGAATCATCAAAATCAAAGCAATTATTAATTTTTTAGTTTCCTTTCACATGTTGATTGTTTTCTGTTTCAAAAATTCACACATCATTCACAACCACATTAAAAGATTCTATAACAGTTTTAGTTCTTTTGTTGTAAACCCTTATGCCCTACTTGTCAGAGAATATCTAAGGAAAATTTCATTAGTACTCTTACTATCAAATTTTCCTAAAGTTTTACTATCTCTTAAGATATGACAAGGACTTCAAAAGACTAAAGTATTTGAGAGTGGGTTTTTTACCTCTCTGCAACTCATAAGGGGTTTAGACTGTGTCAGGTCTTAAGTAGATTTTATTGATGGTGTAAGTAGGAGAGCCAGCTTTTGCCCAAAAATGTTTAGCCAAACTCTTTTCATTTAGCATGACCCTAGTCATTTCCTTAATAGTCCTATTCTTTCTTACAACTATCCCATTTTGTTCAGCAGTTTTAAGGTCTAAGAACTCATAATGAATTTCATGTTTATCACAAAATTCTTTAAACCTAAAGTATGTGAATTTACCACCTCTGCCACTTCTAATGTTTTGGATTTTCTAACTACTTGTGTTTTGTATGGTAAGGGCAATTATTTTAAATGCTTCAAAACCATCTAACTTTTCTCTAAGAAAATCTACCTAAGTGAATCTTAATAGGTCACCACAATCACCAAGATATATTTTTTGCCACCCAGGCTAGCTATTTGCATTGGTCCTATAAGGCTCATATATATTAACTCTAATGGTCTTTCAATTCTAACATGTTTTAGTTTTTTTAACTATGGAATTTTGATTATTTACTATTTTGACAAGCACCACATACAAAATTTTTAGGGGTTTTCAAAACAGGAGCACGTCAATGATCCCTTCCCTTGTTATTTTTGTTAAATCTTTGAAATTCACATGCTATCAAGTAAGGACAAGTTTACAAAATAAACAAGATCAAGCAAATAATAATTATCATGTGCTCTTAAGTCTTTCACACAAGTCATACCAGATTTGTTAATGATGTAATAAGTCTTCTTTGTAAAATTGACAACAAACCCAGGGTCACAAATTCTTCTAAAGCTCTAAAGACTAGCTTTTAAACCACTCACAAATAAAGCATTATCAAAATCAGGCAATCCAAAAACTTTCAAAGCGCCTAACCCATATATTTTTATGGTACTTCTATATCTCAAAGTAACTTTGTCATCATACTTCTCTACCCAATTAGTAAACCTAGATTTGTCATTGGTCATATGTTTTGAATATCTACTATCTAAATACCACATGTTAAAATGTTGAATTTTCATGGAAATGTGCACTACAAGACATTTCGCATCATCTTTCTTCACCCAAATTGTCTTAGTTTTCACAAATTCTTTAATTTCTTTCAAATTTTAATCATGTTTAGCATTCTCAAAAATCTTTGCATTTACCTTTTGTCCTTTCTTTGTGATATCCATTATAAGCAAACTTATGAGGAATACTTAGTGAGTTATTTATATAATCTTTATGCCCAAGATTTTAAATTTTTGCACTAAGTTCCATTAAGCTTCTCCCTATCCATGCAATTTGTCTAAGTAAGTCAATTTCGACATTGTCTCTCACAACTTGTGGTTTCCTCACTGATTTGTTCTTATTTGACTCAATTGTAGTTACTAGATCCTTCTTAATCAATTGTATTCAAACCAAAAGTTTAGAATTTGAAGTACTAACACCATGATCATTCAAGTCTTTAGCCTTAAAAAATTAGTGATTCCTAGGGAATTTGTATTCTTTTGTCCCACATACCCTAAACCACTTTTGTCACTTCCAAATTTACCACATCATAGAATTTTATCAAGTTTTTCTTTGCCTTTGACAAATTCTTTCAGTTTTGCATTTGAGGTTTTCAATTCCTCTTCCAACAATTCAATTTTCTTATGCAACTTAATATTTTTTATTTTATATAAAGACTTGTTATGTACAAGTTGAGAATTCACATGTTCCATAGTACAAAAATTTTATTCTAAGCATCTTCAATTCATCAAAATATAATTATTCCTCACAACAACTAAATTTGAGACAAATAAAGACGAATAATTCTAAGCATTCTTTTCAATTCCATGGCAACCAAAATTAAAATTAACCTTCAATTACAAAATTCGCAAAATTAATCAAAATATCCTTCGCTACCACTTGCTAGTTTGTTGGACTATGTGTTTCGCATAAACAAACCGAGAAAATAAAGCTCTTCTAACTCACAATTAAGTTACAAGATTTATTTTTCCCCTTTAAACAAAATAAACCTAAATTTTATTTAATTAACTGTTCCCAAATCCAAAGTATTCTAACAAAAAAATTTTAATCAAATCAAAAATCAAAACACATAATATTTTTACATGGATACCCAACTAGGGAAAAACCACGAGACACTCTGTCCATATCAACTATGCACTATGTAAAGTTTAGATTGCAGAATTACTGATTACATAGAGAAAAGACTCTTTTTTTTTCTTCGAACTATCTGGATCTTTACAGCACACTTGAATTTTGAATCAACTACTCATTGGTTGTTAAGATCTCTAATTTTAACTCGGTTTAATTTCCTTTTGAATTATGTGAATTTGTGGTTTTGCTTAATTGCCGGTTTGAGTTGATTTTGTGGTTATGGAATAATAATTATGAGTTAAATATGGTTTAATTTCACTTTTATAAGTATTAGTGTCAAATTTGATTTTATCCAATTTTTATGGATTTTATGGGATTTTATCATAATTTTTCCTTAATTAAGGGTGCGGACCTCGCCATGGGCCCACGTCCATGTTGGACGGCTTACAGCCCACTTGACCTCCTAATCCTCTATTATTTTATTTTATTAGGTTTGGGAGTGATTAAATTTATTTTTAGACTAAAAATAACCCTAATTAGACACTTAGGGTGTTTTGACCTATTTTACAGCTCAATAATTTGTTTATTCAACCTAAAACCCTTACTATTTAAAGATACCTGAGCCCATTTACCCAAATGTGGAAGATTTTTGTGGAAGATTTTTGTTAGGAGAAAGGAGGTGCTTTACCCCCCATTTCCTAAAGAACAAAAATGGATTAAGGTGTGTTTTTTTACCCTAATCACCCATAATCTTTCAATTTTCATCTTAATCATTTGTCTTCATTTCCCCCATTTTGATTCTTGATTTCTTCAATTAAATATCTTATTTTTAATTTGATTTCAAACCCTAAATGGGTAATTTTTATTTTTAACCAAAGTTTATCATAGATCTACCTAATCTCGAGTTGATTTGAGCCTATTTGTTAATTTTACTTAAATTTTAACAAAAAACCTAATTTTTGGGTAGGATTTCTTGAGGATTAAAGTTTTTTCGTGAATCAAAAGGCTTCATAAAGGTAAGAGAGATTTTCCTTATGTAGTTTAATTCATTGGAATGCATAATTGTGGATTTATGTGGGTTCTTGTTTCATGTTGAGGTTTGATGGTGATTTATTAAAAATATGTTATTTATGGCTATTTTCTTGTGATTAAGCATGAGAATGATCAGATCTATCATGTTCTTGGGTTAGATTTTCATTATATGAAGTTCTATGGTGATTTTAGAATTTATCTTGAAATTTGGAATGTTTTCGGTTTAAATTTTGGTAGGTTGAAGACAAACCAAGAAAAATTGAACTCTTTAGGGCGTTCGAATGGACCAATAGGACGTTCAAATGGCGAAACAACAAATTTTCACTTTTGACCATTTTTTTATATTTTTGGTCATTTCTTGTTCTCTTCTAATAAATCTAATTCTTTATGATTATAATGACTTATGATTACTTATAAATGCTACTATGATTGTATGAGAACTATCTTTGAATTATGATATAGGTCAAGCATGAATAGGATTATATTTGTTTAGCTTTAGTACAATACTCTACTTATTTTAAATCCATGTTTGATGACTTCTTCATAATTACTTGATGATTCCAATAGGTCTTAACCATGATAATTTATATATGCTTACACATGTTACATTAATTTTAAATGAATTATATTTCACATGTTTTAGCTTAAGTATGGATATATTTATACTTATCTACATCTACTATGATGTTGTACATGTCTTGAAACCGTATTTCAACATTTTCTTCACATTTATTCCATGATTCCAGCAGCATAAGACTATGATAAAATTATAGATGCATGCATACATAACATTGATTATAGTTGGTTCATGCTTCACATGTTTTAGCTTAGGTTAGAATACTACCACTTATGTACACTCTTGCATAGGCATTTATGATTTTATTTGACACAAATGGACCATGTTTTATACACATATGGACTGATTTGAGCATGTTTACTTATACTTGTACTCATTTAACATTTGCTCATATATGTACCATGTTGTATGTATCATCAAAATAATTTATAAATGAAATTAATCGTGATTAATCATGGTTGATTGATTGGATGTTAGATTAAATCGTCCGAAGGCTTATCGAATCCGTTTTGCATCCAAAAGGACATGGTTTCGTTTTGTGTCCCTTCGAGAACGTGGTGCCTCCCTGGGTTGAGATGAGTTGATTATTATATAAGTTATTTTAATAAGTTATTTAGACCTTGAGAATCTAAGATGGTATATCCATATTCACTGACTTACCACACTATTTTAGTTTTTCTTTCTAGGAATTCGGACAATCCCCGCAAGGTTTGTCTTGGGCAAGTAGCTTGTTCTAGTTTTCCTTCTTGGAATTCATATATTCCTTTCTAAGGATTGTCCTAAGTGAGCAGGGGGTACCTTCCCAGTTAGGGAGCCTACCTAAACTGCTCTAGTTTTCCTTTAGAGGAATTCGGACCTTCCCCGTAGGGGATTGCCCTAGGTGAGCGGGTTCAATTATTTTTCTAAATTGTGAGACATTCACCATTGATTGTTGCATGTATATAAGATACAATACTCATTGACACAGGTTGTGTAGGAATAATAAAGCTTATGTTACACATATGATTATGGTATGAATTTACATGTATAAGTATGATGTTGTGTGGTTATACACTTGATTTTGGCAAGGTAAATGTTTATATTATGATATGATTATGCATGATATAAATGTTGAGCCTTAATTCATGTAGGATGTGATTGTTATAATGAGATTCATATGTTTACAGATGATGTGTAAATGTTTTATGAGCTATGGATGAACCCATGATGCACAGGTGGCATGATATGTCTGTATGGAATGTGGGTTATAGCATGATATGTAAGTCATGATTATGTATATATGGAATATGTTTTACATGATGCCTAGGTAGCATGGGTATATTTTTATGGAATGTAAATTAGAATATGATGCACAGGTGGCATGGATATGTGTATGTGTGATTTGTTCCACGATGAATGAGTATGGTGCATGGATATGTGATGAATGTTATGTTGGCAATGCCTTTGATATCATTATGAGTTTAGAGTTTACTTTCTAAATTAAAACCCTTGTTGAGCATTAGCTCACCCCTCTTTTATTTTGTGGTTTTGTGTTGGGGCTGTATGTTGTGACATGCAGGTGTTTCAGATGGTTTCTACATTGAGCATGAGGACGACACCAATCATTGAGAGGGTTTAGATGCTTGGTTTTATATTAGATTCATTTCATGTTATGTTAAGCTTATACATTTGACTCTACTTGTTAGCCATTATTGGCTTAGACTTATTTAGCCACTTTGGGCTCGTTTTATTTTATGACTAGTTGATGTATGAGTTGACTAATACATTAATTAGTAGTTCTTCCTTTGCTCTATTTACTTTTGTACAAAGTGTTCGTGTGACACTCTGTTGTGTGTTCACCCAAGGTTGGGTTAAGTCTTCCGTATTTCAACTCGACTTGGTCGCATCGCGTGCCGCGCACTCCTTGGACCGGGTTCGGTTTAGGGGTGTCGTGTGCCAGAGCGTGACAAGTTGTTTATTGGCCATAGCTTGATCTTGTTCTCCTTTGTGCTCTCTTGATCAACATAGACCTTTCATCTCCCCCTTGGAATGAATCTTCTATTTACTTGATCTTCTCAACAACAAGCTTCAACAAACACATAATATTTTGTGCTCTAATATCACTTCTAATCACTCTTTGTAATTTATGATAGAGATTCTCACAAATTAGAAGACAACTCTTTCAAAACTCCATTGAAGAGACTCCACACAAGCTCATAAAGTTTTTAGGTCTTCTCTCTTTCTCCATCACATTCCTATCCTTTTTTATTGACTCACAAACCCTAAAAAAAAAGTAACCAATTTGGAATCATAACTAAATTAAAAAAAACTTAAATTTGGCAACTAGCGATCAATCATTTCCACAAGGCAATCAATCACTCCCTATATTTTCCTTCATTACTCTTCAAAGCGATCAATCACTTTAACACGCCAATTGATTGCTAACTCTTGGCTTCATTTTAAACATAGCAATTTCAGGTAGAGATTGATCACCTTACAAAACCATTCGATCGCTTTATCAATTTTTTATTTTTCACTAATTAAATCTTCAAACTTAAACATTCTTTCACCTAAGTTCTCTTTTACTCTAATATGTATAAATGTGATGTGTGCATGCATTTACCTAACAAAAATATTGATTTGAGTCTTCTTTTCATTCCATCTACACACTGTAAAATGACTCAAAATGCGCATTTCATGACATTGTTTTGTGCATGATAATAAGCCAATACATGTCAGAAAGACCCTTATGTTCTTACAAGAGGATTGAACAAAGTTGTTTGTGTCAAGTCTAGAGGTTGGTTGGTTGTTCTTATGTCTTGTAAGTTCTTAGTTACTAGTGCATTGGTTTGGCTTTGTGAGGCTTTCGTGGTTTTTCACCCAAGTTGGGTTTTCCATGTTAAAGCTCTATGTGTTAGTGCGGTGTGTTGTTTTGGATTGATTAGATACTTGATAGATATTGTGCATAGACATTAGGTTTTGATTGTTTATGCTATAAAAAAAAATTTGTACATAGAGGCTAGAACTCGTAGTCTTTATCTTTCTAAAATAATCAGACTAGCGGCAATCTAGTTATCCACTATTGCCGTCTAGTTAGATATTGAAGTTTAATTTTTAAAAGGATGAACAAAAACATATAAAACATCAATCCTCATCAGCAACATCACCATAACCCCCCTCCTCATCATCACCATCCTCTTCATTAGATGGTGCAGACCTAATGGAATAAAGATGAACCGTGTCTCTAATCTCATGTAGAGTGTTCATAACCTGACAATGCATAACCATGGACTTATCATGGGTCAAATAGTGAGGTCTAGTAGCATCATCTACATTAGTATCTGAATGTTGCATTGTGCAGATATCTCCTCAACTTTTGTGTATGGCATATGCGCATCCTCGCATGCATCAATAGACTCTCGAAACTAATCTTAGCTATGAGAATGCACCCATGAACAACTACCTCATCTATGGGTCCCATTGTCTATCAAAGAAACCTCTCTTCGATGAACCCTGTTGTGATGTGATTGGAAGATCCTAGATAGGATGTGTGGAAACGCTATCATCTCATGGGTATGACCATGGAGAGAAGTCATGAAGCGGCAAAAAATAAGAGATGGTAGGTTCAAATCAATCTCCACTGCAAACACAAGATACAAATATGCGTCATGGTCTAATTAACTCTCTCCTTAAGTGCACTCCATATATCATACTAAGCAACAACATGAAAAAGGTGAAATGTCGAAAGCATGGAATGTGTCTGGATCAATGTATGATTTTGTCATCTAGCATCTCAAATCCAATATACAAGGGGTACAAGATATGTCTCCTCTCCACTCCAATGACTTCAGGTATGATATCAGAAGTAACTGTAATAGCGGTCCCATTAACGATGCCAATCAAGGTCAAGTCATCCTGACTCCTCATAGATGTTTGCCATTGCCTAATCAATCTAGGGTAGACTAGGGGTTGGGAGGGCAAGATGTTCACTAGTTAAGCTCTCCATATTGGACAATGAAACCTAATAGAAGGTAGGTAGAACATCTATGCTATAGACCATTCAAATCTAATAGGCTTGTCCTTTTTCTGTGCAAAGGATGATGAAGCTATTTGAAGAACTATTCAGAGGTAGGGCGATGATCTTCTTACTTCTAGCCATCTAAGATTAAACACAAAACCCATGGATAAAGCAAGAACTTGGAATAGAATAAAGTATTAAAGTATCCCAACAATTTTTAAATTTTTTGAAATTAAAAAAATCGCTCAATTTTCTAATTTACCATAATGCCCTTAGTAAAAAATTAACTCAGAATGATTCCAAATTTTTTAATGTTGTAGATAATTATAAAATAAACAAGTTTTACATCTACAACAACTGTTAATTTTGATCAAAATGCATCAATTTTAAAATCCCTAATTTTTGGCAAATATTCAAACCTTAATGTGGAAAAACTTTAGATCGTAAGTTTTAACAAAGAAAATCATTTCAAACTTCATAGGAAGGTAGCTATAGAAAATTAGAAAAATCCTAGTTGTTCAAAAACATTGAAAGCTGTTTGAAATCTCCTAATAATTGAAATTTTCGTTTCAGGTACATAACTTCAAAGCAATGATCTCATGAAATCAGCATGCAAAAACCATGAGAAATCACTCTAATTCATGCAAATTAATTTTTTTCCACACCCTCTCATTAAGTTTGGAAGTGAATGGGGGCAAAATTAGGTTGTGGCCATTTTAAACACAAGTGTTCGAGCATGAATTGTGAGGCTAATTATCAATCACCCAACATATACGATCGATCTCTTTTGAGCAATTTTTGAAAAAAATTCTACAAATTCAAAAAATCACAATAAATTTTAATGCTAAAATAATAATAATCCATTGAAAGAACCTACATAGAACTCAAAATAAAAATTGAACAAACAAAATAAACAATGTTGAGCTCTTAGATTGAATTTTATTAATTGGACAATCAAACTCTATGCATACAAAGATTGATGATCAATTGTACCTCTCCCTAGATTAGTCTCCTTCATTAGATTGTGAATTTCAATTATCTTTTCTTCATTTTAACATCTTAACTCTCTTTTATTGAACTCCGAAAAAACCATCAAATTTAACTCTTGGCTTTTCCAATCATAAAATTCTTAATATCCTTCTCATTCAAAAAAGACAAAATCCTCTAAACTCTAGCAAAAAAAAGTTCTCATTTTTTACTCACTTAGGTAGATTCTTTGTACACCAACTCTTCTAAAAAGAAAACTAAAACATAAAGAACAAATTATTGCTCAGGCCTTTTTTTGAATTTGTTTTTTTCAATTTATTTTTCTTGGGCTTTGTCTTTTTTTTAATCCTCTCTACTTGCATCATTTATCATTTTTTTTATTTTTTATGCCATATTTTTCTTTGATATCAAGTGGATGGGAGTTTCACACTAGCCTATGCTGACCTAAGTAGGTAGATCTTCCCCAACATCTTAATAAAGACAATTCTATTGTTAAAAAAAGATAAATCTTTGACAAGTTCATGACACATTACAAAGAATTTTTCTTTCAACTTTCTAGATAAAAGTATAGCAAGTTCCTCTAATTAGATTACTTAGACTCCACAAAAATCTAAATTCTTAAATCAACAAATGTTTAAGAATTATCTCTTAAATTTGACTTGAGTTAATCATAATGTGTACAAGTTTTGAAAAACATAGAATTACAACATCGAACAAAATAAAATAAAAAATATTCTCACTCTCTTTGGTGCATTCCTCTCTTAGTTAAAATGCATTGACCACATATCATGGTGTTTTCAGATTAATTGTCAATCAACAACCTTTAGTCCTTGATCTAAACATTCAAAATCCACAAAAAAACAACCTATGAGACAAAAGCATCAACTAATTTTAGTTGTGTTTGAATCTTTTTTATTTTTCTTTATTTAAAACCTATAAAGTTTACAATCCAAACTTGTAAAGTTTTCCTTTTCATTGACTTGAGTAACTTTCTATAGTGTAGATTTATGTGTGTACTTTCTAATCTATATGCCTTTGGCTTGAGGTTCCCTATGGTATATATTAACTCATTTCCTCTTCTTAAGCAATTTATTCAAGTATGAATCATCATAATTTTCTTTAGTTTATAATTTTTTCTTGACACATTGACTAAGGCAAATTGTGTCATTCTTAATAGCTTAAATTTGAAGGAGTTGTGATTTTTACTCTTGTGATGTCTCTTTTATGACTAGACTTAGAACCTTAATTCCTACGAGGATTTCTAGGTTTTAACACATGGTTAATTGTGGAACATCCTTCATAGTGTTCATGGGTTCTTTAACTTTGACAGACTTAGTGACACCTTTAGAACTAAAAGAATTTGACTCTCCAAATCTTACTCCTAGTTTATCAATGCAATCTTATCTCATATACAAAATATTGTCCAACTTCTCTTTCTATGAGGTGAAGGATTTTAACTTTTCTTAAAAACTTTTAATTCATTCCCTAGATCTTGCATCTTCTTCAAATAAGACTTGATGTCTTATGAACATCATTCTCTAGAAATCTTATCTTTTCAACAAGACTAATCTTTTTAGATTTGAGTTCATTAACTTCTTCATTAGGAAACTTAAGTTTATCTTCTAAAGATCTAGATTCATTTCTTTCTCAATTTCAATCTTCAAAATCTAAACCTCTTTTTCTAATGATTTCTTATGTTCAATCAATTGGAATTTTACCTAAAGTGAGTCAGTTGTCTCTTAATTAGATTTGACAATTTTCTCAAGCTTCTTAATCTTTTTACCCTATCAAATAGCTTTTCTAATTAGAGTTTCATGTTCTAAATCCTCAACATCACTAGAATAAATCATACGTATGATAAAGAAATCAAACACAAATAGAGTCAATTCTAGCAAACACACAAAATAAACAAATTCTACTATTTTGGCAAAATCAGCAAGAATGTATGCAATTTGATAGCACAAAATATCACAAGATAAAACACACTTTTTCCTCTTAGAAATTTTGCATTCCCTTCTCCAAATTTTCAAAACTAGCCAATTAAATAGTATCTTAAGTTGGCCAAGGTTTTAGTCTCCTAGTTCGAAAAAATTTAATTCTGACTTGACTTATACTAGATTGATTGTTCCACAGGGCAACCAATCGTTCTCTATTCTATTCCAATTTTAATCAATCGATCGATCCTTTATCCAAATAATCTATTGGTAAAGTTACTAGCATTCATCTGTCAAGCACAGATCAATGTTTCCAAGCTTGCAATCAATTATTCAATTTACTGTGATCAGCGAATTACAAAACTATTCAAGATATCATCACAATGGATGATTGATAAGTCAACTATTAAAAATCCCAAAGAACTTCATCATCAATCGATCTATTCTCATGAATGATCGATCGCTTATGAACAATAATTTTGATTTTTGTCCTTATTGTCCAAAACTCTCAAAAATACTTTCTAAATATTTTCTAAGTAAAATTTAAGTGTTTGTGCATGTGAGTGTGTGTAAAATGTTACATTTGAGACTTATCACTCTATTAAGTCTTCCACCTTGAATATCAGAACTTGTTAATATTTTTTATTTAAGTCAATTAATCTTAAATTTGACTTTGATCACATCACTAATCTCTATTGTATTCTTAAAACTTTAACATATACGCTTTTTTTGTCATAGTTTTGATCAACAAAATAAAGCCAACTACAATATATATCTCAATATGTTCTAACAACATGAGCCCGAGCTCATGAACTCACAATCATTCTATATGGAAAATATTAACTTGAACCTAGCCCCAGATGTGCCACTATGAGCCTAGGCATCGCGAACCATTGGATTAAGATCCAACAATGTACATTAATAGAGGAAGCAGGTAGGTAATTAAAACCAGCCTCCCCCAAGAGTAATAATGTACACCGTCGGATCAAAATTTGATACCTTATGATGCACTTGAGACCAAGCTCATACTAACATGACTCATTTTATATTATGTTGGACTATTGGTATTAGATCAACTTGCATGCTTACCTTTTGTATGTTATTTTTCATCTTTACCAAATTAACTTTGGACTAAAGAGTTTTGAGGTATCTCATTGAAAATTTACTGTCTCTTCTGCAGAAAAATAAGTTCGTGTGGTAACCATATGGAATCTGGCATCATTGGATGTTGGGACTAGAATCTCGTCAGCCTTGACTGATATTTATTGAGCTTTTTATACTTAAATATTATGATCCATGGCTTCAGGTTTGATGGAGAATAAACAGTAAAACGCAAGCAGATGTGGCTTGAAACTTAGGACCTAGGGATCAATGGCTCTGAATAATATGTTCACCACCAATATTGTTGCGTATTCTGTGGCGAATTGGGTGTTCTTTTAACGAAGGCCTTCCTCTTGGTGTTGCTTGAAATGCTTTCGACCATTCCCAACATCCTTCTACGAATAATAATGTGGATATAGGCCGAGTCATTCTCAACCATTAACTATATTACAAATAAATGGCTTGAACCAACCCAACTCCAATGATAAATGGTGGGCACAACCCGGACAAAAGTACAAAAAAGTGGACCCAACTACAAGAAATTTTTCAGTACCAATGAGTCATGTTTAGAAGGATGAGCTTAGGCTCACGCACGATTACGTGAGTCTAGGATTTGTAAACCATCACATTTATATCTGATGGTTTATAATATTCGGGGTATTAAAACCCTGAATAACATGAGCAGCTAGATCTAAATCCGATGGATCGCAGAGCAATGCGCACACAATCACGTATAAACCCAAAATCACCTAAACCTTTTTCATATGGGATATGCCCCCACTTTATAAGAGTTGTTGGACATGCTAGAACAAGTGCAGTAGTAGTGCTAATGTACGGTAGTTTGTGCATTGGTGATCTTAATGATGGACGGTTCATATAAAATATGGGCTTCCGGGGGCATTGAATAATTTCGATCTATCCACGCTGCCCGATTTTCCTCCACCCACGATGTTGACCCGGACAAATTTGCCAAAACAAAACAAGACAATAGTTGATTAAGTAGACATCAACCAACCAGACTTTGTTTTTGTCATTGCTATTTGTTACTTGGTCCGAGTCATGCTTTTAGACCGGGCCCGCATCTGCTTTGGTCTAGAATGACAATCCAAGTGAACACATTATGCAGTCTACACGTAGTCCAATTGGTTGGTCTATTCTCCGTGTAATTATTTGGTGCCCTAATTTGGTCAAGCCCAATGAGAACACAAATCTCTAACAACTACCCACTCTAGGTCATTCACTAAATTAATCGATTCTTGAAATTTACAAATTCGCCCTTCAAACCTTCAATTATGGGTTGGGTTGGTTTGGAAATTGAGATCCAACTTGATATAAGAGCAATGGAAGCTGAAAGACCTTTTAACATATAACCAAAAAAATCCCACTTAATTAAGATCTTTGGTACTTAGTGTAGACTCTCATGGTTCAAGTCCCACATCCCCATCTCCAATATTCTCTCACCATGGTGATCCTCCTTTCATCGGCAATGCCGACAAATACATTTTAGCAAAAAATAATGATAAGCAAGTCATTAAATTGGGCATTATAAGATCTACATTGGAGGATCAACAAAGGACCCTTGGTATTTTATAATCTTATCAATTCCTAAAGAACCATGCTACATGTCAATTTAATCGCCCATCCCACCTAATTAGGGACAATTTACATAGACAATTCATTAATGTGAGATGTAATCAAGTGGTAAAAGAACCTTTATCAGCCATCTATCATGAAAGATCTTTGGCGCACACATTAGCGCACATACCGTACATAAATTATAAACTGTTAGATTAAATGTATGCCAATGGGTGCACCCTAAATCCCCCGATCGACGGCTGGTGAAGCTTCACAAGTGTCCAGCTGATTACGTATTCATGAGTGGACGGTCCGGTTTAGGATTTTTCCAGACCCGGATTCAGCCAATTGAGCTTCTGACCAAAGGGTTCAGCCATCGCCCGTGAGGAATCTTGCGAAGGGTATTTATGTAGTTATACTATAACTAACTGAACCGGTTTGTCTGCCTTTTAGCCAGTCAACCATCTCATCCCACCGGCTTTGTTTGCCAAATTCAAAGTCCCTTCCAGCTTCTACCTGCTCAGTTCTATGTTCTAACTTCCCACCCTGAATCTTCTGCCTCTCTTCTCTAGCCACCCAGATCATGAATTCGTGTAATTCTCCATTTCCATTCATGGTCCTGCTCATCGTGCTCTCCGTCGGCCAATTCTCCAGCTGCAGCTCCGGCAGGAAGCTCACTAATGAGGAGACAGAACTGAGGTGGAATACACTGATCTTCCCACCTTCGCCTCCATCGAGATCCTCCCTCATAACGCCCTTGCCGAGTCCGGGCGGCAACGCTATGAGCCGGAGTTACGAAGAGTCAATGCGGGCCGTGCCCACGGGACCAAACCCACTGCACAATTGATAGGAATTTGCCTGGAGCTTAGACAGCCATTTATAAAGATTGAGTACACAGAATTTTGCAGTTTGGCAGTTCAGTGAGTTCCTATATACTACTTCAGGTTGTAGGTATTGTTTACAGAACATTTTCTTGTACATAACGTTTACATGGGTGTGACTTTTTTTTTTTTTTCTTTGTGTCTATTCATATCAAAAGAGAAGAAATAATGTAGATTTCAGACCTGTACTTCATTTAGCGTTGAAGATGCTCACAGCAATAGTTTTTAAGATGAGTTTATTGGGTGATCCACCAATTTCCAGTTCCGTAAAGTTTCAATTGATTTGATTGAGCTGTGGAAGTATGTTAGCATTAATTGGGCATCATCTCTGCAATTAAAAAAGCATATATGGCCAATAGTTGCGGCAAAATCAGGAACGAAGTAAACCTGGAACTGATTTGTTCAGATCTGGAAGGAAACATTAACTATCCTAAAAGCAATTTTTTTCACAATGGAGCAGATGGTGAAACATAATAACACTAGGTCTAGTGGCCACATACTGATGAGGGAAGTGACAGAAAAGGAAAGCATTGAAATGAATTGAAGATTTTAAGAGTCCCAACCAAAGAAAGTTGTCAAAAAAAACTCTTCTCATAATGAAAGATTCCTCACCAAATCTTGATTAATGTATTGCAAGGTGTTATAAAATAACTTTGGCTGCTGCATCGTTATTTAAAAACTAAAAAAACAAAGGAGAGAAGAGACTGACTATTCTTGGAACAAGGAACCCTATGAGAGTATGAATAGCTCACCTTTCTCAATTTGTCCACAATAGATTGCGACAACACCATTTCTCTGACCATTACAACTATATTTTAGATCCCATCTATGTATATGACTAGCATGATGTTGACAATTGACTGATAAGATTGTGTTTAATACTTCAATTAAAAATGCGTTAGGACTTAGTAGAACATATTTAATGATTATTAGTCACTATACATCCCCCATCATATCACATCAGTAGCATTTTTTGGGTAGCAACTTCATGTAATTGATAGAACTTATATCTTAAATTTTTTCATTGCCGACCATTGAAGGGTGATGAAAGGTATATATAAATCAAGTCTCTGGAACAAGAGTCTTAAGAGCATATTTTAAACCAAATAGTAAGACAAAAGGATTATTCTCCATTTGCCAATACTGAACCTAACTCAACAGGTAGGAGAAGAAAATTCAAGTGGCGTAAGCAAGTCAAAGCTTATCTTAATGCTGAAAGATGCCTCACTAACTTCTTGATTTGTTTGCTGTAATAGCATTAGAAAACTCTTTGGCTCTTTCTGTGAAGAAAATTTAGTATTAAAGAACTTGCTCAAAGACACTGTTGTTGGACTTGCGGCCCTCTGCCTTGTCCTATCTTCCATTTTTTTTACTTTTTAATTTGCAATGGTCAAATATATGAGCACCGCATTTCACGAACCAAGCAGGATAAAATAAATCAATTTGACCAACTACAGGCAACAAGCCATTTTGTATTACAGAATGGACTTCAATGATACCTCATTCATGGCATAATAGCAGTAAACATGGCCATAAGTTTATCACAAAAACTATGACTTTCCTTCCCCGTCAACTTTTATACCTCCTCATTAAAAATTTAGTTTTAGTTCTTCTTTTATAGTTTCTTGTTTTTTTTGGGCAAAATCAGCCTCTTTATGTGATTAGTTTTAGTTATTTTTGTTTTGCTGATCCCATTGTTAGCTAAAAAGTATGTAGATTTTGTTCATATCCAACAACAAAAAAATAAGCTTCTTTTCTTTGCCTAATTATTTTTTGCTCCCATGGACCCTAATGTACATTGTTTGATCATTCATTCAAACCGGAAAGAAAACGCAAACATGTCACATACTGCAATTGAGAGGAAGAAGCTACATGGCTCATATGTTTTTGAGGCCATGTTCACTACAGATAAGCTATACCTCAAACAACATTAGGCTCTATAAAATAATTTTGAAACACCATCTCTGACATGCATAGTGAGCACATCTTCACTTTTTATTTAACGCTTGAACTTAATATTGAACAGAAGTAAATTTAAGAGAAGCCAAACGGCCTCAAGCTGATCAAGACAAGGTACATCATATCACTAGATGAGTGACCAATTGGGCCAACAGTGAAAGAAAGTGATTGTTTCTTTTGTGATTGCCTACATCAGGAAGTCTGCCTTGAGACTGATGGAAAGGGCCAAGAACTCTGAAGAGACAACACAACGAATAAAACCACCCACATCTAATCATGAACAATATGTTGTGTTCCTGCTACTAATACAAGAACTGGACTAAGTTCAGCCGCTGGAACCGGTTCGATTGGAGACGCGTTCTTAATTCCTTGAATCGAACCCGTTCGGGTTGACAAGGTAAAGAAACGCCCTCCACGTGGGCCCAATACTTTTATCGGGCAGCTGGGCTGAGTATGGGTGGGCGTGCTTGTTTTCCTGCTTGATGAGATCCACAAAATTGCCCTTGTGTTTGGGCTGGAATTCTTTTCGTTCCTATCACTACTAGGAAAGGTTTTACCAAAGCTCAAGTCATTTTATTAAAAATTTTAATTTTTTCATAAAAATTCTCATTTCTTAGCTTTGTACCTTTTTAACCTTTTCACCCTCGCTCTCATGTCTCCCTCTATCTGATCTCCTACCCTCACAACATCTTCCATTACCCTCACAACATCTTTTATGTAGCTCCAATGATTACTTCTTTAACTTATTTTTCTGCCCACTTTAGAGAAGAAGAAACCTCCACCTCCCCAATGGTGCCCCTTGTGCACTTTACCCTTCTTCCCATCCTCTTCTATGGAATCATAGAACCTTGGTGATCGAAAGTACACTTAGAATAGGATGAGTAAGGGGGTGACGATTGTGCTTAACCCTTTTATAGATTTTCTAAGAAAATGAACCCTTATCCAAATTTAGTGATATTTTCTTTAGTCATTCAAAAGAAATTAAAGGATAATTAAGGGATAAAATCCCTAAAATTCTTAAGTAATTAAAGAAAATTGGCTCAGCAAGGTGCTAATTTGTTAGTTTTGGAAAATACTTGAGAGTCAAAATCTTATTGGTTAAGAGGTTGAAAGAAATTAGGGATTAGGAAGTTCTCGATTTCTTGGCTCTAATTAGACAAGGAATTTGACCCCTAAAATGACTGTACCACAAAGTTGGTGTGAGAGATGATTATGTAGGCTGTTGAACCAAATTTGAAATCATGCAAGAATGTAAAATCAGAAGTTTGTGATGGGAGATATGGTCGATTTACTGAGACCCTATCAAACATATTTTGTTTGACCAAATCTTAATTTTGGGTTATTAAAAAGAGTTTGGAAGCTTCTTATCTAACAAATCCATACTTTAGGTTTAGAAAATCCTAATCATTAATCTCTGAACTCATCTTGGCTCAATTAGGTCAAATTTGGGTAGTGGCCCCCATGTACCTATGTGGGTCCCACCTCAAAACTATGATTTCAATCATTTAATCTTTGTGAATATAAAATAAAATCTTTTATTCTAAACATGACATAATTTTTAGAAAATAATTGCATCATGCATTGAAACACATCAACATGCATACAATCTGATCGAGTATATCCATTTTGCCATTTAAACTATTACATAGTTATAAGGTTAACAATTTGACCTTTTCCTCCCGACAATAGACACAAGGTCTCCAAAGTTCCATTCCTTTCTCTGCTTCCTCTGATCTTTTACATGCCCTAAGTCTCTCCATTTCAATTGAAGTTAGATTTTGAAGAGATTAGGATCATCAAGTGTTAGTGTATTTATAAGGGAGCAAGGTAACTGAATCTAGTGCATAGTCATGCAAATAACCTATGTGTAATTGCTTTCTCAAAGGAGTTTCAAACCCATTGACACAAATTACTACGATTCACCATCATGTTTTACTGTTGATTTTAGAAGAACTATTGATGTAATTGCCAATGTGTTGTTTCCTGCCATAATGTATAGGTTTTTCTATTACACACACCGACATGTCGATGCCTGCCAACATAAACATACTGACTTTGCAACTTGACCACCAATGCACCAATGTTGATGGATGATATAGAATATTAATAATTTAAAAATAAATAAATCCACCTTTCTAAATAGATAAAATACCTAAAAAAATAGTGTGTCGCACAACCTATGATACTCGGTTCATGTTTTCAAAGTAAAGTTTCTCCCACCTAATGAGGTATATAATGGGATAATTTACTTACATAGTGAAAATAAAAATGATTGAAACACATGATGAAAATGTGTATGTAAATAAGGGGTAAGGACACCCTAGGTTTGGACATATGAAAAGGGTAGTGCCATTAAACCATTGTGTATGGCACATATGGATGTGAGAGCCTAGTCTGGGCTCCAAAAGTAAGTCATCTTAGCCACGTAGAAGACATTTATGGTATCAAAAAGATCATGGGTTTTTGGTTCCCAAAGAGTTGGGAGTTGGTTCAAACTATTTATAGCTTTAAAAGAGGCATGACTCCAACGCACCACAATAAAGAAGTTCTCAATAATCAAGGAATGTCGAGAATCTCCACCACTTGAGTCCATGAGACCTTATGGACCTCATCTTCTTAGCATGGATGGAGCGGGCTATAGTGTGAAAGTTTAATATCTACTAGATGATAATAATGGATTACAAGATTGCTTCTAACTCTAGTATTTTTGCAAGTAAGCAATTAAGAGTTCAAATATTTGTATAATAATATGTTTTGAAGTGGAATAAACAAACCTTATTATCTAATCGTCATTCATGACTAATCAATTATAAAGTCAAGCACACAATTACACAAGGACTTTTATATAAAAAACCCCAACTAGGGTAAAAAACCACAGCATTCCCAATCGAAGGCTAAAGTAATGCACTAGAATGATATAGATCTTACAAGACACAAAACAGCCAACTAACCTCAAGACTTGACATAAATTCTTTTGATCAATCTTCTTTGTTGATGATGTTGGCCTTCAATTTTTACTCCTTGAAGCTTTCCTTCTTCATGTTTTGTTCTCTATTTTGTTCTTCTAACAACTCAAACAAAGATACCTTCCTTATTTTTTGATTAACCTCTTTAGATTCTTCAACTCATTTGAAGAACTTTTGCTAACTTACCTCTGAAAATTCTGTGTGAAATCTTCTCACATTAGTTATGCAATCATGAATTCACCATGAATAATTTTTTCATGCTCCTTTGTGAATTCTCAAGGAAATTAATGTGAAAAGGACTCTCCTTTCTTCTCCAATATTTTTTTTGTTTTTCATGTCTTCAATTTTGTCACTACTTTACCTTTATATAGATCTCCAAGTAAAATTGGCACTTTGACTTAAATAAAGGAAGAAAACTATTCCAAAAAGGCTTGTTTAGGGCAACAAAAATTGCTAGCGATCGATCATTTCAAACATTGATTGATCGTTCACTATTTTCTTATGGCACAACTCCTTGAGCGATCAATTGGTCTATGAAGCGATCAATAGATAAACTCTCGACTTCATTTTATTGAAGGGTTCATTCAAGTGGTGATCGATCATTTGCTTCTATGTTATGTCCAGCAATAGATCGATTGTATTGTACAATTACAATTTTACTTTTTTTGTCCTTAATCCATCTGAAACCTCCAAAATAACTTCTGAAACTTCTCTAAGTGACTTTTGTATAAGAATATGTACTGAATAAACCTCTTAAATCATCAACATTCTTTAGTCTTCAATCTTGATCCATAAGTGTATGTCTGTTCCCATTTTTCAAGTCCATTAATTACAATCCTCACTCAACCACAACTACATCTAATCTAATTTTAAAACTAATTACACACTCAAGGTTTCTAACATAGTTTTGACAAATGAAATTAGGCAACTAATATTACATATGACGTATATCTTCTTACAATCTCCTCCTTCAGTTATTTCTTGTCAAAATACTATATAATTAAAAATCAAAAATAAAATTAAAACTCGTGACATAATGCATTAATTTTAATTTGAACAAATAACTTGACAATACTAAGACTTAGCATAGACATATTAGAATTGATATTGAAAAGCCGTGTATAATCATGTACTTATCCTGCACACTTAAAATAAAAAAAAAATTACATAGTACTGTCTAATCAAGTATGAAAATAAGTAAGTGCTTTGAGGACTCGTGATTGCGATTGTACAACTTGTATTACTAAATGGGTGGTGAGTTTAGATTTGGCTGCTTGGTCTCTGTTAGACACGTGGCATTGATTCTCAATCCAATAGCATGTATGTGCAAGGAACATAAAGAAGTGCGTAAGATCCACAAATTTTAATTTTATTTGTCTATATTTTTTTAATGCTTTGGGTTGATTAGGAATTTTCTTAAAATTATTTTGATTTTTGTGGAGAATTTAGTGGGCTCGGTCCATCTAGGGTATGCCTAAGGTGTGGTGGACCCAGTTCTCTTAGCCATGAGGCAGATGCAATCATGAAGCACATTAGTGCTTAGTATAAACCATGAGTTTACTACAAATCCGGGATAATTTTAGCAAATTTCCTTAATTTGAGGGGTGGTCTCCACTCTGGGACTCATGACCCTTCTCGCCATCGCATGCTACCCTTCATTGGTCACCAAGTGGGATTAGAAACAATCATGTTTATTTCAACAAAATTCTAGAAAATAATTTATTAGCTCATAAAGTGGGCTATAGAGTACAAGTCATCTGAAACTCATATAATACCCAATTTTGCCCCTTTCTCTTATTTTTGGTCATTGAAATTTCTTCAAAGAATTTCCCTAGTCATCTTCCAAGGTGAGTTCATTGATTCAAATATTTCTCTTTCATATTCTCTAATTCCATGCCTTTTCCCATGGGAATATCTAAAAATCTTTCCAATTAATCCTAGTTGTAGAACTCAAGATCCTTGTTTATGATCAATATTTTTAGATTAATGCTTTAGAAGTCATGGAATACAAGGAATAGGTGATTTGCTTTGGTAAGCATAATTTGAGTCTTAATTGGTAGAGGAGTTGAGTTTATGCCTAAGGCTAATGGATCTTAATTCTTTGATTATGAATTCTTTTATCCAAAAGTAGAGTGGAACTGTTTCTTTGCTTCTTAAAGGTAAGGGTTTTTTACTTGTTGAAGATTTATTGCATTAACACCTATGATTACATTGGCAATCATATTTTGTCAATTAATGGATGATTAGGTTTAATCCCCCCTTTATGAAAGTTTTAATGTTGGTTTTATTAGTTCTTGCATGGGTTTTATAGGGTTATTCATATCTAAGGATTTGATGTTGATTACACAAAGATTTCTAAAGTTTTGGTATTTAATTATAATTAGTTTTTGGTTAAAAACCATGACTTTCAATACTCTGCACTTGAGAGATCGATCGCTAGTGTGTGTCGATTGATCACCTAGGTTTATGCTACTTTCATTCATTCACTGATCGACCACTCTAATATGCCAATCGATCGGTAATGTTATTGTCACTTGTGATTCTATTGGTCAATCGATCGCTCGTGGTAAAGTTTCTTTGATTTCCATTCGATTGGTCCAAAGAGCCGATCAATTAGAAATGTTATAGTTGTTTTCATTTTGGCTAACTACTAGATGGCCCATGGGTATCAATCAATTACTAATGTAGTTTCACTAATGTGTCCTTGTTTTAAACCAGATTTTCATGGATTAACATGTCATTTGCATTTAGTTAGCTGAATACATGTACATTATTCACACATTACTTATTCTACATGCATCATGATTTGACCTTATTGATTTTCACTAGCAAAATATGTTTATCGAGATTAGTTGTGGTTTTTGAAGTTTTAATGGATTTAAAAAATATATGGGATTTTGCCTCCATGGACAAGCTGAGTTTTGATAGATCATGTTTTGCATTCGAAAGGATGGGGTTTTGTCTCTAAATTGAGGCTAGAAATTTCCTCATGGATGAGCGCTTGAGAGTACTATTGTGACATTGGAGATATACTTTGGGATATTTGGCCATTTCCATGTGCACCTGATTGATGAGGGACTTTTGGTATTACTAATATTTCAAGTAACAGGTAACAATATCTTTGGGTACCTATTGATTTACTTTCTTTAGATATTTCTTCAGTGCATTAATTGAGTTATTTGCACTATCATTGTGTATGGATTTTTATGCATCTTGAGATTGTTCTTTATGGTATTAATGTAAGTTTTGTTGATATTCAAAACGCTAATAGGCTATGCTCACCCTTTTTTATTTTTTGGAATCCCCTATGTGATTTGTATCATGTAGGTACTCAAGATGATTTATTTTGTAAGTAAGGCAAAAATTGAAGAATTATTGAATGGGGATAGGGACATCTACTATAGGATATATTAGTATTAACAAATTGAAGCAAACTTTGGGACTTCATAGTTATATTTGATATTAGTTCTATTTTGATAATTGTGGATCTTTTCCTTAGATTTAAAGGATTAGGTCTCGTTATGCCTATTAATTTTGAGTTGTCTAAATATGCTCACTTGGTAATAATAGTTTCGATTTCTTTTATTTTCCATGGTTTGTTTTAAAACAAAACGATGATAATATATTTTAATTAACTCATGGTTGTAGGTCAAATTGTCATGTCCTCTAACTATTCCGGGTTAAAAGGCGTGACAAAGCATATGTGCAACCTAATATATTAAATATTTATTTCTTTAATTATAATAAAAATTGCAATATACACTCTAATATTAACTTGGTGACTAAATTTTCCATCTATACAAGAAGCTAATGCTCCTTTATATGCAAATTCACTCTGAGTATAAAAGGCCTCATATTTGTTGGCCCACTTGATAAGTGACTGCACTGATGGTGGGCCAAGCCTCCTTCACACCTTCACTCTATACTCTTTCTCCAGGTCCAAATCGCCTGCACATCCATCTTCCATTATTTAGGGTTCTATTGCGCTAAAGGCACACATGATTTTGGCTAGTCCCAAGAAAAGTGTGACACCCGTGATTTCTATGAGAAATTTCTATGCTATTATTTATGATTTGTCCTCATGGTTTGTTTGTAACTTTGTGTTGAGAACCTCATGTTCTTTAAGTCAATGAACCCCTTTAATAAATATAGAATTATAGAGCAAAGAACTCAGGGATGTAGTATAGATGATAAACATAGAATTTGTTTAATATTAATTAGACTAAAAAGTTCTGTCAGTAGGCACAGACACGTCGATGAGCCTACTGATGAAACAATATTTAATTGGCAGTCAACTCACCGATGAAGAACTAAAGACATTGTCAACAACCTTCGACTTGTCGATGGTCATAAATCAGTTATATTGATGGGTTTTGAAATTGTATGAAAAAATGATTTCAAGTGGTTTCATGAGTGATTGTACACCAAATTTTGGTTATTTGATTCCCATATAAATTACCTTTGACAACCATTAACCTTGATTCTATTAATTCTTTGGCTTTGGGGGAGAAATAGGTGGGCTAAGGATGCTAACCCTGTACAATGATTTAACATCATATGTATGTATGTTGTTGTTACATCTGAACCAAGACTATGAAGAAGTCAAATTCAAATTTATTTTACTTGCCAATTGTAGTAGACAAGGTCGATCCACAGGGAAAGCCTTGTGCAACAAAGAAAATAGTTACGAAGAAATAGAGAAAGGAAAAATTAAGAAAGAAAGAGTAGAAGGGTAATGAGGCAATAAGAAGTTAAGAAATCAAGATGAGAAAACACTAAGGCATTAAGGATCATTGTAACATCTAATGATGTTCTTCATGTATCATGTTATCTCAGTTAGAATCGAATGAAGATTCTATCTAACCGGAAGATATGAACATTAAAATTAAAACTAAATATAGAAAATGCTTTGGATAGATGAAGGATAAAAACAATTGTCTCTTCAAGATTTCTATGTATCCAAATCACAAAAGATCAAGAAGGAGAACCTTCAAGCATCTTATGTATCCAAATCACAAAGAAACAAGAAAAAGAACAATATTAAATCAACATCACTTCAAATAAACAATACTTACTTGAAACCATTGATGAAACATGAATAGAACTTCATTAGATTGCTACAAATCACCTCTAGCCTTAGCTTGAGAGCTTTAGAGAGCCATTATAATAAAACTAAAAACAAAAATACAAAATGAGAGAAGAAAATAGGAGAAGAGAGCTCCAAAGTGGAGAGAATGCCCCATCTATCACGTCCACCCCTCTATTTATAGGAAAAGAAGGGGTTGCTTCAAAGGGGAAAGTCAAATTATATCTCCAGATTTTATCCTGATTGATTGCCTGATTGGACCCATATATCTTCAGAATTTGGAATTTCTTCCTGAAATAACACTTGTAGCCACGGAAGTCTTCTTTCCATTGCCACTAGAATCATATCAATCCGAATTATACATAAAAAGATATGATCAAAATACTAAGGCTGTATCAATCTATCCGAATCAACTTCTTTCATAATTTAGTTCTATTCATACAAATCTCAAATCAAATGGGTCCACAAGGTTGTGTTCGACCATTTCATGCATGTTTAGACCATTAGGAGCCCATTCTTGACTTTTAAATAGCTTTGGGTAGTTGGGCTTAACTTCCTCTTCCAGTTGTATCTTGTTGAAGCCTGTTTAGACATGTAAACTCAATTAAGGTCCAACTAACTTATTCAAAACATAAATAGCCCAAATCAACAATGAATTAACACAAAATTGGATTGCAAATAGAAATTTGAAAACATTTTATTAAACATTATTTCAGTGCATCATATGTTGAATGTGAATTGCATGGTTATTGTGATTGAATGCATGAGCGTGTGGCTTTTTAGAATATTATGTTATGATGTATCTTGATCTCTGTGTTAATTGAGTGTTTAACTCCATGAAATTATTCTATAACATTATTAAGGAATAGTATGTGCAAAATATCATGTTATATAATGTTTGTAGATGAGCTTTAAACAAAAGTGATAGTTGTATTATTTTCCCCGACAATCAGTGTCATGACCGGGGTTTCTAAATAACATATTTGGAGTAAATGCAGCATAAATCTCGAATAATTTTGTTTTTTTTTAAATCAAAACATGCAAAACAACAACTAAAATAAACCCCAATTCATGATTGTCGTTTTTCAACATAATATCAAACCATGATTATCCATAATAGTCATACAAATCCATCAGATAATGAGCCAGGTCTCATCCATGTGCGAATCTGATAACCATCTAAGAATAACAAATAAAGTATGAAATGACAACTCTAGTGCCTTATTACAATCTAATGAAAAAAAAATCCTACTCTGAAGCAGTGAGTCCCTGCTCCACGAATCTAACTACTCTACTACTACTCCTTTGAGGTACCTGTTGATCGTTTATAATTAAACTATTTGCAAGTGTACAAGGTAATTATACTAAGATAAGTATTTAAGGGTTGTCGAACCTCAGGGATGGATGAATTATTACTAAATCTAAAGAGGAATTTGCTGATTGAAAACTAAAACAAACTTAAACTTTAATTAAGTAAAGGAATGAAATCAACTAGTTTAAAAATAAGAGATTAATATGATGGAAATTACTTAGGAAATTGAATCTACTATAGAACCATAACAATTCCTTAACTTTTAATCTAAATCTAGTGTGAATATGAATGAGTATTCTCAGCTACAAGCTAGAATTACTTCAGAAAGAATCATTAATTAAATTCCATGGCATGAACTATCTTCGACAATAGCACGAATCATCTACACTAAACTAGCTATAGGCATGACCCGTTTAATCTTAGTATAATTCATCCAAGTCATTAATTATCTGAACATTAAAACTATTGTATGAACATCTCATCTAAATCATAGAAATTAGGATTGATGCAAATATCAAAACCACATCAATCTATCATCTACAAGACAATAAATCAACATAGATTTGAATAAACATTAAAAGCTCTTCAATTAAAAAGAAAATTCATATCATACAATTGTCATCATTCACAACTGCGATCTAAATTAAAAAGAAAAGAAACTGAAACTTATCTATAGCTTCATCAACTCCTAAGTAAAAGAAAAGCCTAGCCTTTCATTGTAGAAGAAAGCACTTGAATCTCCATTAAAAGCTTTGAGTTCTCTTCCATCTTCTTCTTCCTTTTTCTCTTCAGAAAATCTACTGGAATCCTTTGGTTTCAAGCCAAATATGTCTTTTTATAGGCATAAGATCCATAGAAAAAAGTCCAATATGAAAAGGATTGAAAATTGGCTAAAACTAAGAAACTGCACGTTATGCCGTTCGAATGCCCTGCATGCCCGTTCAAACGCTTGAACTGTATTTTCTTCAAAATCACATTATCCCGATCGAATGGTAAGTGACCCCATTCGAACAGATACAATGTTTCTGCAATGTGGACAGTTTTTTTGGACAGTCCATATTCTATTCATTAAGCTTTTCTTCATGTCCATATTAATTTTCAACTTGTTTATAACTCCAAAAAGTTGTCCAAATCACTTTAAAACATGTCAAGACTATTTTTAATTATTTCAAACATCGTCCAAGTACCTCGATAAGCACACTTTAACTATAAAATATAAAATATCATCCTTTAGACATGTACAATATAATTAAAATCCCAACTTTGTTCAAATACATATCTAAACTACTAATAACTATAAAATTATTAATAATTAAACTAAAATACTAATTTCTATCTTAATCTAAATAAACTATAACTAATTCTTAATTAACCTAATCTATACTAGCAAATAAGGTAAAAAGGCATATAAAATAGATATATATTTCTTACTTATCACCTGTATCACAGAGATTCATGAGTATACTCATTTATACTCAATAGGATCAAACAAGTTTATAAAACCCATAGAGGGACTAAGCTTTGGTTTTTAATCATTATTTATAAGCCACCATTAATTATTCTAACATTATCTAGTTTTGTCACAACCAAGCCCTTAACCCCTCTTTACAGTGTCAAAGGTCTTTGGACATTAAAATCCTAATATCAGAGACTAACACACAAATATAATTAAAATTGACCTAGAAATTAGTCTCTGCAAAATCCATGAATGCCCGACTCCAGCCTTGGAGTAAACTGCTTAAACAACAACTTGACCTAAATCCCCAGGGCTCTCAAAAGCCTACTACAAATCTCAAGACGTGGATCTCAACTGTGCTCATAGATACAAATTGGTGAGAAACACAAGCATTCTATGATGCTCATGAAACTTTGCTTTTCGTACATACAATATATGGTCCTGTGAAGACCTACAACAAACCCGAGGAAAAGACCTCTATGGTCAATACCCCAACCCTTGTGGCGGCAATCTCCACCATATCCCAATGTTGAGAGAAATAAGTCTTGGAAGACTTTACTATTAAAACCCCAAGGGAACCCAAGCCCATATGTCTCAAGGTTCCAAATAATCAAAACACATCCCATAATAATGTAATTAGGTCACGAATTCGTTCAAAAGAACGAATCTGCTTATATATGAAGACTTGACTCAAAAATAAACCCAAGGGCAATTTAGTAAAATTATTATCAGGATACAGGAGTCCTTGCATGATCCAGACCCTTCCCACTTGATAGTATGATTTTACATATTCATTTATTATTTTTACTATTTTTTATTTAACAAAATATATAAAAAAGGTAAAATAGGCCTCGACCGACCCAATTCCACTTGAACCAGGCCGGCTCAAGTGAAAGAATTCGGCCAGGCCCGCAACTGGTGCTGGTTGGCCTAAATTATTTCACAAGGAGTCATCTTACCCACAAACGTTCCTTCCTTCCTAAAAAAACACTAGGTGAAGAGGTGATGTGCCAGGAGCACTGCCACTAGTCTGGTGGTCTAGGCCTACTAGAGTTTTTCCGCCGCCCATCCCTCAGCCTTTATGGGTAGTTTTAAGATACTGAATGCCACCCTCGACGGGCGCTTCTCTCTTTGTTCTCATTTTCATCCACACACATAGAGGAGGAGGAGGTGTGGCTGGTGAGCTCCCGCCCATCTGGCTGCTCAAGGGCTGTCATAAATCTTCTGTCTCCACCCTCTAGTGCAACTGGGATGATCCCTTTCGCCACCTGCCACCGCTTCTAACTCCTCAGCAGTCATCACCGGCTCCCACATTGAGAACAAAGTCATGCAGTTTCCACTGTGATGCCACCCATATGTCCGTTTGGGCCACTGAAACTCCTACCAAAGCTTCTGTTGCCTGTCCCTAGTCACTTTTCCAGGTGTCATTCATGGCATTGCAGCTTAGAAGGACCGTCAGAGTTTTCTATCGCCGAAACAGTGTATGGACCTCCTGTGACACAGAGATGCCATGGATATTTACGCAAGCTAGTGCTTGCCTGCATGGATTGCCTTGGCCATCTGCTATTCATCGAGCCAAGTGACTTACACCATTGCTTCGCTTGAGACACGACTGGTCTGGGTGCCTAGGAAAAAGGAAGAGAGTTGTCTATTTCACATTGGGTGTTCTATGATTGTTCACCGGCGATACCTTCAGCTTCCAAGAGACACACAGATTGCTAAGTTGCTCACCGGCCACTTAGCATCCCGTTTTACATACAAGAATATTTGCCATGGTTGCCGTCAACCAATGAGCCACCCCTTGTGAAATAGATAACTCCATCCTCATCATCCCGTTTCTAAGTAATGGCTTCTCCCACTTATTTACGAAGTAGTTAATAATCAACTAGGTATTCATGTATTCAATTCTCTCAATAGGAATCATAAACAAAGATCCTACCTTTTTCCTGGCGATGTCTTCTTTCCCTCGCCTCCTTTGCCAATGGCGTACTCCCTTTTCTTGTCATGGAAACTGCCAATGGCGTACTCCCTTTTCTTGTCATGGAAACTGCCAAGCCCTCCACTTTCTCCCCGAGGTTGAGAAAGAAGATGGAGACTAGGGTTAGTTTGAGGAGTGTAATAGGTAAGGGAGAAGGGAAGGAAGTAGAGATTGGTACATACCCTAAGGCAAATCTCCTCTTCTCATACTCCAAGTCACCTTAGTGGTCCCTAGTAGGTGGTCCCATCTAATTCAATCCCACTATTTACTAAAAACCCTAACTATGTTATTTATTTATGAAATAATCCCAAAACAATTATTGAAAAAATCCAAAAATTTTAGAAAAATGTTGTTTTATGTGGATGTGTTAAATTTGACTCCTTAAGGTGGAATGTTCAGAGGAGAAAAACCAACAAACCACAAGGAGTCTTGCGATTGTATATAGGAGAGTTAGACCACCAGCACCCTTATCAGGTACTTACATTTCATTGTCACATGTAATATAATAAATATAAGCTATGTAAGGTTATTAAAAACTAATTATGCTTATAAATTGTGCAGATCATTTGGTAGTCATACTCGCCTGAGGCGTTGGCTAAGTTACCTTTTCTTTGTATAAAGGGAAGGGATGCGTAGCTATCTACAACGCCACTCATATGTTTTGAGATTGTAGAGATGCACATGCCTTATCGTGTGATGCTCCAATTTAACATAGAGCAAGATATTCCTCCTTATATGGTAGAATTTATCCATCGGATCACTCAGCAAGGCCGCCATATTACCGACTGGGCTACACATAATGAAACCTATATTGCTTGATGGGATAACAGGAGAGCCACTATTATCCGAGGAGAGATGGCTACAACATTGTGTAATGTTCGTAGCCCATATATGTAGTGATATTTACCTATTACATGAAGATATTTTACCACGCGATGATTTAGAGGAGATGACCTATCTGCATAGGGACGCATCACATGTAGCTTTGGTAAATATATCTTAATTAATTATATCATAATAATTTTTTATTTCTCACTTATTTTTATATAATTTTTATTTTTTTTATAGCTTGGTTTAGCACGACACACATATACACATTTGATTGACGCAGTTAACACCTATACTATGGATGAGATCTTATTAGCATCATGTTAGTCGATCATTAGGCACCATGAGGATGTCTTTCGTAGTTTGCCACTACTTCAATTAGTTATTATAGACATTCATGGACATTATTACACTGATGAAGCAGCTCAAACACCAGTAAGACATGCTTCATACACGGATATTCCATCTTCATCTACAACACCTGGCTCTTTTTCTTTATTTTCATGAGCTTCAGCTTTGCATGATAATCCACATTCATCATCTCTGGTTGCTTTGGATCTAGCCCATCCCCAGGTAGTTGAGATATCAATTGTTCCAATAGTATACTAGACGACAATGGACAGCTCGTGCGGATTTGATCCAATTATTTTCAAATATGTGTTTGGGTAAGCCATCTATTATTTATGCAAACTAGGAGGATCAGGAGGAGCTAATAGCACGCCGTTGGAGTCGGGTGTGTAGTTTGATTTTGTCCTTCAAAAGGATAAAATTGTCCTAAAAAGGATTTTGTCCTTTAGAACGATGAAATTAACTTAAAAGTAAGAAAGTTAAAATTATAAAAAAAAAATTAAAAAGAAAAAGCCATGTAGGCACCGGTGCTCGGCTTACGCCTATATAACTGGTGCCTAGGTGGCTAAAATGAATAGGGAAAAATATATAAATAATAATTTAAAAAAAATATTTACCAAAATAAACCACTTTGGGAAATATTTCCCAAAGTGGTGTTCCTTTTTGCCACGCAAGCAGCTGGTGCCTGCGTGGCTTTTTTTAAAAAAATTTAAGTTGATTTCGTCGTTTAAAAAGACGAAATTAGTTTTAAGCCGATTTTGTCATTCTAAATGACGAAACCGTTTTAAGTTGACCCGGTTTCGTTGTTTAGAATGACGAAATCAACTTAAGCTGATTTCGTCATTCTGAACGACGAAATTGCCACACTTATCCCATTTCGTCTTTCAGTTTCGGGGACAATGCTGATTTCGTTGTTCTAAACGACGAAATAAAAATAATTTTTTTAATAAACTATTTGAAACTAATTTTATCACATGTCCCTGTTCATTCATTCAAAACATACACAATTGCATTCATTACACCCATTCCATGCATAACAAATATAACATTAAAGCACATCGTAGACAAATATCAAATATATTACATCACAAGTCGAAAAAATATTTAGTTTAGAATAAACATATAAAAAAGTAAAGTCATAATCTCCTACGTCCTCGACCTCGACCGGCTCTGGCTCCAGCTCCAACTGCGGCACCGGCTCTGACTCCGGCTCTGGCTCCGGCTCAGCATAAGTAATAGATGGTACAACATGAGTTGGTTGATATCATCTATAATATAAAATCGGATCTGGCTGAGCTACATGTGCAGTGTCCTTTTAACGATGTGTCCCTATGGCCCACACAACCTGTTGTACCCGTCTGCGAGTCCTTCTTACTTTAACAGTTATTTAATTCTTGAGAATTAACTTACCAATACTTGATTATAATCTATTGTATATACCTATTTAAGAAAGTGGACTTGAGCTGCACCGAGATCCACCAAGCTACGGTGAGCTCATATTTTAATCTTACATCTAGAAGAAGGCTTAGATAAATGTTTCAACACAAAGAAAAGAAGGCTCAAAAGATTTTTCAAGAAAACCCAGCTAAAAAACACAAAGAAAAGAATGCTCAAAAGATTTTTCAAGAAAACCTAGCTAAAAACCCAGCTAAAAACAATATAAGGACCGTGATTAAAACAACAAAATCACCACAACATACCTTTTGAGCCCAGCGCCATAAAAAAATTGCATCTGTTAGACGTATAAAAACAAAAACCCACCTAAGTTAGAATGTGTTGACAAAATTATATTGTGACTAGTCCCATCAAAGGTCTTATTCCTTTGTAAAAAAAAAAATTATATTGTGAGCCATCCCATCAAAGATCTTATTCCGTCTACAAAATTTTTGCCTTATTATGCCAAAGTTTAAGTGTTTACACATAAATTAGAGTTTTTTGGTAGGCATAATATATATTTATTTTTTATTAAATTATTTTAAAGTAATAATTAAAAAAAATATTAATGTGTAAGTGTAGTGATTTACGGACCTCAAAATCATAGTTTTTTGGAGCCCAATGCCATAAAAATTGTGGCACTCAAGAGGGGGAATGGTATAAAACCAGTTACGATGTTTTGGCTTGAAATAGTCTAAAGCGAGAATAATTAATTTTCGTCTTGCATATAATTAATGAAGTCGTATTTTAGGATAGAGAAGGGGAGAGAGAGAGAGAGAGCATGCTTTCACCGGGATTTCGACCATAGCTCCAACGCCCCCGGAGGGGTCATTAGCATCGTTGAAATGCTCTTTCACTGTAACATCATCACTTTCATCGGCCCAATGACGATGCCAGCAAGATCATGCAAACGTCTATCTTGCAGAGTAATGACAGCTCCATGCTCCATGCGCATTTTTTTTTTAAAAGTGAGGCGATTTCATCGTTTAAAAGGACGAAATCGCCTTAAGGTGATTTTATCCTTCTTAAGGACGAAATTGGGTCAAGTATTTTAAAAACTTGATCCGATTTCGTCCTTTAGAAGGACAAAATCAACTTAAACCTGATTTTTTCCTTCTAAACGACGAAATCAACCAAAAAAGTAAAAAAAAGCCACATAGACGTCAGCTAATGGGCTAGCGCCTGCATGACAAAAAAGAACACCACTTTAAAAAATATTTCCCGAAGTGGTCCAAAACGGTAATTATTTTTTTAAATTATTATTTAAATAATTTTCTCAAATGAATACTATTTTAATAAATATTTTTTCTATCTACTATTTTAATAAAATTTTTAATATTACTTTTATAATTTACCTTTTCAGATTTAGTTAGGTTGAACACCTAAACCCGAACTCAACCCAAATATTAATTTAGGTTCAACTTTAAACCCATTTCCTACGCATTACCCCGTAACTCGATCTTGTGAGCCGGACTCTCCGATTTTACTGGATTTTAAAACCCATCTGGCCATCTTATCTAGAGGTAACCGCCCGGGTGAACCAATGGCCCGTCGGCCCGGCCCAGATGGGGCCTGGATGGGTTAACCCGGGTTTAAAAAAAAAACCGTTTTCTCGAATCTAGTCCCGACTCCTCCTCCCCGGTTCCCCAGACTCCACGAGTCCCCTGTGCGTGCGTGGAGTGGAGAAGGCCTTCGCCGTCTCTGCCTCCCCTCCGCCTTACTACTCCTTCCCTCCGCCTTTCTACTTCCCAACATTGCCGCTGGAAAGCTCCACGTCTGAGCTTGCCACTGGATACGACGACGCCCCCTCGTCTGAGAACTTCCGTCCGTTTCTATTTCGTCCGCAGATCAGGCGCTCACCCGACTCTCATCTGCTGTCAGCCCCGTGTCTCCGACACTCTAAGAAAAGGGTATTCTTTCCCTCTGCCTCTTTATCTGTTTATCGGTCGTCATCTTTTCCTCCTATCACTTAGATATTTTTTTATGGAGAAATTTCGTCTTTTATTATGTGCAGAGTTGATGTTTGTCAAAATGCTTAATTGGTTGAAGTGATTGGTTACATGTTAAGTTTAAGTGCCGTTCGTTTATTGCATTTTAGATGTTTGTCAAAATTCTTAAGGTCAAATTTAATAGCTGATCGTTTATGCATTTATTAGTGGAATGTTAAAACGCTTAAATAATGGTTAACTGGGGTTTGTTCGAGTGTTGATAAGTGCTGATTTAACTTTAAACTATCACAATTTAGGAATTAAGGGTTTCTTAGATTTAAGGATGTGATTTAAGGTGCACTGGGTGTGTCATTTTTAATGTTAGTTTTGTCTAAAACTTAAAACTTATCATCAACGATATAGGGATTCAAGGAGTGTTGATTTGGATTTTGTTAGAGTTGATAGAGGAGCTTAGGTTTGTTGGCCTTTATAATATTCTGACTTTCATGCATGACCATGTCCTTTTTCCTGTGAAATGTGTATGTGCTCCCACTTCTTTGTAGGTAGATTTACTATTGTCTGCTGGAATTAGTATATATTGATATTTCTTGAGGGGTGAGGGCGGGGGGGGGGGGGAAGGGGATTGGTTTTTACACTAACCCGGGCTGACCTGCTGGTTGAACCTGGTCTGCCCGGCCCAACCACCATTCCTCGTCGATGACCAGGTCACTTTCAAAAACACTGCTCAGAATCCATTGCTATTTAGCTTCAATCCCAGTTGGTCCCTCCAGATCCGCCCCCGACCTTGCAATCATCTCTGTCTCAGGCTGATATCTTCGACGATCAGACCCTCTGAGGTGTCTCTCTCTCCTCCATCTCACACTCATTCCTCTCTAGAGGAAGCACATTGTTCTTTTTTCTGGTCAGAACCTCCTCTCCAGTTGAAGCCACACAAGCCGTCGGCGCCTTGTCTCTAGCAGCAGCTTAAATCTTCAATCTCTCTTTGTTTTTTTATCATTTGTTTTCTCTCTTAAGGTATGGCATTGGATCTTCTACCAGCTCTGTTTGATTCAGCCAGATAAAATTTCTTTATTGGCTTGTTGATGGGGATTTGATTACTAGGAATGGAACGGGGGATACAGAGCCATTAGGTGTTAAAGAATGAACCCATTTTTTTGTTCTTTTCATTCTTTCTGTAGCTACTGAATTTCAGTCCATGTGGTCCTTTGTGAATTTTACAGCTCTTTTTGAGAAGTATTCACAGTTTGGTTCCCATTTCCTTTTTCTGCATGCAGTAAAAACGTCTTGCATAGTGATCTGGTTACTACGTAATATGAAATGGATGGCAATCAGTTTATAGATGGAGAATGAATCTTTTTGCACTCTTTTTGTTATGGTGTTGTTCCTATTCAGTATGTATCAAACAGGAGTATGACTGGAGAAATTATAAGCTAGGTACAGGCCCATTGCCTACCATCTATTTGATCATTTTAATGTGAGGGTTGTTTTATGATTATGTGGTGCATGTGAGGTAGTTGTAAATGAAGAGCTAGCCATCTTGTGCATTTTATAACCTTATGTAGCATTTGAAATTGTATCTTTTTCTTATAAATGTCTGAAATTGTGTTTTGCATATCATCCATAACTTTTGATTATACTATTTATGTTATGATCTTTGTTTTCTTTACTTTTGCATATGATAGCCTGATCTGTAATTTCTGATTACATTAAAATGTAAGTTGCTCATTGGCATGACCTCTCGTAATTTTCTGCATTGTGATATGTATGTGGTGCATAAAATTTACATCAGAGAAGGGTTAGAAAGGAAGGCTGTTAAGCAGGATGTTTGGAGGATTATTTAAATAGAGTTGATGGAAGTTCTATATGAAGTGTGAACTGGATATCTCCAGTTTGTCATCAAGCCCCTTGATTTTATCGCATTTCAGCCGTCACAAATTAAAGCAGTCAGGCTGCATGATTTGCACACGATAGTTTGTGGTTAAACTAATGCCTGTCATGAGAGTTTATAGATTGTGGCGAATTAATAATGCATTTCATGTGAGTCAATAATCATAGCTTGTTACCCTTTTTAATTAGATAACTTGCAATTCGTTGATGCTCTACAAAGGATGTTGTATCTTCATAATAGGAAAAAAGTTTGATATTTGTCTCTTAAGTATTGAGGTTTTAAAAGCCAATATTGCTTTGTGATGGAAATTTTTGGTGATTTTGGCTTGTATGTTGTTACCTTATTTACGTCCCTTCATAAAATCATTATTAGCTGAACCTTTTAGAATATCGAGTATTCTACCAAACAATGTTCTTCATATTTATCTGAAAATTAGTACAGTTTTGCCTCTGTCACAAAGTCTACTTATTTTTGCCAAATTTTCTTTAAATTCTCCGAATCACAGCTCAAACAAATACTCGGGTGAATTTTTTTCAGTTCTCCTAATTTATGAATTTCATCCAAATAATACGAATTTTAACCCAATATTTGGCAGTTTCCCCCCTATGCTACAGGAAAAAATAGGAAATAACTGAAATTTTAACCAAATCTTGTATTTTTCTGCAGTCTTTTGAAATTTTTTATTTTTTATAGTTGTTAGGTAGATACTTATCATATTTATTGTTGTTTCATTGTTTACGCCTCAAGTTTAGTGCCAAAGTTTTTTCTAAACCTGGACGTATGCAAATTTTCCCAAATCAAACCAAGTTGATCCACCGACAAACTGAACCCGAATTGTGACTTTGTTATGGAGAGTTCTGCAGAACAGTTCAAGGGCTGACATACAACAATAAATTTTAATGCACTATATCTTAGGGACAAAAATGTTCAAAAACGAAAATATTGCCAAACAGGGTATTAGTTTCTTGTTTTCGAAGCATTTATGATGCTTGCGGGTTGTGTGGATTGTTGGTTTCTTGGTAAATAAAAATTATTGTACTTTTAGTGTGAAATTGAAGGTAAAGTTGGCTGCAATTTTAGTTTTCATTTGGGACTTGGTGATGATGGTTTATCGTTTTTGCAAAGTTCTTTTCATGAGGTTGAGATGTTTTAATTGAGTAAACAAGCTTGTGTATAGAAGGGTTGGCCGAAAACCGTTTGTTGTGTGAGTTATGTAACACAATTCCCATTTCAGCCTGCTTACCCAATTCCCATTTTGATCAATTTTTTTTTTTTTGTTTTTTGATGGAATTTTCTTCTTTTGAAGTCTACGGATATTCAGGGAAATAATAGTTGAACAATGGGTCTTCTCAGCATAATTAGGAAGATCAAAAGGAAGGAAAAGGAGATGAGGATTTTAATGGTGTATGTTTCTCTCAATCATACTCACTAACCTTCCCGCCCCGTCCTTCTCACTTTCAATTACTTGCCAGGGGTCTTGATAATTCTGGAAAGACTACCATTGTTTTGCGAATAAATGGTGAAGACACAAGTGTCATCAGTCCAACCCTTGGTTTCAACATCAGGACCATCAACTATCAAAGGTTTGTTTCTCTCTTTTTCTTCTTTCAATTAAATTAACTGTACTCATTCTCCCCACTGGTAACGAGGAAGGACTTAGGTTGCAAACAAAGGGCTGGTTCATGTATAAAATAGCTGGTTTCGTTACTCCGTGACAGCCTTTTTATGTGGACAGCTCTTTATTTATATTTTTATCATTCTTTCAAAAAACCTATAATAACTAATGTGTGTAGTCGAATTTTTTTTACCTTAAAAGTTTTTTATAGGCTTCCTTTTTTAACATTGTATACTCTGGTTGTAATTGTGCTATTTGACTTAACATGGTACATACCTAAGCATAAGGTTCATTCAGTTTCGTGCCCATTTTAACCCCTATTTTCATTTAGCACTTTTTCCTCGTTCATTTAGGTGCTCCTTTGTTATTAGGAAAATGTTAGTATGAACCCAGGCTCACATGACCAGCGTGAGCCCAGGCATCTCAAGCCGTTGGATCGAGTGCAAGGGAGCAGACGGTGATTCAAACCTACTGGCCCCTTGAGCTATGTGCATGATCGGATCGAAATCTGACAGTCCACAAAGTTTAGACTCACGGGCGCATTCTAAGGGGGCTTTTATTATTATTATTTGTGGCATCATATTTTTACTTGAATAATACGTATAATAACTGGAAAGCATCTATGAGCGTTTTTGTATGTAATATGATGAGTCTTTGGTTTCTACACTATTGTTGCAGGTATACCCTTAATATATGGGACATTGGTGGACAAAAAACTATCAGAGCTTATTGGAGAAATTACTTTGAACAGACAGATGGTTTGGTTTGGGTTGTAGATAGTTCAGATGTTAGAAGGCTAAATGATTGTAAAATGGAGCTGGACAATCTTATGAAGGAAGAGGTACATTAGCTTCCTTGCAATTTCTTTTGTCAAGCAGGTTTTGTTTTTCTGTTTTTTTTCTGTCTCAATTGCCACTTATATGTTTTTATTGGTGAAATTTATTTTCTCAATTAGTGAACTAAATTTCATTTATTTTTGTTATAACATATGGCATTAATATAACTCATGGCCAACATTTGGTCCTGTCATAGTGGTTTGTCATCTTGGGATATATGTCTTGCAAAATGGCAGGATAGATTTTTTAAGATGTGATAAATGCAGTAAAATAACGAGAGGAAATAAAAAATTAAAAGCTGTATTATATTTATTAACTGGCTTCATAGGTTCTTTCCTGAAATTGAGGCTCCATGTGTGGTAATATGCTTCTTCTTTTTGTTTTCCTTTTTTTTTCAACTTGTGGTTTTGAAGAAGTTTGTTTTGGAACCGTATCAATTCAACATAGTTGCTATCTCATAATAGAAAAGATCAGGAGGGTTATAAGTTTTGGTCATAAAAAATATGTACACTATTTATCTGTTGTTGTCAACTCTAAAGCACCACTTTATATTGACTGTGTTGTAAAACCAACGTAGAACAAGTTGTCATCACCTGGATTTTAATTCAAGGTTCATAGCATCCTTACTTTTATCTTTGTCCCCAACTTATGAAATGATATGGATCATGTTGCTTAAGTTAGATGTACGTAATGCAGTTTTTGTTTTGATTGGTGTAGGTAATGCTATTTTGCTTTGTCATTTATTTCATGTTTGGATATTTGTTGCTCACGGGATGTGAGTTAAATTTTTAGAGATATGTTAATAAAGAATATGTTGTATAAATGCTTACAAGCTGCTAGGATAGATGCTGATTTGAACTTTTTAAGTTTCTGAGGCAGATTTTGATTGTTAAATGCAATTGATGATGTGCTTCTAAAGTGGTTCCCCTTTCTTGCTCCATCTTAGATGGTAACAAACTCATACAAGTAGCCCTTAGGATGAGGTTTACTATTGTGAAGATTCACCTATTTGTTCTTTTTGCAGAGATTGTCTGGAGCTTCTCTACTGATATTAGCAAACAAGCAAGATATACAGGGTGCACTTAAACCTGAGGAGATAGTAAAGGTAAGGGAATAGTAGGTTGATTCTGTTGTTCATTTGTTTTTGATATTTTTGTTTTTTCTTTTCTTCTGTATCATCTGATAAATGACTTCCGCTCATTTAGGAATCCAGTTGAGTTTTGAAATTTTTCTATGTTTGCACTCGACCTAAATATAACTCTTTATGTAGTATTGTCATCCCCATTGTCGTCATAATTGTATGCCTCATGCCGGCTGCCTAGGGTCTTTGAATAAGAGTATTATTATGCTGCTGTTCTGCTCAAAATGAAAATTTAAAATCTAACTGCAGTATACCACTAAGGTATTTACAGCAGCATGATTATGGTAAGTCGTTTTATGTGTGATATGAGTTAGTAATGATAAAATGTTCTTAATTTTTTGGGTAAACAAAAATACATTGCTTCAAGAACTACTAACTGAAATGCAGGTAAAGCTTATGGGCACTCTCGTAATTTTACACTTAACATAGATTTACACTGGTGTTTTGTAGTTTAGTTTGTAGTTTGTGTTGTGTTTCTGGAAAAATTGTTCTTGATTTCTTTTTGAAGCGATTGTTAATAAGCTACTCGCTTCAATGTTCTTAAATTTAATCACTTTGATGTGTTCAATTCTGCAGGATTTAAATTTGGAAGGAATTGATAGAACTAGACATTGGAAAATTGTAGGATGCAGTGCATACACTGGGGAAGGACTTCTTGAAGGATTTGACTGGCTGGTTCAGGACATTGCCTCTCGTATATATGTACTTGATTGATTTTTTCAGCACTATTTCTCCTCGAATTATAACTAACAAATGTTGGAGATGGGAAAAATTGTTTTATTCCGACTACTGCAGCAGCTGAAATTGCATGCAGACTGACTATGTTGTTACCCATTGAAACTGTTACCACAAAAGTCTATGTTTTCTTCTTTGTATAAAATGCTGTGGCATCCCCTTGCACCATGTAAGCTTTGCATCAACCACTTGAACGATTCAGGTGTATAAATAGCGCTGCCTTGGTCAGGTTCAGTATCAACCTTAGTATGCCCCCAACATAGCTGGATAGGCCTTGGTCAATCTAGTACCTGGGTCCATTTTGGGGCTTTTATATAGACTAGCCAATGACCCACAGAAACCGCATTGCATAAATGGTGGACGAACAGGAGGATGCAATGGTATGTGTTTTGTATTAATAAGTTTTCTTCTACTAGTTGTACCTATCAAGAAAGAAGGAATAAGAAAACAGATTGTTGGTTAAATTGGAATCTGAAAGCAGTTTGAAGATTAACCAGTCCTTGAGATTTTGTTTGGTTACAAGAGAATGACTGCTGGACTGCCTTATCTTTCTTTTCCGTTAATCTTAATTTGTCTGGACTGGGCGGGAAAAAAAACTGCCGTTCTTCTGTTTCTTTGTTTTGTTTTCAGATTGTTTTTCAAGTTTTTGTCTTGGTTTTTAAATCTTATAGGCTTAACATAACCGATGCTAAGATGCTTAATTTTGAGTAAAAATTTTCAATTTGATGTTTCAAATCCTCTTGACTTCACTATTGGAATTTAAAAACTAGAAGGGTAGGGTGGTGATGGATCTGAGGGTATAACAAAGAAATCAAAACTCAGAGGAACATAATGGTGTGAAGTGGGCTCTAATTTGTTCCTCCTTGTTTCAACCTGTAAACAAGCCTGGATTTTCATTTGTGGTTGTGCTCAAAACGCATAATAAAATCCTATAAACCCTAGACAACATTGTAGCTAGTTATGTAGGTACGAAGCATACCATAAATTTTATAGCACTAAGAGCGTTGAAATGTAGGCACGTCGGCACTGAATGTAGGATCCTCTTTGTTGTAGCCTTCTACTCCATAAAATTTTCTCTCACATTGACTTAAGATATGTGCAAATAATAAATCAAGCTAATTAGCATTTAGAACAGGCTACATAATGTCAGTGCCCACAGGATCAACACTGAAAGAAACTGCAAGGGCTTTTTCTGTGATAGGCTCAAATTTGGACCGCCACATCTGCATTTCAAGTGCAAAAGATAGTCAAAACCATGGATAGTGTAAATGACAACCAGAGTCCAAAATGCTATCCAGAATTCCAGGTCTTTTCTGTATAACTTGCTTACATCTTTGTACTTCAGACTTCCCTTAAACGCCTCCAATGCATCAACTGCAAGAACAGAGTAGTAAGTCTAATAGCTAAGATAACAAGATGATGGAATACATTTTAATTTGATCATATACAAGTAACCTAGTTAAGCTGATTGGGATCAATCTATTGTAACTTTGTGAAATAAGGTTATACATAACAACACCTAAAGTGATTAAGAATCAACAGAATATCATAAAATGAATACTCCCTCTATCCTATATTAATAGCTCCATTTCGAAAAAAAGTTTGTCCCATATTGGTAGCTTCATTTGGATCATTTTAATTGGTTGGATATCTAATAAAGCAGCACAAAAGCTTAATTTCCATTCTCTTAGCTGTGGGTCTCACCATCCAATAAAAATCACTACTTTTGTAAATGGAGCTATTAATATGAGAGAGTATAACTTAAGTCTATTTGATATAAACCCTGTTTTAGTTAAAAACTGGAGGAATGTAGTATTGCATTTTTTTTCAGAATAAACATTATAAACAGAACTTACATGATGAAAACCGTATGACTGCTCCATGTGTGTACTCCCTGTTGTTAGGATTTATATTAGAACCTGCAAGTTCAGAAACAATCAGGTGGTTGGGTAAAATAAATGATGTTTTGCAGCTAAAACCTACCTTGGGTAGCCTGCACTATCAAAGATTCAAATTCCAGGGACAGACTAGCAAGAGTTTCCATTGCATCTTCCACGGGCTTGCCAAGTGCATTCTCAATCACTGAAATCAGAAGTACAAACTCCACACCATAGTTGAAATCCTGCTTCAATTAGCTTAGTTCAGTAAAGGGCACAGAAAAAAGCCAATTGCTGATAAGACAAAAGGTTCAGAAGTTAAAAGCAAAATTTGGTTCTCACAGTTTCAGAGATGAGAACGACATTTTAATTAAGTAAATAATGTCATGCAGTTCCTTTGAGACAACCAGCTGAACCAATGGCAACATACACTGGTAAATGGATTGTCTGAACATGAATGTACAGAAAAATGGAAACTGGACTAATCTAATTCAAATTTGTCCTAGAGTGGTAGTCGAGTTGCAAAATTTATAGAATGAGGGAAACACTTTGTCATACGGTATAAACATATAACAAAACAGTTTGTTGTCTAACCTCTCCTCTTCGAAAAATAGGTAGGATATCATCCTCAACTTCTGATTCATAATCCACAGAAATCAACCCCTAACAGAGATCATATCATCTATGAGTGTCAAAATCAAATGCAGCTCAACAGCTTTAAAAAAAAAAGTAGGAAGCAGAGTCTTGGTGTTTACTTGCCAGAGCATACATGACAGTAAGGCATCACATGTTCCTTCAGAACCCCTGATTCAGACTTCTGATAGAACTTAGCAAGATCATCTTTTCTCTGGAAGCGCATGAACACTGCATGGGTGAACCCATCAACATTTGGATCTGAAAGTCGACCTGCCAAGGCAGATAAGTTTTAATCACTCGAACCCACCAAAGAAAGCCACTCAATTATTGCTAAGTATAATGTCAATCTCAACGGACAGTCTAGAAAACTGTAGGGTAATTTTTTATTCATTTTAAATTAGAACTCATTCAAAAGATAAGAAGTTTTGATGTTATAAAAAACATTCAAGATTCGTTTGAGTTAAATTGAGGAATGATAATTGAACAAGATAATGAAACAATGCAGCTGAGAGTAAAGTGGCCTTTTTGTTGCTTCTCATTAAGGAATTTAATAAAGTTTAGAAACTCAGCTTGAAAATACTTTAAAAAAAATCCAAACGAGTTCTTTTAAAAAATGCATACTATACCCCAGTTTAACCGGCATCATAAATTTAGTTCCAATTACATATTTCATATAAGGGGTCCACTCAACTGACTTGTAAATTAATGTTGTTCTGATTAACTATGAGTTGAGAACTGATAACAAATGATTGGAAGAGAGAAAGAAAGTCAAGGAACACGTTAGGTCTCACCTAATGAAATAGCAATAATGCCATTCATATGATACTGGAAAGTGTAGAGGTAATCTAGCATGTCTTTCTCTTCATATTCAGATATGTCTTCCCTGGCTTTAATAAGATAGATATGCTCCACAACTTTCCTACAATGGCAAATTCAACAATAAGCTGAAAACCCTGTGATGCAGAAATCAGAAAAAAAGCTGAATAAAGTTGAGATTATTGAGTAACATGCATGAAGGTAAAAATTTAAACCGACGAAACAGATTAAGATAAAATGACATAAACATCTTAAAGTGAATTACAATATAATCCACGAATAAAAGGAAACTCCCACTACAGCATAACGTTATACGTGAGCTCAAGTAAGTCAGATATTTATTATGTAAGACATACAATTACTAATCATAAAAATTGAACTTTAAAAAAAATTAAGATAGAAATACTAATGCGGTTTATAAATAATGTCCTATATCAATCTGAGATTTGGGTTCATAGTCAGCAAAAAGTAAAAAAATTAATGACGTGGAGACAAAGAACAGAAATAAAATTATACAATTTGAGAGTTTTTTGCAACAATCTCTAAAATTAACGTTGTGTGGGATAAATAATATAATAATTGAAGTATAAGCAATAAGAATCAAAATAAGCAAAAGAATCCCACATATATATAAACATTCAAGAGCATATGTAGGGTCCATTGATAACATCCAAACGGGTTCCAAAATTCCAATAAAGGAAAGTCTGAAAAACACATTCAATCCATAATACAGAAAGCGAAAGACAACCTTTTACTAGTGAAACCAGAAGTAGCTGGCTCAATCCCCGGCTTCTGCCCATTTATGGCCCAAGGGACAATTTTCTGACAATGGGTCGGCCACCATAAACTACCTTTTCTTATATCTCCACCAACTCCAGAGCCTAATTCACCTACCAAAATCAAACATATATCACAACCGATTACCAGAATGAGTTAATCTATTCGAAACTCCTTCTCCTTGAAAACCGAGGTAAAAAATCAGATAGAGGTAAGAGAAGTTCTTAAAAATAAAAAAAACTCACCAAAGAGAGATTTCTTGCAAGAGTGGAGACCAACTGGAAGCAAAGGCAATGGAGACAGGTTGAAAATGGGCATCTTCTCCAGGTTAGCGTGAAGAAGAGTTGCAGAAGACCGACTCTTCTTTTGGACACCTCGTTTGGGTTTGAAGAAGGAAGACGAACCATGATGCAAAATATCGGACGAACGGGTGGACAGGAAAAAGGAAAACAGTTTTCCAAAGAAAAAACACGCGGGAGAGGGAAGGGGTAATTGGGACTTTGGGAGGCCTCATTTGATCACAACAGAGGGGGCATTTTAGTAATCTAGATTTTGAGTAATGAAAATTACCTTATTACCCTCATTCTACTCAAGAATAGGCTTTTAGGGAGGGCTGAATTTTCTCTTTGAAAAAATATTTTTATGACAAACTCCTTAAACCATAGCCCCATGGCAATAGGGCTCCAAATATTTAGGGGAAAATTATTAGGTATAGTAAATCTTGAATTATCTTAATTTGATTAGTTAAATTATCAATGAATTGCATTTATATGAATCTAATAGTGAATCTCCTCTAAGAGGTAATTACTTAGAAAAGTAAAAATTAATTATAAATCTTGATAAATCTAACAATTCATCGTGAATTTAATATATATATATATTTTTTTTACATCTAAACATAATTTAAAGAATTTATATTTATTTTTAAAAGAATCGTACTAACATCTTTATTAAATAGCCCTTAATAAGGAGTCGTCTTATATATATCATGTTGGAAGTTGTATGTAAATTGGTCATAGGGCTTAATCATGAAGCCCAATCAGGTTAGACGCATCTTTTTACCTTTGCTTAAGATAAGCAAATACATGTAAAATTATAATTTGACCATCCTACCAACTGATGGCCCTTATTTGCTGATCTCACCTAGTTAAGATCTTCAGGGCTTAGATATGGAGCCCGGTCAGGTTAGATGTATATTTTTACCTCAAACACACGTAAAATCATAACTTGAACATCCTACAAATTAATGACCCTTATTTACCGTGCCATAGTTGTGAAAGCCATGGAAACATGAAATTTTCAGGCAGTTCAGAGCTGAGATTTAGTTGTCTAGGCTAGGGCAACTCAACTCCGATCTCTGTTTTCATCCACAATGGTCCTCTCCTATATTAATACATCCTTAAATTTTTAAACAATCCAAGAAAAACCATCAATCAGATTATATAAAGATATCAGATCATATAAAAATAGACACAAGGATTAGAGACATCAGATGGATTGAAAGACCCAAATAAGGATTGTTTTCCTTCTTCATGAAACCAACACTTTCAGTCCTGCCAAAGAAACACCCAGCACTTCATTGTTTGCCTTCTTAAAGATAACATGCAAATCCTCATTATTCCATTTTTTTACTGAACACAGATTAAACCATCGATTATAAGCCAAAAAAAGAGTTAATAATAAATTTACTATTTTACAAGTAAGTTTTATCTATAACAAGAGTTGCAAAAATCTTGTTTTTTCTAATGCAACATTTTCACTTTCCCGACATGTGGTGGCACTTCCCCAATGTTGACCAGAAAAATGTCACAAAGCTTGCAACTGTATGGCCTTTTGCAAAGCCCAGTAGCTCCGTACTGTAGCCGAGATGGTTGGGAGAGGCCGACCTACTTTGAAGCGGCCAGAACGCCGGACTCCGGCGAAATCTAGCTGGAAAAGAGGTGGGGTCTTTGTCAGGGGGAAGATGGCCGCCGAGCAGCAGCAGCCGGAGTGGCTACCGGCGGGATGGAAGGTGGAAGTGAGGACGAGGCAGAGTGGGTCGACGGCGGGGCTGCGGGATAAGGTCTGTGCTTTTGTGTCTGCTGATTGTGAGATCTTCTCTCTTTCCTGTTTCCTTTATGTCTTGGCTTCTCAAGGTGGATTTTTACGGCATATTTATTATATTTGGCTCAATTCGTTCTCTGGGTCTTCTTGGATTTGAGTTTCTTACTCGACAGAAGTCAGATTATGGTTCCGAATATGCACCCTGCTTGCTTGCTTGCTATCTATAGTGAAGTGGGTACTTGTTCTGGCATGGGAAGATGTTCTACTAATTCCATTGATATTGGACTTTTATCTCTTAAGAAAACAATTTTCTGGTGGTGCTTGTTTGGATAATTTTAACTGTTCTTTCGTTTTAAATACAAGAAGGCTTTGCTTCGAGCAAAACTGAAAATCGGTGTGAAAGGTCTTTGGATGAGCTTGTTAGAGTCCATTGTTAGCTGAAATTATGCTTCTGATGTTATTTTGCAAGAGCTCCATGGGGTTATTATGTTAAGAATGGAAAATCTAATTACTATGCAACAATACTCACAGTGAACTACAACTATGGGTCGAGTTGTTTATTTTGATTTTGCTCTAATATTCCTCTCTATCATTGGCTTGCACACTCAATGGTGCCTGATGAGAAATTTATGGACAGTGGCGATTAGTTCTCTTGACTTCTTATTTCTTGCATGGGGAGTTCCAGGCAGCCTTGATGAGTACTACGTTTTTGTGTTCACTGTTGTTTATGTCTTTGTCGTGTGTTATGTTTTATCAATCAATAGCTAGCCCTGCCCATACAAATTTCATTCATACATATATGAAGTTGCATAAAATTTCATGTGATTCAATAAAAAGAATATGCATTCCATCATTTCTTCGTCGATCCATATGGTTTGATGAAGAGTGAGCCAATAATGGAATTTTTTCTAGAAATAGGAAATTAATTAAGATGCTCCGAGATAGAAATGAGCTCTACAGTACCAGGATTTAGTCAGATATAATTTGAGGGATTTTGTAGGTTCATTGTTTAGGGCTTGACTGAAGAGCTTCATTAGTTTACAAAAATTGAAGATATAGATCAAGAAATTGAATTTCAATTATTGGTAGAAACATATAAATTGGCAGAACCTTTCCATTGAATAAAGGTCTCCCTTGCATGTTATAGTTACACTTCATGCTTTTAGGATTATAATGATCATAAATTATATGATAAGCTTTGTACTAACCCAAATACGTTTGTCGTAGGCAAGTGCAAGTCCAAATCTCATAGGCTAAATATTAGGTAATAGGTTGGGGAAGACAATAGTGTTGAAGGACTTCATGTGGTGGAGCGCACTATCCATATTCAGGACCACTTGAGTGGTGGGTCTCGTTTGATACAGCTTGTCAGGAGTTTTCCAATGACGTAAAAAATGTGAGAATCCAAATCTGTAATATAGGCAAAAATGCAAAAAACTATAGTTGAGAACTGTTGTATGTGCGACCCATAAAAAGATTTGAGAAAACATAGATATGCGTGATCTCATTTGTTAGAGTTCGTTGAGAGCTTTACAATGATACTAAGAATGCGTGAATCCGAGTTCAGGAGTATAAGATATAACCTTACAAACTCAAAATCAACATTATGTAAAAAGTAAGACCCATGTCATATCAGTGTTAAGTTGACATGTGGCAAAATCTAAGTAAATGGTTTTATAAAAATATCCTCAAATGACATAACAATTCAAACAACTTGTATTAAAGGCCATATGGATATAAAACATAGAATAAATAGGAATTAAGGGTGAAAACATGGGTACAATAGTCAAAACACCGAAATTCCATTATCATTCATCATGCTTTATGTAGTAGTATGATAAATGAGTGTGGGACGTGTATTATGTTTCTTTTTTCCTGCTCCAAACTTGAAGCACTTTTGGTCAATGAGAGAAAGGAAGAAAGTTAACAACTATTGAATTAATTTTTCAAAAGAAATTAGGAGCATTAAAAGAATTTTATTACGTCTTTTTATCTAATAAAGAGCAGTTTCGTAATTTTGTTAGCATAATCATAATGGTACTTAACCATGTGGTCTAATTAATTATTATTTGGGTATGTAGTACTACACAAGTCCAGTGGATGGGTGCAGATTTCGTTCCAAGAATGAGGTCTTACAATACCTGGAGTCTATGAATCCTGAAAACACAATGTCCAAACCCCCGATGAGATGCGAGGTTGCAAGTAGAGATGTAAGTTTGGCCTATTGGGACTACTTTTTTGTCTATGTATGTAATCTCATTGTTCATTTTTATTATGTCAACAGCTTATATTGCGAAAAGAGTCAAATGATCGGTTGCCTAAGGGATGGATAATAGAAGTTTAAACTCGCAGCAATGGAATGCACATTGGACGCCAAGACAAGGTCTCTCTCTCTCTCTCTCTCTCTCACATGTAGAGCACTAGGGGAAACAGTGGAAAATTGTAACAGCTTACTCAAGTTTTGATGAAAATGTATTCTAATTGATCATCACGATGATGACAACCATCAACATGGAAATGTTGTTTAATAGAAAACATCAAAACATTAAGAGTTTATTTTTATTATTTTGCAGTACTATATTGATCCTTCAACTGGCTATAAGTTCGATTCCTTGGCTAAAGTGTGGGACTACCTCGAGACTGGTCAGAAGCGCAGCAGAAGATCTCCAAAAAAAGGCTCATTTAAGAAGGTGCAACTTAATTTCTTTCTTGTGTTTTGGCATTTAGCGCTCTTAGTTGCCAGTTCTCTAACTATTTGATTGATGACTTCAGCGGCGATTTCTCCCAATTGGTTGCCTTTAGGATGGAATAGGGCAATTAAGAGTAGATAATGTTTACCCACCTAGAAAGGAGAGTATTTGCCTGGCAGATTTTGCTTTTGTCACACAACTTCTGTTTCTCGTTATGAAATTAAAATCCTAATTGTAAAGCCATAACTTCTGAAGGAAAAGGGGAAAAAAAACTCTCCAAGTCCAAAAAGTAAATTGTGCTAGCAGTTGACCTTCATCTAACGTGTCTAATATTACTGGTTTAATTATGCATCTGAAAGTTGACAACGTTGTAAATGTGGTCATCTGAGTATTTCCATTTCTTCTGTGTGCTTTTAAAAGAAAATACATCTGTTCAATTTGGTTTTTCATGAGCATGGATGTATTATGCTGATCGTACTATTGGGCACATGTTATGCTCAAAAGACAAGTGTTTTTGTATGTTATAACTGGTTGCCACATAGAATTTTGATCTAAATTGAATGCCTTAATGGATAACATTGTGCTTCGACTCTGAATCTTTGAAGTCATCATATCATGCCATTACATCTTTGTTCTGTTTATTATCAGCTAAAGATCTTGAATAAATTCTGGTTTTCATTTTTCTTGTATCCTTAATCTGTTTGCTTTGATAAAGTTTTCTCTGATTTAAATTTCAAATAATTTCTATATCATCTTACCTCTGCTTTGTAAAGTTAATGACTCATTTTTGTAATAATATTACCTTTGTAGCCTGCTAGTGCCACTCGAGGACATATATTAAGCCGTTCAACAGCGAGGCGATCCCTTTTTGGGGGACAAAAATCGGGTAACAGTGTAATGCTATCAGAAATAGCTAATGAATCCTGTTACAGATATGGTAGTACTAAGTGCAGGTTTTCATACCTTAGAGAAGACATAAGGAAATGGTTTTGTAGATGGAAATTGGAAAGCTAATAGTTCTGGTCCAGTCCCTGGAGGCTCTGACAAAGCTCCAGAAATCTATTTTTGAATGCTGGCTTTTATAAAATTTTGTCCTTGAAATTCTAATAGGCCTGACTGGAGCATAGGGCTAGATGCAGGTAGGGAGTTTGCTGAACCGAGTAGCTCAGTCTGTCATGATGTGGACCATTCCACGGAAAAGGCATCAAGCAAGCAATTAGCGGTCTTTGAAGATAACCTTCTAGGAAATAGGAATATTTCTTCAAATAATGGGCTCGATGCAGAGAAAACTGAATCAATTCCCAAGCCATTAGAGAGTCATTTGATGCAGGATCCATATTCCAATCAATCTTTGGATCCGAACTGGGCAATTCCAATCGACAACAACCTGAATAGAGTGGAGATCAAAGGTCCTGTCAGTGCTGGGTTTGAAGTGGAAGGTAACAAGAGCAAACGTTTAGCAATTGGAGTCCAGAAGCGCAAGAGAGATGGTTCCTCCAGTAAAGGCAAAACTAGCAAACCCATTATGACACCTTGCCGTAGATCAAAGCGGCTGGCTGAGCTCAAAGCTGAATTATATCCGAGTTTTGGCAATCCAGAGCCTGTGGTTGTGAAGGCTGGTGATCAGCTCAAATCTGATGCGGCAACTTCATCACCAGCAAGCCAAAATCATGGAACACGTCTTGAACATGGAACACTTCCTGAGGTGGGAGTTACCACAGAAATGAGCACTGAGAACATGATGCCTCAGGCATCTGAACTTGTGAAAGATGGGCCAGACTGTCCATTACATCCTCCGTTTTGTAATTTCTGGCCGGACCCATGTCTTGAATTTGCATTCAAGACACTGACGGACGCCATTCCTGTAGACTGCATCCTTCCAAATGGACTGATTTTACAGTCGGAATCACCATTGAAGTTTCAGGTTTCTGGAGGACGACAAGAAGGGAAACAGACCCCGACAGTGTAAATCGAACGACTTTTGCCTGACTTTCTGTGTGTGTTTTCGTTTAACAGAAGTGTTTGTCAAAAAAAGTAGACCTGCTTGCATGTCACTTCTGTTGTGTTTTTTGGTTTTACAATGCCAGACTGCTTGTTGTAAAGTAACTGAACACTTCAATGCTCTCATGCAATGAAATCTTTTGGATTGGGCAACTCATTATTGTGTCCTCGGATCATATAAATGGTATGGAGCTATGGTATCCTGCTTAGATAAACTATATTACATAATCCACAGGTAAAATGGATTCTTAAGGAGAATACAATAGCAAAATCAGACCAGAGTCGTTCAATGCAGCCGAAGGATACTTAAACTTGAATTTGACTGCCTCACGTTGCAAGACCGTAAAATTAAGCCTATATGGACAGCTAATAAATAACGGGGTTAAATGGAGAGGGGCTTGACATATTGGCAGGGGCTGGAATTTTGTTGCCGTCTTGAAAATATACAATTTTGCGTCTAATTCTTTGGGCCACTAGTTAATGTGTTCTTACCACTTATGTGCTTATTCCATTTCAACGTCAATATATTTTGGTCTGAAAATTTTCTGCAAAGATAAGAACTTTATTGCACATTATACTCCAAGGGAACCCAACATGGGTATGATCATGAACCAAAAATGCACCAAAGCATATACAAATTCACAGCAGTGATGTGTCTCAATCTGAGCTACAAAAGTAAAGTCGTGTTTGGCATTGGTGCTGAGGAGCTTCAACTTTTTAAGGAAACACAAGTCAGAAGTAGCTTCTTTGGGTTTTTTCTTCTTACAAGTGGTAAAAGGAGTTTTTTTTAATTTTGTGAAATAATGCTCAGGGTTCTAACAGCTATTTATTAAGTGCAGTCATTTCAACAATTTCTGCTGGAAATTTTTATATAAAATCAATCCAAACATGTAGTCCTCGGTGTAGTACAGTTTCTTAGCAAAACTGAGCCGGTTTATTTTTGTTGCACTCAATTGCTCACACCAGTCTTCTTTTCCTTCGCTTGAGGTCCTGAAGAGAAAATAAACAACAAAAAATCGCATCTTGTGTAAAATATTAAAGCCCACAATCCACATTCACACAGAAAATACACATAACAAGAGGCAAATGAGGAGTTTTAAGTGATCTTGGACGGTGAATTTGTGATGTAGTGAACAAATTCAAACTAACTTGATATAAGGGCCTTAGGCCTGGTTTTGAACAGGATCTTGTGGCGGATGATTCCGATGACCTCCAGCTCTGTTCTTAGGGAACAAGGGGCATCTGGGATATTCTTCTTCTGCAGCACCAGCAAGGGCTTCTTGAGGGCGACTTTGTTCCCGGACAGTTCATGGTACCCAACTGTAAATGTGTAGTTCCCCTGAAGATTATTGAAGAAAGGTCAAGAATACTTTCGTCAAATTGATATCGGTAATCAAAGCTATACAGTAAGAAAATTCGAACACTGCATATTTCTGTATGAATCCAAAAACCCATAATTTCAAAAAAATCAGTTCGGCCAAACTTATCCGAATCTTCGATACCTACATCGGATGAATATCAAGAAAACAGCTGGGGATGCCACATATAGAATTATGTAGCGGCGGAGGATGAAGATCAAACCTGGGAGGAAGTGTGGCAGAGGGATCCAATCTCGAGGCCTTGGAGGCAGTCGGCGACGCCAGGCTGGGCCTCGACAACGCCCTGCAGCTCAAGGATCGCCCACTCCCGGCAGTCGCCGCCGCGGCAGCCGCACTTGACCTGGATCATCTTCTGTCCCGTCCTTCCGGAGTGCTTTAGCCAGCAAAAAAGAATAGCGACGAAAGCGCGGGAGATTTTGAGCGTTCCCGCCGTTTGGTTCCCGGTTCGGAGTTTGAACCGGATCGTGCGGTCTAAAATCATTGATTAACTAATTTTTTATAAGGCATTATCCAACGAGAAGTCTCCCACCCACTCTTATAACTACCTTACCTTTTTTAATATCGTCCATAAATATATACTATTTGCATATATGTTGGGCTAGCTGAAACAAGGGGTGACACTTCTCATCTATTACCTAGAGGGAAAGGAAATATGTCCTTAAAGTACTTATTTTTTTATTGCACCTAAAAACTAATCTCACTACATTAATATCAATGGACCTCCTCCAAAAGACTACCATGCTCTCCTTATATCCATAGAAATTATTGGGTACTCCGAGAGTGTCCCATATAATTTACTCCCATTTTACATGGGCACTCGATCCTCAAGATCAATAGTGCATGCACTAAAGCACATTAACGCAAGTGAAAACATTTTTCACTTTTCCACTTGCGTTAACACGTGTAGTTAGCTGCTAGCATGTGTGGCAAATCAACAACCTGTATAAAGTGGGAGTAACTATAGAAAGTACCAATAATTTCTCCAAAAAAAACACCTCCCCCTTCTCCAACCCGGCTACAAGTCCACCTAGCTGCACTCACCACTGGTGTCATCCCCTAGTCATGCTTGGCCTAGCCACAATTTCATTTGACCTAGCTATCCTTCACCCTGATTTTGGTATCACTTAGGCCCATCATCCCTCCACACAATTGTCGCTTCCACCTAGCCTGTCCCCACCCGGAGCCTATTGCTATACATTAGCCAATTGGCCCCTAATCGGCCCACAAAATAGTGGGCTATGGCATAAGATTTTGAGGCCCGTTTGTGGGTGTAGCTTTAGATTTATGCTCCTTTGTGGTTTGGGCCTAAGATTTTTAGTCCCACTTGTAGGTTGGATTTGAAATTTTCAAACATGTAATAATATAGGGTCAGGCTAAAGCCCAAGTATAAAAAGGCCATGAGCCCAATGGGCCTACCATTGTAATGACCTGAATTTTGCGGGATATTAAGTATGTGTGCTACTTAAATTATAAGTTGTAGTTGATGTGGTAGAATGAGTTTTGAGTTAAAGGCCAAGCTTGTCAAGGATTGGACGTGGTGAATTGCCAGCACGCAATTCTTTTAATATATCCAAGATTTTCCCTATGTTTTAAAAATAAAATACGCAGAAAATAGGGTGTTTGACCCTTTGACATTCTTAGTAGAATAAATTCCTCAAATAGAATTTGTGGCTTAAACTTATGTACTTAGAAAGTAGACAGAAAGAACTTCAAAACACCACTAAGAACGCGCGAATAGGAGTTTGGATGAGGGAGATACGACTCTTCAAAGTTGAACATATTGTATAGGGCACGTTTACCCAATTTAAATATGTATTTGGGCCGTTTAAGTCATTTTGGGGGCCCGATTAATTAGAGTTCCGAAATTAATTTTTAGAGGCCTAATAAAGTTGCCTAAGTTAAGATGATTAGTCCAACTTCTAGGTTGATTAGGAACCCTAATCCCTATGCTTATAAAAGGGATGCTTAGGGCACAATTAAGGATTTTTTGCTTGAAAGGGCAAAAAAGGGGGTGGACGGCGAAGCTCCAACGAGGCTCTGATGGCGGTGGATCAACAACAAATCAGTGATTAAGGTAGGATCCTAACTGTAGTCTTTAATGAAGGTTTTATTAATAAATTTAAATGAAAATTAAATTTCTGCAGTTCATAATTTATGATTGTAGAAATCACTATTATGTAATTTAGTTAAACACTCTACCTGTTTGTAAATTTTTTTGATTTGGCTAGTCGGCCGCCTACCAGCCAACACCAACCAGCCAGCAACTAGCCCAAGACCAGCGACGGCTTCTGACATGCTAGACGCCGGTACAATGCCGCTACTGAGTAGACTACAGGACAGGTACAAAGGAAAACAAACATGGGGCATTGTTCCTTCGGCCGTCAATGGCCTGCGACGGGACCTGGTCTCTTCGAATCACCGTGCAATGGCAGTCCATTTGAGCCAGTCCCTCTCTGGTCCATGATAGGAGGCTGGTCGCAGCCACAGTTAGTTGCAGATAGCAAAAGAAAAAAAAAGGGCGGCCTTTTGGCTGCCAGGAGGCCACCGAATAGCGACAAAACCAACATCGTTGGTTCCGCTATGAGCTGGTGGCCCAGAATCCCCTAGGTCATACCCCCTCCGCCATAGTATGGGTGGCACCACTAGAGGCCAAACAGCCTCTGGCAGGTCAAGGGGAAGATGGCTCGTGAAATGGGTCGTCGAACCCTAGACTGGGTTAGGTTGCCCAACCCGGTTCGGTCTGATTCGTTAAAAAAAACTTACTGACCCGATTTAGTAGGTTGTAGATGTGAAATAAAATTGAAAAAAATTACAAATGATCATGAGCATATGTCAAGTGCCTTACAAAGTCTTAGATTTAGGAAAAATCCCAGAGTCTCTAAAATAACCAATTTGCCCTTGTGAGTTGAAGCGTAGAATAATAATTATTGACCAGAATTATGGGCTCTGGTTCAGAAGCCTATGAGTGGATTTAAAAATTGATAAAACTCCCAGTGATATTTTAATATGTATTTTAAATTTGGACCAAGCCACAAGTTAGGGGAAAATCCTAGTAAATAGATAATTGACTATTTTACCTTTAAAATTAAGGTAAAATGATTAATTGAACCGGGGTCGGTTTAAGGGGTTTACAACCCCGTTAAACGGCAAGAAAATTACCTCGAGTTCATAACATCAAGGAGTAACCATGAGATTAGTTTTAGACCCATTGAGGTTCAGGGAAGCCCTAAACAAAAAGATAGAAATACCCTTGTCAGTGTACCAGCCCTCATTTGCATGAATGAAATTAACGGGCCAATGTGACACTAAAACCTCTTGAGAGGTTAAAGACTTACCCGAGAGCAGAGAGTATCATTTCTAATGTTGGGTAATTACTTTAATGACCTTAGGTGCATTATGACCAATTCTCATAAAGATTTAATAAGTTAACCCAAGGAGGGTTAGGGCACAAGAGCACGAATAATTCTAATATCATTATTGAATTTGGTTATTGATATTATGATCTACTTGGACCTGTGTGATTTTGATTGTTTATGTTGTTTATTGTTTCGATATTTGTTATTGATGTTGTGATAGTAACTTATCACTAGCTTAAGATTATTGAAAAATTAATTGATATGGTGGATAGCTTTGGATTGGGCAAGAATACCTAATCAAGATAAAGACTAAAATACCTTAGAAGGGTCTGGGACTAGTTTCATAAAGTGAACAAAGTCTTTGACCTGACGATTTACCTTCATTGATGAACTGATAATAGTTTCGAATTTAAAACCCTAGTCTAGAAGGGGTTTGGGATAGCCCTTCAAAATCCTGGCTTATTGATAAGCAAGATAGGGTTCAGAATGGTTTCCCGAGTTTTAGCTCTATTGAGGAGTTGCTGATTTGACCGTGTAGTTACACCTCCCCATTAGAGAGAGCTCTGCGTGAGCCGGGTTCACTTTCAATCTATTGAGGATTATTTAGTGTACACACATTTAGATTAGCCGACAACCTAGTTGGTTGGCTTTTTTCGCTACTTTTGTTCAGGTGCAGTCGTGGGTCACACATTTCCACTCTGGTCAGGTCCTTTATGGGCTAGGATGGGTAATGGAACTTGTTGGTGGATCCAGGGGCCTAGTGGATTCCAGGGTTTTCGTCATAGATTTACCTTTGAGGGTGGTCTATGGTGAGTGTATTATTTATCACTTAGGTTGGCATCTGATGAGTCTATCTATCATTGGTATTAGATGGGGATATTAATTATCGAACAATGATTCGAGAGATAATGTTGTGCACGTTCACCGGACTCTCCTCTATTTCCCTTTTTATTCTAGTGCATTAGGCTATTTTCTTATGTATTAGCTTAGTATTTGCTTATTTAATGAGATGATTATTGTTATTGGACCAACTAGTGGCCCACGGGGTAGCCGGGCCCACTAGCTGACGCAATTCCCTACGAGAGAGGGTCAGCTCCCCTATATGGGTTGTCCTCTCCCATGGGTTATGGTTATGCAATAAAAAACTCATATGATTTCCTCTCCTTTCTTCTTCCTTTCTCCCCTTTCCTATGTGAAAATTCGAGGTACCATTTGTGCCTACACTGGGCACAACATATAATTAATAACATTCTTTGGTATTGCTTGTTTAATTAGAACAAGTGGAATAATTAAAGGACTTGCATAAAATATAGGTTGCTTTAAATTACTTAAATGTTATGCTTCTTAGGATAGTGTAGATTTATAGGCAGAACTACGTCTAGAACCGATCTTGTTAGAAACATTTAAGATGTTGTCTGATGAGTACATAGGCAACTAATGGGTAATGTTAGCCCAATCCAAAAAATATTAGTTAATGTTTTTGTTCTTTTGAAATGTTCCTCCAAGGGGAGGAGATGTTTTGTTGTTTGTTTGGTCTTCTTTGCTTGTAGGTTCTTTAAATGGGGATGTTACGAGATCAAAACATTGGTGGGCGTTTGAGGACGACGTTGTATTAGTGAGATCTAGTTTCTTAATTTTACAATCTTGTAAGTAATTGTAATTATTGGCATGAGAGCTAACTTTAATTGGTTGTTTATTTTCAGAGAAATGACATAATTGTACTTAGAGGGCTAACCTGCTGTTTATTAACTTTTGACACGTGTAATAATATGTTTTGATATTCGTATTTATGAACCCCAGTTTTCACAATTTGGATATTTTAGTCGATTGATTTGATATTATTTAAAGAAAAAAAATTTATCGTGATTTATCACGTATCCTTTATTTAAAAAGGGTTTGGAAAATCAGGGTCGTGACAAGCATAGTGTAAGAAACTTTCTTTTTTATAGAAGATAACTCCATGTTGCTAAGAAAAGAATGATTTGTGGAGAAAATTGTTTATTTGAATGATGTAGAACTTTCAAACTCTTATCCCTTGCCACAAACATGGAAGGCTGATTGGCTGATATGGGTGCATATTGGCCGATATATACTCGTATCGGTCTAGTCAGGTATAGGTATGGGGGGCGGTACACCCCCCACATAAAAATTGATATATATCGATAGTATTGGCCATACTGTATCAATATGGCTTATGTATATCGATACTTAATTAATTTATTATTATTTTATTTTAAAAAAATAATATTTAAACAAACTTTGAAAAAAAAATTGAAAATTTTTTCTTAAAAATAAAAACACATTTCAAACCCAACTTCTTCGGAGGTTAAATATGAAAATGTTTTTTATATTAAACATAGTTTTTTAAAATTTATATGAGATCAATACAATGGGTTCGTATAATTTACATCATTGTTTTTTTTAAATATAGTGCTCCATAAGTATGCATTTATTTAAACATCTAACTATCAAGACCCGGATTTTTAAAACCCTTTTTAATAAAGGACGCGATAAATCACAAGAAATTTTTTTTCTTTCTCAAATATAAAATAAATAATTTTATTAAATATTTAGGTTATGATAACTTGGGTTTACAAATACAAATATCAAAATATATTATATTATTACACATATCAAATTCAACAAATAGTAAGTTAACGATCTAAGTACAAGTCTATCATCTGTTCGAAAATAAATAACCAAGTAAAGATTGCTCTCACTTCAGTAATTGTAATTACTTATAAAATTGCAGAAGTAAGAAACTAGATCCCACTTGTGCATTATCCTCCTCAATCGCCCATCGACGTTCTGATCACGCTATTCCTCATCTAAAGAACCTACAAATAATAAGACCAAACAAACAACAAAACATCTCCTTGCCTTAGAGGAAAGTTTTAAAAGAACAAAGATATTAATTAATATTTTTTGGATCAGGCTAATATCACACGATGTTAGTTACCTACGTATTCATCAAACAACATCTCTAATGTTTCTAACAAGATTGGATCAAGGCGTAGCTTTGCCTAGAAACAATTTTATCTTAAGAGGCATAACATCATACATGCATTGCTTAAGTATTTTGAACCAACCTACATTTTATGCAAGTCATTTAATTGTTCTACTTGTTCTAATTAAACAAGCAATATCAAATAATACTATTATTTATCTCATGAACTATTGTTTAATAATTAATATCCCTGTCTAATCCCAAAGACATATAGACTTATCAAATGTCAACCTAAGTGACAAATGATACAACCATTATGGACAATTTTTTAAAGGAAACCATCCATAGTACAACCCTGGAATCCACCAAGAAGTTTCATAACCCAGTCTAGACCATGAGGATCAAACCGGAGTGGAAGGACATGACCCACAATTGCACTTGAGCAGATGTGGTGGGAAAATCAAGCCAAGAAGGATGTTAGTCTGTCCAAATGAGTGTAGATTGAGTGATTTTGAATAAATCGGTGGTGAGTCCAGCTCACACAAAGCTCCCTCCAATGATGAGGTGCAACTACGTGTTCAAATCAACAGCTCCTCAATAGAGCTAAGACTAAAAAAAATTATTCTTAATCCTATCTTGCTCGTCAACAAAAAAGGATTCTGAATGACTGTCCTAAACCCTATTAGCCTCACTAGACTAAGGTTAAAACTCAAAACTGTTATTAGTTCATTAACCAAGGCAAATCATCATGTCAAATGCCTTGTTCACTCTATGAACTAGTCCTAGACCCCCCTAAGGGTATTTTAGTTTTTATCTTGATTAAGTGTTGTCACCCAATCTAAAGATATCTAAACCCATTGATTAATTTTTCATTAATCTTAAGCTAGTGATAAATTACTATCACAACATCAATAACAAATATTAAAGCAAATGAAAGCATAAATAATATAGACTCACATAGGTCTAAACGAATCATAATACTAAGGTCCAACTTATTTTTAGCACTAAAAAGTTCTGTACTCTTGTGCCCTAACTCACCTCGGGTTAGGAACTTGTATTTATATGAAAATAGGTTATAATGCACCTAAGGGCATTATGGTAATTTCCCTAAATTAGACATGGTCCTCTTTGTTCTCGAGTAAGTCTTTGACCTCTCAAGAGGTTCTAATATCAAATTAGCCCGTTAATTTTATTCATGCGAATGCAGGCGAGGACCGCTCATAGGGGTATTTCTATCATTTTGTTCAGGACTTCCCTGAATCCTAATGGGTTCAAAACTAATCTCAGGGGTACTCCTTGGCGTTATAGACCCAGGGTGATTTTCTTTCAGTTTAACGGGGTTGTAAGCTCCTTGACCCTAGGTTGACATTTGATTAGTCTGTCTGTTCATTTAACAGTTTTACCTTAACCCTAGGAGTAAAACAGTTAATTATCCATTTCTTATGAGTTTTCCATAACTTGTGCACTGGTCTATAATTAGGGTACACATGCACCTATCACTAAAATTCTTCTTTAATTTTTAAACCCACTCATAAGCCCCTGAACCAAAGCCCCTAAATCATATCATTAAAAAATATTATATGATTCAACTCATAAGGGTAAATTAGTCATTTCATATACTCTCAACTTTTCCCCAGTCTGAAACTTGGTCAAGATACTCTACATGCTCTCAAAGTCATTTGTAATTTTTTTTAAATTTTTTGACTATTTTAACTCGTTGAACCGGACTGAATTCAATTTTTTTTAGTTTGGACCACACTATGCACTAACCAAAATGGGTTGGGTTACCCAACCCGGTCTTGTACCCGACAACCACCATTGTAGGTAGTCTTTTTCACGGCTGGCCACGATGACTGGTCGCCTTTGGTGGCACCATCTTCAGCCATCACGACGGGGCTAGAGCTTGGGCCTGGTCAGATCGCATGTGTATGGCAAAACCAACGTCCATGGCCTCGCTGTCATTTGGTGTTCAGCGGGGGCCAAAGGGTGCCCCTTTTTTTCTCTTTGCGATTTATCCAAGGGGGCTACAGGCCGCTTGTCATGGCCAACGAGGGGCTGGCTCAACCGGACCGTCGTTGCAAGGCGAGTTCAAGAGCCTAGATCTTGTCACCGGTCATCAAGGGCCAGAGAAACGTGCCCCCTGTCTCACTGTTCCTTTTTTTATGCCAGCCCAACAACCTGCTCAATGGCGGCCAAATCCACTGGCTTGCAACTAGTGGAAACTTGCCTATCCGAAGCTGGAATACAGGGGCAGGGTGTTGTATCTTCCTTCCCAATGTATCCTACTTGCCTAACCAAACCCATCGGAGAGGAAGAAGGGGAACGGGAAAGGGAAAGGGAAGGGGAAGAAGTGGCATGTGGCCAGCCCTTCCCTTGCTCTGACGGCGGGTTTCAAATAGACCAACGACCAGCTAGCCCACTGGAAATCCGGCCGTTGGTGACTCCGCCCCAATTCTAAATAAATTTTCATTAAAAGGGAGATTTTTCTACCCTAAATCTACAATCAAGCATAGATCACACCCTAAAATAACCCTAAACACTTAAAAATTAGTGTCAACAAGCAATCATACCTCATCAAGACTCCAGTCTGCGAGCTTGCTCATCTCTGACTCCATCGCCAGCTACCTTCACCGAAAAACTTCCATGGTGGCTTCTTCTCTCTTATAATCATGGGGATTAGGAAGTTGGGCCAAGGTGGGCCACTTGGGCTATATTTTAATAATTCCCGTCATTCTAAATAACCGGGCCCGCAAAATGACTTAAAAAGCTGAAATACACATCTAAATCGGGTAAAGGGGCCCTGTAAAATATGTTCAACTTTGAACGGTCATAACTCCCTCATCCGAACTCTGATTTGCACAATCTTTGTAGAATTTCACAGCTATTTTTGTCTACTTTTTAGCCACTTAGGTTTCACCTACAAATTCAATCTATTTAGAAATTTATTCAACTAAGAAGGTCATAGGCTATTTTCTAAGTATTTAATTTTCAAAACCTAGGAAAATTCAGGATATTAGACTAATTGTGACTAATCTTAAGCATTTAATAAACCAATTCATAGCATTTAATATGAGAAAGAGGGAGTAATAGTTTCTATCGGACAGAAGGAGTAACAGTGTATAGTTCCATAATGAACTAATTTTAGAACAGCCGAAATGGCCTTCTATTATCTTATTATACTCTAAAAAAAGTAATATGATGATATATTATTCGTTATAATATTTTTTCATGTGTATAAAAGGGTTCATATCCATTTTGGCATGTACAATGCGTATCATCGGTGTGTGCCCATATTTATGTTTATCGATATTGTCATCCATATCGATATAACCTTCCAAGGCCATGAAGGGCTCAGCCTAAAAGTGAAAGGCCCACTAATGAAACCCCGCCCAAAGGCTAAATTATAATTTTAAAAAAGAAGAAGAAGAAACTTTGAAAAGAAAAATGAATGAGCTAAAGGCTTAGCCGGAGCGTGCTTAGGGCGCAACCTAAGCCAAAAATTTCAAAGGTGACCTCAAGCTAGGGACGGGCGAGGGACTAGACTTGAGTTGGTGGGATAGGGATTAGGCTCATCTCAGGTCTTACCCTATTTCAGCCTTAATTGAGTTCAACCTTCTGTACCCCTCCCCATGGCCTCCCCTCCACCCCTCTGCCAACTTCCACTATCTCTTTAAAAATGGCTAGCCACGGTTGCCCTCTCTTGTAGGTTGACTCCTCGCCATGAGTATCATGGACAATTTTTTTTGTTTTTATTTTTAATTATGTTTTCTCCCAAAAGGACTCTGTCAGTGAGGATCAACCCCCAAATGTTTAGTAGAAGAACAAATACCTACTTATTGTTGCCGCTCGGAGGTGGAACCCCTATGAAAAGAGTAGAAGTTGTTGGGCTTATTTTCTTTTGAAAATATAAAGTGACCCAACTATCAATTGACATATTTTTGGGCTTTGAAATTTTTTGAGAAATGAATTTTAGTTTTGAATACCTATTAAGCTGCAATTTTAGTAACAAATCTTGACTATTTGCTTGGCCCTTACATGGAGGGTCAAGATTCTAAAGTTCTTGACAATGATGTTCTCTTTTACCTATAAATACACTATTAATCATCTTAATTTAGTGATTAAATGAATTAATCTCAGCCAAAATTTAAGCTAGAAACCCATTGGGAGACTGAAGATTTGCAGAAAAGATTGTGTTTTGCTCTAATTGCTATAGGTAAGTCGTCTAATCCCTCATGTTTATGTTTAAAATTAGTATTGAGGCTAGGTTGGCTGCAGCAGCTGCTAGGCATTGGGCAATTGGCCAGTGTTGCCACTAGACCACCACTGGACTACAAGCCAATGTCACAGTTATGTGTAGCCTTTTCATATAGGAAATTAAATTACATGTATTTTTTAACTTCATAGATTGTAAGGGCCACTGGCGGTTGTGACGGTTGCTATGCATTTGAGAAATAGGGCAGGCGTTTGTAGGTTGAAAATGACCTAGGCATGAGTTGCCAATTACCCGCACAAGTGGGCCTCTTTTAACTAGTGTGCCAGGCCTAACCCGCAATCAAGTCTATTGACCCAGTCTAGCTTGTTAGGCCCATCCTAGATCCTCAAAAAAAAATTGGTTTTTTCCTACCTAAAGAGTTTCCTTCTTAAGAATTTTATTTCCTATTTTGTTTGCATGCAGTTGTGTATTAATTGTCATTAAAGGGGGATTTATTAATGTTTTTGGACGGTCAGGGTCCCAATTGCAATCTTATAAGTTTATCAATTTTTTTAAAAATTGTTGAGTGCACCACTTATGTATTTTTTTGTGAGAGATAGTGCATTCTAGCTTTTATAAGCATGACAAGAATTCAAGACTCAGTTCTAGAGTCATAAGCAGCTTTATGGTTTTAATTTATTATCTCTCTCTTAGGGGTCATAATGCTTCTAACATTTTTTTATGGACTGTATATGGAGTGTGAACTCTATTTTTAATTACTCTAGTGTGTGATGATGAGAAACCCTAGCCAAATCCCCAAGTCTACTAGCAAAATTGACAAAATGTCCCTATCAATTTTGTTTATTATTTTCTATTTTAATAATTATTTACACTATTATATTTTTCTCCTAGGCCCACTTTAGACTATGGGCTATTAAAAGAGACATGGATATTCACAATTTAAGATCCTTTATCAATTTTGGTGATTTAGAAGTGGCAAAAGTATTTCAATTCATTTCAATGCATAAGTCATACAGTATGATGCTATTGGGTGGATAGATTCACATAAAGAATTATTGTGCTATTATCAAATTCTGATAATGTGATAATGATCATCAACTCTCTACAAGGAGGTGATAGTTATTATCATATGATTAGGATATGGCATAATTCCATACACTATAACATGGGTTAATTTAAGGCCCAAAGCTATAAAATTTTCTGTTTTTTGTATTATTGTATAACCTACTAGCTTTATCATTTAACATTATATATAATTACTTATTTTCATAAAGTACTAGTAATTTTGGTGCAGACTAATACCTTTGTCCAAAGGGAAGTTCAAAATTTTACTTGTTGAATTTAGCATTGGAAATTTTCATATTTAAGTGTTTTCATGCCTTATTAAAGTATGCAAAGGTTTTTTATTTATTGAAGTTTATCCATCTTTTATTTTTGACCCTATTCAGCATTTTTCATTATTGTTTGGGGATAATTTTTTTGACTGGAAGGAGAATATACTTCTATTATTAGGGTTTGTCAAGTGTGGTAGGCAAATTTGTTTGGATTTTAGGTATCTCAATATTTTACCACTTCAATACTAAAAAGGGGTCTAGCTAATTAACAAGATATTATTCAATATTCTTGGAGTGCCACATGAGATTTATTTTACAAGTCGTTGATCTAAACGATGGTGCATGTGATAGTACACCCTTTTCTCTCGACAATGATGCCATTGAGACTAGTTCAAGTCCAGATTTGGAAAACAAGAGTTTTTTCCATTTAAAAAATAGTAACCTTAAGCCAACCTGAGCATACCTGTGAAGAATATAGAAAGCTCTTTGTTTTATTTCCTTAAAAATATAACCAAGGAAAAATCACTAAACACCACGGTATGGGACGTGAGTTGTTAGTAGAAAACTCTACGATAAATTCTACAGGTATATTGACACAAGATTTAATTTTGAATGTTTGAATTTTGAAAGATCATTTTTGGGAAAAAAACAATAGAACTACCTAGGAAGAACCACTAAATGCACCTGGTATGGAACACATAGTGTTAGTAGATCACTCTCAGGTTAGTTCTACTTGTGTGTTGAAATTAAACTTAATTATTTTTAAAGATAGTGGCATTCTCTAAGGAAACCGCCAAATACCCATGACATGGGACTTGCGGTATTAGTGGGCTGCTCTAAGGTCAAATTTGCTGGTAAATTTGACATGAAAACAAAGTTCAACTCCTCTATATTTTGAAAAGGGATTTGAAATTGTAAAGTTGTCTTAATCGCCAGTAGAATTACCACAGAGAAACCATCAAGCGCCTATGGTATGGGACATGGGGGTTAGTGGATAGCTTCGATGTTGATTCTGCTAGTGCATTGTGACGAATTTTAATTTCAAGTCTAGTTTGATTTGAAATATTCTTTTTAGTATGATTTGAATCAATTGATTTAATTTCTAAAAGACTCTGTAGATAGTCTACTTTCTGTTGGATGCTTTAATTTTTGAATGCATGTGAGAAGAGTATGATTTATTTCTTATCTATTTTCTATCAGGTGATTTAAATTTTGAAAGACTATAAAAAATCTATTTTTTGTTGAATATTTTAATTTTCGAATGCCTCTGTGAAAAAATTATGATAGACATATATTTATAATAAAGAAATTTTATTTGAAATTTTGATCGGATTTGAAGGGTAGTTATTTGGTATAAAGTCCAAAAACTATCGAAGCATGACTCCTTGATACCCGTCGAGAAAAATAATCAGTATGACATGTGCATTGGTGTGGAGCATCATAAGAAAGATCCTTCCTTATTGAGCCTCTCGATGCCTCATAGGTGTTGGGGGGAACATCGTTCAGTATCACAACTTCTAGTTTTCTCGTCACTCAGACAAACTAACAATTTCTACACTTTTTATGAATCAAATTGCTTCTAAATAATTCATTTTTGGGCAAACGATTTTATGAAAAAGATTATAATCATTTTCATAGATTTTTGCATAGCATTAATTTAGATTTTAACTCAGCTACAATGTAGGGAGTATCAAACTCTAAACTGATGCTATGCTCGTAAAATTTAATTTTTTTGAACCATTATGATCATTTGTTTTATTTTCTGGTAAATGTTATATCAGTAAACTATTTTGTATATGCCGCTTTGTGTTTTGGTGTGTGCATTTTTCTGGATTTGAAGGGTATTTATTTGGTATAAAGTCCAAAAAACTATTGGGGCATGATTCTTTGATACCCGCCAAGAAAAATAATCAGCATGGCACGCGCATCGGTGTGAAGCATAATGGGAAAACTCTTCACATATTGAGCCTCTCGATGCCCCATGAGTGTTGGGGGACCGTCATTCGGTATCACAACTTCTGATCTGTCTTCTCTGTTTTGATTTTAAAAATTATCTAATTTTAAAATGATAATCAAATTATGTTATCCAATCTTAAATTATCATATTTTAATTATGTGAAATATTAGATGATTTAATTTCGACAATTTTTGGATCTATTTCTATATTAATTTGTCTGCTATGTTCTGATTTGTCTTGCTCTGATTTGATCTATGATTCAGAAAAATGATTTATTTGTTTATAAAATTCATAATCGGATTTTGTATAATATGATTTATGTGATTTTAAATTAATAATCGGATTTTGTTTATAGTGTTTTCTCTTATCATGCACTATTAAAAATTTTATCCAATCTTAATTTATTGGATTTTGCTTATGAATGAGAAATCTGATTTTTATCAGATTCTGTTTAGGAATGTATAATCTGATTATAATTTATCAAATTTTATTTTGTTTTATCCAGGTAATCATCGAATTTTGTTTGTATGTGTTTTATCCGACTTTGACTATCGTATATAATTTATTTTTTAATGTGTTATTGGATTATGTTCAAAATGTTTTATCTGAATAGTTATTGGATTACATTATCTGATTACGGCTTATTGGATTTTGTTTCTAATTGTTTTGTTAAATTGTAAAGTATTGGAATGTTGTTTATAATTACTATATAAATAAGATCAAATTCGATTATCTTATGCTCTAATTTTGTTGTGTTTTAAAGAGTGTTTTTGGGTGAATTGCTAGGACACAATTCGTTTAAGGGAGAAGAATGAAACACCTTGTGTTCCGATTACGCTTAACCTGATGAGTTAAGGGTAATTACAAAATTTTTAATTAAATTTTAAAAGGTTTGGTAAAATAAAATCTCCTTATATAAGTAGGGTTAGAAGTAACTGAGTATAACTAATAAAAAAATATGCAAAACGAAAGTTGGAAACAAAAATTACAACTTCGAAAAACATGCTAAATAAACAAGACCTACGTAAAAAATGCAAGATACCCTTCCCATGTGGGGTATAATTTCAAATGGCTCGTTGATACAAATCCATCAAAACTAAGCACGTAGGATTCCGATTTCAAGATAGTAAGTTATCACGTTTTAAAATTAAAAATATATTTGGTTAAAATAATAAAAACAAAATAGATAACGTCAGCCTAGCCTTCCCCACAATGCCTGCATGCATAATATGTAACACTATAAACAATTCTTGCAATGCATATATACTTAACATATAATAATCTATTTCACTACCCTGTGAGGGTCTACACTACTTAGTGGCTTTAGTTGAAGTTAACCGGTGAAAAGTCAAATAGACAAAAGCGTACATGAAGGTATTTTTGTCTAATTATATTAATAAAAAATAACTTGTCATTTTTAAAGATTTTATACTTATTCATGCTGTGATAAACAAAAAGCCCATAAAATTTCTATCTACCACTTGCATTGGAAACAATTTCATATATACCTCATGCTAGCAAGAATTCAGGAAGTTCATGGCTTCTCCTAGTTGGACGGATACAACCATATGGGTGTGGATGCGGGTGCGACCAAGTAGATTTCGCTATACATTATGACAGTGTTCCAATACAGCGTTAGGATAAGAGATAAAGTAGACCAAATCAGGATGGTTGTTGGCCTTTCCTGTGCAAACAGGTCTGATAGCCTTCCATCCTTCACGGATTACACACAAGGGCATTCAACACCAGGCTTTACAGTTACCTAAGTGATGCTCTTCACCAATCCCTTGCATCCTCTCCCATTCTCATCACTTTTCTTCTGTGGCTTGAATATAGGAAAACCTGACAAATCCAGGTCAGCTAGGATCTGTGTAAACAGAGAGGATGGGAGAGGATTGCGATGTTTTCCAATATCTAACAACCTTCTTACCAATAACATGAATGTGTGGCATAGTCATTCAACGATGTTTGCTTCTTCTGTGATAATGATCATAGCTAGAGTCATCTGACGACCTTGAATCAGAACAATGTCGCACCTTTCCCCTCCGCTTATTTGTTGTTCTCCTTTCATCCTCAGAAGAAGAGTGATCTGAAAAACTAGAATCAGAGAAATATTGATGCCTACGTCGATGTTTCTCCTTTCCCTTCTTAAGCTTTCCCCGTACCTCTTTCAAACTGGATGAACCATCAGAGAAACATTTGTCTCTTTTACCTGACCTCCTATCCTCTATACCAGCCAAGTCTTCTGCACAAACAGAATGATGCAGACTTTTTTCCTTCCTCCTCTTTGGCCTTCTTTTTTCACCCTCTGAACCAGAGTGATCTGGCACACTCAGATCAGAAGGAAATTGATTCTTTCCCTTTCTCTTCTTTAATTTTTTATTTTCCTTTTCAGAACCAGATTCAGAAAGAGGTGAATAATCTTCATTATCATCAAATTTAGCATGATGTTTTCCTTCTGACATTTTGTTCCCGTGTTTACTTTTCTTTTTGGAATGTTTCCGGGAAGACTTTTTGGCAGAGAAGTTAGCCAGTAAATCGGGAATGCTGCCTCCACTTAGGAATCCTAAAATTAGACATGATGCAAAAGATAAATGTAAGTCAAACCCGCAGAAATATACTATACCCCAATCTTTTTCCAATATGAAAGAGAATATCTACCTCCATATTCATCGAAAATATCCTCTGCAACTATTTGCTGATTGGGATCATCTGGCCTAAACCCACCGCGAGGAGGGCTCATACCTGGTTTCTGCTTCAGTTCCCACTTCAATGGCTAAATAAATGTACAAGGATTAATTCAGAATATGACCACAGGAAGCAACAAATGTAATGCATTACAAGAAGGAAGATACTAAATTACAGACAGTAATGGTAACCCAACTTTCAAGCACCAACAAATCGCAAGGAAAGCAGAAGGATGATAAGGACACTAATGAAATCCATATTAACTTTTCTCTAATCAAGATTTATTAGGACCAAAAGAAAAGGTTAAAATTAAATAAAGGATACTCTCCTTGATTTCATCCTGACAAAGTTCTTTGCCTCTTTGAAGCAGCAGAAATCAAGGTTTAGGGAGACAACTGAAAAGACAACCTACAATTGAATTGAACCGGTGAAACAGCCAGCTGAAAAGTGTGAACCATAAACTGGCCCCCAAAAAATTAACAAGTGGTCCAGTTTTAGAACTGCGTATTAACTGAGGAGCACTGCTTGCATACATGTTCTAAGAGGGAATAAGGTTCAGAAGCATTTATATCAAGTAGACATAAAAGAGATAAATAGCTTTTATGGGCGTAAAGGTACTTAACTCTTTTATGTCTACTTCATTTAAATACTTCTAAACCTTATTCCCTCTTACAACATGTATGCAAATATCACATTTTATAATTCAGAAAATCAAGCGGGTGAGAATATGTGAGCGATTAGGGGAATGAAACTTGCCAAGAATGTGTGGCAAAACATGCAATTGAAAAGCAAAGCATAGCCAACGTAAACTACTCTTGCAAGTTAAATAAGAGCTTCCATGAGTTAGAAGAACTACAACAGCATATACAACAATAATATACTGAGCTCTCAAGCAGGTCCACATTGAAAATAAAACTCACCTCTCCAGGATTTGTCTGTGCAACTATGGCTGTCAGAGGATCATCTCTTTTCAAACGACTCTCTTCATTTGCTGTTATAGCATCTTTCAGTGGACATTCACGATCACCACTTTGGTGACCATACATTGAGCATCTAACACATTTCACATTACGGACCTCAATTCCAAATGGCTTTACCCGGGCTGGCATACCCGTCTCCATCCTACATTGCAGAAAGCAAAAATCAAATTTTTGTGACAGCTTTATTGCAAATAAAAGTACAGTCAAACTGAACCTTGTAGTACTAAGAAGATATGGCTGCATGCAAGGATCACATATAAATCAATATATATCAGCATTTAAGAATCACAGAAAAAGAGCATTTTTTCGTAAAATATGGTACATGTCTAATTGACACTATTAACAATATATGAAGGTTGAGAAGGGCATCTCAAAGAATGATGCAAAGGCATGACAAAGATATCGACATCCATGGCAAAGCCATTGGGTGGGTGTTGGTCATGACTTAAAAGATTATACATACCCACATAAAGCAGCTTTGCAAAAATTGGTTCAACACGGCAACTGAGCTCAAAACAAAAAAGTCTCAAACAAAAGGGCGTTTTTTTAAAACGAATCAACAGAATACTACAATTCTATGGCCAATTCAAGGTATCAAACAAATCATTTTAATCTCTAGACTATTATATAGTCATTTATGGGCCTACCCTTCTTAGGAATGAGACTTTTGAAACAAGGATGATACTTTCTTTGCTACATCTTATTATTGGCAGGTGTGGTAAATTAATATCCTCCATGAAATCTTGTTTCCCTTGCATTACCTCAGTATTTCTGACAATTTATTATCATTTCTTCTTTCCTTTGCAACTTTTCAATGCCTTTCTGCTACACCTTACCTGTATCCCACTTCCATATCCCCACCTCCTCCTTCATGGCCATCACCTCCTCCATAGATCAAACATCCATGCTTTTCCTCCTCGTCTTCTTCCTCATCTGCATACTCTTCCTTTGAAGATTATCTTCTCCTCTTCTTCCTTTCCTGCACACTCCTCTCTATACTGTCTCTGCCTACTTTTGTGTCTCACCTGCTGCCTCATTTAATTGTTCAATCACCTCTGAAATCTCCTCTCCCCTTTCTTCTTTTTCCATCATCCCTCTTTTTAGTGTTCAATATTCTTTATATTATTCTTGTTTTTCATTTTTTAAGATTTTTTTCAGCGTGTAATACAATATCCATCTTAATATCACAACTTTATCCCATTTGTCTGGGATTGACAACACAGATTTTGCTCTTCCTTCTGGCTCTGTCTTAAGGCATATTCCAATTTTAACTCAATCCAGGTCCTTTCTCACTTACTCTTTCCATGTCCACCTTACCTTTTCCTACCTCAGAGTGCTTCTATAGGCCACCAATAAATTCTGCTAATGGGCAATGTTGGCAGTCTCTGTTGCAGAAAACCCAACCATTTCATAAGCTTTTGCATACTTACTGACTCGAGCTATTCTTGAGCTCCATCTGATGTAGTCAACTTTTATAAGGATAAGCTTTTTGAGCACCCTAACTTTTCTCAGTAGCCCTTTTTAAAATTTTCTATTTTAAAACATCCTTAATTTTCTGTCCCACTGTGATGTTGAAAAGACTTATCCTTCTTAAAATTTGCTGCAAAATAAATTTGAATTTTTACACTGCCAATACTTTAAGTCTCATCAGTTTTTTCATTCCTCATTCTTGCCTTTTGTGGTTTTATTTTAGCAAGTTCATAATACTTTCACTCCCTCATGATACTTAACCCATTGTACAAATCTTCATATGAATTCAATTCAAGTCACATTCATCACTCCTCTAGCTCCGCTCTTAAAATCTTTGTATTTCTCTAAATCATCAATATAACTCATTTTCTGCCATTGCCTTTACTCCTTTACAACTCCTTGGCAAACTCACTCCACAGTGTGTGTTTTACACACCCTTTTGTCCTATAGATTTAATAGGTACTTTCTTCTAACACTTTTCATATATCAATTGCCATATTACCATTTCTGTTAACACCTATTCATATATCATTCGTCAGTTATCTAATATAAATTTATGAAATCTGTGATATTTAATACAATATAGATACTACATTTATATTTAGATGCCTTGTGTATCACTACAAACTTATTCGGATTTGGCTTTCAATTGGTTTGAATACTCAACATTTTTTCAGCACCAGTGCTGAAGTACACAAAACAAATGGAGTTCTCAAATTTGTTTCAAATTTTACATTTATACCCCCCCCCCCCCCAAAAAAAAACAAAAAAAAAAAAAACTCTTCCTTCTTCACAACTCAAGTTTATAAAAAAAGATGGAAAAAATTGGTTTTGACCTCCTGAAGAAAACAAACCATTTAAATATATCTTCACTTTCTGTACCTCACATTTAACTATTGATTTCAAAGACTTGCAAGCATCCACCCAGATAGGATATCAGGGAACTTCAACATATCGTCCTTATGCCTACCATCAAAACTAGTAAAAAATATCAAAGGGTACTTTTTTATCCCTTAGATATCAAGAACATGAGATCCATAACAATGATTGTGATTCTTAAAAGAGGTCCTTAACACAATTTCTACAACGTCACATATAAACAGTAGACCATTTAGTTATTCGTTTACCAAATTTTTTATTATATCATTCAAAATTTTGTGCAATATATTAAAGCTCACATGGCATTAAATTCCACCTGCATAACAATGTAAATAAAATGTATACTGATCATGTGCATCACACCCATCGGTTAAAATAGGATTAATTTGATTTAGTCTGAATAGAGCTCTCAATCATGATGCAAATGATGTATTATATATGGCATTCGGAGTTCTATAGACTGAACTATGACACAATCAAGTTGGTTGCGCAGAAACTACCTAATATTGACTTTTGCTCCTTGACTGACTATCTTCCAAACTACTTTCAATTTAAATCTGAAATTTTCAGATGTGCTAACACTTGAATAGACAGTCGTAATGCATCCAAGAACGCATAAATCAGATTTCAAAAGACAAAGTATGGATTTCTGAAGTTTAGTCAACATTCTGAAATTTGTACGAGCCAATTGCTTTCGTCTAGACAAAGTAAAAATTAACTTTTGGACATTAAGTGATGGATCAGGTTAGATCAAGTCGATCTGACATTACAAGAAAGTGCTATTTTGAGTCCAATTCTTCACAAACTTGGACACAAGCTTTCCACTCTAACATATTGGCCTATAAAAGCTTGCTTTGGACATGGTAGAGCACAGTTCTCTCACTGTTTTAAATAGAAAGATCCTAACATTAGGAGAGACCTTTTCCTTCTTCAAGTTGCATTTTTCATTGACTTTCATTCAAATCAAGTTGTTCGAGACCATACTTCCCATGATTCTTCCTCTTAATGATTGAGAGTATGTTTTGGGAGTTCTACACACATACCAGTCACTTTGTACTTGTTTGTTGTATGGATTGTGGTTTGTGTTAAAAGAGGCTACTTTTGTGGAGACAAAAGGAGTTGATCAAGCATATTGGCTTGCAGCCAAAATCATGTTCGTTTGTTGCAGGAGGTCAAAGCACTGCACTTAATGATAGACTGTTGTAGATCCAAAGTCAAAGGTGAACCTGACCCCTAAGGCGGGTCATAACATAGACAAAGCTATGTGAAGTGGCAAAGTAGGAGTAGATAAGTTTGAGCACTTGGGAGTGGCCAAAGGGATGGGTTAGAGAGTTGGGCGATTGGTTTGGTAAATGCATTTAAGTCTGATTTTTGCTTTTCTAATGCACTGGTTTTTCACTAAGCCGTAGAGCTAGTCCCATAGTTTTTATCCAGTTAGGTTTTCCTCATTAAAAATTTTTGTCTCTGTGTGATTGCATATGTTTTGTTTGGCTTTATTTTCTGTTGTGACATGCAATTAGAATATCTAGGAATGCTGCTAAGTAGTTGAATTCCATTGCTGTTTGGAAATCTCACATGCCAGTAACTCACACAGGTTCACACGTCTCGTAGTACTTGTTCATCTTGAACTAGGGACACCATATGAAATTGACACCCATGTGCCATATTTTTCATAAGAATGCTGCTATTTCCCCTCACTATTGTCTCCGTACCCCTCATTACTTATTTCCCCCATCAAAAGATCCAAAAACTCTCACACCCATCCCACTTCCCCTTTCCTATTAAACCAAAAATCCCACTTTCACTCCATCTTCGTCCATGCTGACAACAGTGCCATTGCTGGAACCGTCACCAGCATGGTGCGACACATCCTCTTCCCGGTCCACTCCTCCCCCACTGCTGTGTGTCTCGTCGCTGCTCTCTTTTCCTCCTCTCCTTCTTCTTCCTCCTCCTCCTCCTCATCTCTTCTTTTTTCTCCCCTTCCTCCTTCCTTCCTCTTTTCCTCCTTTTGGGTAACCGGTGGGATGGGCAGTTCTTCCGGTTGCTGGCACCAGTGGAAGAAAAGAAGGAAGGTAAGGAGAAGAAGATGGGGTAATAGGGAGAAAATAAAGGGGGGGAGGGGGGGTCACATGGGGGAAGGGAACAAAAAAAAAGGAGAAATAATGAACACTGTTGGGGGGTACTGGGACAATCTTGGTGGGGGCATAGTAGCGTTCTCTTCAGAATATTTACAACAAATTCAACCGCCATAATAACTGGAAAAAGGTACTCTCCAACTGAGTGGAGATAATCTTTCTCCATTCAAGCGTTGCACCAATGCCTTTATCACTGTCAGCAGCAGAAATTATCATTGGATTCCAGATGAGCTTGATGGGGTGGGTCAGAGGGCATGCTTAAGAATTTTTCCTTTATATATTGAGGGCGTTCATAACTGTAGCAGCTACCCCTCACCTTCTTCCCATCTTTCCCTCATCCCCCATTTGTCAACAACCTCAATATACGGAGGTTGTGGCAATTTGAGCGTACCCCCCAACCTGCCACATTGAGTTCATCTCTAATCCAGCATTCATTTTTGTTTCTGGTGTGGTGTAGCCCAATGAGCCACACAAGAAAATAATGGGTAATAGAGTCCTAAATAAGTAGAAGCTTCTGGCGGCAAAGGACATAACATTATGCCGGAAAAGGTGTCGGCAGGGCACTTGAATGCAGAAAATATCTCCACTCAGTTGGAGAGTACCAGGTCTCATAATAAATAGCCATGCTAATACAATATTTAACAAAATACTACAGTGAACTATAAACAATGGAGTTACCTGTGTTGGTTTATAAATTAACTTGACATTTGTTATATTTAAAGCAAACAAAGTGCTGTTTAATGAAAAGAAATATTTGTCAAAATAGGGTAGGATTATAGCAATTGCACATTATAATAAAAAAAATGAATAAGAAAGAATTTCTCCATACCGTGGCGCATTTTTCAGGATTTCAAACTCTTCCTCTGTAGGTAAAGCACGGCCAAACACGTCTTTTGGCCTACTCTTCTTTTTTTCTTCATTTGTGTTCTTTTGGTTGACAATTTTAACCCTACATGATTAACATATTATCACAGGTTAATTAAGCCAACATCAGAGCCCATTAAAATTGTAACTAAGCAAGAAGACACAAAAAATTCCAAAATTTTATAATAAAAAATAAAAAATGGCTACAATTATTGAGTGTTATGAAGCTATGTACATAGAAGCCGAAGCACCATCAGTGGGCCTCTCAGAAGCACATAGTTGCTCCTCTTTTTTCCTTTCATCTTCAAGCTCTGCAGCTTTCGCACTTTCAGCATTATAGCCAGGTGGTCGAACATACATAAAACTCACTGCTTTCATCATTTCCACCTGCAACGAGAGCGTCAATTCCCAATAGATGTAACAACAATGAGTATAGAGTAGGGAGAGTAAGATATAGATAACAAAGCAATATTAGTCATTAAAACAACACAATATGAAAAGGCATCATAGAGTAAGTAAACATATCAAAACAAAATAACTCACTAACGACAAGTTAGCCACACATACAACAGGATAAAAAAACCAATTAAATTATGTTAAAAGAAATCAGACTGAAAAAAGAGAGAGAGAGAGAGAGAGGGAGAGAGAGAGAGAGAGAATTGGGCAGAAAATTTATCAAACAAATTAAAAGAAAAACCTTCTCTTTCTCCCTTTTGGAAACGAGGGCAGTCTGACGGAAGAACTCCTGCTCCTGTGCAAACTACAAACAAAAACCAAGAAAACCCACAAAAAAAAATTGAGTGGAGGAACGAGATGGGTAGCTGGGAAATCAACAAGGGAGTCGATCAAATTACTTCTCGGGCCACTTCCTCGGATCGGCGCTGGCGTTGGGCGTTGGTCTGCTCGGCGATCCATTTGCGGCGCTGGTTGGGGTAGGAGAGTGGGTGCCAGGGCTTCTGGTTGAGGTAGGAGTGGCTCCAGGCGGTGCCGGCCTTGGTCTTGTAGTCCACCTCCCCTCCCTGGTCAGAGAACCGCTTGCTCAGCCGCGGGCCTCCACCTTCATCCTCCCCTTCCATGGCGTCCCTCACCTTCCTCGTGCTTTGCGTTGGCCCCCTTTCTCACTGAAAGAGTCCGGTTCGAGTTTGAAGATACGGTCTAGACATGACTCCCGTGAAAAGCCCCCATTCAGTGGCGTTGAACCTCGACCCATTTTTGGCTCATTGTTTTAAAACCTAGATCAGACCGGCCGGTCCGATCAGATTTGACTAAGACCCGATGGGCCGGTTCTTCCAGTTCTCTGGGCAAGATTAAACGGGCCGGGTCATCTATGATATGGGGGATTTTCTTCTAAATTTTCTAAATTAACTACTTATAAAATAATATATTTGACCCATTAATTTATTATTTAAATAAGTTCATAAATAGATAAAGTTTAAGGTTGAGATTAATTTAATTAGAAAGTAGATGGAAAGAGCGAAATACACTAAGAATGTATAAATCGGAGTCAGGATCGTAGTTAGGTAGGATGGAGGAGATATGATTTTTTAAAATTACATATTGTGCATAGTCCCCATTTAACCAAATTAAACCCACAAATGGGTCATTTCATGCTCTTTGCCGGCTTGATTAACTAAAGTAATAGGAATGGGTTTAGGTGACCCAATTAGGTTGTCTAAAGGAAGTCAAGTTGGCCCAAAGTCCTTAGGGATTAGGAATCCTAATCTCATGAATTATTAATACCACTTAGGGGCTTTTAACTGAAGGGGGGAGAGGGAAGCGAGAGAAAAAGAGTCCTTGAGAATTTTTCAGAGAGTATGATCAACAATGAAGCTCGGGCTGTGTTGGATTGATAACAACCCGGCACTCGAGGTAAGATCACTAAATAAATAAAATTTCCTTAGGTTTGGTACAATTTAGTATTGATTTAATCTTAAATTAAGAGGACGGGGTGTAAAAGGGAATAAGTAGGCATCGGCCTTCTACTAGCTAGTCATTGGTCACCGCCTCCCGCTCCCTTTCATTGTGGTAGTACCTCTACCACCTCTCACTGGTGGTGAGCGACTGTTGTCACTGCCTTCTCCTCTATTCCTGCTGAGTAGTCATACTGACAAGGAGAGGCGGTGGTGCAGACCATTGACCACTAGTTGCCCGGGTCCCTACCTTATTCCCTTTCACCACAGAGGTTTCGGCCACCCTGACTTACGGTGAGCGGCCACTGTCCCCGTCCTTCTCCCGTCTGAGAAGATGAATAAACAAGGGTTTGGGTATCAGCTATTAGGCAATGGTTGACCCATCCTCCCTCTTGTTTGACCTAGGTGGGCAGGGTTTTGCCGCCAATTAGCGAGCCTATTGTGCACGTTCACCCGGGCTTTCTTTCCGCTCTATTTATCTTTTATTTGCTTGCATTAGTTTACTTTATTTCGTATTTGGTTTTGTAATAAGTAGGTAGTGTGAACATTATGTGTAACAGACCAGCTAGTGTCCCCACTAAGTAGCCGTGCCCACTAGTTGGCACAACCCCCAAGGAGAGAGGTGCAACTCCCTATATGGGTCGGCTCCTTCCTTGTGTTTTCTTTATGCAATAGAATATTCAGTTCCTTCCATCTTCTTCTTCCTTCTTTCCTTCCTCTTTGCATGATTTGTGCGAGGTACCACTTGTGCCCAGACTGGGCACAACACTGGTATCAAAGCCATCACGATCTCTGGCCATGGCAAGAGGCAAGTAGCCAGCCGCAGCCCCTGAAGTTCAACCCAAGAAAGAGAATGAAATCTTAGTGGAAAACCCAAAAACCGCCCTTGAGACCATCAGCGCTCCTGCACTCACCCAAATCCTGGCCAAAATTGAGTCTTTAATTGTGGTTGTGGCCCAGCTTCAGGCAGTGCCCTTAGCGTCATTGCTACCCAGACCCCAGCCAGCCAACGTGGAGAAGGGGGAGCCATCCCAAGCCCCTAAACTTTACTGCCCCGGCCCTCAGGTGATAGCAGACAAGGACGCATGTCTTCCCCAGGTCCCCAGCCTGCTCATGGAGGAAGTCGAAGAAGAGGTGAATGTGGAGGACATGGGCTATTTCCCCCACTACGATGACGTGCTGCCCGAGATCTCAGTCCATGCCTTCTATGGGGTCTTCACTCCTCGCACGATGCAGGTCCAAGGCCATCTTTAGCGGCAGCAAGTGGACATCTTTATCAATAGTGGCTCCACCCACGACTTCATCAATGATAAGGTGGCCCAGCACCTAGGCTGTTTCGTGTCAAATTCAAAGCCATTCAATGTCTTAATCAGTGACGAAAAGCACATCAGGAGCTCCAGAGTATGTGTACATGCTGCCCTAGCTATCCAAGGCCACACATTCATCACCGACCTCTTTTTGCTGCCCACCAAAGGGGCGCACGTGGTGTTAGGGGTTCAATAGCTGCAAGAACTTAAGGACGTGGTATGGAACCTCCGCAAGGTGATTATGGATTTTGAGGTTCAGAGACAGTGGGTGTGGATCCAAGGGTCTCAACTGGGTACCCTTCTCTCCGCCCAATTAGTGAGCTCCTTCTTTCGGTTCGCACTACAGGGGTTCCTCCTGCAACAACGGGCAGTGGTCAAGGTGCACAAGATGAGCTGCCTAAGGACCTTCTTGCCTTTTTAACAGACCACAGGGACATGTTTGCTGAGCCCAGAGGCCTCCCACCTGTGTGGCCTCATGACCACCACATTCCCATCGTTCTAGGGGCATCTCCCGCCAATAATCGCCCTTACCACTATCCCCACATCTAGAAAGCGGAGATAAAGTGCCTTGTTGTTGACATGCTTCAATCTGGCATCATATGCCCTAGCACAAGCTCATTCTCTTCTCCTGTACTTCTAGTTCGTAAGAAGGATAACACTTGGTGGTTTTGCATCGACTGTCGGGCCTTGAATACCATCATGGTCAAGGACAAGTACCCTATCCTGGTGATTGAGGAGCTCCTAGACAAGTTAGCTGACGCTCTCTTTCGCAGCTCTAGCTCTAGCTCTTACTTATCCATCTCTACTCCTTCCAACCCCTTCATTATTGAGTTACGAAGACCATACCAAGACGATCCTTCCACACAATCGCTGATTGCATCGCTCCAGTAGAACCCGCTGGCCGCCCTTTCTTTGTGTGACAAGATAACCTTCTATTATGGAAGGACCACCTCTGGGTGCTCGATGTAGAAGACCTTCGCCAGCGCATTCTCTCCCACTTCCATGACACACCACTGACCGGCCACGAAGGTGCATTCCACACTTATAAGAGGGTCAGACAAAGCTTCCTATGGCAGGGCATTCGACGGGTTGTTCAGGACTATGTCACCGCCTATGATGTATGTCAGAGAGCCAAAGCTGCCACGACATCCCCTGCCAGATTACTTTAGTCCTTACCCATCCCCGACAAGGTTTGGGAGGATGTTTCAATGGATTTTGTGGAGGCCTTGCCCTTGGTGCAAGGCAAGTCCGTGGTCCTTGTGGTGGTGGATCAACTATCTAAGTATGCACACTTCTGCGCCCTTGGACACCCCTTCACCGCCAAATTTGTGGCTGAGCTATATGTTCGAGAGGTTGCTAAGCTACATGACATGCCTGCACTATTGTTTCTGATCATGACCAGATATTTATCTCTCAATTATAGTGGGAGTTCTTCGCACTACAGGGTACTACTCTCCACATGAGCACAACCTATTATCCACAGACAGACGACCAAACCGAGGTAGTGAACCACTGTCTAGAACAATACCTTCGGTGCTTCACCATGACTCAGCCCCACCGGTGGCTCCAACTTCTTCCATGGGTAGAATGGTCATATAACACAGCCTTTCACAATAGCACATGGTTCACTCCTTTTGAGGTATTATATGAACATCCACCTCCAACCGTGTTATCTTATGTTCCTCACCACTCTTTTGTTGCCGAGGTAGATTATATGCTACAAATACGGGATGAGGTTCTCTGTCAACTGAAGCTGAACCTCGCATCAGCTCAGAACCAAATGAAACAAGTCTATGACAGAAAGCATGCTGATTGGGAGTTTAACGTGGGTGACTTGGTTTATATCTTAGTCCTTCTTTAGCGTCAAACTACATTGTTCCGGCCGGAGCATTTCAAGCTCGCCCCCCATTACCATGGTCTATATGCTGTTGTGGAGCGCATTGGTCTGGTGGCTTACTGTCTCGCACTGCCACCTAACTCATTGGTCCACCCAGTCTTTCATGTATCCAAACTCCGCCGTTGTGTGGGTGACACCTCCTTAGCTATCGATGCTCCACCTCCTCCTTTGATGGATTGTTAGCGAGTATGTTGGTAAGATATGTAAGGAATTATGTATATGTTATACGTATGGGTGATTGACATACATATGTATGATGGCTATATGCCTGTGTGATGGATATGTGTATGTGAGTGGGGCAAATGGGTGGGCAACATATGATAAGAGGTGACATAGTATTTGGTATAGTTTTGTTGTGGATTTGTAACCATATGATGTAAGACGGAGGATGTAAGTTTGACATGTTTGGTTTTGTTTGGCTTGGAGCATATGTTGGAGGCTTAGCAAGTAAGTGGATTTAAGGTTTGGTACCTATTGGGGGATTGTCAAATAGTAAGAGTACACAACATAATTGTACAAACATAACGTATATATTATGCAGTGGAAAGTAACTGCAATAAGTGAGGTATAAGTAAGAGGGTGATAACTAGGGTTGGCTCTAAGGAGCTTGGTTTAATGACGTTTGAGTAAGATGTTTTGGCCATAAGGTGGATGGTAGAGACTATATGAATATGTATGAATTTGCTTTATGGTGAAGTATGTTGTGAGATGGATGAGTTAAGTAAAATATGCTGCCCTAACGAACTAGGGTTTCAAAACAGGTTCAACTTCAGTTTGATTAGTGGAAAACTGTAAGAGTGAAAGTTTTTATGGCATAAGTGTACCCGCATATATTACTTAATTCAAACTTGAATTATATATAAAGCTAATATGATAACATTGTGAGTTTGAGACCTGAGCATTTTGACAGATGAAATTCCATGTTTGAGCTAGCCGATAATGAGATGACACTATATGATTCTACCCAGAAGTTGTTTGTGTGTTGTATTTAAGCCTAAATGTCTGATGTTTTGTTGAGAGTGATGAATATTTCGATTTTGTGTGTGTGTTGTATTGAGCCCAAAAGTTTGATGCTCTATTGAGAGCATTGTATGTTTCCGTCCTTAGTCGGCACTGTATGATTATGCCCAAGAGTGGCATTATAAGATTCTTTTCCAAGAATGGCACTATTTGCACTCCCCTAGAGTGTGGGCATTTGCACTGAAATGTAAGTAGTATCTTGGATCTGCTCTTACCTGTTTGATCATGTGCCCCATAAACATAGGTGTACTTTATCTTCGAAAAAGTCTATGGTGTCTAGTTACTCCTTGGAGGTTAAGATAATGCCCCAGTGGTATTCCTTTCCATTTTGACGCTAGAGCTTATTAATTGTAATGAGCTTCAGTAGTCGATAGTATATGCACGACTCTGTGAGTATGTAAGTTTTTGAGTAAGTTTGTAAGATTCTAAGCAAGACTATAAGTGTAAGATTTTAAGTAAGACTGTGAGTGTAAGATTCTGAGCATGACTGTAAGAGTATATTTTTTAGCAAGACTGTAAGCATATATTTTTTAGTAAGACTATAAGTGTAAGAATTTGAGTAAGATGGTACGAGTAAGACTATAAAGATGTTCTGAGTAAAACTGTAAGTGTAAGAACGATATGAGTAAGGCAATAATTGTAAGAGTAAATGTAAGAGAGGTAAGATAGTATGTGTTTGTGAATGGTTGTTATATTATGCGACATTGATGTATTTGTATGCTTTATGCTTCACGGTTGAGTACATGAATGCATCTATGTATGGACTTATAGAGTTTACTATTTAAAACTCCCTTATTGAGTATGAAAATACTCATTTTTTTTATTTTTAGCCTCAATGGTCAGGAGGCTTTTGTAGTTTTGTGATAGAGAGCTCCTGGAGATGGACACTTGTCTCCATGGGTGGATTGATTCCATTGGCTCCTGTATACCCTTAACTCATTGCAAATCTTTATTATTTGTGATACAATTTAACGTATTGGGTAAGATGAGAATTAAGGTGTTTATACTTTATAGACTTGTAACTTGGATGAGACTATTTGTACTTGGGGATGCTTGAGAAAGATTTGTATTTAAAGTCTATGATCATAGTAATTTATTTTATACGTTTGTTTTTAAGTAGCGCCCGAGGACATTTATTTTGGTTGTACAATGTGTGATTGAAAAGAAAAAAATTGTATGGGAAAAATTGATGTGTGATATTTCAAATGATAAAACTACTTTCACAGGTTTTGTATTTCGTCATTTCCCCCAATTTACAGCCATTATTCTGACAATAGCCGCGAATACATTAACTCCCAAATTTCCTCCCACTTTATGGCCTCAGGTATCACCCACCAATTATCTTGCCCACATACCCTCGAAAAAAATGCCGTCGACGAAAGAAAACTTCGTCACATCATTGAGACAACCATCACCCTTCTCGTTGTTGCTCACATGCCTACCTCCTACTGAGCCAAGGCTGTATGTACTACTACCTACCTCATCAATCACCCCCCCCCCCCCCCCCACAATCCACAACAAATCCCCCTACCACATCCTCCACTCCTCCCCACTCAATTACTGCCACTTCAAAACCTTTGAATGCACCTATTGCCCTCGGCTTTGTCCTTACTCCCATCACAAACTTGAACCTCGCTCCCTCCCCTATGTCTTCATTGGCTATTGCCCTACTAATAAAGGATATTGTTGCCTCCATTGCTCTACCCACCATGTCTACATTTCCTACCATGTTCGCTTCCTCAAACACTTCCCCTTCCTCACCTCCCCTAAGCCTCCATCCTCCACCTCCTCCCCTCCCCTACCCCCCACTTCCCTCCTGCAAACTCTCCTACCAACCTCCCTCACTCCTCCTCCACTCTCCTCTCCCTCCCTCCCCTCTTCACCACCAATCCTCCCCTCTCCCCTGCCAACCCACACCACACTCTTCCCCTACCTTAGGTCCTCCCCTCTCCTCCTCATCCCTCCCCCTATCCCCCACCTCACTCCCCCCTCCAACCCTCCCTCCTAGCCCATGATTACCTGAAGCAAATCCAACATCACCAAACCCTGCATTCCTCTCTCTCTAGTCTCTCTTTTCCCCCCTCAAATTGAGCCCACTTCATTTTGCCTTGCTCCCATCATCCAGAGTGGTGTGACGCCATGCATGTCAAATTTGATGCCCTTCTTTACCTACAAACCTGGAGCCTCCTCCCCCACCCTCTCACTCCAATATCATTGGGCCTACAAAATCAAGCGACATCTTGAAGGGTCCATCTCCCGCTATAAAGCTCGTTTGGTGGCCTTCCACCAAGAGGAAGGCCACGACTACCATGAGACCTTTAGTCTTGTCATCAAGCCCTACACCATTTGCATCGTCCTCAGCCTTGCCCTTACCAACTATTGGCTAGTAAAACAACTTAACATCTCCAATGCCATCCTCCACAATACCAATACAGAGGAACTCTACATGGAACAACCCCTTGGTTTCTTTAACCCCATCCTCCCTATCCATGTTTGTCGCCTCCACAAAGCCATATACGACCTCAAGCAAGCTCCCTGCCAATGGTACAACAAACTGTCCGCCCACCTCACCTCCCTCAGCTTCATTACCTTTCATGCTGACACCTCCCTTTTCCTTCACAAACACGGGCCCCAAGTCACCATCCTCGTCCATGTTGGTGACATCCTCATCATAGGGACCCCCCCTTCATCCACACAATCATTCACTTCCTTAGTCAAGCCTTCACTATCAAAGACTTGGGCAAGTTTCATCACTTCCTGGGTGTCGAGTTCACTAAAACCTCCCAAGGCCTTTTCCTCTCCAAGACTCACTATGCCCTTGATATCCTCCAATGTGCTTCCACGATAGAATGCAAGCTGCCCCCCACACTCACAAGGTATAGGCGTCCCCCACCACCCATACTGGCCCAACCTTCTCTAACACCTCCCACTACAAGAGCATTGTCGGGGCCCTCTAATACCTCACCACCATTTGTCCAGTCATAGCCTACATTGTAAACTATGTCTACCAACACATGCACAACCCTTCAGGGGTTCATTACTATGTTGTCAAATGGATCCTCCACTACCTCCAAGGAACCACCTCTCTAGGCACCCTCTTATGCCCTGGTGACTTCACACTCCATGCATACTCTTAACTCCAATTGGGTTGGTGATCCTCTCACTGGCCGCTCCATCACATGCTACTATCTCTACATGGGTCCAAGAAACAAGGCACGGTCACTCACTCCTCTACATAAGTAGAATATCAGGCCCTCTCCTCCACGACCATAGAGCCTGCATAGGTCTCCATGATCTACGCCTTTCTCAGGATCCCCCTACCCTCTAGTGCGACAACCAATCTGCCATTGTTCTCACTGCCAATCCCATCTTCCACTCCCACACTTAGCACATTGAGATCGATTATCACTACATTCGCGAACAAGAACTTGCCGTCAAAATCCAAGTCCTCCATGTGCCCTCCAAGGACAAAATTGTGGACATCTTCACCAAGCCTCTCTCCATCCCACATTTCGTTGAACTCCAATCCAAGCTCACGGCTCATTAGTAGCTATGAGCTTGCTGGAGGGTATTGAAGCACCTGACCTCCTTAGCCTCACATCACCGTACACTTGTCAGTATCCTATGCACTCCTTGTAAATATCCTAGGGTTTGTTCCCTAGTGGTTCCTTAACCTCTCATTGTGAGGTTATATATTGTAAATAGAACACACAATGAATGTATCTTTTCCCTTTTCCTAACAAATATGAAACTAAAACTAAATCTAATTAGTTAGAGTTTTATCCATCAAAGCTACTGTTTTGCCTCGAATTTCTTGTAAAAGTGATAATACTTTCAAAACATGACCCCTATATCTCAAGTGTTTGATTGTCATAAGAAACTTTCCAAATACCTTTCCCATACAATGTAATTAATTAGTAGCTTTCCCATCCTCATTGTGGCCATTCCCTCAAAGGAGCCACGACATGTGTCTCCGTTGGCATACTAGAAGGCAAGGAATTTCTTGTTTGAGTTAAAGCGATACAATGAAGTAAGGGTGTTAAAGTAATCTTGAAAGCTTGACTTGGCTCAGCTCGCATTCGAGCTCGAACTCGAGTTGGTTAAGCCAAGCTCAAACATACCTGTGTTAGGCTAGGCTCAGTTGGAAACTCAATAAAAAGTTAAACTCACATTAAGTATATTATTTTTCAAATATACACATGTATATAATACACATTATATATATATATATATATATATATATATATATATATATATATATATATATATATATATATATATAAATATAAATATATATAAAATGTCTCCCAAGTTTTAACTCTTTCCATAAAATGTACCATTTATTTTATTTTCATGTACAATTACATGAGGTTTTTTGTGAGAGGAGCTATATAATATGTTTCATGAGATCTAGAACCATTTTTTATGAATTTTTACTCCCTCTGTCTTGTATTAATAGTTTAAATTAAAAAATGAAAATCAACAATGACTAGTTCATTTGATTTTCTAATCTAACACATTGGACCACTTACTAACCATGTTTATTTTAATGATTTTTCTCTAACTACCTCTAGGTCACCAATTACAAAACTATGCAATGATCACGAAGCATAGCAATTTGACTCAGATTGAAATTGATTCAAGCTCGACTCAAGTTCAATCTCAAGCTTGAACACTCTAAAGCTCGATGATACTTGGCTCATTAACACCCCTATATTGAAGCAATGAAGCAGTCTCAGCTCAGCATTTCCTCAAATAGATGGCTAGGCCAGAAAGTCAAGTGCCAAGAAGAGGATGATAAGTGAGCCCATTAGTCCTCACCCCCAACCATGGTCGCTCTCCCTTGATTTGTCATCATGAACCTAGTTTCGCCGAACTTCAATGCCGATGTTGAGAAGTTCATGATGCTTCCCCTATTGAAGCCCTTGGTCATGACAACGCTGCATTCCATGCTCGGCTTGTACAAACCCACTGAGGTCACTATGGTGAAGGCCTTGTTGAGGCTCTTCTGGTACAATGATGGGCTAATATCGAACCAAATGAGCTTGTCGAGAGATTCTCAATCTCGAACAGGTTGGAGATGGAGTAGTTGTCCACTAGCTTGGGCTTTCCATGAAGGTGAAGCTCCACCACCTGATTTCCTCAGCATATGGCGGCATGACCACCACTTCAGTTGATAGCAACACCGATACATTGAATACCTCCAACTAGTCACTCCTCTAGTTAAAGAAGGAGGGATAATGGGGGGAGGGGGAGAAGAGGGATATGAGCTTTGAATTCAAGAAATCAAATGAGTTTTCCCATCTGATCCCTAGGCTACAAAAGTATGCATAATTTGATTTCTTGACTGAATCAGCCTAGAATTAAGCTTGTAACAAACAACTTGAAAAGCTAGCTTCAAAGAGGCTTAATCGAATAAGGTATGATTAAGCCAAATAAATAGACCCTATGTGGGAAGTGCAACATCTTCTACAGCGAGTTGCAAAAAAACAAGGTGGTTTTTCCTTCCTTTGCATAATTGCACTTCCCTTCCACTCCTTCCCCCTCAATTCACAATTGTTCCCTTCCACGTCCCATAGCCTTCAACCTTATCTGTCCTACATTTCAACCAACCACTTCTCTCACCCTTTCTCCTCCATCTGTCTTCTTCTTTTTTACCCATATAGTTTTCTATGCTTTTGGCACACTTGCATTCCTTTTCCATCACATGCCTCCTCTATCTCTGTAACACCCAATATTTTCCAAAAAATATAAAAAAATTAGTAACCATTGGCAAGCCACTAACAATTCTGTGACTGTGTCGGTGAAAAATAGACAGAACTGTCGACAAATACTTGTGTGTTTGTGAGCACGTTAGTGAAAGTGTAAAACACGATTATGACCATGGGAGGAACTTACAATCTTCATATAGGCCAACAATCATGGGATTTTGAAAGGACCAAGGATCAAAAAGAGGCCAAGAAGGAGTAGAGATCCTTTGGCCAAGAGTGCCAAACACCGATGTGCCACATGGAAGGAAAAACAATGGGTTGGAGGTCTGATTGCTAACCTTGAAATCATGTGCTAATTAGACTACTTGTTCTTAGCAAGAAATCATGTTTTGGTGATTTGATATGAAGTAAGCCTTAGATGTTATGATTTATTCTAGAAAATTTACCATCATTTAGATGAATGATGGTAAGCATGAATTTTGTGGATTAAAGAGTAGCAATTATAGTTTAAACTGAAGTTTTTATGGTTTCAGATGTTTTTGTTTTATGATTTTACAAAGGGAATGATTTCATCACCAGAAGGATAATTGTCTTTCTTATACTCTGATCATCATCAATGTAACCATCGATGCATTAGTGATGGCACTAATGGTTTGAGGAAGATAAACAATACTGGCATCGACAAGTAGGGGTGCTTCGGGGTTAAAATGAGCATCAACAAATCAAACTCTCACAGTCTACTTAATGTTGGCATGGGTTTGACACATCGATGAAGGTGTTGATGGCCATCAACACCTACACTGGCATGTCAATGGGTCTACCAATTGTTCATCGGTCTATGATTTTCAAGCAAGGTTTCTACTATTTCTTACACTACTCATGAGAGGTATAATAATATGATTTACTTGCATGATATATGTAGGTAAATAGTTAAATACATTATAGACGTATGATCGTTGTGACACCCCAAACTTTTCTAAAAGAAATTTGTTCATTTTATAATAAAGAAAGTACTCATGGGCTTGTGGTCGGTGCAAATGTAGAATCGGCGACTAAGCAAGTAAGGCCGCCACTTGGTAATGACATGGACAATGGCGAGCATCTCCACTCCATATGCTGATAGAGACAATCGACCAGAGAGTGCTTTGCTGAAAAAAGTAATGGGTTGTTCATCCTAAAGTAAAACCGCCCCTGAACCCCCATTAGAAGCATCTATCTCAACTATAAAGGGAAGGGAGAAATCTGGAAGAACCAACACCAAACCGGTAGCCATGACCTTTTTTAGCTTCTCAAAGACTATCTATCCATGAAAATGCCCCATTTTTTAACAAAAAAGTAAGGGGAGTAGCAATAGTCCATTCTTACTAATGAAGCACCGATAATACCTTGTAAGCCCTAGAAACCCATGCAACTCCCTTACACATGTGGGTATGGGCCACGACAGCATGGTGTCCACCTTCGAAGGTCCATGGAAACCCCCTGAGTAGAAATTACATGCCCGAGGTACTCCACTTGTTTACTACCAAAGCAACACTTTGAGCACTTTAGAAATAAAGAGTGATCTCGCAATATAGGGACAGTGGACTGGAGATATTCCAAATGGTCAGCACAAGAGGCGCTATAGATTAGGATTTCATTAAAGAAAACCAAGACAAACCGGTGGAGGAGAGGACGAAACATATCATTAATTAAGCTCTAGAATGTGGCTGCAACATCCTCAGACCGAATGGCATTACCAAGAACTCAAAATGGTTCTCATGAGTATGAAACACTATCTTACGGACATCTGTTAGACTCATTCGAATTTGATAGTAACCTGAACGGAGATCCAACTTGCTGAAAACAGTGGTACTAGCTAACTCCATAACTCGTAAAGTAATTCTTCGAGAATAAGGGTGGGATACTTATCATTGAAAGTAATGACATTGAGCGCTCTATAGTCCATGTAAAAACACCATGACCCACCCTTCTTTCGGACAAGGAGTATGGGAGATGAATATGAGCTATAACTCGGCTCAATAATACCCATCTGAAGCATGTTTGACACCAAATGCTCAACTTAGCCTTCGGCACATGTGAATAGTCATAGGGCTGGACTTTCGCAGGTGGTGCTCTTGCAGTGATGGGAATCTAATGATCATGGAGGCGCACACGAGGAAGCTCTCTTTGGGTTCAAAAAATATATCCTAATGGCTGGCCAAGAGGGCTAGTAGATCACCAAGTTAGGCCTCATAGCACACCTCCACAGTGGCACGTTGCGGCAGAAAGAACCCTTGAAGTGCAAAAAAGAAGAAAGAACTCACCAACTAAGCTGAATTTAGTATCCTTGCCTAGGAGTATTGAGTGCGTATTTGCTGTCCATGAATGTCCCTTAAGTTCTAGATCACATCGCCAAGTTCTTGCAATATTGGATGCTAAGCACCACATCCACCCCCGTTATGGACAACAAGAACAAGTCGGTGATGAATGTATGACCCTGAAGAGAAAGTGGAGCCTATGCACACAAGCCGGTACTCTAGAGGTGCTTGTTGTCACCAATCAACATCAAAAGGCTTGGAATATGATATAAAGTATCCCAATCGCTACGCCACCTTATCATTAATGAAATTATGGGTACAACTAATGTTGATGAGGATAGCTACTTGTTGCCATTTGATGTGGCCTTGAACCTGCATGGTCCGAAGGGTAAACTCTCCAAAGAAAGAGTGCACAAAGATATTTGGAAGAACAACATCAAAGGAAGGTGGCTCATTGAGGACGAAGGAAATATCATCATCTTTGGCATCCTCAATAAGCAAGTTTCCCCGAAGGAGCAACGATGTCCGGGCATAAACTTCTTGTCACATTTTGTAATAACCGGGACTTTTATGTGGTTATTTATTTGCTTCTTGGGACATTAATTATTTGTTTTAAGCATCTATAATTTTTTTTCTCGATAATTACGTGTTAATGTTGTTCGTAGCCTCGGTCGTAGGTGGAAAAGGTTTGTACGTTTTCAATAGTTTAAACACGTAAGTTAAGGTTTGGGGCTTAATTTAAAACTTGAACCTTAAGATAGGTTCATGGTGGGGTCTTGTGGGGAATTCACCATGCGTAGGGAGTTCGCGTGCAGGTATAAGCAGTTCAGATGTGCAAAGTAGAGGTGCACGTGGGAGAAAAAAAAGAACAAAATGCATAACGCAAAGCGCATTCTGCACAGTAATTTTCACCAGCAGAAAGGAGAGAACCCCCCCCCCCCCCACTTTTCTTCTCACTAGAGCTCTGCCACCGCCCCTTGCCTTTGCCGGAGTCTGACCGTTCGATCACAGTAGGATGGGCCGCACCGTCTTTGGCCTTCGTCGCTCCTCCCCTGCACCACGTTCCGCCGGCTAATTTGTGGAAGAAGCTCTGTTTTGGGTAAGATGTTGTCAGAGCTGTCGAAAGCCACCGGAATAGTCGCCTGGCCACCACTAACCAGAAGGTATACCCCTTTTCTCCAATTTTACTCCGGTCGACCCAGTCTCCAGAGATTTCGTTGGGGGCTATTTTTTTGGGATTTTGCTATTTTGGGCCAAACTAGCATTGTAGTCGGCGGGGTTGGTCGCCGTGAGCTATTTTCCGGCCGGCAACCATTCTGCCAACCCTTTGGGTTACAGTTGGGATGTCATGCAATCAGATTTTTCAATCCGATCAACAGCCTCTCGTAGATCTGCCCTATTTTTGGGCCAAACTGCTTCTAGAACTGGCAAAAGTTGCCATTTTGATATGTTTTTCGCCAGTCCCGACGCCATCTCTCCCACCTCAGATCTTGATTTATCTCCTCGCATACTTTTTCCCTCTTCAATTTTATTCCGCCCTCTCTGCATGTGCATCCAGCGACCATTCCACCTTGCCAGTGGCTAGAGACCACCTCCATGACAATGCCTTACCCACACTATTGGACTGACCTAAGCTCTTTTTGGGCGTGCATGCATCTAAATCACTGGTGCGGGTGTTGTGAGAGACATTCATAACCGTGGACGTTAGTTGGAGACCTCTGCTGCAATTTCTACCCTAGAGCCTGTCTCTCATAGTGTAAGGGAGCATGGGTTGCTGAGTGTGCACCAACACAGCCTTTGTGGTACGCTCTAACATCAATTTTGGCCTAGACGACGAGGTAGGAGACCTTGAACCTTAGAAATTTACTTTAGAGTGCTTTTATGATAGAATGCATGCTAGGACTAAGGTGTTTAATTGCATGATGTTTAGATGTATATTAATGCAGAGGATGTTAAGTGCAGAGGTTAATTTTAATGGCCATATGCGTATATTTTAAAATTATCTGTGTATTAATTAGTTGTTTAGTCATACGTTCACATTATGACTTCATCGTGATTGGGATTGACGAATGAGCAGAAGACCCATGTAATTAATTATAATTCTTGCTAAATGCATGAGTGGTCATCATGTTTACATGAAGACTTATGTTTACATGTTCTAAGGGTTATAAAACATATTATAAGGTGTATGTGTGGTGTCTAGTTCAGAACTACGAGTAGTTATACATGTGTAGATGATGTGCGTAGTTTTGATATGTGACTATCAATTTTGATGGATTAGAATTTTAGAGATAGGCTCATAAATGATCGGAGCTTAGGTATAAGTTATGGATAAGCTTGCGAACCATAATGGTAACCTCATAACTTATAATCTATAATTTCAACATAATTAAAGTATGTAGTTTGATAATAAGAGTGAGTCCTTAGCTAGATTGATGTATTAAATTCCGTTTTGGTTGAAGACTGACGGATGGTCAATTTCACCTATAAGATTAACGTAGTTCATACATTGGAGGTAATGTTTGCGTAAGTTAGGATTTTTTATGCTCTGTTGAGAGCACCGTAAGTTTTGCGCCCAAGAGTGGCATTGTAAGTTTTCTGCCCAAGAGTGGCTTTGTAAGTTTTCCTGCCTTAATTGGCATTTTTAGGCCATTGCTAGCCCTGTATGGCCCTAGAGAGTGGACATTTGCGCGCTCAAGTAAGTAGTATCATGGATCTACTCTTACCTGTTCGATCCTGTACCCCATGAGCACCCGTGTACTTTGCCTTCAGAATCTTTTTAGCGTATAGGTTTCTCCCCGAAGGTCAAGGTGACGCCCTAGCGGCATTCTTTCCTTTCGACATTAGAGCTAATTGAGATTTAATTAGTTCTATTCATCGGGTGTAAGTATAAGATAATAAATGTAAGATTGTAAGTGTAAGTAGTATGTATGTGAGAATAAGAGTTTGATAGGTTGTGATTTGTTATAAGTAAGGTGGAAAGAAAAATTTGTAAGTCTAGGAAGCTCAGAGGAATTGTAGTACTCTGATTGAGATTATATATTTATCTTCTCATGGTTCATGGTTTGCTACTATCTTGCAGATCAGCTTTGGTGTGAACTTTTATGGTTCACTGATTTTGATTCTCCTACTGGGTATGAAAATACTCATGTTCTTTTTCTCTAATCCTCAGGCACTCCAGGGACTTCCATGGGGCCTAGCTCGAGAGCTGCTTAGCATTTGAGGATACTCTTTTTTGACTGCAGGTCGATTTTCAATTCTATTGTTCCTTGATTAATTTATGTCACGATCTGTTGTAAATAAATTTTGAAGTACATGTATTAAGTGAGGTGAGAGCTTTTACATGTATTATTTTGGACTTGTACATGGACTATATTATTACTTTCGACTGTTATGAAACTTGTACCCAGCTACGCCTAGGAAAATATATTGAAAGCCCATGGCCATGGTAATTTTGTCTTTTGTTTGTTATTCACGCCGGGGGATGAATGAACTATGAGCTTTGAATGCTTTATCGTTGTTATATCTTTGTTTTGAGTTGAAAAGAAAGTATTGAGAGGGATTTGATACAAATGAATGAGAATTATAAAAATATTTATCATAGGTTTTGTATTTTCATCAATTTTTATCAATTTATAGCCATTATATTGTAGAATTTTTATTTAAATTTCATAAAAAATATTTTGAAAACCCCGGGCAAGACACATTTGAAGCATAAGCCTTTAGATCTTCACTCCTCCATTTGGGCGAGGGTAAGTCGGCAAACTGGCGGGATGGATGAGGTGAAGGGCTGGCTAGCCTCACCTGAAGGTAGGCTTGGCACTGAGGGGAAGGTTGGCACAGGGGCTAGTGCTAGGTGCTAGAAAGAGCCAGGCTGGCTTACACTCCTTTGTTCGGCAAGCTTTTCCTCCTCAATATGGACATGGCGCACCACCTTCTGCATAGAGGTGCAATGAAAATGGTGAATCTCATTCGAAATCTATGGTTTGAGCCCCCTTTTGAAGGTGCCAACCAAGGTTGCCATTGGTCAATCTGGGAGGCAGTTAGCAATCTTCATGAAATTAGAATAGTAAGCACGTACAGTGGCAATATGAAGCAGAGTAAAGATTATCTCATTAAAATATCAGAACTCATTGTGGTCAAACTGAACACAGAGTTTGTTGGCAAAGGAAAGCCATGTTGGATGGTGGACCTTCTTCTCATATATCTGGAACTAGAATGAGGCATTGTTGTCTATGTGAAAGGCAGCTATACACCGACGTTCGTCATGGGAATAAGTTCCTTGATAGGTGAAGAGCTTCTCCACCTTATAGAGCCACTCAAGCAGGTCCTCATCCCCATTGTAGCGGGGAACTGTAGCCTAGACAAACATAGTTGAACACCACATCTTGGCCCGCCACTAGACCCAGAGAAGTCCTCCCAGTATTCCTTGAACTCTCTAGACAAGTTTCTGTGGTTCGGGTTCATTATGGTCTTTTCTAGAACACCTGGGGGGCCTCATTCTCCTCCTCCCTTCCTTCTGAAACATTCACACATTTTGTGGTTCTTTGACTTTGTAAAAACATGTTGAGCTCAACCGTCATATTTCCAAAGGATATTTTCATCATCGCATTTCTACAATTTATAAGAGCACTGGATGTGGCAAAGAAAGGATGACCGAAAATGACAGTAATTTGCACAAGGACATTATGAACTGGCTAAATATCAAGGACTACAAAGTCCACTAGAAAGTAAAATGTGTCAACCTTAATTAGAACATCTTCAGCAACACCTTAAAGAATTTTTATAGATCTATCAACGAATTAAAGCATCATTGATGTGGGTTTCAACTCTCCCAATCCCAATTTCACATACAAAGAATATGAAAATAAAGTCACATTTACCCCCAAATCTAGCAAAGCCCACTCAATATGATGAAACCCTATCTTACTTGACATGGTGGTATAACTAGGGTACTTATATGTGAGAGAAATTTTGCATTAAATGATAGATTTTTCTTGCTCTATTAGGAATGCCTTTTTACGAACATTAAATTTCCTCTTGTAAGAACATAAGTGTCCTTATGTCATGTATTGACTTATTTATGTGATCAAAACAATGTCCTTGATGCATAATTTAGAATCAATTTAAGTATGAAGATTGATTTATGAAGATAGAGCGAGAGGAAAAGTAAAATCCATGTTTCATCAGGTAAAAACATGCACACACATCACATTCACACACTATAGGGTATAAGAGACCTTAAGCAAAAGAATGAGAGAGAGTTGGAGGTTTTTCAAGTGAAAAATAAAAACCCAAAGAGCATTCAATCGCCATCGTCAAATGATCAATCGGTTCTAAATTGTAGCAAAACCCATAGATCGATAGATTGCTTCTATAAATGATTGATCACTTCTGTCAATGATTAATTGCTTTTGTAAACAATCGATCGACACCTAAAAACATCCTTTGTTAAATTAAGCTGAGAGTTTATTGATTGATATAAGAGTCATAGCTCTAAAGGAATAGGGATCGATCACCCTATATAACAATCGATCAATGGAGCTCAAAGTTGCCTAACTTAAACTTTTCCATTTTGGTTTAGATTCCTAGTTGGAGTCATATTTCTTTCGAGACTTAAGAGTCTATACAAGGTATAAGAACGTGATAAAAAATAGTGAAGAATGCTTAGAAAAAGTAAAGAGCTTGTGTGGAGTTGCTCCAATGGAGTTTTAAAAAAAATTAGTCTTCTAGAGTGACAAAGTGTCTACCTTAATCAAAAGAGTGATTAAAGGTGAGATGAGAGCAAACAAACACATGTAAGGTATGTTGTTTGATGAAGATTGTTGTTGAGAAGATCAAGGCTAAGATGAGATTTATTTTAAAGACAAAGATTAAAGATCAACATAAGTCAAAGAGCACAAAGAGGAGGAGAAAATCAAACTATTGTCGATAAATAACTAAACAGTGGTTGATTCAGAACTCAAGAGTGGTGTGAAGAACCAGCCATATGAAGAAAAAGTAGGAGTCTTTATTCTTTGTAATCATCAATTCTATAATCTCTAGTTTACATAGTTCATAGTTGATTCAGACAAAGTGTCATGGTTTTCCCCTTGTTGGGTTTACACATAAAAATTCTTTTTTGTCGCTTGGTGATTTGATTGCAAATACTTGCTAGAACACATTGGAATTAAATATGTTAAATTGAGCAAAATCTGTGTTTATTTTGTTTAAAGAAGTGGGAAGATAAATCTTGTAACTTAAATGTGAGTTAGAGACTTTATTTTTCTCGATTGTCTATGCCACACACATAGATCATAAACGAACAAGTGGTAGCTGAGGATATTTGAGTATTTCTAAAGGTTATTCTAGTGTTTTTGAAGTTTGATTTACTTTTTGGTTTCCATGGAATTCAAATTATGCATAGCTTGTCTTTGTTCATTCCAACTTTGTTGTGGTTAGGAATAATCATGTTTTTGATGAATTGAGGATGCTTAGAGCAAAATGTTGTGCTATGGAACATGAAAATTCTCAACTTGTGCATGACAAATCCTTGTGTGATACCAAAAATCTTGAATTGCTTAAGAAAATTAAAAAATTGGAAGAAGAATTTAAAGCTTCTCATTCAAAACTAAAAGAGTTTGTTAAATGCAAGGGAAAACTTGATAAAATTATCTATTTTGGACAATTTAGGAGTGATAAAAGTAGTTTAGGGTATGTGGGACATAAGAACACAAATTCCCTAGGAAGCATTAAATTTGTTAAGGCTAGATGATTGATTGATAATGATGCTAGTTCCTCAACTTCTAAACCTTTGGTTAGAAAATAATTGCTTAAGAAGGAACTAGTGACTAAATTTAAGCCAATAAAAAATAAATTAGTGAAGAATCCACAATTTGTGAGAGATAATATAAAATTTGACATAGGGCAAAAGTTCAAAATCTTAGACATAGGGCTCATCTACATGATTCACAAGAGACTCCCATAATTTTGCTCATAACGGTTGTTACAAGAAGGAACCAAAGTTTAATGCAACAACTATTGGAAGTGCAAAACATGATAAGAAATTAAATGATCTTCAAGAGTTTGTGAAAACAAAAACAATTTGGGTAAAGAAAGAAGATATTAAATATCATATAATGCACACCACCATGAAAACTCAACATTCTAATATGTGGTACCTAGACAGTGGATGTTCAAAATACATGACTAATAATAAATCTAGATTTACTAATTTGGTAGAAAAGTATGATAACAAAGTTATATTTGGAGATAGAAGTATCATAACAATAGATGTGATAAGCACATTTAAAGTTTCTGGATTGCTTGATTTTGATAATGCCTTTGTATGTGGGTGGTTTAAAAGCTAATCTTTTAAGCATTAGTCCTTCCTTGATAATACTTACTTGTGACACTAAAGATTAGGGCATGTAAATTTCATATATTTGACAAAAATTACAAAGAATAAGATCATTAGAGGTGCCCCTACCTTGAAAATTCTTGAAAACTTTATATGTGATGCTTGTCAAAAGGGTAAACAATCAAAGCCCCATCTTAAAAAATCAAAATATGTAAGAACTGAGAGACCTTTGGAGTTGATAAAAAAGAATAAGTTTAATCTTATTTTTCAAGTCTGTCAACTCCGAATATGACTTGACCACAACAACCACAAATCAAACTCTAAGATTTCTAACATACAATGGTTTTTTGACATAATTTTTGAAAAAAAAATTGGTTAAAAAACTAGACATGTGAATCATATGTTCTTACACTCTCCGCCTTTAGCATTTCTTGTCAAAACACTACATATTTAAAAGTCAAAATAAAATTAGAACTTTTGTCATAGTGCATTGACTTTTAAATTGTACAAAATAACTTGACACTACAGAGACTCAATCATAGACTCAATGATCATAAACTCATTAATTTGCAATTGAGCTTGCAAAGCCTTGTATAAACATGTACTTATTCTGTATAATTAAAATCAACTTGATTTGCATAGCTCTGTCCAATTAATTAGAAACATAAGCAATTTGATTTTTATTAATTATGTCTCCCCCTTTTTGACATAAATAAACAAAATTTTAAAGCCATAAATAATAAAAATAACCAATTAAAGCTCCATCAAGTTATAATCATCATAGAAAGACATGAAATAAAATTAAACCATTAAAGCAACACATGTCCCATAATAAAATTATTTTCTACCATACATCTCATCATCATAATTGAACATAATAAAACTAAACAAGTTTTTAATTAGATGGAATACATGAAAAGTGATAAAAATAAATAAGCAAGCACAATCAGTTTGCAACTACATCATCATCTCTACTCTGCTCCCCCTCACAATCTACTCGTGGAAAGTGGGATCTGATCAAGTGATCAAGGGCAGAAAGTCGCTAAAAAATAGCATCCTAGAACACTCTTAACTTCCCCATAGTCACTAATCGATTATCGTTTGTGAGGCTGATGTGGATCTGTTGCTACATTTGCTGCATCTGCTACATCCTGTGCTCATGATCATCACCCTAATGGTGAGATAGCATCTGTTGAATGACTCCAAGGTCAATAGCATGCTAGCATACACAAGGTTCACATGCATCAAGCATACTTTTAGCTCACATGCATACCATATGCATTTTTTAAACATACCATATAATCATCCTTACATACATGTCATGCAATCGGATTGTTATTTAATATACCAAGCATTAATCACTGGCCTAGCATGCTACTAAATATTTAAGGCATGCTATCATGAAATTATGAGTTCAAATCTCCCCTACCTCATAATTCATGACGTTTGATGGCAAGTACATGACGGTGGTGGCGGCGGCGATGGAGTTGGTGGCCAAAAGCATCGCTTAGTTGAGAGAGCTATTGTCCCAAGGTTTAAGAAGCACCTAAAAGAATCACGGTAAGATGAGGGTGACAAAAACAATGCGAAAAACTATGCAATCCACGGCGGCACACTAGGGTGGCCAAGAGAAGGGTTTTGCCAATGAAATGGCAAGTGCAACTCGAAATCAAGGGTGAACTAAATGGAAGTCGGATGGCGGTTGAGAAGTACTTGACTGGCTACAAGACATAGAAATCGGTTGCGGACAGTACCTAACGGCTCACATAAGGGAAAAGGGAGTGGGTGCGATGCTTAAGGATATAGGAGAGGTGGAGGAGGCTCTAATGGTCAAATATAGTCAGTGGCGGAGCCACCCGACTATCAAGCAGCTCAAAAGTGATGCCTAAACCCTAAATCACATGCACGACCACATGCACACATGACAAAGAAGACCACTTGAGGGAGAGAGGGGCTGGATAGTGGTAGACCAAGGCCTCAAAAGGCCCTAGTTGTGGCCAGCAGGGATGGCAACATTGCCAATGGCAACCTAAAACTAAAACCAATGGTGTGGATGGTTATGCATCTAACACAGTCAAGGGAAGAGGGGTAGGAGCATGGAAGACTAAGGTCAGAAAGGCTATCATCAGGCCAAGGCTGATGGTGGTAACCCCCACTGTTGCTGGGCCAAGGCAAACTGTCCGACAAAAAACATACAAGGAGGCTGACATACAGACAAGTGGAAAAAGGGGTGGAGTGAAATAGGGGGGAAGGGGCATCTCCGGGGTTGATGGGGGCAACCCTTGTCGTTTCCATGCCAATGTGAGATTAGAGAAAGGCAACCACCAATTGCGACATCAAACGGAGAACGGAGCCTCTAGCTCAAAACTGAGAAAAACAGGGTAGTTTGGGTCTTACCAATGAAGAAAACAGCGGGGGAGGGTAGAGGAGGTTCATCTGGGCTGGAAAAGAACTAGGAGGGGTGGTCCATTGCTTCCACCAGCCCAAGATGGGCTGAGTGGAGCTGGTCTAGATTTCGAACAATGGCCGGCAACACACTCTGGCAATGCAAAAACTAACTGAGATAGTGAGAAAAACTGAGGAAAAGTTTTGCACCTCGATGAGCAAGGAGAGTGTGGCAATGGCTCTAGCCAGTACCTTTGGGGTCCTAGCAGCTCGACGAAGTTATGTTCTGTGGAGAGTGGCGGAAAATGGTGGGGAATAGCTCTTTGACGACCCAAGACCAATGAAAAATGGTGAAAAATCGGGGAAAACACAGGTAGCTCGAGGAGAAGTGAGGAGAGGGTGGCGGCGGTCCTATAAGGCACCATTGGACACATGGAGGCAAGGCAAAGCAGATTCCAACAAGAAGCGGTAGACATCCATCAACGAAGGAGGCATGACGGAGTGACTGAAGCTCTCTTGAGTTCCTTCTCCATGTTTCTGGTAGTTCAAGATAATCTAGAATGCATTTGTAGCTTTTGGCCACCACCCGTTCCTTATTATATAGATATTTGTTTTCCACTTACACATTATACGTGTTGTTCTACTTCTTTATGCATTGTGTAACCAAAATTTGTGCTGAAAACATCTATGACAAGTAGAAGCCCAACGGCTATGACTAAGCCCCACACCCAACTCTACGGGCATAAATACTAGGGTAAAATACACAAAAATACATATGTTGAAGCATCACATTTTTCCACTAAAAATGATTAAAAAACAAAAAAATTATAGAAAAATAAGGGATATTACAGTTGAGAGAATTGTTGACCATATTTTGGAAAGTGAGGAAGCAAGGGAAGACATCAAATTTGGCCGTAAGGGGATAGATCCATGTATAGCGGGTGAGGTCGTCAATGAAGAGGGCATAATACTAATAGCCTAGGATGGAGCCAAGGGGGGTAGGGCTCCAAACATCTGAGTGGATGATCTTGGGGGGGGTTGACACTGTGGGAGAGGGGGAAAGGTAATTTGTGATATTTGCTAACATGAAAACTATTGCATGTAAGAGTTTTCATTCAAGTGACAAGAGGAGAAAATGAAGAAACAAGTAAGTTAAAAGTGGCAAGAGACTGGTGACCAAGACATTGATGCCATAGGTCAGTTGGGTCGGAGGCAGCATTGTAGGTAGTTGGGGAGGCAATGGTGAGGGGGTAGACGTCATTTTGGCAATGACTATGATAGAGGACACGTTTGGACTTATTATCCTGGATAGACACAGAAGACAAGCTAAACGTTAGTGTGTGCAAGTTAGTGGATGGAGAGGAGATTATGAGAAATGGTGGGTGTGTGGAGAATGTGGTTAAGGAAGAGGGAAGAGGAGGGAAGGGGGAGAGTCTGGCTACCAATAGATGTAATGGGAAGGGATTGACCATTACCTATTTGGACATGATCAGATGTGGGGACGGGGTTGTGGGTGGTGAGGTAGCTCAAGTTGGAGGTGACATGGTTGCTAGCACCGTTGTCAAGGAGCCATTCAGACAACTCAACATTACCGGCTTTGGGCCATCATAACCATGGTAGGGGCCTTCGGCGGCCCAAGGAAGTTAGCATTATAGTGTTCCTTGCATTTAAAGGCCTCGTGGTTGGTACCACCACATATTTGATAGGGGGAATGGGCTCTTGGGGGAAGGCACGCCCTCGACAGTGGATGAGTGCTTGTAGGGATGGGAGGGGCAAAGTAGTCGTGGGGTGGTGGCCAACCGGTGCATAGGGTGGCAAGAGCAACGATAGAGCCAAGAGGCTACTATGTTGGTGGCAGGGGAGAAGGGGCACGAGTGACCAAGAGGGCAATTGGGACGTACATAGATGGGCCGGAGAAATCAATGGTGTCAAGCGCAAGTGTGGCGTCCTCGGCCAGTAGAAGGTTCCACAGTTCGGGAATTGAGCAGCCCGAGCCGCCACGAGCACGAATGGCAGCAGAAGAGGGAGCATACTATAGAGTGGAGTCAAAACATAAGTGTGGCTATGGACTAGCCAGGGGAAAGCACCTTGCATAAAAATCCTGACTTTAAACGCAATCCACTACACAAACACATGAACATGCATAACTATAAGCAATAAACATGTAGATCAAGGCAAACATGAACCAAAATGAAATAGAGGAAAGATACGGACTGACCTTTCGGGCTGATCAGCCCCGGGACATCCTCTCCCTTCATGCCAACACCTGTTCTCAATTGAATCACAAATCAATAAGCGAGTGAGAGAATTACTTGATTTGTGTGTAGATCCCTCAAACAATCCCTTTCTTGGATGGAGAAATTGTCACAGCCTGGGTTTTTCAAACCATTTTCCAGTAAATTTCATGAAATTTTTTTGCAATATAACGGCTGTATTTTGTGAAAATTGACGAAAATCGAAACCTGTGAAACCATTTTATATTTCTCACATCATCAATTTAAAATCACACAACCTGAAACTTTCTTTTAAATCATCAAAACACACCGACTAAACACCCGGGCGTGAGATCAAACAAACACACATAAAAACACGAGTGCCATGGCCATGGGCTTAAATACACATCTCCTAGGCATAGCCGAGTACAAGTCCGATAACAGTCCCAATATAAACAGTCCATATACAAGTCCAAAATAATACATGCATAAGCTCTCAACTTGCCCAATACATATATACTCAAAATTTACATCAGATCGTGGCATAACTAAACAAAAGAAACTGAATAGTCAAAAATCGTCCTGAAGTCCGTAAGTTTGTCCTCTCCTCCAAAACTAAGTCCCGCCTACGAAGCTCTCGTGCTGGGGCCCGTAGAAGTCACAGGAGGATCTGAAATTCAGTAGAGGGAAAGTGAGTATTTTCATACTCAGTAGAAAATACCCAGTAGGGGATTTCCAAACAATGAACTTGTAAGCCTAAACGTAGATGCCTTCATGAAACATAACATGAAGCAACAAAACATGACAACCAAAGTCTCTCAAAATATGATGCTCATAACCATGCACATATCACGAACTCATGTTCGTTCCATCTTACCGCACAATCCTACGCATATACATACTCTTACTATCTTACTTAACTCTTACACTTACAGTCCTGCTCTTACAGTCATACTCAACACATACACTTACGATCGACACCTAGAGCTCATTATCAAACTAATAAGCTCCAATGTCGACGGAAAAGAATGTCACTGGGGCGTCACCTTAACCTCCAGAGAGTACTAGACGCCATGGACTTTTCCGAAGGCAAGGTACACCTATGCTCATGGGGCACAAGATCAAACAAGCAAGAGTAGTTCCATGATACTACTTACTTGAGCGCGCAAACATAAACGGCCACACATTAGGGTCATACAATCGCCCATACTTTAGGGTCTTATAGTGCCAATGCCACTCTTGGGCAGAAATTCATACAGTGCCACTTTTGGGCAGAAACATACAGTGCTCTCAATAGAGCATCGAGCGTCTGGGCTTAAATATAGCACACAGACAACTCTCGTAGGATACACACCATGGCTAGACAGGAGAAATGCTTAGCCGATTAATCACCGGCTAGCTCAACGACGGAACTTAATCCGTCAAACTACTAAAGTCTCAAACTCATAAGGTTAACATTTTAGTTTTACTTAACATTCCAGTTTGAATTAAATACTTTATGCTCGAGTAATTTTCCTCTGAAATTATACTATCATAAAGTCTCTCAATAAACTCAAAACTACGTCTATTTTCCCCAAGAACCCTGAAGCTTTCCGCTCATTGCATCAAAGCCTAATCCAATCCAAACTAATTTCAGCCCATTAAGCGTACACATATCGATACCATCGATATAAAGATCCACCATTCCATATGTATTTGTCCATCCACACACATCTAACCAAACCCTACTTACGATTATAGCACATCCATTATATGCATAAACCATTGCATACACATGCAGATAAATTATCCTACTAGCATGCAAATAATTACCCTGTAAACCTATACATCCATCATTTGTCAAGCCAATAACATGCCATTTAATTAGCATTAGCATAAGCTAATATCACACCATTACACACGATATCCATAGCATTACGCGTTATGAAGCATGTAATTAAATTGGCCCTAGCATGTATTCTAACATACCAAGCACACTACGATGGAATTACAAATTCAAAGCCCCCTACCTCGCTTTCCGGGCGTACGGTGTTGTCGGGGCGCACAACTGTAGCGGCGTCAGTGACAACTTCGGCGAACCCAAGCGTCGCTTTCTATAAAACAAGTTGCCCATGGGTGCAAAAGTGCCGCAAGCTTGCCGGGGGGTTTACCCGATGAAATGGTCCGGTCCCGATTCAATGCCCGTCAATCTCCGTGCCTCCTGTTGACGTGTACAAGAGGTGGTCGGGGGTGGACACTGTGCCCAAAAGGGCTGATATGCAAATCCAAATTCTGTGCGGTGTCCAGCTCCACCGTTAGTCACCGGGCGTCGTGGCGAATCGCTGGAAGCCAACACCGTACCGGGTAGAGGTCGACAATCGTGGTTCCGGAGGCCGAAACCCACGTACAAGGGCTGGAGGGGCGTGGGTTAAGGTAGAGAGGTGAGGATGAGGAGAAACAAGGCGAGGGTGGCCAGCCACGGCCGCTAGCAAGGCCACACGACCGCTGGACAGCAAGGTTCTTGCTTCCCGTTGTGAGCTTTTGGGTGCAAAAACAGGGGACGGTGGATGGGAGGAAGGTTGGAGAGGAGAAAGAAGGGTGTGGGGAGGAAGCCTCTGACCGGAGGAGGGGTGGAGAGGTGGTGGCCAGTCGGAAATGGCGCACGACGGTCACCAAACGAAGCCCCGACGCTCCAACGGCCAAAAGAGTGAAAACCGAGCCAAAATCCAGTAGCGCGAGGAGGAGCAAGGAGGTGACGGCGGAAGCAAGATCCGGCAAGAAACAACGGATTCCGACCCTGGAGGAGGCGCGACGAAGGGTCCGAAAAAGCCCTCGTTTTTCTTCCCGGACTAAAATTCTTACTGGAGTTTCTGGAATGAATAGTGGTTGTGGCTGGAAAGCCACGATCCACTATTCCTTTTATATGGTTTTAATTTAATCCTTATATGCTTTTCAATTTATTTTCACAACAGCCTCCCCGTTTTACACGTTGCTGCTCCCGTACACGCGCCACGCTGCCTCTAACGCGCCCAATTGCTAGTAAACCTCGGGCCCACCCTTTTCACACCAAAGCTTCCCTTCGCGCAGCGAAGCTTTATTTTATGCATCAAAGCCTTGACTTACGTGCCAAAATGTATTTTAGGTGCAAAACCCCTTTTTGCGCGTCGAAACCTTCTCTTCATGCCAAAGGTTTAATTTACACGCAAACCTCTCCACTTACTCAAGCTCCAAACGTAACACACGTATACATACATATACGGAACAAATACAAATTAAATATAAGGGACAACTTGATTTATTTTCCACAAAACAAGTAGAAACCGCAGAAAAATCCGGGTCATTACATAAATCAGCAAGGAGGTGCCCAATCCTTGATCTTGAAGCCACATGCTTGTGAGAGAGAGGGTTCCCTTCTTGCACCACTCACAAAGGAGATTAGAGGGAGAGGAGAGGGGCAGCTAGACCCTTGTTCTGTCAAAAATAAGGGGGCCACACCAAAGAGAGGAAGAGAGGGGGCAGAATGGGAGAGAGAGAGAGGAGATGAGGGGGGCGACCCTTCAATTAGGGCTTCCTCCTCTCTCATACACCCCTTCATCTATTCTTATGTGGGCTTTGGATAAACAGGCCTCCTTCTGATTTAACCAAGTTTTATTAGTTATTTTGACACAACGGGAGCCGGCTCTGCTTCTTAGAGCCTGCGGGGGGCTTGGACCCTCTACACACGGCCAAGCCTGAGATAGGGTCGACCCCTTGCTAACTATGGGTCCGACCATCAACACTAATTTGTGAGTCAGACCCCACAATGTTAAAATAAAAACCCTAGTCACTTGCCTAGTGTGCGTGCATGTGACAGATGTGGGTTCCATATGAATTCATATCACGATGGGTCATGTGGGGTTGGCATGACCACCCCCACTAACCTTGGACCTCATGGCCCATACCTGCTCACGCGAACCACGAATGAAGTGGCCCTAAATAGGCCCAAGCCCATACCCTGGTCCAACATCCCCCACCATGGGTGAAGGGCTCATATGGTCCAACAATGACTTGCACTAGTCCTCTCGAAGACCAATGCTATGAGCATGTTTAGAAAAAAGATTCGTTGTTAAAGTCTTAGTGAAGGGATCCACCAACATCTCAGCAGTAGGAATATTACTCACAATCATTTTTCCTCTCTGTAGCATGTAAAAAATATAATAGTGATACACTTCAGCTTACCCCTATCACTGATCTCCCCATTCATAAGTGTCGACACAGTTGCCATATTATCACAATAAATCTGGATAGGAGCATCAGTCCAGTCTTCTAGCTCCAATCTTCCTAGAAATTCCTTTATCTATATAGCTTGGGAAGCTGCAATACATGCATAAAACTCAGCTTCTATCATAGACTTAGAAACACTCTTTTGTTTCCTGCTTGCCCACGATATAGCCCTGCCTCCAAACATGAAGACAAATCCGACAGTTGATTTCTTGTCATCTGGATCCCCCGCATAGTCTAAATCACTATATCCAGTCAATGGCAGACACTCTGCCTATATGTTAATTTTAAATTCTTAGACCCTAAAAGGTACTGAAATACCCTCTTCACTACTTGCCAATATTGAAGTCTAGGGTTTGCTTAGTAACGGCTCCGCAAGCCTACCACAAAACTCATATCAAGTCTCGTACAGATCAATAGCCTGTGCATATTCCATTGACTCCATCCCGAGTCTGTCTTCCTCACTCCGAGGAGCTATATTCTTAGATAACATTGTACTCTTATATATAGAGGATTCAATGGTCTTCCAACCAATAATATTGAAGCGTTTGAGAATGCTTTCTATGTATGATTCTTGAGATATGCTTAGTTTTCCAGCCTTTCTATCCTTGTCAATTTTCATCCCAAGGATGTAGGATGTCTCACCCATGTCTTTCATCTCAAACTGGGTTTTGAGTCATTTCTTTAGACTAACAAATATACTTAAGTCATTCCCCATCAAGAGTATGTCATCTACATAAAGCGACAACATCATATACCTAGTCTCATCCTGGAAGGTATAAACACAATAATCATGCCCATTCACTATGAACCCATATTCACTAATCACCTTGTGAAAAGTGAAGTACCATTGCCTTGGAGATTTTGAGGCCATCAATGATTTTATTAGGTTGCACACTTTGTGTTCTTTTCCTCGAACTACAAAACCCTCAAGTTGTTCCATATAAATCTCCTCCTCTAAATCTCCATTTAGAAAGGTAGTCTTTACATCCATCTAGTGTAGCTCTAAATCAAAGTAAGAAACACATGCCAAGAGACATCTGATTGAGTCATAACTTGACAGAAGCGAGTATATCTTTTTAAACTCCATCTCATATACTTGGGTGAATACTTTAGCCACTAATCTCGCTTTGTATTTGTCTATTGACCCATCTGCCTTAAGCTTCTTTTTGAAGATCCATTTACACCCTATGGGCTTCCGCCCTTCAAGTGGATCCACTATCTTCCAGACCTTGTCCTTTAGAATTAAATCCATCTCATCTTGAATAGCATTCTGCCATTTTTGAACGTCTAGAAGACTTCAAGCTTGCTCAAGGGTAATTGGGTCATCTAGAACAAGTTCATCTAATGTGACGTTGTCTTACCCTAGCATTGTATATAAGTCCCTCTATTGTGTTGAAGGTCTTCTTTTCCTCAATGCCCTTGGTTCTTGGTCAGTTTGATTTTGACCTGATCCAATTACTTCCTTTGGGGTAGTACTAGGATCAGTTTCTTTTAGTATCTTAAATAAATCTACTCCATTATTAGGTATTTTAGGTTTTAATTCTTCTTCTAAGAAATAAGCGTCTGTAGACTCTATAACCCCCACTATCCCATCCGTGTGGTGAAGTACTCAGTCCAGTCTTCTAGCCCCAATCTTGCTAGAAATTTCTTTATCTCCCTTCGTGGCACCCTGCCACGAAGGGAGAGCTGAGTGAGGCTATGGCGGTCACAGGGGAGTGCCGGTGAGAGAAGGCAAGCACAACGAAGGAGGTCAAATTGTAGAGGTGATAGGAGAGGCACAGAGAAGATATGGAAGTGACGGTGGGGAAGATATGAAAAGGCAAAGGAGCAACTGACAGCCGTGTGGGAAAGGTGATGGGAAGGATTGTGTGGTGGGTTGAAAGGGTGAGATAGTGCACACGAGGAATGAGTGGGTCAAGGGAATGGTTGTCTTGTGTAGGGCTGCAAATGGGCCAAGCCTTGACTGGCTAGGTTAGGCCTAGGCCTAGCCAAAAAAAAAATTCAAAGCCCAAACCAAGCTCATAGCTAAGTCCAAAAATTTGGCTAGACAAAAAATATAGAGGGGCTCGGGCCGGGCCACTGGCCTTTGGGCCGAAAGAGATGCGATATAAATTTTTTTTTACCTTTATATCTGAGATGATAAATTCATATCTTGAACTATAGTTTCGGTCTATGTACAATTATATATACCTACAAAATATTATTTCATCACCTTTATTGAATATTTCGCTTTCAACACCTCACTGGAAAATCCACTTACTGAAACTACCTTTAATCAAAATCAATCTACTAACGAATAAAGAAATATAAGAAAGAATGTAAACTCAGATTGACTTGAACACATATAAACTCATAGATTGATAATTCATTTTGTGTCACTATTAGTATTTAGATGGAAAACAAAAGGTTCTCAATTTCCTCTAACACTGAATACACTTTTGACATAAGAATCCATCAATATTCTCAAAAGGTCAAAATTTCTTATGCCATAATAATAATAATAATAATAAATTCCAACTAAAGTGGGATAAAAATAGATTTGAAATATGTTGCTTAGATTCTATCTGAATAGTCAATAAATTCGACTAAAAAATACAAAAGAAGGTGGAGTTGACAGGCAAACTCCTATCTTGAAGTTAATTGGTTCAAGAAATGATGTCATATACTGACTACTGCCAACACAAATGATACTAATAGGTCATAAATCAAGAATCGAGATGGAGATATAAACCTCATGCTTCTCAAGGGATGGCAGATGTGGAAGGAAATCGTTTCTAGTGAAGAAACACATGAACACAAAATCATCAACAACTCTCTCAAAATCTGCTTCATGAGGCACATCAGTCAAGTTGTAGATATTCTCTTAATATCCACACTCGCAAAAACTACAAAAGGATCCAAAGATTAGGTTCCAGTTAAGATAAGAAAGTAGCTATGAATGATTGAAAGAACACTTAATAATACCTAAAATGAAATCTTTGCAAAGCCTTTGCTAACTGCAGGACGGACTACATCCTACATCTGATCTCGTTACTATTTTAGAAGAGGTTTGGAAATCGTGTTGCTTCTCTAGAGAAAGGATATTCTAATTACAATAAGTAGAAGAATGGCCGCAATCACAGTCAATAACATATCAAAGCAGATTGCATAATACATGTTTTTTTCTCAAGGCCTTTAACATGTCCTCTAATAAACATAAGATTTGAACAAAACCATTAGCTTTGATTCAGAAAAGAAAAACATAGTTAAATCATTAGGAAGGTAAAAAGTCCTATTTTCTTGTTATAATAGAATCATAATGCAGCTCAGGATCCAATAAAATCAACTAATCTCCACATACTTAGGTGGAACCCCTTTTTTATAAGGCATAAACTTCATATAAACCATTCAAGTAGAGATTATAAAGCATTGTCCTGCATTACATGTACAACTAATACCCCATGCAAAAGATGAGCATTATATACAACTTTGTGTTCTAGAACATCAATTAAGCATATAAAGAATGCATATTATAAATCAAAATCAGCATACAAGCTGCTAACAATTTGATATATTCGAAAAAATATTGTTTAATCATTGCATTTTCCCTCCTCCTTTCTCATCCGGGCTTGGGACCGGCAACGGCAGAGTTAAAAATATTTTTTGCGTTAGTAAATATAATAAACAAGAAGAAAAGAATAAACATACCTGATACCTCAATTAAGGATTTCAATTGTTTGAGTAAAGTTGTTGAGCTCATCATCCACATCACAAAAGGTCCCAATTGGCTTCTTACCATGCAACCAGTCTTGTGTATAAATCAACCATTCAACCATCTTTGGCAAGAGAGAAGTCCTATATTGAGATAGAACTCGTCCACTACTGCTAAAGGCCGACTCTAAAGCAATTGTAGTAACTAGAGTAGCTAGAATGTCTTGAGCCATTACTGCAAAGATTGGGAACTTGGCTGAGTTAATCTTCCACCAACAGACAATGTCCAAGTCAGCCTCCCTATTTTCTAAGTTCTCTTCAAAATATAACTCCAACTCAGATTTACCTATGTCATTGTCTTCGGCACATCCTTGTGCTTCCATCCATTGTTGAATTTCTTCTTCCTCATTTGAAGGGATTATTGTCTCACTAGTAACCATATCCACAAGCGAACACAACTTGTTCTTGTATTGATCAAATAGCACCTGGATCATAGCCAAACTCCTTTCAAAACGTAGATCTCCGATCTTTTTCCCATGTAGTTGGGTTAAATGAAATCTCAATAATTTCCTTTTATATCTAGGATCCAAAGTCAAAGCAATGTCATACATGATTGGTACATCACTCTAATATTGCTCATACTTGTTTAACATTTTGTTCGACATCGATATGAGAAAGTACTCTCTAGAACTTGCACCTCCGAGTAGTAACTTTCTTATTGTTGATATTTCTTTGAGAAACAAATGAATTGCAGGATAATCAACTCCACAAAATAAATTTGTTGCATCATAGAACAATTTCAAAAAAGTACACACATTAGTAGCACTTTCCCATTCATCATTAGAATGCCTATGTCGATAACTTGGATCTTCTTCCTCTAATCTTCTAAAAACATCATGATATGGCAACACAAAATCTAACATTAGTTAAGTAGAATTCCATCGAGTGCTAACATCTAAAATCAAACCCTTCCCCACACTAATTCCCAATTCAACTACCAACTTTGTAAACTTTTGGTGATGGGAAGAGGAAGTTTTCACATATTTCATAGACTCCCGAACATGAAGAATTTCATCTAAATTTTTTTTTAATCCAACCTGCACAATAATATTTAGTATATGCACAACACAACGTACATGGACAAGGGTACCTTCCAATAGAAGCGATCCCTTTTTAGTAAGGTCCCTTGTAAGATTTCTTTGAGCAGCATCATTACTTGATGCATTATCTAAAGTAACACTACATACCTTGCAATCAATTTTTCACTTCACTAAAGCGGCTTTAATGGCATTATATATTGCCAATCCAGTATGAGGCGATGGAAGTCAATAAAAACTAATAATTCTTTTTTGTAAATGTCAATTATAATCAATATAATGAGCAGTTACACAAATATATCCAAAATTCTGATTTGAAGTCCATAAATTAGAAGTAATACTAACCCTAGAGGAAAGCTTTTGAAAAACATCCATCAATGTAGCCTTTTCTTTTATGTAAAGCTTTTGGCAATCATTCCTAGTTGTAGTCCTTGAAACTATTTTAAAAGAGGTTGCAAAGTTTGTGTAAAATTAATAAAATTCTCATGACTAAAAATATTAAATGGGTACTCATGCTTTATTATTGCTCTTGCAAGAGCTTCCCTACTACGTTGTTGATCAAATTTAAAAGCAAATACATTACCAAAAGTAGTACTTAAGAGTCGTTGTCTAGGTTCTCTATTTGGTCCCATCTTACAAGAACCATTTTCAATGTGTCTTGCCAAATAGGTCATACCATTTGTACTTTCTCCAACAAACCTGAACTTGCAATAATTGCATATTGTTGCTTCTTGTACTCTATGTTCATTAAGAACTTTCTCAAAATGTTGCGACACGTGTGACCCACCTCAAACTTGTTTTTTCCTACTGTGGCTACTGGATACTCCTGACTCTGGAATAGGATGGATAAGGGGACGTGTAGTGCCAGGGGGAACAGTAGGTGTAACGGTAGGAGCAGAATAACTGGGAGGGATGGAAGAACTGGTTGGGATGGAAGAACTGGCTGGGGTGGAAGAACTGGTCGGGGTGGAAGAAGAACTGGCCATCTCTAATTCTCTATTAGTAGATAATAGAACAAATTAAATATTACTATAGAGAAAAGAACAAATTAAAGAATGTAATAGACAAGAACAAATTAAATATTACTACAAAGAAAACAAATTAGATAAAAAAACAAAGACAAGAACTAACAGAGACAAATTAAATATTACTACACGAGAACAAATTAGAAAACAGAACAAATACAAAAAGTAATAGATTAGATAACAGAACAAATACATGAACTAATAGAGAAAATTTAAATATTACTATAAGAGAACAAATTAGATAGAACAAATACAGGAACTAACAGAGAAATTAAATATTATTACAAGAGAACAAATTAGATAACAAAACAAATACAAGAACAAATAGAGAAATTAACATAACAAAGATACGAACTAATAGCGGCAAAGAGAACAAATTCGGTAACAAAACAAATTAGATAATAGAACAAATTAAATAACAGAACAAAGATACGAACTAACAAAGGCAAATTAAATATTACTATAAAGAACAAATTATATAATAGAATAAAGATAGAAACTAAAAGAAGCACATTTAATATTGCTACACTATACAAAGAGAACAAATTTGGTAATAGAACAAATTAAATAACTGAACAAAGATAGGAACTAATAGAGGTAAATTAAATATTACTACAACCTACAAAGAGAACAAATTCGGTAACATAACAAATTAAATAATAGAACAAAGATAGGAACTAACAGAGGCAAATTAAATATTACTACAAAGAACAAAGACATGAACTAAAAGAAATAAATTTGAGAAGTGAACCAAAGCATTGGCCGACTTCGATTTGGGTAAAATGGAGCAGAGACTTGGGCAAAATAGAGAGTGGGGGAAATTTTTCTCAGTGGGCGAAATGGAGAGTGGTGGTCTTTTGTCGGTCTAACAAAACATTTTCTCATAGGGCGAAATTGAGAGCAGTGGTGCTACGGAAGTTTTCCTTAGTGGGCGAAATGGAGAGCTGCAATCCAACAGAAGTATTTCTTAGAGGGCGAAATGGAGAGCGGCGGTTAGATCTCAGAGGGTGAAATGGAGAGCAGCGGTCAAAAGGGTTTTTCTTAGTGGGTGAAATGGAGAGCAATGTGGCGGAAGAAGCATAACCCTAGATCTAGAACTTCTGAGAATTTTCTACGATGGCAACACCAAACTGACTAGTGACCACAGCCGCACGATTGGTTTTGAAGACGGGCTTAAACTCAACAGGCCAAGCCGGGTTTTTACCATTTTTTGGCCCAAGCCAAGCCTGACCCAAAATTTTACTAATCGTAAAATTTTAAGCATACATTAAATTTCACAGCCCAAATGTATAAAATTTTGGGTCGGGTTGGGCCAACCCCCTAAACCCTAGTCATGTGGTGTGTGGGAGGAACTTATCTTTGAACAATGAAGTCAAAATGTGAGAGAGGAAAAGTAGAAAAAGGGGAGGAGAACCATGGGAAAAGCCTTACAAGTCTAAGCGTGAGCTAGATGGCTTTGATACCATGTTAGGAAATGGGAAAAAATACATTCACTGTGTGTTCTGTTTTCAATATATAAGGAGGTTCTGGAACCACTAGGAGCCAAACCTAAGATATTTACAAGGGAGTACATAGGATGGTGATAAGTGTACGATGATGTGAGGCTAAAGAGGTATGGTGCCATAATAATATTCACATTCAGATTCATTTGAATCAAAAACTTAACTTATAATTCAAATAACTTGTCACATTCAAATTCAAATTCAAATGAAACAAAAGAACCATTTGTCAAATATCCAAACCAAACGCTGGAGTGATGCTCAACACCTCGCGCAAATGCATGGAGTGTGGGACATGGGAGCAACATCCTTGGGGTCCCTCCCCTTTGAATTGAAGTACTTATCTGATGGCAAATAATTTACCTCCACCAAATGGGTCCACTTTATTAGTAGCCTCCCCCAACATAGGGCTAGGAAAATCTAACCCGACCCGTTTACCCGACTCGAACCCAACCCGCTTAACCTTGCACCCAACCCGACCCGACTATAGGTAGGGTCAAGGTCAGGGTTTAGGCTCTTGACCCGTTTTGAATTTAGGGTCGGGTCGTACCCGACCTGCACAACCTGACCAACCCAACTTTTACCCGACTACAAATAATAAAGAACCTTATTATTATAGTGTTGGTCTATTAGACTTGTTTATACTATTATTATAGTATTTGTTTAGTGCATACTATGTTGAACTAAAGGTGCTTAAACTTAAATTTGAGCATGAATTAGTTGTTTGGAGCATAGATGTAATCACATATATTTTGCTTTGTAGTAGACATCCATTTTGGGATAACAGAAGACAGTATCTTCAAAGTGTGGTTAATTTATATATAGTTTAATTTCTTTTATGTTATTCTTTTAGGTGTGGTGAATAGAATGAAAATATGTCATATTTTGTTGTATTCATTACTCATCCTCTCTCCTTCAGAAAGACACATCACACTCTAAATTTAGCTCTCTGTTAAAAGCCTGATATTCGTAATAAGGAGTAGGTTAAGAACATGTATCCAGATAGGCGGATAATAGAGCTCGATGAGGGATAATTTTTAGAGGAGAAAAATTATAATTAAGTGTCAACTGTTGCAAAGGAGGGTAGGGTTATGAGCAGCCATATAGAAGTAGTTACTGGAATTTTGAAATTAAGACATGCTGAATATCGAAAACCAAGTAGGCTGATCATGAATAAATAAATGTTGAAGGTCTATTTTGTTATTATTTTCTTAGAATGGAGGAAATGTAACATTATACCTCTAAAGTCTTCGTTGATGACTACTACAAAAAATGTATCTACAAATTAGCCAAAGAACCAAATATTTCAAATTAATGTTGTAATGTATTTAATTTCATTTGTATTTGCCCTTTGCAAAGAGAGAAAGTATATAATACAAGTTTAACAAAAAAATTGTAGAAAAAAAGTAGGGTTACCCGCATACCCGACCTGACTCAAGTAGGATTAGGGTTTAAATTTTTGACCCAATTTAAAAATAGGGTCGGGTCATAACCTGACCCGATTTCAGTAAGAGTCAAGGACAACCCGACCCGATTTGACCCAACCCGACCCGATTTCTAGCCCTACCCCAACATAGCATTAGAAAAGCAATAGGTGGTGAGAAAGACATTTATGGGTGGCGCATTCGGCAACCGGGATTTGGTGCACGTAATTTGGATATGTGTGAGATTTGGGACAAATCCCATATTTGGGAATCCAAAATACCTAATGGTAGTGTGATGTGGATTTCTGTCCAAATCACATGATTTTATTTACCTTATATCGTGACCATCTTCCAACATTCCACGAGCACAAAGACAACCATTGGCTTGAACAGCAGGTCTTCGTCATCCCCTTGGAGCGGAAGAGAGGGACTAGTTGGTTACATGGTTGAAAACTCCATTTTATACCATCAACGTAACTCTCCACTAGTGTTTTTTTTTTTCTGTGATGAATGTTCCTCTATCACCCAGATGTTAAGCTATTTTATGGGTCGGTCTTCGAGTTGTGAACTAGATTGGAAATTGACAGGAATAAATTATAGTAGCATATCTTAATACTTTTTATTGGTCAAGAACAATAGGTGCTTGTTCTTTGGTCCATGTCAGAACAGAGCGTTCAATGCTGAATTACGCGGTTTTGAGGAATCCGTGGGTTTCAGTAAATCTATAAGCCGATGAGCCATCTAGATTTTCATGGGTGGGCCAAATATAAAGAATTAAGATATTTTAATCAATGCTAAGATGAAAATCCACGAGTAAAGATTTGTGCAACTCTCCTAGCTCATGTATATAATAGTTCACCATCTCTCTCTGCATACGACCATGCACTAAAACATAGCTCTCTGCATAGTTCGTTCATTTAGATCAATCAAAATTTATGTGTAAGTTTTTAATATATACTTTTAATATAAAAAAATTATTTTTTAAAAAAAATTTACTCACCAACCACCATATTATGATCCGACGCTCAAAAGTGCTCCGGTGCTTATTAACTTTGTGAAGGCCAAAGATAAAAAATTAGAATGTTCTAATTAACCCTAAAATGAAAATCAAGCCGTAAATATTCGTGCAATTCTCCTAAATCATGTATATAACAACTCAGCATATCATCTCTCTCTATATATAGGACCATGGACCGGACACATACCATATATAGCATAGCACACGGGATGTCATAGGGGGCAAAAAAAATTTTCTGCAATGATCCAGCAGCTCATAAATGCCTGAACACATTTTAATTTTGTGCGTATGCGTGAGAGAGAAAATTGCAGAGAATACACATTGGCCAAGAGGGGATTGAAACACATTACTTAGCTGCCCAAGTTAATCCTCCCTCTGTTCTATACTTAATAGCTACATTTAAAAAAATAATTTTTATTAAATAATAAAACTTATATTTAAAAAAAAAACTTTGATACTTTTTTAAAGTATCTAACCACTTAAATTTAATAAAATAAAATTATTAATATATCCCAACCAAATCAAAACAAATTCTACTTTGCCAATCCGCGGTTTTAATAATTAGGTTCAAATAAAAATCTTATAAATCATACGATTTAGAATAACGTGATTCAAAATCTCATCAAAAAATCCAACTTTTAAGTTGCCAAACGCACCCTGCAAGAGATAAAAGAGACCATCTAATGGCTGAGACATCCCACTACACACCAGTGGTAATATTCACTAGCGCATGCAGTGTCAATCCTAATATCGACGGCTCCACCAACCTGGCGAATACCAGGCAGGCAGACCAAAAGCACTTTATCCGACGTCTGCAAGGCCCTGGGCTCAAAGATCCAAGGCAGCTATTCAACTTTGGCAGGATGTCGTATTGCTCCTAGTTATACCTTGAGATGACAGCCATGGATCTCACACGCAATGTTTCATGTCTCTAATCAAATTGATCAAATAAATTCACTTGAAATCAGTTTTCGGAACACAAGTTTCTGTAAAATAGGCAGGACAAATCTCACAAGCTTCAAAAGGAAAAGCCTTTCCAATCATATTTCCATTGGCGCAGGCGGTTCCGGGCTCCTTTCGTCCTGCATAGCAGCTGCACCTGGTTCAGCCGCATCTTCCTCCTCCCCAACATCCTCCCTAATATCCAAAGAGTCAATAACCTTCTGAACATCCTCCTGATCTATAACGTGAAAGGCCTCATTCTTTCCTAGAATAGCAACTGTGCAATTAGAGCTTGTCAAGTTTTCACCCTGAAGGGTCTCCTTAATAGCTAAAATTGCATCTTTAATTAGCTGTTCTCGGGAACTGTCAGCAAAATTTTCAAATCTGCGCTCCAGATAAGTCTTTGCAGCTTGGGAGCGGGATCCTATTGCAAAAGCCTGATATTCAAAATAATTGCCGCTTGGACAATTATAGTAAAGATGAGCTCCAGTCTCATCCAAACCGGCCACTAGAAGCCCAACACCAAAGGGCCTCTTCCACGATCGTTGTGTACAAACCTAAAACAGAAGAAAACATATGAAGAATAAATAAAAAGGCTATTGCATAACCACCAAAAAAGGTCAAACATTATAGTCAAATTTAAGTATTCGCATCCCACCATAATATCCACAGCGTAATTAAAAACAGTCCTACAAATTTCTAACTTCTCATACAATCAACTTCCTTTTAAAGCAAGAACTTAAATGGAAGCTCAAGTGCTAGACTCTTTACATTCCTCTTTTTGAAACTTTACGTAATATAAAGATGCTTATTGCTAAAAAAAATCTAAGCCTTCCAGGTGACTTCTCATTTGAAACACTCTGCAAAGAGGTGGTCACTGCTCCTGCACCTGCTCATTTTTTACTTGCTGGCATCTGTGTGATATGATTTCATCCTTTAGATATTATATTGTTTACTGTAGACTCACTCACATTTCTCTCTTCAAATATAGACTTTTCTGACACAAAACAAGAGAAAAAAAACAAAGACAATCACCAAACAAATGGAAACAAAGCATGTTGACCTCAAGCGTTTAAAATTGAAATAAGATAAGAGACCAAAAACAAAAGTAGAATTTTAGTAGCTTTGTCCATAGATGCTCGTAATGACGGTCAGACACTGATATACCAGTAATCAGACTGATTGTAACTAATACAAAGAGAACACATAAAGAGAGAACAAACTTTTATTTCAGATAGTAGCCTATGGAGCTAAATATTCACAACCTTTACCATCGTGAACATAGATGCTTGTAATGACAGTCAGACACTGATATAACAGTAATCAGACTGATTGTAACTAATACAAAGAGAACACATAAAGAAAGAAGAAACTTTTATTTCAGATATGTAACCCAAGGAGCTAAATATTCACAACCTTTACCATCGTGAACATGTATCAGTCAACACAAAGCTCAATGTTAGGTAGATGAGTAAATAAAGCAGAATTTCACAGACCAAATGTCATCTCTAATAGCAATAAATAACAAAAATTAAACATTACGCATAAAAATTTTAAACCAAAATATTAAGATTACCCCAACGGTTTGAGCCTTTTTGAATTAGCACACAAAGGCTTTTGACATATTGGGCTGTAAAGGAGTACACATTTACTGGATTCCATTATGCATATCCTATGTATCAGCTATCTATCCAAAATCTTCCGGTAACTTCCTCTATTGGCGTCAATATTTAGGTATACAAAACACAATTTCCAATAGATAATCCAACTATATCATGGATGTATAGAACTGGACAGTGGCAGCACCAATTGGCGTCCAAGCACAACCTAAACCTAAAGTGGAACTTCCAAATTAATAGTTATGAGAGTACAAAACAGATGAATTAATGGCTGGGTCAACCAGAATCAGATGTATAGATGACACCTCTTAGAAGAAAGTCTTTCTTAGATATTACTTTTGACAGTAGTGTGAGAGAATTGAAGAAAAGACATGCATACAAGGTAAGCAATTAAGCATTGAAATAGTCAATAAAAAGCAAAATAATGCTGTTGGGCTAGCACTCAAATGTTGATTTTGCTGCAAATTTTATGGTACTTTTTTTCGGTTTTGTGTTTTTACTTTAGTCTTGGGTTTCCTCTATCAACATGTAATGAGTTTATAGTTTGGGATTCCAGCCCTTCCTCCTCCAATCTTTTCTCTTATACCATTAATTTTACCTCTCCATGCTATATGCTTTTGTTTCTTCAATCAATGAACAATTTTTCAAAAATCGGACATTTCTGACAAAAATGCAGCAATTCATAACGCAACATTTTGTAGGCAAAAATGGCAACACACACAAAAAAATAAGGCCCGCAAACACCCTATAAGAGTTTTACCAATTACATAGTGAGCTATAGACCCATAAGTAACCAGAAAAAATACATACGGGCTGGGGGAAAAGCATATCATTTACTACAAGGAAACCTACCTTCCCTATATCAAAATATCCCAAATTTGAAGGAACAAAAGCTCAAGACGCATCAACTTAATCTACAACTTGATTAGAAATAAGGCGAAACACGACCCATATGAAGGAACGATTTTTCATTCTGAGAAGACATAAAAAGCACCAAAAATGCGGTAGACAAAGATCTAAGTGACGTGAAGTTAGCGAACCTGTGCCTTGTCAGCGAGCTGGACAACGAGGCGAGAAACGGGGAGGGGAGACTCGTAGACGAAGGAATAGTTGGTGCACTCATTCCGAAGGTAGCGCGAGAGGACTCGGCCGTCGGCGGTGAGCCCAGCGATGGCGACGCCGACGTGGTCGGCGATATTGAAGATCTTGCGCTGGTGCGACGAGAGCTCCGAGCCGGCCTTGTTGACGGTCGCCAGCACAACGTGGGTTTTGGACCGGAGACCCACGGCGGCGGAGCCCTGCTTGACGGCCTCCATGGCGTACTCCACCTGGAACAGCCGCCCCGCCGGGCTCCACGTCGTCACGTCCGTGTCATACTGGTTGCGGAACATCTTCCCTCTCCTGCTTAATCTCTCTGTCGATTCGAAGCAAAATCGGACTCAAAAAAGCGTTTTTTTTCCAAAATTTCTACAAAACCTAGAATTCAGAGCAAATCATAACAAAAAAAAGGATCTAATGAAATCGAACAAAAATATATCATAATTAAGAGAATCGATTTGAAGCTCTAAAATTTAGGGTTTTGGCGCGGATATATCGGACGACGAGTTCACATTTCTACAAACCCCAGATCAAGGACATGGAAGGACAAGATGATGGAAGTGAGAACTTACCTCTGCCAGGGCTCAAGCGATCGGCGGTGGCGGGGGGCGGAGGAGGTGGGAGGATTCAGGTGGAATTATATAGGTAGACTGGTGGGCGGTGGCTGGCTTGCTCGACAAGGCGGTGGCTGAGCTGGGAAGCTATTAAGTCATAAGCAAAAAGCTGCTTACAAGGCGCTGCTTTGTGAGTTACTTTATGTCGGTAGATTATCCCTTGCGGAAGGTGCGTTTAGATGCGAACAACCCTCGGGTCGGGGAAGTATTTCTATTGAAAATAATATTTTTATATAAAAAATATAAATTAATAGTTCACATGTGAGTTTTAGTTGGTCTTAGATAAGTGAGCTTATATGAATTATGTGTGAGGCCTATTATAGTCCCTCTATCCTTATATTAACAACTCTAATAAAAAAATTATTTTATATTAATTATTTTATTTCTTTATACTTAGATAAATTTATTATATTTTTTATTTTTAGTATCATATTCGAGTTTAGCAAACTCGACCCAAACCCAACAACAATCCTCATGATTGACGGCTCTTACCCAATAAAAGATATCTAGGCTGATACACATTAGCAACTTCTTTCCAAACACATGATGACGAGCACTCGCCCCCATCGGTTGCCCAACATTAAGGCCATGCAACCTTGGCCCCTCCATTCAAATCCAGCCCCATCCGCCTGTATTTTCTCCGTTCGGCACTCAAACATGCGCTACAAATCATAAATATCATGTAGGCCTCGTTGCCACCACCTCAACTGAACTGACAAGTTCCGCATTGCACTAGGGGAGGTGGCCAATCCCCCCCTTCTTGCTCTCCTCTGCCTCTTCTAATGGCAAGGTTGGAGGAGGAAAAGGCAGAGATAGACCGGTGGGAGGAGGAGCTGGTAAAGCAGGAACTGTGGGCCGGGCTGGGATTTTTGGTGGTCCAGATGGCCGGTTCATGTGGCTCACCTTCTGGGAGCTCTCATGGGACATGATAGGGCCCATCAACTTCTACGTGACCTCCCTCTACTTCATGGCCGGATACGCATTCTTCCTCTATATCTCCCGCGAGACCCCTCCTTAGAGGGCTTCTTCGATTGCCGTTTTGCCGCCAAGCACGCCTCCTCTACCGCTGCAACTTTGATGTTGAGAAGCTCGATGAGCTTTGGAAAGCATTCAGCCGCCCCTCCGACGTCTGCTTCCTCCACATTTACTAGGGGTCCATGTTATTATTCTGCAAAATCAAAAGTGCTTAGTTAACTTGTACTTAGACTATTAGGTCAGGGGAGGTGAGGGAGGAGTAGGAAATCTGGGAGAGGTCCATGAAGACATGACCAGTGTGATTAAAGCCAAATTGCTGAAGGAGGATAAGGCCGGGAGTCGGAGGTGATCTTCATGGTCTTGATCTCGGCCAAGGTAGGGAGAAGACGAGCTTGTGTTATTAGAAGCGAAAGAGAACCATATTGATAAAAATGACTAAAATTGGAAATAGAGTTATTAATACAGGACAGAGGGAATATAAGTTTTTGTGAATATTTTTGTTATAGAAATATCACTATCTAAATAATATTATTGCCACGTGAAGATTCACACATAAAGACTATATTTCATTGCTCTACTTGCAGTGAGCATAGTGTAAAGAATGTATACAAGTCTTTAGTATTTAAAATTTATAGTGTGCATATTAATATCTTTTAATATTAATATAAATATTGTTGATAAAGTATGCTAATATATATGTTGTCAATCTCATAAATAATAAATTCTCATGCATACTTTATACTATATTGTTAGCAGAATATATATATATATATATATATATATATATATATTAAAATAATGAGTCTCTTACCCTTTATTTTATCCAGCTTACCCCTTCAACATAGTCGGTAAATATCCACCACCGTCTCTGTATATTGACTCATTTTTAAAAATAAGATAGGCTGAATAACTGAATAAAGTAGGGGTGGCAACTTCTCATCCATATATAAAATGTTTCAGGAGAAACATTATAAGTGGGACCCACAATAGTTGGAAAAGGAACATGTTGTACTCATGTCTTGCTCTTTTTTAATACGAGAAGAGCAAATGGGCTTCGTGAAAATACATTAAAATTATCATAAATGTTTTCCTGGTCAAGTTTTCTTAAGCAGCTTTGTGATCAGCCCACATAGCCCTGAACATAGTATATAAAAAAGTAAATGTGCATAGAAATCAGTCCTTTTATATACTATGTTGGGAGCCCAAATACGTTGGATGCGTCATTAATTTAGAGGGCACATAGGACCCTATATAAAAACACTGTGGGAAAGGAATTGACGTATAGTTATAACTCATAGTATAATTATCCCACCCTAATAAAGTTAGTCAATATGGATTTGAAAATAAAATCTCTAATTTATGTTTGGATGATAAAGAATACTTCATTAAGAACAACTAGAAGTTTATAGATACAAACATATCACAGCATTCACTTGACGAGCCTAGCACATGGTCCACCTGGTTTCCTTCTCTATTCACAAAGCTAAAGCTGAAATTATGAAAGTGAGGAAAAGTGAGCTTAGCCTAATGATATGACCCCATAATGATCCAATTGGCTTAGGACATTGAAAACCAATTAAGGAATCCCCTTCATATCACTTCTTTGAATCCTTTTTCCACTATAAGAGAAATTGCTTTGGCTCTTGTTGCTTCTGCTTCATTAGAATCATTTAGACCCTGGTCAACAATGCTAAAACAATGTATAAGATGGCCATGATCATCATGAAACACAACACCTTGGATAGCTCATCCAAAAGAGCTCCATCAAAATTGATTTTAATTTGTCCTTCGAGGGAGGTTGCCATCGGGTAAGAGTTAATTGTGGAGTTGCTTTTGAAGAGGAGTGATTCTTATAATATCCCACACACTCTTCGGCACTAGATTAAATTTAGTCTGGGTTCTCCATCTTTTCAACCCTCCCACAACAATTCATGTTGTGCCAAAATTTCCACATAATAGTAGAGAACAGAGTTATATCAATTTCATCCTTTGAAGACATTACTTTCACAATCAAGTCAAGAGGATGGCTAAAATGAATTTTGTTGAATTGACAAATATGAGGCCAACAATTCCAAATTCAAACCATTGCATTACAAGACCACAATGCATGTTGGACAGATTCCTCCTTCATGTTACATAGATCACATATACAAATTCAATTTACTAGGCAAAACATTTTGGCAGGCTCTCCATATAAAAAACAAGATTTTCCTTGGGACATTAACTCCCCAAATAAATTTCTACAGTTTTTGGTAAGCATTATTTTGGGAGTAAATAGCCCTTTCTCATTACCCACCACTATCAAACTGTCATTAGATAGAGGTTGGTAAAAAACTTGTATACATAAGCTGGGAATTCCACATACCTGTATTATTGTCAATAAGTTGACACACCTTAGCATTGGAGGGAATCACATTACAATGAGAGATGATTTTATAAATATGGCGTCAGGGGATCCATCTATCATGCCACACACTAATGCTCCTTCCGTCTCCAACCCACCATCATGTACCTTTATTAAGAACTTCCCGGCTAGCATAAGATAGACTTCCCTTCAAACCTGCATTCATAAAATAGCAATGTGGGAAATATTTAGATTTAAAAATTTTGCCCATCAAAGATTGGGGGTGTTGCCTAATCCATCCTTGTTTGGCTAAAAGTGCCAAGTTGAATGCATGAATATCTTTGAACCCCATCCCTTCTTTGAATTTTGAGTGACACAGCTTATCCCATCTCATCTAATGAATTCTTTCTTCATTTTTTTCACCCCACCTAATTTTGGCAATCATCAAATTGATATCATCACAAATGAGCTTTAGCAATTTAAAGCAACTCATAGAATATGTAGGCATGGACTAGGCCACAACCTTAATCAATGCCTCATTACATGCTTGAGAGAGTAGTTTAGATTTCCACCCATTCAATTTGCTCCAAAATTTCCCTTTAAGGTCCATAAGAGAGACTCTTTTGGGTCTTCCAACAAAAGGGGGGAGGCCCAAATATTTATCATAATGCTTAATTTCAAGCACACCCAAACAAATTTTGATTGCTTCCTTCACCTCCTTCCTTGTATTACTACAAAAGAATAGAGGGGTCTTCTCCTTGTTGAGCTTTTGTCCTGAGGCATTTTCATAGAGTTCTAAGATCTCCTGAATTTTGTTGCATTCTTCCAAGCTAGATCTACAAAACAACAAATTGTCATTACTCGCACACACAAAAATATGTTCATTATTCATTTATGAAAAATTAGATAAAACAATCTTTCACATAGTCCAACAAATTGGAAAATTTGTTCATTTACATAATCTGATAAATCATTCACAAAATAAAATAATTTATTCGTTTACAAAATATTATCGATACCGAAGTGACATACACGTGCTTGTGAGGCAATAGGATTATAATGCAAGGGATCTTCCTACGATATCCTAATTCATGAGCACAACATATGCCTCAATATGCAGGTATCAACAATTGATAGTTTTGGCTTTATACCAAATAACTACACTTTAAATCGGATCATTCAAATCATTCAAAATATTATTCAAATGATATAATAATATTCAAAGGTAAGTACTAAGATACAAATATATTAAGAGGTGTAACAAGATGCTATTATTTTAGCACTTGTACGACCCCTAAGGTACCCTATTTTAATTTAAAATGCAAAAGCATTACGAAAATATATAGCCTATTTATAGCACAAAATTAGAAGTTAAAGCCACCTACCCTCACACTCAAGTTTTTTCAAGCGCAACAGTGGATGAAACCTCCCCCTTGCCCCCAGGATGATTTCAACTTTCAAGCTTGAAAGTAACAAGCAAAGCCTCCCTTTGCCAAAGATGATATCTCCTTTTGTGGCCCAAAAGCGATGAACAAAGCCTCCCCCTTCCCCGAATATTTTCTTTATTTTTGGGCTGAAGGAGGCTGACATAATCTCCTCTTGCTCTAAGGGCGTTCTCTCTTTCCGAGCTCAAGAACGGTAGGTAGAGCCTCCTCTTGCACTTAGACGATCACTCATTCCAAGTTTGAAACTAGTAGCTAGAGCCTCCTCTTGCCACGGGATGTTCCCCCTATAAAAAGGTTATCTCAAGAAATAATCCCTTTTACGACGTAGATTACCCTTGATTTAGCTAAGTTCGCCTTTGAATAACTTAAATCGGGTTAGAAATGAATCCGAAATGGAAATGCGAAGGCCGGACATAAGAAAAACTCAAATGAAGAAGGTAAATGAGTGTGAAATGAAGTGGAAACCCACCCCCCTTTTATCGAGGGGCAGAGCTGCAAGGTGCACACCACGTGGCTTTCATCCATGGCTCTGAGCATGGCCATGTGCAAGGTGTCAACCCACTAATGCTGCTGGCCATGTGCAAGGTGTCAACCCACTAATGCCACTTTCTAGCGTAAGTGTGCTAACACAGCTGTTGATGTCAGTTTTTTTTTAAAAAATCCAAATCCAATTTCAAAACTTCAAAAGGTCATAACTCCCTATCTCGAACTTAGATTTGTATATTCTTAGTACTGTTGGATTTGTATTAACAAGCTCTATGAAACAAGACTATGGAAGAATAAGTTATCTCATACTTTTAAAAGTAGGGTCCACCTAGGACATGCTTCCCGAGACCCGACATCTAATTGATGCATTCTTAGGCTCATTACATTTATTTCTTAAAACATTATAAAAACACTTAAAGCTCCTTTAAAAGAATTAAGCTCAAAATTATTCAAATTTAAGAAAAATAGTTATTGGGCCCAAAACTTCTTTATGGGTCCTAAAAATTTATTTTTTAAAAACTTTCAAAAATTCCAAGTATTACACCTTTATTCAATATATACTTTATTTTTAATTTATTTAATTTTATCTTATCTGATTTGTGTTTACACGCATAACGTGTGCACATTGTTACTAGTTTTATATAAAGTAAATTGGGTGATTATGGAAATTTTATTTTGAACTATTTTACCCATATTTTTTACTCTTAATTCTTATTTTACCCATATTTTGTTTCCTTATGTTCTTAATACATGTTTGAATTAGTATGTGATTTGAGGATTTTTTTTGTGAATAATTTTACTTCAATTCTTTTAGCTATCTTGCCACAAGTCAACATAACACTACAGACTAATATGACGTGGACCCTATTTTTTTAGGTTATATTAATTTGAACTTTGTAATGTTATATTTTGCACTTCCAAACTCGGATTCACGCATTTTTGGTATTGTTAGAAGCTCTCGACAAACTCTATCAAATAAGATAAACTTCTCAATAATAATTTATTTCATTTTTTCCTAAATTATACATGTTCCACTTTGTGTATGTTTTATGCCTTTCAAAAACTTTCAAAGAGCTCTATCATATGAGACTCGTCGCCAAAGTGACATCGAATATGAATAATGTCCTCTATAAGACAAAGTTCTTTCACACCTTTATCTTTTCTGACTTATGACATAATATTTAGCCTATGAGATTAGATCTCATAGTTGTCGACTTTGAGTGTATTTGGGTCAATACAAAGTTTGTGTGTATAATTTATAGTCATTATGATCCTAAATGTTGTATTGCAACTATATAAGTTAAGGGAGACATTTGTTCAATACATACTTTATGTTCAATTAATTTTATTTTGTCTTATCTGATTTATATCTCTATGCATTGTGCTCCTAAACTCATATTCACGCATTCTTAGTATCTTGGAATGCTCTCGATGAGCTCTATCAAATAAGATCCTACAAAAGTATGTTTTCTCAATTTTTTTATCCTTTCATATAATATATTTTACAATAATAAATTTTATTATTTTTACTTATATCACACATGTTCAAATTCCTGTATTTTTTATGTCATTGGAAAACTATCAACGAGCTCTATAAAATGAGACCTACTGTCATAGTGGTCTTGAATATAAATGTTGTGCTCCATAGTGCCAAGTCTTTCAACACCATTGTCTTTGCCAAATGATGTTATAATATTAAGCTTATAAGATTTGAAGTTGTAGTTGCCTACTACAAAAAATAACTTTTGAGAGTTGTAGTGTAATGCCCCGGAATTTCAATGTTTTGAAATTCGAACGTTTGGGCCCATTAACGAGTTTAAGGTCCAATAACAGTTTTTCTTAAAATTTGACCATTTTGAGTTTGATATTTGATAGGGCTCAGAGAGATAAATGTATCGAACCCAAGATCGTGTCAAGTAACACCGGGATAGTAGGCTTGGCATTGGGAAGCATGCCATAGGCGGGATCTACTTTCTTTTAGCAAGTAAACATACCCTTTCACAGTCTTTTTTTGAAGAACTCGTCGATACCAGTCCAATGGTACTAAGAATGTACGATTCCAAATTCAGGGTGATATGCCCTTTTTAAGTTTGAATTTTGTTTTATATTAAAATGAAATTAAAAAAATAAAAAAATTTATTAAAAGAAATTGACTCTGCATCAACACTATTGAGCCATGAGAGGCGTTAGAAGAGCTAACGCATTGCAAGCAGCCATGTTGCCTCCAACATGGCGTGCTATTGGTAGGCCATTAATGTCTTGACCCGAGATTTTATAAAACATATAAAGAGTTAAAAAGTAAAATTAGAGCTTGATCGGGTCACAACCTAGAAACATATAACCATAAACGTAACATGAAATATTTTACTCCCCAGGAAATATATTGTCTGTGTACAAACAAAAAGATATAAACAAGTCTTCTCAAGTCAAAAAAAAAATGAAAATATACTTAGAAAACTATTGGTGTAATCGTAGACTGTGGTCACTACTTAGAATCTCCCAAAAAGTATCTTTACTACTTTCTTCTACACCCGTCTATTCCACACCGGGCCCTACAAGGTATGGGGGGGTGAGTATTTTAAAATATTCAGTAGGAGTAATTATCCTATCAGACATAAATATAACATCTGGCAGTTTGTAAATCACATAATCAAGTAAATAAATATTACTTTTTGAAGAAGCAGTAAGGGTGTGCCTCTCACCCAAAAACTTCCTCAGGGCTTCTTCTTACATATCGAAGATGCTTCTAGGGTTTGTAAGCTCTCATGACTTTACTACTAGTGTCTCAAACACTTATTATATTATAAAGAATTTGTTGCTGGTGCAAACTAGCGGCCTCTTACTCCTTTACAGATTTTCTGTAAAACACTCCATGCTTGTAGAGGGAGAAGAGCCACCCGTGCTCATGGGGTGTCAGGACCTAGTGAGCATAGAGTTTTCCCATGATACTCTCTACCCTAGAGCATGTAGCCTTGATAGTTGCTCTTCGTTAGGGGCGAATCAGGGGTCTTGCCCTTCGTTAGGGGCTCACCAAGCTAATGTGCGTACCATGTATCCGATTCCAAACCAGATTTACCTGTGTACTCTCAATTATAGAACTCTATCGGTATGTCTACCAATTTAACCTCCAAACAATTTAATCTCTTATATGGCCGACTCAAACGGGAATTTCATTCTCTCTTTTTTTCTCTTTACTTTAAACAATCATCTGCAAAGATCAACCTTTCAAAATCCTAGCCTCTCCTTTATAAGTCATGGTCATGTTACTAACAATGATTATAAAGGTAGGGTTAGTCACTCATTCCAACGAGACAGTTACCCCTTCTCTATCTCATCTCAGCAACTTGGTGGTCATGATTGTATGTATTTTCTAAAATCATTTTGATAGAGCAATAATTCCATAAAAACCGTCTTTCAATCTTACCATACTTTAAAATAATGGCAAAACTAGATTTTCTTTCTATCACATATAGCATAAAACATAATTCCTAATTAAATTCAAAAGACAAACACTTAATAAATCAAGTATATGAGGCAATTCTAAAACATACATATAAATTAACTAGATTTATCCATATAAAATTTCAAAGACAACCAATGTAAGTATTTATGTCTTAAAAGAGGATAAAAGCCCCTACCTTGATTTTTGTGCAAGAAAATAAATGATACTCTTGACAGCTAGAAACTAAGTGTCAGTTTTCTGAGCCGTAGAAATCTCAAAATAGAAAAATAAATCTACCACGGCGTTCAGCACGCTCGATTTAGGTAGAAATGCCTCTTAAATGACTTAAATTGAACTTGAAACGAGTAATAAACAAAGAAAAGAAGTTTTTGAACAAACTGAATCAGAACTTGATGACTATTTATAGGGGAAGAGGACTGAGTCAGATGCACGTCACGCATTAGACACGCGTCAGATGTGTGTCAGATGCGCATCAATTTTCTAACGTGTGTGTCCAACACATGTCAGATTTCTGATGCGCGCCTATGACGTGCGTCAAATTTCTGACGTGTGTCCCTGACGTGCGTGAAATTTCTAACGCTTCTATTATAAATATATATTTTTTTATTTTTAAAATTTAAAAACATCATATCTTTTTATCCTGAAGTCGGAATTATGTGTTCTTTATACCGATGGACTCATATTGATGAACCCTTCGAAACTAGACCTCATATGGGTAAGTTATCTCGTATTTTTAAATTGGGTCCCGCTTATATGACACATTTCCCAAGGTCGTAACTTTTGGTCCTGACCTCTGTTTCACATGTTCTTAGGTTCATTATGCTCATCTCACCAAGCTCTATTTAATATACCTAACATACAAAATTATAAAAAAATATTTAAAAACTTACAGATGTTACAATTAATGCGCTGATGCATTTGTGTCAGTGCTGACTCACGCTAGCCTATGCGTCAGCGCTAACGCACTGTGGCAATTTGTAGCTGTTAGATGCACACCACATGACGTGCATTCAACGACACTAAGTGCCTATAAAAGGGGAATGGGTGATAGACAATTTCACTCATTCTCACCCGTCTGAAAAACTTCTCTCTCTCGTTTCTATGTTGTTTCTCAAAGGGGCAGTACAACCTTGTCATGGACATGCCCTTTGGGCAGCCGACTGTGCGACACTTGTAGGCTTGACACCCACCAAGCAAGCTTTTGTTTGAGACGAGTGGCTTGCCTTGCATGGATGCATTGTGCAAATCACTTGCGGACGCTCATGCAAAGCAAATAGGTAGGAGGCAAAAGTGAGTCACAAATGCAAGGAAACGAATGAACACAGGCACGAAAGATGAATGCATTCACTATCAACATGTTTACAAGCACCGGGTGCAACAACACTATAGCCAATAGCACAACTACTCACTCCCCCCTATATAACATAAGATATTTTTTGTATATGGCTGTAGTGGCAGCCAAAGTGGTTGTATGGGCATAGATGCACCTTAAAACATAAATAAAGAAAATACAAGGAAATAAAGAAAAGAACATGTAAGTAACGCAAAAGGGGAATTGGTAGGGTGCTCGGAACATAGTCCGTGATAGCCCGCAGCATTTAAGCCGACTACGAGGGAAGGCCTCACAAGTGTAGATGGCTTTAACTTTTAATTTCATGCTATGACCAGATAATATGATTTCAAAGGGTATGTGGTTTTAAGCTCTAATTCCGTGCTACGACTAGGCATTCTATTTCGTAATTTATTTGTCTCTTAAATAAAATATTATTTTGAAATAGGATGATATTTCTTAGAGGTCGGGTGAATGCTAAGATAATAGCGTATTGTACACCTCTAAAATGGATTTTATCATGATACGTACTTTATGATATTATTATTATTTGAAGTACATTTACGAATGATTGACCGGATTTGAAGGGTAGTTATTTGGTATAAAGCCCAAAAACTACGATCGCTTTTGAAGGGTAGCTATTTGGTATATGGTGCGCCCAAAAGCTATCGGAGTTATGACTCCTAGGTACCGCCTATTATGGCATATGGTGTGCCCTTAAAGTTGGATATCGTGGGAAGATCCTCTTCATTTTGATCCCGTTGCCCCACGAGCATGGGTGTATGTTGCTTCGATATTGGCAAAATTCTGTGAATGATGATTTATCCAATTTCAAATTTTTTATCAGGTTTTGCTTACAAATGAAATATCTGAGTTTAACGGATTCTATGAAGAACTATTTTATGTGACTTTTCATATAAAAAGTGTGTTGGATTTTGTCAATCGATATTTTGTTTTGAGACGGCTTTGAATATGAATGATTATAAGATACTTATTTATGCTTTATCTTTTAGCATGTTAATAGAATTTAACTCTATCTACTGAGTATATTTAAACTCACCCACCCTTAGACGCTACAGGTTCGAACAAAGAAGATGATGTTAATGAAGATTGCTCGTAGAACTTCGAAAGATCTATTTTTGATTTACTTTAACATGTTCTTTTGTTAGGTATTAATTTTGGAAGTGCACAACTTTGATTTTCCTAAGGCACGATAGGCCTTGTCTTGTATAGTTTTTGTAATTACGTAAATTAATAAATAGTTGTTCTTTATTTCACAATTGATCTTGGCCCACTTTTAATTACAAATTGACAGCACTCTGACCTTTAATTTAATTTAAAAAGTTGGGGCACTACATGTAGCTCACTATAGCTCTGGCTAATGAGCCATCAGATCATGGTTAGTGAGATGTAACTCTGGCTAGCCCTTCTCTTATAACTATATGTGCATTTAATTTTTTATCATTATGTTCTTGAAAGAATGTATTATAAACTACAACATGCTAGAGAGACCTAAGTTCAATACATACTTTATTTTTAATTTGTTTTTTATCCAATATGTATTTACATGTGTAATGTATGTCCATTCTTGCTAGTATCTAAAATGGGCATGTAAAGTTACCTACTCCAAAGTCCAAATTTCAAGATAATCAACATAAACTCCAAATTCAACTATGGTAAACTTCAACTATCATAAATATAAATAAAACTCCAACCTAATCAAATCACAGTTCTCCAAATTCAAACTATAAAAGTTACTTCTCAAACATTGTTGTTTGTCTTCAATCATGATTCAAGTTACCTAAAATATAAAATTTCAAACTTCCAAACTCCACGTCCAAATTCCAAACTCCATAATCATAAAAACTTGTTTTCTTCTATTCATTTTTGCACCAAAACAATACTTCAATTAATACATAAAATGGCTAACTCAATTAAAAAACTATCTTATAACTTACAACCAAGTCTTATCAATTTCAATTTAGTAATCATCTTCTTCAAATCCCAATTACCTGACCCATCCCTTTCATTAGCTATAGGTGGCTCTTCCTAGCACCCTTCAAAAAACAAAGTTTTATCAACACAATAGAGAAACTAACACAAAGTAATGATAAAAAACTAAATAAAGAATTTAAGAACTCTAAGAAAATTATAATTGGTTCTATGCTCCAATTTAATGTTCTCATCCCTTAGTTATTCTTCATCAATATCATAGAAATTAATATTTCTATCCACTACCCATTCTTCAACCAAGTCAAACATTTCAATAGATATAAGGTCAAATATCTCATCTAGCTCTTCCTTCTCATTCTCCGTCTTAAGCATATATCTATATTCACAAAATAAGATAATATTATGTCGTAGAATTAAGAAGATATAAATAGCACAAAGTTATAAAAAAGGAATAACCTAAAACTATCAAGTGAGTTTTCTTACTTCATGTATAGATTATGTTAAACATAAAAAAAATTCTTAAGCCTTTTGTGTGCCAATCTATATCACTTCTTTGTATGAATTTTTTAAAAAACACTCCAATTTCATTCACAGCCCAAAGATGAACATGTTTGACTTAACTTCTTGATAGTCATACTTCATAGTTTTGGAGCAAATCCTCCATATTCGTGTCACCACTCAGCTACAAAAGATAAATTTAAATTCAGAATCAACTAAATATAACAACTTCATAACAAATTAATATGAAATCATAACTCACGCATTTTATTTCATGAGGCTATTGATAGAGGATGTGAGAAATCTCCTTGTACCTTGCTAAGCAACTGCTACGTCTTTGCAATTATAGTTTGTAAATCAACAAGATTAAATGAAACCTTATGGTTTCTATCATATGGATACTGAGGATTCAACCAATAAGCTGCCAAATGAATATTTTGACAAAGTAGCTCCTTCCAACATCTCAATGATACCCAAATAAGAATACTCATCCACTTTTCTATTACAAAGAACTTTCACCTTTCTCATTGCCCTTCGCAACTGTCCCATTACTATTTTTTTATCCTCATAAACCATTTTGAGTATTTTCACAAGTTGTTCACTTATATCAATCACCTTAGCACACTTAAACCAAAATAATGTATTTAAAACAACATTTTCGAATTCCACTCCTTTAAGGGATTTTACTAATTTTGCTACCTTGCGACCATTACACTTTTTGCACTACCATTTGTCTTAATCAGTCAATGTCATACCCCCAATTTTATGCATGCACTTTGAGACTAATTTCTTTTTGAAAAATATGTCATAAAACCTCATGTATGATGTAGCAGAATAATCAGTAATCAATAAATCTTTTAACTGATTGATACACATTGGGAGCACGACTTCTCCTTTCACAAACCAAAATTAATGAACAATACTATATAATATTGCTAAAAGTATCTAAATCACATTAAAATAATCACAACATCTACTATTATGCACTCTTCTATCACAAGAATACTTTGAGAAATAACAATAATAAATGGCACACTTGCATGCGTAAGTAAGAAACCTATAGAAAAAGAGATGAACTGAAGGTGTGAGAAGAAAAATATCCCCTAACCGACCCAAAACCCCCATGAGCATAACACTTCCACCTACAAAACTTGCACATCAATGGTTGGAAAGTATACACATATACTTAGTGAGATTGCTAAACAAAAACAAGTAACCAACAAAATATTTCTATAAAGTTCAATCAAAACAATCATACCTTCCAAAGTCATAATCAAACTTAAAAGTTGATTGGTCCCACGTAGCATAATATAGAAGGTTTAGATGATCATGAAAGTTGAAACTTCAACCACATAGGTCCATGAGCTCATGTGGGCCTTAGCTTCATAACGTAGATTGAGCGTGCAGACTTCAGAGTATCTGAAGTCTGATTTCAAGTAGTTCATAGTTAATGGAGGTAGGACTATACTCCAGGACAATGACTACTATGTCATAGAGAACCTTTGACTTTTACTTAAGAAGTTGCAAACTTTTGAGTGAGAGTTACATTATATTGGAAAAGATTGATGATGTATGCTTAATTATTATGTTCTTGATGATTGAAGTGTAATGCATTTGGAATGAAATTTATATGATATTCTTTCAATGGGGATGTATTTGAGATATGATTCTTAGAGTATTATAGTTCTTGTTAATCCATTCCACTGGGTGTATTTGTATACTCAGAATCTGTTGTTGATATGGATTCTTTAAAGGAATAGTGGGTGGGACACTTGTGCTAAGAAAGTAAGTGAAGATCTTAGATCTATGCAAGATTTTTTTGAACTTACTAATAAATTCTAGTTGATGTGGGTAATTTCTAAGACAAAGGCACGAAAGTGACAATTACTTATAGGTGTGTATATTATGTTGATGGTATGTACACGGGCAAGACCCTGTGAGATTTGGTTGTAATTTTATTATGTCTTATATATTTAAAGACATGACATTTAATTATCCATATGCTTGAAAATGAGTGATTCACACCTCGGAATAACATTGAAGGATTGATAAATAATTTTATAAAAAATTTATTTTCGTTGGATTTCATTCAAAAATTAATTTGAGAAAATTTTGGGGTATGACACATACAATAGAGATATCTCACCTAAAGGTGAAAAAACAAAGAAGAAATGGGGAATGGTTATCAACAAGAATCACCTTGATTGTTCTCTATGCCAAAAGGAATAACTTAAGCTTGAAAAGCTTCCTTCTTTCCATTTCCTTCTTCATCCAAGAAAACCCACTTTCTTGCTCTCCAAAGTCTCTCTCCCAAGTCCTTAGCTCTACCTCCTACTTTTTTAAAAAGAGAACCCTCTTCTTTTAAGAAGAATAAGCTTATTAGAAAAAAAACTTCTTCACTTACTCAATCACACTTAAACCCAAACTGGGCTAAGTGATGGGTCACCACATGAGGAGGGAAGCCCATCAATGGGCTTCACAAGAAGATAGGCCCAACAATCCCCCCCTACTCATGTGGGGCTCCCCATACTACACATGAGGGCCAACTTCACCCATATTGGCCCAACTTCTACAGAGCTCACGCTTCATCTTAGGGACAGTCTTAGTCATTATATCTGATGAGTTTTTATTAGTATACATGTTCATCAACTCTAAAAGTTTCTTCTCCAATACATCTCTTATCCAATGATACCTCACATCAATGTGTTTGCTCTTAGAGTGAAAACTTGTATTCTTGCTCAAATTGATGACACTTTGACTATCACAAAGCACAACATAGCTGTCTTGCTTTAGATCTAACTCTCTTATAAATATCTTCATCCATAGCATCTCCTTGCAAGCTTCGGTAATTGCAATGTATTTGGCCTTCGTTGTAGACAATGCAACACACTTATGCAACCTTAATTACCATGACACTGCTTGCCCCACAAAAGTGATCAAGAACACCTAAGCACTCTTCCTTGAATCAAGATATCTAACCATATTTGCATCTATAAACCCCTCAAGCAAAGGTTCATCATCTCTAAAGCATAAACATACCTTAGAGGAACCTCTTAGATACCAAAGAATCCACTTGACTGCATTCCAATGCTCCTTCCCTGGGTTTGCAAGATGTCTACTAACCAGTACAACGACTTTTACAATATCTTGCCTCATACATAGCATTGCATACATTAAGCTCTATATAGCCAATGCATAGGGGATTTTAGTCATCTCTTCATTCTCATTTTTATTTAAAGGACTATGTTTCTTTTGTAATTTAAAATGGCTTCTAAGTAGTTTACTAACGGGCTTTGCATTAAATTTTTCAAGTACCTTTTCAATGTACTTTTTGTTGTGATAGTCATAGCTTCTTAACTTTCCTATCATGTTTGACTGTCATCCCCAAAATTTATTTTGCGGGCCCCAAGGACTTAAACTCTTCAACCTAACAATCTTGTTAGTATCATGCCCAATAATTAACATATCATCAATATAAAGTAACAAGATAATAAAGTCATCATCACCAAACCTTTTAGTAAAAATACAATAATCCGAAGTTGTTCTCTTGTACCCATTACTCAACATGAGTAGGGAAGCCCATCAATAGGCTCCACAAGAGGATAGACACAACATTTTTGTGGTATCTCCCCATGGAAGCTGTTGTTAAGTAGAGTGATGAACATGAGGAAAGAGGGTTTAATTAGGTGGGGTGAGCTATGGGGTCTTGGTTGAGTGTAGGTACTATCTAGTGCTAGTGCCCGCAAGAGACTCCATAGTCTCCATGCCATTGGCAGAAATGGAGAGAAGTGTTCCATGAACTTAGGACCCTATGAGGTCTTCGCTTATTTGGTCCTTGAATTCCAACAAAGCTTGCAGGTCTGTTTGTTTGCTTAGAGCTGCAGCTCCAGCAAACTGGCAAAACCGTATGATGATACTAAGTGGGAGGAAAGTATAGCATAGAAGAGGGAGAGAACACACCGGTTGCACTTGAAAGGGATTAAAGCTCAATGTCAAGGGAAATCAAAAGACACCCACAATGATATAGTATGAAGAAAAAAAGATATGATAAAGAAGTTTTTTCATAAGCACATACAAAGTAACAACATTGACACAAAAGATTTGGACCTTCATCTTGCAGCTATGGAGGGGGCTAGTGAGCTTAAACCCCCTAGCTAGGAAGAGTTTTTTATCCTCCTTTTTAACAATGAGCCCAGCATAAGCTATGCATGAGCTTACACTGGGCTCATTATAAAAAGGGAGCATGAAAAAAAATTCCTTATGGCTGGCTCTCGCCATGTACGATAGGGGACTACAACTCACTAGCCTACCTACAGCTGCAGCAGGGTGTCACTGAGGCGCCTGTAAAATGCCTACCATGCGGCATTCGCCAGGCCAAATAGCCAATCGAGTAAGTCATTCATGGCCTCGTGCCATTCAACCAAGCGTCTAGCCCATGAAGCCAAACAATGAACCTGTCCCAAGGCGAATGTGCGAACGTGTCGGGACATTTCCCAAGCAAGCTAGCCGGAGGGGGACGCCTCCTTGAGATGCACGGATCCAGATTAGGCAACTTGGATGGCAAAGAAGGCTTGTTGTGTTGCTAGCTATCATGCCAGGAGCCCCGTCTGCTTGGAGATGGGTCTTTCGGACCTACTGGGCAGCCATCCAGCCTTATGGCCGTGTTGAATACAAAGACCCTTACATGCATTGGCTGAGATGGATTGTTCGGATGTCCGAGTCGCCTAAGTTGGATTCGTACATCTCAAGGAGGTGTCCCCCTCCGGCTAGCTCTCTTGGGAAATGTCTCGGCACGTTTGCACGTCCGCCTTGGGACAAGTTTGTTGCTTAACTTCGCAAGCTAGATGCTTGGTTGAATGGCACGAGGCCATGACCTTGACGAGAAAAGGGCTTACTCTCTTGGCTATTTGGCCTTGCGAGTGCCACACGGTAGGCGTTTCCCGGGTGCCTCTTTATCAAGTGGAATCAAAGCTAAGTTTCTGTCTTGCTGGGCGACCAAGATGAACATTGGACATGGAGATAGAAAGAGTTGAATGTAAGGTTCTTTGACCTTGGTAGTGCGGGGCGGATGGACTACCATGCAAAATGCAAGCAGATGGAAATGTGGGCTGAAACGGATGTGTATGGATGATAGCTGATCAGGTTCTTTTTTAGTTTTGGTTTGTACGAGTGGTACTTGCCATCAAGGGCATATGTTTTACAAGGAACTCATGCAGTAGTGCTCTTGTTCCCTGATCGATTGTGTGGCAATGTTATCGAAGTTATGTTGAGTTGTGTTAGGACTCGAAAATGATGTGAATGGCAGCAAGCTCTTGCTAACGGTGTGGTATGGGATGTATCAGCGGCAGGAAGCCTTGTGCATCTTTGAACCCTCTCTACCTGACAATGTTGTGGGTGGAAGAGCATATTGAACCAAGTTGATGGGTATACAACCATTTATCTATACCAAGGAAATATGAGACTCCTCGAGGTGAGGATGGGTTGAGATTGAGCCCTATGTGGGCGGCCATGTTGTGAATGGATGCGCAGCCTGTTTGTAGACAAAGAGTATCACCAAGGTCAATTGGGTTCTTCTTGCTAATGAGGTATGGAACTCATTGGTGGGCAGTTTTAGGCTGAACTTGGTGCAAAGAGAAAAAGGTGTGTGAAAGCCATTGATCATGGGAATGGAACTTCCTGGGCTGATAAGTAGTGAATTATGGGACTCGAGCATAGTGGATACTATCTGGTCCATGTGATGAAAAAAAGAAATGAAGATGGGCAAGATATGATCCATTCGGCGTGCAAGTATGCATCCGAAGTTTGGACAAGAGAAAAAAAAAGGGAAAGAAAAAAAGAAAAGGAGAAAATAAAAAGAAAAGGAAAGTTTGGCACATGAGGGCAGAAGTCATCGTGCCTTTGGTTGGGGGCTGTTGCGGCAAGAGGCGGCACGGTTATTTGGGTCAGCATGCAAACTACGCATCTGAAGCATGTTTGATCGGGGTGTTTGAATAGACGTGTTCTCACCTGGGTAGCTGGTGGCCCAATATGCCATTGGTTAGCAGGGCAGCACCCATCTTGGATTGCTAGTTTTAGGCATCGGTCTAGCTAGCTAGGCACAGTGGACCTCATCTGCTGGCAGGCAACATATGCAAGGAAATTGCTACATCCTAAGCGGTGTAGGAGTTTGGTGACCATGTGGGTTACGTGAATCTTGAGCCAAGTTGTTGCTCCTAGGCTGGGGTAGAGACCTTTGGAGGGGATCGTGAGAGGAAGCATTATGACATTGCTGCATCCTGAGCAGTGTAGGAGTTGGTGACCAAATCGATTACCCGAAGCTTGAGCAAAGTCACTCCTCCTAGGGTGAAGTAGGCCTCTAGAACATATAGTGAGGGGAAACTTGACCGAATTGGGTGGCCAGGAACTTTGTAAGCGGTGAAGATGTAGAACTTACTGGACACGATGAGGAGGTCGCTGCATTGTTATAACAAGCTTTGTTATAAGTGGGGGTGGCATTCGATTCTTTGGAGACGTCGATGGGAGCAGACAAGAGTGTCAAAGCCTGACGTCATGGTGTCAACTTGTCGGTGGGAATTGCAACTTGTGGCTGAAGTGTAGGAAAAAATTGTCCAAAGTGTGGGCAATTTGCTAGTGTCTTGACTGTAGGGTCGGCTTCAAGAGAGGAAGTTGGACATCATTTAGTGTATCCTTTCCTGCTTGATGTGCAACACCAACTCAAGTAGAACAGTTGGGCGCAACGTCTTATTGAAGCAACCATTACTGCAGTGTAATGCCCGAGATTTTTCATCCCTTTTTCTTAAAACTCATAGAATTTTTTTTCCATAAATCGGAGTCAAAACGATAAAATCAAAACCTGTATAAATAGTTTATAATTTTAAAACATCATACGGTTAAACATCGTACTATCAAAGCAAATATCATCAGGCGCTACTTGAAAACACACGTACGAATAAATTTGCTATGATCATAGACTTTTAAATACAAATCACTCTCCCTGGCATCCCTGAGTACAAGTCCCATAACAGTCCACAGACTCATCCAAATGAAAGTCCAGAATAAACATCTAACTTCTCATCTCACTCAATACAGGAGATCGTGGCATAAACAAACTCGCAATGAGTCAAGCAGATACCTGAGTCAACGGGAATCGATCCACCGCTGAAACGAGCGTCCATCTCCAGGAGCTCTCCGCACAACCTGCAAAACCTCCCGTGCAACGGGGCTAAAAATAGCAGGGTGAGTATTTTCATACTCAGTAGGAAAATACCCAGTAGGGGAAACCCCAAATGGTGAACTCACAAGTTCATAATCACATGCGTCATGCAACTCAAACATGAAGCAGTCAACATAACATAATCATATCGTGCACATACACATATGATCATATCAAAGGCACCATCGTGCCACAAACATACCGAAGGCACCATTGTGCCACAAACATACCGAAGGCACCATCGTGCCAAAATCATAATATCCAATCAACTTACACAAACACCCTTATCCAGAATCATACAAACTTACACAAATACCCTTATCCAGGGTCATACAAACTTACTCGAATACCCTTATCCAGGGTCATACAACTTACTCGTACCACCGTACACATACTCATACAGCATATGCATACTTGTACGACCTTATTCGTACAATCAGATTCGTACGACCTTACTCGTACAGTCAGACCCGTACGACCTTACTCGTACAATCTGCACAAAATCATACTTACTGTCTTACTCAGAAACATATTCTCACAATTGTACCCATACTCTTACAGTCGTGCTCCTCCACATACTCTTACAGTCGTGCTCATACTCATACACTTATAGTCCTGCTCATACACATACTCTTACAGTCCTGCTCATACACACTCTTACAGTCCTGCTCATATACATACAGTCGTACTCACACTCGTACAGTCGTACTCACACTCGTACAGTCATACTCGTACACATATCAACGACCACTGAAGCTCATTACAACTAATAAGCTCCAGCGTCGAAATGGAAAAGAATGCCACTGGGGTAACACCTTAACCTCCGGGGAGTGACTAGACGCCATGGACTTTTCCGAAGGTAAGGCACACCAATGCTCATGGGGCACTGGATCAAACAGGTAAGAGTAGATCCATGATACTACTTACCTGAGCGCGCAAACATAAACACCCACACATAAGGGGTCATACAGTTGCCCACCATAATGGGTCTTATAGTGCCATAGAATTGCCCACCATAATGGGTCTTATAGTGCCAGAGAATTGCCCACCATAATGGGTCTTATAGTGCCAATGCCACTCTTGGGCAGAAAACATACAGTGCCACTCTTGGGCGGAAACATACAGTGCCACTCTTGGGCAGAATCATACAACGCTCTCAACAGAGCATCAAACGTTTGGGCTTACACAGCACACAGACCAAATCAGAAATATACGTCGCTCTCAGCAGAGCATCAGACGTCTGGGCTTCATATAGCACGCAAACAAAGTTAAAAACGTACATCGCTCTCAATAGAGCATCAATCGTCTGGGCTTATACAGCACGCAAACCAAATCAAAACAACACCACTCTCAGCAGAGCATCAGACGTCCGGTGCCCTATACAGCACACAGACAACATCCCGCAGGATAAACACCATGGCAAGACATGATAAATGCTCGACCAACTCATTAGCGGCCAGCTCAAACACGGAACTTAATCCGTCGAACCCTCAGGTCTCAAACTCACAAAACTATCATTAGCTGTGCTTATAATTCAAGTTTGAATTAAGTACATTATGCGGTACAATTATGCCACACAACTCATAGTCCTCGACTGGTCAAACTGAAGCTGAGCCCGATCCGAAACCCAAGTTCGTCAGGGCAGCAGACTTCACTTACCCGTCCACATCATGGACAAAACTCATCGTACAACAAACCCTTACAGTCTTACACACTTTGCCATCCATCTTATGGCCAAAACATCTTACACTGACATCCTTAAATAACGCTCCTCAGAGCCAACCCAGTTGTTGCCCTCTTACTTATATCTCACTTATTATACTTATTCTTCACTTCATAATCTGTACGTTATGCTTGTACAATTATGAACACTCTTACTGTTTGACAAACGCCCAACATACAATCCACCCCAAACTGATCCATTCTAATCCTTGCTCGTCACACTCATATCCTCTGTCATACGCTTACACAACCGCATCCAAATTCAGACAAAGTCTCTGTCACCTCTTACTGTCCATCGCCCATACCTCTGCCCACAAACACATACGCACATCCAAAGCATAGGCAAAATGCCATCATACATACGTATGTCCCACACATACGTATAACATACACATACGGTCATACATACATAACCTACAAACATGCACGCTAGCCCTCACTAGCACATGCATACACACGTCAAACATGCACGCTAGCCATCACTAGCATATGCATACATCAAACGTACACTCTAGTCATCTCTAGCACGTGCACACACACATTCATACATACTTCAAACATGCACGCTAGCCATCACTAGCACATGCATACATACATACTCCAAACATGCACGCTAGCCATCACTAGCACATGCATAATTCATACGTAGCATACTAACATATTTGCTAGCCATCGCTAGCGCATACATAATCCATATCCATAAAACGTGCATACATCTCATGCATATCAATCATACCATACAATCATGCTTACATGCACATCATGCAATCGGATCGTTACTTAACATCCAAGCATGAAATCATACAATCCTAGCATGCTACTACTCATTCAAAGCATGCTTCATGAATTTACGAGTTCAAAGCTCCCCTACCTCGTAATCATGACGTTCGATGGCGAGCACACGACGGTGGCGGCGTCGGCGGCGGAGTTGGCAGTCAAAACTGTTGCCTGGCTGAGAGAGCTGCTGTCCCGAGGGTTTTAGGATGCGCCGGAACTATCACGGCCAAACAGAGTGTCAGAACTCAATGCGGTAAAACCCGTGATCCACGGCGGCACACTAGGGTGGCCGGGAGAAATATCGTGCCAACATAAGTGGCGGTGTGATCAGATGTCAAGGGTGTACACACTGAAGATCGGCCGGTTGCTAAAACGTGCTCAGCCGGCCACAAAGACGTCAAAATCGGCCGTGGACAGCACCCAACGGCGACGATTTCGGTCAACAAAGGCCCACATACGGGCGGAGAGCATGGGGCAACGCTCGAGAACAAAGGAGAGGTGGAGGACAGCTCTGTGTCAACTCCATTCGGTGGCCAAGCCAACCGATGGTCAGGCGGCACAAATGCGGCGCCTAAACCCAGAAGTACACGCGTGGCCACATGCACAAGTGGCCCAAAGGGGCGGGGGAGAGGGCTGAACGAAGACGACCCAAGGCCCCCAAATGGCCAACAGAGCTAAGGCCCTAACAGTGGCCAATCTAAGCGGCGACATCGCCGATCGCCACCCACAACCAAAACCCATGGTGCGGGCAGCTGTACATCTTGCACGGTATAGGGCAAATGACAAGCGGCCCATTCTGAGCGGTTATATAATTAGGCCAAGTGGGGCTGACCCTCACTGTCGCCGAGCCGGGGCAAAGCCCATAATGGCCAAATAGTATACGACTCGCCGATGACCACAGCCCAAGACGCACCCAAAGCGTCTAATCGGGCGGAGCAAGGCAATAGGGGCGAGGCGGGGTCGGAAATGGCAACCCCCTACCGACACTGGGTCGAGGTAGGCTGGACGGAGTCCATTCGGTGGCCGGACGACTACCAGAAACACACCGGCGTCCAAAACATCCCACGGACAGTGAGATGCAAATAGTAACAAAAACCCGACCAAAAGATCGGTAGCTCACCATGGAGCGAAGAAAGCATGGCGGCGGCTCCAGCCAGTGTCTATGGGTTCCTAGCGGCCAACTAAACATAAGTCTAGTTGAGAGCGGCCGCAAACGATGTCAAAATTGTACACCCACAGTGCAAAAACGGGATTGAAGGAGAGAAAAACCCGAAAAAAGGTTCGGTACCTCGTGGAGGAGCGAAGAGGCCGTGGCGGCGGTTATAACTGGTACCTACGGACTCGTGGTGGTGAGGCAAAGCAGATCCTGACAAGAATTGAAGGAATCCGATGACGGAGGAGGAAGAACGGAGCGACTGGAATCGAGCTCGGGTTTTCTATTCTCCTCTCTGGACGTGAAATTTCTTTTGGAAGTCGGTTCTGGAAAACTTACTGGACTCAGGTTTAAAAAGCCGCAATTTTACTATTTATCTTTTTAATTTTTACATCTATGTCCCCAATACACGTTAACTCACTGGTTACGCGTTATACCTCCAAAATTCGTGCTGTAAGTGCGCAGCGAGGCCCGCGGCCTGCGACTAAGCCCCACACCCAACTCTACGGGTATAAATACGGGGTATGAATACATAAATATAAATACGCCGAAGCGTTACATTTTCCTGCCGAAAATTACCAGAAAAATAGCAGGAAAATCATAGAAAATCGTAGAAAAATCAGGGACCTTACATGCAGAGTACTTCGCTTGTGCCGATGGGCAAGGCGCATTGAGTAGAAAGTTCGTCATGCAATAGTTTAACCGAGTCGATGGCCTATGGGTGAAAGTTGGTTTTTCCAAAGAATGCAATCTATGGGATGATCCAAGCCATGGTGTGAACATATTTCAAGCTTCGCAAGAAAAGAGTTAACCCTTCGTCGCAATTCCATGCCATGGTTGGAGACAAGAGGAAGACCCCCTGGAGCTGTACCATTAACAAGGGCGTCGACGAGTCAAGTGGGAGAGAGTGCCACAGGGTAGCGAAGTGAACTATTCGTGACACGTGCTGGGGCGCATACACATGTGGAAGTGTTGTCTACTAGGTGTGTATGCATTGTGGGAACTACCCATAGTGTTGCACACCATGTATGCAGGCATTGCGGAGAAGGCCCGCAATGTTGCACAACATGTGTGCGAAATATTGTGCAAAATACACACAATGATGAGCACACATAGTTGGCTATGTTGGGACACATAGTCGGCTAGTACATATTTGGATTCTTAAGATGTCCCCTCCCCCCTAATAGTGTTGGAGAGTCCCTTGGAGTGTTTTGGGGCTGTTTGGCAAACTTTGGATGAACCATGCCCGTACAGCCACTTTGGCTGCCACTCTAGCATAATGAAAAAAATCTTTTATGCTATATAGGGGGAGACATGGTGAGCTAAAATGATACAGTTGTGGGTATGATTCTTAGCCTTGCAACCAGCTGTCTCAAATGGCAACGAAGACTTGTTGTGTTGCTAGCTATCATACCAAGAGCCCCATCTACTAGGAGATGGGGTTCTCAGACCTACTAGGTGGCCGTCCGGCCTTATGGGCATATTAAATACAAAGTCCCTTATATGCACTTGGCTAAGATGGATTGTTCGAATATCCGAGTTGCCTATGTTGGATCTATACATTGCAAGAAGGTGTCCCCCTCTGGCTAGCTAGCTTGGAAAATGTCCTGACATATTCGCATGTCTACCTTTGGATGGGTTTGGTGCTTAGTTTTGCTGGTTAGATGCTTAATTGAATGACATGAGGTCATGACCTTAACGAGAAAGAGCTTACTCGTTTAATTATTTGGCCTTGTGAGTGCCATAGTGTAAGCTTTTTCGGAACGCCTCAGTGTCAAAATGGCTATATTTCTCCATAAAAATCCATTGAAAAATGTCCTCACACGCAGAATTCTCTTTGATATGACTTCTGTGTATGCCACTAAATGAGTAATATTCGTTTTCTCCTTCTTCCGTGTTGATAGTCGTTTTCTCCTTCTGCGTTGATATAGACTGCCTTTTCTTTTGTTAACGACGAGACATGCCTCAAATTAACTAGATTTCCCATTTGCGATTGATCTGGAGTCCAACGGTTTAAGAAATTTTACTTCGATATCCTTGGCGTTGGACAAGAGTTTAGATTCCTAGTATAATTCTTCGATGGTGGTTGTAAAGACTTCGAGTTTGGCGTTTGTGGTCGGTCACTTGTAAGTCGAGCCAAGGTTCATCAACAAATCAACGCAGTTTAAGGATAAAATTGAGGCAAATGCAATTCTGTATTTAGTGATGCCGAGGGTAGGGTTTTGCCTAGCTCAAATTTAATATTATTTAAAACATAATTCAAACCCGACCCAAATAAACTCAACCAATTAAACTTATTTAAAATTAAAAAGTATTTTAAATTTATTTTAAATTTTTTTTAAAGGTATAAAAATATATAAATTTATATTTATAACATTATTAGGGTTAGGTTTGATTGGATGGCCAAAAACTCAAAACTTATCAGAATAGTTATTCAAGTTAAGTTTAAAAAAATTAAATTCGACCCATTAAAATCCGATCAGGTTTTGGTGGCATCCCTACCTACATCCATTACAATTGGGTGTTAATAAGTGTCTGAGTATAGTACAAAAACGCAGTTATATACACCCTAAAAAACACCTCAATACCCCGTATCTTCTTTACCCCCATTCCATTAAATAAAATTTTCTCATTATACCTCGAATTGAAATTTTATTTTACTTTTACTCCCGTTCTTCCACAAATGCTTTATGAGCAAAAATTTTACATCAAGAATTGAAGGACTGCGGTACTCAATAAGATTTATAAGATTACATTGCAAGATGCAAAATGGAAAGAAAAAAGACACAGAGGTCAACATCCATAAGATAAATTACAAAGAGTTTCTTATTGGTCATAAAAAGTCATTGTGAGCATTAACATTTGATCAAGAATGTGACCAAACTCAAGAACCGAAGAACAAATGCTATGACCACACCTATTTCTATAAAAGTTAATAACTTTCTACAAATAATAAGAGAAAAAGGGTGAATGCAAATACCTAATTAATGATGCAAAGAATGCCTACAAAAATTTTCAAAGTTTTTGGGTTTTTCACGGCACATGCAATCAAAATTTTCAAAGCATTCTCATTTATTTGGGCAATTTTTTTTTTAAAGCAGCATTAGTTTTTTTGGGTTTGCCCCATATTCTTTCTAACAAATCCTCCATAAATCTGTTGCCAAATACCACCTTTGGAATGAGATTAGGAGAAGAAAAACACTACTATATGAAGCTTTACCATCGTGGATGCAAGGAAGAAGGCTAGTGACTGTAGGAGATGCATGGGAGGAGTGATACTATTCTGTTATGGGTTTAATTGGGGTGATGAGATGAAAATTTTTGTTAGGGTAGATGGGGCATAGGAGAAATAGGAAAATACCTAAAACTTCCTCATGGGTACAGAGGGGTTTTCCGGGGTGCAGATAGACATGCTCAGCATAAAAATATGAATTATCATGGAACCTAAAATAACGAAATTACCCAGAGGCTCATACTGCATACAGTACCAACCATTTGCTTCCATCAAAAACTGAAATAAGAGAACAAACCTTATGTTTCGTAAAAGGAATTCAATATAATCACATGAACTTTATCAAAATCCAATAATTTACATACAAATGAACTCATGAATTAATCAACTGCAGAATTCCATACAATTTGCTGTTTAAATTAGCATGTCTTTTATAAACTGCAAGATCACTAAGACGACATCCAAATTTCTGCTAGCCTTCAAAAAGACACAAACCATGCTTGTTTCGTTGAGTCTCACCTGACAAAAAAACAAATCACTAATGTCAGATTCCACCATGTCTTACAAGTCAATTAACTGGAGAAGAAAAAGGAAGTTGTGTTAAGTGAAAGATAATAATCCTTGGACCCATAAATGAGTTTAATAAGAAAAAATTTCAAACTATATCATGAGAAAGCATTAACATAAAGCAGATCATTAATTGAGACTCTATTGCTGAATATAGCACGTCTTTATAAAAACTAGCTACAGAAAGTGTATCTTAAATTAATATCTACTTCATTATCATGGACAAGTAATTCTAACCCCTGAGACAAAAAAGTGGTTCAAAATTCCAATTAAACAGATTTTATAAAGAAAAGGCTAAAGCCAGCCAATCACGAGAAATGAAATGAAGCACAACAAACTAAACCTTTGGCAGGTCTCACATAATGGTCCATTATAGGATAGGGTTTTGATCCAGTGAGCTGGGCAGCATCAGGTCCATTATAAGAAACATATTCTCAGAAAGTTAAACTAAAGGACATGCCTAATTTGATGACAATATATAGTCAAAAATATTTGAAAATACACGGAGCAGAAGCTAGATCAACACAAAATAAAGAAGCCTAATTGTCTTGCAACATACTCCCTCTGTCCTAAATTTATAGCTCCATTCGGTTTTTCAAAATTAGTTCATTTTGAAAAAACAAATGGAGCATTAACATAGGACAGAGTTTAAAAAGTTATACTAAAGGACAAGTCTAATTTGCTAACAATCATGGAAAGCCATCTCACCAAGATCTCAGATTTCACCAAGCAGATGAGATAAAAATCAAAGCCTCCTTGGCATTCAACGCAAGTTTTTTTTTAAAATATGCTGATAGAGGAAAATTTGTAAGAAAAGATTTTATAAAAAATTGATTTGTTTATAGAGGGACATTTGAGGAAAACTGGACAAAGATTTTCTTCAATTTCTCATATGTAGAGTTTAAAAAAAAACAGTTCTTTCAGAAACTTTCTTGGACAATATCCATGCCAATTGAATGTAGATTTTCTTATGAAAACTGTTTTTAACTTCCTTTTAAAAGAACTTTCCTTATCTTGATGAGATCACCAAGATCTCGATTTTTGGCTGCCAAGATGGCAATCCTGGCTAACAATACGGTAGTAAATAAAAATTCGTCCAAGAATACCCTGAGAAGAAGCTAGACACAAATAAAACAAAAGAGCCAAGTATTGTGTCCATTATTGCACCAATAATTGCTTATATATAACTTAACCTTTAATTGTCTTTCAGATAAAAATTAGTTACTTGCAAAAAATAGGCAACAGCTGCTTATATGTAATATTTATTTGTAATGTCTTGTAAGAGTACAAGGATGAAGACCATACAGAAAATAGATCAGCCAGATACTCATTCTCAACATGATCTCGCAAGTACCCAAGTATTGTTGTGTGACCCTAAAGGACAACTTTTTCATACACTAAGCCTGTTATAAAGATTAGAAGCGATTAGTTCTTGAAGGGAAACACCTGTTTGTAGTGATTTATAGAGGGAGAAGGGGTAAGCATAACTACATACTGGAGAAAGAGATAGAAAAGGGGACCATTTCAAAAGTCTTCCGGCAAAATCATAAAGCACAGAGATGGTAAGCCTGACCAAGAGAAAGCACAGTGAATCAAAAGGAATTTGAAATTAGAAATGGTAGATCCACGTGCATCCTCAATACTCTTAGATAGACGATTCATCACAAAAAAATCATGTGTCAAAAAATGCTACATATTGTCCATGAATTGCATAATAGAATCACACAATCAAACTGAACTTTTTAAAAAACCAAGTATAAGATTCACAAAGATACACTGAATTTCTTAAATCTAATGCACCAAAAGGGAAACATAGATCTACTTTCTTAGTGAAATATATGCATAGATTTAAGTAGCCATAGATCAAATACGATGAATCAAATAATATTCATTCTAAAATCAAATGAAGTAAATAACATAAGCAGAGGAATATGCACCACTTTAAAAATATTTTTTCTGTAATTTTAATAATATCTCCTTATATCAAATGAGTTCTAATAAGTTATTCTTATCATTATGCTGTCATGCCTCCATTGTTTATCACTGAGGTAAGCAAAGGAATATGCCTTTTAAAAACAAACATTTTCTGCAGGACAACTTCATAACAGAAAAAACTAAACTCCAACTTAATGAAAGGTAAAAAAATATCTTCTAACTTGAATACTACAAACCCTTTTTTTTATCTAAAGCATGTTTAATGTCTACATCAGTAACAAACAAGATACTGGCTAGGTCTAGTCATGAAATTGGGTGGATTTTTACTCCGCAAATTTTAAGTCCATGTCCAAATTCCAAAAGCAAGTTTGATTTTTGACTCAGACTGTGACTTCAAGACAGAGGGAGTTGGCAGAGATTGATTGAGACAAAAACTGACATTATAAAACTTCTTTTCACTACGGTGAAAAAGAAAATAATAATAAAGTTTTGAGATTCAAACTGTATAACTGACCAAGAGCCAGGGGGAGGTTTAAAGAGGCCAATATGTTGAGGGTTCAAGTTCGAATATGTCTTGCTCCCTATCTATTTTTGCTGTAGAAGCACATAGAGGTGTCCTGTGTGGCTCTCTTGGGCTCCAACAAGGAAGAGTTCGACCTTGAGTCTACTACTAGTTGGACGTCCAAGTCTGAGTCTTAAATGAAATACGAACTCCAACATCCATTTGAATCCAAAGCTCGAAGTCAGACATGGCATTCAGGTCCCTTGACCTGCACTAGTTTTGGTTTTCATGATGCCTTGCTGATGGTAAAGTATGACAAATATGCAAAGCAGCAATGCTTTGTAAAGGGAAAGGGGAAAAATAAGAGCTGATCTGCAAATAAGTACCACATGTCCTTGAGCAAACTAGTCACGTATAATAATCCATGTCTAGTGTCCATTTTGGAGTCTACTAGCCTATGACCAACCTCCCCCAAAACTTCCCAGAACACAATTCCCTCAGATATGATCAAAGACCTGTTTCCTCGTCACCATTAGATTAATGCACTACTGTCTTGAGGCCAAAATTAGCAAGACAAATAGAATAATTCACTTTTCTTCAAACAATTTGGATGTGATATTGCACTAGTAAATACATAAAATAATTAAACACTGGGAGAGATTTACCTACAACGGGAAACCCTCTATATAATGTGTTAACCAAGGAAAAGCTCACACCCCAGTCTGTAATCTATGTGCACTATCACTATAATTGGCAAAAACAATTGAAATTCTATATCATTTTTTAATTCAATAAAATCACATCTCAAATATAATTGAAACCCAGCTTGAAACCTGTCTTGTAAGAAATTCATAACACACAAGCAATTCACAACAATCCAATCCGGAATCCATGCTTAATGGACCATAAAAAAGCGAAGTTGCATCAAAAGGCACAATTGATCCTCCATAACACATGTGTCTACAAAATTTAAGTCTGTCCTTTCTAACATAATTCTATCAAGCAACCAAAACTAAAATTTACCAATGACTCTCAAAGAAAGAACACAAAGATGGTGCACCTTTATTCATTAGAGAGGCAGAAGAAGAAAAGCGCTAATGCCACCAACATCTGCTTTCTCTAACCTAATTCCTTCAAGCAATGTAAACACCAAACTCAACCATTGACTCTATAATACAACACAAAATCCATTGAAATCCAACTCACATCTGCTTCTCTAACCAAGTTCCCCCAAGCAATCAGAACACAAAACTTCCCCATCGATTTTGTAAATAAAAAATTACGGACCTATATTTGTGTTAAGGAGAAAGAAGAGAATCATTCAGAACCTAATATAGTCTTTTCTCTACAATTCATATCCCCAACTTCTAGTAGAAACCAAAATACACAATCTTTACCCTCTTAACTGTAACCCATTTCCCACAAGAAGCTGTAATAAAAAAAAAAATCCAGTTAATATCGCGAGGAAACAACAAACAGGTGATACAATATTGTACAAATTATTCAGCACAATAATATTGTATAATCCATGGGCAAAATACTATATCCTCAATGATCCAGGCCCCCAAAATTGAATCGAAACCCAAATTCGCAAACTATAAAAATTCAAATTAGGATGAGCGAGCAACAAAAGATAAGCACCCAACATATGGAGAGATCCATTGTACCTAAAGGGGAGGGGGGCAGAAGAAGATACGGAAGGACGGTTCAAACAGGGGGGATCTTGAGGTTGAGGGGATCGTCGTCGGGGGCGTCGTGGACGATGGGCTTGGTGAGGATGAGCGGGCGGTCCTTGGCCTCCTCGTCGTCCTCGGGGTCGTCGGTGGTGTCGAGATTGATGCAGGAGCACCGCTCAAGGGACGCGAAGAAGGCCGAGGCGACGCTGGTGCCCACCCAGCTGGCCATCCTGTCCAGCTTTTCGCAGGTGGTGAAACCGCCCCCGCCGGCGGTCGCCGCCGAATTATCCTCCATCGCGAAATCACTTCTCCAAAAAAGGAAGGCGAAGAAACGGAGAGGAAGAGAGCTCTGACCAGAGGAACGTTGGAAACGTGGGCCGCAGAATGGATCCAACGTATGTTAGAAAGTTGCAACTGCATCCGTCAATAACGTTTACTTTGTAATTCAAATACCTACTTTATGTCTTTATCACTAAGTTTCATTTTTTCATCTTTTAATTTGACTAGTCAAAATATACATATATTATAAGTGTAAATATAAAGAAAAATTATTTAAATAATTTAATTTTTTTTTACTAATTTAGATTATTTTGAGAAATATTTCTCAAAGTGGTGTTACTTTTTGCCACGCAGGCACCAACCAATCAGCTGACGCCTATGTGGTATTTTACTTTAAATTTTTATATGATTTCATCTTTTATGTTTAAGTTGATTTCGTTCTTCTAAATGATAAAACCGATTTAACTATAATATCCATGATTTTTCTACGATTTTATGTAAATTTTTTATTATTTTTCTAGTCATTTTGACAAAAAAATGTAACGCTTAGGTGTATTCATATTTGTGTATTTACCATGTATTTATATACTTAGAGTCAGATGTGGGGCTTAGTAGTAGGCCGTGGGCCTCGCTGCGTATTTTTAGTATGAGTTTTAGACATATAATGCATAAACAGAAGGTTATCGCATGATAGGGATATAAGTGAAAAAAAATTAAAAAGATTATATAAGTTTCTAGACTCATCGACTAGATTCTAGAAACTTACAATCACCCAAAAAAATTCACATCTAGTGAGATGAGAAAACCCGAGCCCATTTTCGGTTGCTTTGTTCTCCCTCTTTCGTCATTAAATTTCACTGATTCTTATCGGGATCCTCTTTACCTCACTGCCACGAGTCCGTAGGTACCGGCTATGATCGCTGCCATGACCTCTTCGCTCCTCTACGATGTACAGATCTTTTCTTTGGTTTTTCTCTCCTTCAGATCTCATTTTTGAGCAGTGGGGGTGCGATTTTGATGTCGTTTGTGACCGCCCTAAATTAGACTTATGTTTGTTTGGCCGCTAGGAACCCATAGGCGCTAGCTAGAGCCACCGCCATGCTTTCTTCGCTTTGCTGTGAGTTACCACTACTTTGGTCTTTTTTATTCACATTTTCATTTCAGTGTCCAATGCATATTTTTGAGACGCCAGTGTTTCCAGTTGTCATTTGGCCACCGGTCAAACTCTGTTTAGCCTACCTCGACCCAGTGTCGGTTGGGGGTTACTGTTTCTGACCCTACTTCGCCCTATTGTCTTGCTCTGCCAGATTAGACTCTTTGCTTGGGTCGTTACCATCGGCGAGCCATGAGCCATTTGGCCATCGTGGGCTTTGCCTCAGCTCGGCGATAGTGAGGGCTAGCTCCACTAGGCCAATTACACCTCCGCCCAGAATGGGCTGCTTGCATTTGCCCTATACTGTGTGAGATGCATAGCTGCTTGCACCAAATGTGTTGGTTGTGGGTGGCGATTGTTGATGCCGCCACCACTTCCTGGCCCTAGCTCTATTACCCTTTGTGGGCCTTGGGCTGCCACCGTCTGACCCATCTCCCCTAGAGTGTCACTTTTGGCCGCATGTGTATGTGGCCACACATGTGTCTTTGGGTTTAGGCGTCGTATTTGTGTCGCCAAACCATCGGATGGCTCTAGCACTGAGTGTTGTTGACATCAGAATCCTCCACCACCTCTCCTTTGTCCTCGAGTGTCGCCCCACGCCGTCCACCCTATTGGGGCCCTCGATGACGCAAAATTAACGCCGTTGGGTGCTGTCCATAGCCGATTTCAATGTCTTGTGACCGGCCAAGTACTTCTCAGTGTTGGCCGACCTTCAGTGAGTACACCCTCAACTTCTGGTCGCACTACCACTTATGTTGGCATGACCTTTCTCACGGCTGACCTAGTCTGCCGCTGTGGATTGCGGATATTTCTGCACTGATTTGTGTCACCCCATTTGGCCGTGATTTCTTCCGGCGCTTCCTAAACCCTTGGGACAGCAGCTCTCTCAACTTGGCAAAGCTTTTGGCCGCCAATTCCATCGTCGACGCTATACCGTCATGTGCTCGCCATCAAACGTCATGATTATGAGGTAGGGGAGCTGTGAACTCGTAATTCCATGATAGCATGCTTTGAATGAGTAGCAACATGCTAGGACTATATGATTGAATGATATGGATGTTAGATTATGATCTGTTTGCATGATGTAAAAGGATGAATTATGCCATGTTGAAATGCATATGACATGCATGTTGGCTGTAAGTATGTTTGAAGTCTGTAGGTGCTAGTGATGGCTAGCGTGCATGTTTGTAAGCTACATATGTGGAAATATGTATGTGCTAGTGATGGCTAGCATGTATGTTTGAAAGCTACGTATGTGGAAGTATGTATGTGCTAGTGATGGCCACTGTGTATGTTTGTAAGCTTTGTATGTGGATTGAGTATGTGCTAGTGATGACTAGTAAATATGTTTCTACGTATGTCCATGTATGTGCTAGTGATGGCTAGCGAATATGTTGGTAAGCAATGTATGGAAGTATGTGTATGTTATATGCATGTGTGATGGACATATGTATGTATGATGGCTATATGCCTATTTGATGAATATGTGTATGCGTGTGGGGGCAAAAGTATGGGCAATGGACAGTAAGAGATGATAGAGGTTTTCATCTGGATTTGTTATGGATGTATAAGCATATGACGGAAGATAGAAGATGTAAGTTTGATAGGCAAGGATTGGAGCAGTTTGTTTGGTTTGGATCATAGCGTATGTTGGGGGATTGCCAGACAGTAAGAGTGTGCATAATTGTACAAGCATAACGTGCATATTATTAAAGTGAAAGGTAAGTTCAATAAGTGAGGTATTAGTAAGAGGGTGATAATAGGGTTTGGCTCTGAGGAGCTCAGTTTGAGGATTTCCGAGTAAGATGTTTTGGCCATAAGGTGGATGGCAGAGATTATATGAATATGTACGTTTTGGGTGTATGGTGAGTTATGTTGTAAGATGGATAGGTTAAGTAAAGTCTGCTGCCCTGACAAACTAGGGTTTTGGATCGGGCTCAGCTTCAGTTTGATCAGTAGAGCACAGTATGTTTGAGAGTTTGTGTGGCATAATTGTACCACATAACTTACATAATTCAAACTTGAATTATAAGCACAACTAATGATAGCGTTGTGAGTTTGAGACCTGAGGGTTTCGACGGATTATGTTCCGTGTTTGAGCTAGCTGATAATGAGTCGGCTGAGCATTTCTCATGTCTTGCCATGATGTTTATCTTGCGGGATGTTGTCTGTGTGATGTATAGAGCACCGGACATCTGATGCTTTGTTGAGAGCAATGTATGTTTCAGATTTAGTCTGTGTTGTATGAAGCCCAGGCGTCTGATGCTCTATTGAGAGTGATGTATGTTTTTGATTTGGTTTGTGTGTTGTATTTAGCCTAGACATTTGATGCTCTATTGAGAGTGTTATATGATTTCTGCCCAAGTGTGGACTGTATGTTTCTGCCCAAGTGGCACGGAATGATTGTGCCCAAGAGTGGCACTAGCACTATAAAACCCATTATGGTGGGCAATTCTATGATACTATAAGACCCATTATGGTGGGCAATTGTATGGCCCCTAAAGTGTTGGCGTTTGTGTTTATGTTTGCGTGCTCAGGTAAGTAGTATCATGTACCTATTCTTTCCTATTTGATCCTCTGCCCCATGAGCACTGGTGTGTCTTACCTTCGGAAAAGTCCATGGCGTCTAGTCACTCCCTGGAGGTTAAGGTGATGCCCTAGTACCATTCTTTTCCATTTCAACACTGGAGCTTATTAGTTGCAATGAGCTTCAGTGGTTGATAGTATGAGTACGACTGTAAGAGTATGAGTATGACTGTAAGAGTAGGAGTATGAGTACGACTATAAGAGTACGATTCTAAGTAAGATTGTACGAGTAAGGTCGTATAAATATGTGTAAGTTGTTTGAGTAAGCGTACGGTGGTATGAGTAAGTTTGTATGACTCTGATTAAGAGTATATTTGTGAGATCGGTTTGATGGTATGATTTTAGCATGATGATATGCGTGATTGTATGCGTATGAGCATGATTATGATATGCTTGTGTTGGTTCATGTTTGAGTTGCATGAATGCATCTATGTATGGATTTATTGAGTTCACTATTTAGAACTCTACTACTAGGTATTTTCCTACTCAGTATGAAAATACTCATTACCCTATTTTTTAGCCCCGTTGTTTGGGAGTCTTTTACAGGTTTGTGACAGAGAGCTCCTAGAGATGGATGCTCATTAACATGGTGGATTGATTCCCTTGGACTCAGGTATTTACTTGACTCTCTGTGAGTATTATTTGTGCCACAATCTCTTGTGTTGGGTGAGATGAGAATTAAAATGTGTATGTATTCTAGACTTTTAGTTTGGATCAAATTGTGGACTATTATGGGACTTGCACTCAGGGATGCTTGGGAGAGATTTGCATTTAAAGTCTATGATCAAAACAATTTATTCGTACATTTATTTTTTAGTAGAGCCTGATGATGTTTGGTTTGGCTGTATGATGTTTGATTAAATGAGTAAAAAATTTGTATGGGAAAAACTGATGTGTGATGTTTTAAATTATAAAACTGCTTTAATAGGTTTTGTATTTGTCATTTTTCCCGATTTACAGCCGTTATGTTGCAAAAAAAATTTGTGAATTTTAAGGAAAATATATGAAAAATCTCGAGTGTTACATTAACGTTTTATAAGACTTAACTTGATTTTGTCCTTTAGAAGGACGAAATCACCTTAAGGCAATTTCGTCCTTCTAAATGACGAAATCACCTTATAGAAGGATGAAATCACCATATAAGGTGATTTCCTCATTTAGAAGGACGAAATCACGTAACTTTGCATCTTGAGCGGGACATTAGCGGCTTATGTACTGATTTCGTCCTTCTAAAGGATGAAATCAATTTTTTTTTAAAAGACTATTTTAAACTAACTTTAACCCCTGCCCTATTCATTCATTCAACACATACACCTCTTCATTCATTCCACACATTCCATACATAACATTAAAATTATTTACATCAACTAATAAAAACAAACATAAAATAGAAAAGTTTATCAAATATATTACATCACATGTTGATAAAATGTTTAGTTTAAAAGAAACATATAACAAAGCTAATACACTCAAATGTCACGATCTCCTACGTCCTCAACCTCGGCCTCGACCTCGACCTCGATGGTGCTATATGAGCTCCTCCTCATGATCTGCCTGCTCTGGCTCTAGCTCTGGCTCCGTCACAACATAAGTAATAGATGACTCAACACGAGCTGGCCGATGTCGTCTATAATATAGAATTGGATTTGGCTGAGCTACATGTACAATGACCGAAAATGATGAACGGGGAGGAGAGCTATGCACTGCTAATGAAGATAGAATATCATGAAATGAATGGCGCCTTGGTTGTTCTGAGCGGACTCGCCAACAAGATAATGTGTATGAATATCTGTAATCACCAACTGAAGCAGTGGCAAGCTATGAAGGACATCATCATGATCCCTAAGCATCGACTAACATGATGCTAAGAAGTCCTTACCCAATGTATAGGTGTTATTTGCGTCAATTAAATGCTCATGCATATGTCACACTAAATGAAGCTATAAAAAAATAAATTAAAGATTAGATAACTAATAAATAAGAAATACAAAAATAATATTATATAATTAACAAAGTTATACTTACCAAAGTTGTCTTAGACGCACCCCTAGGCTGATATGACATCTCCTCTACATCATTTTGTAGTAAAATATAACACCGTGTAATCGGTAAATACCACTGCATATATGCGCTATGAACATCTAGTGATGTTGTAGCCATCTCCCCATGGATAACAGTGACACTCCTATCCTCCCATCAAGCGATATATGATGCATGATGTATAGCCCAATCCGTAATATGGCAGTCTTGTCGAGTTATGCGATGGACAAACTCGACAGTAGAAGGTGGGACCACTTGCTCCAGGTTAAATTGGAGCATTACATGATCTGGCACATACATCTCCACAATCTCGTAACATATCAATGGTGTTCGCGATAGCCACTCTTCCCGACCGTCGGTGTATATAGGAGGTAACGTAGCCAATACTTCTGGTGAGTACGACTACCAAATAACCTATACAATATATAAAGATAACTAAGTTTAAATAACCTTACATATTTTATAATCATAACAAAAAAATTTCTCAACATAAAATAAAATTACCTGATAGGGCCGCTGGTGGTCTAACTCCCCTTTATATAATCGGATGACTCCTTGTGGATTTTCAGTTCTCATTTTCTGAACATTCCACCTTAAGGAGTTAAAATTTTAAAATAAGTTCAGCATAAGTAAATAAAACCTTCCTACAAAAATTTAAGTATTAAAAATAAATATCCCCTACCTTGCTCCTAATGGAGCACCCTCAACTAAGTGATGACCCATCTCAATACTTGGGTGACCGATGTATAAATGCTCCCACGACCATAGCTATGTCACAGAATATGATTAAAGTTATTAAAAAAAGTAAAAAAATTATACGTGCAAAAACATATTTATAGTGACAAAATCATTTACCTGAAGAAGGGTCAGACATTTTGCAGTCCCAGAAGTCATGGCCTGGCATGCTTTCCCCAACTCTCGATATAAAAATGAAAGCGTAGCACTACCCCATAAATAAGCACCCGCTATGTCAAAGTCCACAAGGAAGGAGAGATATGTCACGTGTACATGGCTGCTCGTGGTATCCGCAAATATTGTGGCCCCAAGTAAATATAATAAATAGGCATGTGCATGCTGCTCGATAACGATCTCCATAGCATCGGCTGGGAGCTCATGAAACTCAGCTAAGAGCCATACTAATAAGTCTAAGTGACCTCCTCCTATCATGCCCATCATAGGAAGTCTATCGATGCGAAGTCCTACGAGAACTGCCACATCCATAAGTGTGATGGTCATCTCTCCATATGGCAGGTGCAACGTCTGTGTCTCCCTCCTCCATCTCTCAATGAGAGCTGTCAATAAAGGACGATTGAGATGAATGTACTGTAGATGAATAAAATGTCTAAATCTTGCCTGCTCAATATATGGTAACATATGCTCATCTATGGGCCAATGGTGGAGATATCTAAAATGTTCGGTAGACTCAAGGCACCCGGGGTCCTATAATAAATTTTAAAATTATAACCCAACATAATTTATAATCTTAAAAAATAAAACAAATTTTAAAAAGAGTTATCATACCTCTCCTCTCTAAATAAAAGCCGACCTATGTGATTCCTGCTGTAAGAGTACACTATCATCAATCGGGCCTGGCCCGTAAGAAGACTCTACATGATCCATATGATCTATGGATAATTAAGAGCATATCATCAATCATTAGGAACATATAATCATACCTAAAATAGTGAATAAATTAAAAGATTGATTATATATTTACCAATCAACAGGAGGGTTTCTACATGATTTACTATTGTGCCTAATTTGTTTACACCTCCTGCATTTATATCCTCCTCTATCATCTCTCTCCACAGTTCTACGGTCCATTGTATTCCTAATGTGAATAGACCATGGGCAACTAGGTTGCCTTGTGGCTCTCGGAGGGTATAACTCAAAAGGTATATCCCTCTCCCAATAATCCCGACCACAAGGAGAATAAAATTCTGCCGAGTACATATTTTTATAAGTAGAAAATGTGTAAAATAGTGATGCCTGTATCAGCTCCCACCGCTTTGCCCACACGGCAATAAGGTGTGAGCAAGGATAAAAATAAACCTAAGGATGTTCGTTGCATTTACCACAACCTTCTGGCCACGAATTAACATCACTTTGTACTGACTGCTATTGATCCTATTAACTATATACTCCCAAAATTTTCTTGTTTGTTGTAACGACTCATTTTTCAATTACGTCTAACCTGAAGGTTTAGGCCTAATTGAATAATTTTGGGATAAGTTTTAGAGGTTTTCAAAGGTTGAAACCTTCGTATTTGAGTAGAGTTCGAAGAAACGAGTGTAATGAATCAAAGAACAGGTGAAACGGAGGTTAGGACTGGAATTTACAACTTCAAGAAGCATGCAATATAGGCGGGACCCACTTATAAAGAGAATGATATATTACGTTAAGTGGGTTAGTATCGAAGGGCTCATCAATACAAGTCCAACGGTACTAAGAACGCCCAAATCTGAATCCAAGGTAGAAAGATACACGTGTTTGAATATAGAAGAGAAAAAAAACAAGAAAGGAAATTAGCGCACAACCGGCACGGCATGCGCCATGGAAACGCATGGGCACGTGTCTCTGTGGGTGTGACCCACGCCATTTTGGTGGGCACTGCCACCCAAAACTAGTGGCGCTGCGGTTTCGGTGCGGCTCGGGTCTATAAATACCCGATTTTCCCCCTTCTTAAATCAGATCTTCTTCTCCCCCGTTTCTGACCGTTCTGAGTCTGATTAAGGCTGTTCAAGAGGCGTTTTTAAGTAAATCGATCATGTTCTATGCAATGGAGTAGTCCTTTCTTCAAGTTGGAAACCATATAAGGAGGAAATGCCCTGAGAGAAGGAGAGTTCCTGATCATTGTCCTCAAGCACTAACAAACTTCTTTTTCTCTGTTTTTGAGCATCCTAGCTCCGATTTAGTCCATCCAAGAGGTGTTCTTGACTAAATCGAATGTGCTCTTTGCAATGGAGCCCCATTCTCTGAGTTGGTGATCGTATGAGGAGGAAACACCCCAAGGCAAGGAGAAGCCCTGCCCGTTGTCCTCAAGCACCAGAGAAAGAAAATGGAGTCAGAAGTAAGATGGGGTTCTGTCCGAAGTTACCGGGCCACAACCAGAGAAGCAATCCCGAGTAGGGGAAGTTCTGTCTGCCACCCACTGGCGTGGAAAAATAAGAAGAGTCTCTGGCAAGGAGAACATTTATACGTAGTCTTTCAATGCAAGATGAAGAACGTATGGAGGCTAGAGGAAGCTCCGTCTACTGCCTTTGGATCCTAAGGGGAGGACACCAAGAAGGAATGAGCAACTTCGAATACTATTACCTTACGAGACATAAGGGGAGTAAGTATTTCTGACATCCCATTTAAATTATAAACATGCATGTGCTAAATTAGGATGTGTGCTATGCTATGCTTTGATGTGACATGTTTATATTTCGTCTTCCTCTAGGGCAGAGAAAGACATGTGGTATGTGTGTGTTCGGTCTTGGCACAGTGATAGAGCGAGATGTGTGTATGTGGTTTTGATCCTGCTTTGTGGTAGTGCAAAATGTACAATTTTGTTGACTTATTAACTTTTGCTTGACTCCGATATATGACAAATTTTTGTATAGCTCTTACTAAATATCAGTATATATGTATTTTAATGTATATGATTTTGTGACGCTTGTTGTATGTATTAGTTGTTAGGCAGAACTACATTCGAATCCAATCGTATTGGAATAATATCCAATACGTACGTAAGCAACCAATGTCAAGACAACGTTTGCCCGATCCAAATTAATTATAATAATAAGTTTTATTCTGATTTACACGCGATGAACTATGAAGCTTCGTCATGTGTAAATTATCATTACAACCTAAGTCTACGTATGGGGAAGCTTTGAACTCCATAGTGTGTAGATCAACATTGCCCCTCTCGCACACAGATGATGATTCTGGGCTTTAATGAAAGATAAAACTTTATATTAGTGATTTTTTGGGCCCCGGCTTGGGTTGGGGCATTACATTTGTTCTCTAATTATTGCTTCTACTCTTGGAGTATATGGGGTGGCCATGGTAGATGCAACAGAAGATTGTTTAACGAAAAATTTTATGACCCGATAAAAAATAGCTAACACTAAAGCCTACATGGGTAATCCTCATGCCCCCTTTAAGACGCTATTTAAACTTTTAGCCATATTTGTAGTCGTTATGCCAAATATCCTAAAATTGTCGTGAGCAATTCTCCTCCTAAGAGGAGATGTTTTGCTCTAGGACTCTCTTGACCAATCAAGTCCATTTTAGCACCAAACTTTTCTACTATAAGTGCACAAGTTGTTGCCCCAATCAAGTCCGTCAATGTATCATTTTTAAACTCCTCCTTAAAATTTGCTTTTATGTGATGGATGCAATAATGATGGTGGTACATAGGCTCGGGAAGAACCTCAGGCACGGCCTTCTGAAGCCCCTTTTGTCATTCTGAAATGACAATGATGTTCGTCATGCCCATCAATACATGATCCCTCAATTCCATTAAGAATCATTTCCAATTGTCTCCATCTTCTTTTCTGACAAGCCCAAATGCTAGAGGAAATAACCCATTGTTTCCATCTATAGCCATTGCAACCATAAGAGCACCAGGATACCTGCCATACAAGTGAGTGACATCAACACCAATCACAGGGATGCAATGTTGAAACCCCACTATAGACGGCCCAAATGCCCAAAATATCCGCTTAAATCTCCTACACATGCCACCATCTGCATGAGGTACTTCATCATCCTCTCAACAGTAGTAGGTGCCAGGATTCACTTCTTGCACCGCCCTGAGGTACATTGGCAATAATTTATATGATTTCACCCAATCCCCATAAATAGCCTTGATCACCATATTCCTTGCTGCCCATGCTTTCTTATAAGATATGTCAACATAAAACTTCTCCTTCATTCTTTGAATAATATCCCCTAGTGTGAGAGTTAATTCGGCTTGCATAGCGGGCATTATGACCTTCAAAATAAAGGAGGCATTGCACTGCCTATGATCTGTGCTAAGCTGGGCATTCCGACATGTGTGGTCACCTCTGTATGTCTTCAATTTAAAGTGCCCTCCACCCCTTTTTATTGAGCCGTGAACTCTTCAAGGGCAAGTACTATCAATGCACTTCACTGTATACTCTGACAAATTTGTTCGTACAACCTTGTATTTGACATGATTTTGAATGAAAAACTCCTGCAAGGCTGTAACAAATGCTTCTTTATTCTTAAAGATGCAGCCAACATATAATTCATCTTCGTTTTGTTAGTCCATATCCATGGTAGAATTAACTACCGCAGCTATCTCCTCATCTGTGATGTGTGCATAAAGTGGCTCCACTTCATAATATGATAGCTCTTCATCATCCATATTCATATCATTTGTGGCAATAACATTATCTACCGCATCATCCCCTTCGCCATTAACCATATGTTGAGCGCTTTCTTCACCTTTGACCCCTTCTTTGTTAATGTCAGAATCTTCTCCACTTGCTTCGCTAATATTATCTTCACCTTCATTAGCCTCATTTCCATCAATATCTTCATCGTGTACATAAGCGCCCCTACATATGAACATCACATATGTATTAAATTTCATATGCCTATAAATGTTATATTTATTTATGAATATATATTTCACCATTGATTAGATGGTCTAGCATGGGTATGACCAACACCTGTGTAGGGGTAATAAATGCCCATCAAACTTTGAGTTCATACCATGCACCGCCTTGAGACATTCGAAAGCTAAATGGCTCGCGTGCATGCGATGTGTGCCTTCCATATTACACCCAAATTCAAAATTTAACATCTTAATTTTCATTGATAATTATAAGATTCAAAAAGGATTCACAACTTAATAAACCTTACCTCCAATTAGGTATACTTCCTTCATAAATAGGGGCAGATGACCTATGACGTTCATTTGAAGCTACTGTCATAGATAAATTTTCTTCTTCTTCATCGTCCATTGGCATTTGCATATGTCTTTCATTATTCACATTTCTTTCAAAGCTCCTGTGTGAGCTCCTATGTGAACTACTTCACCTTTCGCTTGGCACTCGGGCCTCTTTTTTGAGAAATAAGTTGAAACAAATTATGTGACACGAGAGTTTAAACATGAAACTCATTGATGCATCATCATTTATACATATTTGTCTCGAATTCGATCCATATGTTAGAATAGCACATTTTATAGTGATTTTCCATCTTCTTTGATCCCACCCAGCCTTGCTAGCTACTTGCATATCAAATTCATCATATGTAGACAGTTTCTTAATTAATAATTTTTTTGTGCGTCCGTCATAGTTAAGTAAAAATCTAACCATTTCTATTCACTTAATTCATAAACAATAGATTAAATTAATATTAGATTAAGCTATTATCTCAAAACTAAGAGGCTAAAATTAGATGAAGCAATTAATGTTAGATTAAGCAATTGCCTCATATATCAACGAGCAATAATCATAAAATTCTTTACATATTTCTTCTCTTATCCAAAGAAGACAACATATATTCTCATACACTTCTTCAAATATTACATCCACCCTATTGATAAAAATATTAAACTATTACTATCAATAACTAACCATTTCTTCTGCCATCTCTACTCAATTCATAAAAAATAGATTACATTAATATTGGATTAAGCAATTGACTCAAAATAACTACTTTACTTAACGTAGCAACAAATTAAACCTAAATTAAAAAATAAACCAGACAAAAGTAAGCTTCAAACCTCGTCAAAAGTCAGTTAAAAAATGACTGCAATACCAGCTAAATCAATCCCATGATAAAACTCCAAACCAACAAAATTACAAAATGCAAAGGAAATTAAAAGCCACTGGAATACAACCTCCACTAATACTTCAGAACAAAAAAATTAAATCATAACATGCAAATCATAACTGACCTTCCTTAAACAAAATGAAAAGGCTAGGCCACAATCACAATTAATTTAAGAAACAAAAACACAATCAACCATTATGGAAGAACATCCATGAAATTGAGAAAGTAGGTACTAATGCAGATTTTGATAGTAAATTATGAATACCAGAGCTGGGAGGGTGATGCACTGAAATAATGTTCAATAAAATATTTTTAAATTTCAAATTGTAATCCTATTTTGAGCATGTCTAAATAGGCTTCAACAGGATCCAACTAGAAAAGGAAGTGAAGCCCAACTACCCAAAGCTATTTAAAGTCAAGAATGCGCTTTTAATGGTCTAAACATATATGGAATGGTTGAACACAACCTTGTGGACCTGTTGGATTTGAGATTTGCATCAAGAGAACTAAATTAGGAAAGAAGCTGATTCGGACAGATTGACAGAACCTTAGTATTTTGACCATATCTTTCTACATATAACTCAGATTGATACGATTATAGTGGCATTGGAAAGAAGACTTCAGTGGCTACATATTTTATTTCAGGAAGAAATTTCAAATTCTGAATATCTATGAGTCAAATTTGGCATGCAAATGGACTGTTAGTAAACTAACCCGAGGCTAGCACATGGAGAATCTTTTCATTGGTTGTGATTGATACACATAAGGAAAGACAATGAGGCTGATTGGATATTTAAAGGAAGTTTCAAAGATACTTATTTTCTAAATAAATCTTGGATTTATTTGATTTATTTAGTATCTAATCATTGCCAAAGAAGCAACAAATCTGACAATCAATCAGGATGCAATCTAGAGATATGATTTCACTTTCCTCTTTGAAGCAAACCCTTCTAGTCCTATAAATAGAGGGGTGGACGTGATAGATGAATAATCCCCTCCACTTTGGAGCTCTCTTCTCCTATTTTCTTCTCTCATTTTGTATTTTTATTTTTAGTTTTATTGTAATGGCTTTCTAAGCTCTCAAGCTAGGGCTAGAGGTGATTTGTAACAATATAATGGAGTTCAATTAATGTTTCATCAATGGTTTCAAGTAAGTATTATTTATTTGAAGTGATGTTAACTTAATATTGTTCTTCTTCTTTTTTCTTTGTAATTTGGATATATAAGATGCTTGAAGGCTCTGCTTCTTGATCTTTTGTGATTTGGATACATAGAAATCTTTAAGAGACAATTATTTTTATCCTTCATCTATCCAAAGTATTTTCTATGTTTACTTAATGTTGTTCTTCTTCTTGTTTCTTTGTAATTTGGATACATAAGATGCTTGAAGGCTCTGCTTCTTAATCTTTTGTGATTTGGATACATAGAAATCTTTAAGAGACAATAATTTTTATCCTTCATCTATCCAAAGCATTTTCTATCTTTCATTTCAATTTTAATGTTCATATCTTCCAGTTAGATAGAATTTTCATTCGATTCTAACTGAGATAACATGATACATGAAGAACATCATTAGATGTTACAATGATCCTTAATGCCTTAGTGTTTTCTCATCTTGATTTCTTGACTCTATATTGCCTCAATACTCTTCTACTCTTTCTTTTTTAATTTTTTCTTCTTCTATTTCTTCGTAACTATTTTCTTTGTTGCACAAGGCTTTCCCTGTGGATCGACCTTGTATACTACATTGGCAAGTAAAAAAATTTGAATTTGACTTCTTCATAGTCTTGGTTCAGACGTAACAACAGAGGGAGAGGAATGAGTCACATGAGAAAAAAATCAAAACTTTGCAATGAAGACGACGAAAAACTCACCAATTCCGGGGAAGAAGAGTGAGATTGTCGAGTTCTGCGCAAATTCCTCAAGCACTAAAACTTCTGACCAGAAACCCTTGACCAAGTGAAGCACAGAGGCAGGGCAGAATGAAGCACGATGGCAGGGCAGAACAAGCATAGAAATGAGCACGATATGGAGCGGAGAAGGAGAGTCGGGTTAAAACATATGATTTTGTCCTTTTAGACTTTGGCTTTCAAAAGCTAACGGCCAAAATATTGAAGTGTAGTGATTTCATCGTTTAGAAGGACAAAATTGCCTTAAGGTGATTTTGTCCATCTAAAGGACAAAATCAGGTTACGTCTTATAAAATGTTAAATCAGTTTCGTCCTTTAGAAGGACGAAATCAACTTAAACCTGATTTCGTCTTTCTAAATGACAAAATTGCTACACTTCAATTCATATAAAAATTTAAAAAATGTCAAGGAGGCACTAGTTGCTTGGCTGACGCCTATGTGGCAAAAAACAACACCACTTTTGGGAAATATTTCCCAAAGTGGTCCGAATTGATAAATATTTTTTAAAATTATTATTTAATAATTTTCCCTAAATATAAATTAAAAATAATAAATTAAATAAATTAAACATAAAATATATATTGAAGAAAGGTCTCCCTTGTATGTTATAGTTATAATGTATTGTTTTGAGGAACATAATAATTGTTAATTATACACACAAGCTCTAAATTAACTCATATATACTCATAGTAGGCAATTGTAAATTCAGATCTCATAGATTAAATATTAGGGTGTTAAAATATATGTAAATATGAATATATATATATATATATCATATATATAAAAATATAAAAAATAATATTGAGTAATGTGTTATATACATGTGACCAATAAAAGAGTTCAAAAAATATAGGCATGTAGGATCTCATTTGATAGAGCTCATTGAGAGCTTTCTAACTATATTAAGAACATGAGAATCCAAGTCGAGAGTGCAAGATATAATATTCTAAAGTTAAAATTAATATAACCGAAAAATAGGGATTAAGATTCTAATATCTTTAACTTTTTAGGGATTAGAATAGGTCAAATAGGGGTAAAATAGAGATTAATAATATAAATTCAGAGTTTAACCATCCTATTTTAAAAGTTCTATAGTACTTTCTAACCATCCTATTCAGAGTTTAAGATGCCCCCACCTAATATATATGGACTTTGGGTTGGTATTTATTATTTGACCCATGTGGAAAAATAAAGTGAGCCCAATTTTATTTTAGTCATGTTATCATCAGGACCGGTCCTTTTGCTTATAATTTATACTATCTACGACGTCTTTTCATCTTTCTTTCATGCTTCTATAAAAGTCCTTTTCCAGTTTTCGTCTCTCGTAGCCTCACTCCCTAGTTTATTTTTCTAAAAGCGTGTTCTACACTTCTTATAGTATGATTCAACTTTGTATTTTCTTAATGAAATTTTTTTATTGAATCTCGTGAATTTGAATAAGTGAAGTACAAATCTTGTCTTTTAGAAAATAATTAATTTTTGTCTTTACTTGATAGGTCTTTTATATAGGTTTTTGACTAAATTTGAATAAATTGAATGAAGTACTGAATGATGATGCCTTCCTGTACTCTTATCTTTTAGGAAATAATTAATTTTTGTTTTTACTTGATAGGTTTTTATTGAATAAAATAAAGTAAGTGTAGGTCTTTGTTTTGTTTCTATTTAATTTTTTTAATGTCTAAATCACTATTCACTCTATTTTACTTACTATTTGACTATTTAATTCATTGAATCACTATTTCACTTACTTATACTATTTGACTATTCAATTATTTGAATGACTGAATTACTATTCTACGTATTCTTTAACCATTTAAGTCTTTGAATGATTGAATTACTATTCTACTCACTATTTGACTCTTTGAATGAATACCTATTTCGGTCTATACCCTAAACCCTAAATAACTATTTCAGTTCATTCTTTGGTCTTTACTTAATTAAATTTATATTTTAAAAAATAATTTATAAAAGCAATAGTTGTTGGTTATTAAAAGTTAAAAGTCATGGTTGCTAGTAATTAAAGATCTTTGTGCATATTTTTGTGTTATAATAGATTTTCAACATGTTATAGTAGCAGGCCTTGTTGCTTAAATAATGGATAAATTTCTCAAAAGAAAGTCCAAGTGTTTTCCTTCTACACCATCAACTTCTAGTGGTGCTAAGGATCAAACTTAAAAGAATGAAACACGTATGTCAAGGGTCAATGCAGATGATTAATAGCATATCCTGGGTAATGAAGTCCGATTTCAAGATTTCATCCCAATGACCAAGAAATTGTTAGGAGATATAACTTGCAAAAGGGCCCTTGTCAACCTCGCAATCACTCTTTCCCTCAAAGTTAATTTTCTGGAGTACAATGATACTTTAATCTTAATTGATTTGATAAGCATCCCACTTGGCTAGAATATAGCATGAATAAAGATGCAACATTTTGTCTATATTGTTATCTTTTTGGAGAGGTGGGGGGTAAAGATGCTTTTGTAGTCAAAGGATTTAGAGATTGGAAGAAATATGAAAGAATTGATGCTCATGAGGAGTGGACAGTTCTCACAATAAAGCTTACGAGATGGGTCAACAATGATTAAATCAAGAACAACACATTAGAACAATTTTAAAGAAGTAAGAAGAGCAAAGTAAACTTATATCTTACTCGGTTGGAGGCATCAATTGAGTGCACTGGATTTCTTTTAAATCAAGGTTTACCTTTTTGTGGCCATGATGAATAAGAAGATTTAGATAATCAAAGAAATTTTCTTGAACTTCTAAAATTTTTTGCACATAAAAGTGGATATGTGGGGTGAGTTGTGCTAAAAAATGCTCATCAAAATGACAAAGTGACAGCGCCATGTATTTAGAAAGACATTATAAATTCATTTGCAATGGAGGTTGTAGTAGCTATCATCAATGATCTTGGGGATGCCTTCTTTACTATTTTGATTGATGAATCTTGTAATTTGTCCATTAAGGAACAAATGGTTGTTGTTATGCGTTATGTAAGGGTGTTCATAGACGTCCGTTTTCCGTATGTCCATCTGTATCTATGTCCGTTTTTATATAGAATAGACAATTTTTTTGGTCCGATGCGGATACGGACTAAGTTTTTTGTCCTCACTAATAAGGAGCTACGGACGTGGACGTACCCTTGTCCATGTCCGCGGACATCCGTATCTGCCACGCTTACCTAATACTTTCTTAAATATAGTAATAATTATTACTAACTATTAGAAAAAAATAGAATTCAGTTCCTATGTAGCATCTTAGGACAGTCCTAACATGCTACATAAATATTGTCCAACTTGAAATTATGAATCTAGAACTTATGTAGCAATCTTAACATGCTACATAGGTATTAGATAACTTGAAAATATGGATCTAGTAGCTATGTAGCATGTTAGGATAGTTTCAACATGGTACAAAAATATTAAAAATTTTGAATTGGGATAAAAATTTAGGTCTTGAAATATTTGTTCAGGTCCGTCCATGTCCGCTCATGTTCATAGCTGACGGACTTGAACAAAGTATGATACGGACTAGGGCGGACATGGATAGACATGGATAAAGGATATTCAAATGGCAGACGAACACGGACAACCCTCTGTACGTGTCCATTTCTATCTGTGAACACCTCTAACATTATGTGGATCAACGAGGTTGTGTGATTGAGCGTGTTATTGGCTTCATACATGTTAAAGAAATAAAAATTGTGGAACTTAAGAAGGTAATTGAAGAACTATTTTCCCAGCATGGATAAAGTATACAAAGATTGCGAAGACAAAGTTATGATGGTGCAAGTAATATGCAGGGTAAGTTTAATGGGCTAAAAACACTTATTTTGAATGAGGATGAATATGCACACCATATTCATTATTTTGCTCATCGTCTTCAATTAACACTTGTTGCTATTGCCAAAAAATAACAAGGCAATAAATAATTTTTTGACTTGTCTCCACTATAATGAATGTTTTTGGAGCATCATGTAAGCGCGAAGGTAATTTCATAGAACAACAACTAAAAGATATTACTAAAGTAGTTGAGAGTGGTGACTTAGCGACCAGGAAAGGACTTAACCAAGAAGCTAACTGGAGAAGGCCATGTGACACACGTTGGGGCTCACATTATATACATTGCAAAGCTTTATTATCATATTTTCTGTTGTGATTCGAGTGCTTGATATTATTGATAAAGATGGCGAAGAGTGAGAGTTGAGAGCCAAAGTAAATTCCCTAATTGATAATGTGCTATCTTTTGAAGTTGTTTTCAATTTGCATATCATGAAGAATATTTTAGGGATGACCAATTATCTATCAAAAGCATTGCAACAGAAGGACCAAGATATGTTTGGTTGAATCATCTAAGGAAACATTGCTGGAACTAAGAGACAATGATGGGACTCTATCATAACTTAAATTTGTTTATATTGTAACCAACATGATATTGATATTCCTTGTATGGATGACAAGTATATAGCTCAAGGAAGGTCATGACGTGGAGAACAAATTACAAACCTACATTATTATCGTGTTGGTTTATTCTATACTATTATTAATATACAATTCCAAGAACTTAACACTTGTTTCACATAAAGGAATATATAGTTGCTTCTTTGTATATCATGTCTTGATCCAAGAGATTATTTCTTAGCTTGTGATAAACAAAAATTACTTTATCTTGCTAGAATTTATCCACGTGAATTCTCTACAATAGATATCTCAACCCTTGATGATCAACTGGATATTTATATTGTGGATATGCGGTCTGATAATGAGTTCTCAAACTTAATTGGGATTGCTGATCTTGCTAAGAAAATGGCAGAGAAGAAAAAAAATACGATTTCCTTTGGTTTATTTGCTCATAAAAGTTGACATTAACCCTTTCAATTGCAACTGCTACAGTTGAAAGAGCATTTTCTACAATGAATATTGTGAAGAATAAGTTTCGTAATTGAATGGGAGATGAGTTGATGAGTGATTTTTTGATTACATATATTGAGAATGACATTTTCAAGAAAATTGATAATGAGAAGATCATCGAACGCCTCCAAAACATGAAACCTTGTTGAGGGCAATTGCCATCTCAATGGTAATATTGTATTCATTATTATATCTATTTATTTGTTAGTTTTTATTCTTATTTGTATATTCTTGTTTTTCCTTGCATTAATGAGGTTTTGTAATAGTTAGGTTTTAAAATGAAATTAGTCTCCTAATAACATTTGTCTTTTTGAAACATGAAGCGTTTAATTTCTTGTCATTGAGATGTATGATTCATGAATATTGAAAATTATTGCAAATAAAGTTTACAAGGATGTCGAATGGGTATGTATTTAGTTCATATTAAATACTTATCATGTTTTGTTAACAATTTTTATAATTACTTATGTTTTTTTATCTTAACTCTATATTTTACTTAAGTATACCTTAATTATTAGCATTATTATTCAAATATAAAAGAAAAAAATTTAAAGCTTTGTTATCTCATGACCCCCTTCACCAATCATCCTGAGTCTGCCCCAGGATATATATATATATATATATATATATATATATATATATATATATATATATATATATATATATATATATGCTTGCACATGTTATATTAATTTTAGGTGAATCATGTTTCCCATGTTCTAGCCTAAGTATGACTATGTTTATACTTGTCTAGGTCTAGCATGATATTATACTTGTCTTAAACTCGTATTTTGCTGTTTTCATCACATTTACTCCATGTTTCCACTTGGGTAGGACTATGATAAAATTATGGATGGATGCACACACACACACACAGATATATATATATATATATATATATATATATATATATATATATATATATATATATTGATTATAGTTTGTTCAAAGTTTCACATGTCTTAGCTTGGGTTTTCACACTATCACTTATGTACACTTTTGCGTAGATAATTATGATTCTATTTGACAAAAATGGACCACGTTTCATGCACATATGGATTGATTTGAGTATGTATACTTATACTTGGACTCATTTATCATTGCTCACGTATGTATCACGTGGCATACATCATGAAAATAATTTATAAACAAGGATTAATCGTGATTGATAAAATGGATACAGTTGGATGCTCATGGTTGCCAAATTAGCAACTCAAAGGTTTATCGAATCGGTTTTACATATGAAAGGATGGGGTTTTACATCCAATGGACGAGGTTTTACATTCCTTTGAGGAAGGGTTTCCTCCCCAGGTGAGAAGGGAAAAATGTTCTAATAAGTTAAATTGTTGAGTTTATCTGGATCTTGAGAATCCAGACTAGTTTGTCCTTGTACTGGTTTACTAGGGGGTACTTTCTCGTTAGGGAACATACCCAAACTGCTCGTTTCCTTTTAGGAGTTTGGACCTTCCCATTAAAGGCTGGTCGTGGTGAGCAGGTTTGCTTGGGGTTTGCCTTGATGAGCGGATTATTTTTCTCAATTGTTAGACATTCACTAGTTGATTTATGCATGCGTATGGATATAATGCTCATTGACTCAGGGTGTGTAGGAATAATGATGTTTATCGTACACATGTGATTATGGTATGATTTGCATGAATATGTAGGATGATATGTGATGGATGCACTTGATTTGCAGAGTGAATGTTTTTATTGAGAAATGAATATGCATGATATGTTTATGTTAAGAAATGATTCATGCAGGATGTGATTATAATAATGTGTTTCACATGTTTACACGAGGTGCATATGTGTTATGAGCTATATTTGAACCCATGATGCACAGGTGGCATGGTATGTGCTTATAGAATATGAGTTATAGCATGATATACAGGCGGGCATGGCTACGGGATGATGAAATATGTTATATATAGCATGTTATGCAGATGACATGATTATGTGTTGATGAAATATATTATATATAGCATGATATGTAGGTGACATGACTATGTGTTAATGAGATATGTTATAAATAACATGACATGCAGGTGTTATGAGTAGTTGCTTATGAAATATAAATTATGACATGATGCACAGGTGGCATAGGTTTATGTGTTTATTCCATGATGAATGAGCATGGTGTTTGATTATGTGATGGATGTTATGTGGATTATGCATGTGTTGATATTATAAATTTGCTTTCTATATTAAAACCCTTGCTGAGCTTTGGCTCACCCCTCTTTGTTTTGTGTGTTGTTTTGGGACTGCATGTCGTGCCATACAGGTTGTTCGAATAGGCTCTATATTGAGCATATGGATGGCGCCGATCATTGAGAGGGGATTCATAGAGATGTTGGGTTTTATGTTAGCTTGTTTATGTTATGTTGAGATATATACATTTGACTCAACTTCACACTCTTGCATTGTTGGCTTAAACTCTTGTTAGCCATTGTTGGCTTAGACTTCTATTTAGCCATGTGCGGGCTTGTTTATGACTAGTATATGGGTATGAGTGGACTAATGTTTTAATTAGTAGTCCTTTCTTTATTCATTTTACTTTTGTACAAAGTGTTCATGCACAATTCTATAGTGTGCTCTATCCAAGGATGGGTTATGTAATGTCCCTAATTTTTCTACGATTTTCTGTGATTTTCTTACTATTTTTTCTCGTCATTTTCAGCGGGAAAATGTAATGCTTCGGCATATTCATATTTGTGTATTTCTCCAGTATTTGTACCCTTAGAGTTGGGTGTGAGGTTCAGTCGTAGGCCATGGGCCTCACTACACGTTTACTACAGGAATTTTGGAGGTACAACGCATAACCAAGAGGTTAACGCATATTGGGGACATAGATAGAAAAATAAAAATGAAGTTATATAAATATGAAATCCGAAGATTGGATTCCAGGAGCGACTTCCAGTAACTTTTTTCATGTCTAGTGAGTTTTATAAAAACCCGAGTTCATTTCCAATCACTCTGTTGTCCCTCCTCCATCGTCAGATTCCGTCGATTCTTGCTAAGATCCTCTTCATCTTACTGCCATGAGTCCATAGGTATCGGCTATGACCACCGCCGTGTCCTCTTCACTCCTCCATGAGGTACCGGACTTTTCTTCAGTTATCTTCCCTCTTATTCTCATTTTGGAGCCATGGGGATGTGATTTTGATGTTGTTTGCAGCCGCCCTCAACTAGACTTATGTTTGTTTGGCCACTAGGAACCCACAGTCACTAACTAGAGTTGCTACCATGCTTTCTTTGCTCCGCTGTGAGCTACTGGTACTTTGGTCGGGTTTTGTTTATATTTTCATCTCACTGTTCGTGACATTTTTTTTAGACGCCGGTGTTTCCGGTGGTCGTCTAGGTACCGAACGGACTCTGATTGAACTCCGTCCAGCCTACCTCAACCCAGTGTTGGTTGGGGGTTGCCCTTTCTGACCCCGCTTCGCCCTATTGTCTTACTCCGCCCGATTAGATGCTTTGGGTGAGTCTTAAGTTGTTGCCATTGGCGAGCCGTGTGCCATTTGACCATCGTGGGCTCTACCCTGGTTCGGTGATAGCGAGGGCCAGCCCCACTTGGCCAATTACACCTCCGCCCAAAATGGGCCATTTGCCTTTGCCCTATACCGTGCGAGATGCACAATTGCCCGCACCAAATGTATTGGTTGTGGGTGGCAATTGGTGATGTCGCCACTTCGATTGGCCACCACTTCTTGGCCCTAGCTCCGTTGTCCCTTTGTGGGCCTTGGGTCACCACCGTCCGACCCATCTCCCCTAGAGTGGAACTTTTTGGCATCGTGTGCATGGGCCATACATGTGTTTTTGGGTTTAGGCGCAATATTTGTGCCGCCTGACCATCGGTTGGCTCTGCCACCGAATGAAGTTGACATCAGAGTCCGCCACCACTTCTCCTCTATCCTTGAGCATCGCCCCATGCCCTTCGCCCTTATGTGGGCAATTGTTGATGCGAAATCGCCGCCGTTGGGTGTATCCGTGGCCGATTTAGACATCATGCGGCCGAGTACTTCTCAACCACTGCCTGACCTTCAGTGAATACACCCTTGACTTCTAGTCACACCGCCACCTATGTTGGTATGACTTTTCTCCCAGCCGCCCTAGTGTGCCACCGTGGATTGCGGATTTTGCTGCACTGAGTTGTGTCACCCCATTTGGCCGTGATTTATTCCGGTGCTTTATAAACCCTCGGGACAACAGCTGTCTCAACTTGGGAAAGCTTTTGGCCACCAATTCCGCCTATGATGCCGCCACCATCGTGTGCTAGCCATGATTACGAGGTAGGGGGGCTTTGAACTCATAATTTCATGATAACATGCTTTGAATGAGTAGTAACATGCTAGCACTATATGATTGAATGGTATGGATGTTAGATTATGATCCATTTTCATGATGTAAGAGGATGAACTATGCCATGTTAAAATGCATATGACATGATGTTGGTTATAAGTATGTTTGAAGTATGTATGTACTCGTGATGGCTAGCATGTATGTTTGTAAGCTACGTATGTGGGATTTGTATGTGCTAGTGATGGCTAGCATGTATGTTTATAAGTTATGTATGTGAAATGTGTATGTGCTAGTGATGGCTAAAGTGTACGTTTGTAAGATATGTATGTGGAAGTATGTATGTGCTGGTGATGGCTAGCGTGTATGTTTGTAAGCTACGTATGTGGAAGTATGTATGTGCTAGTGATGGCTAATGTGTATGCTTGTAAGCTACATATGTGGAAACATGTATGTGCTAGTGATGGCTAACATGCATGTTTGTAAGCTACGTATGTGGAAGTATGTATGTGCTAGGATGGCTAGCGTGTATGTTTACAAGCTGTGTATGTGGAATATATATATGTGCTAGTGATGGCTAGCGAGTATGTTAGTAAGCTATGTGTATGGATGTGTATGTGTGTGCTAGTGATGGCTAGTGAGTATGTTGGTAAGCAATGTACGGAAGTATGTGTATGTTATATGTATGTATGATGGCTATATGCCTATTTGATGAATATGTGTGTGCGGGGGGGGGGGGGGGGGGCAAAAGTATGGGCAATGGACAGTAAGAGATAACAGAGGTTTTTGTCTGAATTTGTTGTGGATGTGTAAGCATATGACAAAAGACAAATGATGTAAGTTTGATGGGCGAGGATTGGAGCAATTTGTTTTGTATGGATTTGAGCTATGTTTGGGGAGTGTCAAACAGTAAGAGTGTGCATAATTGTACAGTATAATGTACAAATTATGAAGTGAAATGTAAGTATAATAAGTGAGGTATTAGTAAGAGGGTGATAACTGGGTTTGGCTTTAAGGAGCTTAGTTTGATGACATTTGTGTAAGATGTTTTGGCTGTAAGGTGGATGACGGAGATTGTATGAATAGTAAGATTTTGGTGTACAATGTGTTATGTTGTAAGATGGACAGGTTAAGTGAAGTCTATTGCCTTGACGAACTTGGGTTTCGGATCGGGCTCAGCTTAGGTTTGATCAGTGGAGCACGGTATGTTTAAGTGCTTGTGTGGCATAATTATACTACATAAATTACTTAATTCAAACTTGAATTATAAGTAAAGCTAATGATAGCATTGTCAATTTAAGATATGACGGTTTTGACCGATTAAGTTCCGTATTTGAGCTAGCCGATAATGAGTTGGATGAGCATTTCTCATTTCTTGCCATGGTGTTTATCCTGTGGGATGTTGTCTGTGTTGTATAGAGCACTAGACGTCTAATGCTCTGTTGAGAGTGATGTATGTTTCTGATTTAGTGTGTGTGCTATATGAAGCCCAGATGTCTGATGCTCTGTTGAGAACCATGCATATTTTTGATTTGGTTTGTGTGCTGTATTAAGCCCAGACGTTTGATGCTCTATTGAGAGTGTTATATGATTTCTGCCCAATAGTGGCACTATTTGATTCTGCCCAAGAATGGTACTGGCACTATAAGACCCATAATGGTGGGCAATTGTATGGCACTATAAGACCCATAAAGTGTGGGCAATTATATGACCCCTTATGTGTGGGTGTTTATGTTTGCGCGCTCAGTTAAGTAATATCATGGACCTACTCTTACCTATTTGATCATGTGCTCTATGAGCATTGGTGTGTCTTGCCTTCTGAAAAGTCCATAGCGTCTAGTCACTCCCCAGAGGTTAAGGTGATGCCTGAGTGACATTCTTTTCCATTTCGATGCTGGAGCTTATTAGTTGTAATGAGATTCAGTGGTCGATAATATGTGTATGACTGTAAGAGTATGAGTACGAGCACGACTGTAAGAGTATGAGTATGAGCAAGACAGTAAGCGTATGTTTATGAGTAAGATTGTACGAGAAAGGTCATACGAGTAAGTGTAAGATTGTACGAGTAAGGTCATATGAGTAAGTGTAAGATTGTACGAGTAAGGTCGTACAAGTATGTGTAAGTTATATGAGTAAGCATATGATTGTACGAGTAAGGTCGTATAAGTATGTGTAAGTTATATGAGTAAGCGTATGATGGTATGAGTAAGTTTGTATAACTCTGATTATGAGTGCATGTATCGAAGTGTGATAGTTGTGGCAACATGTCTTCTAACCTTGTCGACCTCGGCAAAGTGGTGATAGTGGTCACCCTCTAGCAAGTTATACCACCTCAACAACTTCTCCTTGCATAAGGCAATAAGAAGAAAGAAATGGCCAGTGAAATAGATCAGAATGAAACCACTCTCAGTATTTACATTAACCCGCTTCATTAAGCTGTTGATGACTTTGGGATGCATGCCCACCTTGTCATGTTGCATTCCTACTTTGTAGTAGTGTTGGATAGCAAAATTCCTAAAAAAATAGTTCGAATAAACGCCAGGATATCATATATTTCACCCCTCCAGTAGTTGGCAGAACACATCTATGACCTAAAATCATCAACAAAATATTAATGTGTTAGTGGTATATACTATATGTCATGTAAATACGAACACGACATGCTAATTCAGCATGTAATCAATAACACAACATATACTAGGTCGTGTAAAGACAAATATGTTAAGTACACACTATAATATGATTTTATACTTATCATGTTATTGATACAACATGTGGCAATTTTTGTTATAAAAAACACGAACTTTGGAGGCAGCCGGAGCATGGTTTCACATATCATGTTAATGAAAACATAATATGTTAAGAATTGTGTGGTCAATAACACGGAAAAAAACTATAAACTAATTATTACCTCATTCGTTATACACTCATGTCTATGCAGACAATCTATATGGAGAAGCATCTCCATAGGCAATTGCTTGTGCGGGCTGGCCATAAAGTCCTTGATTGTCTCTTTATCTTCTCCATGTAAGATCTCCATGTGGAACACGAGTTGGAAATCAAGGTAGTTGTGTGGCACCACTGTGACCTCCTCCTTGTACTTTTGCTTCTTTTCAGAATGCTTGTCAACATCTATCATGCTGCTAATACTCTCTAGTAGTTCCTGATCAACCGGATCAAGAGTATCCGATATAGTGGCTGAGTTGGAAGCAAATTCCTCTGGGGTAGGGATAACGTATGTGGTAGGGACGGCTACCAATGAAACTTAGTCCCCTGGCCTTGCCACCCCCTCCTCCCTTGCCAGTCAAGTAAGCTTTCCAATCTTCTTGGCCAGGAAGTTGCCAATTAACTTTGGAGAACCAGGCATGCACCTTCTTGGCTAGATCCTCCTTGGCAGCCTCAACAAGGGATGGATCCTCCTTGGAAGTCTTTACCTTCTCTGCGTCCTCCTTGACTACCACCCCCTTGGCTGCATGAGCCGGTGGATTAGCCACTATGTACCTCAACCTCCTAGGTATGCGTGGCAGCAAGGATGTGATGGGGCCAACATCTGAAGCTTTTCATTTCTTTATCTTCAGCCTCATTTGCTTCGGTGGTACCACTTCCTCCGAGCTTGCACCACTTCTTCCTCCCAGGCATGCACCACTTCCTCCTCTCGAGTTTGCACCATTTCCTCCTCCCGGACTTGCACCACTTCCTCATTAATTTTCTTGAGGAATCTAGTGATAACAGTCCATTCAACTTTGGGACCCTTATTCTTCTTTGGGGCACCAACTTTGGGCTCCCCTTTCTCTGCATAATAAATGTAACAAGTCATATCAGTATATATACGAAAGTCAAATAAAGCATGTCATTGATGACATGATTATTTCAAAAGTAGAAGTAAATCAATACGCTAATACAAATGGTCATGTTATCGATCACATGACTACTACAAAGTATTTTTTATATAATACGATATCGTATACTTGCAAGTTATCGATGACACGATGATCTCGAAGTCGTTTTGAATCTAACACGATAATACAAAAGGTTGTGTTATCAATCACACGTTAACACACATTTCCAAGTAGGTCATATCATTGAACATTATACGATAATACTTACGGAAAATGAAATCATCTTCTACAGAAGATTTTCTTTGCTCTTCATGAGCAAACTGATGAACATCTTTACTTGATTTGGATGCTCGAGCCTTGACCCTAACTAACTTCTCTCCTTCAGTTGTTTGTAGAGGGGTTGCTGTGTGATGTTTCTCCGATTGAGGGGCTTCATGTGAATGCTCATATTCCGGATGAGATAATCCTTCATGTGGGGGCTGCATTTGTTCAATTAACTACGTGGCCACCTTGAGAGTGCTTTTAACTATATGCAGAGCAATTTGCACACTGTCGGTGCTCCAACCCCGCTCTCTGTACAAAGTGGCCTTCTCCAAAATGACGTCAACAATCTCAATCATGACATCTAGTGGTATGACAAAGCTCTTGATGATGTCTTTGCTAGAGTGATATTGTTCTGACAGCTAGTGGCATGAAAAAGCTCTCAATGACAACTATCGTTTTCCTATGTATTGTAAAATGTGTGGCTGTCTTCTTTGACATCTAGGCAAGCATTTGGGCTTAGATCAAGCGAGCCTCTTTGGTAATTGGAGTTATTTACAAAACTACTTCTGAATCTACCTTGAGTCGTATGAGTATCTCCTCGTACCACTTCCTCATCCTATGATAAGCCAACAACTTCTTCCTCAACTTTTCATTAGTTAGGTCAAGTTTAGCGGCCTTCTCCACATCCGTCAGCAATTGGGTAAACCTAGGCCACCTCTTGCACCTCAGACTATATGGAGGAGAACTTGGAGTAAATAGAAATATGGTAAAAAATCCACACCTACGTTAGCAAAATAATCCCCTTAATAGTGATCCTATATCATATATGTCATGTCATGGATAACACATTTATTAAACTAATCATGTCATTGCTTACACAAAATACTCACATCATGTAATTGAAGATACATGATATAGTAATTTATCATCTTATCAATAACAAAATATCTTAACTAGCATGTGATCAATAACATGGAAATCAAATTAGTGTGTTATCTAAACCACATTGATTACAATATTGTGTTATTAATAAGATGATATACCTAAAATGTTAATATGTTGTCGTGTTATCAATTTTACGCTCATATAAGTAATCGTGTTATTGATAATACAAAATTTACCTGTAACACAAATGAAGCCCCAATGAGAATACCGGCTGCAGCGGAGCACTCATCTCCTATGCTCTTGATGTTTCGATGGGATGATGATATGTCTTGATGCAACATGTAATGCACGACTTTAGCCTAGTTGTACCTCCCCACAATAGCCAAATCATCGATGAAGTCACACAGAGATGGGGAGATTGATTTGTTCCTCTATGTGAATAATACAAGGACTCCCATGTGCATGATGGCCAATCATGCTAAGATTTCAAAGAAGACAACACGCATGTTATCTGCCACTTCCTTCAAAATTTCTTCAATAAGATTCTTCTCTGGCTGCTTCCATGCGAAGAACCTTTTGATGAATTGCTTCTTGCCTTAGGGAGCCTTCCCGTCACCACTGCCCAACTTCAACGGGTTTCCTTTCACCCTCAAACTCGTGATAAGTGGGACTTCTTCTAACGTAAGGGGTGGTATTTTGCCCCAAATGTTGAACACCTCTTGTGAATTGTCCCAGACTCCCAACACCCACCTATTAGAACATCTAGGAATGTCCTGGAGATAATGATTTGCTCACAATCGTATACTAGGAAGAACACAATCTCCTCCATAATTGCCTTGCATCCCAGCCTCGATTTAATGAGGTATTTTGATAGTCGAAGTCTAGTATGGAAACTGTTAGTTCCTAGACCCAGTCTCCTTCTGTAAGTTATCTTTTTCGTCTCTTCTGAGGCCTTCATTGATTTTGCCATTTGATTATATTCTTGTAGCCTTCGTCTGTAAAAGATGTTATGCATATGTATATCAACAATGGGTCGTGACAAAAATAAAAAATCGCGTTGATTCACATTATGTAACTAAAGTACAAATACACGCTAAGTTCATATATCGTTTTATTGGTTACACGATATGATGTCTTCTCATACACAATAGCACAACAATTGAATGTCGTCTATCGCATATCTTGTTATTGATAACACATTATGTAAGCCACACATACACAATAAGACTTCTCAATGTCGTATATCGTACTATCGATTACACGATATAGTAAATATCGTATTATTGATAACACGATAACATACTGAGTGTATGAAAGTACTAACTACCGAATGTTCCATAACACAATATATGAACAATCGTGTATACAAACATACAATTTCTTACTAGAATAGGCCATTACCACATAAGTCGATGGCTGGTTGATGCCGATGAGCCTCGTCAAATTAACCCCTTGATGGGCCATTGATCTTCACCAAAGATCACTTCTTTACTAGGGGCACGTGAGTATACACTCAAACTAAATCTCACTTCACAGCTGAAACTCGCTTCACAATGGGAACTTTGAAAATCTCCTATCGGATACAACAAAAACCAGACTTCCCACGGTTTTTTCAGTTCTCACTTGTCGGTTTTTGGAAGTTGCCGATTGGATGGATTAGAAATCAGACCTCCCATTGCAGTTCACTTCTCACTGGTTGAACTTTAGAAATCACCATTCAGATGGGTCGTTTCTAGGTAAATACGACATTTTGACAGGTTCATAGAATATGAAACCCTAACATAAGGTTTTTTGGTCCAGTTTTTTAAAACTATCATGTAAGTCGGGGTTTTATGGTATTTTTGTTTAAATATGGAATATTGACTTCTCCGGCCATGTAATATGGTAAAAACTCCGTATATAAAGCAAATGTTGTTGCATATCTAGTAGCTAATTTTCTTTTGATAATTACTCTTGTTTCTTGATTAAAACCCTCCTCTTTAGCTCCAAGATGTATTTGTTGATGTTTTTGGTCATGTACTTATTCTTGAATAATAAATATTTTCAATGCCAAAAACATTTCTATCGTTACATATCCTAGTTGTTGTAGGTACATTAGCAGGAATATAGATGTTGAGGGAGTGACCAAGTACGATCGCCAGATTGTGAAATTGACGGTTATCAAAGGAACCTCCTGTTTTGCATGTATGGTAACGATTTCATCATGAGACTCAGCAGTTGGATTATATGTAAAGAGAGAGCTGTGTACAAATCAGCTAATATCAACACAGAAATTGCTTCATTCTCTCTCACAAATCTTCCTGTTTTTTATTTTATAGATAGATACATTCTTCCTTTTTCCCCCTATAAATTATGGAACTTATGACATGAAAGAAAAGCGTGAGAAGATATCAAAACCACAAGTTTGTTTAGTATAGTTCGTTGCTTTATCATTATATTGTGAACATCCTAGGGGCTGTCATTGGGGCCACGTGCTAAGGTAATTAGGGTTTTAATTATGTAATAAGGGCAATTAGGTCAATAGATTAATTAGTGTATTAGTGATTTGTTTTAATTATGTTATTGGGCCTTAGGTGAGCCCATTAGTTAGCCTATTTATATGTAAGGGCTACGCCCTAATTGCGATTATGAATGGTTTATTATCTGTCTAATTATCTTCTCTTCTCCCCTGCCACTCCCTCCTGTCCGGCAGCCATGCTGCTCCCTCCTCCCTTTCCCGACTGTCTTGTGCCGTCACCTTCCTATTACCAGCCAACCAGGCTGTTGTGGACATTGGTATCAGAGCAATCGATTCTTGGAATTATCGCCTTCGCTCTATCAACCGGTTTGCAGCAACAAATCCTCCTTCATCACTGAACTTGCCATCATCCCTCTCTTCGCCATCTCCACTTTGTCGAGAAGGGGAAGAAGCCGAAAGAATGAGCCATAGCAAGATGATGAATAGCGACTACTGCCATCTCTCTGGTGAGACGGATGGCTGCTTCTCCAGTCTCCTGGAACTCGCCATAGATGACGATGAGGAAATTGTTAGGCGAACGCTTGATCGTGAACCATCTACAGTGGACAAGTTCGGCATCTGGTATGCACATTGTCATGGCAGAATTGGTGGTTCTACCAAGGGAAGGGTACTGGAACAATGTGGGCCAAAGACCATCCAGCCCCTTCCACCGACTGTCTTCTCTCCAAATCCGGCAATCACATTTGGTGGTAGGAAGAATCGCCACATCCAGCCTCCGGATGCTCGTCTAGTGTTCTGCAGCAACCTCTTCCCTCATGCTTACCTGATAAACCATCGGTTGCTAAGCTCTGCCAGGACTGCTGCCACTTCCTCCTTTAGACCTCTCCTGCTCTCTGGTTCTTCAGATTGGCACCACGTCTCAAATTGGAGGACAACACTTAGTCTCTGCACTCGGATCAAGAATATGGCCTCTGTCATGGAATGGTTCACCCGAAAAATCGCCACCATGGCTTTTGAAAGTTTTCAAGAACATCTTGACAAGTCTCCCTAAGCCTGGCGGTGGTGAGTTTGGGAAATACTATAGCTTGCCCGCTCTCAATGACTCAAGGATTGATAGACTGCCATACACCATCAGGAATTTCCTTGTTAAACAGGGTGTCCCGGAGTCACAACACCCAGCACCGGAGATCCCAAGGGTGGGACTCAGCCCTGCTGGCATCTGGTCGGGTTGGCTTTCCTCCTGGGTAGGTTTCAACTACGGAATTGTCATGGGCGAGCAATGGGTATGTGCATCCTTGCCACAGGAGTGGCCTGCACTCCCGTCATCGGTCCAATGTGCCTCCTCCACCGCAAGCACCTCCATTATTTCCTTGCTCACTGACCTACTTCGATTCACCCTTGCTGCCTATCTTCTCTACCACAGGAGCAAGTTTCTCCTTTGCGAAGCTCCAAATAGCAATGGCGAACAAGTCCCAGACATTTTGTTTCACCTCGATCTGCCACAAGAAAAGGACCATCCTCCATAAATTGGGACTGGTACTGATACAAGGAGGAGGGAAGGACTGAGAAAGAGGCAAGATCTATTATCACCAAGCTTTGCGTCCCTCCCTTGCCATCACCAGCCTCTACTTTTCTAGATTGAACAAACTCTATGTTTCACAGGGACTGCGGCCTTCCAACACTCGGGGCCTTGGAAATGTCCACCATGGCTACCTCTCGGTGGCCCATCATCCTCCAGTGGCCACCCATCCAGCCACCATCGCCATTGCAAGCTATAGCCGCCGGGATCTTCCTGCCTTCTGGTGAAACATTCTACTGCACAATTTTCGCCAAACATTGCTGACTGGACTATGGGCGCATCATCAGCACCACAAATCTATAGCGAATTGAACTCTTGGGCAGAAAATCTCGGTTGTGAGATACATGCGGATCTAGCTTGCTCCGAAATTTGCTCCTATTCTGAAATTTGCTCCAGCCATAATCTTCCTCCCAACCACCGCAAAAGCACATTTTTGGAAAGAGGGATATGTAGTGTGCCCGATCTCCATTGATTGGGACATTTTTTTGCTGAAAGTGGGACCGGGAAGTGCAATGAAGCCACTAACCGTGCCTGTGGCTTTCAACCTCTATTTGAGGCTTTATGCAGATCTTAAGCCAGTTTGGGTTAACTCATAGAAAGAATTTGTTGCACGTCTTTCATCAAGCCATATATTCCATATAAAAAGGGTATGCTCGGGTAATTCTTGCTCCATGCATTCGATCCCTTCATGTTGGTCGATGGCTCACCCTACACCAACATCTCTAGTCGATTGTTGCACTTATTTGACCCTATTACTGCTGTTGTTTGATACCCTCTATGGGCAGTCTTGGGGTGCCCTGTAGCCCTATGGTGACCCCGCTTATTGGAGACTTGTGCAAGCACTCCACGTTGTCATGCACCCAACAAGTTTTGCCCATTCCTTTGCTCTTCCGCCTCCTTCATCTTCCGTCTATACCACCAACCGTTATACCTTACCCTTATGTTCAGTTAACTGCACTTCTATCATGTTTGTGCTGGCTTATGCATGTGCTTTTGAGTAGTAACCCACTATCTTCAATCTATGTCTCTCATCTATGGTTCCAGACAGGCTGTTCATAGCGGAGCTATGGTAGGCCCAATGTTTGGAATTTTAGGTCATCTCGAGGACTAAGTGATACGGAAGCGTGGTAGAATGTTGTGAACATCCTAAGGGCTGCTACTGGGACCATGTGCTAGGGTAATTAAGGTTTTAATTATGTAATAAAGGCAATTAGGTCAATAAATTAATTAGGGTATTAGTGGTTTATTTTAATTATATTATTGGGCCTTAGTGTTAGTGAGCCTATTAGTTAGCCTATTTAAATATAAGGGCTACCCCCTAACTTAGATTATGAATAGTTTATTGTCTTTCTAATTATCTTCTCTTCTGCCCTACCTCTCCCTTCTGTCCGATAGTCATGCCACTCCTTCTTCCCTTTCCCGGCCATCTTATGCCATCACCTTCCCGTAATCAACCAGCCAAGCCGTGTTGTAAACATCAGTTCACAACACATTATCAGTGAACACAAATCTCCGGCCTTAATTTTGTCTATTAGAATGATACTAATACATGAGTTCCCAGACATTTTTTCCATTACAACTCTAGGAATGTGTCGTCTTCTTTGCCTGAATAAACGCCAAACTACTGAAAGTACCGTGTATAACCCAAATTAAGTTGACACCTCTTTTGCTTTGGCTAAGACACCTAACCTTTGACAATACGTTCGTTACAAGAAACATAACGGGGTCATCAGGTCGATCTACTCTTGCTCGCAGCTTTTTATGGCAAATATTTCATGTGAAACTAAGCGACATATTAAACACTTTATGTAGAGATTAGATAATAATTGTCTCAAGCACAATATTTTTGAGACGGAGAATGAAGAAGCTAAATATTGTTGTTTTATGAACAAAAATAACCCGTAAGACAATTGTATCGGTCCCAAAACATTAAGGGATCCCTCTCAGGATCACCCACCAAAAGGAATCCAGAAAGAGAACAGAAGACCATACGGAAAGCTGGTTTACAATTACCCCTCTCTATGCTATCGGTAATTCTTCTCTACATTTCTCTTGTAGATTCTCTCTTCCAAGACAAAAAATTGGAAGTAACTGCAAATTATGCCCAAGCGTGCAACAACGCTGCTCAAAGCTCATCATGTGAATCATCATCATCATCACCACCAGCCCCACCGCCAGGCGCTCCACCAGATCTCTGATAGACTGCGGTGATGATGGGGTTGCACACAGCCTCCACCTCCTTGAGCTTCTCATCGTAGTCCTCCTTCTCTGCAGTCTGGTTCTCGTCCAACCACTCAAGGGTCTCCTTCACGGCCGTCTCAATCTTCTCCTTCTCATCCAACTCCAACTTGTCCGCAAGCTTGTCCTTGTCGTTAATCTGGTTCTTCATATTGTAGATGTACGTCTCCAAGCTGTTCCTAGCATCAATCCTCTCTTTTACCTTCTTGTCCTCCTCTGCGAATTCCTCAGCCTCACGCACCATGCGGTCAATTTCTTCCTGACTTAGACGGCCCTTGTCATTAGTGATGGTGATCTTCTCCGATTTGCCAGTCCCCTTGTCCTCGGCCTTAACGTTGAGGATACCATTTGCATCCACCTCAAAGGTAACCTCGATCTGAGGCGTTCCCCTGTTGCAAAATCAAATGGAAGATAGATTTTCAGTACTTGTCTCAACCTTAGCACAGATATAGAGTGTAGATTAGACAGTACCAAACTATTAATAACTGTCACAAACCTTGGAGCAGGCGGAATTCCAGTAAGGTCGAATTTCCCAAGCTGCCTACAGTCCTTGGTTAGACTCCTTTCACCCTCAAAAACCTGCAGTTAGACAATGATTTAATCAGGCAATGCAATCAATGTAATGAATGCAATCTTTGAGAAATTGACGGCACTTAAATCTCATGGAAGAATACTCGTAGCAGCATAAATGACTTAAGGTAGTAGTACCTGAATGGAGACAGTTGTCTGCTGATCTTGGTAAGTCGTAAAGACTTGAGATTTCTTCGTAGGGATGACAGTGTTTCTTGGGATCAACTTGGTCATCACTCCTCCAACGGTTTCAATACCGAGAGTAAGAGGTGCAACATCCAACAGAAGAATATCTGCCAATAGAAGACACACGAGTTTAGTATCAAATCAATCAAATAGCTTATATGTTCACAACAATTTCCTCCTAGACAATATTTTCGACTACGGTACTAAAAGCACATACCTTTTGTTTCCTCACCACCTTCTCCACTCAAGATGCTTCCTTGCACAGCAGCGCCATAAGCAACAGCCTCATCGGGGTTTACACCTTTGTTGGGCTCCTTTCCATCAAAGTAATCCTTGAGAAGTTGCTGCACCTTGGGAATTCTAGTACTTCCACCAACCAGAACAATCTCATCAATCTGACTCTTCTGCAGTCCAGCGTCCTCCATGGCTTTCTTGACAGGTCCCATAGTCTTCCTGAACAGATCGTTGTTCAACTCCTCAAAGCGAGCCCTGGTCAGTGGCTCAGAGAAATCCAAGCCATCATAAAGGGATTCAATTTCCACTCGGACCTGGTGCTGACTGCTGAGAGCTCTCTTAGCTCGCTCACATTCCCTCCTAAGCTTCCCAAGAGCTCTGTTATCCTTGCTGATGTCCTTGTTGTGTTTCTTCTTGATCAATTTGATGAAGTATTCCATGATCCTCTGATCGAAATCCTCACCTAAAAGGAAAATTCAAAACAGAGTTGGACTCTATAGCTATTCTGGTCGTGAAGTTCCTTCTTACTAGTTTTCCAAAAAAATTCCACAAACAAAATAAATGCTATGAAGAAATGCATTCATACCTCCCAGATGAGTGTCACCGTTTGTGGCCAAAACCTCAAATACTCCATTGTCAATGGTCAAGATACTGACATCAAAGGTCCCACCACCAAGGTCAAAGACAAGAATGTTCTTCTCTCCACCCTTTTTGTCCAAACCATAAGCGATAGCTGCAGCTGTAGGCTCATTGATAATTCTAGCAACATTAAGACCAGCAATGATGCCGGCGTCCTTAGTAGCTTGCCTTTGAGCATCATTGAAGTAGGCTACAGAACAGAGGCACAATAAGTATAACATTAAAAATGAAACTTCATTGTATTCGAATTTAAAAGGCAAAAATACTATACCAGGGACAGTAATGACTGCATCCTTAATTTTCTTTCCAAGGAATGCTTCAGCTGTCTCCTTCATTTTCGTAAGAATCATAGCACTGATCTCCTCAGGGCTAAAAACCTTAGTTTCTCCATCCTTAATCTTAACCTGTATGTAAGGCTTTCCATCCTTGTTCACAATCTTAAAGGGAAAAAGTTTCATATCCTTTTGAACTTCCTTATCTTCAAATCTATCAATCATAAACATATATGCATAGATTAGCAACTCCTCTAATTTTAGAACCACAAGAATTAATCAAACTGGAAAGGGCAATAAACATGCAAATCTAGGGAACTTACTTCCTTCCAATAAGTCTCTTGACATCGAAGACAGTCCTATCGGAATTCACAGCTGCCTGATTTTTGGCAGCCTCACCTATGAGTCTCTCAGTATCCGTGAATGCCACCCAGGACGGGGTGATTCGGTTCCCTTGGTCATTGGCTATAATCTCCACATGACCGTTCTTGTAAACACCAACACAAGAGTAGGTTGTACCCAGATCGATCCCAATCACAGTACCCAACTTAGACGCCTCCTCTTTTGCAATCCCAAAAGCGAATATATACCCTGATGAACGGTAAGCAACCACATTATAACACACCGTGTTTAACAACAACTTTCACATAAGATATCAACCCCATCAAAACAGCAAAAGAAGAGCACCTATTTTCAACATAGAAAGCAAAACCTCATTCAAAAGGAACCCTTTATCTAACTGGAAAAAACATTGCGATTTCAAAATATAAACACTTTAATTACTGCTAATGGATACATTATAAAACAATTTAGGGGAAAGTGCAACTTCTATCCCAAAAAGGGAGCTGCTTTCATCTCACAGATTATTTCTCTGCTTAAATTTCACAGAGAAACCTTCATAAGGAAAACTTGATACACTGGAAAATAGATCATACTCAACTCTTATGACATCCAAAAACAAACCCTGATATCTTTATGTAACATCAGATCACAAACACACAAACTACCCAGAAGAAACCCAGAAACCACAGAAAGAAATACATACGCAACGCACTGTCACTAACAAAACTCAGCATCCAGGTACGAAATCACTCAACAAATACATGCCAATTACATAAACTGATGAACAAAACCAAATCAGAACGAAAAAAAATTAAAATTAAAAAAAGTGTTACTAACCAGACACGAGAAATAGCCCAAGCAGGATCGAAGAACGCCAACCCATCATCCGAGACCGAGCCATGAAAACGAGCGAATCCCCCTCTTCCCTCTCTTCCTCAAATCTCCCACTTTCTCTCTCTAACCGGATGGAGAACGGAAAGCACACTCTTTCTCTGTCGCTGGAGCAACGGCGGTATGAACTGAACGCCGATCTCTGTCATCGGCCGGGTTTTATAGGCGGGCCGGCCGGGAGAATCGAAAGCATTGCGACTTGGGAGGAGCATGTCACAGGCGATGACGTGGACCAATAGAACGCGAGGGCCATGTGTCTCCTCCAATCGGAGGCCCGATCCCGTTGGTGAAATCGTGGCCGTTAATTATTGTCGGGTTTACGAAATCCTTCCTTTTGGGAATGAGATGACGTGTTCGGTTGAGAACGAAATGACGGAAATAGCCTCGTCATTGGCGTGGCGTTCTGGGAGCTTTCTGGAAGTTGGTTACGCGTATGGTGCCGTGAGACACAATCACAGCCGTTGGATGGTCGCCGACTTCTGCCAGACGTTGAGTTCCAAGGGAACACAGAGGTTAAAGAGGGAAAATTGCTATTTTCACATAAAAAATTTACACAACTTTAATTGGTCGAAACAGGTGAGTCAACGTGAACCGGAAACAGTTTTTCACCGACACTGGCCACGAGGTAAATATGTTTATTTAATATTTAACGAGTTTAGATAATTTTTATTTATTTAAAAGAAACTAAATTGGGGTATGAGTTTGAGTTCACATGTTAAAATATTAATAAATATATATATATATATATATATTAAAATAATTTTATTAAATAATTTTTTGATAATAAACCTAGCGGGTAAGGTATAAGTTAAGATGTATACCGCATATTAGTGTAAATATTACTCATACCATCATATATTAGCAAGCATGTGTACTATGTATTTAAGTAGCTAGATAAGTTACTCTAATGAGCATGGGCTAGCCCATTAAACATTAAAATTCCCTTCCAACTCAACCTGTTTCCTACCCACCCAAGAAGAAGTGAAAGCAGCGAGGGGAAGCCACAAAGAACTCCACCCAGATAAGAGACCCAACTATCTGCAGCACATGACTTACGATTCCAAGTCTCAGGTATCAATTTCTCAAGGGGTTCGTTATCTTTTGGAGGACTGGTAAAGTAACTTTTCTTTTACGTTCATCTGGATTGCTTACTTATCCTCTGTGTATACCGCATCATGCACGTTAAATGGTCGATATGAGCACTTGTATGCATGGAACGATTGAGTTTCATGACCTAAGCAATTACAACCCTAAAGCTGGCAACTATTATCCTCGCTTCACCACATAGTTGTAGGTTCAACTTGAGACTAGAATAACTATTCTATGAGTACATATACATGCAATGACAAACATAAATTACACCTTCACTTGCCTCTTTTACACGGGTCATTCAATGTCAATAGAGAATATTCCTTGTGTTTAAGAAAAAGCTAAATGGGCCTTTGATTGGATTCAGTGGTATTCAGTAAGATCAGTTACCCTTCTCATATGAGTCTTCTCTATTTCTACTTCTATATATGTTGTAGGACATATAAAGACGTAATGCTTTGGTACAATATTAGTATTGTGAACATAGTGAGAAAGCTAATCGTTGGGGTTACTATCAAGTGCCAACCATATTGATACTATACACCTTGTTCTTTTAAGTATGTTCCATACACAAAAAGTTCAAGATCCTGCAGCTTAAGTTTGCATCTTGTCATGAAACTTGTGTTCAGGTGCAGAATCTTACAACAACTATCAACAATGGCAGATCTAAATCATTTACTCAAAAGACTTCTTGCCTTTTCATATGTTGAGGGAATATTTTTCTCTACAAGGTACTTACTACTTTTTTATCCATATACATCCTTTTCTGGTAAGCTCTTGTAAGGTCTATTTTTATTTTAAGTTTTAAGGTTTGTGGTTTTACTGAAATTAGAATTCCAACAGCTGATTCCATATCTACATGATCTGAGGCGTGCCCCTGTTGCAAAATCAAATGGAAGATAGATTTTCAGTACTACTAGTCTCAAACTTAGCACAGATATAGAGAGTGTAGATTAGACACTACCAAATTATTAATAAAGAATTGTCACAAACATTGGAGCAGTCGGAATTCCAGTAAGGTCGAATTTCGCAACTGCCTACAGTCCTTGGTTAGACTCCTTTGTGATAGAACTTACTGGAATTCCAGTAAGGTCGAATTTCAGAGACAGGTTTATTTTATTGCACCGACGATAGAAAATTTAATGTTTTCGTTTACTGTACGTTGTTTTTTTTTTTGTTCACTGTTGTAACGATACTCACAGTTTCTGTCGTTGTGACTGGGCGGCTGCCAGACAGTTGTCTGACTACAGGCCGGAAGAGATGCGCCAGCCAGAGCTGCGGCCGTCAGGCAATGGGATTTGGCGGCGCTGACCGTTTCGGATTTGTTCGCATAGTCCGGTGACAGCCTAAAAAGTTTTTTTTTTATGCATGTGGCTTCTATTTTTCGGCCGCTGTGGCTTCCGGCCATCACCCCTGTCTCCGATCCTGCTAGGCACTGACCAGTGCTGCCTCCTTACCGTGTTTGGGCATTGGCTGGTACCGCCGCTGCACAAAGAGTCGCGATTTCCATTACATGTTTTCCGGCTGCTTCTAATGTCGTTTTAGATTCGCTGCTGCCGGCCATTGTCATCTGTAATTGGGACCGGATCTGGAACTTCCGTCTTCAGCAAAACTTTTTTCGACCTGGCCCCCTGGCTGCTGGCGGGGTTGTGCACAGTCGCTGGGAGTTTTCTCCCTCACTGCATTTTTTGGTACAGCCCTTCCCGGCTTCCGCGACCCGTTTCTCCACTAGAATTGGGATCCCCACCGTTGGGCGGCATGTTTTTCAGTTTCGTACACAGGCGGCCATCGTTGGATAATGGTGGACGACATCTTTCGCCAGAGCGGATTCTGACCTCTCGCCATGGCGAGAGGTAGAAGACGACCCGCGCAGGCGGGTCTTCTCGGACCGGCTCGCACGGGTCGGCCCTAACCCGCTCCATCGACCCACGGCTGGTGCGAGTCTATTCTGATCTACGCTTGGGCAAACGCGCGCTACGGGTCAGATTTTAACCCAGCCCAAACTGGGTCTGTAGACCCGGTTTGGTCCATTCCGGGTCAATTAAAAAAAATTTAGAAAATTTTTAATTTTTTTTAGATTTATTTTTTATATATACTTATGATTGTATGTCTGCTATAAATGTGTTTTTTTAATTATTATGATTAATGCTTTATTAAAGTTATGGGCCGGCTAGGGGATTATAGTACAATCGTATGTTTTATCAAATTTTTTTAAAAATTATTGAGCGCAAAACTTATGTAATTTTGAGAGAGAGTGTATATTATACCTATTGTAAGCGACACCAGAATTCAAGGACCATGTCGAGAAGCGGATGCAGTCATAAAAAATTAATGTATATCTTTTTTTTTATTTCAGAGGTTTATAGCTTCCAACTTGTACAATTTTTTTTAAGAGACCTAATAAGGACTTTGGACTATATTTTTATTTGTGGTGTGTAGTGATGGAACCCCTGGCCGAGTCCCAAAAGCCTGATGACAAAATTGACATTAATGCGTAAGTCAATTTTGTATATGGATATTTTTATGATTGTTTGATAATTAATTGTATTTATTTTGTTATTTGAAAAGGTGAATAGCACAAATTCATTTCTCACGTCTGTTGAGATGATTTAGGAATGGCCAAAGCATCCGAAGTTATTCGTCAACATGTGAATCATATAGAATGTTACCATGGGGTACATAGATTCACATACATAAAAATATTGTGCTGTCATCAAATTCTGATTATGTGATAAAAATTGTCATTTGGCCCCAAAGGGTAGTTAGCGTTACATAATTAGGATAAAGTGGAAGGTTATATATTTTAACATGGGTAAATCTCTATGCCCAAAGGTGTGGGATTTTGCTATATTATTTTATGTATAACCCACTAGACTTATCATAGAGACAAAATAAACATTTGTTTTTATACGACTTAGTAAATCTGATACAAATTGCAACCTTGTCCAAATGGAGGTTTACAATTTTACTATATGATTTTAGCATTGACTATTTCATACTTATGTTATTGTTTCTTGCTCTATTTAATGTTTGCATGTATTTATTCTTTTATTGCAGTTTATCCGTCTTTTATTTTTGACCCTAATCAGCACCTTCCATTATTGTCTAAGGACAATTTTACGGATTAGAAGGAAAAGATTATTTTACTGTTAGGGTGCATGGACTTCGATTTGGCGTTTGGTATGAATGTACCCACCACTCCTATGGAAAAGAGTATGCCAAGTGAGGTAACATCTTTTGAAAAGTAGGAGCGGTCTAACCGCTTAAGCATGATACTCATGAAGTCTCACATAAATAAAAGCATTAGAGGATCCATCCCGGAATGCGTTTAGTCCAAGAGCTTTTAAATGCTATTAAAGCTCAATTTAAGAGCTCTGATAAAGCCTTGGCTAACACCTTAATGTCCAAGTTGTCATTTATGAGGCTAACAAATAACAAAGGGGTGAGAGAGCATATCATGTAGATGCGTGATTTTGCTAATCAGTTAAACAATATGAAAATAAAAATTAATAATACTTTTTTGGTCCACATTATATTCTAAACTCCCTGCCTACACAAAATGGGCCATTCAAGATCTTTTATAACACACATAACACTCAGTGATCAATTAATGACCTTCTGAGTATGTGTATTTAGGGAAGAGGGGAGACTTAAGCAAAAGAAGCTAGAAAGTGCCCATCTAGTTTCTCATAAAGGATAAAAGTAGGGTAATCATGGTGCTTCAAAGAATAAAGCTGGTAAAGGTGTGCCAATGAAGTCTACTAGTATCACTAAGGAAACCAAATATTTTTTTCTGCAAGAAGAAAGGATACATGAAGAAACAATACCCTAGGTATCAGAAGTGGTTTGCCAAGAAAGAAGGTAATTTCATGTCATTAGTGTGTTATGAATCTAATTATATTGATTCTCATCATAATAACACATAGTAGATTGACTCTAGTTCTACAATCCATGTTTCTACTGTCATGCAGGGGTTTCTCAATCTAAGGAAACCAAATGATGGGGAGCACAACATCTATTCTGGAAATAAGATGTGTTTGAAGGTTGAAGGTATAGGGACATATAGAATTGTTCTCCATACAGGATACACCTTAGATTTAGATAGAGCTTTTTATATTTCAAGTTTTTCAAAAAACATAGTTTCTGTATCAAGACTAGTGCCTCATGGCTTTAATTTTCAGTTTATGAATTCGTCATTTCTTATTATTAAAAATTTAGTCATCATTGGTTTTGGTAATTTGATTGATGGACTATATTGTCTCTCTTTGCTTGTTTCCTTTAAACAATCTATGATGTCTGTACAAAGAAGTGTTATTAAAAAGAACTCCTCTATGTCATGGCATAGGCGATTGAGGCATATCTCCATTGACCGCTTAAAACGATTAGTAAGAGAAGGAGTTTTAAAAACTCTTGACTTTACTAAACTCGAGACATGTATAGACTTCATAAAGGGAAAGCAGACTAACAAGTCTTCTAAGGGTGCTAAGAGGCATGATGAGAAATTAGGCACATACACACTGATATCTATGGACCATTTAGTATTCCGTATCTGAATGGTTAAAGTATTTCATTACCTTTATAGATGATCATACCCGATACATGTATCTTTATCTCTTAAATGAAAAGTCTGGAGCATTTGATGCTTTCAAGACTTATAAGGCAAAGGTAGAGAAATAATCTGGATTGAGTATCAAAATTGTTAGATTAGACAAATGAGGAGAATACTATGGCAGTTACACAGAGAGTGGCCAAAAACCTGGACCATCTGCGCAGTTCTTGAAGGAAAATGGTATTGTTGCACAATAAACAGTACCAGGCACACCACAACAAAATGGTGTTGCTAAAAGGAGGAACCACACTTTGATGGATATGGTGAAGAGTATGATCAGTAACTCCTCTCTTCCTCTCAATATGTAGAGTGAAGCCTTAAAGACAGCAGTGTACATTTTAAATCGAGTTCCATCTAAAGTCATTCCTAAAACACCATTTTAGCTATGGAATAGATAGAAACATAGTTTAGATCATGTACATATTTGGGGTTGTCCTGTCGAGGTTAGGGTATACATTCCACTTGAGAAGATGCTTGAGCCTAAGACTGTTAGTGGATTTTTCATTGGCTATGCAAAAAAGGTCTAAGGGTTATAAGTTTTATTGTCCATCTCACACCCCTACAGTAGTCGAAGCACGGAATGCACATTTTCTTAAGCAAGGAAACTTCAGTGGGAGTATTTCTCCTAAATGCATTGTGTTTGAGGAAATACGGGTTCTAGGTATTTTACCCACATCCGGTGGAGGAACACATGCTGCTTCACCTATGGTGATTCCAGAGTAGCCTCTCCTTCCTTCACCATCCCCTCAGGAACAAGTTTCTAAGTTCCTAGTGCACAGGCACCTCTGTCTGTTGATGAAATAGGACTTCGAAGGTCCTCAAGAGTAAGGAAACCTGCACTCCCACAGGCCATGCCTGAGATAACTCTAGCAAATGGTATGATATCATGCAGGATGAGATGAAATCTATGGCTGATAATCAAGTCTGGGATCTCGTAGAGTAACCGCAGGGCGCTAGGACTCTTAGTTGCAAATAGGTCTATAAGACTAAATCAGATCCATTTGGTAACATTAGCAGATATAAAGCCCGACTTATAGCCAAAGGCTTTCTTCAAAAAGATGGTGTTGACTATAATAAAACCTTATCTCCAGTTTCTATGAAGGATTCATTGAGAGTTAATTTGGCTTTTGTAGCTCATTTTGACTTAGAGTTACATCAAATGGATGTCAAGACGGAATTCTTGAATGGGGATCTTCAGGAGGAGGTGTATATGATTCAATCTGAAGGACTTAGGCATACCTGTAGCCATTAGAGTCTTCAATGAAACCTTTCTACTAATCTTCTTCAGAACCACAATGTGTTTTTGGTTTAGAATTTGACTGAGAGTAATCTCGTTTAAGGCACTAAATTAGGATGGCTAATGGTATATTTATAACTAAACCAGGACACCATTGTTAAGAACCCTAGAATCCTGATCGTCCATCCATAGGTCATCATCCAATGGTTCAGATTTGCCACTTAAAACTACGACTTAATGGATATTTTGACTTAGGCCCATTACCCAAACAATTTTAAAAGCCCAAAACAGTATCAATTGAGACAGTTGGGCTACTTTATGTTTTAATATAAAACAAAGCCTAACACTTTCACCCTCAAAAACTTGCAGTAGTTAGACAATGATTTAATCAGGCAATGCAATCAACGTAATGAATGCAATCTTTGAGAAATTGATGGCACTTAAATCTTTGAGAAATTGGAATTTTGGAAGTTGGCTAGTGCTGGGAGAAATAATCACGGCCGTTGGATGGTCACTCACTTCTGTCGGACGTAAAGTTTGAAGGGAACACAGAGGTTAAAGAGAGAAAATTGATAATTTTACATCAAAAATTTATGGTCAAGATAAGTGAGTCAACGTGAACCGGATACAATTTTTCAGGACAACGAGAAAACATTATGACACGTGGTAAATATGTTTATTTAATATTATAAGTTTAAATAATTTGTACTTATTAGGAAGTAAGTAAATTGAGGTATGAGTTTGAGTTCATATATTAAAATATTAACAATAGACATATATACAGTTGTGGCTAGAATTGTTCAATTAAATACCTTCTCAATATAGAGACTAGCATAAGGTATACTTAGGATGCATATTACACTAGCATGTGTACCATCAATTTAGTTGAACTCACTTATTCCCTTCCAACTCTACCTCTTCCCTACCCACCCAAGAACTGAAAGTGGCGAGGGGAAGCCACAAAGAACTCCACCCAGATAAAAGTCAGAGACATACACCAACAATGTCCAAATAAGAGACTCAGCGATCTGTAGCCGACTTACGATTCCAAAGTCTTAGATATCAATTTTTCAAGGGGTTGCTATCTTTTGGACTGGTAAAGTAATTTTTTGTTTAAGTTTATCTAGATTGTTTCTTTATCCTCGCTTACACTACATCATGTACATGCTTAAGAATTCACTTTCTCATCGTGGTCTCATGGTAATTGGTGTATGCTTTAGACTCTTCTACTTAACGTTGCTTAAGTAGGTTTTTATTTGCCAGTTTTCCATATTGCCTTGCTGAAAACAGAATATTCTATATTCCTTAAACTTTTCAAAAAAAAAAAAACCAACAAACCCGGACTTGCACAAAATAAAAAATATTAGACATAAATATCCCTAGTTAGGGTTTAGGGTTATATAGTGTAAAACCCTTAGACAGTCGTATTACCCCATAAATGACTTCATATATCGGTGATTTCTCATTGAGAAGTGAGCACACGACACAACCTTGGTTCAGATTTTTGACCCATCTCACCCGTGATTTTGGCAGTACGAGCAATGACAAGTGAACACACAGTGTGGGTTCTAATTTCTAACCCATCCCACGGGCAATTTTGAAAAACTACAATTGGTTTTCTGCCCATTCGGATTTTTCTTGTTTCTGAAAGGAGATTTCAAAAAAACTCAAGCGTGAGTTTCGATTTTCTTGTTTTTGAAATTGTCCGCCCTAAAGAGAGTTTCAGACATCAAAGTAAGGTTCTATCGGACTATACATTGATGCCATCCCGGTAAAGCAATGAACTTTGAAGAAAATCACCGGCCAATCGAGGGGTTAATCCGGCTTGGATCAATTTGTGATAAGGCTTTTCTCTAGCTCTAGATTGTATGTTCGTATTGTAACGTCCAAGAATTTTCTAAATTCCCGAAGTCAACTACATGTAAATCAGGGTTTTTGACCCCTTAACTTTCTCATCAAAATAACTTACTCAATGGTTGGAATTGGTAGCTGAGACATATATATATATATATATATATATATATATATATATATATATATATATATATATATATATATATAGAAATTAGGCAAAAAGAGTTTCAAAACGCCACTAAGAATACGTAAATTGGAGTTCAAATGAGGGAGATGCGGCTAGTCGAAGTTGAACATAATGCGCAAGCTCCATTTACCCGAATTGGAAGCGTGAATTGTCCATTTAAGTTACTAAACGGGGCCGATTAATTAAAGTCACAAAAATTATTTTTTAGGGGCTCAATTAGGTGGCCTAAGTAGGGAGGTTTGGCCCAACTGCTTAGGGGATTAGGAACCCTAATTCCCATGCATATAAAAAACTTAACTAGGGCTCTTAGGAGGGGAGAAGGATTTTGGAGAGTAAAGGAGGAGCCATCGGAGAAGACGAAGGGTGTTGACGACCTGGGGAGGAGCATTCACAAAGGTCAAGGGCCGAGGAGGTAATATTACTAATTAAATATAATTCCTTGTTGTTAAATTAGTGTCAGCTTGTACATTATTTTTATTGGAATTATGGTTGGGAAAACCCAAATCTTTGTGATTAAATGAACGAAGAAAGAGGGTTGAGGGAGAAGAATTTGGTGGAGGAGAAGGGCCATCAGCCTGCAACAGTTGGCCAATAGCTGCCAGATAATGGAATCATTGCGGCAAACCACACTTTGTGGCCATCTAGAGGGGAAGGGGATGGCGTACAAGACACCATCTTCTCTCCCATCTCCCTCTACTACGAATTTCACTAGTCGAGGTTGTGGTTGGATCCTGCCAGAAGAAGGGGAGACAAGGCCACTGTCTTTTCCCCTCCTTTGTTCATTGTGCAGAAACATGGAGGCAGCATTTGTCAGCTCTCTATGGAGTTGGCTGTGTAGGAGGCCTACTATGCGAGTGTGGGTTTCACCAGCTAGTCTCATAATATCCGGACCGGATCCAGCTGCTCCCCAAAAGTTTTCTTCTGCCGGCGGTAGGAGGGCCAGGCAAGTGGCGGCTGGATTCGATCCAGCCTCCACCCGCAGCCCTATGGGCGTCTCCTCGAGGAAGACGACCCGTAGGCGGGTTTGTGAGTCTAGCTTGATTCCAGGCTGGAACTACATACCGGACCCAAGTTTTTAAAAGAAAGAGAGGGATCATTAAACAATTCCAGTTCAAGAGGCTATACATGTTCAAAAAATTTAGAAAACTTACCGGTAGACTTTGAGAGGGAGATGAGTGTCCTAACTAAGTTCTAGCTTGGAGAAAAATCTCAAAGTATGTGAAATAACCATTTTACCCTTATAGCCAAGTTGCAATTTACTTACCCAACTTAAGGGCTCCGGTTTAGAGGCCTATAAATGAACTTAAAATTTGGGAAAATTCCCAGTGAAATTTTAATGTGTACCATAAATAGAGACAAAACCACTTCGTGAGGAATTAAGGTAAACCATTAAGCAAACCTGGGTCGGTTCAAGGGGTTCACGACCTCGTTAAACACTAGAAAAATTACCCTGGGTCAGTGACATCAAGGAATACCCTTGAGCTCAATTATGGACCCATTAGATTTCAGGAAAGCCTTAGATAAAATGACAAAAATGCCCCTTTGAGCGGATCACCACATTCATGTGAATAGAAGCGTGAGTCGATTGAGAGTGAAGTTGGGAGAGGGCAATGACTTAAAAATCAATAGAGGGGCAGTGAGATGACCAAAATGACCCAAGGGAGGTTACCATACCCTAGGTGGTAATATTACCCTAATGCCCTTAGGGGCAGTATATTATGTTTCCGTCTAACTAGATAACTTAGTTAACCAAGAGTTAAGGTACCCTATAATGATATTAAATGGCTGCAAAATGGAAGGGGTGTGACCAGTAGGTAACACGAAGACATTTACAGGTCACAGTGTCACAAGATACAAGGGGAAAAACCCTAATTCTCAAGTTTTAAGGGTGTATGTGTTAGGCCCCAGCACTCACCCGACCTGAGCCGAACCCGGTCCAAGGGCCGATCAAAGCACATAGGTGCGACAAGATCGTTGGTTTAACACGTTGCAGAAGTCTTAACCCCTCTAGTGGATGAATTACATACACAAAGGCACACACCTTTAATCCTTTGTGTAAGAGAAATAAGGAAAAATAAAAAAAAAGATAACATCTCTAAAATAAATCCTCAAACATAACCCACATACATAATATCCTGAGCCTAAACAAAAGGCTCGAATAGAAAAATCTTAGACAGGTCTAAAAACATCAGATATACACGAGTCTGAAACATAATCATCCATAGAAAGTGTTCTATAATCATAATAGAGTAGATTAGTAAACAAAATAATGTCCAATGGCATCCACGCTTACTCCCATTCATATCCCAATTGTTCCTCATATAAGGGATCCTAATTAACTGCATGTCACGCCATGCAGCCCCAAAACAAAACACACAAAGAGGGGTGAGTAAAACTCAATAAGGTTTGAAATGTGGTAATGTTAATTAGAAAACAACCATGAAACATCAACATGGTAATTCAGATCTATATTTCACATAATATCCCCATTTCTGATTAATTCCCTTACCATATCCCTATTTACCCATAAGTAATTTATCATGCATACAAGTATCTCATACATACTAACCATGACATGAATAATCACACTATGGCATAGCATCCACCCTACATAATAAGTGATTCTCACCTAATCACATCATGCATAATCATCATATATAACCTGCATGAGAAGTGTCTCTACCAAAAATTCAGATCATGTATAAACATCACATAAACCTGCATGAGAAGTGTCTCTAACACACATATGCATAAACATCACCTACCAGCTTGCATATAAAGTGTCTCTAACACACATTTAATAACCATGCAAGTTGATAAAAATAACCCTGCTTAATCGGCCGAAGCATAAACAATCATTGCGCACTCCAAACAATCCCCATTAGGAAAGTTTGAAGGAATGTCACAGTTTTGGTAAATTCGCTAATAGGGAAAAATAGCCCTAGTAAGCCGGTGCACTCGGCTAGATTCTCAGGGTCCAGATGATCTTAATAGTTTATCTCCTAATAGCATCACCGCTTTTCTCAACCCGAGGAGGAAAACCCGTCCTCAAGGGACATAAAACCTTGTCATTTTGGATGTAAAATCAAATCAATAAGCCTCTGATCGATTAACCCGTCCTTTTCTCACGCAATTGCATCCAATCGACCAACATTGGCTAAATTCGGTAAAGTCTCATTCATAAATCCATCTCATGATGCATGCAACATGATATATATGTGAGTAATCTTTGCATGAATTCTAATTCATGGAGCGTGCTCCCATCAACCCCATATGCATCATATTTAATCATGAATATTAACAATTATCATGATTACTTCCCACGTGTGTGTGTGTATTCAAGATAGAAACATTCATTTTTAAGCATATAACCATGCATTGTAGATAACCCACAAAACACTACACATATTCTCTTTAACATCTAATCATGGCTCCTAACTAAAATTATGAGTGAAAACCATTGAAAAACATCAATCAAGTCAAGTGTAACCTCATGCTAGACCTATATAAGCATATACACACCACACTTGAATCTAGGCATGACACGATCATTGCCATAACTTAATCACATTATATGAAGATATACAAGTTCATTCTCATGCTATAATCTTGCTGGAATCATGCTTAAAACATAAGAAGTCATTCAATCATGGGGTCAAGATAAGTAATCCTAACATGTTTAACCAACAACACACAATTTCACATAATACTTAAATATTCTTCATAATTTTCAACATTAATATCATTCCCTTCCAGTATCTCATTCTAGCATAAACTACTCAGCGTGAACATAAGAAATAGTATTTAAGAGTAAAAACTCAAAAATAGACAAAATAGCAAAAATCCCCCAATTTGCTGTGTTGGTGTTGGCGTTTGAACGCCTTGCAGGGTCGTTCGAATGTCTGGCCATTCAATAGGCCTGTATGACCATTTGATCAGCTCCCTGGCCATTCAATCATCATAACGGGCTTTTTTGGTTTGTCTTCCCCACTTCAAAATCAAAACCGAAACTTTACATACCCTTCATAACTTATCAAATCTCATCCCCAAACTTCATGATAATCAAATTAATGCTTAGAGAGCATCAAATCTAGCCCTTTTTAAATAGTAACACTAAGAAATCTCATCAAAGATTAAACCTTTATCAAATCGCCATTAAAGCTCATAACCATGGAACCCACTTCAAACTCTATCAAAACTCAAATCCAAAATCACAACCACATTTTGGATGAAAACACTTACCTTCCACCAGCTTCTTGACTCGAAATAGCTCCTCCAACACCTTCGAATCCTACCCAACATATGATTTTTATTAATACTTTCATAAATCCGATTTAAAACACCTAAATCCTTCAAAAACTAGTAGATCTAGGGTTCAAGAAGCTCAAAAACGAAATTTCCATAATTAGGTTTTAAAATAGAACTTCCAATCAGTAGTTTTTTTAGTAGAAATCAAGATTAGACCATAGCAAAAGAAGAGATTTGAAAGATTTAAGAAAAACCCCAAGAGATTAATGAAAAATTAAGCAAATTCATACCTTAATCTTTTTTCCCTTTCTAGAAAATGGGGATTAGGCTCTAAGCTCCTGGTCTCAGCACTTTCCTAATTGGGAAAATGGCTGGGCTATTCCTTTTATAGTAAATGTTGGAGTAAACCTAATGCATTAGTGGGGTACAAATAGGATTTACTACTAAAAATGGAAAAACTTGTCTATTTTAAACCAAATTAAAGCTTACAAATTTTAAAATAATTATTTTATGTCTTAGGATGATGCTAGGGTCATTTAGAGCTAATAATCCCAATTTCATACGTGGGCCCACGGTGGGTCACGCCCCATAACTTTTCGGGAAAAATAGTAAAATATTCTAAAAATTCCAAAAAAAACTAAATAACTTAAATTAACTTAAAAACCGTAAATATGAAGAAAAGTTTGGCTAAAACATTTGGTAACTACTTTAATTTAAAAAATAGTCAAAATCGATCAGAATTAGCATTAAACCACACATTAACAGTTAAATAGAATAAAAATAAACCAGTTCGAGTTTAGGGGTCTTACAGTCTGCAACACAATGCATCAATCCACCGTGGTATTATATTTGTAACTCGTGTGATGCGTTAGAGTTATTTACCTTCTCAGGCTTTAATTTCGCTAAGCCCTAGCCTTGCAAATGAGTGCGATGAGCTTCTGTTTATTATTATGGATTTGTATGACTTCATATTATTTATGTTTCTTATGGTGATGGATGATTTTATTATTAATTTATAGTGGTAAATTGATATTAATGAAGATTAGTTAAGAGATATTAGTTATCATCGGATTGGGGGGTTACTTGTCATAAAGACCTTAGGCTTCTATGGGTTATATATTATTTATATTTTTGCAGACATTGCTCCTAGAGTTGGGATGGTGGATATTGTGATACACTTTCTTCATAGCTACGACAGTTTGAGTATTGGCTAGTGAGGTCTCTACTGCGGATTTTTCGCAAGTCTTCTCAAGACCATATAGTGAGTACGAAAAATGGAGTTGCATTAATATCATGGAAGGCTTGTGTTTCTCGCCAATTTGTGTTCATGAGCACATTTGGGATCCTCTTCTCTAGATTCGTGGTAGCTATTGTGAGCCCTAGGGATTTGGGTAAAACTATTGTTAAGCAGTCTACTTCAATGTAGAAGTCATATGTGTGGGGATTTCTTCTAGAGTTGAGTTATTTCTGATTGAACACAAATTATATTATGTTAAACCTAGAGTTGGGTTAAAGCAAGGACGGGTTGTTAGTGCCACATGTCATTTTAGTTTGGCATGTGATGTGTTTGTATGTCCAAAAGATTGGATAGGGGATTAATTATTGAATAAGGGTTTTGAGATAATTAATGATACGTTTGTTGATGATTGTTTAATTAGCACAAGTAGAATAATTAAAGGACTTGCATCAAATGTAGGTTGATTAAAAATACTTAAGCATTGCATGTTAAATGCTATGCTTCTTGAGATATTATAATGTTTAGGCAGAACTATGTATGGATCCGATTTTGTTAGAAACATTGGAGATGTTGTCTGATGAGTACATAGGCAACTAACATTTAGTGATGTTGGATCAATCTAAAAACCATTAATAAAACCTTTTGTTCTCTTGAAACTTTTTTCCTATGGGTGGAGAAGTTTCGTTGTTGTTGTCGTTTGGCTTGGTTGGTTGCAAGTTTTCCGAGCGACGACAAGTGAGACTAGGACTGATGAGCACGAGTGTAGTTCTTTGTTTCTCCAATTCCAGTAAGTGTATCTTTGGCGTGAGAGTCAATTTAGTTATTTATTTTCAGATTGATGATAGACTTGTACTTAGATGGATAGGGTGTTCTTTATTAATTTTTGAGATGTGTAATAATATCATATGATTTGATATTGTATTTGTGAACCCAAGTCATCATGACTTGAATATTTAATTAAATTCTTTATTTTGTACTCAAGAAGGAAGAAAAAAATTCTCATGACTTGCTATTTGAAAAGGCTTTTAAAAATTCGGGTCATGACGCATATGCATGATTTTTTATATTTCATGTTATAGAACACACGAAATAGTCACTACATTTATCTTCGCAATAGCATATCGTGTGATTGAGTATACGATAACCCATGTAGATGTCCTTCTATCGTGTATGCATAGCATACATAATGTGTCATTAATAACATGACAAGCAAAAGACAACATTCAAGTGTTGTACTATCGTATATGAGAAGGCATCATATAGTGTATTCGATAACACAATATATGAACTTAGCATATATAGACACATTAGTTACATACTGCGAATCAACGTGACTCTTTGATTTTGGTCACGACCTGTTGTTGATATACATACATACATACATATATATATATATATATATATATATATATATATATATATATATATATATATATATATATAATCTTTTGTAGACGAGAAGCTAGAAGAATACATGCAAATGGCAGAATCGGTGAAGGCATCAGAAGAGACGAAGAAGAGAATCTATGGGAGGAGACCGGGTTTGAGAACAAACAATTTCCCTGCATTGAATCGAGGCCAGGATGCAAGGCAATCTTGGAGGAGACTGGGTTCTACCCAGTATATGATTGTGAGGCAATAATTATCTCCAAGTGGCTCTTGGATGTCCTAATAGGTGAGTGCTGGGATAACTCACAGGAAGTTTTCAACATTCGGGGGAAAATACTACCCCTCACAGTAGAAGTAACCTTGATAACTGGTTTGAGTGTGAAAGGGAACCCGTTGAAGTTAGAAAGTGGAAAGTGGAAAGGGGAAGGTTGCCCAAGGCAAGGGGCAATTCTTAAAGAAATTCTTCATAGGGAAGGGACCAGAGAAGAATCTGATTAAAGACATTTTGAAAGGAGTGGCAGACAATAGACGGACTGTCTCTGACTAGGACTTAGAACGGTTGGCCATCGTGCACATGGGGGTCCTTCACACGGTATAACCCACTAAAGGTTGACCATAGCCACCACTTTGCAGAGGTGGACCACATTAGGAAGCGTGTTGTCCATGAAATAGAGAGGGTCCTTCGCATAAAGGCTGCAACCAAGTGGCCAATGACGAAGATTAACAAATGGCCATATCAAGAAACCAGCGAAGATTGTAGTCTCTTCATCATGTATTACATAGCAAAGCTGGTAGGAGGAGTCCTTCAACCTGATTTTACCCAAACATAAATCACAAATTTGGTTAGGCCTCAAATCTGTGCGGCAATTCTTCAGTGGAGAATTGATCTCGAATTTGATTTAGATGTGGATGAATTATAATAAGGCAATACACAATATATAATTTATACACATACAATACACAAATTGTAAATACTTAATTATTACTCACAATACACAGTTTATTAATAAACAACTCTTTTTTTCGATTCCATTGGTGTAATCCTCTACGTGAATTGTCCTTAATCGTGTAATTGATAACATGATGTATGTATGTTTGTTGTTTAAATGTTTCACATCGTGTAAGCAGCCCGATGCCTATATGTCAGTCGTTTTATTTATTACACGAAGACGTGTTAAGTCGTGAGTCTGATTTGATGACTTATATTGATATCGTGCTACTATGCACATGATTGTGCATTAGTCATGTGTCCAAGTAGATGACCTATATAAATGTTTTGGCGTATTATTACAATGAGTGTGTCTTTGAATCCACGACTAGTAGATTATTGTATCACTGCTAACGCGAAAAGGATGAGTATGCACAAAATAAATACTTGTAGACAAATGTGTATGGGGAAAAAGATATAAGTTTTATTAATGTATTTCTACACAAATGTATTTATGTTTGCTAGGCCAGAAATTGTATCGACTCTTCGGGAAATGGTGATGCCATAAATTGGAATGACTCTTCGAAAATTGATCGTTTATTTATTGTCACTATTGTATTATTGATAAGATGACATTACCAATATCATGTAATTGGTGACACGTAACTCAGAAAAAATATAATATTAATTGAATGTCTTTTCCTATCTTGTCATTGGTAACACATAAACCCTTGGGTGTTTTCTGATTATACTATATCTATACATTAGAGAATTAACAAACAAAAAATCAAACTATCGTCTTATCGACATCATGATAATTAACTAGTTCATGCCATCGATAACACGATACATATACAAAATCGTATAGCATAACACAACACTTTCTAGAAATTGTGTTTTTAAGAACACGATTGTACATTGTCATTTCCGTCTATCAACTAAAGAAAGAGGGTGAAAAAGGCAACCCCGATTGATGTTACCCTTCTTTACATTGTTTTCCTACTCTTTTATTCGCCATCCTTCAACTTGTAGTTGGACCATCTGCCACATTCAAAGGTTCCTTTTGTGCACCAACACATCATTTGCGGTTGTGACCCAACTGCCTGCATGGTCCACATTTTTGTGGGGTTTTGACCTTTGGTTGCGACTGTATACAATTGGTGCTTGTTGTGCATGCTCATTAGACTCTTCATTTACCTTCTATTTCAATATATTAGGCTATTTGCCTTTGTATTTGATTAGTATTTGTGTAACGTCTGGGAATGTTCTAAATTCCCAAAGTTGACCATAGGAAATTAGGTTGTTGGACCCCTTAATCTTCTCGTTAAAATAACTTAATCAATGTTTAGAATTGGTGTCTGAAATCTATATGGATAGAAAGTAGACAGGAAGAGCTTCAAAACGCCACCAAGAATGCGCAAATCAAAGTTCAAATGAGGGAGATACGACCATTCGAAGTTGAATATAACATATAGGGCCTGTTTACCCAAATTGGATGCATAGATTGGCCGTTTAAGTCACTTTAAGGGCCCGATTATTTTTGTGATGGAAATTAAATAAAAATAGGTTCAATTAGCCCAACTATGAAGGAGATTAGAAAACCCTAATCTCTATGGATTTAAAAGAGGAGAATTAGGGCTTTTTAGGGGATTTTTTGGACAGTGAAGGAAATGAGGGAATTTTCTGGCGAGACTTTGGCGAAGCGTTGGCGATGGTGGATCGATGACAACTCAGCCTTTGAGGTAGGATTTTGAATCGAGATTAAAGATATTTTATTATTAAAACATTTTTGTAAATAATGTGAATAGTGATTTCTGCAATCATTGTTCACTTTCATTGTACTGTGTTTGTTTTCTAACTGCCAGACAATCACCGGCCGGCCACCGGCCGACCGCTAGTGATTAGACCCATTGCGGGAGGGGCGTGCTGGTCTTGGCCCTGGCCACAGAGCCCTTGGATCCAGTGGCCTTGGCAGCGGCAGATCGGCTGCCGCTGGGTCGTCACAGTAGGTTAAAAAAAAGGAACAGTTGGAGCCCTGCTTCACGGCCATCGATGGCCTGCGACGGGATTTGGGCATCCAAACTTGCCATGCGATGGTGGTCCAATTGATCTAGTCTCTCGCCAGGCCGTGATGCATGGCCGGCGATCATTTTCGTTGATTTACAGTAGAACAAAAATAAAAATAAATGGGGGCCCTTGCCGGCCACCGGGCGACAGCGGGGGCCAGGCCCATTGTGATCACTGCTTGGAGGATATCCGGTGGACCCCAACCCACTGCCTAGCCGTGGCAGCAAGCAGTGGACGTGGGGAAGACGACCTATGTTGCGGGTCGTCAACCCAAACTGACCTGGTCCGGGTCGGTTTAAGAAAAAGAAGGGGGATTGAACCGGGTTGGGTTCAGGGGGAGTAAAGTGTCAAAAATATTCTATAAAAATATTAAAAGACCCTAAGAAGTGTGGGAGTATCCTGACCAAGTTTCAGGCCCGAAAAAATCTCAGGGACAATAAAATGACCCTTTTACCCCTTATAGTTAATTTGTCGTGTGAAAACCAGTTACCCCGACTTCAAGGCTCCGATTCAGTGGCTTATGGGTTATCTTAAAAATTGAGAAATTTTCCACTAAGATTTTAAGGTGTATCTTAATTATGGACCAAACCACTTAGTGAGAAAAAATCCCAGTGAGTGGTTAATTGACCCTTTTGCCCTTAGGGTTTATAGTAAACCGTTAGTCAAAACCTAGGTCAGTTCAAGGGGTTCACGACCCCATCATCCGCCAAGAAAATTACACAGAGTCCATGAAGTCAAGTAGTATGCTTGAGTTCAATTTTGGACCCGTTAGATGTCAATAAGGCTTTAAACCAAATGATAGAAATACCCTTTGAGTGAACAACTGACATTCGTGTGACTGGAAGCGTGTGTCAGTTGGAAAGTGGAGCCTTCTAAAAGGCTTATGACTTAAAATAAATAGAAAGGTTGTGAGATGACCAAATGACCCAAGGGAGGGTAGCATACCCTAAGTGGTAGAATTACTCTAATGCCATTAGGGGGCAGTATGTTCTATTTCCATTGAATCGGTAACCTAGCAACCAAGTGTTAGGGTGTCCTAGAATGATGATAAATAGCTTCAAAGGAAGGGGTGTGACCAGTAAGAGGCACGAAGACCTTGATAGGTCACAGTGTCATGGGAAACAAGGGGAAGAACCCTAATTCTCAAGGTTTAAGGCAGCGTATTACAAGTGTTTGCAACTGAGTACATCGAACAACTAGAGTGTCTTATATGTATAACTCACGGGATGCGTTAGATTTGTTTACACTCTTGGGCTTGAACTAGCTGAGCCCTAGCCCTGCAAATGAGTGCAACGGGCCTTTATTCATTATTTATGCATTGGTGTGAATGCATGTAATTTATGTTGATTATGCCGATTCATATTTTTATTGTTGATGCTTTGATTTATATCGGTAACTTAAGATTAATAAAGTTTAATCAAGAGACATGGGTTACCATCAGATTGTGGGGAGAACACCTAATTAAGATAATGATTAAATTCCCTCTTTAGGGTTGGGACCAGTTGATGGAGTGAACAGGGTCCTGACATGGAATTTTACCTTGGTTAATGAACCGAGGATGGTTACGAGATGTTCTTCGAGTCATAGCTCAGTGGATGAGTTATTTAGTGGGCCGATTCACAAGGTGAAGAGGACCCAAATGGTTGAGTAGATACTTGACTGGATGAAAATAATCTAGTCTAAGTTTCATATTTTTGGGGGAGTCAATGGTCATAAGGACCTGAGGCTTCTATAGATACATTAGTAATGTCTTATAAGACATTTTCTCCCAGAGTTGGGATGGTGGAGATTGCGATATGCTTCTTCATTGCCACAACGGTTTGGGTATTGACTAGAGGGTCTTTACCAATGGTCTCTCGCAGGTCTTCCTAGGACTATTTAGTACGTACGAAAAGTGGAGTTGTATGAGCATCATGGAAGGCTTGTGCTTCTCCCCAATCTGTGTCCATGAGCACAGTTGGGATCCTCTTCTCCAGATTTGTGGCAGGCTATTAAGAGCTCTCGGGATTTGGGTCAAGCTGCTGTTAAGCAATCTACTTCAAGGTTGGAATACTATGTTTGGGGGTTTCTCGAGGGGCGAGTCATCTCTAAGTTATAGATTTGATAGTATTAATTATTGAACAAGGAATGTAAGATGATTAATAACATTATTTGATATTGCTTGTTAATTAGACAAGTGGAACGATTAAAGGACTTACTAAAAGGTAGCTTGGTTAAAAATACCTAAGCATTGCATGTGTAATGCTATGCTTCTTATGATAGATTAGTTTCTAGGCTGAACTACGTCTAGATCTGATCTTGTTGGAAACATTGGAGATGTTGTCTGATGAGTACGTAGGCAACTAACATCGGGTGATGTTGACCCGATCTGAAAAATATTAATTAAACCTTTTGTCTTTTGGAAGATCTTCTCCTGAAGGCGGAGATATTTCATTGTTGTTGTTGTGGTTGTTTCATTTGGTTTGTTGCAGATTCTCTAGGCGATGACAAGTAAGACCAAGACAGGCAAGCACAAGAAGTTTTTGCATTTCTGCAACTCCGATACGTTAGTGTACCTTTAATGTGAGAGTCAACTTGTTCTTTATTTTCAAACGGATGATAGACTTGTACTTAGATGGATAAGTTGTTGTTGAAATTTTGAGACGTGTAAATATCATATGATTTGATATCTGTATTTGTGAACCTCAATTATCATGGCTTGGATATTTAATCAAATTATTTGTTTTGTATAGAAGGAAAAAAAATAATTATTGCTACTTACCATTCGTGCTATTTAAAAATGCTTTTAAAAATCTGGGTTGTGACAATTTGCATTTGTATTGGATTATTAAACTGTGTTAGAGATGCTAGTGGACCACGGAATAGCCGGGCCCACTAGTGGCACATTTCTCAAGGTAGGGGGTGTGGCTTCCCATAAGAGGGTCGTCCCCTCCCTTGGTTGGTTTATGCAATTGAATATTCAGCTTCCTCTTCCCTTTCTTCCTCCCCTTTTCCTGCGTGAAACTTCAAGGTACCAATTGTTCTACTTTGGGCACAGTAGTGCCTATCTGTTGGTTGTGACTCTTATCCAATTTGAGTGGGATAGGTGGCCTGAACATAGGTAGAACTCCAGTCAGTGCCCACTAATACCTATATGTTGTTGGGGATATTGGCTCTTGATATGTCAATTTACATGTTTTAGTAGAGTATCATTTTTCGCAATAGTCAGACATATAGAAGTGTTTATGATCAATTGTTTTGATTGTATGTTTATACAGTAGCCCCAGATGCTGAAACTTTCCACATATGTAGCTACATTCGACCAGATTCACAACATCCTATTCGATACATATCGTGTAAATGAGAATGCGATAAATAACCAATGTCATGTTACCAATTACATGACCCATAATGCTACCATATGATCGTGTAAGGATAACAAATACACTTACACGATATGGATAATAATGTATACACACACACGATATGGACAATAACATTTAAATGTATTGTACCTAGTGATATAAAGAGTTAACCTGGAATTCATACATTGGCATTGGCAATACATGCACATTCCTTACTTCTCGTATGTTTTCAATGTGTTTGCGGGCAAATGAGGTTAAATCTTCAGTCATATTTTGTTTGTCTGTCCGACGTTTATCAAATAATGCGGCTAGATGCTCCCTTGTATGCTCAATTAACCAAGTTATAGGCATCGACTTGGCTTTTTTGAACATTGCATTGGCACTTTTAGACCTATTTGAGCTGAGGGTTCATATCTTTTCCCTGGAAATGCGACATTGGCCCAGTGCTCTGAACCTATCTTATTTAGCCATGCAAATACTTTAAGATTATTTTCTTTAATATTGTTTATTGTTTCATCATACACGTTTTTTTCTAAAAGTTTCAGCTGCAACATGGAGTTGGTCCTTTAGGTAGTTGTCCTTGAATCTATCCAACATATTTGCTGCCATGTGACAAATGCAATATATGTGGTGTGTAAATAGAAAAAACTACTTAACAGTATTTGCCAAGCCCTTCATTCTATCAGAAATAATTGTATCCAACTTGGCTGGAGGATCATAAAATAGATGATTTCTAAGCAATTCAAGGAACTAGCACCATGTTTTCTTACACTCATTCACAACCACTGCAAATGCGATGCATAACATATTATTGTTCTCGTCCAATGCAGTTGCTATCAATAGTTATCCATGATACTTTTCCTTCAAGAAAGTTGCATCTACCATTAGCAATGGCCTCAATGTTGTTTTGAACACTCTTACAACAAGCCCAAACATTCAAAATATATTTTTCAAATCAAATCATCTTATAGGTCAGGAATATCACATGATCTTATTGGAACTTACACTTCTTGGATTTATATATTCTATCTGAATTCCATAAGCAGGAAGTATGCAATAGGATTCGTCTGGATCCCCATCTATTAAATTAGTCGGTGCTTTACCTGCACAACCAAATATTAAGTTGTTAACATTCTAATAAAGGTTATACGACAAGTTCATTTGTCGTGTTCCCGATCACATGACAACATTTGTAGTCGTTATATCGTAAACCAGAACTAATTAAGCATCATGTTCATGTTAACATGATTTGTAATTAAGTCATGTGATAAGAAAATGTGATTGTATTCTTATCATGTGCTTGATAACACGACATAGTTAAAATTTGTGTTACAAAACACACACTTCAAGTAGTATCCTAAGTTTATATTATCTGCTCACCAACATTTCTTGTAGTTCGTAGTAATGCCCTAGTGCTTCGAAATATAACTTGCTATGCTTTTAGGTGTAATATCTACTAAATCTTTAAATAGCCCATAACATTTTCTCGCAATTGAAAGGTGCGATGTTAGAGGATGGTCAATTGACTTCCTTTGAGTTCCACATGGATGGTTCAGCACTAACCTCGTGACAGTCACATGCTCTCTTATATTTTAAGCTCTTATGTACTAGTTACAAGAATGACTAGAGCACTTTGCGGCATATGTATTCCTATTTTCATCCACAACACGGTAAGTGAAATCCGCCTTTATTGCTAAGTCGATCAAAACCCTCTTGAAATGTAACATGCTTAGAAAATGTGCTCCCATTCCGAGTAGCTTCTAGTAATCCTTTGCTTACAAATTGCCAGTCACTAGCTCGCCTTCACCAATATTTAGTTTCAACAAGTTGAGATCATTGACTGTCTCCCACTCTGCTCGGCCTTAACATCAAAGTTACTGGGGACCTCGTCATTTCCAAATCCTTCGTGGCCAGACATACTTTCAATGTTAACTATATCATTCTCGTTCCACTAATCATCACCCCACACTTCTTCAAAAATTTCACCATTGTAATTACAAAGGTTGTATGGGGTTCATAGTTATCAAATGAAGTCCTGATCGCACCCATCATTGGCGACAATTTTTCTAATCCAATTTGATTGGATTCTATTAGAGGTTCTGTAGTCATTGGATTGATGTAAGAAGAATGACATGGATTTGTTGACGACAAATTTCTCAGTTCTCCCAATTTGCATTAGATATTAGCGTGTTAATCAATATGAGATATAACTCGATATCGTGTATTTAGTTACATGCTTACTATTCATGTCATGCTACAGATAACACGATAGGAATACATGTCGTGTTATTACACTTACACTGAATATCATTATTGTTATATTGTGTATGCAGGTTTCATTATTACTTATGTGATGGAATAAAAATCATGTTATTCCTTCTAATGATATGCTTTGAACAGAATATGATAAGTTATATATCGTGTGCTCGAGTAAACGATAAAGTACATTCTCATGTAAACTCAAAATTGATTGTTACTTCACAGTTTCAAAAGTGAATTGTGTATCATTGACTCCTGTTTGCATTCCAAAATTAGAGTTGGGCTAAGCCATTACGACCTGTGATTTAGCTCTATTGAATGTTTGGTTCGTTTCACTGATGGTGATTTGTCACCATTGTCGGGCTCTTTCATCTTGGAATACAATGATAACACCTCCTTATTTTCCTTTTTATGAATGGAAAACACTGATTGTAAGTCCTTGTCGTCTTGTAATTCATATATCATGGATAATTGGAAAGATGGAATTAAATGTTTCAATGTCGCATTACCATTGATGGCAAGTCGTGCTTTGACCTGAAGTAATAGCTTGCTGAACCTCAGATCAATGTTCATCAACCGTGCCTTTCTACTAATATACATGTCATCATTGCCTACCTCTCTGTTATAATGTATGTAAATATCAATCCTATCCATAATAGGTATAAAAGCGTGATCGAATCCACGAAATGAAGCCTTTGGAGCCCTCAAAAGCTTATGGGGTGTAAAAAAATAGTTTTTAATGAACAATGGCACTCATAGGTTAGTCACCGGCGACTTTTGTGAGCCCCCAATGAATCTCAGCACACTGGAATGGTGTTGCACTATTCTGTATTCATGTATTACAATATTTGGGGTAGTGGGTTTATTTAAAACCTAAGGGGAGTTTGATCCATAAGCAAGTAATATAGCATTTGTGTTTAAAATCCAGGGAATATGGAATATTGTGTTCTTCATCTAGGCAATATGAAAAAATCTCTATATTGCGCATTTCAACTTTTTTCAATTATGGGTTTTCATCAATGATTTTCCAAAATCTTTCTATTGATAGTTCATGATAGTCAAGTTTTGCTCACCCATTATTAATTTGTCATAATTGAGGACTTCAACTGCTACTAAAATTTCTTTCTATTTTTACTCTATGTTCTTCTCAGCGACTACATAGTCTAATTGTCTACCACATAGTGTAGAGCACATTAGTAGTTAGGTGCGTTGTTAGTCACTTTTTTCTTCATAAACCATACCTATGAATTTCGACAAGTATTTACGTGCTCACGTGTATTTTGTTTCTAGAATTTGACGAGAGGCCTAGTTCCACATTCTGCATGTACTTTTTCTTCTTTTCAAAATTTGTTGAAAGGTGTCATTTATATCTTTTTGGATTCATTGTGTTTATTGCATTCAATTGTGATTCTTTATGAAAAGGATAATAGATAATGGTTAACCAATTAACCAGCTGATTATTAGTTGATAGAACATATACAGAAGAACCTATACCATGTACTTAATAGAACAATTATGGACAAAGACTTGGGAAACATTTATAGTAATGGAATATGTTATACTGTAATTTTATCGTTCCATTGGTAGCCTTACTTGTACATATTAAAAATGGCTTCCTCACTAAGGAGATCAATGTTAGAACTAATTATTATTTTTCCAATGACCTAAGAACTTTTTCTAGGAAGAAATGTTTTGTCAAAGGTGTAGAACCTAGAATCAAGTAAGAACCCAATAGTTTCTACAACCATTGGAGTAAATACCCTTTTTCTTAGTTTATTGGGCAGAAGACCTCCTATATGATGCAACAAAGTGAGATACACCTACCTTGTATATATGAAAAAAGGGTTTCTTAGATGTCAAAATGTCAATTTGTAAGATCTTCTAATTTATTACCTTTTTTTATTTATGTAAAATTATTTATTTTGGTTTAATTTAATTTTCTTATTAGTTATAAATTTCTTAAAATTTTATTTTATTTTTGTTTAGGATATTGGCGTCTAGCTTGATCCACCTATTTAATGATATTTTTCTATTTTCCTTGATCAAACACCATGGGACCCATGTCCGTATCAAATGGCATGCTACCATTTCGGCCGCCAACCTTTTATTAATTTGGCTAAGTGGGCTTCGGTGTAATTAAATGCATATTTGTCAAGTCTGCACTTAAATGGTCACCTAGGGCCTATTCACCAATTTTTTAGCCCAATAATCTAATTTTTAGCCCACAAGCCACTTTCTATAAAAGGAAAACTTTAGCCTATTTTCTAAATGGGGAAGGGTTGATATTAGGAGGGAAGCTAGGCTCTATCCCCATTTCCCAAAGGAGAAACTCATCTTAAGTAAGATTTTTCACTTGATCACACGTTAATTCTTTCAATTTTTGTATTAATCATCTCATCCTTCACTTATCCTATTTGAATTCTTAGTTTCTTTCCATCAAGATTATCTTTTTAATTGTGATTAGAACCTAAATTTATGTGATTTTCGTTTTTAGCTTAAGGAAGTCTTGAATTTATCATTTCCATGTTGATTTGAGTCTATTAGCTAGGTTTTGATTAGGACTAACAAAAGCCGTAATTTTTAGGTAAGATTTATTAAGGTTGGAGTTCATTAAAGGGATTCACAAGCTTAATAGAGATAAGGGGTTTTTATGTTAAGTGATTTTCTTGTTTGTTATACCATGATTGTGGGTTTATTTAAGCTTTTGAAGCATCTTCATGAGTAATGGTGATCCCTTAAAAGATATGAAATTGATTGTTATTTTTGTATGTTTAAGTATTAAAAATGTTAGATCCGTCATGTTTTGAGCTAGGTATTGATTATATGATGTTTTGGGAATTTATATGTAATTTCGGAATGATTTTGGTTCATATTTCAAGAGGAAGAAGACAAACCATAGTGAACCACGTTGACCATTTGAACGAGCTAGCAGGTTGTATGAATGGCCAAACAAAAAATTGGCCATGTTGATTTTTTTGTTGCTTTGTGATTATTCCTTCATTCTTGCTTCATGATTCTAGTATATTAAGACTATGCTTAGCTAGAAATAATTATACAATTAATTGCATAGGAACCTTCTTTGGAAGTGTTTCAGTCTAGGTATAAAGATGATTATGCATGTTTAGGCTTAGTACGATGCTCTACTTGATTTAAATCCATATTTCGGTTATTTATTCTTCATTATTTCATGACTACATTAACTTATGGTCATGAGAGGATATGAATGCTTGCACATGTAAATTTAATTACAAATGAGCCATGTTTCACATATTTTAGCTCAATTAGGTACATGACCATGAATGTAGCTCTTACCCATGCTTATATGGATGGATCGTGTTTCATATATTTAATACTAATAAATTTGAGGAAAGACAATATCCCGTTTTGAAGTTATCACCGCATCAAGCACTATGCAGGCATGTGCTGCTTGGCCCACACACACGTGCGGGACCATCGTCTACTCTCAAACACTTCCCTATAAATAGGGAAGAGTCCTTCTATTTTGGGGGGAGTTTTCTAGCCCATTCTAAGACCGATTTCACCCGTTCAAGAGGCATTATTAGCTAATTTGAGGTGATCTACGCGATGGAATGGTCTATTCTTCAAGTTGGTCACCCTAGAGGGGGGACATCTTGGGGTAAGAGGAGGCTTTATCCATCGTCCTTGGACCCCAAAGAGAGAAAAGCGGTCTGGAGTAAGAGGAGGCTCCATCCTCTGCCATCAGGATTGCAATGAGAAAAGTGGCTTGGAGTAAGGGGAAGCTTTGTCCTTTGCCGACGGGCCATAAAGAGAGAGAGAGAAAGAGAGAGAAATGTCCCTAGGAAGGGGGAGGTTTTGTCTGCTACCTTTGGGCGGATAGAGAGATATATGTCTCCAAGCAAGTGGAGGTTCTATAAGTTGCCTTCAGGCAGGTAGAGAGAGATATGTCTCCGAGTAAGGGTAGGTGATGTCCTCCTCCTTTGAGCATGCAAAGTGAGATACATCTCCGAGTAGTTAGAGATTATGTTTGTTGCCTTTAGGTATGAAGAATGAGATAAGCCCTGGGAAAGGGTAGTGTATGTTTGTCATCTTCGGGAAAAATGAGAGAGACATTCCAGATCAAGAGGAGGCTTGCCCCCCATCTCCATATTTGAAGGGGAGGACACCTTGAAGGAAAGAACAACTCTGAATGCCGCTACTTCTAGAACTATGTGGGAGTAAGTATTTATGACCTTCTGATTTAATATATAATTATATGAATGCATGTACATCTTAAGTAGTTAATTTAGAATGCTAAATAATATATATGTTATGCTCTGATCTGATGTATTCTAATCTGCTTTACTCTACTTTGATCTGATATGCTCTATCATATCTAATATGATCTAATATGGTCAGATGAGATCTGATTTGATCTGATGTGTTCTGATGTGATCCAATATGCTCTATTGTGTTTTGTTCCGCATTGTGATAGAGTGAGATGTGTAATTCCACTTATTTGTTAGCTTATGTTTAACTCTGACGATTTATAAGATTTTTGTTAGATTCTAAATAATTTATTTGGATATAAGGAAATACATATTTTGATGTATATAATTTTGTATTGTATGATGCATATATTAGCCGTTAGGCAGAACTATGTTCGGATTTGATCATATTGGAATAACATCGTAGATATCATCCAATATGTACGTAAGCTACCAATGGCACTACAACATTGGCCCGATCCAAATTAGTAATAAAATATAGTTTTATTCTCACCTACGTGCATCGGAGTGCTTAAGCTTTGAGTACGTAGAGGAACATTGTAGCTCTCGCACACAGATGTCACCACTCTTGGATAGTTTTGAAAAATTATAACTCTTATTTTTGCATTCAAACCCCCAGCTTAGGTCGATTCTCAAGCCATGGTGTTACAAATAATATCATACCTTTGCTTTGTCTGCGAGAGGAGAATGTTTTAAAATTATATATTGATTTAATTTGAATTTCAATTTTAAATCGGAATTAATCTAAAATTTTTGTTTTAACTTTATTGTATCAAATTTAATACAAATCTGATTTTAGAACTTTCTATTCTACATGTGTGATATCGGATTCAATACGAACTCCGATTTTGAACTTTCCATATGCTTGTGTGATATCAGATTCAATACGAACTGCAATTTTGAACTTTTCATTTCGCATGCATGATATCAAATTTAATATGAACTTCCATTTTAAGCTTTTCGTCTTGCATGTGTGACATCGGATTTAATATGAACTCCGATGTTTTGCATGTGTGACATCAGATATAATACGAACACCGATTTTGAACTCTTCATTTTGTGTGCATGATATCAAATTTAATACAAACTTTGATTTTGAACTTTCCATTTTACATGTGTGACATCAAATTTAATACGAATTTTGATTTTACGAATTTCAATTTTTAATCAAAAGTAATTTAAAATTTTAGTTTGCATGTTTGCATGTATTACCATAACATTGGCCTGATCCAAATTAGTAGTAAAATATATTTTTATTCTAGCCTATACTCATCGGAGCACTGAAGCTCCATAGTGCATAGAGGAACATTGCAACTCTGGCACACATATGTCTCCGCTCCAGGATAGTTCTGAAAAAAGTATTAGTCCAATTTTTGTGTTTTGAACCATTAGCTCTAGTCAGTTCTTGAGCCATAGTGTTATAGATACACTTGATTATGTAGGGCAAATGTAAATGTTGATACTTGATTCGTGGAGGATGTGAATAAACCATGAAACTTAAATGATTTTGCATGTTGTGCATGTGTTATGAATTATAAATGAGTTCATATTATGATGCATAGGTGGTATGAATGTGAATATGAAATGCGATATAACTCATGATGTACAAGTGTATATAATAGATATGTGATGTGTAAGATCTCTAACTTTAACCCGATTTAATTTTGATTTAATTATGTGAATTTTTGTGGTTTCGCTTGAATTGTCGGTTTAATTTAATTTTTGGGGTTAAGGGTTAGTAATTATGGCTTAAATAAAGTTTATTTTTTACTTTTTATAAGTTTTAATGCCAAGCTTGATTTATCCAATTTTTAGGAATGTTATGGGATTTTGTTGTAATTTCTCTTAATTAAGGGTGTGGACCCCATCGTGGGCCCCATGTTCACATTGGACAGCGTGTGACCTACATAACCCCTAAGCTTCAATTATTTTATATGAGTGAGTTTTGGAATGATTAAATTCATTTTTAGCCCCAAAATAACCCTAATTAGCCACTTAAGGCATTTTTACCCTATTTTACAACCCAATAGTTTGCAAACATAGCCCAAAACCTTACTATTTAAGGAAAAACCCTAGCCACTTACCCATTTGGGGAAGGACTGTGCAAGCGAGAAGGAGGTGTTCTACCCCTATTTCCCAAAGATGAAAAATGGATTAAGGTGTATTTCTAGTTTTAATCACCCCTAATCTCTTGATCTTGGTCGTAATCCTTCTTAATTTCGATTTAAAATCCTAAATGAGTAATTTTTATTTTTAACAGAAGGAAATCATAGATCTACCTATTTTCAAGTTGATTTAAGCTTATTAGTTAACTTTAATTAAGTTTTAAAATAACCCTAATTTTTGGGTAGGATTTCTTAAGGATTGAAGCTTCTTCATAAATCTAATGGCTTCATAGAGGTAAGGGAATTTCATCTCGTGTGGTTTTACCCATTGGATTGCATGTTTGCAGGTTGATGTGGGTTCTTTCTTCATTTTGTGCTTTAATGGTGATTTGTTAAAAATATGTTATTTATGGCTATTTTCTTGTGATTAAGCATGAGAATGAATAGATCGATCATGTTGTAGGGTTAGTTTTTTATATTATGATATTCAATGGTGATTTTAGAATTTATCTTTAATTTTTGAATGTTTTCGGTTTGAATTTTGAAAGGTTGAACACAAACTAGGAAATGGGCAAAAAGTGAGCTGTTAAAGACGTTTGAGCAGCCCAACAAGCGTTCAAACGGCCTGCCAAGCCAATTGAATGTCAACACAACATATTTGGGTTTTAGCTTATTTTTGTGTATTTTGGTCATTTCTGATTCTCTTCTCATAAGTCTAATTCTTATTGACTAAAATGTGTTAAAATTGCTACTTTAATTACATGAGAACCATCTTTAAATTATGATTTAGTTCAAGCATGATTAGGATTATACTTGTTTTATTTTAGTATGATATTCTACTTGTTTTAAATTCATGTTTGATGATGTATTAATAATATTCTTGATGATTCCAATAGGTTTTGAACGTGATTATGTATATATGCTCGCACATGTTATATTGATTTAGGGAGAATTATGTTTCACATGTTTTAGTGTAAGTATAGTGTAAGGTCCCTGATTTTCTACGATTTTCTGGGTTTTTTCTGCCATTTTTCTGGTCATTTTCGGCAGGAAAATGTGACATTTCAGCGTATGTGTATTTATATATTTTCTCCGTATTTATACCCGTAGAGTCGGGTGTGGGGCTTAGTCGCGGGCCACGGGCCTTGCTGTGCGCTTACGGCGCAAATTTTGGAGGTATATCGCGTAACTAGTGAGTTAACGCGCATTGGGGATATAAGTAGAAAAAAAAAGAGAGAACAGATAAAACATCGGGCTCGGCCCGATCCAGGAATGTGTGAACAGTACTGCCGCCCCCCCTTTTCGTCGGTCCCTCGTGCCCGGCCGCCGGTGGGCCAGTGGGCCACCGCACCGGCTCCGCCCCGGCCGTGCGATGGCAGGGGAGCCGCCGTCCCGGCCCCACGGCCTCTCCGTCGCTCTGCCCCGACTTTTCCCGATTAGCTGCCCTTTTTGTTTTGATTTGATTCCGCCGCCGCCGTGAACCGGCGAGGGCCGGCCGGCCGCCCACGGCTCCACCATGGGCCGGCGACGGCGGGAGGACACCCCTCCCGGCCCTGTGGGCCTCCGTTCCGCTGCCTTGCCCTCTTTCCCCCTCTCAGCCCTGTTGTGGCCGAAGCTCTGTTTGGACGATTTTGTGGCCGCTGGCGGCGAGCCACGACCGACTGTGCTCCGTCCGGCCCGGCCTTGGTCTGGCGATGGTAATTGGTGACCTTTCCCGGCCCAATTTTGCCTCTGCCCAGCTGTACAGCTCCGGCCTCTCCTCCTTTTTTCACTGTTCCGAGCTCCATTCGTTCCCTATGTCAGTCACCATCGTGGGCTGACAACGGCCACCAAGACCCCGATTCGGCCTTCCTCCAGCCTCGCCTTGCTCCGGCGAAGGCAGTGGACTACCCTACCCAGCCTGGTTCCATCCCCTCTGCCGTCCTCTGCTCCGCCCAGTCCGATTTGCGCGGTACTGTGGGTGGATTTTCCAATGGGCTGGCACCGCCATCGTTGGCGGGTGAGGGTGACTTGACCACCGTGGGCTCTGCCCCGGCCTGGCGATGGCCCAGGGACGGCCCCACCCACCTGGACCGGTTCAGCCTCCGTCTCTCCTTTGCTCAGTTCGGTCGTCCCCTATATTTGGTCTATGTCCGTTTTGGACGTTGTGACTGACGTTATTAGACGGACTCCGGATTTGATTTGGTGGACCTTAGTTCGGCTCCGCCCTGGCCCGATGATGCCAATGGGCCACCCCTCCTGGCCTTGTTCAGCCTTGCGGCCCATAGCTGCAGCTAGTTCCGCCTTACCGGCATGTGTGCTGTTGACCCCTCTTGCCCATTTTATGCCGTCGGTACCGGACGGCCTCTGGCAAGAGTTTGTATGACTTCCCCTGACAGAAGGTGGACGAGTTCACCTATACAGGCCTTGGCCAGTGACGGCCTCATAGCCTTTGCTCGACCGTGACCCTCCCCTTGCTCTCTGTCGTGTGAGATGCACAGCCACCCGCACCATGAGTATTGGTTGTGGGTGGCGATCGGCGATGTCGCCGCTCAGATTAGCTACCGCTAGGGCCTTAGCCCTGTTGGCTTTTGTGGGCCTTGGGTCATCTCCATTCAGCCCTCTCCCCCGCCCTTTGGGCTGCGTGCGCATGTAGCCACGCGTGTACTTCTGGCTTTAGGCGCCGCATTCGTGCCGCCTAACCATCGGTTGGCTTTGCCACCGAGTGGAGTTGACCACTAGAGCTGTCCTCCACCTCTCCTTTGTTCTCAAGCGTTGCCCTACGCTCTCCACCCGTATGTGGGCCTTTGTTGACCGAAATCGTCGCCGTTGGCTGCTGTCCACGGCCGATTTCGATGTCTTGTGGCCAGCTGAGTACGTCTTAGCCACCGGCCGATCTTCAGTGAGTACACCCTTGACATCTGATCGCACCGCCACATATGTTGGCACGATATTTCTCCTGGCCGCCCTAGTGTGCCGCCGTAGATCGCGGGTTTTACCGCATTGATTTCTGACATCCTGTTTGGCCTTGATAGTTTCGGCACATCCTAAAATCCTCGGGACAGCAGCTCTCTCAACTAGGCAACGGTTTTGACCGCCAACTCCGCCGCCGACGCTGCCACTGTCGTGTGCTCGCCATCGAACGTCATGATTACGAGGTAGGGGAGCTTTGAACTCGTAAATTCATGAAGCATGCTTTGAATGAGTAGCAGCATGCTAGGATTGTATGATTCCATGCTTGGATGTTAAGTAACAATCCGATTGCATGATGTGCGTGTAAGCATGATTGTATGGTATGATTGATATGCATGAGATGTATGCACGTTTTATGGATGTGGATTATGTATGCGCTGGCGATGGCTAGCAAATATGTCAGTATGCTACGTATGAATTATGCATGTGCTAGTGATGGCTAGCGTGCATGTTTGAAGTATGTATGAATGTGTGTGCATGTGCTAGTGATGACTAGCGTGTACATTTGATGTATGCATGTGCTAGTGATGGCTAGCGTGCATGTTTGACGTATGTATGAATGTGTGTATGTGCTAGTGATGGCTAGCGTGCGTGTTTGTAAGTTATGTATGTATGACTATACGTGTATGTTATATGTATGTGTGAACATACGTATGTATGATGACTATTGCTTATGATATGGTTACGTGTAAGTGTATGTGGGCAGAGGTATGGGCGATGGACAGTAAGAGGTAACAGAGACTTTGTCTGAATTTGGATGCGGTTGTGTAAGCGTATGACAGAGGATATGAGTATGACGGGCAAAGATTAGAATGGATCAGTTTGGGGTGGATTGTATGTTGGTGGATTATCAGACAATAAGAGTGTTCATAATTGTACAAGCATAACGTACATATTATGAAGTGAAAAGTAAGCATAATAAGTGAGATATAAGTAAGAGGGCGACAACTGGGTTGGCTCGGAGGAGCGATATTTGAGGATGTCAGTGTAAGCTGATTTGGCCATAAGATGGATGGCGAAGTGTGTAAGACTGTAAGTGTTTGTTGTACGATGAGTTTTGTCCATGATGTGGAGGGGTAAGTGAAGTCTGTTGCCCTGACGAACTTGGGTTTCGGATCGGGCTCAGCTTCAGTTTGATTAGTCGAGGACTGTGAGTTTGTGTGGCATAATTATACCGCATAATGTACTTAATTCAAACTTGAATTATAAGCACATCTAATGATAGTGTTGTGAGTTTGAGATCTGAGGGTTCGACAGATTAATTTCCGTGTTTGAGCTGGCCGCTAATGAGTCGGCCGAGCATTTATCATGTCTTGCCATGGTATTTATCTTGCGGGATGTTGTCTGTGTGCTGTGTAGAGCACCGGACGTCTGATGCTCTGCTGAGAGCGATGTTGTTTCTGATTCAGTCTGCGTGCTGTATTAGCCCAGACGTTTGATGCTCTATTGAGAGCGATGTACGTTTTTGACTTTGTCTGTGTGCTGTATGAAGCCTAGACGTCTGATGCTCTGCTAAGAGCGACGTATGTTTCTGATTTGGTCTATGTGCTGTGTAAGCCCAGACGTCTGATGCTCTGTTGAGAGCATTGTATGATTTTGCCCTAGAGTGGCACTGTATGTTTCTGCCCAAGTGGCACTGTATGTTTTCTGCCCAAGAGTGGCGTTGGCACTATAAGACCCATTATGGTGGGCAATTCTATGGCACTATAAGACCCATTATGGTGGGCGATTCTCTGGCACTATAAGACCCATTATGGTGGGCAACTGTATGACCCCTTATGTGTGGGTGTTTATGTTTGCACGCTCAGGTAAGTAGTATCATGGATCTACTCTTACCTGTTTGATCCAGTGCCCCATGAGCATTGGTGTGCCTTACCTTCGGAAAAGTCCATGGCGTCTAGTCACTCCCCAGAGGTTAAGGTGTTGCCCCAGTGGCATTTTTTTCCTTTTCGACGCTGGAGCCTATTAGTTGTAATGAGCTTCAATGGTAATTGATATGTGTACGATTATGTGTATGAGTACGACTGTATGAGTGTGAGTACGACTGTATGTGTATGAGCAGGACTCTAAGAGTATGTATGAGCAGGACTCTAAGAGTGTGTATGAGCAGGACTGTAAGTGTATGAGTATGAGCACGACTGTAAGAGTATGAGTACGATTCAGAGAATATGTTTCTGAGTAAGACAGTAAGTATGATTTTGTGCAGACTGTACGAGTAAGGTCGTACAAGTCTGATTGTACAAGTAAGGTTGTACATGTATGTGTAAGCTGTATGAGTAAGCATACGATTGTACGAGTAAGGTCGTACAAGTATGCATATGTTGTGTGAGTATGCGTACGGTGGTACAAGTAAGTTTTATGACCCTGGATAAGGGTATTTGTGTAAGTTGATTGGATATTATGATTTTGGCACGATGGTGCCTTCGGTATGTCTGTGGCATGATGGTGCCTTTGTTATGATCGTATGTGTTTGAGCATGTTATGATTATGTTATGTTGACTGCTTCATGTTTGAGTTGCGTGACGCATGTGATTATGAACTTATGGAGTTCACCGTTTGGGTTTTCCCCTACTGGGTATTTTCCTACTGAGTATGAAAATACTCACCACCCTACTTTTTAGCCCCGTTGTACGGGATGTTTTGAAGGTTGTGCAGAGAGCTCCTGGAGATGGACGCTCGGTTCAGCGGTGGATTGATTCCCGTTGACTCAGGTATCTGCTTGATTCATTGCGAGTTTATTTGTGCCATGATCTCCTGTATTGGGTGAGATGAGAAGTTAGATGTTTATCTGGACTTTCGTTTGGATCAGTCAGTGGACTGTTATGGGACTTGCACTCAGGGATGCCTGGGAGTGATTTGTATTTAAAAGTCTATGATCATAGCAATTTATTCGTGTGTGTTTTCGAGTAGCGCCTGAGGATATTTGATTTGGCAGTACGATGTTTAACCGTACGATGTTTTAAATTATAAACTGTTTATACAGGTTTTGATTTTATCGTTTTGACTCCGATTTATGGAAAAAAAATTTTTATGAGTTTTAAGAAAAAGGGATGAAAAATCTCAGGCGTTACATATAGATATGTATACTTGTCTAGGTCTAGTATGATGTTATATTTGTCTTGAACTCGTATTTCGATATTTTTTTTACCCATTCGCTCCATGATTTTAGTTAGATAGGACTATAATAAATTATAGATGCCTACATACATACCATTTATTATAGCTTGTTCATGTTTCACATGTTTTAGCTTAGGTTTTGACCACTATTACTTATGTACACTCTTGCATAGACTTGAATATTTAATGTGACACAAATGGATCATGTTTCATGCACATATGGACTAATTTGAGCATATTTACTCATATTTGGACTCATTTATCATTTGCTCACATATGTACCATATTGCATGCACCATCAAAATGATTTACAAATAAGATTAATCATGATTAGTCGTGATCGATTGATTGGATGTTGGATTAGTCAATTGGAGGCTTATTGAATCAGATTTGGGTCCGAAAGGACATATTTTTATTTTGCGTTCCTTTGAGAATGTGGTACCTCCCCGGGTTGAGATGAAATAATTTGCTTATGTGAGCTTATTTGATGAGTTATATAGACCCTCAGAATCTAGGATGATATGTCCATGTACACTAGCCTACTACACTACTCTAGTTTTCCTTTCAAGGAATTCAGACTTTCCCTTGCCAGGTTAGTCCTGGGTGAACAGGTTGCTCCATTTTTCCTTCTTAGAATTTGGACCTTCCCCACCAAGGATTTCCCGGGTGAGCAAGGGTACCTTCTCAATTAAGGAACCTACCTAAACTACTCTAGTATTCCTTTTATAGGAATTCAAACCTCCCCAGTTAGGGATTGTGCTGAGCGAGCAGATTGATTGCCTTTTCAATTGTAAAACATTCACCATTGATTTGTTACATATGTATAGGAGATAATGCTCATTGACACGGGTTGTGTAGGAACAATGAAGCTTATTTTACACATATGATTATAGTATGATTTGCATTGCTATGTAAGATGGTGTGTAGTTGATGCAGTTGATATTGTAGAGTGAATATTTTTTGAGCAATGATTATGCATGAGTTTATATTGAGAATGATCCATGCATGATGTGATTATGGTAATGGGTTTCATATGGTTACACATGAGGTGTATATATGTTATGAGCTCTATTTGAACCCATGATACACAGGTGGTATGAATTGTGCTGATGGAATGTGGGTTATAGCATAATATCAGGTGGCATGGCTATGTATTGATGATATATGTTATATAGCATGATATGCAGGTGGTATGAGTATGTGTTGATAAAATATGTTATATATAACATGATATGCAAGTTGCATGAGTATGTGTTGATGAAATATATTGTATATAGTATGATGTACAGATGGCAGGCATTGTGTTGATGAGATATATTATCGATAGCATAACATGCAGGTGGCATGAGTATATGTTATGGAATGTAAATTATGACATGATGCACATGTGGTATGATTATGTGTGATTGTTTCATGGTGAATGGGTATAATGAATGATTATGAGATGAATGTTATATTGATTATGTTTGTGATGTCATTATAAATTTACTTTATGTATAAAAACCCTTACTGAACTTTGACTCACCCATCTTTATTTTGTGTTTTATTTTAGGGCTACATGTCATGTCATGTAGGTTGTTTGGATGGGCTCTATGTTTAGCATGTGGATAGTACAGATTATTGAGAAGGGATTTATAGAGATGCTGGGTTTATATGTTGTTTTGATAACATGTTATATATATATATATATATATACTTGACTTTATTTCAAACTCTTGTTAATCATTGTTGGCTTAAACTCTATTTAGCTATTGTTGGCTTAGACTTTATTTTAGCCATGTGTAGGCTTATTATGACTAACATGTGGGTATGTGTAGACTAATATTTTAATTAGTAGTTATTTCTTTGCTCATTTTACCTTTGTACAAAGTATACATGCGCAACTTCGTAGTGTTCTACTCAAAGTTGGGTTAAGTTTTTACAATCCAATTATACTTCGTCGTGCCGCAAATCGCTTCCTCCTTGGACAGGGTTTGGCTCAGGGGTGGCATATGCCATGTCATGACATGATGCTTGTTTAAATTGATTTTGATGGGAATAATGCATGTGGTGTTATAATGAGCTTATGTTTTATTTTAAAACCCTTATTGAGCTAAGTTCACCCCTCTTTTGTTTATAATTTTGTTTTGGGATTATATGTAGTGTCATACAGGTGCTCATGATGGATTGTATCACCAGTTTGAGGATGAGTAATTACAGGTATGAGGGACAAGGCTAGTTATTTTGTCATGTTTAGACTTATGACATGATTATGTTAATGTTGGAACATATTACTTTTATGTTATGGATAGCTTATGATGGCTTTAAACATAATGTAGCCTTAGGGCTTGTAACTAATTATTTTATGTGTTGTTGTGGGTGTGATGATAAACTAAGTGAGACTTAATTATTATCCCTTTTTCTTTTTGTTACATGCTTTTGTACAAAGAATATGTATTGTGTACTTTGATAAGAACCCCTTTTAGGGTAATCTTCTGCTTTGTCGCATATTGTCTCACTACCCTAAACCGGATTTGAGTCAAAGGGGTTGTAGCGGGGTGAGACACTATATATATTTTGGGATTTTTTTTCCATCTATAGCCCTTCCCTCTTCCCTCTTGTTGGCTCGAGGGAGGGAATCTACTAACTTTTTTTTTAATAGGCCTAAGTTGTAAATCAAGTTGCGCTTTCAAATCTTTAATAGAGAAAGCCCATAGATGAGAAGTTCGAAGTAGTAATTTACTTTGTTAGTGGAAACTATATTTTATTTGTCTAAAATTATTTTATTAAAATACATGTATGTTTTATCACAAAGTATATAGAAACCATTAATTTTATTTAGCAATTAGTTTGATCCCCTTTCATACAACCATAACCTACACATAAGTAAGTTACAAATCCTACAAGGCAGTCAGACCCATTTATGTTTGTAAAACAATTTATTTAAACCATGATTGCTTCATCAACCAAACCATGTTGCAATAGGCCCCCTACTTCATGCAACCACCATATGCCACATGCATGCATAAGTAATATATTGAATTTATCTTAATTACTATTATTAATTTTATATCTTTATATATATATATATATATATATATATATATATATATAAGTTTAAAATATAAAATTTTTGGCCCCTCATTTTACTTTTAAAATAGTATATATAGAGATGTTATTACTATGCACCCGATGTATGTGCATCGAGCGCATATTGGCCGCTTGATTTGGATTGCACAACCAATATTTTACATGCCAGGTGGGTTTCCGGATGACAATCTCTCAGCTCTCATATGTGTCTATTGCATATTAACTATTTTCTAAATATAAGTGCATCGAGTCCGAGCGTATATTAAGTATTTCCTACTATCTCAAAATAATAATTTTATTTAACAAAAAAAATTATTTTATATTAATAAGTTTATTTTGTTAAATTTAAGAGATTATGTACATAAAAAAAAGTATCGTAGGCTTTTTTTTATTCTATTAAATATAAATTTTATTAATTAATAAAAATTATTAATTTTTAAATATAACTATTAATAAAAAAAAAAGGGTGAAAGTATATCCCTTTCTTCCTATCTTTAATGTAGCATCGATAAAGTAAAGTAGCATAACAAAAAAATAGACGCAAGCGTACGTAGCTCCTAATTGGACGTGGCGGGTGGCCCGAGGTAGTCTGACAGAACGCTGCCCTCGCCCTTTCTCTTCCTTCCCTGAGGCCTGCCTGAGAAAGGGCGAATGAGTGGAACAAAGTCGAGGAAAAGCCTCTCTCCCTCCCTCTGTCCATTTTTAACAAGCTCTTGATACGAAGACGCCCCCATCAACTCATCTCCCGGCCCTCGGTAGGCATTTTCTGCAATCCATCTTCTTGGTTCTTTCTTTCGTTCTTTAGTTCTGATCTTTTCAGGCAAATTTCGTAGTTTTTGTTCTCCTTCACGGAGAAAATTTGACTACTTGTTGTGGTGTTGTATCTTCATGCCTTCATTGGAATTCAAATCTGCAAAACTCCCAATTGAGTATCTTTCCTTAGTAGCAAAAATCATATTCCTGTTGTTTTTCATTTTTGTTCATAACGTGTTGCAACTGATTGCCCGCTACGATGAGGTTTTCTGAATTGACGGGTCTGCTTTCTTTGGTGGAGTCAATCCCTGTAGGTGCAGAAACCAATCTCTTTCTCTCTATCTGGTCTATTTTCTTTTCTGTTCTTTTTCTGTACCGCTATTTTTCCTCTGTTTGTTGAGCACATTTCCCTGCATTTACTGTTTTTAGAATCTAAATAGTAACTGATTTCATCTGCAAACCTCTCTCGTTTATCTCCGTTGTTGTTATTTCTGTTCTATTTCGTCGGATTCTTCCTTTCCCTCCCCACAATACTATCTGGCGCAAACTCTAAAATCCCATTAAATTTTCGTCTCTTCTGGTTTTTCTCACACGCTCATGATTCCTGCTACTCCTTCCGTCTGGCATTTCTCAAGTGGGTCTCTCCCCTTCTTGGTTTTTTTTGCCATGTTTTCATCCCTCCTCTGCCTTTTGGTCCTTCGTTGGTAGCGTATGGTTGAAACAAGAGAAGGGTTCAGACATGTCTTTCCAAATTTTTCTCATAATATAGATTGTTTTGGCTCAATGTTGGACAATGAAATTTCTTGCTTGCTGCATCTAAGTTTTATCTGATATGTAATTGTTAGACATTGTTTCTGATTCATTTCTCTTTACCTTTCTTTAGGTTGAAAAATATAGAACCCATTTCATAATACCCAGGGCCGCTAATGGAAGTTGATCAATTCTCTGGAGGATTAGAATCTCCCCCGGACCAGGCAAGCAAGGAGCTACTGGAGAAAATGGAATGCGAGGCAGGGACGGCGATGACACCCTCCGATTCCACTGCCGGGGTCGGGTGCTTTGATTGCAACATATGCCTGGACTTCAGCAGGGATCCGGTGGTGACCCTCTGTGGCCACCTCTACTGCTGGCCCTGTATCTACAAATGGCTCATCACTCAGCAGTGGTGCCCTGTGTGCAAGGCTCCCCTCTCCCAGGCGGCCCTTGTCCCCCTCTACGGCCGGGGGGTGGCAGCAAAAGTGCCAGAGACAGGCATCGAGATCTTCCACCGTCCCTCTGCTACTTGCATTGCCCACCCATTGGAAGCAACTCGACCACTAGCATTGGCCCAGCCCCCTCCTCTGCCGACCGATCACCATTACAGTTCTAATCAAGTTTCACAGCAATACTACCATTACCACCACCATCACTACTATCCTCTCTACAACCACCATCCGTTGCCTAATTTTTCGAGTGGCAGCACCACAGGTCATGCTATCCATCAAAGAACAGGGGGAATGGTTTATGCATTGCTTCCATGGGTGCTTGGATTGGTGTTTGGTTGCTCCCAGTCAGTGCTATATCGCTCAGACCCACACTACTTAGCTGGGAATGGCAGCAGTGGATCTAATGCTGGGCGGTGGCAGCGGGAGAGACAGGCTGAGATGTCTCTCAACCGGGTTTCTCTCTTCTTGTTGTGTTGCTTGGTGCTGTGCCTCTTCTTGTTCTGAAGATAACAGAGGAGCACAAGCTGCAGAAGGATAGCTTCTTGTACTTCATTCATTGAGAAACAGTGAATGCTGGCCTAGTTCACACTGCTTGTAAATAGAGGTAAACATGGAAGTGATTAAACAGCGCTAAAAATACAAAGCCAGAAAATTTTGATCAATAAAATTATGTAAGACTTTGTTATACTCCCTCTATCTCATATTAAATGTCCCATCTAGTTTTTTAAAATAAACTAAATATGAGGAGGGAAATGTAACGTAACTAAATAGAAATAATGCTATATATTGGTTTCTTTTTTGTCCATGAGCTGTGAAGATTTGCTAGTGGTTTTCTGGATTTCAATCTGTAATATCATTTGTAGAACCTTAACCATAAACAGGAAGTGCTTTTGCATAACAATTTACAGTAGGCTACACAGATGTTGCACCTAAGCCCGTATCCGCAAATTCTTTTGCTTTGTACGAGGTTAATATATTGTTAGAAGGGAAATATAAGTACGCAATGATATGATATGCATAATGCAGTATCAGTTCTGCAGTTAAAATAAAAAAGGTCCTCTTCTCTGTGAGTAATTGAGGATGAATTAAACTCTCCAACGCACATCTTTCTGTTGGGGTCACAATTAATATGCAAATCATCACACCTAAATATATTCGTGTGTGTGTGTGTGTCTCTCTCTCTCTATATATATATATAAATTTAATACTGGAGAGAAGAGAAATTTATAAACCCGGTTCGAGGTGCGTTACACGCTGTCCTTGAAACAGATATGTCGCCCTCCGTGCATAGGCGTTCCAAAGCGTTCCGTTCTTGAGATACAACGAATTACACAGCCCGTTTGAAGGTGTACTTCCACTCAAACAGGCAAGATCTCAATCGGGGTAGACTTTATTGCTGAGTGAAGAACTCAGAAAATCAGAGAGAATAGAGGGAGTGGTTTTTCAAGATTTTTCTCTTAGAGAACCAGAGAAAGGACCGATGAAAAGGAAGAGACACTCTCTGTTTTTCAGTTTGTTCAATTCTCTCTAACTCTCTCGTTGGTCTTTGATGATAATACGCTCCCATGAAATCGAAATGGCTAAGTTTTTAATAATTGTCGCGTTAATCATCGTGACTGTTCTTTTATTTTTTCAAAAATCTGTTAAGCCATTTGATTGGGGCAACAACCGTTCTAATGGGGCGATCAATTGGGTGACAGGGTGATCGATCGGCTCAACACCAAAAAAGTCAAACAAAATGGCACCCGATTCCTGCTTTTATATCACGTCAGAAATCAACAACCCCACCATGACTTGATATAAAACACGTCCACAAACACAAATTTTTAATAAGACACATAAAAAGAGACACTGAGCAATAGTACTCCAAGTTTTCGGCGATAGGTACCTTGCGGGTTTGAACCTACACCTAGTTTGGTAAGCCGCCACTCTCACAAGTTCGAAGTGAACTAAGTCTTGAACTTGAACCTTAAAACAAGAGCTTTAACAAACCTAACACTTAGAATAACTCCCTTTTTGAGATCATTCGGGGTAGCGCTTTACGGCCATGCGCCTTGTATCTTTTCATGAGTTGCACGTCAGAGAACAAGCCCTTGTTCTCTTTAACTGCGACCTCAGTGACACTCATATAGGTGACAGTCTCCAAGGGTAATATGCATAACAATACCCTGCTATATAAGCCTTGATTGCATTAAGACTTTCGTCAACCTGTTCCATATGCATTAAGAGCACTCTCATCATAACACAGGAATGAGCATACTAATTTTAATAGTGCTCTCTCCAAGTCACGCATCAGCTTATTTTTACCCATTGAATCTTCGTAGTGGGATCTCCACGCAGAGAGATTGGGTTGCTACTAACAATGACTTAATCATAGGCTTTCAGCCCCATTCCCCTAGATGAGTTAAGGATTTGCCCTGCTGACAACCCTTTTGTAAACGAATCAGCCAAATTCTCCGCTGATCGTATAAAACTTTAGGTAATGACTCTTGAGGCAGTCAACTTGCACAAGATTTTATACCTTAGTTCAATGTGCCTGGAGGACCTCTTATTATGATTCTTACTCTTAACCTTATCAAGAGCTGACTGGCTATCACAGTGAATCAATATTCCAGGAATTGGCTTATTCAACCAGAGTATATCTATCAGAAGATCCCTAAGCCATTCCCCCATTCCACTAGTTTTATTAAGAGCTACCAACTTTACATCCATGGTAAACCTTGTTATCACTGTTTGTTTAGAAGATTTCCATGCAACCGCCCCACCACATAGTGTAAACACATAACCACTAGTAGCCTTGGTTTCATCAAAATCTGATATCCAATTTGCATCATTGTATCCTTCTAATATAGCAGGGAACTCGGAATAATGTAAACTATGGTCCCACAGCATAGGATATATCTAGTCTACTACAGTTAGCCAAATAACTCAAACTTCTTATTAGCTGTGAATATCTAAGTTGTGATACAGTTTTCCCATAATTTTTCTTAAGTCTTACACTTGCATCATATGACGTATTGACAGGTTTTCTATCGAAGTATTCATACTTCTTTAAAATTTTCTCTACATAGTGTGATTGACTCACAACTATTGTAATATCCCTGATCTTAAACCAGTTTTTTATTTTCTTTAATTATCGGTTATCTTGAGGTTAACACGTTTTCTGATTTATTTGGGGATTTCATAAATAAGTAGTATTTATAATGGTTTTAAACAAAATCAACTTTAAGATTAGTGATTTTAAAACAAATGTAAATTTTTGGAATTTTTTTAAATTTTTACTATTTTTCCAAAAATTAGGGTTTTGGCGGGACCCCTGTGGCCCCACTGATGAAATTTTGATTTTTGTGTCAAATGAACCTAGACATCTACTTAAGATCATGCAAAAAATTTTAAAATTTTATTAGGCTTAAATAGTGCTTATATTTGCATAATACCCACTTTTAGCCTACTTTTCTTATTTACACCCCATAACTTACCCATGCATACCTCAACCCTTACTATATAAGGGAAAAACCTGAGTCATTCCCATTTTGGGGAATAGGCTAAGGAGGGAGGTCTAGCCTAAATCCCCAATTAGGCCCGGATTAGAAGACGATTAAGGTAAGCATATTCTAATTAAGCACTAAACCTAGCTTTCTTCTTAATCTCTTCTAAATCTCCATTTCCCCCTTATTTCAATTCATTTTTGGACATCAAAAACTACTGATTATGTTTTACTACAAACCCTAGCTTTCAAAATTCAATTTTTATGTTTAACAAACCCTAGATCTAAGTTTTAATTAGGGATTTCTTTGGTAAATCGATTTTGAATGGAGTTTAATTCAAACTCAATGTGTTTGTAAGGTTTTCAAGAAGGGTGACTCTCAAAACCGAGCTTAATCAAGTGCTAAAGTAATGGATCTTCAAAATCTCAGTTTATCCATGATAAAATTCTTGATTTTTGGCTTATTTCGAATGGAGTTACTTGATTTGGTGTGTTAATGACATGATTAGAAAATAGAAATATTTAATCCTGATTTCTTAGGGTTTTGCATTATTATGATATGGTTTGACATTCTGGAAGTCATGAAGAACTTTTGATGATGATTAGGGTGTTAGATGTAGATTTGAAGTGTTATCAATGGTGTTTCGGTTTGGATTTGCGAAAGAAAGAAGATAACCAGTTTTGCCTTGTTGGCGTTCGAACGGCCTTCTGGCGTTCGAACGGCAACACTGTCGGAACGACAGTTTTCCAGTTCAACCGATCGAACGGCTTGCTAGGCGTTCGAATGGCTAAAGTGTGAATTTCAAATTTTTATGTTTAACTGATCAAACGGCCTGAAGGGCGTTCGAACGGCTACACAGCAGAATTGTGTTCTAAAGCGTGATGTTTATTTTGATGATTCCACTTTAGCTTGCCAATTTTATATGAATGTGGAGTGTTTTAAGCTATATTATGCTACTGAAAATGCATGCTATTGAGGTTATGAAGATGAGATATATGATTAGAGATTTGTGGAATGACTTATGATTTGTGGCATGATGTTGGAATTATCATCTTGAAATTGTGAATGGTTGATTCCCTTTGGTTAAGCATATTTTCAGTAAAACTATAACCTATTATTGGACTAACTTGGCATGATAGAATGTGGATAGTTGATGTGTGGATGTTGGTGAATGTCATGATTCAAGGATGAAATGAATGATCTTATATGTGTTTAGCCTTCGTGGTTGAGCTTTGATTTGAGTTACAATTTCAATGATTCTTCTCCTATGATTTTTGGCTGGAATTCATGATTAGATGTTAATGCTCATGTGTACTGTGATGGTGAGTGAATTACAAGCATGTTGATATACATTTAGTGAAGTACTTCTACTATGTGCACACACACACACGTGGGGTTTAATGATGATAATGAGGTTTGCTATTATGATTATGAATGATGCATGAAGGGCTGATGAGAGCACCTATAATGAATTAGAATTCATGTATGTTTTGCCCACATATGTACCATGTTGCACGCATCATAAAAATGTATTTCCAATTGATCGGTTGTGCGGAACAGCCAAGGAGAAACCATTAGACACTTGTGGTATGGGACGCATTATGTCGATGGATAGCTCTAAGGTTCGTTGCGCTAGTGCTTAGTTAAATTTGCTTCTATGGCGTCACGAATACTCATGGTATGGGACGTGAGGACTAGAGTCAACATAGAGGTACTTTTACGTGCACACCCCGAGGCTTTATCAAGATTAATCGAATTTGATCGATTGGATGCAATGTGGTGAAATTATGTGCCGGTTTAATCTGTCTTTGACTTAATCGAAATTTGATTGGTCCGAAAGGACATGTTTTGATTCGAGTTCCTTTGTGGAACATGTGTGCTTCCCGAATTGAGTCGAGTCAAGTTTGGTTGTTCTGAATTGTTAATGCGGTTGAGATTTATTTATTGAGACAGTCGAACCTGGACCCTGAGAATCCAGTATGGTATGCTCCTTGCACCAGCTACCATGTGTTTGTGGGTTTCCTACGTGGGAACTCGAGCTCTCCCTTCTGCAGGAGATGTCCCAGAACGAACACCCCTGTTCTAGGTTCTCTTCGTGAGAATGTGACATCCTTGGCCAGGATCGTCTGGGGTGAGCAGCAATTAGAGATTGACTACCCCGATCTTCTTAAATTCTTATGTAGAATTTGAGGGTTGCCCAAGAGTTTAGACTTGATGGGCAAGAGTTGCTCGAAGGCGTTGGCCTTGAGGAGCAGGCGTTGCTTGAAGGCGTTGGCCTTGAGGAGCAGGCGTTGCTCGAAGGCGATGGCCTTAAGGAGCAGGAGATTGCTCGAAAGCGATGGCCTTGAGGAGCAGGAGATTGCTCGAAGGTGTTGGCCTTGAGGAGCAGGAGATTGCTCGAAGGCGTTGGCCTTGAGGAGCAGGAGATTGCTCAAAGGCGTTGACCTTGAGGAGCAGGAGTTGCTCGTAGGCGTTGGCCTCGAGGAGCATGTCTATTCGATAAGAGATTGCTCAAAGGCGTTGGCCTTGAGGAGCAGGAGTTGCTCGTAGGCGTTGGCCTTGAGGAGCATGTCTATTTAATAAATGTTTGCTTGAGGGCTCCGGCCTTGAAGAGCAGGTTTATTCTCTATGTGTATGGACTTACATGTTGGACTAGTGTGTGTGTGACACTTATACATGCATGATGAATGAGAATGTGATGCATGAGGGAATATGTATGTTAGAGATACATTCATGCAGGTTGATTATGATGTGATGTACGTGGGAATATGTATGTTAGAGATACATTCATGCAGGTTGATTATGATATGAAGTATGATTGGATATGTATGTTAGATATACATTCATGCAGGTTGATTATGATGTGATGTATGTGGGAATATGTATGTTAGAGATACATTCATGCAGGTTGATGATGATATGATGCATGATGGAATATGTATGTTAGAGATACATTTCATGTAGGGTGTTATGATGAGAATGACATGATGTGGATTATGCACTATGATGCAATTTTAGGTGATGTGTATGTGTAATCAGAAAATGATGCACCTTGCCAATCTTTGATCTGAATGATTATATTACTATGTTGTCGTATTTTCGTTGTTGATAGTGATATTAAAAACCATTGCTAAGTTTGTTAAACTCACCCCTCTTTTTTGTGTTTTGTTTTGGGGCTGCGTGGTGCGACATGCAGACGAACAGGATCTCCTCTTTGAGGAAAGGTCAGAGATGGCTTGGATGTGACCATGGGGATCGTTGTGTGACTTATCTTCTTTGGTTTTATGCTTTATGTTTAGAACCTTTGTGTAGGGTTCTTTGTTTTGTATTTATGTCACATTTTACAATTATGTTTGCTTGAGACTTATTTTGAGCCAGTGTGGGCTTTAGTTAACTAAGCATGTGGGTTTGAGATTAGTAGTTTACTTTGTGATAAGCAACTCTCTTTCCTTTTATTTACTCTTGTTCAAAGGATTGTGCGTACTCCGTAATTCTGTTAATCGCCCGTGGTTAAGGTTAAGTCTTCCGCTAGATCGTTTCTCAATTTTCCTTCGTCGCCCCCGCGTGCTTGACTGGCCCTTGGACCGGGTTTGGCTCGGGTCGGGCATCGCCGAGGCATGACAACTATTCCTTGAGAAGTCCTATCAATCTTCAAGCCCAATATAACCTTTGCAAAACCTAAATCTTTCATATCAAAATTCTCATTAAGGAAGTCCTTAACCTTATTGATATGATCCACATTATCACCAAACAGTAATATATCATCCACATACAAGCATAACATTACATAAGAGTGATCGAAAGACTTCCAATACAAACATTTATCATAAGTACAAACAACAAAGTTATGAGAAAGAAGAACATCATCAAACTTTTGATGTCATTATTTAGGAGCCTGTTTTAAACCATAGAGAGATCTTACTAACTTACATACTTTTCTTTCTTGACCAAGAACTACAAAACTTTTAGGCTGCTCCATATAAATTTCCTCCTCTAATTCACTATTTAAAAATGCTATTTTGACATCCATTTGATGAATTTCGATGTTATAATGAGCTGCCAATGCAAGAAGCACTCGAATTGTAGTTATCATGGACACAAGAGAATATATGTCAAAGAAATCTTGACCTTCCTTTTGAATATATCCTTTAACCACTAGTCTAACTTTGTACTTTTTAATGGATCCATCAAGATAATATTTTCTTTTGAATATCCACTTACATCCAATTGATTTAAACCCTGGAGGTAGATTCATTAGAACCCACACCCTATGTGCAAGTATTGAATCCATCTCACTCTGTACCGCTTCCTTCCATAAATGAGCTTCACTAGACGACATAGCTTTATTAAAAGTTAAAGGATCTTCATTCCCCACCATGAAAGTATAGAAGTCATCCCCAAAGTTCTTCTCTATCCTAGTTCTCTTAGATCTCCTAACATCCACATTAGTTTCTAAATCTTCCATTATAGGAGTTGAAAACGATGAAACATCTTCTTTATGCACTACAACCTTATTTTTTTCCTTCATAGGAAATACATTCTCAAAGAATGTTGCATCATCGGACTCCTTAATAGTATTGAGAGCATAATCCTGCCTATCAGACCCAATTTCTAAAAACCAATAAGCTCTGCTATTTTGTGCATAACCAATGAACACTGCATCATAAGTTTTAGAACCTAGCTTGTCCATCTTCACATTTGGGATTTTAACTTTAGCAAGACATCCCGAAACCTTAATGAACTTTAAACTTGGTTTTCTTCCTTTCATTAATTCATAAGGGGTTACATTTTATCCTTTATGAGGCACACAGTTTAAGATTATACATGCTGAAAGAATTGCTTCTCCCCATAGATTTTTAGGTAAACCCGTAGAGGAAAACATAGAATTTATCAAATCTATAAAAGTTCTATTCTTTCTTTCAGCCACACCATTAGATTGAGGAGAGTAAGGGGTTGTGGTTTCATGTATTATTCCTTGATATTCACAAAATTTGAAAAATTCTAGAGAACAATACTCCCCACCACGATCAGACCTTAGTCTCTTGATCCGCCTCTCAGTTTGATTCTCAACTTCCATCTTATAAACCTTAAACTTCTCAAAAGCCTCATCTTTAGACTTAAGCAAGTATACATGACAAAATTTTGAGTAATCATCAATAAAAGTAATGAAATATTTCATACCACCCCTAGTCAATAATCCATTCAACTCACAAATATCAAAGTGAATTAAATCAAGCAAGCATGTAGATCTATCAATAGATTTATATGGTTTCCTAGGTTGTTTTGCTTGAACACAAACTTCACATTTATCAAGAGATTCAACATGCAAGTTAGGAATCAAATCAAGATTCATCATTCTCTTAATAATTTAAAAATTTACATGTCCTAGCCTCATATGCCACATATCAAAAGAATCAATATGACAAATTAAGGAGTCGTCTACTTGAAATAAAAGGTTATTGTAAGAAACCAAATTTAATTTAAAGAGACCATCACACACATAGCCTTTACCAACAAAAGTACCATGTCTAGTTATTACAACTTTATTTGACTCAAATACTAATTTATATCTTTCACTACTAAGAAGCACTCCACTAACAAAGTTCTTCCTCACACTTGACATGTGCAATGCATTATGGAAAGTTAAGGTGTTCCCCGATGTAAACCGGATATCCACACTTCCAACTCCATGAACTCTAGCCACAGAGCAGTTCCCCATTGTCACTGTCCTATCTTTTACTTCCTGATAGAAAAAAAAAAAGAAACATCGACACTAATGTGAACAGTTGCTCCTATATTAACCCACCAATCAGTAGGTTCACATGCCAAGTTAATTTCAAAATTAGTTATTACTATCCTGTCATCTGAAATAACCACATTAGCCTGAGCAAAAGATGCAGCCCCACCACGACTCTGGTTCTGGCCTTTCTTCTCCTTGCACTTGTTTGCAAAATGTCCAGGTTTCTCACAGACCCAGCAAACTTTCAACTTCTTGTCCTTTTGGATATTTGAACTAGATTTGAGAGGCTGATTTTTAAACTTCTTGTTCTTCTTCTTGTTACCCAAAAAAAATTGGGTTTCCCTTCCACAATATTAGCTTGAGCACTCTCATTGGCCACATAAGAAATACCTTGCAAGACTTTCATCTTACCCCTGTGCTTCTCTTCAATTTGAATGGCCACTATCAAGTCATCAACGGACATGGCATCCCTCTTGTGCTTCAAGGTAATTTGAAAATCTTGCCATGAGGGTGGTAGTTTGTCGATAAGAGCAGGAACTTGGAGCCTCTCGTCAACGGGAATTCCTTTCCTAATGATCTTAGCTACCAAATTATGTATTTTAACTACCTGGTCTCTAATAGATTTGTTATCAACCATCTTATAGTCAAAATATTTTCCCACAACATACTTTTCTTCCCCTTCATGTTCTTTTCCAAATTTTTTATCAAGGGTATCCCATAATTCTTTGGCAGTTTTAGTGTTTACATGCAAATCATACAATTCATTGCTCAAAACACTAAGAATTTGACCATGGCATAGTTCATCATCTTGTTTGAATTTCTCACTATCATGAGTCTTATCAATTCCAATTTCAGAGGAACTAGCAGTCTTATCAGATTCAGAAGAAACAGTCTTATTAGCAATAGCATCAAAAACCACATAGAATATATTTAATTGTGTCAGCCAAAATTTCATCTTTGTCTACCATTTCACGAAATTTTTCCATCAAACTTCTCAGGTTTCAGAGATTTGTCAACACCCATAACTGCAGTATTCAATCAACACAATCAAACGTATCTGTTTCAAGATTGTTGGGGTTACTACAAAATATAGAGTTCAGATTGAATACAAGCCGCAATTAACATGCAAATCATCACACATAAATATATTCGCAAATATATATATGTATATAAATTTAATACCAGAGAGAAGAGAAATTTATGAACCCAGTTCGAGGCGCGTTACACGCTGTCCTTAAAACAGATACGCCGCCCTCCGTGCACAGGCATTCCAAAACGTTCCGTTCCTGAGATACAACGAACCACACAACCTGTTTGAAGGTGCACTTCCACTCAAACAGGAAGGATCTCAATCAGGGTAGACTCTATTGCTCAGTGAAAAACTCAAAAAATCAAAGAGAATAGAGGGAGTGGTTTTTCAGGATTTTTCTCTCAGAGAACCAAAGAAAGGACCGATGAAAAGGAAGAGACACTCTCTGTTTTTTAGTCTGTTCAATTCTCTCTAACTCTCCCGTTGGTCTTTGATGATAATATGCTCCCACAAAACCAAAATGGCTAAATTTTAATGACTGTCGCGTTAATCATCGCGACTGTTCTTTTATTTTTTCAGAAATTGTTAAGCCGTTTGATTGGGGCAACAACCGTTCGAATGGGGCGATCAATCGGGTGATATGGCGATTGATCGGCTCAACACCAGAAAAGTCAAACAAAACGGCGCCCGGTTCCTGCTTTTATATCACATCAGAAATCAACACTTTCTTCTCATTGGAAGTATTGAACAAGCAACTTGCATGGGTTTTTCATCATTGCTTAGGCAGTTTTGACTTGGCCGATTTTGCTCTTTATATGTTTGACTACGAAGAGAATGCCCATAGAATATCAATTACCTTTGCGACATACTCAATGACCATCATTTACTTTTGGAACATACTTAATGACCATCACAGCCACTACCATCTCAATCATAATTGAAAATAAGCTTAAAAAACCACTGATAAGGGAGAAAGATGTTTTATTAGCAAGACAATCAGGCCCATATATATATATATATATATATATATATATATATATATATATATATATATATATATATATATATATATATATATATATATATATATATATATATATATATATATATATCATTACAATTTTGGGCATTAAAATTGTGATCACAATTGAGTACAAGATAATGACCAAATGTGATATTTTATTTGATAAAGCTTAGTGAGACGAATTTAGTTTCACTAAAAATACAAGAATCCCTCAACATAAAAGAAGATCAAAGGGGTACTTTGGGAATTGTTTAAAAATTTCTAGGATATGATAATCTAGCCTTTATTGATGGAACATCCTACTTATTTGTTTTTTGTATTTTTAGGAGATCTTAAGGGTTAGAGAGTTAACTTTCTTCTATCTCACGGCTCCATCAAATTTCCCTTTCAATATTTTATGATTTCTTTATTATAAATGACAAAAGAGCAAAGATAATGATGATAAATCAAGCAGTAACAAATTAGCAAAAGAACGTAGCAGGATAATGAAGATCCAATATTCCTTGATTTCCTCATTTATTATATATTTAAAAAATAATATTTATTTAGTAAAACAATAGAATCACCTTACCATTTCATCTCCAATACAATATCCTTACATAGACCCCTTTTTTTATCCTGGCTCTTTCTTCGTAAAAGCAAACAAGATTTTTTGTTCATTAATTTTGTATTAGTGATGGGAAGTAGGCTAAACTCTAATTTCGTTTTAATCCTCTTTCTAATAGACACAGTTTTCTTTTTTATTTCTTATGTCGAGCAGACTGGTCAATAAATTAGCTGATGATCATTATTTAATCTATCGCATCTGCAGCTCCAGAAGAACACCAATTGCAAGCCCCATCAATCACCAACTTCTAATCAAACAAGAAGGTCCCACTGGCCCCACGAGAACCCGCTCTCACTAATCAACACAGAATTTCTGCCTTAGATCATAAAGGCTTGCTCCTAGATATAATTTTTGGCAAACGAACCATATAATGGAGGTATATAAGTCACATTTTGTAAATATTTTAGTTTTCAAAGGTCTTTCCTTGTCTAATAGCAACCCTCCTCCTTACGAGAGTTTTAAGTAAAAACCATTTTAAGTCACTTTCATTTCCCATCTAACATAGCCATAGCAAGGATAAGTAGCCAAAAACCATTTTAAGTCACTTTCATTTCCCATCTAACATAGCCATAGCAAGGATAAGTAGCCAAAGAATTTTTCGTGTTCTTAGCCCAACCTAAGTTATAGAGTTAGTTCATCCATTAGATTAAAGGAGCACACACTAACACACATTAGCATCAGTACCACTTACGCTAACACATGTATCTATGAGATTAATAATTAGCTAAAAGAGAAGGCAGCAAACTATTCATCCATGTAGCAATTCGAAACCCAAAAGTAAAATAAAACCAATGACAGTTTCAATTGGGTTTGGGAGAAAAGTACATTTTAAGTGTGATTTGATTGATCCAAACATACTAATGTCATTAATTTATCACTTGCATAGCAATCAAGATCAATATTATTACTATGGTATGCATGAATTTATAATTTTTAAATTAAACTACACTTACAAACATTTAAAACGTCAATAATAAACTTTGCCACACCCAAACTTGAAAACTAAAACAAAAGAACTATCTGCAAACAGCCGTTCAATGCTTTAAAAACATGCAGAAAACCAATGAAGTGGAACACTGCAAGGTCTCAATTATGTAGCCCCACCAAGTATTCATTGGTTTCATTGAAAAGTTTAAGAATCATCCGTCTTTGTACCAATCAGAACCTACAAAATATCAAAACTCGAGACACTGTATGTTCTATTGATACCGTCTAGAAAGAAAAAGTAACAGGCATCAAGTACCACATACTGCAGTTTCAATGTAACACCAGACTCGAAAGGGTCCCTCTTCAAAGGCACATGAGGCTACTATTACACAATTGTTTTAAGAACTACCAAACCTATTCAGAGAGGGTGGACTTGAGCTCACCACTCTTGTGAAGTTCCAACACGATATCACAACCTCCAATAAGCTCCCCATTATGGTAGAGCTGAGGAAAAGTCGGCCAGTTTGAGAAAGTCTTCAATCCTTGCCTCACCTCCTCATCACTCAGTATATCAAATGATCCAAAGCTAACACCCTCCTCTTCAAGCGCATTGACAACTTTTGAGCTGAACCCACATCTAGGAGCATCTGGTGTACCCTTCATGAAAAGCATAGTTGGTGAAGAGGAGATCAGTTTCTTCATTCTGTCTTCAAGACTTTCTTCCCCAACTATATTCTTCTCTTCCAACACCCTTTTAAGCTCCCCATTCTTCTGCATTTCTAACACAATGTCAGACCCGCCAATTAATTCCCCCTTTATGTACAGCTGTGGATAGCTTGACCAGTTTGAGTACACTTTGAGACCTTGTCTCACTTCCTCATCAGTGAGAATGTCAAAGCTCTTGAACTCGACATTCTCTTGCTGAAGAATTTCAACTACCTTCCGACTAAATCCACACCTAGGTTCTTCAGGTTTTCCTTTCATAAACAACATTACAGCACTTGAATTGATAAGCTCTTTTAGGCGAGAGGCTAATGCTGTGCTTAATCCAGTGGATTCAGTTATCCCGCCTTTTCCTGGTTCAGAGCCTGTAGTGATTTTACCATTTTTTGATTCATTTGAGAGAGGGAAAATCCCATGGTCACGAAAAATATCCTTCAATTCACCACTCTCATGCATGGCAATTGCAATATCACAACCACCAAGAAGCTCCCCTTTGCAAAATAGTTGAGGGAAGGTGGGCCAATTGGAGAACTTTTTCATGCTTCCACGAACTTCACTGTCTGTCAATATGTCAAAACTCCCAAATTCAATGCCTTCTTCCTTCAAGACTTCTACAACCTTCCTGCTGAACCCACATTTAGGATCTTCAGGGCTTCCTTTCATGAAAAGGAAAACAGGGTGCGAGTTCACCAACTGATGTAGGCGTTTTTTGAGGCTTTCAGTAAGGTCAGTTGATGCTGGTTTCCCCTTTTCAGAGGTGACATTATCCTTACTTAATTCTTTAATTGTTTCCAGAACAGTGGGCCCAGCAGCCATACCAAGACTTGCAGGAACATGAGACCCAGTAGGATCGATAGGACCCACAAGTTTTGCAACTTTGTTTGCTAAGCTTGCTGGATTTGCACCTTCCAACGAATCGACGGTTTTACCATCCTGAAAGAAAAGTGGTATTGAACATAAAGTTTCATGCATTACATAAAAATGCCGTAAGAGATAAAAAGCCAGAAGTTGTAATTAAAAGTGCTGCGTCCTGCAGCAACACCTTATGCAAAACATTCATATCAAAACAAGAACACCAAGTCAACAAGCTAACCTTGCAGAAGACAAAATACGGTACTGCAGATACAGAATATGCCTCAGAGATCTCTGGCTGCTCTTCAGCTTCCACCTGTAAAGGTTTGTAACTGATACATTAGATACTAGGAGAGCAAAAAATTATAGTCACTTCAAAAATATCACATGCTAATTCTTTTCTGTAAAAATAAAGAGCTGAAGACAAAGATATGCAATTGAAAAAGTTTATGATGATATGGGCACAGACTCCTTCAAATTAGTGGTAATTACAGTGCAGAATATAGTGGACCAGTTCCATAACATTACAAAAATTGTAAACAGTGTAGCAGGGTTTGAAGTTTAAACATACTTTGACAGTCAGCATTCTATAAACTGTTCCTGGAACTTAAAGTATGGACTAATTGAACATGATAGTGTCATGCACCCAATAGATGAGCATTGAGAACAGATTAATTGTATTTAAAATAGAATATCGACTACAACACATCAAATCAATCTTATCCAATTTGTCATTAATCATATTTTTGCAGAAGTATGCCGTCATTCAAAGAGTAGAAATCATATTTGTAATAAATCAGCCCTTTAGTCGTATGTTTTTGTATCAGATAGATAGTGCAGTCAAGCAGCTCTATATATAATCATTAAGCTTAATTCATTCAATAGTCTTCATTTTATATATTATGTAATTTTCGCATTCACATGTACAGATGAAATAATTACATCTACTGGGGGGCAAGCTTTTTCTGTGCCTTCTTCCCATGCAACAACCATGCTGCCACCAATTTACTGTTGTTTTGCACGGATCTGAGCTATTAGAATGCAGCTACATGCTCATACATATATAATGAAAAAGTAAAAAAGTGGCTTAATCAAATCCATTAAAAATTAAAACAAAACAATCAAGGCACCAAGAGATTTTCCATGTACAGCAGTTGGCTGTGTACTCAAGATGCCTATATATATATATATATATATATATATATATATATGCTAGCAAGAATGCAACTCTTGTAAATACAAATTACATATGTTAAAATAAATTAAATTAGAAATATAATATATACTGAACAAAGGTCTGCTTTGCATGCTATAGTTACAATACATTTCTTTTTTAGGATTACAATGATCATTAGTTATACACACAAGTTCTATATTAACCCATATGCATGTGGCAGGCAACTGTGAATCCAAATCTCACGCTAAATATTATCTCAATTTGGCGGAAGTCTCAATTGATAAAGTACTTCGGTGGTTTTCTAAGGGCATTAAAAATATTGTGTATATATATAATATATAAAAAAAAACTATTATTGAAAAATGTGCTATATAAGTGGGGCCTAAAAAAAGTTCGAGAAAATAAAGTCATGTAGGATCTCATTTGATAGAGTTCACCAAGAGCTTTCTAATGATACCAAAAACTGTAAAGTTATAATCAACATAACCTAAAAAATAACAATTAGGATTCTAATATCTTTAATTTTTTTAAGATTAGGATAAGACAAATAGAGATAAAATAGGAATTAATGGTATAAAATATGGGTGAATTAGTCAAAATTTGAAAGATCTATAGTACACAAATTAGCTTTTTTTTATAGTATGATATGATATTTGAGGATGTCTAGCCAAAGCTATAGCCCCCTCGCTGTCAGATCATGGCAGATATATAACTGCTTTAGAAGGAACATCTCTTGGTGTCCTTGATTGTTTGTTTAAATTTTCATTCAACAAAGATATGAATTAGGGAGGATTGGTCGACAAAATATGAACCAAAGACTGAATCTTGATATGCCTCAAAATAATAAGTTAATTTTTACCACGAGATGTATTGACCGCTGTGGATCATTTGATCAACATGAATTTTGGAACAGGAACACTTGATGATATAAACCACTTGAAAAATAAACATATTTGTTATGTCACAGATCTATTACAGGAACAATTTGGATTAGCTCTAGTTCAATTAGAAAATATGGTTTGAGGAACTATATGGGGAGCATTAAGGCATGATTGATACTGACTCAGAATTTAGCAACTTCAACTCCATAACCACTTATAAATTATTTTTGGGACTAAACCCTTTATATCAAGTTTTGGATCAAACGAATCATAATCATCATCAAGTAGCACATTTTCTCAACAATTTGGGGTCGGCGACATGGATTTTACAATAAGCTTTGTCAATAAAATTTTGGATCATAATCATCAAGTAGTGCTTTTCCCCAACAATTTGGGGTCGGCGCCATGGATTTTACAATAAGCTTTGTCAATGAAATTTTGGATCATAATCATAATTAAGTAAACATGAATTTTGGATCAAACGAATCCATTGAGACAAATAGTTCATGGGCGAAAATTGAGTTTTTGTGGTCAATGTTAAATTTATACAATCTTTAGCAATTCATGCGAGGATTGGTCAGTTGGGCTCTACACAGTCCATTTTTTGATATATTTGAGAGATCGAAAAGGTTACAGGTTGTTTATTTATCACCAAGTATAAATGAATACTATATGGTAGCAGCAAGAAATTCTTTGACATTGAAATTTGAATTAGGGTAATCAAGAACACGTTCTATTATGGATCGTAATTAGGATGTTTTAAATTAAACAGTTTCTTTTTTATGCTATTTCTTTGTTAGGCAGCAATTTCTTTATTTTCATTAGGAAGTTTCCCTTATATTAAGGTTTAATTAGGAATCTCTACATCTATGTAAAGGGTGACTGCCCTCTTGGAAAATCAATGAGAAAAGTTATCTTCAGTCACTCCCTGCTCCTCTCACGTCTCTTCTCTCTGTCTCTCTTCTCTCACCCTGCTGAAGACAATTGTCACATAGGATTACTCTTCCCTTGTTCATCCAACTTCCCACTGTTGTGATTGTGTTAACTCGAGGATTTATATCATTGGTATCGGAGCTCCTTCCTTCTTGTGGCACAGCTCATGGTACAGAAGAAACGCATGGCCAAGCAACAAGAAGATGGTCCGCCGGGGACATCCTTAGACAACCAGATGGCAGGTGGCCCCCATGTGGAGTCCACCAGCCAGAACTTACCTGTTGCTGGGCCCCAACTCATCTCTGCCAGGACCACATGACCGCCATCAGTTTGGGTGTTGTGGACCCACAGCAGATCACTGCAATGCCTAGGCCAGCTGCCACCGAACTCTTCCCAAATACTGCCACCGTCATTGATCCCTCCGCCACGTTGAACATCTTCACCAAACTTCTTCATGAGTTCCGCTCCATATGCACGGAGCAACAAGCAATGTGCGGTGAAGAGCAGGCAACATTCGCACGTCTTTTGGACAACTGCACAGGAGTATCTTCCATGGCATTCTAGAGCCAGATGACGCCAATGTGAGTGTGAGTGTGAGTGTGAGCCGCGGTATCCTTCCCCCTCCGCCGCGCCCCTCCCCTCTTCCAACCGCCGCAAGCACCGGTTTGCCAGCCACCACACGCAGAGGGCAGCATGCCATCATCAGCGCATGGCACCCAGTTGCAAACCGCACTGGGCATTTGTGTCGGTCAGACAATCGCATGTTGTGGTGGTCCCTCCGCTAGCCGCCGACGGGCTGATGCGCACACGCTACCCAGTCTCACATGGCCCCATTCCACCACCACAACACCAAAAGGCAGCAGCAGCTCCACACCAGAATTTTCCACGGATGTGTCCAGATTTTGTGCCCACAATTTCAGTTTAAGGTACAAGGGTGATTTTGCCGATTATGACCAGCTTGAATCACGCGGAAATTTTTCCACCCCGTACACACCGCTGAACCACACCTTGCCAGGATACAATTCCCCAAATACACGGGTGAAGACAACCCTATCAATTGGGTGTACCGAGCAGAAAAAAATTTTGCTTATCGAGGGACCGTCACTGATATGGAGAAACTTCACATTGCTGCTTTCCATCTCGAAAGTGATGCCTTAGTCTGGTATCAATATTTTGAACAAGAGGTACTCAATCCTACATGGCATAAATTCACTAATGAATTATGTGTCCAATTTGATCCAAATAACTATGTAGATTTTAATGAGCTATTATCCGGATTGTCACAAACTACTATGGCCCGCGCCTATCAAATTGAGTTTATGAGGGTAGCTACTCGTCTTCCACACAGGAAGCCTTAATTGGGACCTTCCGCCGGGGCCTCAAACCCAAAATTGAAGATGAGATTCATCATTTTGTTTGCCCTACTATGCAAGACATTATTCACCACACCCAACTTCAAGAAGAAAAGCTTCTTCACCAATGACCGACCATCCGACCTTTCGGGACTACACCGCCTCGCTCCTTGGGGACCCGTTGGTCTTACAAGGGGTGGCTGTCAGCTTTTCAGTACCATTCCAGGCACTTTGGTACCATTTCGGCGTTTGTCTCAAACCGAGATGGAAGAGCAACATTCAAAAGGGTTATGATTTAATTATGATGAGTGCTTCTCACCAGGCCATTGTTGCAAGACTCCCCCCACCGCTCTTTTATTGGACAAGTCACGGGATGATGCTACAGGATGGAATGATTCTAATTCTTCGGCTGTTGATAATATTCTTCCAAAAATTTCCTTACATGCTTTTTCAAGCACCTACACCCCTCATACCATACGTGTTCAAGGTCTTCTTAAACGACAACCAGTGGCCGTGCTTATTGATAGTGGTAACACACATAATTTTATTAACGATAAGGTGGCCCAATGTTTGGGTTGCCATGTCTCAGACTCCGCTCCTTTTGATGTGTTGATTGGTGACAGTAAACACCTCCATAGCAAAGGGGTGTGCCCTTGTGCAGAGTTACACATTCAAGATCATGCCTTTCTCATGGATCTTTATTTATTGCCAACCAAGGGCGCCAATATTGTGTTAGGCGTCCAATGGTTGTAGGAATTGGGCGATGTAACTTGGAACTTTCAGGAGATGGTTATGGGCTTTGAGTTGGAGGGGCAACGTGTATGTCTTCATGGGCCGGCGCCTGGCACTCTTCATTCTACCCAAGACCTTGGCTCATTCTTCTTATGCACTCACAAGGGTATCTTCCTCTAGCTTCTTTCTTCAGAGTCATCGGACCAACCGGAGATCCCACTGGATTTGGCAGCATTGTTGGCCAATTATTACCATCTCTTTTGCCGAGCCAACCAGCCTACTGTCTCTCTGTTCTCACGACCATCATATCCCTGTTGTAGCCGGCACTCTTGCCAACATTCAACCGTACAAGTATCCTCAAATTCAAAAGAATGAAATTGAAAGGTTAGTTTCCAAGATGTTGGATACCAGTATTATTCGGCCTAGTACGAGTTCATACTCCTCTCCAGTTCTATTGGTTCGCAAAAGGATGAATCTTGGCATTTTTGTGTTGATTATCGAACTGTAAACGCCATCACTGTTAAGGATAAGTTTTCAATTCCCATCATTGAAGAGTTATTGAATGAATCAGGTGGGTCTCATTATTTTTTCAAGCTTGATTTATGCTCCGGCTATCATCAGATCCACATGCATCCTATTGATATTAATAAGACAACATTCTGCACACATGACGGGCACTTCGAATTTTTTGTCATGCCTTTCGGTCTGACTAATGCTCCTTCCACTTTTCAAAGCCTGATTTGTAATGGCATTTTTTGATGACATCTTGGAGTATAGTCCTTGGGAGTCCCCCATTTCACATCTTCGGTGTGTCTTTACGCTATGGGAGCAACACTCCCTCTTTCTCAAACACTCCAAGTGCATATTTAGTAGTACTCAAGTAGATTATTTGCGACATCTTATCATGGGCGATGGCATGTTGACTGACCCAGCCAAAGTCACCGCTATGTTGGAGTGGCCTATCCCTTTTTCGCCAAAGGGCTTGACAGAATATTATCGTCACTTCATTTTGAATTATGGTTCTACACCGCTCCACTCACAGCCGTGCTCAAAAGGGCTCCTTCCAGTGGTGTCCATCGGCTCAGGTTGGCCTTTGACGCCTTGAAGTCAGCCATGTTAACCGCCCATGTGCTTGCCTTACCTGACTTTTCACAACCATTCATTGTGGAAACTGACGCTTCCGAAACAGGCTTGGGCATTGTCCTGTTGGCCAGCCGCCCTATTGCCTTTTTTTAGCAAGGCCCTCTCCGGTCACTCTCTTTCACTCTGCCTATGAGAGAAACGCTAGCCATTGTCCATGCAATGACAAAATGGCACACTTATCTATTAGGTCATCACTTTGTTATTCGTACTGATCATCAACCGTTGAAATATCTCTTAAAACAACGTATCTCTACTATGGCCCAACAACGTTGGATTTCAAAACTTTTGGGGTATAATTATGAGTTGGTTTACAAGAAAGGCTATGAGAATACCGTCGCTGATGCTCTATCCCCTAGTTTGCTACCGGCCAAGCTCTGCCATTGTCCGGCCCTATCCTTCCTTTTCTGGACCTACGCCAAGCATACTCCCAGAATTCGAATGCAGAGGATTTATTGGGTCGCTTGCAGGCTGATCCTTTATGTTCACCATTGTTTGTTTGGCAGGGCGACTTATTGTATTGGAGTGTCTTTGGGTTCCTGCTGACACTCAACTCCACACTACTTTTATTTCTCATTTCCACGCTTCCCTTTTGCTAGACATGAGGGCTCCTTCCACACTTTCAAGCGCGTAAGTCAAAGTTTTCTATGGCAAGGCATCCGTCGTGATGTACATGATTATGTGGCGGCTTGTCAAGTTTGTCAACGCACCAAAGCCTCCACCACTTCTCCCACCGGTCTACTTCAGCTCCTCCCAATCCCTAATTGTATTTGGGAGGACGTTTCTATGGATTTCATTGAGGTCTTACCCGTGGTTCAAGGTAAATCTATTATTCTCATGGTCATGGATCACTTGTCCAAGTATGCACATTTTAGCACCCTGGTGCATCCCTTCACGGCCAAAGAAGTTGCTGATATTTATGTTCGAGATGTGGCTAAGCTCCATGGCATGCCTCGCTTCATTGTTTCTGACCGCGATCATATTTTTATATCTCATTTCTAGCAAGAGCTTTTCACCCTTCAGGGCACATCTTGAAAATGAGTACTGACAAATGGGCAAATGAAGTAGTCAACCGCTGCCTCGAGCAATATCTTCATTGTTTTGTTGGGGACAATCCACACAACTGGCTTCAATTCCTTCCATGGGCGGAATTTTCTTATAATATAGCTTTTCATATCGCTACGGGTTTTGCTCCCTTTCCGGTGGTTTACAATCGCAACCCTCCCATGATTCTAGCATATGTCCCTCACCGTGCTATCGTCAGCAAGGTTGCCCATCTTCTGGATCAGGCTCTTTTTCTCCAACTCAAAAAGAATTTGTACACTACTCAAAACCATATGAAGCAAGTTTATGATCGTCATCATAGTGATCGAGAATTTCAAGTTGGGGATTTGGTCTATGTTAGTTTCCAACCTCACCGACAGACATCTTTATATCAGCCTATCAACTCCAAGCTTGCTCATCGATTCCATGGTCCTTATTCCATCATTGCACGGGCGGGCTCTGTCGCTTATTGCCTTCAACTTCCTGAGGGATCTCAGGTTCATCCAGTCTTTCATATCTCACACCTCTGATGCTTCATCGGCGATCCTACTCATATTAGTCAGAGCCCCCGCCACCGCTTCTTCTACCAACAGCTCCTCCTTACTTCCTGCTACAATAATTGATACTCGACGTATCTGCCACTGGTTGTCTTTTCTCTGAGATTCTCGTTGCTTGACATGGCCATTATTTGGAAGATGCTTCATGGATCTCTAAGGAGGCTTTTTACACTCGTTACCCTGATTTTGCACCTTGAGGACAAGGCGGTAGCAGAGTGTGGTGCATTGTTATGGATCATAATTAGGATGTGTTAGATTAGGCAATTTCTTATTTATGCTATTTCTTTTTTAGGCAGTCTTATTTATGCTATTCCTTCATTAGGCGGTTTCTTTATTTTCATTAGGAAGTTTCCTTTATTAGTCTTATGGTTTAATTAGGAATCTCTACAGCTATGTAAAGGGTGACTGCCCTCTTGGAAAATCAATGAGAAAAGTTATCTTCAGTCTCTCCCTGCTCCTCTCATGTCTCTTCTCTCTGTCTCTTTCTCACCTTGCTGAAGACAATTGTCACAGAGGGTTACTCTTCCCTTGTTCATCTAACTTCCTACTGTTTTGACTCTGTAAACTCAAGAGTTTACATCATGTTCCAGCCCGATACCGTCAAGAATTCTTTACTATTGCATGGTAACAGATTCATCTTAAAAGCATTTTTCCCTTCCAATATTTTTCTATTGGAGCCTCCCTCATTCCTTTTATTGAGCATAATGATGCAAGCAGGGTTCATTATATATATATAAAGTACAAAATTATGGTGTTCATGGATTAAACTTCAATTTTCAATAAACAAATTCATAGTCAACTGCACAGAAGTCAAGAATATGTTTTACTCAGTTGTCAAACAATAAGCTTTGTCTATCCAAAAGGAGTTTGTTATGTTCAAACTTCTTTCTTAAGTTACATGATATTTCGGAATATAAATTCCTGGAAAAGATTAATGTATCTTTACAACTCTATATGCGTCAAATATTCATATAAAAAGCATCAAATATATATTTGTTAAAATGGAAGTGTATTTGTTTTAGGTGATTTATTAAAGTTATAAGTCTTCTGCATACAGTATCAATTGAATGCCCTGAAATTATCAGTACACCTACCAGAATGGATATGCAAATCTTGGTTTCACACTTTAATATCATCAGATATATAAGTTCACTTGCTTTACAAACCTCTTTCAATCTCTAAATAACATAGTTCGTACGCTTTAACACTAGAATAGTAATAAAATTTATAAAGATGGTACTCGTCCATAATAATGAATAGACATGGGAAAAAATTACCAAAAACAAAAATTCCCTAAGCACCTCTAGTGGACTAATCGAGACACAAGTTATCAGTTCGTATATACAAAAGCTAAGAAACCAGGTAAGTACTGTAAGAAAATCACCAGAGCAAAAACCTACCGTCACTTGTCAGATTGAAAATGAGGAAAACAAAAATGGGAAGCAACAAGAAAAAGAAAAGAACAGGCACAACAAAATATGATCCTTAGAACATGTCCAGCAAACAGAGAACTCAAAAGCTAGTCAATCCTCAGCTAAAACGAAAAAAGAAAAGTAGAAGAAAATATAAACAAAGCAAAAGGCATTGCTCAAAGCAGGAACCCAAAGTGCGAACCTCCAAAAATGGCATAAGTGTAAACAACAAACTCGGGAGTGAGACAAACAGGCAGAGAAACTAATGTCCATCTAAGTATATAACCCCTTTATCTTCACAGAACGAAATAAAATAGAAAAATCAACGAAGACCCAGATGGAAGAAAATCGGAAAAAGCAAGGAAATGAAGGACAAACAGACTAAAGCTAAAAAACCAACGTATTAGAGGAAGACCCAGATGGGAAATAGAAAAAAAAACAAAAAACAAAGCAAGGAGAAGCAGGGGAAATAGAAAGACAAACCCTGAAGAAGGTGGCATGGGGATAATCGGTGGCGAGGTGGGAAAAGACATGGTCCATCTGCTTGGATGCATCGCACCAGGAGGCCCAAAAGTGGAGGATGAATGGCGTGCCGTCCCGGAGGGCGCCGTCGACGTAGGCCTTGGATTGAACGTCCCTCACCGTCCCCCTCTCGCCCATCTTCGCCGCCGGCGATAGTTCGGAGCTCTGGATTCTGCTACAGCGTGTGTGGGCTTTGGCGGAGGGGCCCGTAGACGAACTGTGGAGAGGCGAAGGGGGGACAGAGACGATGCCTCCACCAGCCAAATAGGAGCCCAGAGAAATGATGTTACGATAAGCAGGCAGCAGAAATTGGACTGCTATTCAACGAGTTGGACCATAGCTGGTGAATCGGACCAAAACTTTGAGGTGGGCCGGTATCTCTCCCCGAAAAGATTACCTTACCATGTAAACTTATGTCATAGTAAATTAATACTTCGTCTGTTATAGATTAATATCTCTTTGACAAAAAAAAAAACATTTCATATTAATAGTTCTTATGTAAATTTTTTTTTTCATATTAATAGCTTTATTTTAAATAATTTAAAATAATTGGGTACTAAAAAAATGTTATAAGCTTATTTTTTATTCTCTTGAACATAAGCTTTTTTATTTAGTAAAAATTATTAATTTTTTAAATGTAGCTATTTATATACGAGTAAATTAGTAATAGTTACTAGATGATCGTATGAAAATCAAAAGCATTCATCTCATTCATATAGGAAAGATTATGATCCTTCCATCAAAGGTTTCACGTACATCAATGTCATGTAACTTCTTACACGGGCCACTAATGACATTGTTACTTTTTATCAAATTGGAGTTCCTTTTTGTGTGGGAATTCTAATTCTCCTAACTTTCCTTACATGAGGATAGTCATTTTGAATTTCATAATAAGATATTTTAATTTCAAAATTTGGTGGTAGTCATCTAGGATTTCTTTCCCCGTCCTATATTAATAGCTATATTTAGAAAAAATATTAATTTTTCTTAAATGGTAAAACCCGCATCTAAGATAATAGAAAGTAAGCTTATGATATTATTTTTAAGTACCCAAACACTTCAATTGAATAAATGTAGCTATTAATATAGAATAATTTATTTTACCAAATTGAGCTATTAATCTACGATTGAGGGAGTATTTACAATCCAACAATACCATCACAGCCACTACCATCGCAACGATACCTCCCAAGCCATTGAAAGTGAGCTTAAAAAACCACTAAAAAGGGAGAAAGATGCTTTATTAACAAGACAATCAGGCCCCTCTATATATATATATATATATATATATATATATATATATATATATATATATATATATATATATATATATATATATATATATATATATATATATATATATATATATATATATATATATATATATATATATATCATCACAATTTTGGGCATTAAAATTGTGATCACAATTGAGTACAATATAATGACCCAATGTGATATTTTATTTGATAGAGCTTAGTGAGACGAATTTAGTTTCACTAAGAATACAAGAATCTAAGTTCGGGGGCATGAAATATGACCCGTTGTGACCTAAGATGCCTCAACATAAAAGAAGATCAAAGGGGTACTTTGGGAATTTTTTAAAATTTTCTAGGATGTGATAATCTAGCCTTAATTGATGGAACATCCTACCTATTTGTTTTTTGTATTTTTAGGAGATCTTAAGGGTTAAAGAGTTAACTTTCTTCTATCTCATGGCTCCATCAAATTTCCCTTTCAATATTTTATGATTTCTTTATTATAAGTGACAAAAGAGCAAAGATAAAGATGATAAATCAAGTAGTAACAAATTAGCAAAAGAACATAGCAGGATAATGAAGATCCAATATTCCTTGATTTCCTCATTTATAATATATTTGAAAAAAATATTTATTTAGTAAAACAATAGAGTCACCTTACCATTTCATCTCCAATACAATATCCTTACATAGACCCTTTTTTTAATCCTGGCTCTTTCGTCGTAAAAGCGAACAAGAATTTTTGTTCGTTAATTTTGTACTAGTAATGGGAAGTAGGCTAAACTCTAATTTCGTTTTAATCCTCTTGCTAATAGACACAGTTTCTTTTTTATTTCTTATGTTGAGCAGACTGGGACCAACTCTAATTACGTTGTGGGGACGGATAAGGAATAGGTGGGAATGGGAAGCATTAAATTTAGGTGATGATTATTATTTAATTACAAGCCCCATCAATCAACAACTTCTAACCAAACAAGAAGGTCCCACTGGCCCCACGAGAACCCACGCTCTCACTAATCAACACAGAATTTTTGCCTTAGATCGTGAGTGCTTGCTCCTAGATATAAATTTCGGCAAATGAACCATATAATGGAGGTATATAGGTCACATTTTGTAATTATTTTAGTTTTCAAAGGTCTTTCCTTGTCAAATAGCAACCCTCCTCCTTACGTAAGTTTTAAGTAAAAACCTTTTTAAGGCACTTCTATTTCCCATCTAACATAGCCATAGCAAGGATAACTAGTTCACTCTTTTAGCTGGAAGAATTTTTCGTGCTCTTCATTGACAATGAGCCCAACCTAAGTTATACGTATAGTTCGTTCATCCATGAGATTAACGGCACACACACTAACACACATCAACGTCAATACCACTTATGCTAGCGCATGTATCATCAATCATAAATATTAATAGCTCCTATACATGGCTTACGCTAGGCTCATTGTTAGAAAAGAGTACTAAAAACTCTATCCTTTTAGCCGCCCACCCTCTTAATATGGTTAGTGAATAGTGAGCACTCACTCTCAAATGCATTCTAGATAATGGATATCTACTGTCTGCATAGAAAGGGTGTGGGCTAGCTAAAAGAGAAGACAGCAAACTACTCATCTATGTAGCAATTCGAGACCCAAAAGTAAAATAAAACCAATGATAGTTTTCAATTGGGTTTGGGAGAAAAGTACATTTTAAGTGTAATTTGATTGATCCAAACATAATAATGTCATTAATTCATCACTTGCATAGCAATCAAGATCAATATTATTACTATGGTATGCATGAATTTATAATTTTTAAATTAATACAAGTGATATATCAAGCTCAATCAAGCATCAATCCTTTCACACAAAACTCGTATAAATATCTCAATAATGCACCACATTCCCTATACAAAACTTGTATAAATATCACAATAGTACATCATATTCCATACTCAAAATATGTATAAATATCTCAATAGTGCATCAAAATTCCCTACACAAACTTGTGTAAATATATCAATAATGCATCAAATTCCCTACTACACAAAAACCTGTGTAAATATCACAATAGTGCATTATATTACAAAACTTGTGTAAATATCACAATAGTTCATCATATTTCATACACAAAACCTATGTAATATCACAATAATGTATTAAATCATATGATAGAGAAATCTCGGTACCCGAAGATATCAAATACTTACTTACCCGGTATTCCAAAGCCAAAAATTTAAAAAGTAGCTTGGCACCCCCCTATAAACCGGGAATGCTCCTAGTTAGTTGGTGCTAATGTATTCCAATGCAAATCACAATAGTACCTTGGACAAGTAAGGGAGAAAGGAAGGGAAGAAGAAGCTAGAAGAAGAAGAAGAAAGGAGGGGAAAATAATTTCAAAGCAAAGCAAAGGAAGATGGTCTTCACACCACATACAAATAGAGGCTTCAAGAGCCTAGCACTTCCCCTTAGGTGGGCTAGCCAGCCATCAGCTGGCCCCTAATCCTGCCCCATACACAATCAATCTCCGATTACAATCAATCCATCCCTCAATTACATCCACAATTAACTCTAAACATGAATCATAATCTATAGTTGTGTTGTAACAATGAAAGACCTGCACGCCTTCAAGGCCTACTAATACGGAATAATGAAGGCAGTAGCAAGTTATAACATTCCAACACTCTCCTCTATCGCCTTGTCCTCAAGGTGAGCAGGAAGGAAAGCGAATGAGCAAATCATCCTTAGACTCCCACATTGTCTCCTTGAGCAAACGATCATGCCAAGTCACAAGAACCTCCATAATAATATGACTAGCACGACGAACACACTACTTATCAACAGCAGCTGCAAGAACCAAGGTAGGTGAGCTCGCGGCAGGTGGCAATGGAGGTGGAGTAGATGGCAAGGTAGATAGGTCACGTGTGTACTTCAAAAGTTGAGAGACATGGAAGATTGGGTGAACCAAAGCATCGATAGGGAGTGCCAATCGATGAGCCATGAGGTCGACCCATTCTATAATCAAGTAGGATCCATGGAAGCAATGTGAGAGCTTTGAGTGTAATGCCTGAGATTTTTCATCACATTTTCTTAAAATTCATGGATTTTTTTTCACAATATAACAATTGTAAATCGGAGGGAAATGATGAAATCAAAACCTGTGAAAGCATTTTATAATTTAAAACACTAAACATCAATTTTCCATCCAAATTTATCCTTATTTGGTCAAACATCATATGCCCAAAGCAAATATCCTCAGGCGCTACTTGAAAACAAATTTATGACTAAATTACCATGATCATGGATTTTTAAATACAAATAACTCCCAAGCATCCCTGAGTACAAGTCCCATAAACAATCCACTGTCCGATCCAAATTAAAAGTCCAGAATACATACACTTTAAATCTTATCTCACCCAATACATCAGATCATGGCATAAAAAGGTACTCACATTGCGTCAAGGTTATACCTGAATCAAATGGGAAACAATCCTTTGCAGAAAGGAGCATCCATCTCCAGGAGCTCTCCAACACATACCTGCAAAAGCCTCCCGAACAACAAGGCTAAAAAGTAAGGTAATGAGTATTTTCATACTCAATAGGAAAATACCCAGTAGGGGAATCCCAAACAGTGAACTCAATAAGTTCATAAAAACATGCGTTCATGCAACTCAAACATGAAGTATACAACATAAAATAATCATATACATATGCATATAATAATGCATCACACCAATGAAAGCAAACTTACACAAACACCCTTAATCAGGGTCTTACAACTTACTCATACCATCGTACGCATACTCAATACCTTACACATACTTGTATGACCTTACTCGTACAATCTTACACTTACAACCCTTTCAGAATCATATACTTACAGCCGTACTCAGAATCGTACACTTACAATCTTACTCGAAAACTTGGGTTAAGTGATCTAGAACTTTCAGGATGTTACGATTGTGTCCGACAGGGATCAGATGTTCATGTTTTAGTTTTGGTATGAGTTTTTCACACTTCATGGCACTTCCTATGAGTACTACCTACCACCCGCAAACGAATGGCTAGACCAAGGTGGTTAACTACTGCTGTAACATCCTCAATTTTTCTATAATTTTTCTGCATATTTTTTCGTGGCCCATGACCTACGACTAAACACTACTCCCGACACTTACGATCATGAATATTACAAATACGGATACACCGAAGCGTCAAATTTCTTCATAAAAAATATGACTAGAAAGTGTAGAACATTGCAGAAAATAGAAAAAATATGCAAAAAAATTACAAAAAAATTAGGGATGTTACAATCTTATCAGAGCAACTGACACACCCAAAGTTTTTCCTTACATTTAATTGAAAACTTTACAAATATTTCATTTTGAAATACATATGTAAATTAAATGAAACCACAAAATTCAAAACATGTTAAAACGATTTTCATAAATTAATTTATTATACGACAAAACTAACATTCTCAAGTGTGACCCAAAACGAAAATATAAAAGCAAAACCTGCCATAGCCATGGTCTTTTAAAAACAAACAAATCCCAGGTATTTTTGAATACAAGTTCTTCAATAGTATGTGTTCTAATTCATATATATGTTCGAGTTCCATGACTATACACAAAGAACTACGTTTGCCCCCTTCGTGGGTAGAAGGAACAAGTCAATGACAAAGGTGTGACCTTGGATAAGAAGAGATGCATGATCACAAACCTCTGTGTTCCAGAGGTGTTTGTCATCACCGATTAATACGTCAAAGGTTTATGAGTCAGAGACCACACACCCCTAGTTTTGTGTCACTTTATTGTTGATGAAGTTATAGTTGGAGCCACTATCAATTAAGATGGCAACTTGTTTCCACTTTAGATGACCTTGGACCCTCATGGGATGAACTTCTCATCATATTTGAAGCACATGACCTTAGATCACCGCTCCTCTATCTAGGCTGGTTTGAGGCAGTGAACGGAGGGCCTGCACAAGGGGTGTTTTGGTTGACCCAATTGGCACTCAGCCTTAGAGCTGAGGAGGAGGGAGCCGCTGGAAGGCCCTAGTCTGCCCTCCCCTCCTCTACCAAATGAGCTTCTCCTCCTCAATGTGAATGTTTCATACCACCTCTCGCATAGAAGTGCAGTGGAAGTGACACATCCCATCTAAAGTCTCCAATTTTAGCCTCCTTGTGAATGTTCCAACCGAAGCCGTCACTAGCCAATCTAGCATCCAGTTGGCGATCTTTATAAACTCAAAATAGTAGTAACAGATGGTGATCGTCTAATAGAGAGTGGAAAGCATCTCATTGAAGTCCTGGAATTCATTAGGGCTGAACTAAACACAAAGCTCGTCAGTGACACCCATGTCGGTAATCAGGCTTCCTTCTCATAACGGTGTTCAACACCACTCATTTGCCCTCCATGGGAACTAGTGAAGTCCACCCAGTCCTCCTTGAACTCCCTGGCCAAGTTTATGAAGTTTGTGTTGATTGTGACCTTTTCCTAAACACTTGGGGAGCCTCATTCACCCAGGCCAGAATGAACCTCCTTCATGAATCTGATCAATGGATCCAAAGCGCATAGAAGTAAAAGGAGGATAAGCAACCCGCTCATTCGCAGATTGGGAGCCTAGAGGGCAAGAACCATGAAGCTGAGATGGCCCACTCACCTCAACACTAGCCTAATAGGGTGTGGACAAGAGAGGGGTCACACAAGCCAACTAGAGTTGGGCAAAGACAGTTGTCGAATTTTGAATTTGGGCATTCATCTTCTCGAACATAGAAATGACCATGGTTGTTTCTAGGTTTGGATTTGGGTTGGTGGTTTCTTCCATGGTGTCATCCTGGACCTTGGGCTGAGGCTCCAAAGCATTTGCTAGGCTTTGATACCAATGATGTGTTCCAATGTGGAACACAACAGTACCTTGGCCAAGTAAGGGAGAAAGGAAGGGAAGAAGAAGAAAGGAGGGGGAAATAGTTTCAATTCAAAGCTAAGGAAGATGGCATTCATGCCACATACAAATAGAGGCTCCAAGAGTCTGGCATGAGCCCCTAGGTGGGCTGGCCCACCATCAGCAGGTCCTCAATTCTGCTTCATACACAATCAATCTCCAATTACAATCAACCCATCCCCCGATTACATCCGCAACAACACTAAACATGAATCATAACCTACAACTGTAACAATGAAAGACCTACACACCTTCAAGGCCTACTAATACAAAATAATGAAGGAAATGGTGGGACATAATAGGTGCACACAGGCATGACCAGCCTCGAGCTTGCTCCAGATGTCTCAATAAGTATCACAACCATCTCAACATGGGGAGGAACCCACCCTTTCAAAACAGAAAACTAAAAAGGTTTTATGCCCTTTCGGACAAAAAACCTACACTTTCAGCATGGAAAACCGATTTATTCAAAACCCAATACGACTAATCCAAAAAGCTATAAAAAACCATGGCTAATTGCGGTAAAGCACAATTCATGGCTAAACATGGTTTAGCAAACAATTTTCATGATGCTTGTTATATGAATAATATTATGTGCATGCATGCATAAGTAATCACATTGTATCACGGTGATTCCTTGCCAATTACATGCAAGAAACATGGAAAGACTATTAAAATATGGCTTAAGAAAAATAAACACATAAGTCAGAATTTACTTGGGTGATCAATCGGGCTTTTGGGTATCGATCGAACCTTAAAACAAGAAAATAGAACGTTTGGGCCATTGATCGGGCTGCTAAGTGATCGATTGGCCCTGAAAATACCATTCATAGGAAGCTTGGTTGAGGCCAAATGATCGGTCTGCTGTGGAAGGAAAAAATATAAGACAATAACATTTTAGATCGATTGGCCCTTAGGGCAATTGATTGGGCAAGAGTAGAACTACAAAAATATGATATTTAAGCAAATGCAAGTCCAATCAACTGTCAAATCATGACAAATCTTTGTCTAAACATTAGATATGATAAATCCAACATAATCATACACATACATGTCAAAATACCATAAAAACTTGTATCCTAGGGGATCAAAGCTCACATATCTATCGTGCATCAAGAACATGATCAATCACATAATACATGGTGTTAATACAAGAAAACTTCATCAAGCAAAAACCCCTTACTACAAATCAATAGAGAATATATTCAAATTTCCTCTCAAGATCAAGGAAGCCCTAATCAATAAATTGGGTTCAATTAGTCCTCAAGAAAAATCACACCTTTCCAGCAAGTAGAGACTAAAAATACTAGTAATAAGACATCATGCATTTTATTGCGTCCCATGAACCCCAAATATAAATTAGAAGGTTATGAACCAAGAACAAAGATCTAGGGCTCTACAAAATAGATAAAAGAAAGAACTTTTAAGAGAAGAAGACATGGAAATCAAGTGCAAGCAAAGAGGACATGTGAATCAACTCAAAAATGCAAGAAATCGTGGAGTAGAATCACTTGACTCACCTTGGATGAAGCTAGAGCACATGCAATCCCATCAAGAAAGAAGTCAGATCACATGCAACCATGGAATCTCAACTAGTAAGTGGGTAAGTTGTCTTGCATGGGCCCAATTACAAAATAAATAGAAGTCTCTTTCAAGAATTTACTAAAATAAATGTGATAATGCTCAAGCCCATTTAAGAATCTAAATGTGTAACATCCCTAATTTTTTTGTGATTTTTCTATAATTTTTTGCTTTTTTTCTACAATATTTTTCTATTTTTTGCTCGTATTTTCGACAGAGAAATTTGATGATTTGACATATTCATAACCATAAGGTCGGGAGTAGTCTTTAGTCGCAAATCATGAGCCTCGATGCACCCAGAAATTTTTGGCATGAAAACGGGAGAGAAAAGGGGGAGACGAGAAGAAGAATATAAAAAAAGAAAAAAAAACAAATTAAATAAAAATCGGATCGGGTGCACCCCACCGGATGGCGGAATAGGGGAAGGGCTACTGCCCTTCCCTCTATGAAGCAAGAAGCATTGTAGTCGCTGGCTGCCGGCTTTAGCCCGACTAGTCCTGGCCTAGAGTCGTTGCTGCCATCCTGGCTGGCCTCATAGGCGGTTCTCCCATCTCTCCCTCTTTTCTATTTCAACCCAAAAAAGACACATGATTGCTGTTTTCGCCCTGATCTACTGCCGCTATCGGTTGCATGGTCTCCAGCTACCGCTCTATCTACGTCCCAGCCAGGGTGACCTCCAGCCACCGGAGTCCTGGACTCCCCATCCTTCCTTCACCGCCATGAGGTAAAACTTCGTCGCCCCTTTTTACTTTCCTTGTCTCTGTGTGTTGCGGTGATGTGCCCATTGTATGCACAATCTATATCAAGGAGATTCACGCAGGGAAAGGGGAGAAACAAGGAAGAAAGGGGAGAAGTTCAGAATAGTTCAACTTGCATAATTGTAAAACAAAGAAGAGCTCGCCCCATATAGGAGACGACAAGTCTCCTAGGGAGTCGCACCAAGCCACATGCTGGTCGGCCAAGCTCCCTAGGCAGACATGCCAGTGAGTGGGCTAGGTGAATCCAGGGCCACTAACTAAACCAATGACAACTTACATAAGCATACCAAAGCAAATACTAAACTATTACAAAAGGAAATAGTCCAATGCAAAGAAATAAAGTAAAGTCTAAGAGTCTGGACGATTGTGCACAACATGTGGCAGCTAGCCATGCCGCCGATGGTCGGCTACTTCTGAATGGCCTTTGGCCCCACCTCATCTCGGCGACAACAAGACTGCCACCCACAGTGTCACGCCCCGACACTGCCCGACCCGAGCCGAACCCGGTCCAAGGGCTGGTCCAGGGCACAGGGGTGACAACATTGAAAATGGTTAAAGAAATAGCGGAAGACTTATGCCCTTACCACGGGCAGTCAAATTAACATAGTTACGCACTACTTTGAGCAAGAGTAAATAGGTAGAACCAAAAGAGTTACTTAAACTCTAAATTAAACCACAAATCTCAAACCCACATACTAATAATCCATAGCAACACACTTGGCTCAAAACAAGATCTCAAACAAAACTAAAGATATAATATATCACAAGTCTGAAACAAGAACCACTCCACAAGGGTTCTAACATCATAACAAAATAATCAAAGAGAGATGCAAAATCTAGTGGCCTCTACTCCTACTCCCAAGCTCTCTCCGACCTATCCTCATAAAGAGGATCCTATCCGATCGCATGTCATGCCATGTAGCCCCAAAACAAAATAAAACAAGGAAAGTGAGGTGAGTATAAAACTCAATAATTGTTTGAATACAACTATAATAATTAGAAAACACTACACCATGGCAATGTAGCAATTTAAATCTAAAATTAATATGCTATACCACTTTCTAATCATTTACTAGCTAAAACCCCTATTTAGCCATAAATGTAAGAACTATGCATAAGACATACCTATCAAGTCAAGTTATGAATATTCAAGTTATAACCTAACATGCATCCCACTTATGTATTTGTTCATATCTACTCAATTCAAGCATGATAATCCCATAAATCACATAAGAAGTGTCTTTCACACCCTTTTCTGATCATGCAACCATATCACATAAACCTGTACAATAGTGTCTCAATCACACACTTCCTGATTATGCATTTATAACATATAAACCTGCATAATAGTGTCTCAATCACACCATTTCTGATCATGCAACCATATTACATAAACCTGCACAATAGTGTCTCAATCACACACTTCCTGATTATGCATTCATATCACATAAACCTGCATAATAGTGTCTCAATCACACCATTTCTGATATGCATTCATATCACATCAACCTCATTCACCCTGCACGACAAACGTGTCAAACACATGATACACAATCTTGCATAGCATTCATAACAAACATGCATCAAGACAAATAGTGAATGCCTCCATCAAGGAGTAAGCATAAGTATTGCCACAAAGGCTAAACGTAGTCCAATTTCCTAACCGAAAACCTAAGGCATTGCCCGCTCTGGACATAGTCCGAATTCCATAAGAAAACTAAAATGTAGGGGTAGTCAGCCCCTCTGCTCGCCAAGGACAATCCACACAGGAAGTCCAAATTCCCACATAGGGAACTTAGAGCAGGGTGTTCGCCCAGGACATCTCTGCAGTGGGGAGAGTCCAAATTCCCACATAGGGAACCTAGAACACGTGGTATCCGGTGCATGAAGGCATACCACTTTGGGTGCTCAGTGTCCAGATGTGACTATCTCAATAAATCTCAACCGCAAGACAAGTATACAACTCGTCCTCATATAACTCAATTTGACTTGACTCAACTCGGGGAGTATACATGTTCTATATAGGAACTTAAATCTAAAACATGTCCTTTCGAGCAAACTAAGTTTTGATTAATTCACCGAGAAATTAATCCAGCACGCAATCTCAACTATTGCATACAATCGATTAATTCCGATTAAACATCTATAAAACTTCGTCCATTAATATCGATCTATGATGCATGATAACATAATACATCCATGAGCAAGACCTACATGGCTTCCAATACATGGAGCGTGCTCCCAATCAATCCCCTCATGCATCATAATCAAGACATAATTAACTACAATTTCATAGTAGATTCCCCATACGTGTGTGTATTCATGCATATTCTAAGAGCATGACCAATGCTTGATATAAACTCATAAGACAATATATGTATGCTTAAACACATTCAAAACAATAATTCCAAATTAAAATTAAAGCAAAATCCACCATAAAGCTTAAATCCATCCATGTGAAATCGAACATTCACTCTCACAAACATGTTTTTTTCATACATTAAGCCACAACATGATCACATCAATTACCAATAAACCATCCTCATTATAAGAGAACACATCTCACCATGTTTCATATAATATCCCTACTGGAAATATATTATAATCATAAGAATTCCAACATTCAAAAGTTTAAGTTACTTCAATATCAACATCCATAATTATCAACATAATATAATGCTACATGACCACACTTAAACACATCCCATAAACTTCCATCATCAATTCTACACCTCCAGTAGCCTAATTTCATCATAACCCACCTCCCATAACCATTAGAATCATCAAATGGAGTAAAACATTAAAATGTGCATAAGTTTCAAAAATAGCAAAAATTGTTGTATAGCCGATCAATCGCCCTGCCAGGCCGTTAGATCAGCTAAACTAAAAATCTGCCAAAAATGTAGTGTTGCCGATCGATCGCCCTTGCAGGCCATTCGATCACCAACAAAGCAGTTTTGACCTTCTTCTTCATTTCAAAAATCAAAACCGAAACACCATGAAAACACCTTCAAATCTTCATCTATTATATCAAGCATTATCAAAAACTCATCAAACCTTCCAGAACACTAATTTAAACCATTTTAAAATAGAACCCTAAAAAATCAAAGTGAAAGATTAGCATTTATTAAACCCACCATTAGAGCCTAAATCAAGCAAAGCCCACTTCAAATAACATCATAAAAATTGAGATTTTTACTACCCAAAGTTGAGATTGAAGAACTCATTACCTTTTCTTATTGATTTGGGTCAGAATAAACCTTCAATCTCCTCCAATACCTTCCAAAAATACGATTTTAAGTTAACATACAACTAATCTCAATTTAGCTTTGCAAAACCAAAAGTAAACATTATATTTAGGGTTTTAGCAGCTTAAAAATGAGATTTTGATGATTAAGACTTGGAGAAGAGAAGTAAATTAGTAGTTTTAATACTTTCAACACGGATTAAAACCAAGATTGATGTTAAGATTAAGAATGGATTAAGAGAAGACCTATAGTTTAGGCATGATTAAAGGAGAACATACCTTAATCCCTTTTTTATTCGGGCCTAATTGGGGAATTAGGCCTTAATCACCCTCTCCCAACCTATTCCCAAATGGGAAATGGCTCAGTTCTTTCTATTTATAGTAGGGCTTGGGGTATACCTAATGAATTAGTGGGGTATAAATAGAAATTCTAGCTAAAATGGATATTTTGAAGATTTGAGCACTAATTAAATATGGAAAAATTCTGGAATTTTTTGTATAAGCTTGTGTTGATGCCAAGGTCATTTTCGTCTAAAAACCTCAATTTTGTCGGTGGGGCCCATTGGGGGTCCCGCCCACTCTAATTTTTGGAAAATTAGTAAAAAATCAGAAAAAATCCTAAAAATTCATAAATGACCAAAAACTACTTAAAACTAATAATTGTGAAGTTGGTTTTGATTAAAACCTTCAGAAACCCTTTTTTTTTTCGAAAATCACTGAATTTAATCAGACAACGCTTAAACCACATGATAATCGATAAATAATCATTAAAACAAACCGGTTCAAGATGAGGGATCTTACACCCGACCTGTATCGTCACTTTCTCCAGCCCCTCCCCTGCCCTATTCTGGTCCGAACGAAATTTCATTTTTCTGTACTTTGTCTTCACTGTTGCCCACAAACCATCCATCGGCCTCTAGGTTCTCACTTCAAGCCGACAATGGCGAGGTGCCGAGGTCTGTCTTCCCTTGCCCCAATCGGTTCTGATTTGTTTGATTAGCCAAACTACGCCAGAGTAAAGTCTCTCCTTTTTCTTTTGTGGCATCCATTCTTTGCCACCGGACATCGGACGACATAGGGCCGATGTGTATTTGACTTGCCGTGATCCAGCAATTGCTGCGACCCGTTTTCTCCCAGGTCTAGCCCCCAGCCGCATCTGGCTATTCGTGACCGGCGATGCATGTCTGTCACCCCATCTAAATCCGGTCTCTTCAATTCTCTGAATGGTTATTCTGCCGCGGACAGCTACGGATGTTGGCTTGACCCAATAATGGCAAGGGTCCGCTGCAACCAGCCTCCTCTACACATCTTCTGTAGACACCAGATGCCCCTAAACTTTGAAGCATGTGTCTGACTGCCTACGAGGGCCCTGCCTTAGCCTAGGGCCTACCTATCAAGCCTGACATTACATGAACTTGGGTAGCATGTCGACTGGCGTGGGCTTTGCCCCGGCCAATAGCAGCAAGGGCCAACAATTTTGGCCCAATTCCACCTCTGCACCCCACTTTCCCTTACGATCGACCTAGAACTTGAGGGGAAGAGTCCCCGAATTCCGATCCTTCCAAGGGAAAATTGTATTGTCAGCCACTGGCCTCGGGCCAACGAAGGTTTGACTACTACCATACCTATGCCTCCATCGTAAGCGGTGCTTGATGCACAATCATTGTACAATAGTTTGAGTGTGTGTAGCGATTAGAAAAGTCACCACCTTTGTCGGCCACCTAACTCGGGCCCTTAGTGCGTTTATCTTTTGCTTAGGGGACCGTCACTGGAAAACCCCACCCCTTCTGTGACCGACCACAATAACCCCGTGACAACACATGCATATGCTGCTCAACAACCAATTCTGCCCATGAGTGGTTTGATCTTGCTCCACTGGGCTGAGTCACTTCGGGACCCACCGACAACCTATCCTCCCTTGATGGTTTCCCTTTTATCGCGCACACTTGTGTCACACGTGCAGTTTAGGTTAAAGGCACTGCCCTTGCGGCGCTTGATGTTTGGCAAACACCACCACTAGTCAAATATGACTGCCAAAGCCCTCATTTGCCTCTCATATGTCTGTGAGTACATAACCAAGCCCTCTGCCCTTTTTTGAGGCTTTGACAATGAAAAATCGTTGCCACTGGGTGTGGTCTATGACCAATTTTAGTGTCTTGTGGACAACAAAGTGTTTTTTAACCATTGGCCAACCTCTAATCACCCCATTCTGTGCTCGCTTTTTCCATTTCTAGTGGCATGACCTTGTGTCCAGCTTCCTTAGTGTGCCCAATCTTTTGATTTGAGTGAAATTTGCCCAACCTTGTCGAGATTGATTTCAGAGTCTTTGAAAATCCTTGGGATAGTAACTCTCTCGGTGCGATGCCCTTTTGGCCACGTATTCAGCCATTGATGCCGCCACCATCATATGCTCACCATCAAACTCACATGGATTACGGGGTAGGGGACCTTAAACTCGTAATTTCATTATAGCATGCTTTGATTGTGTAGTAGCATGCTAGGAGTTTATAACTTAATGCTTTGCATGATAAATGTTGATTAAATGGGCATGTTTTATGTATGCGAATTGTGCATATGTTAGTGAAGACTAAGGGTACAGTAGTAAGTTGTTATAAATTATATGTATGTGATCAGAGCGTGTGATAGATCTTTGTTGTGGGCTGGTGGTGTGTGTGGTCGATGGGCATGAGTACAGGCATTTGATTATAAGTTTGCTGAAGGGGTATTTTAAGGATTATGATGTGGAAATTACAATTGTATGTCGGGCAAGGGAAAACTTATGAATGATGGGCAAAGGTTAGACTTTATGAGATTGGAGGATCGGTTTGGATTGAGTCGGCAGATACGTTGGAGCAACATACAAGAGATTTAGGGGATACAGGAATTTTGAAGACTTAAGATTCAGAGAGCCTTTGGGGGACTGTGAGTTAGTAAAAGATAACAACATAATTGTACATGCATAATGTATGAAATATGAATTGTAATGAAAGGATAATGAGTAAAGAATTAGTAAGGGTTTGATGACTAGACTTAGATCTAAAGGATTTCATTTGAGGAGTTTGAGTAAGATGTTTTGGTTTTAAGGCAAACGGTGCAGGATGTAAGGCTATAATTATATAATGGTAAGTGAATGCTGACATGGAATTTGAGTTTGACAAGGAAGGTTATGCGGCGATCTAAAAGACCGTAAGGGTAAGAGTGAGTTTTAAGTATGATTGGATGAGCTACATTGAAGTATGTTACCCTTGTGGACTAAGGCTTTAGAACCGGTGTGGTTCTAGCTCGGTCGACTGAAGAATGTAAGACGGAAGTAGTTTCAAACATAATTTTGCATGCATAAGTTACCTAATATGAACATGAATGGTAAGTAACCCTAACTTTTGTTTGTAAGCCAGTCGATAAGTAATCAAATGAGCTTCTTTCCTGATCTAGCCAGGGTGTTATCCTATTGGATTTGGTCTTGGTGCTGTATTTCGGCCCAAACATTTGATGCTCTGTTAAGAGCGCTGTAAGTTTTTGCCCTTTGAAGGCACTATATGCCTTTCTACCTACAAATGGCACTATATGTTCTACCCAAGAGTGACATTGTAAGATTCCTGCCCAAGAGTGGCACTGTATATTTTCTGCCCTTAGTTGGCACTGTATGGCCCCAAAGAGTAGGCATTTGCGCGCTTGGGTAAGTAGTATCTGAACCTACTCTTACCTATTTAATCTTGTGCCCCATGAGCATAGGTGTGTCTTACCTTCAGAAAAGTCCATGACATCTAGTTGATCCCCGAAGGTTAAGGTGACACCCCAGTGGCATTCCTTTCTTTTCTGATGCTAGAGCTTATTAATTGTAATTAGTTCAGTTGTTGGTAGTATGTGTATGATAGTAAGAGTAAGTTATATGTATTCGATTTTGAGTAAGTTGTATGTGTAAGATCCAGAGTAAGTGTAAGTGTAAGCTTCTAAGGAAGACGGTAAGAGTAAGTTTATGAGTAAGATTGTACGAGTAAGGTCATACAAGTAAGTTCATATGAATAACGTCGTACGAGTATGTAAATGTTGTAAGTGTATGATTGTACGAGTAAGTTGGTAAAACTCTAATTTAAAGTGTAAGTGTAAGTGTAAGAGTTTTCCGTAAGAGTAAGTGTAAGTTCAGTTAGTATAATGATTTATGTGTGAGACCCTATTTATATTTTATATCTTACTTGCTTCATGTGTGGTGTATGAATGCATCTATGTATGAACTTATGAAGTTGATTGATTTATTTCCCCTACTGGGTATTTTTCTACTAAGTATGAAAATGCTCACTTACCCTAATTTTAGCCCCTTCGTTAAGAGGCTTTTGCAAGTCAATTGATAGCTTTTTGGACTAGACTATTCCCTGTGGTGGGTTGTTTTTACTTGACCTAGAGTACAAAGGACTTGAGTGAAGCTATCTAGATTTTGGTACTACAATCTCACGTATTGTTTAAGGTGAGATTTAAATATGTTATTCTTTTGGACTTGTGCACGTATGTATGATTTAAAATTCAGACTGTTGAAGAACTTATACTCAGATATGTCTAGGATGTATGTGTTTTTAAAGCCCATTGGCATGGCATGTTTTATTTGTATGTTTTTTAGGTCATGCCAGAGAATGTTGGTTTGTTGTAAGATGAATTAATTTATGAAAATTATTTTTACACGTTTTAAATTATGTATTTTGAAACAAAATTTTAGTAAAATTTTAAAGTAAATACAAGGAAAAACCTCAGGTGTGACAAAATGTAGGTCAATGATCCAAGAAATTGGCATGACGAATAGAATAGTCATGGGTCCTAGAGTGGGGCCTACTTCCTCAAAATAAGAAAATGTTTAGAAATTATACTAAATTATGTGGTAACTTTGTGGCTTATGGTAGGCACTAATATACTCTATGAGTTCCTCCCCATGACTAGGAGAACACGTTATTCACACCTCAATAAACCCTTGATAAAATCGGTCCCACCAATTCTCCACAAAAAGTTTAAAATAATTCCAAGAAAATTCCATATGACTCCAAACCATCAACAAAATAAAAGCAAGCAAAAATAAAAATTTTCAAGTCTCACACTAGATCCCATCCGACCTGGTCCTTCCTCTTTGAGTCAAGCATCTCCCCCCTACCCTCCTCTCTTCTATCTCTTGGTCCTTTTTCCTCTCTGTTCCCCTCTCTCTTCTACTCAATTCTAAATTTTATTTTTCTCCCTTCTCTACAGATCTGGTTGGTGTTTTGCCCCTTACATGCTACTCCCCTATAACCTCAATCAAGTTGGTCCAACACTGACATCTGATGGGCACTCTCGTCTGTTGACTCCCTCCTGGACAGGAACCATCTTCAATGTTGTGACTAGTGCAACATTAGTGAATTAGGCATCAAGGGGTGTTGAAGAAACTCAAAAATGAAGATCAACAATCAAAGAGTCCCAAAACATGAATTTGTACTCAAAGTTCTCTCACCAACATGAATTTGTACTCAAATCTATGGTGAATAACGATAATTCTAGACAATGAAATTCTCAATTTTTCCTTCTCAAAAATTGGTTTTCCTCTTTGTTATTTCATCCATGTATAGACCTTATATAGAATCCCAAAATGGTTAGGGTTAAATGTTCTCAAGTTTGGAAGGATTCTATTCTGGATCCTAATTGAGGCAACTATTTCATTACATGGACAATCATTTCACATGGCAATAAATCATTCTCTATTACTATGATGGCCGAAACTCACATGGATCAATCTTTTTTATCAAACGATAGATCAATTGTGTCTTTGACTAGAAAATCTCAAAACCATTCATTAAATGATGAATCCATGCACATAGTATGTTCAAAACTAATCGATCTCTGAACTATTTTTGTGATTTTTTCACTATTTTTCTCAAAAATATGCCTTAAGATTATTTCAATGAAAATTTAATTATTTTGTGTATGTAAGTGTGTTTTAATTTTACCTTAAATTATGCTACTCAGAATAGTCTTCATTCTTGAACTTTCAAAACTATTCTTAATCAAATTTAAGTTCTTGAGAAAAGTTATCGTTGTTACAAGTTTGAGAAATGGGTTGGAAGTTTCATTGGAATTTATCCAAAAAATTCTATTACCAAACTCAATTATGATTCTACGTTGAATTAACTAAATTAATTGAAGAAAATTTTGATTTCATTTAATTCCACACCCAAACAGCCCCTTGGCGATCATGTCAACATTGAGCCTAAATCTTTCTTTCAATGAAATTTTAAATTCATGCAAACTCCATATCCAACCACAATTCCACTAAATTAGAACGAAATTATGGTGAACTTCTTTTGGGGCAAATTTGTGTCAATTTCAGGTTGGGTTTTGCCAAACCCTAACTTGTTACTATTTAAAAAATGGTTAACTAAACTCGACTTAACTGAAATATGTAAAAAACGAACCCAACCTTATTCCTATTTGGAATAAAAAAATACTTTTATGTTTAATTTTTTTTAAAAAGAAACTCACTTAATTATGAAAAAATACAAGATTTTAAATAATTATTTGGTTTTATCTCTTACCCAACAAAAAAAATTTAAGAGTTATTAGCAAAACATAAAGAAAATATAAAAATTTGATATTCATAACCTTATTAAGGATGGATGAGGTTAGATTTTATTAAACTAGAACCCAACTCAAATAGCTATTTGGGTTAAATTTAGAAACTTAAGCCCGACAAATTAGGGTTGGTTGGTTTTTTCCCATGCACCCAACATGAGTAGTATCCCTTGAGGCAAGGGGCAATGTCAATTTAGGTCATACAACAAGGTTCATTTGCCCAAAACACAACTGTTTATTTTATATTTTATTTAAAACAATGCTACCTTATGGGCTTGAATCATACTTACTATATAAAAGGGTGATGATAAGTTTTTGTCAAAATTTTTGTAATGCCTTTAAATTTTCATTAATATCTAGATATAAATTTGAATTAGTGCAATTTATGTGTATTTTGGTAAAATCTTTTATTTAAACATCAAATGCATATAGATATCCTAGTCTTATAACATGAAAGCCACATGTCAGTCAGCCAATTATATGTCACTAACACAATATGGGCCCTATTTATGTCATGATAAGGGTATATCTTGTGCTCCTAAACTTAAATTAACTTATTTTTCATACTAACTAATTAGAAGGACACTAATAAAATTAAAATAAAAGGGAAAAAAACTCCAAATCATATCCTGTGACCTTGCTGCCAGAGTTTAGCTTCACTATTGCTGAAGCACCACTCCCTCCTGCCAAAGCTCTCATTGTAATTGTCGGTCCTCCGCCCACCTGAGCTCCGTCGAAGCTCAATCAGTGCCACTACGGTTAGTGCTTCATCATTTCCGTAGCCACCTCTGCCGCAAGAGCTTCATCACAACTCTAGATCCTATAGACTTGAAGAAATTGCCATTTTGCGAGGTAGGTGAAGGCCAGAAACGGGGGGACAAGCCAGCATCGGGCAACAGAATGAAGATCTTCTACCGGAATTTTGGCCACGGGAGAGCCAAAGTTGCTTCTTCTGTCCCTCTCTATCTCAGGCTCACTTTTAAGTTTAGATGAACAAAATGCAGGTCTAGCTGGGACCCATGATTCCTGGGGTTCGCAGATTAGCATCTTGGTAGGAACCGATGTCCCCAACAAAGGCAAGGCAGGCGACTGTGCCCCAAATGAGGAGGGTAAGGGGATCCAGGTCTGTGCTTTTGATAATCATATCATAGGATGGGTCGGAGCTTTGTACCCACAAAAGAATTCCGAATCTCAAGTAGGGGGCTTACATGTGTTCTTCGTTGTTTCCTTTCCCTTAATGTGCCTAATTTATGTCAATGTGAGTTATTAATTTCTCTAAGTAGGGATTACTAAAAGATTAAGTCTTTTCATCATGAATTATCTCTTTGGCCCGAAAGCCCATGTCTAAGTTCAACCGCATGTTAAATTTTTGGCCCTAACTCCCGCTGGCCAGTGCTACATTCTTAAAAATAACACCACTCCCAAAAAAAAACAGCACAAACATAGTAGAAGTGATGTTCTCAGACACATGGTAAAAGTGTTGCTCCCGAATACAACAAAATTGTGCTTCTTTCGCGAACTCAGTCTTGCCTCCTGACCAGACCACGCTGCCATTGTCATATCGGGACTGTGCCTCCATTGGACCTTTCCCGGTGCCACATTCCGAAAACAACACAAAAAGTGATGTTTTTGGAAACAGTTACAAATAGAAGGATTAACGCTGACAAGTATTTTTTATGTTCTTTATTAATAATATATTTAATATTTAATAAATAAATAATAGATTAATGGCATACACACTAAGCATATATTAATGTAAAAAATATTTTCAATCAATTTTAAATATTAAGAGTTCTTATAGGGGCATGTCCCTCTACCATTCGAGCACACTGGCATGGGCTAGGCGCCTAACCAACCACAGACGTATGCGAAAGGGCTAAGCAAAGTTGGGCCATCCTCGTCCAGCCAGTGTGAGGCACGGCCTGGCCAAATTTGGCTTGGTTGCTATATGACATAGTAAAAGTTGTTTTCAAACACACGATAAACAGTGTTATTCCCGAAAACAACAAAATTTGTGCTTCTCTCACAAGCTATGCAGTCTTGCCTCCTGGCCAGGCCACGTTGCCATTGTCAGATCGGGACTGTGCCACCGTTGGACCTTTTCTCGTACAATTGTGCCCAATGCTCAAAATGCACCTAATATCTAAAAATTAAATAAGAATATGTCATCCATGAAATTGATGACATACACACTAATACACATTAACATTAACATAAAATGCATTGTCAATCGATCTAAAATATTAAGATATTCAATTCTTATGTATTCCTTACCCTCAGCCAACTAAGTAACTACCAATGGAGAATATTAAAATACTTCGTAACACCTGTACCCCTAAAATCATTTGGTGGTGCCCCTGTGCCATTGGAGCGTACTATCATGGCCTAGATGCCTAGCCAACCACATACGTGTGCGAAAGGTCTAAGCAAATTTGAGCCATCCTCGTCCAGCTAGTGCCACGGCTTAGCCATAGTTAGCTTGGTTGCTATGTGTGCAGCCTAGCCACCCGAGCATATGATAAGGTTGGCTTTGCTGGCAAAAAAGAGGAAGCCCACGATGCAAAAGTGAAAGGGCTTATTTGAATAATGTTAAAGTAAATGGATATTGATACTCTCGTAACAAAAACACTCACAAAAATTTAAGAGTTTTAATTGGACTTCACAAATAGGCCCTACATAAAATTGAGATGGGCTCATTTCTCAAGGTCAATCAAAAGTCATGTGTTAGCTTTTGATGTCGAAATATCATTTTCTAAAGTAAAAAGAGGGATTTTAAGTGGAATTGCATTTGAATGATGTAAAATAAAAAAGAGGGATTTGAGTTTCTCAAGAGTAATGCTAATTGCTAAGGACGTTTGAAGAAATTACTCCATCCTGCCCTATTTTTATTTGTTAAGACACATTTGTGTTGCATCGCGTACCATATTTAAGGTAAATAAACCACTTTTCTTAAGTAAGAAGATCCCCTCAAGTTATATTTATGAAATTTCTCTGTTTTTTTGGCAGTCAAAGTGCAAAGAGACATATCCTTAGAGGACAAAGACGTAAGTATGATTTTTGACTAGCAACTTATATCATATGGAACAAACATCTAGATTATTTTTTAATTATATTTATGCAAGTGGCTCCATTCCCTGTAGGGGAAAAAAACTCTCTGCATTCCAATCTGTAGAGATATTGAAGACAACTATTTTTGCTCTCAGATGAGATCCAATGTTATCCTTGACTCAGCTTCTCCCATGAGATGATAAGAAGAATCATTCATTTGATTATTTGAGTGCATAAAAAAGCCTATGTTCTATTAGTATTTCACCAATTTTGCAGAAATCCAAAACTAAAATTCGTTTGAACAGATTGTAGACCAAACATCAAACTGTATCATGTGAATCAGTAAATAACAACAACCAGAAAAACACAAATCTCTACTTTTCTTAATTTTAAAATACCTGGTCTCCATTAAAACTGTCGGATCTAATGACAATACATAGAAATATCAGCCACCCATTTTAATGAACATGAACTAAACAATTAAAAGGAGAAAACCCCATAAACACTGACACAAAAAGACCAAAACCACATGGGTCTGATGATGGAAATTGAGGAGGAGGTGGTCAGCCGGCGAGTTTCCTGACCTTGTACCAGCCCTTCTTGCAGGAGTGCCCCACGATCAGCATCCCCTTCTTGAACAAGGATGTTAGCTCCTTGGCCCGCTCCTTCAGCTGCTTCTCAAAACCTGCCATGAGGAATTTGACAGGTCTCTTGGATCCTGGGATACTCTCCGGAGGTTCTTAATAGGGAGAGGAAGGAAAAGGGAGGTGCTCTTCCCCTTTTCTTCTTTCTTTCTATTGAAGCTCAGAGAAAAGCGGAATTGGCTGGAAACAACCTGGCCTGCCTGCAAAAGGAAGATGGGGTGGCCAAACATCTACTAGTCATCGTTACCGTCATGATCATAGGACCGAAAGTTTTGGTTTGTTCGTTGGATGCTTGAGACGTGTGCAATGGTGTATGAAACCTGAGCTGTGAGATTCCGGGTCTTCAGAAAACTTTTTTGTTATCCAACTCCAACGGACTGGCGGATGAGAATGAGCAATTACCAAATCAAGTCCCTACTATTAGTAGGAAAAAGTTTATGCGAGGGCCCAAAGCTCTATAGGCCATCAAATTTACATCTAATTAGCCTATAATATTAAAGAAATTAAATATCCCTAGAATTATGGGTCATCGGATTCCCATAGCCTATAGAGTTTGGGCTCACGCAGGTACTCGTGAGCCTGAGCTCATATAAAATATCCCTCCATAAAATTAGGACCATTGTGGCTTACAGTTCAACTTTTTTTAAAGTAACCATTTTTTTAGAAGGCATTATACTATAAAGCAAAACACCCCAACACCTCGTATGGTGGTATCAACCAACAAGGGCAGCTCTAGAAAAGGAGTCTCCCCTAGGCCCCAACTACAAAGTGGCTCTCAAAGAGTCTTGCATTCTTAGCAAGACAATGTGCCACTCCATTTCCTTCCCATTTGATGTGTACAATACTTATTGAATTTAAGGTTTTTCTCCGTGTAAGAGTTTCGTGCAAGAAGAGGCCTTGACAAGAAAACTCTATAGCTTGATTTTGAAGCTTTTGATTTACCTATAAACAATCGCCCTTCACAATTATATCCCTCAAGACTAACTCCACTACAAACCGAACCACATGCATAGCAGTGTATGTCTTAGCACCCTCAGTATTCAGCATTTCCCTATCCCTCATTCATGCCATCATTTTACTATCTTTATTTATTATGCAAGCACCTATACCACACCCATGTAACTCCTTAAAAACTGCTCCATCAAAATTCACTTTTACTTTTCCCACAGGAGGGTGGACCAAGTAACGCTCTCAATGACATTCTCCAACATCTCTATGCCCCTAAATTGATTGAATAAGTTTAAGTACCTATCTATCAAAGAAACTAGCCACCTCAGGTTCATAAGCTTCCCCCCAATTCTCACTATGTTTCGTCTCTATCAAACAAACCACACATGCATACAAATTTTCTCTATCTCCCTTCGGTTCACAAGATGCACTAGAAGATCAAGAACCTCCACTAGCTCCCACCATTGATCCAAGATTATATAATGCTCCTTAAAAGTTTCCACCCAAAGACCATGAATGACTTCATAGCCCAAAATAGCATGAGTTGTAATTTTTGGACATTTCCCACACAATTCACACCATCTATCTTGGACACGGTCTTTTCCACAATTTTACCTTGGAAGGAATGATATTTTTGCATAATCTCCATGCAAACATTCAAATCTTTGGAGGGACGTCAAGATGCCAAATTGTGTTCCAGATCTTTTTCATCTTTTCTGCATTTAAACACTCACTATGTCCCCCATGAATACCCATCTTCATAGCTAGGAAGTAGGCACTCCTCACAGTGAACATACCATGCTTTGTTTCTGATCAAACCAATTTATCTTTATGAAGACTTGGACAAACTGAAATTCATAAAATGATATTCTTTCATGTAGCATAAACAACTGATAGACTAGAGGCAACCTCCACCCATATGCAGCATCATCAGTCAACTCTGGCACCTTGGCATCAGCCCCTAGTAGCTTGATTGGGGACTGAATCTTATAAGAGTTGGGAATTGGGATCCACTTGTCACTCCAAATCTTTGTTTGCTCACCATTCCCAATGAGCCATCTTAGACATTGATCAAGAAGGGGTCTAGCCCCCAATATACTCCTCCATACGAAAGAAGCACTTCTCTTTGATGTTGCCTACGAAAAAGAAGAATTGTCAAAATATTTTACCTTTAGAACCCTTAACACCATAGATTGATCATTGTTAAGCAAGCACCGCCCCTACTTTACCAGAAGAGCTTGGTTAAAAGCCTTAAAGTTTCTAAATCTTAGACCCACATCCCACTTTGAATAGCATAGTTTATCCCAAGCAATCCATGGAATTTGCTTCTCCTCCCTTTTTTAGCCACACCACAACTTCCGCATCATTGCAGTCAATGCATCATACAAGGAATCTAGAACTTTGAACACATTCAAAGTTTATGTTAGAACTGTTTGAGCCACTTCCTTAATTAAAACTCCCCTGCCTGCTTGTGATAAGATCTTCCCTTTCCATCTTGAAGATTTCCCCACATCTTATCTTTTAAATATCTAAAAGTATTGCTCTTCGACCTTCCAATCCAAGACGAAAAACGCAAATACTTCTCATGTTGCCTTTGCTCCAATAAGCCTAGATAATGGTTAAGGACCCCCCTAACACCAATTGGGGTGTTACTATTGAAGTATAGACCGGTTTTGTTTGTATTAATCATCGAGCTTGATGTAGCCTCATAAAGCCCCAAAATCTGTTAAATCGTCACACAATCCTCCAAAGAAGCCCTACAAAATATTAGGCTATCATCTGCAAAAAAAAAAAAAATTGTAAATCTTAGCCCCCTCCATGAGGCTGCCACTCCCATAAGACTTCCTTTCAACAGTGCATCTAGCAAGAGAGCAAACAAGCTCTCAACATAAAGAAGGAAAAGGTATGGAGATAGCGAGTCACCCTATCTAAGGCCACACGAGGGCAAAGTCGAAGCGGGAGCTACTGGTAAAGGGAAATAATGGGTTGATGAAGTTAAAAAGAAAGAAAATATGAGATAGGTATTTTAAACAATTCCTACCATATTTGTGGAGGTTCATGTCCACAAGGCCATTTTTTGTATTAAACAAAAATGTGTGATATTTTGTGTATTACATTATATTTTGGGGCTATTTTGGTCTCTCATAAACATTTTACCATCAATTTTACGACAAAGCCTTATAATTCGTATGATGCTCTATAAAGCTATATTTGGGTTAGCAACTTGGTTGTAGTCTTCTTTGTTTATCCTTTGCAGCTACATTTTGAACCTTTTTTAAGTAACCTGCAACTGAATTGGATGGAGTACAACAGTAAACATACAAGGCAGATGTAACCCACTACCAGACAATTTTTCTTTGCATGCCTGCGTGATTCATGGAACAGATTGAATCCAAGGCAGAGAATTCTGGTTCTCGGCTTGAGATATACATTTTGCGTACCTAAAGCAACCATTACGAAATGCGTGCCTAACGTTCATGGTAGTCGCTGGAAAGAAACATAGTAATCTATTTCATGTTATGTGGACGGTTCCACATAGAGTTCTGGCATTCACTAGGTACTGCTCAGGGTGTCATATTTGCAACTTGCTGAGACTTCACAAGTTTTATTATCGTCCCACATCCCTAAAATTGATCCGGTTTATCAAACACAGAAAAAGAATAACATATTGACGGTGGTATAGACTCTGTTGTGACTCGGATTTTGATGGCCACTTTGCTTCTGTCCGATCACCTACATTCCTGCAATTTAATACATATTTTACCAATTATGTGTGTTATTGCTGAGTTGAGTTATTGTGTAACTTAATAGTTAGTTATTAACTATTCCCTCTGCCCCAAATTAATTCCTCTATTTAGTTTATTTTAAAAAACCAAGTGGAGCTATTAATATAGGACAGGGAGAATATTAGTTATTTTAACAAGCCATGCAAATTCTATTTTTACTATAATTTGCTACTGGATGATTCATTAGAATTGGAATTCCTTTGCTAATTAGGATTAAAATTCTTATTTGAGGCCTATTTAGCTAAATATTTAAGGATATACTCCAATTTCGGATTAATGAGTGAAAATTGAGTTTAGTTCAATTAATTAATTATCTTCTCCTCCCCAATTTTTCCCAAAGTTCGACTAAACCTTCCCTCATCTCTCACCTTTCCTGCAATAATTGTGTTGTGAACTTGCTAGTTTACATCAACAACCAATGCCCTAGCTAGCAAACTTGAGGATATTTATGCATTTCCATTAATTGAGATTTTTGAACTGGTAACAAATTGTAAAAAAAATTGTTTCGAATTAGTTGCACAAGTTTAGTACCTCCTACATGTGGGCCGCCAACAATATCCATTCCACCGTCTCTACTGTACCGTTAAGAAGTTAAATAGTGTGGTTAAATTTATTTGACGGGTAAATAAAAAGATAATTTTATCTAACCATTATCTAAATAGAAGGTAATGAAAAAAATTCTTTCATACCCGTTTATCCGTTACCCGTTGGTCATAGTTAAAAGTTATATATATATATTAAACATATTAGTATTTATTGGTTTAATTTCAAAAGAGATTAGCTTATAGTCTTTTAGAATAATTTTCATGTTATGATTCACTACTATGATTTACTCAACAGAAAATATCATTCAAATCCCAAATATTTATTAAATTAGTTTAACTACTTACAATCATTTATTAGAGTTGCTACAAGCTACTCTTTGGTAAATGATTTCTCTTTCTAGCATTTCATCTCTAACTATATTTTTTTATAAAAAAATATTTATTTGTTAATTTATATTTTATATTCTCTTAAACTTATTTCGCTTTAATGTTTCCCATTTGGTTGCTTTGTCTAATTTCTCTGGTCTTATTAGGTCAAAGTTCATCTTTAATCATATGTGCTAAAATTTTAACTAGATATACGGACACTTTGTACTTTTGTAACTCTAAATTTGTTTAGATTCCATTTTGATAACTCAAGCACATGAGTATTTTTTTGTTTTTAATAATTATGCTTATGGAGTAATTATTTATGAAAGGAAATGATTGGTGAGTTTGGAGTAGGATTGATGAGCCACCTCTATTATGTTCGAGGCTAAACTTAAGTTAGTTCAAATCAAAGCTCGAACTTGGGCTAATAGAACAAAACTATTGGGTCAAATAGAACCAAACTCTTACTTGACCCATCCTGAATTAGCTTGGTTTGAGCGTTAGTTGTCTTAACTTTAAATGAGTGGTGTAGGTAGTTTATTTTGAGATTTGATACATATTGGTTGGAATCTTAACTATGTTACAAATCATGTTTGTATATGAGATTGCAAAATTTAGAATGATAATTTACTTATTGAAATAGGTTTGAATCATCAAGTTTTGAATGACCAAATAGGTTTAAGTGAATTTTTTTCTAAAGGGGGGACTCTTTTAATTTTTTTAGTAATGATGTCATTATCTAATCAACTTGGGTTGACCAAGGCCAACCACTAATCTAGGTGAGGGTTTAGGCTAGGTTTTAAAATATTGTTTGAAAAAGACATTAATAAATGATGTGCATTAGTGCATGTGGTTTCATTCTTACCGGCAAGACTCCTTTAAAGTCATCTGGCTATGAAAAAGCAATTATCATTCTTCTCAAATTTAGGATTCTTCTGTAACTGACAACGAATGAATGTTTTAGAGTTAGACTTATATGGTAGGAAAGAATTATTAGAAAACAAGTGGTTTTATTAGGTATATACCTAATATATGTGTCTATTTACATTTTATGTTTAATCCTTACAATTTATTTAAAACAACTATAAATAATAGTAGTAATGATGTTAATTTTTTACCTTAGTAATATCTAATTAAATGAATAAAAAAATTTATTTTAGCCTTTTTGAGCATATTTTAAAAAATATAATGGATAATAACTATCTAATTAACTGGCTGGTTATTAGTAGAATGAACAGTGATGAAAGTACCTATATCGTTTACTTAATAAAATGATTATAGATAAATATTTAGAAAATAGTTATAGAATAAGTTATACCGTAACCATATTGTTCCACTGACAACCCTACATGTGACTACACAAGGCCTCTCACATTGGTTGGGGGGCCAAGAAATGAATAATTTTTTACAAATTAATATAAATGATGAGATTTTTATTTGAAAATAACCAAAAAAGTTATGCTAGATGGGTTCCTATTTGTAATTATTGCTGCCTTGGCATACCCATGACATCTGTTATTGGTCACAAACTTCCTATATAAGTTACCATTATAGGAGCAGGACATAAATTTTAAGATAAAGCAAGGGGGCCATGGCCCCCCACTATCCCTATGTAAATACGTCAGAGTAGGTACAATGAACTTTTAGCAAAAATTGCTATGTCAAAAATGAATACTGAAAAAGTGGATGAGTCTACTACCAGTCTGTTAGCCAGCCCACCCCTTTAATACAGTTGGTGAATACCTCTACCATCTGTGTATATCTAGACGATGGTTATCTACCAACTCTGTATAGGCAGGGTGGGCTGGCTAAAACAGGTGGTGGCAGACTTCTCATCTTCTTCAATTTTGCATGCTGCAAAAAGTCAATATGGTCTCATGAAAGGATTGTTACCAGCAGAGTTAGAGCATTATACAGAGAATGAATGACAAAAGAAGAGGACAACTTCCCCGTCCAGCAATAGGCGGATCCTAATATGCATCCAATGAGGAACAACTGCACTGAGTTCTCGACGGAGAGGTGAGCAGCAGTGAATACACAAGCACTAGTTGCAATTGCTCGTTGCCAATCCATCATGGAAGCAAGGCAGGTGAGCAAAAATCCCCTGTAAATGGTTTCTTCCAAGAGAGGAGTGATGAAACAGTAGACCAGGAAGCCTGCAAATTTGGCTATTAGCCCACTTGAAAGAATCTCCTTCACTATCGGGTTATTCACATCCTGCAGCAGACATATATTCCAAATCATTTAAAATAGAGTCCTCCTGCCGTTGTTCCACAAACTAGCTGGACAAGTTCAATGAGTTCGAAGGCAGGTGAATTGGAGATTAACCGATCTAGTACTTGAAATCTTAGTTCAAATGTACAGACAAGAGACAGGAGAAACAACTAGCCTTGGGTCCAATGAGCCAGTCAGCAAGGATAGAGGTCAGTAGGACTAACAAAATTAGGAATGTAAGACCCATTGCAGAAGCCTTAATCCAGCTCCTTCCTTCTGCAACCTTCTTGCCAACAAAGAAGTCAGATAGCTTAAATTGGTGATCTGCACTTGTATACCTTAAAAGAGCCAATGCACCCAAAAGCTCCAACGTCTGTATCAAAACAAGTGATACTACCTGAAAGAAGTAATGATTATGAATAACGGACATCATTAATTTACAAACAACTGAAAATTCTTCAATAGATATTTTACGGTTAGGATACAAAATCTCATTAGGCTAGACTGTAAGTTTTAGCAAAATCAATTCTTCTCAAATCTTAAAAATAATCAGAATTTCGTTTGGTAAAGATTTTTTGCAATTTTAATTCTGGTAAAATCCGAGTTAAAATTTTAGATTCACTTAAAATTTGGTTTGGTAACCAAATTTTGAGCAATTCTATTAAAATATTCCAAAATCTAACCTTGGATTTTGTATCCAAACATTGAGGATCAAATGGTATGCAGAAATGGCAGGTAGACAAAACCCTGTGCCTCTTGCAAAAGCCAATATTAAGTATTCCCAGGGTGAAATATCTGAACTTTAGCACCAGGCCCACAAAAATTCTTAAAAACTTCAAAAAAACAAAATTGAAATATGAACACGCCCATTAGAATCCCAACCTTCTCCTTTGCAAGCTCCTTTTTACCATTCAAAACAGGTAAAAATGTACTGAGGCAGGTTTGTATTGTAAATTGGGCATAAACAACAAACATAACATGATTATATCCAAAATATGGCATCTCCCAAGAGGATGACCAAAATCTTATCGTTTTCTATTGCATAAATCGCAATCGGCTGTTAATACAATCACTAATCAAGGACCCTTACGCAAACTACACTTAGTAGGTAAAAACAAACAGTCACCCAAAATCCAAACCTCAGTAAGAGGATCAAGAGCAGTTTGGTGAAGAACATGGGCAACAACGGAAAGCCCTCCAAAGCTGAGAGGAATGTGTAAACCGAAGAAATAAGCTCCCATAGTGCTCCACACGCTCCCACTCTCCCATGGAACATCAAACGACAATGCCGAAAATCCCTGCGCGCAGAAACCATTTTACGGTTAATTTTCCCAACTTGCACAACAGGAAAGCTCAGTGAACAAAGCACACAAGAACTACAACTGAACAATCAAGCACAGACCCAAATGGTCAATCCCATGTTCTGACGTTGTGATTAAGTGCCATCCCTTAATGTGCCAAGATAAGAACGTATCGATGAACCCATGTTAAAAGTCGTTTTTCTTGAGAATTAATGGCCAAAAACAAGTACAAGAAGTCGAAAATTAAAGGAAATAAACTCAATCTGAAAAGCAAGAGTTTCTCCAACCTGAAGAACTTGTTTTTCGTACTCCTTGTGAGTGCAGGAAATCCTGAGAGAATGTCTGGATAAGATGACAGGAGCTGAAGCAGAAGGGAAAGGTGGAAGGTTCAAATTTCTGCCATATTTGGTGAGAGATGGGAAGCATATAAGCCTTGCAATTGGAGCCAAAATCATTTTCTGTTCTGCCTTCTCTGCTTCAGCTTCTTCGGTCTCCTTACGATATGACCGAGTTACGAAGAGTCAGAATTCTCTTTCTACACTTCCAGTCCAGACAAATCTGAGCATTTTCTCCTGTTTCTTCTCATTGGTGGCCAACTCGGAAACGGAAGACTGAAGTGATACTTGTTCAAGGAATCTTGTACAAAAGACTAGAAAATATTTTTTTAATATGAGGGTCATTTAGGTATTGAATTAATTCAATAGCGAATTAATTTAAGTAGTAAATTTAATTCAAAAATTTACCATTAAAATTGAATTACGTTTGGTTAAAGAATTTGTTAGAATAAATTTAGATGTCGCGTCAAACCTAATTTTAAAACTTTAAACTAATATAACTCTCTCTCTCTCGAATTTTAATATACACGTTCTTCGTACTATTATGTTTTTAACTTCAAGCTCTATCAAACAAGATCCCACAAGGGTAGGTAATTTTGAATTTTTAAAGTGGGCTCTACCTATATGACGTATTTGTCAATGCTCAAATTGATATGAACAATAACCATTGAAAAATATAGAATCTGTAATTTTTAAAACGGTGATTAGGAGACTGAATCAACTGAATTACCTCATGAGGTGATTTAGTGATTCAGGCTGATTCAGGCTTGAAACGGCCTGAATCTAACTTCAGTACTAAATTTTTAATTCAACGCAACTTCTATACACAAACAGGATTTTAAAAATTCAGTGTTGAATCGACATTGAATTGACTAAATCTTCTCATGATTTAGTACCCAAACAACCCCTTAGAATGAATAGAAAACAGTTGATCTGGTAAACTTATTTATATGACAAAAGTTTATAAGAGTTTGGGCTCACTCCTCCCAGCCATGTGAAGCGTAAGGAATGCCTGCAAGAAAGCATTTTTCATGTTCCCTACTCATCATGAGCCGAGCATAAGGAATGCATGTGAAACATCTATTTTTTAGATCTTTGGCACACATGCTAGCGCAGGCTAGCATGTGTTCAATCGATCTCGAAAATGGACACTTCATAGGTGTTCCTTACACTCGTCTCATTGTCAGAGCATAGCATAAAAAACGCTTCCATGAAGTAATACTTATTCAAGGAATCTTCTACAAAAGAATAGAAAATAATTTTTTTAGAATGAATAGAAAATAGTTGATCATTATATATATACCATTAAACTTATTTATATAACAAAAGTTTGTAAAAGCATGGGCTCATGCCCATGTTACGTAGAGGGCATTACTCCACATGGACCATTAGATTTAAATTTGATGGCCCTAAGAGCACGTCCATGCTCTTATTAATAGGCCTCTATTTATATACTCTCTCAGACATTATTAACTCTATTTAATTTTTTAAAATAAATTAAATTTAGCTTATTTTGAAAAATTAAATAGAGCTATTAATATGAGAATGGAGGGACATTAAAATAAGTTTTCAATGACTACGACTTATGAAGCGGATGCCCTGAGTTCACTGCCAATATGCGGGGAGACGATTGCATGCAAGATTATATGTTGTAAGAGGGTTGGTTGCCCTACCCATTCTAAGTAGGTCTTAAAAGGAATTAGACACCCATAGTTAACAAAAAATGTATAAAATCACAAAAAGATTTTAATTAATACCATTATTTTTTTCAAGTATTTGTGGGTTTCGACTAACTATAAAGCCACAATTGTTGCTAATTAAAACATCTTAACTCTTAGCAACAAATTTACAGTAATATGAGACCTACATTTTATCTTAGACAATGGTGAAACAAAGTTTGTACAAATGTAAGTTTTAATCCAACTCTAATTTGATACTATTCCATCCATCTAGTTTTTGCACTTGCCAAGTGGTATTTCTTATGTTTATTGAGTTTGATGAATTTAATCCATATTAAGTAATAATATTTCATATAAAATTGTACTTAAAAACTCCTTATATATTCAAAGTTGACATACAAACATTAGTCGTTGCTATTACATGTATGATACACTTCCTATTTAAAGGGAACTATTACCTTCATGAAACACTTCCTAGTCCTCATCTCCTATGCTTTTTGTGGGATAGTGATATTCTTATACCCATTTTCCTTACACTATAGATATTACACTACTTATGATTGGATAGAGAAAAGTGAATCTTATGTCGTTAGGTGGGACACACCTTTCTTCTCCAATCAAACGTGGTGTAAGGTCTATGGTGTAGAGAACATGGGTGTACAAATATCATTTTCCTTTTTTGTGACCATATTTCCTACTTTAGCATATCCATTTCTTGAATAATTGTTCAATAAAAATGATCAACAAACCTTTTAATGCTGACATAGAGGGCTTTGAGAGATATATGTGGACATGTGGGCCCAAAATTATTTAAAACCCTCAAATGGAAAGAAGATATTATTGCGTACTTGGGGAGTGCCATTTCGGATTTACTCTCCCACTTTATAGGAGCCCTCTATTCTCAAGATCTATGGTACTCCTACTTTATAGGAGTTTTTGATTATCAAGAACGATGGTGCTAACATGGTCTAGTGCATGAGCCATTGATCTCGATTCGTGTAAAGTGAGAGTAACTCCATAAAGTACTCCAAGAGTCTTCAATAATTTCTGAATAGAGGGTTTTGTTGAATAGTTTTGTTGGGTTTGTATCATAATCCATTTCTAATTCGATCACTTTGAGCCAAAGCAATGACCAAAGGGAATGACCAAAACAGTTATAAAAGCAAAAGCAGTGACCAAGGAAATGGATTATGATAGAACCCAGACTTAATCAAATTGATGTGGCAGATGATAGCTAAAATGTTTGCCATAATATTTGAGGGCATTTTGACATGGTGATCCTATCTATGCCGAGGAAACAACAATCATTTTTTTTTAAAATTAATACTTCCACTATCCCATATTAATAGATACATTTGAAAAAATAGTGGCTTTTATTGAATGGTAAAATACACATCTATGAGAAGAGAAAATTAGCTTATGATACTCTTTTTTAAGTACCCAATCACTTAAATTTAAGAAAATAGAACTATTAATATGGAACAAACCTTTTTTGTCAATTGGAGCGATTAATTTTTTACAGAGGGAGTATTAGATGATTAAGCCCCATTATCATAATGACTTAATTTCACAAAACCATGAGCCCAATAATTGCCATAGTTCTCCCTTCTTCCCACCATGCCTAAGATTATGGGTATGGCTAGTCCTCGTCCAACTAGTTGGCAGACAAGGTTTATCCATGTTATTAGTAAGTTTTGCAAAAACCATGGGATAATACATGAAACCACAATCCCATACTCTCCTCAATCTAATAGTTTCATACAAAGGTCAAAATAAAATACTTTGAACTAATGAAAGCAAGAAAGCCTAGTTTAAAATTTCTCAAAGTGTGAGGATGCCTTGCCAAGGTTAAAATTCCCAATATAAGGGTAAAAGACCTAGGACCTAATGTGACACCTATAATTTTTGAAAAGAATTTTTGAACCTTTTAAATTATAATCTTGAGGAGTAAAATACTTAAGAAAATAGTAATGATGATAATAAGAGGATAGGGAGATTATTATTTAATTTGAAAGTAAGAGCGTAGATGAATCACTCACACTTAAATAAACTCGTCGGTGAAACAATATTTTCATTGTCATAGAGGTTTGACATGTCGATGAACCTACCGATGAAACAAAAAATCCTCTATTGGTGAGATTAGATGTGTTGATGGACTCGTTGATGAAGCTGTATTTCTTTTGTCAGCAAGGTTCGATGCATCAGTGACGCTGGAACCAACCTACCGACTGTAGCAAAACTGCAATTGAAGTGGTTTTAGACGGTTTTTGGAGTTGGTTAGTGTAATGTCCCGGATTTTATTACGATTTTTGGTAATTTTTTTGATCATTTTCTGTGATAAAATGTGACGCTTTAGCATAATTGGCCTTGGTATTTGTACCCGTAGTCGGGTGTAGGGTTCATCGTAGGCCATGGGCCTGGATGCATGTTTCGACGCAAAAAATTGATAAAGAATGAAAGTGCAGAGATAAGGGAGAGGGGGAAAAAGATCGGGCTCGGGCTTGGCCGAGCCAGATCCAGAAAGTTTTGGAAGAGAACTGACCCCCCCTCGACTTCTCTTTGTCCTAGCCACTGTCAGCCACCGGTGAGCCGCAGGGCCAGTGAAGCCTACTCCGCCCCGGCCCCCACGGGCGCTCCGCCCTCGCCGGTATTTTCCCCCGGTCTCTTGTTGCACTCATTGTCTTGTGTTGTGGCAACACCGGCAGTGGCCGGTGGGCTCCACCCAGCCTCCGTCCAGCCAGCCACAGGCCGGCGACAGCAGGGCCACCGCCCTAGCCAGCCCCGTCGGCCCCCGACTAGCTTCTTCCTCCTCCCCCGGTTAGCTTCCTCACCCTCTCTGTTTTGCTTGTACCGCCGCCGTGGGCCGACCGGTCGCCCACAACTCCATCTTGAGCCGGCGACGGCGGAAGGCCACCCCTCCCGGCCCCAGTGGGTCTCCTTCGCCGCTCCACTCCATCTTCCCTCTCTGCCCTATTTTTGCCACCTCATTGTTATGATTTACCAGTGGCCACCGGCGGCGAGCCATGGCCGACCAGACCTCCGTCCGGCTCCACCTGGGCCGGCGAAGGCAGTGAGCCACCCTACCCAGACTAGTTCCTCCTCCTCCCCTTATGTCTTGCCGAAAGCTACCAGTTGTGGCTGAGGATAGCTCCACTGGGCCGCTTTGGCATGGAGGAGCTGGCTAAGGCCGCCACCTTCCCTCCCTGGCCCCATTTTTCCCTCCAATCAGCCCATGTTTTCAGTCTATGTCCGTTTTGGACGTTGTGAGTACCGTCATCAGCCGGATGCCGAACCTAGCCAAGTGGACCTTCGTCTGGCTCTGTCCCAGCCCAGTGACGCCAGTGGCCTACCCCTCTGGGCCTTGTTCAGCCTCCGTCCCCTTCGTTCCATTGGAACCAGATCCGTCGCTTGCCCGGTTATTTGCTCGTCCACAAAAACCAAGCCTTTGCTCCTCACTATGCTATCTATCTAGCATGTCGCCGCTGACTTGGCCATCACCTCTGGCTGGAGATAGCTCCTCCTGGCTGCTAGGGCCATGATGGAGCCGGCCAGTAACCCCTGCTCCTTCGTGCCCACAGGACACCGAGCATTGTTGGATGCTAAACACCCTCTAGACCACAATACTTCGGTGGGTCTTAGCCTGTAGATAGTTGTCCGCCCTAGTGCAGCACCACCCCTCTTTTTCTGACATGAGCCATGCGTCCCCTCTGTCGGTTATGTGTTTGACCGCACTATTTAGAGAGCCATTGTCTTACCCTCGCCGAACGCCGATTGGCCTCTAGTCGGCCTACCTTGGTACAGCAAAGGCAAAGACTGTCTTTGTTGGTCACCACCCTTGGGCATGGCCCTACAGCCCTTCTGAGCTTTGGGCCAACACCGTCTAGCCCTCCCCCCTCCCTTTGGCAGCGTGTGCAAGTAGTCGTGCTTGCAGTTTAGGGTTTAGGTGTTGCTTGGGCGCCGCTTGACCGTCGAATGGCTCCACCATTGTCTGGATTTGACCACCAGAGTCCACCACCTCTCCTCTATCCTCGAGAGTCACCCCACACCCTCCGCCCTTATGTCGGCCCTTGTAAACGTGAAATCGATGCCATTAGGTGCTGTCCACGGCCGATTTCGACGTCTTGCGGCCACCCAAGTATTTCTCAGCTGCTGTCCGACCTTCATTTAGTACACCCTTAAATTCCGGTCTCACTTGCCCCTCGTTGGCACGACATTTCTCCCGGCTGCCCCTAGTGTGCCGCCGTGGATCGGGGATTTAGCCGTGTTGATCTGTGTCACCCCTATTTGGCCGTGAGTAGTTTAATGCTTCCTAAAACCTTGGGACAATATCTTTCTTGGCTAGGAAAAGCTTTTGGCCACCAACTCTGCCACTGACGCCGCCACCGTCGTGTGCTCACCATCAAACACCATGATTACGAGGTAGGGGAGCTTTGAACTCATAATTTCATGATAGCATGCTTTGAATGAGTAGTAGCATGCTAGGATTGTATGATTCCATGTTTTGGATATTAAATCATGACCTGTTTGCATGATGCAAGAGAATGAATTATGCTACACTGAGATGCATATGATATGTATGTGAGTTGTAAGCATGTTTTATGTATGCTGAATTTGTATGCACTAGTGATGACTATCGAATATGTTAGTGTGCTACATATGTGTATGATGTACGTACTAGTGATGGCTAGCGATTGTGAGTAAGTTACGTATGTGGACTATGTGTGTGGGTAGAGGTATGGGCGATGGACGGTAAGAAGTGGTAAGGGTTTGGCACAAAGTTAAATGTGGATTTGGACGTGTAAGCGTATGACGGAAGACAAAGAAGGTAAGTTTGAGGATCGAGGATTTGAAGTGGAGCGGATTGGTTTGGTCTGGTTTGGAGCGTACATGAGGGGCTCGGTAAGTAAGAGGATTTAGGCTTGGAGCTTTATGGGGGTTTATTAGACAGTAAGAGTGTGCATAATTATACAAGCATAATGTATAAGTTATAAAGTGAAAAGTAAGCATAATAAGTGAGGTACTAAGTAAGAGGGTGATAATGGGGATTTACTATGAGGAGCTCAGTTTGACGATGTAAGTAAGATGTTTGGACCGTAAGGTGGATGGCAGAGACTGTACGATTACGTAAGGATTTGTGTATGGTGAGCTATGTTGTGACTTGGACGGGTAAGTAAAGTCTGCTGCCCCAACGAACTAGGGTTTCGATCGGGCTCAGCTTCGGTTTGATCAGTCGAGGACTGTGAGTTTGTTTGGCATAATTATACTGCATAACTTACTTAATTCAAACTTGAATTATAAGAAAGATAATGATAGCGTTGTGAGTTTGAGACATGAGGGTTCGACGGATTAAGTTCCATGTTTGAGCTAGCCGATAAAGAATCGGTTGAGCATTTCTCATGTCTTGTCATGGTGTTTATCCTACTGGATGTTGTTTGTGTGCTATATAGAGCACCGAACATCTGATGCTCTGTTGAGAGCAACTGTATGTATGTTTTTGATTTGGTCTGTGTGTTGTATTAAGTCCAAACGTGTGATACTCTATTGAGAGTGTTGTATGTTCCTGTCCAAGAGTGACATTGTATGATTCCTGCCCAAGAGTGACATTGTATGATTCCTGCCCAAGAGTGGCATGTATGATTTATGCCTAAGATGCACTTTATGATTATGCCCAAGAGTGGCACTGGCACTATAAGACCTATTATGGTGAGCAATTCTATGGCACTATAAGACCCATTATGGTGGGCAATTGTATGACCCCTTATGTCTGGGTGTTTATGTTTGCGTGCTTAGGTAAGTAGTATCATGGATCTACTCTTACCTGTTTGATCCTGTGCCCCATGAACATAAGTGTGCCTTACCTTCGGAAAAGTTCATGGCGTCTAGTCACTCCCTGGAGGTTAAGGTGATGCCCTAGTAACATTCTTTTCTTTTTTGACACTGGAGCTTATTAATTGTAATGAGTTTCAGTAGTCGATATTATGTGTATGACTAAGTATGTGCATTTTTTAGTAAGCGTAAGAGTATGAGTATGAGCACGACTGTAAGAGTATGAGTATGATAGTAAGAGTATGATTTTGAGCAAGACAGTAAGCATATGACTATACGAGTAAGGTCGTACAAGTACATGTAAGTTGTTTGAGTTAGCGTACGATTGTACTAGTAAAATTGTAAGACCCTGCTTAGGGGTGTTTGTGTAAGTTTGGTTTGATGGTGTGTTATGCGTAATTATATGCATATGTATATGATTATATTATGTTGACTGCTTCATGTTTGAGTTGCATGAATGCATGTATTTATGAACTTACTAAGTTCACTGTTTAGGATTCCCCTACTGGTTATTTTCCTACTGAGTATGAAAAATACTCATTACCCTATATTTTTAGCCCCGTTGTTCGGGAGGCTCTTGCAGGTCGTGTTGGAGAGCTCCTGGAGATGGATGCTCAATTCTGCGGTGGATTGTTTCCCCTTTTGATTCAGATATTTTTGACTCAATGCAAGTATCTTTTTGTGCCACGATCTGATGTATTTGGTGAGATGAGATTTAAATGTTTATATCTTCTGGACTTTTAGTTTGGATCATAACATAGACTGCTATGAGACTTGTACTCAGGGATGCCTGGGAGTTATTTGTATTTAAAAATCCATAATCATGGTAATTTAGTCGTACATTTGTTTTTGAGTAGCGCCTGAGGATATTTGCTTTGGTCGTACGATGTTTAATCAATTGATGAAAATTTTGGATGGAAAATTGATGTGTGATGTTTTAAATTATAAATTGTTTTCACATATTTTGATTTCATCATTTTTCCTCCGATTTATAGACGTTATATTGCAAAAAAATTCTTGAATTTTAAGGAAAATGTATGAAAAATCTCGGGTGTTACAGTTAGCACCAAATTTCTATCATCAGACTTCCTTATAAATACATTTTACTAATCTTTGACCCAAAGGGTATGGACTCTTTGACTTTAAGGAAGATTGGCCAATTAGGGCGAGTCGAAGGAAGCAGGAACTGAATTTGTGGAGATCTCTTCATTGTAAAATCAGAGGTCGAATTGTTAACCTAAAATTGTAATGCTAGAGAAAGAAATGCATGATTGATGAATGTTGATAGAGTAGAGCATGCTTTAAATTTGGATTGGTTTATTATTGAATAATATGCTTTGTTGTTCATGATGATTATGTATCTTGTATAGATATCTTGTGTTAAGTTGAAAAACATCCTTTCATTCTTCTCATGTGATAGTTGATGATTGATTCAAATTGATTGCGTACTTAGATTTTATGTCAGAAAGTTATTTGAGGATTATATTAAATTCTGCAAGTTTTCTGTTCATCGGCAAAATCATCGGTGTGTTATGATGCTACTGATGTAGGGAGAAGAAGATACAACAATACCGGGGAACCAATGGTACATTGGTGTCTTATTGGAGGGTCACCAACAGTGATGTCGATGTGTTGATGAAGACATCGATGTAACTGATTTCCTATTCATTCCACTATCGTTAAGGGGGGGTTCGATGCATTGATGAGTTACCAATGATCATCGATGATTCGGTCGTGAGTCCACTAGCAGTAAGTCAGTTTTAGGTATTTTAGTAGAATTTTCTATGAATGTTTGGCTATTATTATGAGAAGTAATATCATGCTATTTAATGCATGAATTGTAATTATATATGATGATGTGATGAATTATGATTTGGTGTATGCACCTTTGTATATGAATATCCTTGTATTGAATTGCACCCCAAGACTAATGTTTTTTGGCATCTGAGGTTAGAGGAACCCTCAATGCCATGGCTCCTCAAGTGAGTTGTCAGCCACGTAGATGGAAAGGCTTGGTATGAAAAAGGACCAAGGTTTTCTGACTCTCTAAAGACAGGACTTATGTAGAACTGCTTCACTGGACTAGGCATTGTGTTCAATTGGACTAGGCCTTAGCTTCATGGCATAGATGGAGAGGGTAGACTGTCACACCCTGGCGCCTGCTCAACCCGAGCTGAACCCGGTCCAGGGGCTGGTCGAAGAACACGGGGGGCAACAAGATAGCATTGTGGAAGACTTTAACCCCTTAATTGGGTATTTAACACATACACGGAGTCACACGTACACCTTTAGACCTTTGAGCAAGAGAAATAAGGTAAAATAAAAGAGGATAATATATCTGAAATAAATCCTCACTCACAACCCACATGCATAATATCCTGAGCCGACACATTACTTAAATCAGAAAATTTGAGACAAGTCTAATATCTTGATTCGAAATGGTTCCTCTAACACATTTAAAACCTACCTAAAACATAATTTTTATTAATACCTTCATAAATCCAATTTAAAATATCTAAATCTCTTGAAAAACCTTAGATCTAGAGTTCAAGAACTCAAAATCAAATTTCCTCATATTAGGGTTTAAAATAAGAGTTCATATCAGTAGCTTTTAGCTTTAAAATTGAGTTTAAACCATAAAAAAAGAACTAATTTGAAAAGACTTAAGAAATCCCTAAGGGATTAAGGAAATATTAAGCAATTTCATACTTTAATCTCTCTTTTCTTTTTGGAAAATGGGGATTAGGGTCCTAACTCCATGTCTCAACCCTTGCCCAATTGGGAAAGTGGTTGTGTCTTTCCTTTTATAGTAAAGGGTGGGGTAGACTTAATTAATTAGTAGGGTACAAACAAAATTTACTACTAAAAATAGATAAATTTCATTATTTAAACTCAATTGAAGTATGAAAAACTCTAAAATAATTACCCAGGGTCTTAGGTTGATGTTAGGGACATTTAAGGCTAATAATCCCAATTTTACCTGTGGGGCAAACAGTAGATCCCACCAACCCTATCTTTTCAAAAAAAATTTAAAAATTTTTAAAAAATTCCAAATGACTTCAATTAACTTAAAAACCATAAATGTGTCAAAAATAGTCAAGACTGATCAAAATTAACTTTAAACCACATAATGGCAATTAAATAATAAATAAAAATAAAAGTAAACTAGTTCAAGTTAAGAGATCTTACATGAATTATATCCTTGTAATGGGGGAAAGATGAGTGAGGGGGTTACAAGAGATTTTGTAATATTTACTTGCAGAAGTGAGTAATAGAAGGAGTGAGACATTGTTGGGGTGGCAATAGTAGCGTGTTCGCAATATTGAAGCATATAAATGCCATAAACTATAAGAATATGGTAATATGCACACCATTAAATTCTTGTGTCCCCCACAAAAAGCAAAAAAGAGTTATATTTTTTCCACTATTACCCTATGCTCTCTTCATCACTTTCCTCTCCTTCCCTTTAGACCTAAACCCCAAAACAAAATCAACTTTTTTTCTAACTCTGACACCAACAATTTGGGTGCCAGTGGCCTACCCTCTACACCACATCTAGGGCTTTGGCCATAGCCACCCATGCCAATGTTGGCCTAGGCTATGGTTGCAGCCTTTGGCCTAGCTCTAGCTGCGCTATGGAGAGGCTAGCTAGAGGCCAAAGCCAGAGGGTTGCCTTTATATGTGCATGGAGTTCTAATTAGTGAACTCTGTTAGTCCATAATTATATATGCATTTATGCAACTTTAATATGAAGCAAATAGGCATATAATCAAAATCTCATAAGATAATATATTTAAACTCATACACATACTACTTTATCAAACATTCATACACATATTGTCTTACTCAACCTTCGTACTCAAATTTGTTTGCTCACAGTCTTGTTCAAAAACTTACACTTAGATTCTTTCTTACAATCTTATGCTTACAATCTTAAATCAAAGTCTTATAGTCTTATAGTCTTACAATCTTACTCTTACTCAAATCTTATGAACTTACTTTTACAGTTGTATACATAATCGTACAATCTTATTCAACAACTATAATATCCTTGATGTTTTAGCTAATTTTCTAGTCATTTTCGGCTAGAATATATGATGCTTCAGCGTATTTATATTTGTGTATTTTCCCCTTGTATTTATACCTGTAGGTCAGGTTTGGGGCTTAGTCTTAGGCCATGGGCCTTGCTGCACACTTTTGGCGCAAATTTTGGAGGTATAGTGCATAAACATAAGGTTAATGCGTATTAGGGACATAAATGGGAAAAAAAGAAAAAAATGTAGAGAAAGGATCGGGCTCGGACTCGGCCGAGCCCAATCCTGAATGTTCTGGATTGTGCACCACCCCCCTCTAGTTTCCTTTGCCAAGCCACCGCTGGCTACCGATGGGCCGCAGGGACGCCACCACTGGCTCCGCCCCGGCCATGCGACGGCAGGGGGCCACCGTCCCGACCCCCATGGCCACTCTACCCTCCTCCCCGGTTAGACCTCCATCTCTCTGTCTATTGTGATTCTGCCGCCGCCATTAGCCGGCGAGGGCCGGCCAGCTGCCCACTGCTCCCCCTTGAACTGGCAACGGCGGGAGGCCACCCGTCCCGGCCCCAGAGGGCCTCTCCTCCACTGCCCTACACCCCTTTCCCCTTTGCCCCTATTTTGCCGTTGGACGCCCTAGCCGGACTCAGTCCGAACCTCCTTGGTCTGGTGAAGGCTGTTGACCACTCCTTCCTGCCTTGTTCCACCTCCGCCCTTCCTTTCTCCTCCTGTAAGATGCTTCTGCCCTCCTGGTGCTCTATTTTGGTGAGACGGAGGCCGCTGCCGGTGAGCCATAGCCGACGGACCTCCGTCTAGCTCCGCCCCAACCTGGCAACTACTGAGCCACCATCCCAGCTCAAGTTCGCCGGCCCTAGCACCGTCCCACCTCCTCTGCCTCTGCCTCATTCTCCTAGCACAATAAAAACTGCTCCTTTGTAATATGTTTGTTAGTCTTTCGCCACTTGCAGCCAATCAGTCACCGATTTGCTTTCATTAACCCCGTGGTTGACTAGTGATGGTATGGAACTGCCCCGGCTCTGATGTGGCTTGGTGACAATGAGGGGAGACTGTTGTTCCCGGCCCCTCTTTTATCGTCCATCCCGTTTGTACGATTGACCCTTATTTTACCTATTTTGTGTCATCGGCCGTAGAACGGCCTCTGACCATATTTGCATTGATTTGCCTCAACCTGGCGACAGTGGGGTCTACCTCCATCGGTCATGGCACGACGATGGCCCCGCTACCCTAGTTCTGTCCTAGATATGCCCCTCTTTGTCCGGCATGAGCCAGACTCCCCCTCTATCAGTGATGTGCTTGACTGCGCTATTCAAAGCGCCACCGTCTTACCCTGCCAGATGCCGATTGGCCTCTAGTCAGCCTAACTCAGCACGGCAACGGAAAACACCATCTTTGTCAGTCACCACCCTTTGGCTTGGCCCTACAGCCCCTTCCGAGCTTTGGGCCGACACCGTCTAGCCCTCTCCCCCTCCCTTTAGCCATGCGTGCAAGTAGTCGCGCGTGTGGTTTAGGGTTTAGGTGCCACATTCGCACCGCCTGACCATTGGATGGCTCTACCACCGAATGGAGTTGACACGAAAGTCATCCACCACCTCTCATCTATCCTTGAGTGTCTCCCCATGCCCTCCGCCTTTTTGTAAGCCCTTGTTGACGCAAAATTGCTGTTGTTGGGTGCTGTCCACGACCGATTTCGACGTCTTGCGGCCAGCCGAGTACTTCTTAGCCGCCGGCCAACCTTCATTGAGTACACCCTCGACTTAAGGTCTCACCACCACTTATGTTGGCACGACAGTTCTCCTGACCACCCCTATTATGCTGCCATGGATCGCAAATTTTGCCGCATTGACCTATGTCACCCCATTTGGCTGTGAGTGTTTCTGGCACTTCCTAAAAACCTCGGGATAATAGCTTTCTCAGCTAGGCAATGGTTTTGACTGCCAACTCCACCATTGATGCCGCCACCATCATGTGCTCACCATCAAACATCATGATTATGTGGTAGGGTAGCTTTGAACTCGTAATTTCATGACAGCATGCTTTGAATGAGTAGCAGCATGCTAGGATTATATGATTGAATGCTATGGATGTTAGATCATGATCAATTTGCATGATGTAAGATGATGAATAATGCCATGTTGAAATGCATATGATATGCATGTGGGCTGTATGTATGTTTGAAGTACGTTGGTAAGCTTCGTATGTGGATTGAGTATGTGCTAGTGACAGCTAGCTTGTTTGTTGGTAAGCTTCATATGCGCTAGTGATGGCTAGAGTGTTTGTTGGTAAGCTTCGTATGTGTATGTATGTGCTAGCGATGGCTAGCGAGTATGTTGGTAGGCTATATATGAAAGTATGTGTGTGTTATACGTATAGGTGATAGACATATGTATGTATGATGGCTATTTGCCTATGCTATGGATATGTGTATGTGCATGTGGGCAGAGGTATGGGCGATGGACGGTAAGAAGTGACAGTGTTTGGTATGGATTTGGATATGGATGTGAATGTGGATGTGTAAGCGTAAGATGGATGACAGAGGATATGAGTATGACGGGCGAGGATTGGAGTGGGTCAGATGGGATTGGTTTGGATCAGAGTGTATAGTTGGAGGATTGTCAAACAGTAAGAGTGTGCATAATTGTACAAGCATAACGTATAGATTATGAAGTGAAAAGTAAGCATAATAAGTGAGGTATTAGTAAGAGTGTGATAACTAGGGTTGGCTCTAAGGAGCTCAGTTTGAGGACTTCTGAGTAAGATGTTTTGGGCATAAGGTGGATGGCGGAGATTATATGAATATGTAAGTTTTGGGTGTATGGTGAGTTATGTTGTAAGATAGACGGGTTAAGTGAAGTTTGCTGCCCTGACAAACTAGGGTTTCGGATCGGGCTCAGCTTCAGTTTGATCAGTCCAGCACTATGAGTTTTTGTGGCATAATTGTACTGCATAATTTACTTAATTCAAACTTGAATTATAAGTAAAGCTAATGATAGAGTTGTGAGTTTGAGGCCTGTGGGTTCGACGGATTAAGTTTCGTATTTGAGCTAGCCGATAATGAGTCAGCTGAGCATTTCTCATGTCTTGCCATAGTGTTTATCCTGCGGGATGTTGTCTATGTGTTGTATTAGGCACATAGACGTTTGATACTCTGTTGAGAGCGAGGTATGTTTTTCATTTGGTCTGTGTGCTGTATTGAGCCCTAGTCATCTGATGCTCTATTGAGAGCAATGTATGTTTTTGATTTGGTCAGTGTGCTGAATTAAGCCCAGACGTTTGATGCTCTATTGAGAGCGTTGTATGATTCTACCCAAGAGTGGCACTGTATGATTCTGCCTAAAAGTGACATTATATGATTTTTGCCCAAGAGTGACATTGGCACTATAAGACCCATTATGGTGGGCAATTCTATGACACTATAAGACCCATTATGGTGGGCAATTCTATGGCACTATAAGGCCTATTATGGTCAGCAATTGTATGACCCCTTATGTGTGGGTGTTTATGTTTGCGTACTCAGGTAAGTAGTATCATGGACATGCTCTTACCTATTTGATCTTGTGCCCCATGAGGATTGGTGTGCGTTACCTTCAAAAAAAGTCTATGGCGTCTAGTCACTCCCCGAAGGTTAAGGTAATGCCTAAGTGGCATTCTTTTCCATTTCGACGCTAGAGCTTATTAGTTGTAATGAGCTTCAGTGGTCAATAGTATGTGTACGATTGTAAGTATATGAGCATGAGCACGACTATAAGAGTATGATTTTGAGTAAGATTGTAAGCGTATGCTTTTGAGTAAGACAGTAAGTGTAAGATGTATGAGTAAGGTCATACAAGTAAGCGTATGATTGTACGAGTAAGGTCGTACAGGTATGTGTAAGTTGTATGAGTAAGCGTACGATGGTATGAGTAAGTTTGTATGACTCTGATTTCGAGTGTATGTGTAAGTTTTGTTTGATGGTAAGATTTTGGCACGATGGTGCATTTGGTATGATTTTATGCATATGAGCATGATTATGATATGCTTGCTTAAGTGCTTCATGTTTGAGTTACATGAACACATTTATGTATGGATTTACTAACTTCATTGTTTAGAACTCCCCTACTGGGTATTTTCCAACTGAGTATAAAAATACTCATTACCCTATTTTTTTAACCCCGTTGTTTGGGAGGTTTTTGCAGGTTTGTGATAGAAAGCTCCTAGATATGGATGCTCGTTTCCAAGGTGGATTGATTCTCTTGGACTCAGGTAAATCTTTGACTCACTGTAAGTATTATTTGTGCCACGATCTAATGTATTGGGTGAGGCAAGAATTAAGATGTTTATGTATTCTAAAATTTTAGTTTGGATTAGATTGTGGACTATTATGGGACTTGCACTCAAGGATGCCTGGGAGTGATTTGTATTTAAAGTCTATGATCATAACAATTTATTCGTACGTTTATTTTTTTAGTAGCACCTGAGGATGTTTGGTTTGGCCGTACAATGTTTGATTGAACTAGTAAAACTTTGGATGGGAAAATGATTGATGTGTTATGTTTTAAATTATAAAATTATTTTCACATGTTTCATATTCATCATTTTTCCTGATTTATAGCAGTTATATTGCAAAAAAAATCATGAATTTTAAGGAAAATGTATGAAAAATCTCAAGCGTTACAGCAACTATAACTCATTACAATTTAATCAGCTATAATAATGAAGGGAAGGAATGTCAATGGGGCATCAACTTAATCTCTAGGGAGTAACTAGACACCATAGACTTTTTCGAAGATAAGACACACCTATGCTCATGAGGTAGATGATCAAATAGGTAAGAGTAGATTAGTGTATTACTTACCTAAACATGTAAATGCCCACACTTAGGGGGCCATATAATGCCAACTAAAGGCGAAAATCACATAGTGTCACATTTGGGATGAAACTTACAGTGCCACACATAGGCAGAACCATACAGTTCTGACTGCAGGCATACATATACAACACCCTCAAAACAACATCAAATGTCTAGGCTTAAATACAACACCAAGACAAGACTGATAAAACATATAACACTCTCAACATAGCATCAAACTTTGGGCTTAAGTATAGCACCAAGACACATCTGACAGGATTACCCATGGCTAGACCTGGAAAACACACAATAAAATACATCAAAACCTATAGGTCTCAAACTCAGCAAGTTATCATATTAGATTTATTACAATTCAAGTTTGAATTAAGCAATTTATGTAGGTAAAATTTTCCCACAAAATCCTTCAGTCTTATAATCCTCCGCTAACATATATGAAGCTGAGCCCATTCCAAAACTTTTGTCCATCATGGCATTATACTTTGTTAAACCCATCCATCACATAACCATGCTCACCATAGAACATATCCTTACATATCGATGCATTCTCCGTCGTCCACCTTATGACCAAATTATCTTACCTAGAAATCATCAACCTAAGCCCCTTTGATCTAACTCTAGTCATCAAAGTCTTTCTAAAGCCTTACCTATTGTTCTTACTTTCTAATTCACAATCATATATTATGCTTATACAATTATACTTTCAAACTTACTATCTTACAATCTTCCAAAATGATGCAACTCTAAGTCTACTTACTCACCGAACACCCAAGTCTTCTCTTAAGTGTTCCAACATTCCAACCAATTCAATTCAGTTTTAGCCTGTCAAACAAATTGAACAATCTGCTACTAATACACACCACAAACCCACACATAATCAATCCAATAAAATTGACCGTACATCACACCTAAGCCTAGCACAACCATCATTCCTCACACATACACATGCCCACCAAATATACCTTCCACATACCCATAATTTATCACATACCACAATATTCATCAATCATCTTACTAACATGCACATGTATCCAATTACGTAAATCATACATGTATACAATGTTCTCATAGTTCCCCTTATATATCATGCAACCCTATCATCATTTATCATCTAAAACATTAAAACCTTCATAATCCTAGCAAACTGTTAAACATTTAAAACATGCTATCATGAAATTATGAGTTCAAATTCCCCTACCTCATAATCCAAGTGAGTTTGATAACGAGCATATGACGGTGGCAGAGTCGGTTGTCAAAAGCATCACTTAGTAGAGAGAGATGGAGTTTCAAGGATTTAAAAAATCCCAAAGTAATCACAGCAAGACAAAGGGGCTAATTACACTAAGAGTAGAGAATTTGAAGTTCATTGTGCATACAAAGGTAGCTAGAAGCAAGGTCGTGCCAACAAAAGTGGTGGTTCGACTAAAAATAGGGTTGGTTAACTGAAGACCTGATAGCTGAGAATTGCTCGACTGTAAAATGCTAAAAAAGTCTACCTAATGGCTGCAATTTAGCATCAATAATTGCCAACAATAAGGGCAAAAGCATGAATATGTGCTAAAGGATAGATAATTTGTGGAAGGACTCTGGTGGTCAAATCTAGTCAGTGGTAGTTCTAGTTGATAGTCAAGTGGTGCAAAAGTTGTGCCTAAACCCTAAAATGTACACATGTACATGTGGCCAAAAGGGGAAACTTTATGGAAAGTAGGCTGATGGTGGGTCCAGAGTTTGTGAGAATGTCTAGGTTTGTTAGTTTTCTTTTGTGGGTTGCAGCAAATCATTGGAAGCCAAAAGTACCCTTGACAGAAGTCAACAAAGGCGGTTTTGGAGGCCTACACCCTCAATTGAGGGTTTAGGGGGAAGGGTATGGGCAAGGAGTTGAGGAAGAGCCTGTAACACCCCGTGTTCCAATCACGCCAAAGCTGAGGAGGTAGGACTAATTACATAATTTTTAGTTATGTTTTAAATGGTTTCAATAGATGAAATCTCCATATATAGGTAAAGCTTAAATTAATTAGCATAACAAATAAAAAAAAAAGCAAAATGGAGGTCAAGAATGAAAGTTATGACCTCAAGTTATGTGCCATATGTGTAGGACCTATGCAAAAAGTGTTGAATAACCTACCCATATAGGGTCTAGTTTTAAAGGCCTCGTTGATATGAGTACATTGATACCAAGAACACACAATCCTACTTTGAGATTGGAAGTTATCCAATTTTGAAGTTGGAATATTGTTTGAGAGAAATAATAATAAAATAATAAAGAAAAGACAAAATTAATGATATCAGTAGCATGGGTTGAGTGGAGCTGCCCCATGATCAGGGCCTTTCATGCAACATGGGGCTATTTTCAATGTGGGATATGCAGCATCACTGTGCACAGCGCATTGATGCACACATCACATATGAGTCATGCAAGCACCGTCTACGACGGCATGTCACAAAAGTGCATGCATGTCACATGTAGATAGTTCTCTTGCAGTCTTCTCATATATATTCGGATTTCAATCCAAACTTCCAAGGGAGTTTTCTAATTTATTCTCAATCAATTTTCATCCATATTCAAAAAATGTTCTTAACTAATTTATGGTTGTTCTATGTAATGAAAACGTTCATTCCTCAAGTTAGTGACTATATAAGGGGGAAATGCCTCAGGACAAGAGAAAGCTTTGCCTATCGCCCTCAAGCTTCGAAGAGGGAGAAGTAGACAGCAAGCATAGCACTACAAGGTTTGTATTTACCCTTTGCAGTGGTGTAATGGCATGGAAGTCACAGCTACATGGCAACTACTTCATCCTGAGATGTATAATATAGTAGTAACTGAAACCAACAAACTATTGCAGTTAAAAGTCTTCATGCATACTTCTATATATTCTTGAGAAGAGACATTTGTGGCTTAAATATATTGCTTTGGTTATCTTGATATAATTGAGGATAAAATATAAGCAATATATTAAAGATACAAAATTCCCTCATCATGAATTTGTGGAGGAATGCATTGAGACGTGCTTGTTCAGTGCACTTATTGGCCAAAATAGAGGACCTTTTATGTCTATGTGCATAAACACTTTTATTGTGTGCCACTAAGAAATATCAATCTAAAGATAAAAAATTACTAAATTTCAAAGTACTTATCTAATTATCAGACCCTAATCGATGTTAGTATATCCCCAATTTAAGCAAATGTTTGGTGGCTTTCACTATTTGAATAAAATGTTTTAACAGTTAAGTTAAAACAATTTAATGTAAATGTCAAATTGGTTTAACAAAATGTTAAATATTTGAAACAGTCATAATCCCTAAATTGACATTGATATTAAAATATTTGTACGCTTTTGTCAAATCCTTTACACACTTTTTTTGAATCATTTTAGAACAACTATCTTAACAAAGTTATAACTTTGTCAACTGACTACCCAAAATATTATAATAGTTCTATTGACATTAGTGTCAGCATGGTTTAACAAAATGTTACATAATTGAAATAGTCATAGTCCCTAAATGCACAACAACGTTAAAATATTTAAACACTTTGGTCAAAATGTCTTAAAGCTACCGTCTTAACAAAGTTATAACTTTGTCCATGGTCTAATCGTAATGTTCAAACACTTCTATTTAAATGTTTTGACATAAGTGTCAACACAGATTAACAAAGTGTTAAATCATTAAAACAATCATAATCCCTAAATTGACAATGACGATAAAATGTCTACACACTTTTGTCAAATCATTTTAACACTATTGTCTTAACAAAGCTATAATGTTGTTTGTTGACTACCCAAAATGTGTTAACATTTGTGTTAAAATAATCTAATATAAGTGTCAAAAGGGTTTAACAAAATGTTAAATCAATTTAATAGTCCTAATCCCTAAATTGACCATGGTGTTAAAATGTTTGGGCACAAAGGTTTAAATGATTTGAACAAAAGTTCAAACTTTTTTATAAGAACATACAAATCAAATATTTTAAATATGTTCATTGATATGTCAAAATGTTTTATTTATAAGTTTGAAATGAATTGAAAAAAGTGTATAAAAAGTCAGATAATTTGCTCAAGATGATGACCATTTCCAATGACCTTTTCCTTGGACAAATCCATTGACATTTGTTGTCCCAGTGTGGGCTGCTCCACTTGGAGCTCTTCATTAAAGGCTCCAAGGACTCTTTGGTTAGCATATATGACCAAATAATGATCGAAGCTCTAATTTTGCTATGACTTCCTTTTGCTAAGACTTCCCTTACTGGAAGAGAGGAAGAGGTGAGATTAGGAGGAACTACAAGATGAGGAAGAGACAAAGAGCATTTAGTCTTCCTTATTTGTATCATTGCTCATATAAAGAAGAAACAAGCTAGAGCATCTAGTTTCTTCATTGTCAAGCTTGGCAAAGCATTCGTGTTTGGATTTTTTGCTCTCATTCAACATAAGCATTAAATAGGGAGGACACTTAAATAGGGGAGGGAGTAACGCTGCACTAACTGTAGAGGCATGAGGACGTGAGGGCAAAATTGTTGTAATAAGTTGCAAACATGAAAGTTGGCAATTCCTGCCAAAAATGCAAAATTGTGGGAATTCTTCACACAACAACCTGAAGTTTGGTATAACCTTCCCTCTAAGTGCTTCCTCTACAATGGGTCCCCATATAAAGCTGCACTTGAAAGCAGATAGCAAAAAATGAGAAATGTCAAATACTTTTTGGCCACAAGCATCCAAAAAATCATTTTGGTGAGAGAGAATTTATTTATGGAAGCGTAGTGTGGTTTCTACCGTCGTTTTGGGATGAGAAGTGTTCATGGTAATTGTTGTAACATCTTCAAAATGAGCTTTTAATTTGAGATTAGCATAGAATTTTGTAATCAAAAGCGATGATTTGTGATGACAATGAGCAATCTGTAGAGGAAACAAGTTAAGGTGGTTTTTATTAGAAGTTGTTTTGTTTGCTTTTCTCTTTAAATCGGTGTCGACACTTTCAAATTAATCATACTGATTTGTACGTGTTTCCTACTTCAACACAGTAATAAGGGCCAAGGTGTGTCTGAGTACCTAAGATTGGACTAAATACGGCAAGGCAACTTGTCTATTAGACCGTACATCCCGTTGTCGGGATAGGAGTTTGAACTCAAGGCCTATGCTTCTTGAGGCTTCAATTAATAAACTCTAAACACTTTTACAAATCTTTGTCAAGGACAATATATATATATATATAGAGAGAGAGAGAGAGTTCCGTTTATATGAGTTCGGGCTCACGTGAGCCCGGGCTCTATGGGCCGTCAGATTTACATCCGACGGCCCATAATACTCATGGGGCATTTAAACCCGTGAGTATTATGAGCCGCCAGATATAAATCCGATAGCCTATAGAGCCCGAGTTCACGTAAACGCGCGTAAGTCCAGGCTTATATAAACTTTTTTCATATATATATAGAGAGAGAGAGGGCAGTTGAGGTGAGCCTGAGCTCACGTAGCCAAGCGTGAGCCAGGCTCACCTCAACCGCCTTCTTATATATATATATATATATATATATATATATATATATATATATATATATATATATATATATATATATATATATATATATATATATATATATATATATATATATATATATATATATATATATAATTTTACCCATCACACAAAAAGTAATAAATGTTGGTCAAGGACAACATATTTATATTTTAGTTTGTCAATGCGAATATCTAAAGTTGTGAAAGAAAACAAAAATCACTCCAAAAAAGAACAAATATAGATAGCATATGTTTCTAACCACTACAACAGCCAATGACAATCATTTCGACGCACAGAGGAATAATTTTGACCAGGAAGTTTGGGTAAAATACGGCTTTCAATAATGCGCCTCTTCCCCATGCTGTAGACATACATACGCCCCTCGAGAAGATGATCCCTGAGGAAGTAGATGCAGTTCTGTTCGAACATGGGGAAAGTTGCCGCAGACACCGCAAAAGACACTTCAGACAAGAAAAGGACATCCTCGCCCAAGCTTTCAAGCTCCAGCCATGATGGGGAAGAGCCCTTTCTGGCTTCTAGCTTGAAGACATCAAACCAAAATCTTTTAACCCCACTGACCTTGAAAAATTCGGCGACATGTTCCACGATTAACAAGAGTTCTCCCTTGGCCGAGTCAACTAAAAACTTTCTGCAACGTATGTAATGCTTGGAGTTCCTTATCACGATTGCCCTGTTCGAATGGAGTGGCTGTTTTACAATGGAGGAGAACTTCCAGCCAGATTCCTCCTTAATTTCTTTCCAAACATTTAGTCTCCCATTTTTATCAACAGCATAGAATCTGTCTTTCCGATACATAACTTCTGAGATGCACCGGCAGCGCGGGCGGGAAGCCTCGCACCACCTTGTGTCGCCTGGTCGTGCCGAAAACACATTACCTTCCCAAGTAACGGCCATGACTACGGGGTCCTTGCCTCCCTGCCGGCCACATGATACGGCGGCTTTAACCATTATGAGGTTGCTGGCCGGCATCTGGATTCGCGTTTCTAGTAGTAGGTTGACGAGATCAATGTTTTTACTGCCGCCGATGGAGGGATAGTAAGTCTCGATTATCCAGCCGTCGGAGGAGCCACCGATCAAGTTTTTACTCCAAGTGTTTTTAGGCGGCGGCTGCATATGGAGCTCTTGCAAGACGGGGATGCAGGGACAGCGCAAGCGATACGCAGGTGGGTCGGAAAAGTAGTCGGCTAGAATAACCGATGGAAAGGTGAAAGTGCGGAGATCCCGTTGGAGTGCCACTGCCGCCGTTCGCCATTTCCGGCACACGGCGCCGAAACGAACTATATCGGATAAACGGGGGAGCCGCTTAGCGAGAAGGATCAAGACGTCCTCCGGCATGAGGCTGAAACCTACTTTGGCAGAAGACATGCTGGTCGAGGTTTTGGAGTCGACGGAAAAGGGCATGGGGGGATCTTGATCTGTGAGTTCTTCTGTGAGGAAAATCAATAATTTAATCAAGATGAAGAGTCACGAAAACTCAAAAACAATTTATGAATTTTCCCTGTGCATCATGCTTATGCACTTCGGACTATAAAACCCAAACTTGAGATCTAACAAACACAGCAAAGATGAAAATTTCGTAGTCTTAAGTTGTGAATGATAACAATTTAATGATCATGCTACAATATATTTGGTCTGAATGAAATATACATAGATAATCGACATCATTGAGAATCATAAACATTGCAGAAAATACAATACCGCACTCTGTTGGCGTCTGAGGCATGTTAAAACTCACAGAAGTGATTAACGTATTTAAAGAGATGAAGCCATCCCAAACTGTGTTATGATCTTAAATCAAAGCGTGTCTTTGAATAGGACTTTTCAACCTTACATAACGAGGAATCAACCAAAATAGAAATAGATCAAGTTAATAACTCCGTAAGCCATAAGTTTGAATATATAAAAAACGTTATATAACATAGCATGCATAGAAACGAAAAAACCCTACCTTTAAGCGATCGTGGGTGAGTGTATCCTGCCATGAAAGCGGGGGTGAGGGTCTTCCTTGGTGGTAACTCCAAAAGCCCTTCGGTATATTTGTAAATTACCAACTTGGATGAAGTTCCCTACTTAGCAAGGACTTTATTACGGTGCAGCCATAAAAAGAACATTGGCGGTGAAAAGCACTCCAATGTCCTAATACTAGTATGTGCTTGTCTGGCGCCAAAAATATGTACAAATATGTAAGCTTCTACTACTTTCATCCGTTTCCCATGTGCCCCCCTCTCCTCCTTTATTTTCTTCTCATCACCCTATGTGTCCTCCCCTTTTATTCTTCTTCTCTTCCTCACACCGACGGCAACTAAGACCATGGCTATAATGTAGGTGCCGAAGCCAACATCGTCATCGACCACACTTTCACCCTTTACGCTGGTCTCCCCGTCTCACCGGCTGCCAGCATGAAAGAGTAGGAGGAGGAGAAGAGGAACAGCAACACAAAATGTGTGTGGTTGTGACAAAGTAAAAAGGCCACAGGCCTGCAACGTTGATGTGACCATGCACTGCATCACCTTGGACTGCATCACCTCTCACACAAGCAATTTGGGTGGCTGTGGCCTCCCTCTACACCACAACTAGGGCACTGGCCATAGCCACCCATGCCAATGTTGGCTTAGGCTATGGTTGCAGCCTTTGGCATCAACATTTATAGAGTGAATTATATGTTGGATGTCATTTCGCCCCTCTTTTACTCCAAAGTTCCTCACAAAGGTATAAAACACATTTGATCTCCTATGTACCTTTATTGTTTCTAATAATGCACTAATACACTTTATTCTATGTTGAGCAACTTCAGCCATTGCTGAGAAGAATCAAAGAAATTGGTTATAACTATAGAAAAACTCCTACATAGGTATGCCTCTAGTATATACGATTGTCCAATAAATACTACTACCGAATTATATGGATTCTTTAGAAATGGCTAAGGATATTCTCTAGGAAAGGCCAACAAGCACCCTATTATAAAATGACCATAAATATATGAGAAAGCTATGCTTGTTTATGAGTGTCAGTTGGTCAATTCATAGGGCTAATCGTAATTGATAATTCTATATTCAGATAATTCCTATCACAATATCCTCACATGAAGTTTTTGAAAGAAAATATTCCTATGGCTGGGACAGCTGTTAAATTAAGTTAATAGACTGCACACCTATAGTTGTTCTAAGTAGTGCAGTGGTGTTTGCTTACAAGCAAGTTTTTCTTCAACAGGTTGTTCTAAATTGGCTCATAGCACAATAAAATGTAATCCCCATTCCAAGGGGCCAAAAATGCAGAACAAGCTACAGAATTTGCTGGTGCACTTGGATGGAAACTGAGTAGTGAGGAGATGAACTAAGATCACTTGCTTGTGAAATAAAACCAGTAATTGGATTCCCGTTGAAAAATTATAACATGTTTACTAAAGCAAACAATGAGATGTAGAGAGAGAGAGAGAGATAATATAGCAGCATTGTAGGATATCATAATCTATGTAGCTTCAAAATTCCTTTGATCCACTTGAAGTAATCAATCATTCTGTCATGACATTGTCCGGTTTTGTTAACCTATAGATTTATGAAGAATTAGAGAATTTATGTCCTTCCTTCACGATTTAAAAATTATTAAAACTAATGCATATGCATATGTAATGAGACAATTTATGTCCTTTATGACTAAAGCATAGGCAGATTCAATTAAAGCATATGCAGATTCATGACTAAAGCATATGCAGATTCAATTAAGCTTTTTATTGGAGCCCAACAAATTTTTAAGGTAAATTTCTTGTATGGACTATTGGCTTCCATTCTTAGACTTTTTTGGTCTCTTTTGAAGAATCTGCTTATTTTGTTGAACAAAATTTGTCATGAATATATGTTTACAATTTGTTGAGTTGGAGCCATAATTTGCAATACCTAATCTCAGGTGTATAGGTCAGTTTTGAATGTTGTTTGTTTGGATTTGTTTATCTTAAAATTAATTGTATAGATTGTCTTTGAATGCGTTGTTTTTTAATGTTGTTTGCTTGGATCTTTTTTTCTTTAGTATAAATATTTATAAATCCCACTCATTGTGGAAATATATCTCTTTGAGTCTTTTATGCACGATAAGTATGATGACAATACAAAAATATTGCATGTTTCTTTCTATCATGTAAATTTGTGTGTTTGATTGAATATTAATTGGTTTTTTTTACTTGAAGGGCTGCTAGTACTTAGGTTTTTCAAGATGGCACCAAAGGAGAAAGAGCTTGACATTGGGTAGAATCACAGTACAAGGTTGGTGGAAGTAGGCATAAGACACAATCTAATCAGTGTGAGTGTATCATGGCTGGTGGAGGTGTCACATGATTAAAACTTCATTTGGCGGATTTAGGTGGTAATGCCCAAGCGTGTCCAACATGCCCAAAGGAAGTGAAAATGAAAATAAGAGAGCATTTTTTAGGACGTAAGAACAAGCAAAGTGTGAACATAGTTGATGTTGATGATGACAATGTGAATGATGATGACAATGCAAATCATAATGATGATGATAAATTGTCGATTAGAGAAAAAAAGAATTTAAAGAAGCAATGCATGAGAATCAAACATTTGCACATCAAGAAGAGGAGGATATGTTAAGGGGTGCTAGTGGATCTAGAGGTTTGCGTAGAACTCAAAGTGTGTGAGAGGCTTTTGACAAAGAACATGCTAGCTCAAGATCGAAGGAGAGTAAAATGGGGAAACAATTGCCGTTAGCTAATCCGTACTTGTTTAGGTCAAAAAATACCAAACAAAGTAGGTTGGATGAGACATGGCTAGGAAAGGAAAGGAAAAAAATTGGCAAAACTATTTCAAATTTTCTTTTTTACAACTATATTCTAGCTCATGTATGCAATTCTCCCTATTACAAGATTATGGTTAGTGAGATTCAAGATGTCAGTGCAGGTGTGAAAGCGCCAACTGCCAAAGAAGTATATGAAATTTACTTAGAGGAGGAAATTAAAGAATTAAAACAACATATCAATGGCATGAAGAAAACTTAAAAAACATATAGAATAACTATTATGTGTAATAGTTGGACTAGAATAACAAAATTGAGTATCATCAATTTCTTAATATCATCTACAAATAAAACTGTTTTCTTTAAGTTAGCTGATGTTTCCACTAACAATTTATCTATTAGTATTTTATCCATGGATGAAACCTCTTATCCGATAGACATAGCCATTATCCATACACATAACCTCTCACGCAAATAGATGAAGGCTCTCTATTATAGAGAATAAGAGAGGCATCAATCTAAGATAAGTATATTTAAATTAAATAACTTAATATATAATAATAATTTATATTTATACATGACATCTTTTTTATTTATAGTAGTATTACGAGTAAACTTTTCTTTCATATATCCCCACACATTCATTTTGAACAACTAAATAGAGCTATTGATATAGGACATAAGAGTATTTAGTAATTAACTTAAATAAAAAACTCAAATATAACATTAACACAATTATATTTAAATTATTAAGAACTGGAGTATATGAAAATGATGTTTAAGAATAGTTATATAGAAACAAAAGTGTCTCTCTGTGTGTACTATAAATTACATTTAAAATTAACTAGACCTCATATGGACAAAAATTGACAAACAGAAAAATTCAACTAGATGTGGCCATGAACACCTCGAACATGGCCCGAACATCGGACAATGGATGTATGTGACCAGCCCTAATTATGGGGTTGATTTTTCAAAACATCAATAAATGCTGTTCATTGTTAAAAAATTAATCAACCTATGGATTCTCGTAAATTTACATCCTCTAAATGGAAAATAAAAGGTCATAATTTCACTTTCTGAATTAGATAACATCTTTACAGATGACCCTCTGTACATCATGTATACATGTCCTATGAACCTTCTGTCTATTTACTGTCCACCAAGACCCAACATAGAAAACATCCTGAAAACAATTTGGTTTTGTAAGCTGGTAATCATCTGGGCATTGAAGCAGATCTCGAAATTTCATTCCCTTGCAGTGCCATGACAGTTCTACAGGAAACAGTAGTTGCACTTCGGTTAAGATGTTTGGCCATCCTGATAGGATCTTCATTAGAAATCTGTGATGTGTCAGTTCTAGAATTTGGCTGAAGCTCGACTTCATTGTGTGGATCTATGGCGGGCTCCTCAAGCTGCAGGTCACCTTCCTCTATTGAGCAGATGGTGCTCGTCTCTGTGCGGATGGTTGAGTCATCAATCAAACGCCCATGCCTCTTCTTCTTCCTTGCTGCCTTTTCCCAATCATGAATGATCTCCCGAATTCTTTGAGGAATTAGTGCCGCTTTGTAGTTTGTTCCCATCTAAATTTAGTTTATTTTGAAAAAACAAATGACACTTGATATAGGATGAAACTTCAGTTTGAAAAACCAAATATGACACTTAATATGTGATGGAGAGAATATTAGGTTGTAACTGCCATTTGCCTGATGTTAGATATGCAACTAAAATTTATTCATATTTCATAGATGAATTTTCTGGTTTTATAAAACCAGATATTACATTGCAGCATTCACACTCACATTTAAGCCAAACACTTCAAAAGGTACCTTCACTTATATTCATCTTTCAAACTAAAATAGAACTTTAAAAATATACCTGAGTTACTAGTGCATATAGAGGCAAGGTGCTGTAACTGCAGAGATACTGTCCAGCAAAACTGATGAAGCAGAAGACAAGTAGACAGTATGTATTTAGTAAGCATTCTGATGTAAAGAACTGGAATAAAAATGTTAAGAAGACAACTGAACAAATGATGCCTACTGTTAGCCCCTAAGCCCCCGTGACACCTACCCTAAAATCAGCCTAATATAGACCAGCATATGGTTTTCAATAAAGCAGGAATTATAACCAAATTGCCACTGCAAAGAGAAGAAACAAGTTATCAGCTTCAATCACAAATTTCAAAAGTGTGGTGGCGAGACAAGGTAAGATTTGCAGCAAATAAAAAGTAGTTCTTTAAAGCCTTCAATTTTTTTCATAAAGAAAGGAGATTATGCAGATGGAAACCAAAAAAAAAGGACTAAATGAGGCATAAGGAAGTACCCAAAACCAGAAAAACGAGGCAAGTTCAAAAGCATTCTGCAAAAAATCGATACAAAGGAATAAGCACATTAGTAGTTCTGCTTTCTCCCATAGGCACAAACATAAGAAAAAAGTTATCAGAGAGGAAAAGCCAGAAACCTGGAAAAGAACAAAATGAATCAAGAACAAGAGCAGTTCAGGTTTGTTGAACCAGAAGAGACTGTCACGAGGCTTTAACCTTGCCCCTCCAAAGAGCCCAGTTATGCCTGCATTCTCCAAAGCTAGAGTTGCGATGATATGCTGCAGCTTTGCACCAACCAAAAGAACTAGCTACATTGGCAGAAAGGAAGTCTCATATCCAAGGCAACAACATCAAATCAATTGAAGAGAAATTTTGAGCTAGAGACAACCATCCAGACTATCATTTGTTTTTTGTTTTACTTCTTGTCCTCAGGAACTGATGAATAAATACGCCTTTGAACCAAATTATGTTATGATAAACATTTAGAACGTAAACGGCATAAGAACTTACAGCTACTGGGATGATGGCTATCCAAAAATAAAGATTAGATCCTGCAAGGAGAGGATGTAACAACCAATTAGTGGTAACAAAAAAAACTACAATATGAAAGAAGCATAAATAGGAAAAGGCAATGCCAAAAAAAATTATATAAAAACATGAACATGAAAAAGAATAAAGGATGGAAGAAGCATAACAGAAATGAAGTCTTACCACTGATATTAAACAACATAAAAGCAATGACAAAGCCCCACAATGGTGCACTGCAAGCAATTGATCAAAACAAAACATTAATACAAAGTACCACCAGTTGATGTGAAGACAACAGCACCATGTTCCTTTTCTTGATTTCTTATATTGATTCATCATTGTCATCATGATACATTTTTTCCTAACTACTTCAGTTACTTCCACGTTATCAATATTACACGCTGTGATAATCCATCTCTTTCAATCATGGATAAGTTGATAACAAAAGTTCTAAGAACTTTGAGAATACACAAACAATACTCCTGTCACAGATAATAAATTGATAATGAACCTACAATCTGATAGGAGGAAGAAGTTCTATTTCATTAAAAAGAGCACCGAACAAAGGAAAAAAGTCAACCAACCTCGAATAGACTTAGGGTTGCCAAATACATATATAAGACCTAAATGCCCTAGTTTAAGGACCAATCAGAAATAAGATTACATAAGGATGACCAAACTACCCACTATAAATAGAAATACATTACTAAGGACAAACAAAATAAAGCTACGAGCAAATACTCCTCTGACACAATCAACCAATATAACTTAGGTCCACCACCTCTCTCGGAAAACAACATCAGGACAACAATTCTGACTATATGGAAAGATATAAACAAAAAGATGAGCACAATCAATGGAAGAAAATAATCCAAATCTCAAGAAATCTAAGCTTAAAATTCTAAATGGAAATGACAGACAGCATCAAGAATCTCCATGATGCAAAGGGGTTAATTAGAGACTTCACATATAGTAGCAAATTATGTAAAGCTGTTATGGCCCTTTACAGAGGCCCACAAATGATTAGAGCTGCTTAATTGTTTCGATTAGATAAGGAGTTAGTAGTAATTTTATTTAGTTGGGGTTTGTTTGTAATCTTCATTAATTTAGCTTAGGCGTATTTAAAAGTTGTAAGCTTCATTTTTCAGTTAGTCTGAATGAATCTGAGATTAGAGTAAGTCCCAAAATTCATCAATAAATTCTCTCATTTCAACTATTAGTTCCCCATTTCATCTAATTTCTCCACCCAATCTCCCTAAATTTGTCACATCTTCCCTATCTTCCAATCCCTAATGCCCAAATTTGTCTCATTCTCCCTTGGATTCATGTCACTCTTCCCTATCGTCCTCTCCCCAAATCCAATTTTGTCTATTTGACCTCATTCGGTTCACAACATTTGGTATTAGAGCAGTATAGTCCTAACATGGTTTGCAATTTCCAAGATATATCTACCTGTATGTCTCTCGATCAATACAAAATATGGGGGAAGGTTATCTCAGAGATTACCAAGCCAAAAAAAATAAAGATTACCTTAAAGATTGCCAACATATGTGCAATATCGACCCTTTTCCAGAAAAAAAAACTCTTAAAGTTGCCAACTCACCAAATAAGCTTTATATTACCACTTTAAGATAATGTTATGTATTATTTAACATCAAAGATATATTACAAAAATTAAGTCAAGTTGTCATAATTAGTCTCCCTGCTTTTGCTAGAAATTTCTCAACTTCGTGGTAAGTGTTTCAGATCAGAACTGTTTAACTAAATTAGTCAATTTTCTCAAAAGCAGCTTCAAGTTAAAGAAAAGGAAAGCTTCTCGTGAGGAGAAAACTTAAAAGAAAAGGTGAAAAAACACAAGGATATCCCAATATCAAGTCCTTTATATTCTTCTTTTACCAAGGTGGATTACCAGAAGACTAGAGAGCCCACAAATTTCTTTTCTTTCTCAAGGTTTTATTATATTAAGTTCAGCCATAGATAATGTAAAGATTATTTGAGATTAGCAGTATTTTCTAAATGTTAATAGATGCTTAGATTATCAAGATTTAAGTGAAAAATCCATTTTTGGTCCCCAATATATCCTATCTTTAGGTCGCCAATATATCTCTGATAGCTGACATTGCAAACTAAGGTCCTAAAAGAGACATGTCTAAGAAATTCATCTCATGAGTTATAGACAGGATTATGGAACTATTGTAGACAACATGTCTACAAGGGAATTTGACATAGAAAAAGGGCAAAGAGAATGAGGAGGAGAAAGATTAACTAAACTAATTTTCTGATTTCTGAAGCATGCATAACAAAGGGTACATAAGCATATAAATAGGCTAGCCTTACGGCTAATAACATTAGAGTTCTAATTAAGGAAACCAAATCAAATCGAGAATCCTACCATTAATTGACGAGTATCTAATTTGAATTCTACTTACAGTAGGAAAGCAACAGTCATAAATAGCCAAGAAGGAAGAGGCCGGATGATTTGTGTGCGCCTCCCATTGGTAGGCCAGGTCCACAACAGGAACGCCTCACAGAAGTGATGGAGGAGCACGAGGCAGCCCCAGAATTCCCCACCAGCCGCAACAGACCCACTGGAAGCAGCTCCCCTCAAGATCCCAATTTGAAAAATCCCTTCTATTATGTGTTCCACCTCTTCCATAGCTGTAGAGATTACAGAGAATTATTCCGATCCACTTGCTTAGAGGTGAATGGCTTACCCCTAATGGGACCAACATAGATCTTTTACCCAGAAATAGACCCAGACATTTTACTCTTAAGCGGATGGTGCAAAGTGGTTCTTTCACATATATTTTTCATCTTCTTGTTGGACCAATTTCTCGGACGATTTTGACAAAGGTCTGCATGCAGCTGGTCTGTCTCACATGAGTTACCTGTTTGTCCAGTTTTTTGAAGGCCCCACTGCTCACGATTTCTTGGTAAACTGTTCCCAAGCCTTCCCAACAATCTGAAGAATATAAATTGCTCCAGCCACTTAGTACAAAGCAGAATAGTGGACAAGGTGGTGCGTAAGCAATGGTGGAGTGTTATGAGCCGTTGTGGAGGCCCATAAGTAACTGGATACCGCCTAATTATTAAGTTCTTATATAAGGTGTTAGTAGTAATCTTATAATCATTTGGGGGTTTATTTGCAGTTTTTCATTAACCAGGGATCAAGGTTTGCTTAGGCCTATTTAAACAGTGGTAAGCTTCATTTCAATCAGTCACTGCAGGAATGATTTGAGATTAGAGTAACTCTTTCCTCTCTAGCCATCCCTCTCAACCTCCTGAATTCATCAATAATTTTTTACCAGTTCGTCTATCACTCCCCCATTTCATCTAATTTCTCCTCTTAATCTTCCCAAAATAGTCTCTATCGTCTATTCCCATTCTCAAATTCATCTCACTCCCTCCTCCTTAATCCATCTCTCTTCCCTATCATCCTCTCCCCACCAATTTCATCTATCAAAAACAAATGGTTCACAACAGAAGCACATTGAAATTGTTGTTCAGTTTCCTATTTTTGTTCTTAGTTGTTACAGGTCAGAATAAATAGGACACTTGGGAGAATTAATCAAGTACTTCCCAAGTGTTCAAATAACACTTGGTTGTTAAAAGAACATTGTTCACCAAATCTCACCAGAAACAAAGAGTTGGTTGGAACCAACTCCACCATTGTATTGATAACAAAATTCAAAACTGGCTGCCTGCTAATTACTATCTCATTCTCTAACTCCACAAGTGCGCAATCTAAATTCAAACAAACTCAAACTTGCAAACACATGCAGAATATAATCGTGCATATTCTTGGCACCCTGAGGAGCTTCATGCATGGACAAGCTGCGCCTTTTAGTAACGGAACAAAACTGGAATGAAGAAACAGAAGTGCAGAACTCTTACAAGGCATGATAGTGCATGACATCAAATTCCACCCAATCCGTAAATGAAAAAAAGCTTGTCACAAAACCTTCTTTATAACATAACAAAAATTAAAAAATAGGCAACACCAATTTCCTATTAATTCTTAAAATATCAATTTCCGCATATCTGAGGCTTCTAGCTTCAACAGATAGACAGTGAGAGTCAATTGCTAACTTAATTTATTATAGACAACCCTTACCCCTGCATCTCAATTATTTTTGGTTTGTGACAGAGATTCCGTCCTACTTTCTCTAGCCACTGAATCATACAAAACAATTTGTAATTTTCAAAAGTTGTAGCTTACCTCACACCGACAATCAATTTAAATTCTTCTTCCACAGAACGGAGCATATAGCTGTGAAAATCATAATTTAATGGAAGATTGTGATTCTGCAAATTAAAAGCTTAAACAACATCAGGAGGTAACAATATAATTCTTAAAGTAACAAATATATAAACCTAACACAACACCCGGCTCTTAATAAAAAGTTTTGTCAAAAGCTTAATTTATAGTATTCAAATTTTATGAAATTTTGTGGCTATTTGATGTAACAATGATTACTTAAGTGGCTCTGACCTGATTTTGGCTATGAATGGGCTAGTTCGAAGTTGAACTGAATGAACTAATTTAATCTTTAACCTGGACTGCTCCAGAAATGGGCTTGTACAATGAGCCATATTTAGAACACTCAAGACTGTTACTCCAGAGAAGTAGGTGGCAGTAGGGACGGAGGCCTGGGCCAGCCTTTGGCCAGCACCTTCATATTCAGGCAATCACACCAGAGGGCAATCACAACAGAGGTGCCCTCGCTGTCTGTGGTGTTCCCCACAGCTGAAATCTAGGCAACCTAAACCATTTTTAACAAATCCTTAATTGAAAAACTCTCTACACATGACGAGGAACTCCCATAAACTTGAATCACAAGTTTTTCAGAACCAATTACAGTAATTTGTTTTCATACTTATACATCATAATCATAATTGTAAATCATGAAGCACCTTTTCCCAACAATTTAGGGTCCGTGACATGGATCATGCACCTCCACTCTAGCTTGTTTTGTGTTTTGTCAATTATTTTATAGCCAATAACATGGCCACATCCTTTCTCAATACTACCCATGTCCTTCTCAGTCTTCCTCTTTCCCTTTTGGCAACTTGTATTTTCTCGAACCTTCTTGCCAGGGCAATCCATTAGTTTTCTTTGTATATGTCAATTGCGTACTCTTTTAGTTTTCTTTGTATATGTCAATTGTGTACTCTTTTATACAAATATATGCTATATAGCATAAAAATCCGAAAAAATATCGATTTTTTTTAATTTTAAACTCCTTAATCCTCATCAATCTGTAACTTAATATGCAGCAATCATAATTTTCAGAATTTACAAAAGATTATTGGAAACGTTGTTATCAAAATCACATAAAAAGAAACATGGAAACATAGAATGGACAACAATAAATAATTTTTCAAAATTTCACAACATACATTAATGAGTTAATCAAGAGAATATCAAACTAAAATCTTAAAATCCCAATTGAATATAATCTTCATCACATACTTTAAAACAGATACAAAGCATGTACGGTATAAAAATGCATAAGAAAACAATGAAATGGAGATAAAACATATTAAAGTTTCCACTAAAATTTATTTCACCAAGCTCAATAATTGAAGAAATTGACACAAAGATAGATCACTCTTTTCTGATTATAAGGCCTCTTCCTCTTTAGGCTGGCCGACCATGAATTTGAGGGGCCTGCCAACTCCTTACCTCTAAGTAGAGAGTATTTCACTTTACGAGTACTAGGTGGTGATTATTGTTAGGAACCAAGTTGCTTGAAAAGCTTAAGGTGTCAAAGGAATGGCCCAACAATGCATATCAAGCCCAGATCAGCCCAAACAAATACATACTAACACATAGATTATCCAAAACACCCCCTACATGGGCAAGCATAATTTTAACGGATGTAGATGCTTGCACGTGCATAGAATAAAGAGGTTGGGGTGAGGATTGAAATGGGGATCTCCTGTCTCTGATACCATGTTAGAAACCAAGTTGCCTTAAAAGCTTAAGCTATCAAGGAATGGCCTAACAATACATATCAAGCCCAAATCTACCCAAACAGATATATACTAACAGACATATTATCCAACAATTATGACAATGTGCTATTTCTTTTCCTTATTTTTTAGTCATGGTTAACTGATCTACAAAATTTCGTAAAATTTAATATACAGTCAAAACTTTGACAATTTTTTTTATTAAGGGTCAGGTGTTACATCAACATACCAGCATATTCATAAATATATATGACAACTATTGGTTCAGGAAAATATATGAAGTAAAAAGAAATTGATAAAATTTCTAACTCGAAAAAGGATTGTTATTATGCTATATTGATTTATACTATCACGCTATTAAACCGACCAGCCTGCAGCACTATCAAGACAACAAAAGGTTTGCATACCGAGATGAAACCCGTGCGAAGAGTGAGATAGTCAGAGCGAACAACTGACTGACCAAATTGGCGGAAGAAACAGGTCTGCAAAAGTGGATAGCCTAAAAAAGGTTTAATGAACTTTTATATAAGATAGAGTAAGTGGACAGTAAAAAGTATTAGTTATGAGTACTTGCCAACCAAAACAGAACTATTTCTGCTCCAAAGTTTTGATGTATAAAACTTGACGAATGTTGATTGCCTTCTCAGTATAAGCTCCCTTGTGATCTCTGTGCCCACACAATTTAAAACATATTCATCATCATTAGTGCCTTTCATAACAGTTTTGAATGATAAGTGAACATATGCATAATGGAAGAAATTTCTTTTGAAAAATTTAATGTTTATCATATAGGTTGGAATTGGTGGGGAATTAATTAGCTGGCCTCAAATTTGGGGGAAAGCCGCTACTTGATTATGATTAGTGAGGAATTAATAACAAAGGATAAAACTATACTATCTCTTATAAAGGAGTTGGATGGTTAGTCACGATGGACTTTATTGCCACACCTTGACAGGAGAAATAGTCCCCAACCAATGTATTTTTTATGATTTTTTTCTAGTTTTAGTCATGGGTAACATTTTTTTACATGTAAAATATATTCTCGTTTTTTCGGACTTAGTCTTTGGATTTTATTCCAAATACCAATTTAATGTTTGTGACTATAATAGTTATTACATGTACATATTTCATTTATTTTTATTATGAATATATATATATATATGTATGTACATACATAAAAATAAGCATTGATAGTGTGGCCCCATGTGGGATAAGATGTGGAGCCGACATTGGTCCCACACAATCAATGCAAGTGTCATGTGGGCGGGAGTTGTGTGTATCTGAATAAACATTTTCAAAATATAAGATGGAGAGGCATGGGCAGTGGGGCACACAATAAATACGTAGGGTTATGAGTGATGAGTGGGGTAGTTGGCCCACGGTAGTAACTAGGGTTAAGAGATGATGTTTGGGTAGTCAGGCACATACTAATAACTAAAATAAAGAGAGATGAGGAGTGGAAATTTTTGCACAAGTCAAGAAGTGTGGAAAAAAAGCTCAAACTTGAGGCCAAACTACATGTAAGTGGGGAAATTTTGAAATTATCATAAGAGCCACGTGGAAAACAACTAACGTGGGAAAACACGACACACTATTAAGTCACGCACACACTAAAAAGTCACATGCAACTACCCCATGCAATTTTTGCACCGTGTTTTGTGTGATTATGGAAAAAATATCCATCGTGAGTAATCTTCCCTAGCACAAAACATGCTAGAGTGGAAGTGTAAGATCTATGCCATCGACCTAAATTGTTGGGAATAGGCCCTCCCTTAGTATGTGAATCTGATTGGTGGATTAAATTTAACACCTACGACTTATGAGATTTTTTTTGCCACTGGTCAGGAGCCTGAGCCGAACATAACTAGAGATAATCAAAGAAGTTTCTCCGAAATAAGATGAAAACAATCATCATATGCTCACAGAAGACAATTTCATGTAGGACGACTATGTATGAGCAGCAATTCCCAGTAAACTTCCATGAATCAGGAGCCATAAACTATTCTCAAATGAAAATTTTATGACAAGTAGGAAAACCATATACAAGCTCCAATTTCATTGCTGAAACACATTACAGGGTGTCAAGACATGACTGAGTCTCTTATGTCAAAAAAATTACAATTGCAGCAACAACAAATCATACCACTCAAATGATCACGTGTGTCCATATGCACCTCTTCCTCCCATTTCTCCCAAGAATGTATCTGCTTTCAAAACATATGAAGCACATTACTTTAGATTCATGCAGCAAATAAACATGCAGGTCATAGCAAAAGTAATGATCATAGTTCTATCTGATAATTGAAAACTTCCATGCAATACTGTAAATCAAACATTTACAGCATTTCTGCAATCATGTAGCAGATAGAATAATGTGCACTTTTTCCGACACGTAATGTATGCCCTCACATAACACATATTCATCAATTTAAAAACACATATCTTGACCATTCTGGAAGGTCTAAGTGATGTAACAAATAATACATTTTGAAGATCTAAGGTATGCGAGCAAACAACAGGATCTCCTCACCTTTACAATTGCTAGAAGCATTGTTAAACAGCTGTAAGCAACATGTGTAACTGCCATGACAAAAATGAATCGGTGTAGCTGCTCCAAACCTTCATAAGATACGAATGGCTCATCCCCCTGTAAATGACAGCAAATGTCAAACCACAAGCAGGCACAGTAGAGAGAAGAGCTAATGATTGTGAATTAATCCGTGATGTAAAACTGCAGGTTAAGAAAGTTTATATGCGTGCCTTTTTACAAGAATTCTTGGGCAAACCACTCAGTGCCCTCCTGGAGGAGTTGTGAAGGAAAGAACTCTCTAATAATATATGTTTATGAAGTAGAGTAATCTCCTCTTCTCTAGACTCTTCCACCTCAGACCTAGTACAAGGGGAGAAATTACCATCATAGAACTTTGACTCAATGCAAATATTTGAAATCATGCTCGAGGTTGCTGTAAGTAAAAGTGATATGAAGCCTAGAAGCATCAACTCTGCAGCAAAGGAAAAGCAGAAAGACATAGTTAGGGAAAAGCTGCGGAAATAAAACTAATTCATGTCATCTTTATTCAACTAAAAGATTCTATAAATTGGAAGGATTAGCATTAGACAAAGATGGCATCTTAAAGTAGTAATACCTTCTTTCATTTTTTTCACTGCCTGAAATAATGGTTTGCGATTGGTTTTCTGCAACCACTAATAAAGAAAAGTTCATTCAGTTTAGTGTAACTTCAAATTAGGAAGTGTGGGTTTCCTCCATAAAACATTATGCAGGAAATAATATGAAGGAAAGGTAACAAAAGGAACAATTTTCACACTTTACAATAGAACAGCCTAAAAGAGAATCATAATTCCATGTGTACTAGTCCGTCCAATTACCAATTTACCGCTTAAATGAAAGCATGTCCATACTACATGCCCAAGGCCCAGTTAGGAAAGTTGCAACAGGAAATTTACAAAGATAAAATCCCACTTGACATGGACTCTACATCATCATTTTGCAAAGTGTTCAGCAGACCAAGTAGCTACCCGTACAGATGTGATGAGATAACAAAAACAATCATCATGGAAGGCAAACAGACAACTGTACGACATGAGTAAGAAACTATAGCAGTATACCTCTTCAATTGAGACAATTAGAATGACAAAGGAGAGTTGGAAGGCCACAAGGAGCTTACAGAGCTTAAGCGGTGGATAGAACGTTCCACAACCAATGAAACAGCTACAAAAATAGTCAACACGAAAGCTACAGACCAAGTTGGGGTCAGGGCAAGTAAACGTGTATCTTCTGAATCTCCTTCCATTCCAAGTCCTCCTATTGCAACAGATGACTTTCTTTAATATTGTAAACCACTGAGGAAAACTCGTACTTTGTATTCTCTAGGTATAACTGCCATTGCTCATCAAAAAATGGCAAGTCAGCTTACAAATCTATCATCCAAGGATAAAAGTATAGCTTCAATAGAACCAAACCATTTAGTAAACATGTCAAAAAATTATCTTCATCAATTTACAAATTCCTGCAACACAACAAGTAAAGAATACAATTCATACACTTTTTGATGAACTCTAAATACTTAATGTCAAGCTAAAGCTTTAAACTCTTCAATTTGACAGCCATCAAGATCACATAAGCTTGAGAAGAGTAGAGTGTAAGAAGAATGATCTTATACTTTATCTTAGAAGCTCTGTGTCTGTAACTTCCAGATAACCCCATATCATCAGAAGTCATTCGCTATTTCCTACATCACAGTGGTAGCGTTGGCTCCCATTAACAAACAAAGACGTCTCATCTCTCAAAATTCAATAGTTCTGACATAGATATCTCTAACAAGACAAGCAGATGCTGACAACAATAAAGATTGTATCATTTACAAATCAGTTCATTGTCTCAACCAAAGCCCAACCCCATGATATATAAAACTGCAACCTGGAACATTAAACCAGTTGTTTCACACACTCTCCAACACTATCACCAAATACCCATCTCTCCAAAGACCATTACTCTGCCCCAACTCGTTCCCCAATACCAGAGCCACTGAAAACAGAGGAATGCAGAGATACTCTGGCCCCAACCTGAGATTCCAGCAGCTCAAATGGCGCAACCTTCCTATTGCCACATCGCAAACAATGCCGCAAAGTGCGGAATCTATCATGGCAGACACTATATATTTTTTTTATAAGAAACTTGAACACTCGCATTGAAATTAAATAAAAAAAAAACTAAAAACAAATCGCACCAAAGAAAATGACCCTACGATGGAATGGATCTTCCCCGCCGGTCTGCCAAAAACTTTCTGGGTTTTTCCCGGCAATGACTCCCAAACAAGATTGGCAGACAGTGCCGGGAAAAAAGTTAGCATCTTTGAAGAATCTGGAATTTCTTTTGTTTTATATCTGATGGCTTGACTGATTGGTGTTTTTTTCTCTTTCCGGGAGTCAAGATTCAGGGTGGTGACTTTCCTCCCCACGTGTATGACAAGAAAAGCGTCGTCTCCCAGTCTGTTGCAACAGTCAACAGCAAGACGCCAACAACCAGCGACCGCCATTGTTTATTGCAGTAGAGACTCGGCCCCATGTGGGTTTCGGCAGCCGCCCCAACTAGCAATTTAGCTGGGTGTTTGGACTGCATGTGGCGTGCTCCTGCTCCGAGGAACCTTCCTCAGTCTTCCATCGCCACCTCTGCCACAAAGTACAATCTGATCTGATCTTTCATCAGTGTAGGGATTTTGCAGCGAGCCTGGGCATGGCGGAGAGGAAGATTACGAATCCAATTTGCACCCGCAGCGTGGGAGTTCATTACATTTTGCTTCTACTCGTGGGAAGTACGTTGTTTTTTTTACAGCGTACTGAGCCAGCGTAAGGAACGTATTCATCGATAAAATTGAAGGCGATCCATCGATATTTTTATAGACGGCTCTCATTCATTTCTTTAAGCAGGGCTCACTCTTAGCAATTGGACTCACAAATGAATAGCTACATTTATCTAAGATTAATTAAAACTCATGCATAAGTTTTAATTAGTCTTATATATATGTATATGAGAAAAGTTAATATCAGCCTAGGCGCACGCGCTCCGTAAGTTTGATGGGCCGTCGAATATAAATCCGATGGCCTAATTAGCCCGGGCACACGCCAACATGCGTGAGCCCGGGCTAATATTAACAGGACTCTATATATATATATATATATATTATTTTCCTTATTCCTATTGTCATCACATGGAAGTGGTTGTTTAGTTGTGACGTACACACATAGACCAACTGAAGTGATATGTTTGGTGGGTAAGTTTAGAACGACGTCTTCCAACAAAATTTCTTATTTTTTGCACCTTCAAAGTCCGTTTGAGAAGTTAGAAATGGCAAAGGGTCGGCAAGCCCACAACTAACTAGCCAGGCTCATAACCAGGTCCGGCCTAGTTTGAGGCTCATGGGCCTAATTGGGCCAGCCTATTTTGAGTTGTATTTGGCAATTATGGGGTGGGGGTATTTTATTATTTGACAAAGAAAAGCTACTTTATAAATAAGAGAGGTGAGGAGGGGATTTTTCACTCCTCTATCTCTCTAATTAATCAAGATATTTTTCAAGAACTCAAGTTATCTCCCACTCCAAGTTATTGAAGCTATTTTCAAATTTGCTTTCTTCAAACCCTCTACAAAATTTTAAGAATGCTTCTTCAAGTTCTTCTTGTTCAAGTTCCTCCAATTCTCTATACTAAAGTCTTCAAAGGGTAATTTGCTACATAAATTTGAGGTAATTAATTTTATAATATTATTATTTTATTTTATTCTTTATTTTCCATATTTTTTTTGGGTTATATCTTTACTTTTATACTTTTAGATAAATGGCTCATTACTCTCACTCTCATATTTCCATGAATAAGTCCAATGCTATAGAAAGTCAAATATTTATCAAACAAGGGACGATCTATCTTGATTACAAGTTCGACATCTCATTTTAGCAAATGAAAATGGCCTATGGCACCAGCAATTCATAGTTGTGTGCAATGGGCAAGTGTACCAAAGAAGCATAAAGTTTCTTATGTGTAAGAGCACTTAACAAAGAAAAAAATGTCAAACCCATATACTCCTAGGCATATGGTAATGAGGGTAGTTTGTCATCACTACAAAACACATTTCAATACTAAAGGTAATAGAGGCATTGGTTATCTTTCTAGGCATGTCAATTAGTGTCATGCCCCCAATTTCAAAACCATCTTTTATGGCATCATTTACTTCCAATTAAGAATTTATAACACAATCCCCTTCATACCATGCAATGGATAAAACCATTTTATACACTCATAAAAAGTTAAAATATCAAATTAGGGACATGAGAACCACTCCTTTAACAAACACTTATTGTGATATTATGATAATTAAACATCTAAATATCTAATATATTTAAATATTCATAAGATCCACAACTAAATACCTGTATATTACATATGCACAAGCTAATAAAATGATAAATGGTACTCTCATGTGCCTAAAAGCAAACCTAAAGGTAGAATAAATCATCAAGCTAAAAGGTAGGTTTTGCTCTATAACTAAAGTCTTCTTAGTACCTCTAATATTTTTAATCAAAAGAACATGCACCACAAAGGATGTTGAGTTATACGGGTATGCTAAATGGAATTGCAATCCAAATGAAGATAAATAGTTCAATAAACATACCAAGAAAGAATTTATTTTCAAAATCAATACAAATGGCATAGATAAGGCTATCATGGGAGTCCAATATTTGGTCGAGTGAAAACTCCTAGATAAGGTTATCGTGTCTAGTGAATATTGAAGTATGGGCTCATGGACCCTAATGTCGAAATCCTAACTGTCATGATCATCGAAACCTTCTGTATCATGTTGCATAGGATCATTCATCTTTTTATGCTATAGTTCATTTGTACCTGACTCCTAGGCAAAAGGAGCAGCTCTACATAACTTACATCTTTTGAGAGTTGAAAGACCATGATCATTTTTTTATGACATTAGGAATCTTAAACTTTATTTGTCAAATATCAGTTCAAGGTGACCAAATCATCACATCACATGGTCTCACACACATGCATTAGGGTTTATTTACTAACCATTTACTTAGTACATGCTTACTCAACATTCCACACACATCACAAAATCCTTGTAAATCATGCATATATATAATGGGTATATAACATATTCATTGCAATAATTCATAATGAACATCATTTAACTTGAGGCACAATTGGTAACCTCATCAACATGTAGGCCAAATCACCGGTGCCCATTGGTAGATCGACATGTCAAACCCTCACCGATAGTGGGTTGGCTGGGAATAGCTACCTCATTGCCGATGACTAATTAGCATGCATGGTTTTGCATGCATACAAGTGGCATTGTTCATCCTCTTCATTTCACTGGTGCAGACATCAACGCGTCAGTGACCTCACTGCTGATTAGGAAAAACATGTTAAAAATTTGCCCATCCTTTCCACACTTTCTTGCATAAAACTATTATGAATCATTCCAAAACATGTTATAAACTATTAGAGTCACAAATCAAACATTAAACTAGTTATAATCCAAATTTACCATGAAATCACCTTCATACATAGCACCACTTAAGGAAAAAAGCATACATAAGTTCATGATCATCAAGAACATGAAGAAAATAAGAAATCTAGAATATTTTTCTTGAAATTCAAATGTAGATTGCAATCCGACCTATGTTGACACAAAATTCCTCTTCTCCGATACACAATCCCCTCAAAATTCTTCCAAATTTTTTCCAACCAGCTCTAGGACACCTTCAAGATTCTCCTTTTACTCTATTTATATTGTGATAACTACTTAAGGTGTAACGTCCGGGAATTTTCTAAATTCCTGAAGTCGTACACGTGGAAATTAGGGTGCTAGACCCCTTGACATTTCCGTTAGAATAAATTAATCTATGCTTAGATTTGGTGGCTGATATATATGGATGGAAAGTAGACAGAAAGAGCTTCAAAACACCACTAAGAAAGCGCGAATCGGAGTCTAGACGAGGGAGAAACGACTGTCTGAAGTTGGATATATCGTGCAGGACCCGTTTATCCGAATTGAACGTATGAACTGTCCGTTTAAGTTGCAATACGGGCCCGATTAATTACTGTTCCGAAATTGGGTTTTTGAGACCTAATTTCTCGTGGGATTAGGATTCATAATCCTATGCCTATAAAAGGCGAATTAGGGCTAATAGAAAGGCAGTTTTTGGAAGAGTTTTTGGGGATGGTGAGGGAGAGGAGAAGTCATCTTCTTCGGTTGGATGATGTTAAAACAATTTACGGACGTTGTTGAGAAAAAGGACTACGAGAAGCCGTATCAGAATGAGATAAGTTGTTTTTATTTTATGTTTCTGTTAGTGCCTATTTGATCTTGGCGCAGTATGACTAGAGTCGTCTTTGGGGTCGCTCGGTGTGTATGTCCATAATTGCTAAATTACGCAAGTATTCATCATCTCTTAATCTTCCTACCTGTTTTATTGAGACTATGTTCTAATTAATTCCTGGTTTGGGTTTCTTAGACTTGTGAATACTAATAAAATTGTATCTGAGTACTCAATTAGGCTTTATTTAGAACTCTTATGCCTGATATGAATTGTCATCCACTTAAAACATCTCTGGTTAAAACCAGAAGTTCTGTTTCCAATAACTTCGACATAGAGAACTGGTGTTCCTGTGTAACTTCCTAGTTGGGATTCTTTAAACATGTGATTTCTAAGTGAAAATTAGAAACTGAGCAGTAATCTTGGACCCTTGATTAGAAATTTGGGTTCATAACGTTGATAGTGGAAACTAGGCAATCAACTAGTGGGAGATCTTTTTATTTATGTTGCGTTTCTACGCCCAGTGGATGCTCTTTTCATGTTCATGTTCAGTGATTGGTTTGATTGGGCAAAAATTCTGCTGTAGGTTTCATGTTTTTCTATGTTTTGTTTTATCTGGAGCGAGTTTGATTGTTTAGAACGTTTGCTGAAGGTTCTAATGGTTTTTTTTCTTTGTCTTCATCCTATGCCATTAATGGGTTGAACTGGATAGCATCATGCTACGGCCTGAGTAAAATCAATAACTTCATTTGCATGATCTAGAGTAGATATTTATTCTTTTAACTTTGAAATATACAAGTATTTGAATGGTAGAAACAATTCAATAAGGGTCTCGTAGAAATTTAAAAGCAGTTAGCTTAAAACAGGTCAGCCACTGGAATAGGGGATCGTTTTTCCCCTGTTCGGTGTTCTGGGAAGAAGATGACCGGACTGGAAATTATTTCCAGTCCGGTTCAGTAAAAATAAATTAATACCCACTGAACCGGGTCCGGTTCAGTAGGGTTTAGGTGTGTAAAAACTTCAAGAAAATTTCATAATGTCCGAGGGGACATGATGAATATTGGGACCAAGTTTTAGGCCCGGGAAAAATCCCAGGTACTGTAAAATGACCCTTTTACCCTTTGTAGTTAAATTATCATGTGAAAACCACTTACCCGACTTCAAGGCTCCGGTTCAGGAGTCTATAAGTTGATCTAAAAATTGGGAAATTTCTCAATTTGAGTTTAATGAGTAACCTAATTATAGGCCAAACCACTAAGTGAGAAAAAATGCCAGTGAGTGGATAATTGACCATTTTGCCCTTAGGGTTTATAGTAAACCGTTAAGTCAACTTGGGTCGGTTCAAGGGGTTCACGACCCCGCCACATGCCAGGAAAATTACACAGAGTCCATGAAGTCAAGTAGTATGCTTGAGTTCAATTTTGGACCCGTCAAATATCATTAAGGCTTTAAATCAAATAACAGAAATACCCCTATACAAATTGGCCCACATGCGTGTGGATGTTTTTAATGGGCCAATGTGATGTTAAAACCTTTTGAGAGGTTAAAGACTTACCCGAGTGCAGAGAGGACTGTACCCAATGTTGAATAATTACTCTAATGCCCTTAGGTGCATTACAACCAGTTTCATAAAGATTAATAAGCTAACCTAAGGAGGGTTAGGCACGTGAGCTCGAACAATTTAATATCATTAATGGATTTTATTATTGATATTATGATCTGCTTGGACCTGTGTAGTTCTTATGGTTTATGTTGTTCTTTGTTTCAATTTTTGATATTGATGTTGTGATAGTAATTTATCACTATCTTTAAATTATTGAAAGAATAATTGTTTGGGGTTTGATAGCTTTGGATTGGGCAAGAACACCTAATCAAGATAAAGACTAAAATACCTCAGAGGGGTCTGGGACTAGTTCATACAGTGAACAAAGCCTTTGACCTGACGATTTGCCTTGGTTGATGAACCGATGGCATGTCTCGAGTTGTAAACCTTAGTCTAGAAAGGACTATTAGGGTTTGGGATAGTCATTCGGAATCCTGGCTTATAGATGAGCAAGATAGGGTTCAGAATGGTTTCATAAGTTTTAGCTCTATTGAGGAGCTGCTGATTTGACCGTGTAGTTGCACCTCCCCATTGGAGGGTGTTCTTTGTGAGCCGGGCTCACCGCAGATCTATTGAGGATATTTTAGTGTACACGCAATTAGGGTCGCTGGCATCCTGCTTGGTTGGCGTCTCTGACCACTTCTGTTCAGGTGCAATTGTGGGCCATGCCCTTCCGCTCAGGTCAGGTCCTTATGGGCTAGGTTGGGAGATGGCACTTCCTGGTGGATTCCAGGGGCCTGGTGGATTCCAGGGTGTTTCTTATCATTTGTCACTTAGGTTGACATCTGATGTGTCTGTCTGTCTTTGGGATTATACGGGAATATTAATTATCGAACAATGGTTCAAGAAATAATTAATAACATTGATTGACATTGCTTGTTTAAATTAGAACAAGTGGAACAATTAAAGGACTTGCATAAAATGTAGGTTGCTTGAAAATACTTAAGCATTGCATGGGTGATGCTATGCTTCCTAGTATAGTGTAGTTTTTAGGCAGAACTACGTCTGGATCCGATCTTGTTGGAAACATTGGAGATGTTGTTTGATGAGTACGTAGGCAACTAACATCGGGTGATGTTGGCCCGATCCAAAAAATATTAATAAAACCTTTTGTCCTTTGGAAGCCTTTCTCCTAAAGGCGGAGATGCTCTATTGTGGTTGTGGTTATTGTGTGGTTTGCTTTATTGCAGATTCTCCAGGCGACGACAAGTCAGACCAAGGCAGGCAAGCTCAAGAGGTTTCCGTATTTTTGAAACTCCGATACATAAGTGTACCTTAAGCGTGAGAGTCAACTTGTTATTTATTTTCAGATGGGTGAGATTTGTACTTAGATGGATGAGCTGGTCTTTATGAATTTTCAGATGTTAAATAATATCATATGATTTGATATTCGTATTTGTGAACCTCAGTTATCATGACTTGGATATTTAATCGAAAGGTTTGTTTTGTATTTAAAGAAAAAAAAATTACCTACCGTTCGTGCTATTTAAAAATACTTTTAAAAATCCGGGTCGTGGGATAAAGAGTCTCATAACCACAAAATTACCTCATTATTTGAGATAACCATGCATTCATTTATCATCGGTAGACCATTGACGTGTCAATGTCTACCAATGTGTCGGTGGCTTGTCTGTGACACAAAATAATCTTTTTAAATAAGTAAAAAGAGATGATTTTTGTGGCAACCACCATTAAATAATATATGATATAATACACATAATTATTATTCTGCTTGGCACACATTAATATCACACGCGTAACCGAATGTGGCAACCATCAGTACGTATCATCACAAAATAACGACATATAAAATAACATAAATTAGAGTAAAACTGGAGTCGATGCACATCCAAAATTTTATATATCATATTAATACATGATTTTACAAAACATCGTCAAATTAGGACTTGTTAAAGCAGAATTTATTACAGAAACGAATTCAGAAATAATTTTAGAAATCACCGATTCGTCCGAAGACTATAAATCCAGAGCCGTGTTACTGAACGACATTCCTCTCGATGCTTATGGGGCAACAGAAGGCTAGGAGTTTACCCATGACACTCCACACCTATGCACGTGTGCCACATACCGATTATTTCTTCGGTAGGTATCCAAATAAAGATGACAATTCTAGGTTTAATAGCAAAACTATCCATAAAATACATGTACCATAACAAAATTCAATGCAAGTAAAACATGGCACATGTATAGCATTTTTCAAAAACTCAAGCAATTTAACATAACAGAGTAAAAACGGTGCATAAAGAGTCAATGACATGAACAAAGCATAAGCTAGAGTTTAAGACCCCCTACCTTGGGTTTTGATAGAAAATTCGTGGTTACAGAGACTTCAAACTGAAAATTTGACCCCACCATTGCGTCTAGCACAATCAATTTAGTTGAAAACACCTTTTGAACGGCTTGATTTGGACTTAAAATAAAGGGATGGAAGTTTGACACGTGGTAGAACGGAAAATGACAGAAGTGAATTAGGGGGGGGGGGGGTAGAATTTATAATGAATTACGACAGCACAGCGCACGACGCGCTGTGTGCGGTGGCACGCGATGTGGCAAGACCCGACACGCAGGTCTCGTGTGTTGCACACGCGACCCACATTGCGCGGTCTTCCTGGCCAAACATCATGACGCCGTGTGGCACAGTCCGCACTGCCTCTTGGCTGACGCAGATTCTGCCTCAACTTGCGTCAGCCTTTCAATATTATATTCTTTTTTTTCTCCACAACTTCAAAACATCATAACTTTTCAACCATAAATCAGAATCACGCGTTCATGGTACCGATGGACTTGTATATACGAGCCCTTCCAAACAAAACTACTCAAGGATAGGTTTTTTTTGTAATTTTACCATAGTTCACGCCCATGACGATCAACAAATATTATACACAAAATAATATTCTATCAATAAAATATATTAAAAATTCTATTATTGGCTAAAAATAACATACCGAAAATCAGGGTTGTCACAAACTTCCCCCCTTAAAGAATTTTCATCCTCGAAATTGAACTTACTAATCCTCAAATAGTTACAGATATTTCTTCACCATTTCACCTTCTAATTCTCATGTTGCTTCTTCAGAGGAATGATGCCACCATAGGACTTTTTCTAATGTAATCCTTTTTGTTCTCAAGATTTGCTCCTTTCAATCTAAAATTCTGAGTGGTTTTTCTTCAAAGGTCAAATCAGGTTCTAGGGTGACCATTGTCTAATCCAAGACATGAGAAGGATCTTGCACATATTTGCGAAGAATAGACATGTCAAACACATTATGGACATTGGCTAGCTAAGGGGGCAAAGCCAATTTGTAAGCCACTGGCCCCACTTTATCCAAAATTTCAAATGGTCCTACAAATCGAGGACTTAGTTTTCCATTAATGCCAAATCTTGTAACTCCTAGAGTTGGTGATACCTTTAGTAGTACATGATCATCTATGCAGAAGTCAAGGTCATTCCTTCGTTGATTGGCATAGCTCTTTTGACGACTCTAGGCTATCTCTAATCAACTCTTGATAAGCTTTACTTTATCCACATACTACTGTAAGAGCTCTGACTTTACCAACTTTCCTTTCCTGACCTCGCTCCAACAAGTTGGGGATCGACAGGGTCGGCCATAAAGAGCCTCATATGGTGTCATACCTATACTGGAATGATAACTATTATTATATGAAAATTCAATCAATGGCAAGTGCTTATCCAGTTACCCTTCCAATCTATGGCACACGCTCCCAACATATCTTCTAATGTCTAAATAGTTCGTTTAGACTGAATATCGGTATGTGGATGAAAGGTTGTACTAAATATGAGATTAGTACTTAATTCTTCTTGGAGTCTCTGCTAAAAAATGTGAAGTGAACCGACTATCCTGATTTGAAATGATCGATAACGGTACTCCATGTCGACTCACAATTTCTTTTGTATACATTATGGCCAAAGCATTGAATGTCTGAGACTTCTTTAGGGGAAGAAAATGAGCAATTTTAGTAAGTCTATCCACTATAACCCAAATAGATTCATGATCGGATGATGTCTTGGGTAAGCCTGAAACGAAATCCATGGAAATGTGCTCCAATTTCCATTTTGGAATTTGAATAGGTTGAAGGGTACCTGATGGTTTTTGATGTTCTGCTTTAACTTGTTGACAAGTTAGACATTTAGAGACAAATTCTCCTATGCCCCTCTTCATCCCATTCCACCAAAAATTTCTTTGTAAGTCTTGGAACATTTTTGTTCCTCCTGGATGGATAGTGAATTAAGACCTATGTGCTTCATGTAATAGCTCTTGTTTTAAATCCGGTATTGCTAGGACTACTAGTCTTTCTCTAAATCTTATTTCATCATTAAAGCATTTACAAAAATCAGACTTCTCTAAGAGGGTTTTGTATTTATGTATCCACTTTTTGAGCTTCCAGAATGCGTTCAACTAGTTCAAATTGCACCTCAAGATTAGCTACAAAAGCCTTTTTGTTTTCTGATTGTATTTTAGGTTGCATACCTATTACTTCTTCCACCAATCTCCACTCTTTTACCAACATCTGATCTACCTTCCCTGTGGCCTTTCTACTCAAGGCATCAGCCACTATATTGGCTTTTCCTAAGTGGTATTGAATAGAGAAGTCATAATCATTCGAGTATTCAATCCACCGTCTTTGCCTTAAATTAAGGTCATTTTGAGAGAAAATGTACTTTGGACTCTTATGATCTGTAAAAACTACAAATTTCTATCCATACAAATAATGTCTCCAAACTTTTAAGGCAAAAACTATTGCTGCTAATTCCAAATCATGAGTGGGGTAATTATCTTCATGTTTCTTTAACTGTCTTGAAGCATATGCTATTACTTTCTCATTCTGCATCAAGACACATCCAAGACCCATTCTTGAGGCATCACTGTAAATTACAAACCCTCTGCAACCAGATGGTAAGGATAAGACTGGAGCAGTGGTTAATTTTTGTTTCAACTCATGAAATGCCTTCTCGCATTCTTATCCCATATAAATCTCACCCCTTTTCTGGTTAGCTTTGTCAAAGGTAAAGCTACTTTTGAAAATCCTTGGATAAACCTTCGGTAGTAACCAGCAAGCCCTAAGAAACTTCTAATTTATGTGATGGTTTTGGGTCTTTCTGTCATGCCCCAGCACCCGCCAGACCTAAGCCGATCCCGATCCAAGGGACGGTCAAAGCACACGGGGCGACAAGGTATTAAAATTGTGGAAGACTTGACCCCTCTAATGGGTAGCACACACATGAAGTAGCGCACTGATTTATCTTTGTGCAAGAGAAATAAGTAAGAGTAAAAAGGACATTAACTTTGAAACAGTCCTCAAGTTTCAACCCACAAACATAGAATCACTAAGTCGTTCAACATGGCTAATGTCATAACATCTGACAATAAATCTAAGCCACAACGGCTTATAGAGTATGAGACAAAGTCATCTAAACATGAAGTTCTAATAAAAGAATAGAAATAATCAGAAAAGATCGTAAGATCTCTAGGCTCCCATGCCTACACCCGATCATCATCCACATGTGCCTCATACAAAGGGACCTGATCGTCTGCATGTCGCACCATGCAGCCCCAAAACAGAAAACATAGAAAAACCGGGGTGAACATAAAACTCAGTAAGGTTTTGAATGCTAAAACGGTAAATCAGAAAGCACAACATACATATTCATGCATATCCATTCTCCTTCATATACATTCATCCTGCATGACAAGTGTCTCACACACACTATCCATATCCATACAGGTTCATAAACAACCATCCTGCATAAAAAGTATCTCACATACACACTAGCATATCATGCATATCCATAACCATTCAAACTGCATGAGGAGTGTCTCTAACACACAATCATATAATGCATATTGATAAAAACATCAACCCTACTTAATCGGCCGAAGCTTAAGCACTCCCTACTCACTTCAGACAATCCCCAATTGGAAAATCTAAAGGAATTACATAGTTTGGGTAAGTTCCCTAACGAGGAAGATTACCCCCTAGTAAGCCGGTGCACTTGGCTACACTAGCCTTGATTCTGAGGATTCAGATGGTCTCAATAGTTTTGATCTCCTTATAGTATTGTCCCTCTTCTCAACTTGGGGAGGAAACCCCACCCTTTCGGATGTAAAACCGAATCGATAAGCCTCCGATCGATTAACCCGGCAAGAAATATCACACAATTGCACCCAATCGATCAACACGGCTAATCTCAATAAAATCTCATTCATAAATCCCTCTCATGATGCATGCAACATGGTACATACGTGAGCAATGACTACATGAATTCTAATTCATGAAACGTGCTTCCCATCAGCCATACATGCATCATTTCTAATCATAAGTATCAACAATCACCATAATTACCCCCACATGTGTGTACATGGTAGAAACATTTAATTCTAAGCATATGGACATGCATTATAAACATGACTCCTTACTGAAATCATAAGTGAAAACCATCAAAAAACACAATTCAAATCAAGTGAAATCTCATGCTAGACTCATATTCATTACCACACTTAAAGCTAAACATGGCACCATCATTCACCCATAATTTAATTATAATACGTGAAGGCATACAAATCCATTCTCATGCTATAACCTTACTGGAATCATAAAATATGAAGAACCACTCAACATTGATTCAAGGTAAGAAATCATAACATGCTTAACCGAATAACATGTAATTCACATAATACTTAAACATTCATCATAGCTTCCAACATCACATTCATACCCTTCCAGTGGCTCTTCCTAGAATAAATTACTCATCATAATAATAAGAAATTGTACTAAAAAGAAAAAATACAAAAATGAGCAAAATAAACAAAATGACCAAATTGCAGTGTTGCCGTTTGAACGCCCTACCAGGCCCACTGTAATGGGGTCTAGGGCCGAAAATACACATATCCATCTTAAACCTTCAAATCTCACTCGCAAACATCACCATAATGAAATCTAAGCCTAGGAAACAATAAATCTAGTCATTTATCAACAAAAGCACGATAAAATCGCAAGAAAGATTAAGCTTTTCTTAATCCGCCATTAAAGCTCAACTCCATGCAAGCCCACTTGAAACTTCACCAAACTCAAATATGAAAATGCATACCTATTTAGGAAGAAATCCCTTACCTTCAGTGAATTTCTTGACTTGAAATTGATACTCCAACTCCTTCAAAATCCTACCCACAATAGGGTTTTGTTAATACTTGACTAAATCCGCTTTAAAATGCCTAAATCACTTAAAACTTATAAATCTAGGGTTTATTGAGTTCAAAAATAAAAATTTTTCCATAGAGGTTTGAAATAGAGGTCAAAATCAGAAGCTTTAAGGGTAAAAATCGAGATTAATTTTTGGTCAAAGAAGGGATTTAGAAAGTTCAGGAGAAACCCTAGGTGATAAATAGAAAATCAAGCTAATCTTTACTTTAATCACCTTTCCTTCTTTAGAAATGGGGATTAGGGCCTCCTATGCTCCATATTCCAGCCCTTCCCAAATGGTAATGAGGCGGTGCCTTTCTATTTATAGTAGGTATTGGGGTAGACCTAATAAGAATGTAGGGTACAAATAGAATTTAACACTAAAATTGGGAAAATTGTTCTTTTTAAGCCCAAAATGAAGTCTAAATTTTTTGAAACCCTTAATTACTGTCATAAGATATTTTTAGGGTCTTGTGGGACCCATCATCCCAATTTACGAATGTGGGGCATACGGCGGGTCCCACCCCCTAAATTTTGGAAATTTTGTCAAAAATTTTAGAAAAATTTGAATTGACTTAACATAAAAACCATCAAAGTGAAGAAATTTTGATTAAAACTTTATTTGACCACCTTAAATATAAAAATAAGTCAAAACCGACAAAATTAACATTAAACCACACAATTACAACTAAATAGAATTAAATAAATCATTTTAGGATTTAGGGATCTTACACTTTCCCACTTCAAGATTGCTTTGATCATGGTAGGGTCTACCGATATTCCATTTTTAGAAATAATATGACCGAAGAAGACAACCTGGTCAAAGCAGAACTCACACTTACTTAACTTAGCATATAGCTGATGGTCTCTTAGGGTTTGAAGAACTATTTATAAAAATGTTCTTGATATTCTTTAGGTTTGGAAGAGTAGACCAATATGTCATCAACAAAAACAATCACAAATTTATCCAAGTAAGGTTGAAAGACTCGATTCATAAGATCCATGAATGCTGCAAGAGCAATCATCAATCCGAATGGCATCACTAAAAATTCATAGTTGCCATATCGGGTACAAAAGGCTATTTTTAGAATATCTTCATCTCATTTTCTCAGCTGATGGTACCCTGACCTTAAATCTATTTCTGAAAATACTTTTGCTTCTTGTAATTGATCAAACAAGTCATCGATCCGAGGTAAAGGATATTTATTCTTAATAGTTACATAATTAAGCATCCTATAATCTATACATAACCTCAAGGATCCATCTTTCTTCCTAACAAAGGGGACTGGTGCTCCCCAAGGCGATACATTGGGTCTGATAAATCCTTTATTTAATAATTCCTACAATTGATGCTTTAATTCTTTTAATTCTACAAGAGCCATACGATAGGGTGACTTAGAGATAGGTTCTATTTCTGGTAGTAAGTCAATATTAAAATATATCTCTCTCTTTGGTGGTACCCCAGGAAGATTGTCAGGAAATACATAGGAAATACATCTAGGAAATCCCTTATCACTTCAATATTTTCTATCTTGGAAGATGAAGACTCCTCAAAAATTGCACTAGCAAGATATGCTTGATATCCTTTATATATCAATCGATGTGCTTTCACAGCAGAAATGATACATGCCCCTGAAGGAACTCTGTTTCCATGAAAGGTAAATTTTTCCTCTCCTTACCTATTGAACATGACTTTTTTCTACAGTCTACTAAGGCCTCATTGTCAGCTAACCAATCTATTCCTAATATGACATCATAGTCGGTCAAACTTAAGAGTATTAGGTTAGCCTTCCATTTTTTGTTTTCTAATGACATTGACACATCTTGTAGAAAGTTTTGAGCTATAAAAGTTTTTCTTACAAGAGTTGGCACTTCTGAGATATGTCCTAGTTCCATAATTAGATAACTCGTGCTTAAAGCAAAATTAGAAGATATAAAATAGTGTGTCGATCCTAGATCTATTAAAACCTTAGTAACTTTATCAAAGATTAGAAGTGTACCTTGTATAATTCCTGTTGAAGTTTGAGCTTCTTCTACAGTAATAGCATACACTCGCCCCTGAGCCTTTGGCTTTTGCTCCAGCTTGATTTCTTCTTGGTTCTTCTTTTTGGGGCATTCCTTAATTTTGTGTCCAGGGTCTCCACTTTCGAAGCATCATTTCTCAGAGAGGTAACAAATTCACAGTGGATGAAATTGGTTGCATTTGGAACACTTCTCCAACTTTTTCTCTCTTTGGTTGTAGGGAGATGGTCTAGAGGTCTTTTGAAATTATTGATCTGATTAGGGGTTGTCATTTTCCTTTTCTGATCTTTTGTCTTGCTACCATGTGTGCGGTCCTTTCTTTCAGCCAAGAATTCTTGATATTCTTGCTCCAAGAAAGAGGCCAATTCTAAAGCCTTGGCTAAAGTAGTTGGTTAAAATCCTACTATTCGACTTGGAAGTCCATTGTTTAATCCTCTAACAAAATTTTGGGCTTTCTTTAACTATGTGAGGCAAATTTCAGGAGCGAAACATTGTAACTGAACAAATTTATTTTCATATTGAAAGATTGTCATATTTCTGTAGAAGAAATTTTGCCTTTTAAAACACGAGGTATCACAACCGGTGCACCTTGAAACATGAAAAACTAAATATGAAGCAAACATAATTAGCTAGTATGGCTAACTTTTCAGCTAATTTGACTATTGTCACATACACCGAAAGTACAAATGTAGTGAGTTAGCCAAATACATTGCGTGCACTGAACAACCCTTCTCTTTTGCAAATGATATAAAGTTTGAAAGGTGTAAGATTTGAAATTTTTATAATATTATTTTCTTTGATTTGTGATGGTTTGGTTTAATTATGAATTTTCTTAGTCTAGTTATGAATTTTGTTGGAAAATATTAGTACTTAGCATAAACCACCATGTTTCAACACTAATTATTGTAATTTCTACACATTTCCTTGTATGAAGGAAGTGGGCCAATCTAGGACCCAGAATCATCCTTGTCGTTGTATCCCCAACTTCTTGGGCTATTGACCTCTATTTGAAATACTATATGGGTTTGGGCCTTGTCACATTCATTTTAGCTTCCTGACCAAGGTAGATTTTATTTATTCCTTTGTTGGGCCCATGCAAGCCCACTTACTTACCCACTTGTATAATTAGCCACTTTGGACATTCTTTCATTTTAGGGTGGCTGACATTTTTTAAGGGTTTATTATGCTCTACCCTCTCTCTAGAAGGGAAATCTTTGTCTAAGGTAAGCCAAACAAGTGTCCTTCATGATGGCTTAAGCTCTTCTATCTCTCCTATTACTTATAGCTCCTCTTCTTTAACTATTTTATTTATTCTCCCTCACTTGTGGCTCCTCTTTTATAATCTTTTTTCCTCTTCCCCTAGCCTTACTATTCATATGAAAAACTTCTAAAAAACTTCTGATGGGGGGGTGGTCACCACAAAAATATGTAAAATTTGATGAAAAACTAAGGTTTCTATCCAAATAAGTTTTATTTGGTAGATGATATCCTACGCTAAGAAACCTCTAGGCGTTTTTAAAACTTCTAGATGGTTTTTAGTGGGGAGAGGTCACTGTCACAATATGCAGACATTGACAGAGACCTTTGTTTCCCATATAATGCAATTTTATTTATCGGGGGTACCCCCCTTCCACAAAACTTCTAGAAGTTTAAAAGATTTCTAGAAAACTTCTAGTGGAGGTTGGTCACCGTCACAATATATAGAATTTGACAAGGACTTAAAGCCTCCATTCAAATCAATTTTATTTGGCAGAGGGTATCACTCATCAAAAAACCTCCAAAAGTCCTTCTTCTCTTGTATTTGATTCCATGTTTTCTTCTCCTTAAAATTCCTTCTTTTACCTATGATTTAGAGCCCTAGATCTTTGGTTCTAGTTCCTACTCTTGTGATTCATGTTTAGGCACAAATGGATGGTTGATTGTCTTTCTATTTGTAATTTTGAACCTCTAGTTGGCAGAAAGGTGTTGTTTTTGCCTAGGGCTAATGTGACATAATTTGTTGGTTAGGGAGCCTTTGAGTTTGGGAAGAGAGTGAAGGGAGTATCTACTTATTTGAGGTAAGGGTTTTTGTTTGATAAAATTTTCCTTACATTAACACCATGGATTGTGTATGTTGAATCATGTTATTGAAACATTTTGGATGTGTGAGCTTAGATCTTGTTAGACATGTGTTGCAATGGTGTCTTGATGTGAAAATGCATGAGTTATGTTGTATCTAACATGCCTGGAGTCTAGATGATGTTTATTTGAAGTTTCATGAGGTTTTGATAGAGGATCGAATTGTTTTTGCCCAAAGAAAAAGTTTTTTTAAATTTTTAGGCACGATCGCCCTTGAGCATCGATCGATCACTAAAAGAATTATCTTCGGTTGTATGAAGATCAATCGCCCGGTATGCTCGATCGATCATTGAAATGGCGGTTTTTCATCTCTTAAGGCTTGATTGATTGCCCCTTAGGTTGATCAATCGCCCAAGTGAAAATTGACTTCAATGTTTATTTTTAAGCCAGCTTTTGAGGGTTCCACCATGTCTCTTACATGTAATTAGTAAGGAATTATCATGCTATGATATGAATGCTTGCACACATGTGATATTATTCATGTATGAACCATGCTCCATGTACTTTATACTATATATGAGCATGACCACTTATGTTTACACGTACTTATGCTTATATGACCTTATTATCCACTCATGAACCATGTTTCATGCATGATAGGGTTGTCTATTGGTATAAATATTTATGCTTACATGCATTTAGCATTATTCTCATATGACTCGTGTTACAAACATCATGAAAATGGTTTGCTAAACCATGTTTAACTGAGATTAGCCGTAACATTTCGTAGTTTTTTGGATTAGTCATATCAGGGATTTTAATGCATCGATTTTCTATCCGAAAGGGTGGAGTTTTTCATCCGAAAGGGCAATGTTTTCCATATCGAAAGGTCAGGTTCATCCTCCCTAGATCGAAAAGAGTGGAATGCTACAATGAGAACACTAAATAAGAATTCTAGAGTGAACTCCAGGTTGGTTTGACTATGTGCACCAGCTAACAATAAGTATTTCCTATTTACGGGATTGGCAACTGCTTTTAGTATTTTTGAGTTAGGAATATCAGATAAGCAGATATTAAGTATCTTTGGGTATTAGGATTACTCTATCAATGATTTATGGATTATTATGATGCTTATTTACATAGGTTTCGTGTATGGATTGTGATACTTATTTACACAGGTTTTGTGTATAGATTATGATGCTTATTTACATAGGTTTTGTGTATGGATTATGATGCATGATTAAGACATTACATAAGTCTTAGGTGTAAGGAATTTGGCATTCTCTTGTGATTTTAACATCGGTATTGCATAAGGATTATGTCATCTTGAGAATGTGTCTTTTTGGTGTTAGTGTGATCCCTATGTTTCCAAACCCTTACTGATCCAAGCTCACTCCCTTTGGGATCCTCTGTGGTTGTGCCACGCAAGTATTCATAATGATTTGTTATGCGAGAATGGAGGAGATTAAATGGACACGGAGGGGGATGCTTCTCCTATTTTGAGATAGTTTTTAGTTGATTTGTGATGTGACCATGAGACTTGACCTTGTTTTGGGAGAGCTTTTCATTTTGTTGGCATGAACTTGTTTGTTTCTTTTGAAGGCTTAAGACTCCGTTATGATTATGAGTTCATATATGGGTGCTGAAAATGATTAATAATTTCATTTAATTTCCTTTACTTCAGGTAATTACTTTTGCACAAAGTGGATGTTGTGTACTTTGATCTAGCCCGAGTTTGTGTTAGAACTCATCTCATCCTAACTTTTTCATTCCAATTTGGTCGGGTTCAGGTCAATGGGGCATGGCAGGGGGATGACAAAAGGTATGCGAAGAATGCCTTCAACCCATTTTTCTACAAGATTTCGTATAATACAGCTAAGCTAGATTGTATTAAACTCTTCAACGATTACAAAGGTAAGTTCATTGAAACTCTTTTTATTATTCTAGGTAAAATTTCTCGTACTGCATACATTTGGACTAGTAATCCAAAATTTAGGATATGTTTGTATTATAGCACATAAACAAACATTACCTTTAATTTATTTGAATTTCTTCATACAAGAGTTGTAATTAGTAGGTCTATAATGGCAGCTTTACATGACTATCATATTAATGATAAAATTATTTCTATTACCTTAGATAATGCTTCAAATTATAGTAGTGCTATTGACTTTATTAAATCATAGTTGCACCATATATTACATGGAAAAAAAATTTATATAAGATGTTGTTGTCATATTATTAATTTATTTATTCAAGATGGCTTAAATATTGTTAAAGATCATGTAAAGGATATTAGAGAAGCACTAGTATATATTAGTTCTTCTCTATCTAAATCTCAACAATTTAGAGATTTATAAACAATAGGGTAAAAATATAAAAAAAATATCTTAGATTTTAAACATAGGTGGAATAGTATTTATTTAATCCTACAAATTGTTTTAATTTAAAAAAACTTATAGTATTATGTTGTTCTAATAAAATGTCAGATTCTATATTATGTGATAATAATTTTAAAATTACGTATGTTATTATAAATTTTTTACATGTTTTTTATGAAGCCACTAAACAATTATTAGATATATATTATTCTCCTTCTTCTTTAGTTTTTAATCAACTCTATAATATTATTCTTATGTTTACAAAATAAAGCAATAATGATTTATTTAATATCATTATTACATTGTGGGGCCAATGGGAATAAAATATAACAAATATTGAAAATAAATTCTTATGATTTTTTTTATATGTGTGATTATGGACCTTGGGATTAAGTTAAGTGGTGTACAAATATTAATAGAATGTATATATACCAATATGAATTTAGAATATGATCATTTTATGGAAGATATTAAAAGGAGAATTTTGCCAAAATGGCTCTAAGATACAGCATATTCCATAAAATGTCTCTCATTTCTATGTAATACACAAAATAGCCCTAGCATGTGGTAAAGCCTACATGTGCCTAAAAAAACACCCAAATGCCCCTAACCATACCCAAAAACCTAAAAGTGAATAGCCCTCTCATTTCTACTAGAATCCATGTTCCCATCAGTCTGCAACCATTTCTACCACTACACTTCCCTCACCGCTACACTTCTGCTGCCATCTCCTCATCAATTGACCACTTAACATCGACGACAAGTGTATCATTATTATCCTATCCTCTATAATCCACCCACCGAAGCAGACAAAGGTTTATCCAATGGCAAAAGGTGAAGCAGCCACTACTTTCGGCCCCTCCAACTGCAATTATCCGAAGGTAGGCGCCTGCCAATCCCAAAAACTCTATCCCCCCATTCTAAATAAGGAATGGAAGTGCGAAGAAAAGAGACAAGTTTTCAGCATCAATTCTCCACGCCCATCATCTCAAGTCTAGCAACAAGAAAGGTAAGGTTTTAAGTCATATTTATGCAAACTTGGGGTGTGGAATGTTACATGCTTAACAGGACATCGGAGTTAGAGACAAATATGATGTGATTTTAGAGTAGAAGTTGTTGGTTTGTGACTAATGTGTATGACATACACAAATTAAGAAAAATAAAGTGCCTTTAACTGGAAATTAAGTTACAAGATTTATCTTCCCCTTATATTAAAATTAATGCATATTTTGTCTAATTCAATGTGCCTGATTCCTATGTGTTTTAACGAAAATTTGCAATCAAATCACCAAGAAAAATACATAAGAATTTTTTTGTGGAAACCCAATAAGGGAAAAATCTCTGGACTCTCCATCCAGATTAGCTATGTATAGTATCAACTTGATATTACATAATTATCAATTACAAAGAACAAAGACTCTTTTTTCTTTCGACGATTGGTTCTTCACACCATCTTGCTTCTAAATCAACCACTCCTTAGTTGTATACCAACACTAGTTCGATTTTCTCCTCCTCTTTGTGCTCTTTGATCAATGTAGATATTTCATCTCCTCTTTCAGAATATGTAAGATCCCCGAACTTGAACTGGTCTATTTTATTCTATTTAATTGCTTTTATGCAGTTTAATATTAATTCTGGTCGATTTTGGACTATTTTCGAAATTGAAGTGGATAAAAAATCTTTTAACAAAAAAATTCTTCACATTTCAAGTTTTTAAGTTAATTTAAGTCATTTGAAAATTTTTTGAAATTTTCACTATTTTCCCCCAAAAAGTTAGGGTTGGCAAGACCCACCATGGGCCCTGCGGGCAAAACTGGGATTTTTAGCCCTAAATATCCCTAGCATCAACCTAAGACCCTGGGTAATTATTTCAAAAAATTTAGACATCAAATTGGGTTTCAAAAAAGTAAGTTTTACTAATTTTAGTATAAAATCTTATTTATACCTCATTAGTTAATTTGGTCTACCCCACCCTTTACTATAAAAGGAAAGGCCCAGACACTTTCCCAACTGGGAAAGGGCTGAGACCTGGAGTTAGGAGCCTAATCCTCATTTTCCTAAAGGAGAAAGGAGATTAAGGTATGATTTTGCTTAATGATTCATTAATCCATTAAGGTTTTGTTTAAATCTTTCAAATTTGTTCCTTTGCTTTGGATTAATCTCGATTTTCATTCAAAAACTACTTATTTGGGTTTATATCTCAAAACCTAATGCTTAGAATTTTGTTTTTGGGTCTTTTGAACCCTAGATCTACTTGTTCTTGAAGGTTTTAGGTGTTTTAAAATTGGATTTGAGAAGTATTAATAAAAATCATGTTTTGGGTAGGTTTGGAAGGAGTTTGAGGAGCCATTTTGAATCAAGAACTTGCTGGGAAGTAAGTGCTTTGGTTTCAAACGTTATTGTGATTCGGATTTATGTTTTGATATGGTTTTGAAATGGGTTCCATGATTATGAGCTTTAATGGTGATTTGTGAAAAGTGTAATCTTTGATGCGATTTCTTGGGGTTTATGTTTGGTAATGACTAGAATTGATGTTCTATAAGCTTTGATTTGATTATCATGGAGTTTGGCGATGAGATTTGATGATTGATGAAGTGCTAGTGAAGGTTCAGTTTTGATTTTGAAGTGGGGAAGACAGAACCAGGAAAACTGTCGTTATGGCGATCTAACGGCAACACAGCAAATTTGGTTGTTTTGTGTACTTTGTCTCATTTTCCTATTTTTATACTCAAGTACCATTTCATATGTTCATGTTGAGTAATTTGAGTTAGAATGAGCTACTGGAAGGGTATGTTATTGATGTTGAAAATTATGAAGAGTATTTAAGTATTATGTGGAATTGCATGTTGTTGGCTACACATGTTAGTATTGCTTATCTTGAATCTATGGTTGAATGATTCCTTATGTTTTAAGCATGTTTCCAGCAAGATTTTTATATGAGAATATACTGATATGTCTTCTTATAATGTGATTAAATTATGGGTGAATGATGGTGTCATGTCTATCTTCAAGTGTGGTGTGAAAATGCTTATGTAGGTCTAGCATAAGGTTGCATTTGACTTGATTGATGTTTTTCAATGGTTTTCACTCATGATTTCAGTTAGAAGCCATGATTAGATGTTAAAGACAATGTGTGTAATGTCTTGTGGGTTTTCTTCAATGCATAGTTATATGCTTAGAAATGAACATTTCTATCTTGAACACACACATGTGGGGATTTATCATAGAAATTGTTGTTATTTAGGACTTGATAATGATGAATGTGGGGGGCTGATGGGAGCACATTCCATGAATTAGAATTCACGTAGAGATTTGCTTACGTATGTATCATGTTGCATGCATCATGAAGTGGATTTCATGTATGAAACTTTACCAATGTTTAGCTGATGTTGGTCGATTGGAATGAAATTGTGTGAGAATTGCTTGCCAGATTAATCGAATAGAGGCTTAAATCGATTCAGTTTTACGTCCGAAAGGACAGGGTTTTACGTCCAAAAGGACGGGGTTTTACATCCCTCGAGGATGGGTTTCCTCCCCGAGTTGAGAAGAGCGGCAATGTTATAAGGAGATAAATTATTTGAGACCATCTGGACCCTGAGAATCCATGCGAGTGTAGCCAAGTGCACCGACTTACTAGGAGGTATTCTTCCCAGTTAGGGAATATACCAAAACTATGAAATTCCTTTGAACTTTCCTGTTGGGAATTGTTTTAAGTGCGCAGGGACTACTCATGCTTCAGCCATTGAGCAGGGTTGTTTTTATCAACTTGCATAGATCTGAAATGTGTGTTAAGAGACATTTCCCATGCATGTTTATGTTATTTGGATGCATGATCTGAAATGTATGTTAGAGATACTTCTCATGTAGGTTTATGTGATGTTGATGCATGATCTGAACGTGTAGCAGAGACACTTCTCATGCAGGTTATATGTGATAATTATGCATGATGTGATTAAGTAAGAATTACTTATGATGCAAGATGGATTGTTATGCCGTGATGTGATTATTCATGATTAGTAGGTATAAAGTACTTGTATGTAGGATAATTACTTATGGACAAATAAGGGTATGGTAAGGGAATTAATAAGAAACGAGGATATGGTGTGAAATGTTGATCTGAATTACCATGTTGATGTGCTATGGTTGTTTTCTGATTAAGTTATCGTATTTCAAACCTTACTGAGTTTTACTCACCCCTCTTTCTGTGTTTTGTTTTGGGGTTACATGGTACGACATGCAATTGATCAAGACTCCCTGTATGAGGGATGAGCGGGATATGCATGGTAGTAAGTGCAGATGCTTTAGCACCTTATTTTGTCTTCTAATTTATGCTATTATGATCATAAAACACCTTGTGTGGATTACTATGTTTCTAACTCGTGTGTATCTTCTACTTTTAGACTTATCTGAGATTTTTTTATTCGTGCCACGTGTCGGCTCAGGATGTTATGTATGTGGGTTGAGAGTGAGGATTTATTTTCAGAATTATTATCTTCTTTTATTTTACCTCATTTCTCTTGCTCAAGGGACTAAAGGTGCGCGACTTCATGTTTGCGTCTAATACCCACTTTAAGGGGTTAAAATCTTCCGCAATGTAATTTAGTCGCCCTCGTGTGCTTCGATCGACCCTTGGATCGGGTTTGGCTCGGGCCGGGTGGGCACCGGGGCGTGACATAATGGCAGCCTCAATAAGGCCAAATCAATACACTAGCAAGATAGAAAATTACAAGACATAAAAACAACTAACCAACTTCTAGGCATGACACAAACACCTTTGTTCAATCCTCTTCTTGTTGTTCTTGGCCATCAATTATTCCTCTTTGAATCCTTGAAGCTTTCTCTCTTAGTGTTTTATTCTTCTTCTTCTAGCAACTCAATAAAAAAACTCCTTGGATTATTGATCTTCCTTTTGATATTCTTCAAGTCCTTAAAGAATTCATTGTGTCTCCTCTTTTATTTGCTATGTGAGAAACTTCTCTATCAGTTGTGCATCACCTTGGATCTACCATGAACAATTACTTGAAACTTTTTATGGACTCTCTATGGAAAACAATGATGAAGGACTTCTCCTTTCTTCTCCAATATTTTCTAAGATTTCCTCTCTTCAAATTCGTCATACATAAGCCATTGTATAAGTCTCCAAGTCAATTTAGCTCTTTGACTCCAACTAGGAATAAAATCTCTTATGAAAAGGCTTATCTTAAACAACTAAAACTGCTAGTGATAGATCGCTCACTATTTTGTTAAGGCACAACTCTTCAAGCGATAGATCTATCTATGAAGTGATCAATTGATAAACTCTCAGTTTCGTTTTATAAAGAGCCAATTTATGTGTTGATCGATCTCTTGACTATGCAATCGATCAATTCATCTCTTCTGTGCTACAATTCATAAGTGATCGATTGATTTATCTTAGTTTCTGTTCCAGCAATCAATCAATGACACTATTTATTTATAGTTTTACCCTTTTTACCCTAAATTGGTCCAAAACCTCCAAAATCACTTCTAAAACTTTTCAAGTGATTGTTTTTTAGAATGTATGCTTAATGAACATCTTCTTTCATCAACATTCTTTAGTTTTTAGTCTTGATCCGTAAGGATACATATACTCTTATTCTTAATGTCCATCAATTCCAAACCTGACTCGACTACAATTACATCTAGTCAGATTCCTAAGACTAATTACATACTCAAAGTTTCCGACGAAATTAACCAATTACATTACAAATGTTACATATGTTCTTTCAGCTCCATCTTCAAAATCTAATCTTCAGACTTAAACTAACTCAAAATTTACACATTTATGACATTGTTTTGATCACAAAAATAAGTCAATATATGACATCAAGGCACTTATGTTATTACAATATCCTCCTTTGGCTATTTCATGACAAAACACTACAACCCATCACCTGAAATTTAAAATTACAACTCTATAGTGTATAATCAAATTTTGACATATTATCCAAAAATGAAAATGACTCTCCCCCTTAATCTATAACTCTCAAATCTTATTGTGGTGTGGTCTTCAACTTACAATTAACCTACACATCACAAACAAGAACATACTCGCATAATATTGTTCCAAAAATTAAGTAAATACATAATTTAAATATTCAAGCAAGTAAAAGATTAATCAAGTTGTAACCTATACAAGATTTTTCCATTTTTATCAATTAAGCTTAGATCTTTTTAAGCTCTTTGTTAGCTCTCTTCCCTGGAGTTTTATAATTTTACCAAAGGAACTCCCAAATTTCTCTCATTTTTTTGTCACAAATAGAACTAATGGAAATCGAGGTAATGACGACAAGAATTAAAAAAAAAAACTTGAACAATTTGAAACCACATCAAGAATCAATTGTAAGGAGAATTAATATGTTGAATTTTTTTTATTGAAATCAAAGTGTATTGATCATCACATAGCATTATCAAGTGTGAACATACTATCCAAGTTTCATAATAACACACCATGTGTATTACACATGAACATAACTTAATCTCATTAGCCACTTGACTAAGGAATTAAAATTTTAAGTTCCAATCTAAATAAGAATAAGATATGCAAAAGTATTTTTCCTCAAGTCAAATATTATACATGTAACATCCCTGATTTTTCAGCAATTTTTTATGACCTTTCTACTATTTGTTTTCCACTCATTTTCATGAGGAAAATTTGATGCTACTGCATATTTAATTTTTCGTGTTTACCATAGTATTCGTTGCTATAGATTCGAGTGTGGGGTCTAGTCACAGGCAGTGGGCTCGTTGTGCCACAGAGGAAATTGGTGCCAAAATGGGAGAAAAGAAAAGAAAGCAAAGGAAAATGAGGGAGAATAGAAGAGAGAGAAAAAAGGGGAAAATAATTAAACCAGGTGCGGGTGTGCCTAATCCATGCATTTTGGGTGAGACCCCCCTTACGCGTGTTATACCCTAGTACACGCCACCTCCACCCAAAACCAGTCCAAGGAGTAAGTAGTTATGTGGCGCAACTAAATAGAGTTGAAGTGTAGAAGACTTAACCCATCCTTGGGTGCACACACAAAGGAGTAGCAGCGCATGGACACTTAATACAAAAGCAAATAGAGCAAAGAAAGGACTACTAATTAATGTGTTAGTCCACTTATACCCACATCAATTAGTCATAAAGTAAACCAAGCCCACAATAGCTAAACGAGTCTAAGTCAACAATGGCTAAACAAAGTGTGAAGTAGAGTCAAATGTATAAGCTCAACATAACATGGAATCAACTAACATAAAACCAAGCACCTATAAACCCCCCCTCAATGACTGGTGCCGTCCTCTTGCTCAACTTAGAGCCCATCTGAAGATCTTGCATGACATGACATGTAACCCCAAAACAAATCCACATAACAAAGAAGGGTGAGCTATTACTCAGCAAGGGTTTTAATACGGAAAGTAAACTCATAATGATATCATAGGCATTATCAACATAACATTCATCACGTAATCATTCACCACACTCATTCATTATGAGACAAATCACATATATCCATGCCACTTGTACATCATGTCAAATATATTCCATATACACATAATCATGCCACCTATATATCATGATGTAAAACATATTCCATAAACACATAGTCATGCCACCTGCATATCATGCTATAAATGACAATCCATAAGCACACTTCATGCCACCTGTGCATCATGGGTTCATCCATAGCTCATAAAACATATACACATAATATGTAAACGTATGAACCTCATTATAATAATCACATCCTACGTGAATCAATTCTCAACATTCAAATCATGCATAATCATTTCTCAATATAAACATTCACCCTGCAAAATTAAGTGTATCAACCACACACCATCCTCCATATCCATGCAAATCTATACTATAATCACATGTGTAACATAAGCTTCATTGTTCCTACACAACTTGTATTAATAATCATTATCTCTCATGCACATGCAACAATCAATGGTGGATGTCTCACAATTGAAAAAATAATTAAACCCGCTTGCCCAGAAATTTCTATGGCGGGGAAGGTCTGAATTCTGAAAAAAGGAAAACTAGAGCAATTGGATAGGTTCCTTAACTGGGAAAGTACCCCTTGTCACTCAGGACAAGTATAGTCCTAATCATGCTTAGGCTAAATCATAATTCATAGATGGTTCTCATGCAATCACAGTAGTATTTGTAGGTAATAATAACTCATCATAATCATAAAAAACTAGATTTATAAGAAGAGAGTAAGAAATGACCAAAAATACATAAAAATGGCCAAAAATCAAAATATGTCATTTGGCCTTTCGAATGCCCTCTCAGGCTGTTCGAATGCCCTTAACAATTCACTTTTTCCCAGTTCATCTACAACCTTCCAAAATTTTAACTAAAAATATTCCAAATTTCAAGATAAATTCTAAAATCACTATAAAACATCATATAATCAAAATTTAACCCTATAACATGATAGATCTAATTATTTTCATGCTTAATCATAAAAAAAACCATAAATAACATGTTTTTAATAAATAACTATTAGACCTCAAAATGAAGCAAGAACCCACATAAATCCATAATCATGCATTCTAATGAAGAAACCACACAAAGAAAAACTCCCTTAACTCTATGAAGCCTTTGGATTCACGAAAGAGTCTCTAGCCTCAAGAAATCCTATGCAAAAATTATGGTTTTTGTTAAAACTTAATTAAAATTTACTAATAGACTCAAATCACTTGAAAATAGGTAGAGCTAAGATAACCTTTGGTTAAAAACGAAAATCACCCATTCAGGGTTTTAAATTGAAATTAAAAATAATATTTTTAATGAAAGAAATCAAGAATTAAATTAGGGGAAATGAAGATAAGAAGGATTAAGACCAAAATCAAAAGATTATGGGTGAATAGGTAAGAAAATACACTTTAATCGATTTTTCTTCTTTGGGAAATGGGGGTAGAGCACCTCCTTTCTCCTAACACATCTCTCCATTTGGGCAAATAGCTAAGGTTTTTTTTAAATAGTAAGGGTTTTGGGTTGGATAAAAAACTTGTTGGGTTGTATAATAGGTTAAAAATGTCCCAAGTAGCTAATTAGGGTTATTTTTAGTCAAAAATGAATTTAATAACACCCAAACCCACTGAAATAAAATAATAAAAATTTAGGGGGTCAAGTGGGTCGCACACCATCCAATATGGATGTGGGGTTCACAGCAGGGTCCACACCCTTAATTAAGGAAGAATAAAGATAAATTCCATAAAAATTGGGTAAATCAAGTTTGACACTAATGCTTATAAAAAGTGAAATTAAACCTTATTTAAGCCATAATTACTAACCCTTAACCCCAAAATCAAATCACATCAACAATTAACCAAGACCACACAATTCACATACTTAAAGATAGAAATTAAACGAAGTTAAATTTAGAGATCTTACAATGCGTCTCCTCCCTACCACCCCGGTGGCCAATGGGCCTTCAGGCCACCGACACCGGCTCCGCCTCTGCTAGGTGACAGCAGGGGACTGCCACTTCCGGGCTTCCCACTCCTCCCCCACCAATGCAAGGTAGATTAATTTCCCCCCTGTTTTTTGTTTTCGTTTGGCGAATTGAGGCAGCGTCTAGGGAGCTCGCCTCCGATCGGCCTCCTTCGGGTCAACCATGGCCTAGCGACGGCAAGGCCATTGCCCTAGCCCAACCCGCTACTCCTTCCCTTCGCCCCACTCCTCTTCTCTACTACTGCTCCACTATCCACAAGACCGAACTGAACCCCTCCCTCTTTCTGTTTCTCCCTTCCATGGCTACAAAAGCAAACCAGTCTATCTCTGACTGGCCACATCAGCTCATCCTTTCACCGACGATGGCGGGAGGTAGCCAATCCTGCCCAGATCTGCCCTATTCCTCCCTTTCCAACCAAGTGAAAAGGGAAGCCCCTATTTTTTTGGCATGAACCAGACTTCCAGTGCAGCCCTTGTTCATTGTTACATTTGTGACCCTACCAATGGCTAGACTCTTTTGATCGGACACTGTGGGCTCTACCCCGACCTAGCAACGGTGGTGGGCCATCACTTCCGGCCCAGCTATGCCCCATTCTGTGTTTCTCTAGCCATCCAGCTACTCCTCTCCCTTGTCTTCCATTGTTAGCAATGCAAATCGGCCAATGGAGGGTCATTCACTGCTGTTGTGGAGCTTTTTCAGCAGGCCACTATCTCTCTATCCCATCTCTGGTCTGGACCTCCCTACCCACACCTTCCTCTCCACTCTCCAGTCCTATACAACCTCCTTCCCTCCCATTTTTCACATCAAGACAACACGAACGTGCTCTCTAGCAACCAGTTTGCCCTATCGACGATCAGGTTAACCACGACCCCGCAACACCGGCTAGGGTCACTTTCGTGTAGCTCTTCCTCACCTCTTAGACCATACACACTCCCCTAACCCCTCAATTAAGGGTGTTGGCCTTTAGAAGTGCCGTTGTTGACTTCCGTCTGGGGTGGTTCTTGCTTTCGATGATTTGCTGCAATCCACAAGGGCCAACTAACAAACCTAGACATCATCACAATCTCTGGACCCACCAATAGCTTTCTTTCCCTCGATTGTCCCTTTTGGCCACAGGTGCATGTGGCCACGGGTGCGCTTTAGGGTTTAGGTACCACTTTTGCACCTCCTGACCATCGGCTAGAACTACCACTAACTAGATTTGACCATCATAGCTGTGACCCACCCCTCCTCTGTCCATGAGCATATATACATACCCTCTGCCCCTCTTGTGGGCCATAGTCAACACAAAATCGCACTATTGGGGGATTCTACAGCTTATTTCAACTTCTTGTGGCCGGTCAAGTAATTATCTATAACCGGCCGACGTTCAGTTAGTCCACCTCGACTTCTGGTTACACCTACCACTCCTTGTTGGCACAACCTTGCTCCTGGCTCCCTTAGTAAGCCGTCATGGATCACGGATTTCCTGCACATACTTCTATCACCCCATCTTGTTGTGATTACTTCCAGCACTTCCTTAACTCCGGACAACCATTCTCTTTCAACTAGGTGACACCTTTGGCCGCTATCTCATCTGCCGATGCTGCCACCATCGTATGCTAGCCATCAAACTCGCATGGAATACGAGGTAGGGGACTATAAACTCATAATTTCATGATAGTGTGCTTTGAGTGTGTAGAAGCATGCTAGGATTATTGACATTTGATATTTTGGATGTTAAATAATGATCCGTTTGTATGATGCAAGAGGGAAAATTATGGAATCTTGTATATTTACTTATGACAGTGTGTAAGTTATAAGTATGATGTATGTATTTGGATATGTGCATATGTTAATATGATGACTAATGGATATGCTAACAAGGTATGTGATAAATCTTGGGTATGTGGAATGTACATTTGTTGGACATATGCATGTGTGAAGAATGATCAGTATACAAGGCTTATGTGCGATGTATGGTAAATTGTATTGGATCAATGATGTGTGGGTTTTGATGTGGATTTGTAGCACGTTTCATGTTGAGGGGTGTGTGAGTTTGATATCCGTCTACTCAATCTAGTAGATCACCACATTGCCCCTTGTTTGATTATCTAATGAAGATAAAGACTATGAGATATAGCCTATTTGAGCAAAATTTTCTTATGAAGCGAAAGCAAGTAAACATACTCTCTATGAGCACTCATGATGTATCAATCTATCAAACCACAAGCATTCAATCCACACATAAACACACAACAATTTAACGTGAAAAACCCAAACTCGGGTAAACAACCATGATAGTTCCAACGGAACCAAATCAATGCACTACTTGCAATTAAGACAATCACATTAACACAAGCAAACCACCAACCTTTGTTTTGAATCTAACACAAACTACTTTTGTTTAGATCTTCACAAACTCCTTTGGTTGTTAGACTTCAAGTCTTCTCCCTCAAGCACTTAAAACTTTTTTTCCTCCTTACTTTGTATGTCTTCTTCTAGCCTTCAACAAGCTAGAAGAACATATGTGGTTATATATATTGTATTGGCTTATTTCGGTGAACAAAGCATGGTAAAATTAATGTGTAATTTGAGTTATAGAATAGAATGCTTACTTCTCAATAACACATGGTGAAGATGAAATAGATCAGAAGACTAAGAAGTGTTCTTTTAGGTAAAAACATGCACATATATCATATTCACACACATAGTATAAAGGGTTAATCATATGAGAGTGTGCAAAAAAAGGAATGAAAAATGAGTAAAAAGTTGCATAAGTATGTAAATTTTTTATTCAAGATTAATTGGGATTAAAAAAGGATTAATCGAAAAGAAATTTGAACGTTGGCACTGTAGCAACATTGTAACAAATCACTGTAGCATTGATCGATCGATGAACAATAGTGATCTATCAATATTGTAGCAGTTTCACAAAATTTCACAAAACAAAATCGAGAGTTGGTGATCGATCGATGAACAATAGAGATCGATCGCTAGACCCCGTAATTTTACAAAATAGGCCATTCTAAGGGGTGTTTTGGATGTAGGAAAATAAGATGGAAGTTATTGCTCAGCAAGGGTTTTAATACAGAAAGTAAACTCATAATGATATCACAGACATTATCAACATACCATTTATCATATAATCATTCACCAAACCCATTCATTATGGGACAAATTGCATATATCCATGCCACCTGTGCATCATGTCAAATATATTCTATGTACACATAATCATGCCACCTGCATATCATGATGTATAACATATTCTATAAACACATAGTCATGTCACCTACATATCATGCTCTAACCCACATTCCATAAGCACATATCATGCCACTTGTGCATCATGGGTTCATCTATAGCTCATAAAACATATACACATCTTGTGTAAATATATGAATCTCATTATAACAATCACATCCTGTATAAATCAATTCTCAACAATCAAATCATGCATAATCATTCCTCGATATAAATATTCACCCTACAAAATCAAGTGTATCAACCTCACATCATCCTGCATATCCATGCAAATCTATACTATAATCACGTGTAACATAAGCTTAACTGTTCCTACACAACCTATGCCAATGAGCATTACCTCTCATACACATGCAACAATCAATGGTGAATGTTTCACAATTGAGAAAAACAATCAAACCTGTTCTCCTAGGACAATCCCTTGCGGGGAATATTTGAATTCTGAGAAGGAAAACTAAAGCGGTTTGGGTAGGTTCCCTAACTAGGAAGATACCCTTTGCTCACCCAAAACAATCCTTAGAAAGGAAGGTACGAATTCTAAGAAGGAAAACTAGAGCAGCCTGCTCGCCCAGCACTAACCTTGCGGAAAAAGTTTGAATTCCTAGAAAGGAAAACTAGAGCAGCGTAGTAAGCAGATGCACATGGATATACCGTCCTAGATTCTTAGGGTCCAAATAACTTAACAAATTAACTCACATAGTAGTCAGCTCATCTCAACCCAGGGAGGCACCATGTTCTCGAAAGAAAGCAAAATAAAACCATGTCCTTTGGGACGCAAAACATATTCGATAAGCCTTCGAATGATTAATCCGGCACCCAATGGTATCCAATTACATCCAATCGACCAACCACGGCTAATCATAATTAATCTCGTTTATAAATCATTTTGTTGATGCATGCAACATGGTACATATGTGCGCAAATGTTAAATGAGTCCAAGTATAAGTTAACTTGCTCAAATAGTCCATATGTGCATGAAGCATGGTCCATTTGTGTCAAATAAAATTATAAATATCTATGTAAGAGTGTACATAAGTGATAGTGTTCAAACCTAAGCTAAAACATATGAAGCATGAACAAACTATATTCAATGTTATATATGCAAGCATCCATAATTTTATCATAGTCATATCCAACTGAAACATAGAGTAAATGTGAAAGAAAACATCGAAATACGAGTTCAAGACAAATATAACATCATACTAGACCTAGACAAGCATAAACATATCCATACTTCAGCTAAAACATGTGAAACATCATTCACCCAAAATTTATATAAAATGCACACACATACATAAGTGATCATGGTTAAGACCTAGTGGAATCATCAATTAATTATGAAGAAGTCATCAAATATGGATTCAAAACAAATAGAATATTATGCTAAAAGGCATAGTCCTAATCATGCTTGAGCTAAATTATAATTCAAAATGGTTCTCATGCAATCATAATGGCATTTGTAGGTAATAATAACTCATCATAATCATAAAGAATTAGATTTATGAGAAGAGAGTAAGAAATAACTGAAAATACATAAATATAGCAAAAAATTATAATTTGTCATTCGGCCATTCGAACATGACGCCCTATCGGGCTGTTTGAACGCCTAGCTATTCGATCATTTAGACAGGCCATTAGAAAGGCTAGCCGTTCGAACACCCTATTGGTTCGTTCGAATGCCCTTCACAATTCACTTTTTTCCTAGTTCGTCTTCAAACTTCCGAAATTCAAGCCGAAAATATTCTATACTTCAAGATAAATTATAAAATCACAATAGAACATCATATAATCAAAATCTAACCATAGAATATGATAGATCTAATCATTTTCATGTTTAATCATAAATAATATATTTTTAATAAATCACCATTAAACACTAAAATAAAGCAAGAACCCACATAAATCTATAATTATGCATTCTAACGAATAAAACCACACAAGGAAAAACTCCCTTACCTTTATGAAGCCTCTGGATCCACAAAAGAGTCGCAAGCCTCAAGAAATCCTACCTAAAAATTAGGGTTTTGTTAAAAATTAAATTAAAATTAACTAATAAACTCAAATCAACTTAAAAATAGGTAGATCGAAGATAACCTTTCATTAAAAACGAAAATTACCTATTTATGATTTTAAATTAAAATTATAAATAAGATTTTTTATGAAAGAAATCAAGAATCAAATTAGGGGAAATAAAGATAAGAAGAATCAATACCAAAATCGAAAGATTAAGGGTGATTAAGGAAAGAAAACACACCTTAACCCATTTTTCTTTGGAAATGGGAGTAGAGCACCTCCTTTCTCATAGCACATTTTTTCCCTATTTGGGAAAATAGCTAAGGTTTTCTTTAAATAGTAACAATTTTATGTTGGATAAATAAATTGTTGGGCTGTAAAATAGGTTAAAAATGCCCTAAGTAGCTAATTAGGGTTATTTTTTGTCTAAAAATAAATTTAATTACACACAAACCCATTAAAATAAAATAATAAAATTTTAGAAGGTCAAGTGGGTTACACACCGTCCAATATGGACGTGGGAGCCACAGCAGGGTATGCACCCTTAATTAAGGACAAATTAAGATAAATTCTCATAAAATCTATAAAAATTGGATAAATCAAGTTTGACACTAATACTTATGAAAAATAGAATTAAACCTTATTTAAGCCATAATTACTAACTCTTAACCCCAAAATCAAATCAAATTGGCAATTAAGTAAAACCACACAATTTCACATAATAAAAATTGAAATTAAAATGAGTTAAAATTAGAGTTTTTACAGTTTTGAAGCTCTTTCTGTCTAATTTCTATCAACATAGGTCTCAACAATAAATTTAAACTATTGAGCAAATTATTCTTACAAGAAGGTTAAGGGGTCAAATACCCTATTTTCCACATGGCCCACTTCAGAAATTTAGAAAATTCTCGAACGTTACACTAAAAAAGACAAAGAAAAATAATTATAGAAGAAAAGTTTCAAGTGCTTAAAGGAAAAGACTTGAATTGATAACCAAAAGGAATTTGTTGGAAATCTAAGCAAAAATGACTTTTTGGGTTAAGAGTCAACAACAAAAGTTGGTGGGTTGCTAGTGTCAATGTAATGTCTTACTTGCTAGCGCATTGATTTAGTCGTTGAAAAACTGTGAGATAAGTATTTTTTAAAATGAGACAATTAATAGGACCAAAGGAACATATCAAATAATTTTTGGAAAAACTAACGTCCACTCTAATGAGCAGACCTCTTTCTAATGGAAGGTACGATAATTCTTTGAATTACCCGTAAAATCCAAATAATTAATTTTTTGGACAATTTTACTCATCTATTCTTTTCTTCTTCTTCCCCTGTCTTTCCCAATCTTTTTCTTCCTTGGTCACTCCCGATCTTTTTCTTCCATCTCATCTTTCTCTGCCATCATCCAGATTGCTTCTACTAGTCTTCTGATGCTCACTCCATCATCTCCGTCACTGGCATCATGCATGCCTCCTTCTCCTCCATCTTGTTCTCCATCTATGGCAGTTACCATGCCTCCTCCACCGCACCCTCCTCCCTCTACCATAAGCCACTCACCTCCACCTCTGCTGCCCCCTTATCCTCGGCAAGATCCTCTTCCCCGACAACGACCATGCCGTCATCGTCGCCACCTAGGACTTCATTGACAATGGCCTTACTACCCCTGCCACAGTAGCTTCTAGTCCCTCATCGTTAGCCCCAACTTCAACCAGGTTTGGAGCTTCACTGCCCTTGAAATCGTCGTTCTCAGCTCGTTGTCCCTCCTAATAAAAATAATAAATATACTCTCTTCGTATATAACAAAGTGAGTAAATATTTATAATTTTTACTGTTGAAAATCTGCAAGGACTCGTAGATAAAATAGATATTAGGATACTTTTGGAGTGCAGAAGGGAGGATCGAATTTAAGGAACTTCAATTTTTGAATCAAACAAATCTTTGTGATTTCATAGAAGAAAATGGAGAATTTGAAGAGAAGATGGAGGGAAATAATGGGAGGCACGCGACAAGAGGAAATATGCAAGTGGTGGTTTGAATCCTACCATCATGTCAAGGTGCTTTTCCCAGCCAGAGGGGACATGGACGTCGAGGTCAAGCTCCTGCTAGCCGAGCTTGGAGCAGCAACCAAGGAGATCCTAATTGATGAATGCGGCCGCCTTCCCACCCCCTCCTCATCTTTCCCATACCTGCCTAGGATCTATATCAACGAGCTCACTTCCACCACCATCAACCAGCAAAAAAGACCACCTTTTTCTCCGGCCACAGAGGAGGCAGAGAGAATGTGAATGACAGAGACGAAAGTAGAGGAGGAAGAGGGAGGAGCAAAGCGACTGTTGCTTGTGGCAACATTGGCATGGGCACGTCATAAGGGGGGTATTTTTGTCTCAATATAAATTTTAGAGTTAATATCATATTAGTAAAAAAATTTATAGTTAGCACCTAAAACCCCATAATTTTTTTATTAAAATGTCAAACCTAATACCACAAATGCCTACGATAACCTGCGTGTTGACATGGGGCCTGTGCATCGTTGAGTTTTGGGTGTGAGCATACGTAACATCACTAGGAGAAATATGGAACACGTGTTTGAAAGGTCTCAAGCTGGCTGAAGTCATTGGTTCAGACAGACCTTAAAGGAGAAATATGGCCTGCTTAGAGGGGGCTTTCTCATCCTCGTCATATTATCATGGACAGAGCTTCCTACATTCCATGGGCTATTTCACCCACCATCGACGAAAAATGCTCTCTTTAAGTTTCACATTTTTATATAATTCGGACTTTTAAGTTGGACTGATGGAGTAAATTAATTAAGAACTGTTTTGCTTTTTTTGAAATATATACATATTGACATATATGCGCGTGTTTTTTATGTATTGATTTTTGTTCTTCTGAAAATTGGGTCCGTTTCAATATTGAGTTAAGCTAAAACAATTGTTGAGAATCATCTTATGATGATTTTCTATTGCAAGTTTGCTTCAATATTTGCCAAGAATTATGCACAATGACATGAGAACCAGGTCTGACTGATAAACAGTTAGCTTCGTCCCACAAATCCTGAAAAGATGACAACTATGAAAGTCAAAAAACTTACATGCAAGCAAACATAGCAGGAAACAGTGAAATCACTCTGGATCAAATGACTAGGAATTGCATATGTATTACCTATGAAGTTCTGCACCTACTATTTTGCAAGGATTGGAACACCACAAGCAGATGGAGCATGCTTCCCATCACTATAGACAAGGTTCCCTCTCACAAAAGTTGCCAGGACATTCCCTAGCAACTTCTTCCCCATAAAGGCTGAGATGTTCTGCATTAACAAATAGAAAAGATATTACTTCATGTTTTAGCCCTAGTGCAGTGCTTTGGCCAATTCTGGATATGAGTTCATACCAAACAAATAAAATTGTACAGTCATCACATTAACAAGGTAAGAAGACTTACAGGGTGCTTGTGGTGGACGGTACAGTTCTCATTGAGATCGAACTCGACATCAGGTTCCCATACAACAATATCAGCATAATTCCCACTCACAATAGCTCCCTGTCCCAACAGAGTCCAGTTAAGTTGTAGGGAATAAGTACTAGACTAACATAATCAAGAAAAGATAAAATTGCAAAAGAAACGTTATTATAACTGGGAGCAATATAAAGGTAATAATTCTTACCTTCAGCTCTTGACCTGCAAGCTTTGCAGGCCTCTCACACCACCATGAAGCTAACTGATTGAAAGTAACTCCGTATTGTCTCCCATAAGACCAAGTGACAGGCAGAACAAATTGTAAAGATGAAATGCCACCCCAGGCCTTCAAAAAGTTCCCCTCATCAAAAAGCTTAAGCTCTGGTACTGAGGGAGAATGGTCAGAGCTTAGCATATCTACATGCCCTTCCTGACATAAGACTGAGAATTAATAGTGGACAATATGCATTAATTTTCACTTAGAAATTGATCAGATCAGCTAAATTGACAAATTACCAACAAAGCCTCCCATAATTTTGCTCTATTGTTTGCATCACGTATTGGTGGCGCACACTTATAGCGGGTATCGCCATCAGGAATTTCTTCGGCTGAAAATGCTAAATAATGGGGGCAAGTCTCAACAGTTACACTGGCCCCCCTTCCCTTTGCACCCTAAAGAAACATATATAAATTATTCCAAAGCTCTAAGCTATGGGTACGCAGGTACTTCACTTAAAATGAACACAAGTAATCCTCTGGGCTAGGCACAGAGTCTGATGCTTTACAAAATACAAAGAAGTTACCAGTAATCACCTTTAAAAGATCTAGTGAAGCTCTTGCATCAGACAAATGGACAATATGAAGATGCGACCCTTCAGCAGTACCACCTGTTATTGTGTCTTCTGCTACACTAACCAGCTCCTTAATAGCTGCTTGTTCCCTGGTTCAAACAAAAACAAAACAAAAGAGAAGAAAAGAAAAATATGTGAAGAACCAAACTCCTATTGCCAAAGCTACATATTATGTAAATGACTAAAAATTATGCTCAAAGCTTAGTCATGTAAATGACTTTAAACTGTTTAAAACTCAAAGTAATCAGACAGAAAATGTGTTAATGCTTCTTGAACTAAAGGAACTGAAAATGTGTTCTTACCAAGAAGGAGGCCTAGTTTTAAGATATGTAGAGTAAGAACGAGGGTCATTAAAACTATTATCCAATTCCAAAGTATTCTCAGCTTCAAGTTGAAGCTCTGCATGTACAAGTAGAGGCCTCTTGTACTTTGCTAACGTGTGGAGTCCCTCCTGAAAATTGTGAGCACAAAAAATAAAATAAAGGAGGCTCAAAAAGATGGCAGTTTGAAGGGTATCATATAATTCTCCTTAATTTAAACATAAATTCATCTTCTTAAAGAATTTATAACAATTCTATTCAACTACTTAAAGATATGAAGGTATAAAGAATGACTACATATACACATAATACACATAATTTATGATTACATCTGCTATCTGTGAATTCTGTAAGTTTTATTTAACCACATATACACGCGTATTGCCCTTTAGCTGTAAAAAGTAATTATAGAAATACAAAAATTTCTCTAGAAGAAAGTGAACAAACCTTAATATGGGTTGTATTTGTCATGGGGAAATCATTTATTCCAGAAGGACACATAAAAGACTACATAAAAACAAAAAAGAATATTAAGGTATAATGCAATAGCAACTTAAACTTAAAAGATCAATTCCTTGCATTAGTTCCAAAATTATTCAAAATGCACGTTATTTGGTATTTCTTATATGAACTTTTATGTATCGTAATTATATTAATCAATACCTTAAGTCCAAGGACACCAGCATTCAAAAGGCCTTCCAGAGCACTCTTGTTGAAGGCGTTATCAGGGACCAATCCTCCCCAAAACCCTGCTCACAGCATGCATTATCCGAACTGGAGCAATAAGAAAAAACTGAAGGACAACTTTTATAAATTAACAAATTCAGCATAATAATTAGTACTAAGGCATACCAACATCAACGTAGATTTTCTGTTTTGCCGCCTCAACCTGGTACAAGGAAAGTACATCCAGAGGAATGTTACCAGTTACTAAACTCTGTGTGTGTGTGTGTATATATATATTGGAAGCTAAGTTATAATATCAAATTTTTGGCAAGTATTCTAACCTTCAGGTTTAGAGATTCTTCAGATACAGTTGAGGGAAAGCTGTTGAGAGGCATGTCAATTAAAGTTGTGACGCCACCTGCAAGAAGAGTATTTCAAGGAATTTAACCATTTATTAAGCAATTTTCTTCTTAAAGCTGCAGTTGCAGTTAAGGTAAAGAGCATGATTATACCAGCCGCTGCTGCTTTGGTCCCTGAAGAAAACCCTTCCCACTCTGTTCTTCCGGGTTCATCAAGATGAGCATGCCTGATTAAAGAGACACAAGAACTCTCGATTATCAATTCTAACTACCAAATCAAATTATTCCAAACGTACTGAAGCACTTAATTTAAACAAACCAAATTCAGTCGCACAAAATAAAAAAGAAAAACACTTACACATCAATTAACCCGGGCATGACAACAGCTTCTCCGTAATCAACAACATGTTCTTTCTCAAGCTCTGCACGCTGAAAGGCTCCCTTGACTACAGAGACAATTGCCCGTCCTTTCACCTCAACTGCATATTTGTGATTCAAACAAGCAAGCGAATAAGAGCAAAAAAAGAGTGACATTAAAAAGAACGATTTCCTTTCTCTTTTCTACTTCTTTTTTTATTTTAAGTTTTCTTTTCTGTTATGTATAGTGAAACCCACCTCATTGAGCAATGAGCTTACCTGCACCAGCAATGACACCTTCTGGGGTGACAATCCTTTTGCTGTATATCCAGTAACGGTCATAGGGAAGAAGGCTGCATAGACTATTCGACGGCTGCAAGGAGCAATTCCTATATCAGTTAAAAGGATTTATACTTCTGCATTGGACTGCGAATTCCAGCAGCTAAGATACTTAGTGGGCTCATGACATGTATACCCATCTGGTTTCTCTATGTCCATCTTATATTTGGCTGAACAGATGAACAGTTGGGTGTCATATACATGGGTGAATCATGTAATTCTTCAGTCTTAGAAGTTTCTGACACAGCACACATCTGGACAGCACGGAACCCTGGCCCTTACTTGTAATTAATGTTTCAATTTTTGTTGGGCTTTAACTAATGTTTCAATCTCTTTATTGAGATGCAGGTTTTTTTGGCAACCAGATGCAGTTATTATATTACAGAAGAAAATACTGGAGAGAAAAGTAAATTAAAATTACACCATTAAGAGCAAAATTGTGCATCAAACAAGCTGTGCAGAGTCACACGTCTGTGTATCTAATAGAACAGCAAAGTTAAAGAAAATTGATTCAATAAAGAACAAGGGACGTCGAGGAATTGGACTTTGAAAACGCATCTGCGTTATGAAAGTTCTGCGTTCGGTAAGATGGAAGAAAAGAGTTGCATATTAAGCTTTGTACTTGGATCACATAGATACAAGTAAGCAAAGAGAAAGAGAAAGAATCATTAGTCAATTACAACGCATCCAATGTGGCAGAATCAAGATAACCAATCCACCCAGTTTATGCATCGAGGGAAAATACTGTTACCTACCCTCGAGCTGACAAAACACAATAACATTAAGTAGACAAATGAAAATCTGAAAGTCCAAGAAGCCAAGTACAGGAACTCCATCAGGACAGAGAAGGGATGTAGACATGAATGGAGAAAGCTAAAGCAGGCAAATCTAAAACATGGGCATGGTCTTTCTTTCTCAACTGGAAAATACCAGCTATGATAAAAGAAGACCAGAACAGCACGAATACATCCTGAATGAGGAAAGGAAAACAAAGCACATGAACAGAAGAGGCCAAGAAAAACAAAAAGAAAGCATACCCAGATCATGAATTCCATGTAACGATACAGAAAATTAACCACAAGTGATACAGATGACAGAGAGAAATAATGACCTTTGAGGAGGTCCGGATGTAGAGAAGAAGGAAGGAGGTGAGCAGAGGAAGCAGAGGGAACAGCCTCCACCCCAGAAAGTCCATCCTCCTCCCCTTGTGAACTCTTTCTCTACGGAACTTGTTCAGCTATTTGTTCTTTTGGCGCGGGTTTTGGGAAGGGGAGGCCAATGAATGGCTACTTTGCTCTGCTCCTTCTCGCATGAACCAGCCACCTTTTTTTCGTTTTCCAATCTGCTTGTGAGCTTGTCTAACGCCTGTGAAATCCAGGCTGCTTTTTCACTGCGTGCAGGTGAGCTTGCTTTTGGGATCATGATATGGAAATGACTTGGGATTTACCTATCTTATCACCTGCATTCACCGAGATTCCCTTCTTTATTTTTGTTTCATTTACTGGACGTAGATTCCAGAGGTGCAATAATGAATGGAAAGATTTTCTGAGATTACGGCCATAATTTTAAATAATATTTACTTTGGACTATATAAGGAGGAAACCATGTTTTTGTGACCGCATTCACCCAAAACTGTGGCCATGCCAAGTAGGAGCCCTACTAGAGTACATAGTTGCTTGTATGTATTAAGTCACCTGTCACGGTCCTAGCCATCTAAGGTACCGTGCGGTACTCGCAAGGCCAAATAGCCAAGCGAGTAAGTCTTTCTTCGTAAAGGTCATGGCCTTGTGCTATTCGACTAAGCATCCAGCCCGCGAAGCCAAGTAGCAAACCCGTCCCAAGGCGGACGTGCCGGACCATCTTTCAAGCGAGTTGGCCGGAGAGGGACACTTCCTTGCGATGCACGGATCCAATTTAGGTAACTCGGTCATCCGAACAATCCGTCTCAGCCATGTGCATGTAAGGGTCTTTGTACCAACACGGCCATAAGGCCGGACGGCCGCCCGACGCGTCAGAGAGCCCCATCCCACCAGCGGATGGGCTCCTGGCATGATAGCTAGCAAGGCAACACCCTTCGTTGTCATCCGGATCAGCCTGTTGCAAGGCTAAGCATCATACCAACAGCTTGTCCATTAAGCTCACCATGTCCCTCCTTATATAGCATAAGAGATTTCTTGCATTCCTCTGAAGTGGCAGCCAAAGTTGCCGTACGGGCATGGTATGTCCGAATTCTGCGAAACTACCAGAGAACACTCCCAAGGACCCTCAAACACTATATAGGTAGGTGGGGACATCTTTAGAATCCAAAACGGTGCTAGTTGGCTATGTGTCCCAATATAGCCAACTATGTGTGCGCATCGTTGCGGCATTTCTGCGCAACGTTGCGCACCCATGTTGCGCAACGTTGCGGGCCTTCCCCGCAACGCCTGCACACAAGCTAAACAACACTAAGGGCAGTTCCCATAATGCATGCCCACCTCGTATACAACACTTTCCCACGTGTGTGCGCCCTAGCACGTGTCACGGGTAGTCCGTTCCGCTACCCCGTAACATTCCGCTCCTATGTAGTATGTTTCTTGTATTGGGCTTATTTTTTAATTAAAATATAAAGTGGCCCTACTTTCTCAATTGATATTAGTTTTGGTCTTTCAAAATTGTTTAGGTAAAGAGCTTTAAGTCAAAATACTTATTAAATTGTAATTTTAACGGTAAATTTAAATATCTATTTGACCTCTAAATAGAAGGTCATGATTTTTAAGTTCTTAACAGTGATATCTTGGTTTAATTATAAATATATTATTAGTCATCATAATATAGTATCTTAAGCAAGAATTACTCTCATTAAAGTTTTAAACTAGAAACACATTGCAAAGATTTGGAGAAAATTAACAAAGAATAAGCTTTATCAAGGGGATCAAACTTTGTTCAGGCTCTAATAACTATAGATAAGCTTAATCTATTGTATTTTTTTCCATCATGCTGGTGTCTTTATTTTTTTTACCCCTCATGTTCTCACTGTTTTTGGGGGTAAATTGCACTTCTACCTTATATCGTTCATCAAAATATACTTACACCCCCTTACATTTGGATGTACTTCACCATTACTCCTCCTAATATTGAAAAAACCGTTTAAACATTTGCAAGTAAAAAAAACAACGTCTATATTTCTCTAAAGTAGGGTTAGGGCATTAAGGAGATGATTATTCGGAAGGTATAAATATACACAAAGGATAAGTACACTTTCAATAAACATTAGGAGCTATATTTCTAATTTACTCTACTCTTTTCATTTTTTTGTAGACCCTTAGTAATAAAAATTCTCTCTATCCTATATTAGTAATCACATTTGAAAAAAATAATTTTATCTTATCTTATCTCATCTTTTCATAGTAACTAATGGATAGAGTAAAAAGAATTAGTAAATGGAGTGAAAAAGTTAGTGGATTAGCTTACTTTTTTTTAATACTAATGCACATAAAGAGTAGCTATTTAAAACTAAACCCATTTTAGATAAGTGTCATCCACCATAGCCCCACTAACCCACATTATATGATGAGATGCATGTCTCTTTCCCCTCTATACTGTATGATTGATATCATGTACAGTGAATTCATGTTGAGAGAAACAAGTACCTTGTATTTTTGTGACTTTGTATTTCTCATATTTGTGCTCCTCCTTCATGAATAAATGGAAATGTTTAATTATATAACAAAAATGTCTTGCTAAACATCTTTCGTTTTGGCAGCCACTGGACACCTCTCTCTCTCTCTCTCCTTTTTTGGCTCTGCATTTCTTGTGTGTATAGTACCATTGAATCTTCTCTTGGTCTTGCTTTTCTTCATTGTCTGTACAATGTTCAGTGAATCAATGTGTGGTCTTTTTCAGTTTTGTGCACTGGTTTCCAAGGTGGCTTGGCCCACCCATTTTGTATACATTGAAATGGGCCACCAGACATGTTGGACTTTGTGGACTATGTTCTGGAATCTTCCACCTGGGGCCCGCATTCAAGCAAGTGCGGTTCCTTGCTCTGGGCCAGATATGGCTGCCCAAATAGCTGCAGCTAGACCAATGGGAGAAAGCCAGATATTGGCCCTAGAAGTCCGAAGCACACGTAAGACTGAGGAGCCTGAGATTCCTTGACCGTGGGAGCTGGAACATGGAAATTACGGCGGATAGAACTTACAGACAAGATTGGCACTTGGCAGGTCACATGCAGATTGGTAGAATTCAATGTGGCCACCTCAAATAATCAGAAGTGTCGGAATAAGAAAGAAAACAAAGAAGTGCAAATCTTACATACTCAGCACCCACTTCATTTTTTTGTGCATACGAATAAAATAGCTCCAGTTGAAGTGGAGGACAGCAAAGCACTTAACACCGCTGCTGGGTGAGGGCAGCGGCAGAGCACGGCGGCCAGCCTGCCAGCCTTATTTCGTAGTTCACTGTCCAAAACACATTACCATACTCCACACAACTCCGGCCATTGGATGGAATCATTCTCCGCATGAACAAAAAACCAAATCATCTGATGGCTGGAGTCTAAATTTCAGAAGAGCTTTTCTATTGTCATTCTACTTGATATCAATCGCAGTTCACCTTTAGAACTTCTTTTGGTCAGAATACTTTCCACTGGAGTTTTTGGGCAGTAGCCCAACGCTCATACTTTTACAAGTACGTTGTAAGGATTCCTACTTTTCGCATGGAAACTATGAATGAAAAGGCCACAATAGCTATGCTCGTGGGTGGTCGATGAGTCAGAAAGTACATAAAATAGCTCTCCTACACATGACATTGTGTCTACCTGGAGTTGGATAGGACAATGACAATACTACACGAAATTTATACAATAAAAAATGTGCATTTCCACTGTCCAATAGAGCCGCGCCACTTTACGGATGTATGGATAAATAATAGGCGTATTGTATCTGCACCCAATACAAAACTACGGAACATTCAACCGTGAAACTGAAGAAGAATATGACGCAGTTCTAAATCCCGAAGACAGAATACTGCTCTCAAATGCAATGGTTCAGATATATACGCTTATTATTAGACAAACATTCACTTTGTGAAGGAAAAACTAAACTAAGAAAAACTGTCGAAGAGTGACACATTCTTAATATCTCTGTTCTCACAACTATCTTACAAAATTTTCTATTCCGGGAGAAAACGGGTAACATATCCCCTGAACTGGCGAAGTGACTCTTCGACATCCAGTATCAGGTAACTACAGTATCAAGCTCGTCTTTCTTAAATTCACTTGCGGCATCCAGTACCACTGGAGTTTCAATCTGCTCCGAGTCCAAATTTTGACCCTCCAACTCATCCTCCCCAAAGAGATCCCTTTGGACGGGGACATTTTTTAGCTGTTGAGACCAAATAACATTTGCTATGGCTTTCATGGCTGCTGATGTCTGAGCATTGCTCACATCCATTGCAACATCACCGATGGGAGGATTATTTTCTGAAGGATCATCGTCCTGCTTTGGTGGAGGAACAAAGAAGGGTATCCGACCTCTTTGCCAATCATGGAGCACCATCTTTGCAGCAGTCGTGTAGTCCGGTTCACCTCCCTGCAAGCAAGTACTAAAAGATTTTACTTACCATACAAAAAACAGCAACAAATTACACCAAATACATACTCCCTTCGTCCCACATTAATAGCTCCATTTGGTTTTCCAAAATAATTAAAATTATCTTGAAGTCATGGACTCAGAATCATCTTTGCTTTAATCCAACCATATATTGGTTACAGATTCTAATACACCATCCTACTCACTGTAAAAAGTACCATCTTCTCAACATATGCATCTGTGAATTTATCTTGCCAGCTCCTTCCTCACCTTAAAGAGTCTTCATATGTCATTGACCATACCCCTTTTACACGTTTCACCTCCTTTGCACATCCACCTCAAGTCGCTCTCACTGTTTCAACTGCAGGAACTACTTACAATTTCCACCTTAATTTATCCTTTTTCCCATACATGCACAATATTTTTAATTAGGGTCCAACCAAACAGCATTGCATCTCAAAAAGGTCCCATATATCCTCAACTTAACAAAGATGAATATAAGGGTTTTAGTATAGCTACTAGCTCTAATTCTATGACGAAATACTCATCTAAACCCTTCATCCATATAATCTAAGCCATCTAAACCAGGTCTGTCCAACATATCATGCCAAAATTAACAAACATGATGATAGATTTCAGAAGTCATATTATCAAAACATCAATTTTAATACCGTTTCACATATTATAAATAAACAAATGGGCTGTCCCCCATAGTGATTTAACAAAGTTGAAATGCTATCTACTTACCTTCAAAAGCTTGCCTGATAGTTTGCATAATTGAACAAGGAAATCATTATCATCTGACCTGCATATAGCAACAAAATAAAGACAACAGAAACAAGATTAATGAAGTTGACCAATAAATAACACCTGTGACAAAAAGGAACAGTTATCTCAAGTAAATTCAGTTGTATATTGCAGAAATGTGGGAGACACACAATTGTTAACAAATGGCTTCTTAATTACCATTCTAAAAGCAGTTTTATAGAATGGGAACCGGACACTGAATCAATGGTCTGATGCAAACTTATGCCATGTAAATATTTTCATATAGGTTCAGGTTTGACACAGAAAGTTCTCTACAGATCCATTGTCATTAAAACTGCAAGTACACATATCAGTCAAAAGTAACGAGCAGCATTACTTAAGACAACTACGCACTACCACTGTTATGACCCTTCTTGTCGACCTCATGCTTTCTATTTAGTTAGAATCTACTTGCTTTAGAGATTCTATTCTAAGAAGACTTTATGTTTCCTTGCTTCCTTGCTTTTCTAGTTTACTTAGTTGGTTGACAATTTTATTTCTCCAGTTTGTCCCTGCTCTCCTCTCTCTCTCCTCTTTCTTCCCAGTTTCCCCTATCTAAAGGAGATACAACCACCACCCAATCATTCCATGCAGTGCAAGGAAAATGGGTTCACAATGTATCCCATGCAGTTTAAGAAAATTGAACTTGTCAAAAATATCTAAACGCTTGACTTATTTCTAGCTAAAATATTTCTATCCAGTTGCATGTTCATAAAACAAAACACTGAAATGCAAAATCAACAACCAAGCACAGCCAACTTAACTGGAAAAGTAATAATCATTTGACACATTAATTAATTAAGTTATTCATCCATATACCTCAAGTCGAATTCTATACTTTAAGTTAGTTAACTGCTACTCCTAAAAACTTACGGTTTACAAACATTAACCTTCCCCCATACATGCAAGCACCATTAGACATTGCACGTGAACACACATGGGGGTACACACACCATAGGGAACATATGCCCCAGGAGAGTTGTACCTACGACCTTGGCTCTAATGCTGTGTTAGATAACTGCTTTTACTAAGACCTTAAGCTGTAAGGGAACAGAAAATTGCTTTATTCACACACTAGCACTTCACATGGTCGAAGAAAACATAAGTTCAAATGCAACAAGGTCATACAAATAGTGGGACACCACGGAGACTACAAATTTCACAATCCATCAGGCTAACACAAGAAAAGCATTAACCACATGCGGTTTAGTTATTTATGTCTCTTCTATCTAGACCCTCGAGAGCCAAAACTCATATATGAAAGCTATAAACTAAGTAAAGTCGCTGGCTCATGAATCATGAAATGTAATAATGAACTTCAAATAGAGAATCAAAGTAAAGACATGTGAAAAAGAATTTCATTACAATCAACTGATATCCAAATAGGCCAGCTTGACAATTGTCTCAACTACACATTTTGATCCATGATATCTTTACTGGTAAGCAGAGTATGTAAGATTGTAGGCAGAGAGAAACCACACATGATCAAAGGAAATAAAAATTGAGTCCTATTAGCAAAAACTTTTTGGAAAAACTAATATCATATAAATCATACCAATCTGCAATTTTGTATGCTCTTTGCAAATGCTCCTTCTTAACACGTCGGAGTACTTCACCTATATGTTCAGAAGCATCTTCCAAATTTGTGACGCGTACCTAGAACAAGAAGCCACAAAAGAGGCAATATTATATCATCAATATTAAAAGCATAGAAAGCAATAGATGGATACTTCGCATGTAAATAATGCGACAACCAAGTCTATTATACCTCTTTTCACTATATCTTTTTATTAAACCATACAAAAAACTTCATTGGTCTTTCATACTAACATAAAAGTAAATCACATCTTTAAGTTTTAGAAAACTCCCAGTCAATTCAGGAATTAGAAAACAATAGAATTCCAACAGTAAGTTCTCAACATCTAAGGGGAATATCAACCTATGGGTGCTTTGCACAGTAATGTTTGTGAATGTAAATGTATAAGAACACTAGATTGCGGTAAGAATATTTGCATTGTTTTTACTACAACTCATAGACGCCCCCACCCCACCCTAAGGTGCCTCAGGCCCGAATTGAACCTGGGACCTCACCCTTGACAGGAAGAGGCGGGGACCATCCACCACACCAGTGGCCGGATTGGCAAAATTACTACAGTAATTATGACAACATTTAAGCCCAAAATTGTCAAACCACATCATTGAAGAACAAACGAAATGCCAACCCAAAAGAAGAATCTGAAACAGTAATTAGTAGTACTCGGCACATACCACACCCTTAAGAACAATATCTGTTTCACTGTCTTTGTTGTGGTACACAACACCAGGACAGTCAATCAAAAATATCCGCTTTGTGAGGGTAATATATTGCCAAACCTTTGTCTCACCAGGAATAGGAGCCACCTTGCATACCTTATAAAAAAAAAGGGCACATTAATTATTCAGTTTTTACTGTAAACAACAAGAGATTATGACATTTATTTCATACAGAATTAAAAAGCCATAAATAATGCAATTATTACCCAAAATCAAAGAAATTATGATCCCAAAATAGCAAGTAAATAAATGACAAATTTTTTACACAAAAAGAACTGTCTAGAACATAACTGAATGCTGAAATACATCTTTATAGTTACAAACTCATAACATGTATGACAAATGAACAGCCATTTGTTTCGCTGATTTTTGTCCAAATGTGATGATCATCCTAAATTTGTCTCTAACATACCATAAACTAATTTCAGGCTACTTATTTATTCAAGAAATAATAAATTGCATCTAATTTTTAACTGAAATAATAATGAGATAAAGATATAAATGTTACATTTTTTGTGCGTAATGTATTGATGACGGATGACTTCCCAACATTTGGATATCCGACAAATCCAACAGATATTGCCTGCTTATCACTTTTCAGACGGGCAAACTGTCTCAGAACAGAAAGCAGGGATCCCTTCCATCAACAAACAAGCAATTAATGTTATTTTAAAAGGTGAACATGATAGAGACAAGCAACTAAGAGAAGCTTTTAAGCAGCTGAAACTTAAGTATACATGAAAAAAGCAACCGATAAAGAACAGATCCCAAAATACCTTGCCAAATGACTTGTTAATACTTGCATGGAATGCTAGTGTAGGGTACTCGCGAGATAAGACTCGCAACCATCCCTTTGTGGCCCAAGCAGGTACTAAGTCACACTGGAAACAAGATCATCTATTATAACACTTTTGTCTCTAAAAGCACAAAAGTCAAACATAAAGCTCTAATCATTTATATATGGAGCAAACCTTGTTGAGCAATAGAATCATATACTTGTGCTTGCAGTGCTCCTTCAAATGCCTTTCTAAATGATAACATCTCGTACCTTGTGGGTCCCTGGCATCTAGGACCTGTAATTAACAACATAGAAACAAATATTGTCAAGTAAGTCGAAATAAAATGACAAAGAAATTCAAAGTATACTATGAAACGGTTTGCCAGCAAGATACATAGCCCCCAGATTTATAAAATGTCCTTGACTTGAACTCTGCTTATAAAGGCCAGCCAAAATTCTTGATACCAAAAGTCACATTTCGACTATCTTTGAAAGCCTTGCATTAAATCAAAGTGCTCAATGGAACAAAGTAAAAGTCGGAAGTAGTAAGAATCTGACACATGGTGGCAAGAACTGACCTGCACAACTACATCAGAGGAGTCAACAACTTTATACAGTTCACCCCAGATTCGCTTGCTCTGCCCCTTCTCAAACATAGTATGCCTAACCAGGTCTCTCAAACCATCTTCCTCATCTCCCTCTACATCCGGCTTCGCCTCACATTTTTGTTCAAAAGCACCTACACAAATACAAAGGTGTATGACATTACATTAAGAAACGTGACAAAATGTGTATAATCTGATCAACATAATAAATGTTGGTCCAATCTATTCAAAGATCAAAGCAAGAGGACAGGTAAAAAATGAACTCCCGAAAAATGGGAAAAAAGGACACAAGAATGTAATGGAAAGACGAAATTCATACCTTGAGATGAACCAGCCTTTTTAACTAATGACTCGTAATCGCATGCCAGAAGCTTCGGTCGCTTTCGCTTTCCTTTAGGCCCAAAGACGTCCTCAAATGGCACTGTATCAAGTAAATGCGCCCTGGCTTGCTGCACGTTACCAACATATTTACACAAATCATCAAACAAAACACATAAAGTAAATTCTCTTCACTGCCTTAAAAAGAATTCTAAACCCAATCCACTAAATTCACGTGCTCAAATGCAGCAAAAGATGTTACCTTCTGGTGATCATTTAACAAAGACAGCGGCAGCTTCCGCTCCTTAAGAATGACATTGTAATTGCTGGACAATCGGTTCGTGAGTTCTTCCCGGAACAACTCCAGCTCTTTCTGCCCCACAACTCTCGTATTGCCTATACAAATGCAAGCAATGCAAAAAAAAAAAAAGTGGAAAATGAACACAAAATTCGCATTAAAAACTAAAAAGTATTACATAAAAATGAGGAATTCCAAACTTTAGTAGCAATTCACGATATGATGCAGCAATTCATCATAGGATTGTGAAAATTCAACACAAGCAACTCACAAAATGATGCAGAGAATTTCAACAACAGCAAAAGGCCATATAAAGTTACAAGATTTATGGCACAATTACGAAAAAATCAAAAAACAAACAGTGAATTAGAGAGCAGGAGGTGGAGTGGGGAGGTTGGGAAGGAGAGGAGCTGGGGAAACGGACCGAACCAACGGCGGTCGGGCTGGATGCGGGTGGAAGGGAGCTCCTTGGACTGGAGGTCGTGCTTGACGATCTTGCCGCGGCGGTCGCGCTTGGGACGGGAGTTGTACATCTGGAGGCGGCGGACGGTGGAGGCGCTGCGGGCGCCATCCTTGTGGCCGGGGCCATGGTTGGTCCGGTTGACGTCCAGGGAGTGCCTGGGCTTCTGCGACACGGACACCTTCCTCTCCTTTTTCGCCGCCATCCGTCCAAACCCTAAAACCTCCCACAAAAATGGCTTCGGCCGAGTCGGTGAGAGACGGAGGACGAAATGAACCTCCCCGACCGCCGCCTCGTACTCCTTTTCGGCCGCGTATCCGTCGGGCTCCCTATGAGATTCACACCGTAGGGATCCGTTTATCTCCACCGCCTTTTTTATTATAATTAAATAAATATTTTAAATAAACTCACAGGAGTTGATGGGCAATGACTCACCAGTTGTTTAATTTTTTTACTCTCGGAAAGATGTTGAGGGCCCCATATCGGTAGATTTGATCACCCTTTAACCCACATAATGATTAAACTTTTGTAATACCTTTTATTTGATTATGACTCATGTGTATGGATAGGTTAATATATATAATTTTCTTATACGGGTGGATAGGTTCATTAATTATATATTTAAATAGTAATGACATCAATAAGTTACCAAAGGCCAAGTCACTTTTCATGTTGTTCGAGCCATATAATTTACTTTAAATAAATTATTTATAAATTTTAATTATTTATAAATATTTATTTATACAAAGTTGTAAAACAGTTCGCTTAGTAATTTCATTTTTTGCTCGTAGGGACTAGTTGTGGAAAGATGATTTGTTATGATGAGTTTAAAAGCGGTTTTGCTAGTAGTAATATGAGCACCCAATTACATCATTATCTTTCTAGTTATTTGCAAAGCCAAGGGACTGTGAAGAAAAGAATGTCAACAGTATACCCAACAATTACTTTAGAGCATTTATTTAGAGCAATGATATTCATAGTTGGGATTATGCTAGCAACCATATTTGGGTTGATATTAATATCTTTCTTATATATATATATTTGTTCATTTGCTTAAAATAGTAGCAATGCTAGTCAATATTGAATACCATGGTGTTATGTAGATATGAAATTTTGGATGAGTTTTACTGTGTTTGTACATCTATGGCTTTGAGTTATCCCTATTTGTAGCATATGTGTGCCCATATTTGGTTTCCGGTTCAGTACCAATCCACAGCCAATGATCATTAAGGATTCAATTCACTCACCCACAGTCATGCTCATCTCATCTAGCTTCTTATAAGTTGCTTATCTCAAGAATTTGATATGAAAAACATTGGTCATTACATTATCTTTTGGGTGTTTAAGTGCAACAATCTAATGCACAACTCACTCTCTCATAGTCACCTACAGAGACTTATACGATTCTTTCCTTTGATCGCGTTGAGGACCTAAGGAAATATTGGAAAATGCATTTTAGCAGGCTGTGAAAAACAATCAAAAGGTTGTTAGCAATTGGCAAATTTGTTTACTGAAATTTGTAGCATTGTAACATTGTAGATATTTGTATTTGAAATTATTATGGACAAGAAGGGTGGTCATGAGCTCCTTGTGGGCAGTTAATAAAATATTCCAATTATACAATTTATAAAAGTAACAATAATTTTATGTTGTTTAGTTATTAATCTTTGCTTTGTTTAATGCTTCATGCTTGCATATGTTAATAAGACCAATTTTGTTTTTGTAGATAGCAACATGGTGCTATTTTTCCTAACCAGCATCTTGTGTTTAGTTTAATGTAGAATATGAACTTACTTCCCAATCTTATTATGTCATTTTGTGTTTGTGAAATTTGTCCATATGGCTGGTGTGGTATGTCTAAAACCCAAAACTTAAATGCAATGGGCACCTCTTATATTGACCGAAAACTTAATTGATTTTATGAAGTTCTTATCTTATATCCTATAACATCAATGTGTTCATTCTGTCAAATAGCCTTGTTTTTGCATAAAAAAAATACTCAAATACCATTGGCATTTTTGCCCAATTATGATGCAACCCCCAAATTTTCTCTGCATAAGGATCACACATTCAACTCCAAATCTATTCTCTTACACTCATATGCAGATGAAAAGTACAAAGTTTCAAGCAGATATTACAACTTGAAAAGAAACAAGTCTAAAAGGTGAAAGATGAAATGAAACAAACAACATTTTGGATATTTAAAATGCATAGCATATTAGTCAATCAACTAATGCACAACCACAAGGTTCAAGAGCATTTAATAACAACTCTATTAAGCAATCAACTAATGTACAACGACAAGGTTCACTTTCAATCCCCAACTTTTAGAGTTCTAGGCAGCATTTGGCCTAGATCATAAATCAAACTTGTCCAACAAGTACCTCATAATAATGCATGTTTGCTCTACAAATAGTGTTACAACATGCAAGAAAGCCAACAACTAGATAAATCTTGTTAGACAATGGATGAGGTACCTTTCCAAAGGTAGCCTTTCTCTTCTAAAACAAAACTAACCACTTCTTTGTCTCTTAACAAGCAAAAACTTCCTTAATAATCACTTAAATTTTGTTGTCAAGTTTTCAAGAAACAAAGTAGTGTCTAGGTTTGTAGGTTATTGGATCGCTTTCCCCTTTCTGTGTGCATAAAAATAATTGCATTAGTGGTTTCAAGCATAAGCCAGTGGACACCTCAGCTTCTATCCCTCCACTATCTTGCACTATACACCAATACAAGGTCTCCCAACTAGGATTCGTATCATCCACCATTAATGGGCAGCTGGAAACACCTTTGCTTTGTAACACTAATCAGGCATTTAAACTGGCTGATTAAGCAAGTAAACTTGATTACTCCCACTTAATCCACATCCCGAAATGAGATTAGGACTTATGCTAGGATTTTTGGCATTTAAAAACTCAAGAAAGAAAGTATTACAATTAGCCCAAGCCATGTTACAAAAAAAAATAGCACAAGCCCTCACTTGAAAAATAAGTGTAGAATCTGGGTAGTGTTCCATCATTCTCTTAACTGAAGTTAGGCACTTGAAAGACTAGTTCCTTTTGCATTTATAAACTAAAACTATAGTATAGACAACATTTGTACTCAGTACATGTCCTATGTGAGAAAGGCGTTAAAGAAATTACTGTTGACTCATTCCTATTCAGTACTTTAAACGAAAACATGTAAGAATGTTTTTGATCTCATTGCCTCCACCAAATGATTTTGTCAAGTGCGCACTAACATCTCCCTGCTATGAGACATTACAACTATGATTACATTGCTACCAATTTCTGTTGTACCATTTCTTTATTTAATTTATTTTATATTTACCACTTTTACCTACTATTAACAGTAATAAGACATGAAGAAGTAACGAATCAACTGATTTGGCAAACACTAATTAGTGACTTTCCATTAGAGGATCAACCAATGATTGTCATGTCATCTATAAGGATGGTTGCAGAATAATAATGAAACTACATATGAATTGACAATAAGTACAGTTTCAATCCGATAGGTCAACATAAGCATATACCTTGAAAAAGTTCATTATAAAACATGAGTACCCATAACTACAAAAGCAATTAAAATTAAGTAACATAAGCAACCTGAACTACAAAACCAACTAGAACTACATGGGTAAAGCTACATACCTTTTGAAGCAATTAAAAATACATCAAATTACTAGTGGTATTCGGAAATGTTCCCCAATTATATCTTGAATTGCATCACATATAATGCCCATCCATACATCATCTCTGACAGTACAAAGGCCTTAATTTTTTTCTTCTTGATTTGGGAACAAATCTTCATTCTCTCAACATTGGAACAAAGTGTCAATGAGGTATGGATCATTAGCAACACTCTATTTCTCCTTAATAAATTTATGTATTGCCATTGTAACTCAGACAATCTTAACTTGAGATTTAAAATAATATCAAGGGAACTTTGCCATAATCTTCCATCATTCCTTCCACACCCCAAAAGTTGTCTTAATGATATTTCTTAGGGAAGAATGAAGTTGATTAAACTTCTCCTTCCTTTCCCTTGGTCTACGCTACCTAAATTCTAGAACATGGTATCATATCCCCTTATACAACCCAAGTTAACCAAGCTTATTTGGGCAACCTGCACCTACAACATAATATTTTCCTTGAGGTGGCTTAGGAAACCTTGAATTTGGATCTTCTATAGTGTGATTGAAAACCCTATAATTGTGGGTTGAACCCTCCCAATATGCATTGCAAATACGAATTGCATACCAAATTCACAAATGACAATCATGTTCTAAGTAACCTTTCTTGGTTCCCCCCTATAGGCTTGTTGTTCATTTGATGGTGTAACCGCTTCTACATAAGTACCATCAATTGCTCCTATACAAATTTTAAACCAGGGATATTACTTATCCTCATTCCTATAGCTAGGTGTGTGATGAGGACTGATAATTAGTACTATCATCTTTGCAACCCATTCATGCAATGCATCAAGTACATGATTGAAATGTCGATTTATAGTTTCCTGTGAGTGGGACATAAGATGATCTGCAACACGATTACCTTCTCTATGACCAGCAATATGTAGAAAATATCCCATTTTCTCCTCTACTAAAATATTTCTTGTGTCCATGAGATACTCTCCAACCTTCATTTCATAACACAACAACATGAACGTCTTTTTGTTCATACGGCACATATTATGACATATTTCGTTAGACACATTCAACATGTCATATACTATTTGTTGACCCCTATCATCATGCATGTGTACAACATTAACATTTCTTGGTGGGAATGTCGTTCCTAAATAATACATGATTGCCTCTTCTTCACCTTTGTTAAACACTAGCTCTTCCCAAGTAAATGACATGTTATATAATTTGTGCTGAATATGAGATGGAACATAATTAATTGACTATAATGCACATAGAACAAAATACATAATCAACCAACATGTGATACAACTCTATGTTCTCTGGCTAGCCATCATCAAGTCAATTGGCCTCTTGTACTGTTCCACTTCATATTGGCCCTTATTTGCATGAGAGTTCTCTTGTGTAATTTCATTCCGATCTGACATGATAGTAGCAATGGACTCGCTAATTGATGTAGCAGTGCTTTGAGACTTCCACTTGTGAGTGGACCTTTACTTCTTGCGAGTGGGCCTTTACTTTTCATTTCATGGTGGTGGAGGCATGAAAGTCCCAATAGGGGACAAAGTGGTGGACTGGTGTATGGGCACTCCCGGCTTGACTTGTAGCACCAAATGCTGGAGGTGTAGGCAAGTAGTTGTACAACATCATCATCTCCATCAATCAAGTTATCAGTAAAGGAACTTAAGTATCTCGCCATGTGCTGATCCCCTTCCACACCCTCCTGAAAAGTGTATGCAGTCCAATGGTAAACCCTCTCGTCACCCAAATCATGAACCCTCTCACTAACCCTCTCGTAACCACTCCCATCACCATTCTCATCAACTAGGGTAAATGTTTGTCACGCCTGAGATTTCTAAACACATTTCCCTTACATTTTCACAATTATTTTTGCAATATAATGTCTATAAATAGTGAAAATTGACAAAATTTGAAACATGTAAAAATATTTTTCAAAAATATAAATCATCATACAAAAGTTTTGCGACTTCAACTTTTTCAAATTGTCATATGGCCAAACCAAATAATCTCATACATAAATTGAATACAAAACATGAAAATTAAATGTCATGGCCATGGGCTTAAATGAGAATATACCCCAAGCGTCTCTGAGTACAAACCCCATAATAGTCTAGAGTGTAAAGTCTCAAATACAAAAAATATAAACATCTCAACTCTCATCTCACCCAATACAACAATTATCAAATTAATACATCAGGTTGTGGAAAAACTACAAAGGACTCGTATTGAGTCAAAGGTACACTAAAAGACTAAAAAGATAGGTTCTTTAACAACAACGTGAGTAATCCACTCAGCTCTCGATCAAGGACCTACAAAAGCCTCCAAAATATATGGGCTAAAAAGAAGGAAATGAGTATTTTCATACTTAGTAGGAAAGTTCTAATTAGTGAACTCTATAAGTTCAAACATAGCTGCTTTCATGGAACATCAACATAAAGCTGAAAAGCATAAAGAAATAAAAAACTCATAATAAATATATGCTCATACACATTAGCTTGCTAGACATTCTTACCCATAATCATACACTTACCGTCTTACTCGTACCATCGTACTCAAATATATATGCTTACAATCTTCCTCAAAAAGTCTTACACTCACTCTTACTCAGAAGCTTACAATCTTACTCTTACTCAAAATCTTACACTTACTATCGACAACCAGAGCTCATTGCAATTTAATTAGCTTGAACGTTGAAGTAAAGGAATGTCACTAAGGTGTCACCTTAACCTCCAAGGAGTAACTAGACACCATGGACTTTTTCGAAGGCAAGGCACACGTATGTTCATGGGGCATAGGATCAAATAGATAAGAGAATACCTATGATAATACTTACCTAAGCATGCAAATGCTCATTCTCTGGGGCCACACAGTGCCAACTAAGGGTAGAAAACATACAGTGCCACTTTTGGGCGGAAACTTACATTGCCAACTCTGAGCAAAAACATACATCACTCTGAACATAGCATAAAATGTTAGGGCAAAAATACAACACCAAGACAACATTCCGCATGATAAACATCATAGCTAGACATGAGAAATGCTCAACTGACAATTTATCGGCTTGCTCAAACACAGAATCAGTCTAACCCCTAAGGTTTTATACTCACAATCTTACACTTACAGACTTATACTTTCAAATTTACACTTATAGCAAGTAACTAGAGCCAATTAAAGCACTAATCTACTCTATCACCACAAAAAATAAATGCAACTAGGGTGCCACCTTAACCTTCGGAGAGGATTCCTTACGCCATGGATTTTTTTTGAAGGTAAGGTATACTTGTGCTCATGTTACTCTTAACAAACAGGTAGTGCTTGCATTTGATGCATTCTCCTGCCAACATAGTATACACCTTATCACCCACCTCAAAGTCAGTCACGCATCCACCAATGCTCTCAACAACTCCTAAAGCATCATGCCCAAACATCCAAGAGAATTGATTGCTTGGGCCTCAAATTCCCATTGTGTGACATCACTGCATAAGAGGGACTCACAAACGACCTTGATACAAGTCTTCATGGGCTTTTGGAGGAGCTACCTACACATGCCCAACACCAAAGCTTCTCTGGGTTACCAAGTAGTGGCAGATGGCGAAGAAAGGTGGCAGAAGCCCTCTGACAATCAAAACTTGCAAAGAAGAGGGTGATGTGGCAACAAAGGTGAGGGAAAGCCTGAGGGTGTAATGCCTGAGATTTTTCATCACATTTTTTAAAAAATTCATAATTTTTTTTTGCAATAGAACGGCCATAAATAGGGGAAAATGATGAAATACAAAACCTGTGAAAGTAGTTTATAATTTAAAACACCACACATGCACATACCATCTTACCTCTCTTACACATGCTCTTACACTTACAATCTTACCCAAAACATTCTTACAGTCTTACTTGTACCATCTTACTTAAATTTTTACTCTTATAGTCTTGCTCAAAAACATATGCTTACAGTCTTGCTCAAAAACAGACACTTACAGCTTGCTCAGAACATATGCTTACAACCTTACTTAGAACATACACTTATTCATACAATCTACACATATTATCGACCATTGAAGCTCATTACAATTAATAAGCACTAATGTCAAAATAGAAATGAATGTCACTGGGCATCACCTTAACCTCTGAGGAGTGACTAGACATTGTGGACTTTTCTGAAGGCAAGGCACACCAATGCTCATGGGGAACACGATCAAACAGGTAAGATCAGTTCAATGATACTACTTACCTTAGTAAGCAAACATAAATGCCTACACTTTAAGGGCTATACAGTTCCAACTCAGGGCAGAATCTTGCGGTGCCACTCTTGGTCCAGAATCTTACAGTGCCACTATTGGGCAAAATAATACAGTGCCACTCTTGGGCAAAATTATACATCACTCAATAGAGTATCAAACATATGGGCTCAATATAGCACATAGACCAAATCAGAAACATACATCACTCCCAACAAAGCATTAGACGTCTGGGCTTAAATACAACATACAAACAACATCCCGCAGGATAAACACCATGGCAAGACATGAGAAATGATAAACCAACCCATTATCGGCTAGCCTAAAATGGAACTTAATCCGTCGAACCCTCAGGTCTCAAACTACAATGCTAACATATTAGCTTTTCTCATAATTCAAGTTTGAATTAAGTAATTTAGGTAGGTACAATTATGCAACATAATTCTTCTGTCTTATAGTTTTTCATAGACCAATCCAAAGCTGAACCCATTTTGAAACCCTATATTGTTAGGGCAACATACTTCACTTAAACACATTCATCTCATAATCATAACTCACCTCCAAACATATCCTTCATATTCATACAGTTTTTGTCGTCCACCTTATGGCCAAATCGTCTTACTTAGATGTGCTCCTCATAGCTAACCTCAGTTATCACCCTCTTACTTACACCTCACTTATTATGCTTAGTATTCACTTCATAATTTGTATGTTATGCTTGTACACATATGCAACACTCTTACTGTCTGACACTCCCCAACATACGCTCTTGTCCAAACCAAACCAATCCGCTCCAATCCTTGCCCGTCAAACTTACGTCCTCCGTCTTTCGTCATATGACCACACATCCACAACAAATCCATACCAGACCCTCTGTCACCTCTTACCGTCCATTGCTCATACTTCTGCCCCCACACACATACACATATCCTTCATACAAGCATGTAGTCATCATACATTTATATGCCCATCACACATACGTATAACATACAAATATCCATGGCATAAGCATATAGCCAGCAAGAGTGCATATGTTTGTCACCCATACGTATCACACACACATGATTCAACATGTAGCTTACTAACATACTCGCTAGCCATCACTAGAATACACATGATCCACATACATCAAACATACTTTTAGCTCACATGCAAGTCATATGCATTTTTAAACATATCATATAATCATGCTTACATGCACATCATGCAATTGGATCGTTATTTAACATCCAAAGCATTGAATCATACAATCATAGCATACTGCTATACATTCAAAGCATGCTATCATGAAATTACGAGTTCAAAGCTCCCCTACCACGTAATTCATGACGTTTGATGGCAAGCCCCCGACGGTGGCGGTGTCGATGGTGGAGTTGGCGGCCAAAAGCATCACTAGTTGAGAGAGCTATGGTCCCGAGGGTTTAGAAAGTGTCAGAAGCAATCACAGCCAAATGGGGGTGACACATATCAATGCAACAAAATTCACAATCCATGGCAACACACTAGGGTGGCCAGAAGAAAGGTCATGACAAAAGAAGTGGCAGTGCTACCGGAAGTTAATGGTGTACTAATTGAAGGTCGATCGGCTGAGAAGTACTCAGTCGGTCGAAAGACGTTGAAATCAGCCATGGATAGCACCCAACGACATTGATTTTGCATCTACAAGGGCCCACATAAGGGCATGGGGCGATGCTCTAGGATGGATGAGAGGTGGAGGTCTTTGGTGTCAAATCCATTTGGTGGCAGAGCCACCCGATGGGCAGACGGCACAAAAATGGCACCTAAACCCTGAAACACACACATGGCCACATGCACATGCGGCCAAAGGGGGGGGGGGGGGGGCTGGATATAGGCGGCTCTAGGCCCACAAAGGGCGATGAGGAGGTGTGACTGGACAAAATGGCGACATCACCAATCATCAACCATAACCAAAACCAATGGTGCGGGCAACTGTGCATCTCGCACGACATAGGGTGAATGGGTGTCTCGGATTTGAGCCGAGGCAGAACGAAGGCCATTGGGTTGTTGTCGTGCCAAGGCTGATAGAAATAACCCCACTATCGCTGGGTAGAGGCAAACCAAACCAAATATGGTCAGAGACCATTCGACGTAAACTGTGTATAAGGGGGTCAATGTATGGACGGGCGGAAGTACCAGTAAGGCATAACCGAACTGGGGGGTGGTGGTGCTAGGTTGGGACTATCACACCCCCCCTTGACCCAAACCCAGTCTAAGAAGGTGGGACGCAGAGTAGCGTAGCTAAAGACTAACCCATCTTGTGCTCTCATTGAAGTACACAACATGTTCCCTTTCTACAAAAGCAAATAACGAAAGGTAAAAAATATTAATTAACAATCTTAGTCCAACACAACACCCACAAAATCTATAATGAACATTGTCTCAAGCTCTAAGGTTGTAATATATCTAAAGTCATCATAGGCTATCCAAAGCATGAAATAAAGTCAAGTCTAAGATCATCGTATCACATGATAAGTCTAAAAAACCGATCTCATGGCGCTGTTGTGCCCGGTGTAGGCACAATCGGTACACAGGAGTTCTACGCAGGGAAAGGGAAAGAAGTTGGAAGAAAGGGAAAAGGAATTCTGGAATTTCATTAAGCATAACCCAAAGGAGGAAGACGACCCCCTTTATGGGGAGTCGCACCCCACATTGGGGATCGTGCCACTAGTGGGCCCGGTTCACCCGTGGTCCACTAGTGTGCCCATTACAAATCATCCCAAAATACAAATAACAGTCATCTGCTAATCATAAGGGAAACTAACCTAATGAACAGAAGTAAAGTACTGAAATAAAGGTAAATACTAAGCCTAGTGCACTCGTGCACAACACTCCCCCACGCTTCTGCACATGCCTTGATCTCAAGGCGACCACGAAGGATACCAGAGCAGAAACTCATCTTCAGACCACCACGTAGCATCCTCAAGTGGCTGGCCCTACCAAGAGACCAAGACCTCCGTGGTAATACGACCAAAGCGGCATACACGGTGCTTATCAAGCAGCGCTGCAGGAATGGGGTCAGAAGAAGCCACTGGACCCATCAAGGGAAGAGGTGGAGCATCCACAGCCAGGGAAGGGTCACCAATGCAACGGCGCAGCCTGGAAACATGAAAAATAGGATGGACCATCGACCCCGGCAGTAGAGTGAGGCGATAGGCAACCGATCCAATGCGCTTTTCAACAGCATAGGGGCCATGAAATCGGGGAGAAAGCTTAGAGTGCTCAGGCTGGAACAAGGAGGTCTGGCGCTGAGGAAGAACAGAGACATAAACCAAGTCCCCCATGGCAAACTCGCACTCTGTGTGATGGCTATCATAAATATGCTTCATTCGGTTCTGAGCCTCATACAGGTTCGCCTTAAGCTGACGAAGAACCTCATCCCGCGTCTGGAGCATGTAGTCAACCTCGGCAACTACGGATCGATGGGGAACATAGGAGAGCACGGTAGGGGGCAGCCACCCATATAGTACCTCAAAAGGAGTAAACCCCGCGCGAGTGTGATAAGCAGTATTATAAGACCACTCAGCCCATGGAAGGAGCTGAAGCCAACGACGGGGCTGAGACATAGTAAAACAACGCAGGTACTACTCTAAACAGCGATTGACGACCTCAGTTTGCCCATCAGTCTGGGGGTGATAGGCGGTACTCATGTGCAAAGAAGTGCCCTGTAGAGTGAAGAACTCTTGCAAAAACTGAGAGATAAAAATCTTGTCACGGTCAGAAACGATAGTGTGAGGCATACCATGCAACTTGGCCACCTCGCGAACATATAGTTCCGCCACAGACTTGGCTGTGTAGGGATGACCCAGAGCACTAAAATGGGCATATTTGGACAGCCAATCCACTACCACCATAATCACTGACTTGCCTTGGACCAATGGCAAGGCCTCCACAAAGTCCATAGAAACGTCATCCCAAACCTTATCTAGAATGGGCAATGGTTGAAGTAACCCGGCAAGAGAGGTGGTGGTGGACTTGGCACGTTGACATACATCACAAGCGGCCACATAAGTAGTCACCGCGCGATGTACGCCCTGCCACAAGAAGCTCTGACTGACCCGTTTATAGGTGCGAAGGGCACCTTCATGACCCACCAAGGGAGAGGCATGAAAGTGAGCGATGATATGCTGACACAGGTCAGTAACCTCAGGCACCCAAAGACGGTCCTTCCAGAAGAGAAGGCCATCCTTCCATGCAAAGCAAGGGCGCGCTGATGGATCAGTCTGGAGGGCCGCAATCAGAGTGGAGGTCGGGGAATCATCTTGATATGCCTGTTCAATTCATCAAGGAACGGACAAACTAGACTGGAAAGAGCCAAACACGAACCTGGGTTGGTGTGGCGAGACAATGCGTCAGCCACAGTGTTGTCAACTCCCTTCTTGTACACAACCTCATAGTCATAGCCCAAGAGCTTGCTGACCCATCGCTGCTGCATGGGAGTGGACACCCGCTATTCGAGAAAATACTTGAGTGGTTGGTGGTCAGTACGAATGAGGAACCGCCGGCCAAGCAAATAAGGGCGCCATTTGTTGATCATGAGAACAACGGTTAGCATCTCTTTCTCGTAGACAGAGAGGGACAGGGAACGACCAGCCAAAGCCTTGCTGAAGTAGGCAATGGGACGCTCCTCCTGAAGTAGTACCGCCCCTAGGCTAGCATCCGAAGCATCGGTCTCCACCATGAATGGCCGGCTGAAATCAGGAAGAATCAAAACAGGGGCGGTCTCCATAGCTTGCTTCAACTCCTCAAAGGCCGCCTGGGCAGTGTCCAACCAACGAAAGGCGCCTTACTGTAACAACTGAGTAAGGGGGTGAGCAATCTCGCCATAGCTGTGAATAAAGCACCGATAATAGCCAGTCAGATCAAGAAAGCCTCGTAGCGCCCAGGCGCAATTAGGAGATGGCCAGGACAACATGGCAGTCACCTTAGAAGGGTCTGTAGCCACGTCGTCACGAGAGATGATATGACCCATGTATTCAACTTGTGGGCTGCCAAACGAACACTTCGAGCATTTAAGAAATAATGAGTGAGCTTGCAGGATATCAAAGACAGACCTGAGATGCTCCAAGTGGTTGCCCCATGACTTGCTATAGACAAGGATATCATCGAAGAACGCCAAAATGAAGCGGCGGAGGAAGGGCCGGAAGAGGTCATTCATAAGACTCTAAAATGTAGAGGGGGCATTCGTGAGGCCGAACGGCATAACCAGGAACTCGAAATGACCATCATGAGTGCGGAAGGCGGTCTTGTGCACATCGGTGGGCTGCATACGGATCTGATGATAACCTGAACGAAGGTCAAGTTTACTGAATACGGTAGCACTAGACAGCTCGTCCAACAATTCCTCCACCACCGGTATAGGATATTTGTCCTTCACTGTGATAGCATTCAACACCAAGTAATCAACACAGAAACGCCAAGTACCATCTTTCTTACTGACCAGCAACACTGGAGAAGAGAAGGAGCTCGTGCTAGGCCGGATGATACTAGAATGAAGCATGTCCGCCACCAAACATTCGATCTCATCCTTCTGAATGTAGGGATAGCGATATGGACGGACATTGGCTGGAGAAGAACCTGGAATGATCAGGATACTCGGTCATGCGCCCGCATCGGAGGGAGACCCCGTGGCTCAGCGAACACCGTACCATACTCGGCCAAGAGGGCAAGAAGATCCTGTGGCAATTCATTCTGCACAACGTCCACCACTGCCCGCTGCTAGAGAAGTAGTCCCTACGATGCGAACCTGAATAAGGACCCTGTCGCCTAAGCAGAAAGGAGAGTGCCTGGCTGAGAGCCTTGTAGGTGCACCCGCTGTCCGTTCAGTGCGAAATCCATCACCAGGTCCTTGAAGTTCCAGAGAACGTCCCCAAGCTCTTGGAGCCACTGCACCCCTAACACCACGTCCACCCCCTTCGTCGGAAGCAAGAATAGGTCGGTCACGAATGTATGGCCCTGAATGGAGAGTGCGGCCTGGGAACACACCCCGAAGCTGCGAAGGTGCTTACCATCCCCAATCAAGACGTCAAAGGGTGTCGAGTCAAACACAAAGCAGCCTAGTCGTTGTGCCACCTTGTCATTGATGAAGTTGTGAGTCGGCCCACTGTCAATCAGAATAGCAACCTGTTGTCGCTTGAGGTAACCATGTACTCGCATGGTGCACGGAGTGAAAGCCCCTGAAAAAGCATGCACAGAAATCTCCGGCAATGTATCTGCAGGGTACGGAGAATCCAACCCATCTGTCACCTCTGTCTCCTCATCGATCTCCTCCACTAATAGACTGCCTTTGATGGAACAACGGTGCCCCGGAACGAACTTCTCATTGCAGCGAAAACAAAGCCCTTTTGAACGGCGTTCCTCCATCTGCGCTAGAGTGAGACGGCGGACAATCGGGCCTGTCTGAGGGGGTGCTTGGCCAGCGCGGCCAGCCACTGAACTGCTGGGTGGAGCGGCAAGAGAAGGGGAGTTCACAGCAGTCCGAGGAAAGGGTTCGAGCCTGCCCCCACGCTGTTGTCTAGCCAATTTCTCTTCCTTGATGCGTGCATGACGCACGACATCCCGCATGCTGGAACAAGGAAAATGGCGCATCTCCTCAAAAATCTCTGGCTTGAGCCCGGGCATGAACGTGCCCACCAAGGCTGCCACCGGCCAATCTGGGAGATGGTTAGCCACCTTCATGAACTCCGTGTAGTATGCTCGCAAGGTGGATGTCTGGTGTAGGGAGGAAAGCATTTCGTTGAAGTCCTAGAACTCATTCGGGCCGAACTGGACGCACAATTCATCGGAGAAGGCGATCCAAGTGGGATAGTGCACCTCCTTCTCAAAGCTCTGAAACCATACCGAGACATCCCCATCTAGGTGGAAAGCCGCTATGCGCAATCGTTCAACCTCCGACTGTGTCCCCTGATAGGCAAAAAACTTCTCCGCCTTGTACAGCCACTCCACAGGGTCGTCATCCCCATTATAATGTGGGAACTGTAGGCGGGCCAAATGGGGTTCCGCCCCACAATGGGGTGCTCCGCGGTGTCCCGGGTACTCCTCCCAGTCATCCTTCATCTCCTGGTACAAGTTTCGAGGAGCGGCACCATTGGGGCATTTTCCAGAACACCTGGTGTGCCTCGCAAGTCCTAGGCCTGGCGCCTCCCATCCATTGCCTGGTTGACAGTGCCAAAGCGAACACCGTCCTGGGCAAAGCGCATATCACGGTCTGCCAGCATTGGAAAGTCAGAGCGGAGAGGTTCGGGAGCCTGGGATGGACCCCCCTTCTCCATGGAGGCTGGCGGCTTGGACATAAGAGGGGGTGCACACTCTGCCTGAAGCTGGGCTACGGCCAATCCCAATGCATCGATCTTGGCTACTCCCACACTCAGAGCCTTGATCTCGGCCCTGAGTTGTGCCATCGTTAACTCGCCGCTAGGTTCCAAGGCTGATATTGGACTGTTCGCAGAGGCGAGAGCCTCCTTCTCGAGCTGACTTTCTGGGGCTGTGGCAGCTTGCTTGCCTCGAGCTATGGCCGGGGATCGTAAGAGCTCCGATACCAATGTTGTGCCCGGTGTAGGCACAATTGATACGCAGGAGTTCTACGCAGGGAAAGGGAAAGAAGTTGGAAGAAAGGAAAAAAGAATTCTTGAATTTCATTAAGCATAACCCAAAGGAGGAAGACGACCCCCTTTATGGGGAGTCGTACCCCGCATTGGGGATCGTGCCACTAGTGGGCCCGGTTCACCTGTGGTCCACTAGTGCGCCCATTACAAATCATCCCAAAATACAAATAGCAGTCATCTACTAATCATAAGGGAAACTAGCCTAATGAACAGAAGTAAAGTACTGAAATAAAGGTAAATACTAAGCCTAGTGCACTCGTTCACAACAGGCGCATGCCCATCCTCAAACTCGACATAAAGACCATCCAGAACACCTTCATGACACAACATACAACCCCAAAACAAAACCAAAAATAGCTTATGATAGCCCCAAATGCATCAGATATCCATTCTCTACACTTGTGCATCATGAGATAAATTATATTCTATGTACACATTTACACAACCTGTGCATCATAGGTTCATTCATAATTCATAACACACAGACACCTGGTGCAATCATTAAAGTTTGATGGTTCATTCATGTCACGACCGAGATTTTCAAACCCTTTTCAATAAAGGACATGCGACAAATCATGAGAAATTTTCTTTTTTTTCATAAATACAAAACAAAACATCTGATTAAATATCTAGGTCATGATAATTGGGGTTTACAAATACAAATATCAAAATTATATAATATTATTATACTTGTCAAAATTTCATATATAGCAGGTTAACCCTTTAAGTACAAGTATGTCATATGTCTAAAAATAAATAAGTAAAGTTGGCTTTGAAGCCAGTAATTACAATTACTTACAAAATTGTAGATGTAAGAAACTAAATCCCACTAGTACACTAAATGATTCTAAATAAATCGGTGGTGAGCCCAGCCATGCAGAGCTCCCTCTAACGGGGAGGTGCAACTACACAGGCAAATCAACAGCTTCTCAATAGAGCTAAGACTCAGAAAAACTATTTTGAACCCTATCTTGCTCATCAACAAGTAAGGATTTAGAATGACTATCCCAAACCCTATCAGTCTCTTTTAAACTTTGGTCAAGACTCAAAACTGTCATCGGATCATTAACCAAGGCAAATCATTAAGTCAAAGGCCTTGTTCGATCCATGAACTAGTCCTACACTGCTCTGAGTGTATTTTAGTCTTCATCTTGATTAGGTGTTCTCACCCAATCCAAAGCTATCTAACCTCATTGATTAATTTTTCATTAATCTTAACCTAGTAATAAATTACTATCACAACAACAATAGCAAACATGAAAACAAACAAAAGCATAAATCATATAGACCTTCACAAGTCTAAACAAATCATAATGCTAATTAAGGTCCAAACAAATCATAATACCAAGGTCCAAAATTATCAATTATAGCACTAAAAAAATTTGTACTCTCATGCCCTAGCTCTCCTCGGGTTAGGAGCTTGTATTTTCATGAAAATAGGTTATAATGCACCTAAGGGTGTTAGGGTAATTATTTTACGTTGGACATGGTCCTCCCCTTTCTCGGGTAAGTCTTTGACCTCTTAAGAGGTTTCAATATCAAATTAGCCCATTAATTTCATTCACGCGAATGCAGGCCGGTCTGTTCATAGGGGTATTTTTTGTCATTTTGTTCAAGGCTTCCATGAACTCTAATGGGTCCAGAACAAATTTTTGGGTTACTCCTTGACGTTATGGACCGAGGTAATTTTCTGTCATTTAATGGGGTCATAAACCCCTTGAACTAACCTTGGTTCATTTAACGGTTTTATCTTAACCCTTGGGGTAAAATAGTCAATTATCTATTTATTGAGATTTTTTCCCAGCTTGTGCATTGGTATATAATTAGGGTATACATACACAAATTTATCTTAATTTTTCAATCCACTCATAAGCCTTTGAACCAGAGCCACTAAATCGGGTCATTAATAATTATTCTATGATTCAAATTATAAGGGTAAATTAGTTATTTCAAAGCCTCTATGATTTTCCCTGTCTGAAACATGGTCAGAATACACATAAAAGTCTTTGGATCTAAGGGTAAATTTTTCAATTTTTTTTTAAAAGTAAAAGTACTTGAACCAGACCCAGTTTAGTACTTTTGTCTCTCTTTAAAAAAAACAGGCAAGCTTGAATCTGGTTAGTAAACTAGTCGGGTCTTGGCTAAACGGGTTGGTTGAGTGACCTGACGCAACCCAAACAAGGACCCAATGACCCGCTTTATAGGCCGTCTTCCCTATAGCTGCCATGGCAGAGCAAGGACTAGGTTCGGATGGACCTGGCCTTCTGGTGTCCAGTGGTTGGCTTAGGGACCAAAAGGCCCCCTTTTTTTCTGCCTCCCGACTGGTTAGTGTAGCAGCCAGCCGGAAGAGGCTCTAGGATCGATTGGATAGCCATCATCAGGTGATTCATGAGGCTCAGGCTCAGGCTCAGCTACCGGACCATGGCCGCCTCTACACTGCCATGAGCCAAAACGGCTCTAGTTTTTGGTCCTACATCGTTCGCGTGGGATACGGCCAAGGCCAGTGAGGCTAGGCCTATGCGGCTGAGGCTGGCCAGCAAGCCCAAGGTCGGCAGGACTAGGCCAGCATGACCTAAACCCGAACATCCTCGTGAGTACTTGCACGAGTCCTACATGCTCAGCCAGCACACGTCTTCCTTTAGCAAAGCTAATTAACTTTCAAACCAAAACAACATGGTTGTTCCCCTCTTACATGAGCACATGGCCAACGGCCAGCGCATGGTTATATTATTGTTTGTGGGTATAATATGCACCTCTACCAAGAATATTCAAAAATTATAACAATAACTCAAAAGACAAATATAGGGAGTAGATCAAATTTAGGCAAAGCCTCCTACCTCGCTAAACCACTAATCTTCGAGCTTGCTCCTCCTTGCCTCCATTGTCGGCCGCCTTCAACTAGAAACATTCCCTGACCACTTCTTCTCTTCTCCCTCCGGCTAAAAGCCCCCCTAATTGAGACCTAGGAAATTATTTTTATAATCATGGAGATTAAGAACCCTAATAAACTTAGAAGTTAGGCCAAGGTGGACCACTTGGGCTATATTTTAATAATTCCCGTCCCTCTAAATAAATGGGCCCACATAACAACTTAAACAACCTAAATACACGTCTAAAATGGGTAAATGATCCATATACAACATGTTCAACTTTGAACTATGATAACTCCCTCATCCGAACTCCAATTTGCTTGTTCTTGGTGGCATTTCGAATATTTTTCTGTTTACTTTCTAACCACATAGGTTTCAACAATAAATTCCATTTATTAAGGAAGTTATAATACTAAGATAGTAAATGTCTCAAACACCCTATTTTCCATGTGGTTATGTTTTGAAACCTATGAAAATCTGGGATATTACTATTTACATCCTGAATAAAGCAAGTATCAATATTCACATTCACCCTGCATAATCAAGTATATCAAAGCACATTCCATCTTGCAGGCTCAAGTGTAATCACTTCATACGTACCATGTGCAACATAAGTATCATTGTCCCTACATAAACTGTGTCAATGAACATTATAATCCATACATATGTATAAACAATCCAGTAAATATCTCACAATAGTGAAAACAACCCTACTTATCTTAGTTGAAGCACAAGTAGACCTACTCACCCTGAAAATCTTAACAAGGAAGACCAAATTCCTAGAAAGGAAAACTAGAGTAGTGTGGGTAAATTCCTAACTGGGAAAGTACCCCCTAGTAAGCCGGTACACACGGACAAATTAGCCTAGATTCTCATGTCCAGAAAGATTCATTAATTTAACTCATTATAGTATTCTACTCTTCTCACCTAGGGAGGAAACCCGTCCTTAAAGGAATAAAAACCCCATCCAATTGGACGTATAACCAATTTGATAAACCTCTGATGCGACTAATCTAGAAAACAACAACATCCAATTAATTAATCATGGTTAAACATGAACAATATTCGCTTACAAATCAATTCCATGATTCATGTGATATGATGCAAATGAGAGCAATGTTTAATGAAGACAAGCATAGGTAAGCATACTCTAATGAGTCGTAATATGCATGAAACATGGTCTATTTGTGACTAATAAAATCATATAATCATAAGTAAAAATATACATACATGGCCATCTTCATATTTGAGCTAAAACGCATGGAACATAGTTCATCTATAATTAATGTGACATGTGCAAGCTTTCATAATTCATCATGCTCATAATTTACTGGAATCACGGAGTAAATATTAAGACATCATCAAAATCTCACTTAAAATCACGCATATATGAATTTATCTCATACTAACTCAAGTAGATATTTTAACATAATCAAAACATGTAACTTGTATATTTTAGAAAAAATAGCAAATAAACTCTAATCTATGTGAAAATTTACAGAGACCTATATCATAGACTAACATATAAATAAATATCATATGAAAATAAGTACAAAAAATAATTTTTGTGATTTAATTAATGAGACTATACAATTCTTCTAGAATCGTTGACCTTCAAATTTATGACTATGTCATTGACTTATCGTGCTCTAAACAACTTAAAATTTTTATAGCATGCTCATAACAACTTCCAAAATCTTCTAATCAATTGCTTGGATTTGGTAGAGATTCTTATTGTGTGTCTACTATTTTGAATATAGATTTTATTGTTTGGAGTAGTTTTGGCAAGTGGAAGAAGAAAGGAAAAAAAATCAGTTTGCCATTAAAGGTGGGAGTTGTAGTTGCACTGAAGAATTCTAATTGGTGCAATCGTCTAGGCAAAAATATGGTTGCTGGTTGTGTATGAAGCAAGGAGCTGGGTCCAATTTGTGCTATCTTGAATGTGGAGCAGCAACAGTTTACAATAGGTTTAGTTGATGTTTGCTGTAGTAAAAATGAATTGAAGAACTGATTTTTATGAGAGGTGAGGCTTCAATATGAGTTAAACATAATTGTGCAGAAGTTCGAGTTGAAGAAGCGTGATTCAATGGAGTTTGAAGTTGTGATGGAAGAGGAGGATGCCTTGGAGTTTAGATGTGTTGTGAAGAACTGTGAAGCAGGAGTTGTGATGGAGATGGAAAATGCTAAACCCGATGCCGTGCCAAACTTAGAGCTTGGGACCTACATGAGCAACCAATAGAGAAAGAGGCCAAGACGTGAAGACAATACAAGAAATCAATTCTAATTCAACTTAGACTACCTAAATCAAGTTCTATATAAGTTGTTTAAGGCAGAAAATAAAAAAACACAAAAAAGTAACAGAAATTAGAGAGGGCTCCATGCTAGGCTATTGGGCTGAGAACATAAATTCCAAAATTCAAGTTGCTCAAGGCTAAAGTGGAAGGAGCAATCCAAGTTATTTTATTTTTATTTTTCCTTCAATACTTGTAAGTTTATTTAATCTTTAGTAGAGATTATGTTAATTAGTGGTTGGTTTTTTGAATTAAGGTTAAGGTGAACCTCTTATTAATTTTGTAGAGATGTCTAATCTACATGATTTGATAAATTTAAAAAGGGTTTTATGTTATTTATTCTTATCTCAATTTAATTAGGGGATTAATTTGGATATGAGTCTAGTCATGCTTTTCTCATGACTTGAATTAGTGTTCATTAATTAAATGCTTGATTTAAGATTGATTACCAGTAGAATTGGGTATGTGTTGTGATTTATTCATATAGATATAACTTATGACTTGATTTTATTCTTTTGAAGCAAGAGAAAGCATAACTTTAGTACTTTGATTGAAAGTTCAAAAGATGAAAATTTCCATGATAAATAGAATTGAATTCTAATTTATTGTGAATTATATTTGGGAAATAAGTTGATGAACATAGATGTGATGATTTACAAGTTAATATGAGGGGATTCTAAAACTTTAGTCAATTTTCATTTAATATTTTTCACACTTTTAATTGCTTTCTTAGTTTAATTAAATTTTATCTTTTATATTTTATTTGAATTTTTCTTTCTTCTGTGATTTAGTTAGCTTTAGTAATTTAAGTTTATTCTTGTTTATTATTTGCTATAATTCTTTTTAGTTAGATTATTTACTATTGTCATAAGTTGTTAACTAGATTAGAGTTTACTTGAGTTAGATCAAACTTGGTTTTTCGATTTCAAGTCTCTATGGGATCGCCACTCGATTTAGCTGCTTAACTACTATAGATTCATGTGCTTGCGAGTAAACAATTAAAATTTAACAACAATGTGTTTTGGATATAATGCTCATTAACATAGGTTGTGCAGGAACAATGAAGCTCTGCTGCACATGTGATTATGGTATAGATTTTCATTGACATGCAGGATGGTGTGTGATAGATATACTTGATTTTGCAGGGTGAATGTTTATATTGAGAAATGATCATGCATGATATGAATATTGAGAATTGGTTCATGCAGGATGAGATTGTTATGATGATATTCATATGTTTAGACATGATGTAGCATGATATGTGTTTATGGAATGTGGGTTATAGCGTGATATGTAGGTGGCATGACTATATGATTATGGAATATGTTATAGCATAATATACAGGTAACATGATTTTGTGTATATGGAATATATTTGATATGATGCACATGTGACATGAGTATGTGTTTATGAAATGTGTATTAGAACATGATACATAGGTGGTTTGGATATACATGAATTGTCCCATGATGAATCGGTGTGATGAATGTTATGTAGATAATGCTTGTGATGTCATCATGCATTTATTTTTCATATTAAAACCCTCGTTGAGCATTAGCTCACCCCTCTTTGTTTTATATTTTTTTTAGGCTACATGTCGTACCATGCCGATTCTTTGGATGGGCTCTATGTTTAGCATGAAGGTGGAGCCGGTCATTGAGAGAGGGGCTATGGATTGCCTAGGGCTATGTTCGTTTTGGTTTATGTGTGATGAGATATATATATTTGACTCTAATCCACACTCTTGCTAGCCATTGTTGGCTTATATATATTTAGCCATTGTAGGCTTGATTTATGACTAGTTGATGTGGGTATGAGTAGACTAATGCTTTAATTAGTAGTTCTTTCTTTGCTCAATTTGCTTTTGTATAATGTATTTGTGTGTTACTCCGATGTGTATTCACCCAAGGATGGTTAAGTCTTCCGCATTTCAACTCCAACTTGTCGCACCATGTGCCGCTTCCTCCTTGGACCGGGTTCGGCTCCATGGTGGCATTTGTCGGGGCATGACAAATAGACCATAACAATTTTTTTATTAGTTGATTTTAATAAAATATATTAAATAATATATTGGTTGATTTAAATAAATAATATTTAATAAAATATAATAAGATCATTTATAATTATTTATGACACATAGGTTTGAGTGAGATTGGGCTCATATGTATCAAGAACATGATACAAGGGTGCTTAAAGCTGGCCTGGGTTCACACATATGGGGCCCACATAGAGCCGGGACTCACAATGACGCGTGTGAGCTCAATCTCACATATACAGGATGCCCCATCTCCCCTACTCCGTACCCTCCCCTTTGCACCCCCTCCTCCCCTGCTGCATGTAGGAGGAGGAGGGGCTCCAAGGTGTTGGCTCCTCCTATTGGAGCCTAGAGCCTAGTACCCCTCCACCATTCCCCCCTCTCCCCACTTGCAGTGGGCGAAGGAGGAGTTGGAGAGGAGGGGCACCAGATGCATGCCCCCGTGCGCTGTCAAATCTCGATCTCAAATTCTAAAAGCTCGGCATCACACAACCCAATAATAAATAAATTATTTTAATTTTTTCCTAATTATATAGTATGTATTGATAGAATTAAATAATATATTTTGGAATAAAAATATATTAAATATATCATATTTAATTCTATCAATACATATAATTGATATATTTTTATTTAATATATATTTCTATTTAATATATAAATTAATTAGAAAATTACTTGAGGAATATTTTTGTGAAACTAAACCCAAGGAAAAAAGTCTAAATTAATGCTTTATTCCCACATGTGTGGGACTAGGCTCACCAAGTACGGGTGAGTGCTCTTTGAAACGTCGGATTTCGATGGATGATGCACGAGCTTCGATTAAGAGAGAGAGAAGAAAGTTTTTCTTTTAAATAGTATTTGTGGCACTTCCATAAAAGCGTTGCAAATAGTAACCTTTCAATTTTTTTTTCAAAAGATAGCTAGTTGCTACACTTATAGAAAACCATTGCAAATAGTTTATTATTTGTGACGCTTCTAGAGAAGCATCTCAATTAGAGTTAAGCGGGCAAAATTTTGCCCACCCCCAACCCCATTCTCCTCCCTCTCTCCCCTCTCCGGCTCTCCCCTACTACTTGTAGGAGGAGGGGCTATGGCTCTTCTTGCTGGGGTCTGGCTCCCCTCCTCCTCCTGCCCTGGATCCCCCCTCCCCTGTTGCGGCTAGAGGAGGAGAGGAGGGGCACCAAACTTTGACACCCTCCTCTCCCCTACTTAGGGGTGTTCACGATTAGAATTGGACATGGACAGAGGGTTGTCCATGTTTGCCCTAGTCCGTATCATACTTTGTTTAAGTCCGTCCGCTACAAATGGGCAGGCACAGATGTACTTGGACAAATATTTTAATACCTACTTTTTTATCCCAATTCAAATTTTTTAATACTTTTGTAGCATGTTAAAACTATCCTAACATGCTACATAGGTCCTATATCCATGCTTTCAAGTTGTTTAATACATATGTAGTATGTTAAGATTGTCCTAACATGCTACATAAGTTCTAAATTCATATTTTCAAGTTGTTCAGTACCCATGTAACATGTTATGACTGTTTTAACATGCTACATAAATATTGGATTCATGCTTTTAAGTTATCATATAGGAATTGAATTATTTTTTTCTTCTAATAGTTAGTAATAATTACTACTATATTTAAGAAAGTGTTAAGTAACGTTGGCGGATGTGGATGTCTGCAGACAAGGGTAACTCCGCGTCCATAGCTCCTTATTAATGTGGACAAAAAACTTGGTCCATGTCTACCCTGAACCAAAAAAATTGTTCATTCTATATAAAAACAGATGTGGACACAAACAGACAATGGACGTCTATGAACACCCCTACCCCTGCTACAGGCCGGAGAAGGAGATGCTCTGACTCCTCCTGCCTGAGTCCCCCCCCCCCCCTTCTTCCCTCATCCGCTAGAGGCAGGATTTTTTTTTGTTATTAGAGATGCTTTTAAAAGCATCACTAATAAGTGTTTTTTATTTTTATTGATGCTTTTAAAAGTGTCACTAATAAAAATTTTATTTTATTAAATTTTTGCTTATTAGCGACACTTTTAAAAGCATCACTAAGAAGAGTTTTAAATTTTTTTAGATTTTTTCTTATTAGTGATGCACAAAAAGAGTTATTAATAAGAGTTTTTTATTTTTTTAAAATATTTTTTCATATTAGCAACACTAAAAAACATCACTAAATGTATATTATTAGAGGCATTTACACAAAGCATCACAAAAAAAATATCATATTAGCGACGAAAAAAAAAGTCACTAATAACATTAGTGATGGGACTTTTTGGAACCCTTTTTAAACATCGTTAATAGTCTTTTTTCTTGTAATGTTCCCCTCACATTAATGTTGAGAAATCAGAACACGCAATGAACTTAAGTATATCGCTTACATGCCAATAACATAAGGAACACCCATAGGAGAATTAGTGGGAATTTCTCCCTGTGAGCTCTATCTTGTGATCATCACTATAGCTCTCATTGCACCTACACCTTCACGCATCTCTACGTACCTGTATCATTCGTGGTACATGATGACTAGGTCGGATAGAAATCCATCTAGTATCTAAAATGAACTAATTGTTAGAGAACTGGTAAATTCTACTTCTCTTGATGCTATGCAAGGAGAAAAAACATAAGGAATGCCCGCTGCTCAAACTTCTCAAGCCGTTTTTCTTCACAAGTTGACGATCCATGTACAAATGATATTTTAAGTTCATAAGAAAAAAAAATCATGCTAAAAATTGTGATTTTTTAATTTCATTTGGAGCTGAAATTGACCCTCACCCATGAAATAGCCTTTCATAAATTGAGGGGTGACAACAAATAAATCAAGCTGTCATCTGACCAATCATTTTATAAGCGTCAATTCTCTTCACTAGGTCATTGATTCTAATATTGATGAGCTACTTAGGGTCATTGTATTTCTTCTATTCCGTTGTTCCTTAGTGTTGTCTAGGAATTCATGATTGATAGAGTTCCTCACAAAAGAAGTTTGATATTTCCCCTATTTGATCCAATGTAAACTTTCTTTAGTTCCTATTAAACTTTGAAGGAGGCAAAGAATAAGGAAAATGTTATATTAGCAAGGTACATCCTTCAAACCCAAAACATTGAAAATGTGACCAAACATGTAACTTAGAGAACAGCAAATGATATAGGCACCACATAACACGTATTTTGTAGAATGAAATGAACAAAATAGTACTACAGGACATTTTGCTAAAAATATAAAAGTCACCTCAGAAATCGCTGAAGTGTCCAAACAATATAAGTAGAGGAGTCCATGCTAAAATAAAGAATTTGAAATGTACAAATAGAACAAGTTAATATGTGCTGAATTGCACACGAGTCAGTGGATTAAGATCTAACGACACATGTGTATCACGGGGCAGGTGGTGGAACCAAACCTGTCCATCCCACAAGTTCGAAAAACTGGCTGTAACATACTAAGATCTACTGCACGAAAAAGTTTTAAGAGAATGCTAGAAAGAAATCAAGTGGTGATTCTTGAATTTAGAACACAATATGGTTTATCAAATCGAAGCTCAGTAATACAATTTAAAATCTTAAGTTTCAATATATATTGGTAAACTCATTGCATATTTTCGAGGAGTTAAATAAGGAAAAAGTATACTGATGATGAAGCTGATCAACAAACTATTCAAAACATTATATAAGATTAAAAACACCAATCATTATATGTGGCAAACTTAAAAATATTTAATATGTGGTAAAATTTTACCTTTTTTGCTTCTTAGAAGTCTCCAACAGATAAGAGAGACAAATTACTGAGGGAGAGGGGGAAAACAGTTAAAAGAATAGAGTGAACAGTTATAATTTGGTAAAGAAATAATCCCTCCATCCTAAAATAAGTATCCTATTTAGTTCATTTTAAAAAACTAAATAACACTTATTTTGAGATGGAGGAGTAATTAATAACATGGTACAAATATGTTTTGACATATAAAGGAACGGCTGATAGGTTATAATCTGTTAATGGTCCTCATACTCGGATTCTAGGAGCTAGACCATGATGTGGCCTGCCACCTCAGATTAGGGAGTATGATGTAATTGCCACCTTGGATTTGGAAATTTAAGAACTCCATTTATTTTGCATTGGAATAATGCAGTTCTTAACGTTTGATTTTTTATAGAATTAAAGGAGGAAGATCCTCATGGAGATGATTTGGCTTCAAGTTACATGATTTGTTTCCCAAAAAATGGCTCTGCTAATGTTATGAATCGGCTATTTGCCTTAGAATATTAGTATTTATTTCTTTTAATTTTTTTATTTCTTTTTATAAGCCCATAAGGCTATTGTAAGTCTTTATTTATTTCTTTCTATAAATCCACAAGGCTAGTTAGACAAATAAGCTCAGGCCCATAACCGGCAGAGTTATATAATAGGCTTAGTGCCTTAATTTGGGATTAAGAAAACAGTAATAGCCCTAATCTCTCTTTCCTCTCGTCATCTTCAACCTCCGCCCCTTTCGTCCCTCAACTGGTTCGTATGAACTGTTGAGCCTGTTTCTTCTTTGTCCCTCTTCTCTCTCAAACTAAAGCACTCACCTTTTAAAAACCATAACAGCCAATCTCTTTCATTAGGGTTTTCCACCCAAAAATTAAAGTTTGGGCCTTTCAATTAGTGCGACATTTGAAGTTTGAATTGGTAGGGGTGCGCCATACCCAAGCAGTCTGTGAGCCCATACAGGCCCGTACGGCCGTACTAGTAACTTTTTCCTATAAAGTATGCATTAAACAGTATTCCTTCTTAAGGATTAAGATTTGTATGCATCTTCTTCAGCATTCTGTCTCAACTTTGTCGCACCTGCTAAACAAAGTTTCTATGCCGAAATTAAAAGTAAGGTATTTCAAGTATGCATGAAAAGAAGAACAATCTTATCATTATAAATTTTTCATGGGCCTGGATTGTTTTCCATGTATGTATGTAGGAACAGGAAAGCAAATAATGGCTTTTAATCCCACAATAAACATCCACTTATCTAATTATTTTACATTATGAAATCACTCATTTTTGTCCAACTGAGAGACATTGCATAGAAGAGTATTGTTATGACGAACTCCAGCATGCAACGCTCGCAGCACAATCACAATGATTGCGGGACCCATGTGGGCTTGTGGATGGTTCCACACCTTTCAAGTGTTGTGCAAGTATCGCAGGGCAAGCCATTGGATTTCATTCCAACTGCTGCCATTTCATAGGTGAATCCACTTAAGTGAAGTCACATATTATATGACAACCATTGGATTTCGGTCCAATGACTTCCATTGCCAGCACTTTCTATCAAAACTCATTCAATTAATCAGATTATATTATTATAAAAATTAACTAGGCAATATTATAGAAGGTAATATCGATATTAATGATAATATCGGTGACTATTAATAAGGTACATAGCGATGATATTTTTGATATGCATTGAGACAAGCACAGAACCTTCAAAGATATATTAAAAAATAATATTTATAAAATATTATTATAATATACATGTAAAAAATATAATTAAAAAAATTACAAATAGACATACAATCAAATTAAGAATAGATAATTAACCATTTTGTAGCTATAGGAAAAGATTTATTACAGTAAAAAAAATTATTAGAACAAAGCTAGAAAGATTGATGTTCTAATAGTAATCCTCATGGCTACAATTGAGTATCTCTGCTGCAACTACATCTCCTGCCCGGCCGGCATGCTGGAGGACATGGAGGGCCAACACAAACACTGGTGAAAACCAGTGAGTTTGATTCGATCCATATGGGACTTCTCTTGGTAATTAATTGCTTTATAAGTGTTGGACTATGTTATAGGCTTGACCCATATTGGTCACTTGTGACCGGTTGGGGTAAACTAGTTCGTGTTCTAGAGGTTTAAGTACATGGGGTGGCCCACGACCTCTTACATATGTCACATTGGTTGGGTGGGCCTGAGCCGCACATATATATATATATAATGTGTGTGTGTGTGTGAGACTACACATGCATATACTATGTAGGCCCTCAAATGCGTGTTTGACTTAGTGTGGGTTTGCTTGAGCATTCTAGGAGTCAGCCCCCTATGGTCATGGCCATGAGGGGTGTGCATAGTCTCCACGGGCTGATGGACATAAGCCCATACACTTAATGAAACACTGCTAGATAAACTCATTTAGAAGTCTTGTTGGGCCTTAAGCCCAAGCCCAACTATGAGAGGGTTGCCCTAAGTATAAAAGGGGCTTCAATCCCCCTCTCCCACACTCACGTGCCTCCTCTCTCTCGAGCCCTTCTCCTCTCCTTGGTGTGAGGGGCCAGCCCCCTCTCTCCCCCGTGTGCTCTCTCCCTTTCTTGCCTATAGCATTGGTAGTGACTCCCCTTGCATTGTTTTGAGCCGCCGCCCTTCTCTCTAGCGCGGTGATCTAGAGAGGATCAATCTCTCATTATTGGTGTACCTAGAGTTGGGTGCAAGGAAGATAAAGGCCATGCCAAGATGAGGATTAATTTGAGGCAATCTCTTCCATCCCATACTCTAGGGTTTGTGGTGATCTTATTCAAATAGTATTCAAAAAAGTAATCAGCATCCCCTCTTGTTTACTTGAATTGATATTGATAAAGAGTCGTGCTTTATTGTTTTTGAGTAATTTGGTCACGTCTTTGGGGCTTAGCCCCTAAAAGTCATATGTATTTACCCTTACTTTGATTATTTATTAATCTAAGGTAGTTGTATTGAGGGATTAAACAATGGATTTTCGTGCCTCCACCCAAAGGGCTCACCCCAAGGCTTCCGCTAATGTAACTTAACAACAAGAACAATCAATTGTTGTGCTTTGTTTGACCACCAATTAGCATTCTCCTTAATGGTTCACTATGCGATTTATCCATTTATAAGGACGGGAAACGTTGGTTCATTTGGGTGAATTTGATTTGGAGGTGGTGGTGATTACATGACGGAAAGGATCAAGTTTAATTACTAGGTTTGGTTCTGGGAGAATGTTATGCTACTTCACAGTTCACACGCAGTTAATGTGTTGGTTTTGTAGTTCATAGGCAAATATAGCCTCCGATTAAAGGGCTCAACGGAATGCTGTAGAGCTGCCCTTATGCTATCAAACATAGTTGCTTTATAACATAGACAAACTCATAGTTCAAGGGTTTAATAGACTGCTATAAGGTTTATTTTGGATGGTACTGTGGAATGTGGATTATGGATCGGGGCTCCCAGCTCAATATCGCCTTGGGGCATTTTGGATTTGGTTCTATGGGAGACTGAGGGGTACAAAACCAGGAAGGCAACTCAAAGCAGCCGAATCTTTGGCAAGCCAACAGCATGCAATATCTAAGCTTAATGAGGGCAAGGAGAGTAAGAAAAAACTAGAGATGGTAAAATAGACTTTTTAATAAAAAATGATATGCGCAGGGGATCTATGTATGTGCATTTTCGGCATGATAGTCTATACCCTTAAATAAAGAAAACGAAACAAGTATTATGTAAAAGTCCGTTTGGTGCAGTTCGGTAGATGACTCTTTATTCAAATCCATAGTGTTGGGCTTGAGTCCCACCACAAGCAACTTATCTTACTAAGTTACTATCACATAAAGCAAATTGGTAACTATAAAATTTTCAAATTATTTGACCCATGTTTTATACTATTAATCCATATTTTACCTTTTAACCCATCTTAATCCCCAAAAAACCAAAGATATTAGAATAATAATCCATATTTTTTAGAGTATGTTAATTTTAACTTTATAATATTATATTTTGCATTTTAGAATTCGGATTCACTCATTCTTGATATCATCAGATAACTCTCAACAAGTTCTATTAAATGAGATCTCATGTGACTATGTTTTCTCAAACTTTTTGTATGCCCCATGTATATAGTATACTTATTAATGATAATTTTTTTATATTTTGTATATATTATACATATTCGGATTTACACATTTTCAAAGAAAGCTCTATTGAATGAGACCATCTACTAAATTAGTCATGAAACACAAAGTCCTTCAACACCATTATCTTTGTTAGGGCTAGCAATTAGGTCGGGTATCGTCAAATTGGGTTAGGTCGGCCTTGAACCATACTTAAATTGGGTCAGTTAATGACCTGACCCTATTTATTAATTGGTTTGAAAATGCAAACCCTAACTTTACTTTGGTCAGGCCGGGTCAGGTATATAGGTAACTCTACTTTTTTTTGTCAATTAAAGTTTTTTTTGTAACTTAATATTCTACACATTATCTTTGCACAAGCCAAACATAGAAAAAATTTAGATACATTATAAATAGATGTCAAACATTTTCTATATCATATGAGAAAGTGAGAGTTGTAGTGAGACCATTATGACATTATTAGATACACATCCAAAATTATAAAAACCCCACAAAAATTTACCAATTAACTATTAAATAAAATTAAAATATGAGAAAATAGAATTCTAAGAGAATTAATTTCTTTCTAATATCTCCACCTTAGTCATGACATTGTTAAAAAATAGGATTGAAGTTGGGTTGTGCGGGTTATGATGGTAAATCCTGACTCGACCCTACTTTTAAAATGAGTAAAATTTTAAAACCCTAACTGTGACCCTACTTTTAATAGGGTAGGGTCAAGTGCTGGTTAAACGGGTCGGGTATTTAGGTCGCGTTAAATTTTTTCATCCCTAGTCTTCACCAACCTATGATATAATATTTAGCCTATGAGATTTGGAATCACATTTGCCTACTACGAGTGTATATGAGTTAATATAGAGCTTGCACGTATAACTAATAATCAATGTGATCTTCAAAGCAATGTATTATAACTATAACATGTAAGGGAGGCCTTTGTTTAATATATATTTTATTTTTAATTTATTTTATTTTATCTTATCTACTTTATATTTACATGTATAATGCATGTACATTCTTGTTTGTTCTTTTTAATGCAAAATTTATATGTATCAATATGTATCGGTTGTAGGTTGTGTCAATACGATAAGATACGTGCAATATGCCATCACGTATAGATAAAAAATCTCAGAATTTGTTGAAGTGCTTGAACTTCTCTAATGTGGAACTTATTTATGTATTAACAATCAAGTAGAGGAGCCCATGCTAAAATAAAAAAAATGAAGTAATTTATAAATAGGACAAGTTAATATATATGTGCCAAGTTGCATTGGATTGAGATCTAATAGTGCATGTGTATTGCACGGCAAGGGCAAGTGGGTGGATTCAAACCTATCTACCCCATGAGTACGAAACATAGACCCTATAATTTTGTGCACTGGGCACTCAGGGATATGCCAAACATATTTCATTACTACAACCAACAAAAAGAACTACATACTAAGATCTACTCCACCAAAAAGTTTTAAGAGAATGTTAAAAAGAAAATCAAGTGGTAATTCTCAAATTTAGAACACAATGTGTCTATCACATTGAAGCTCAGTAATACAATTTAAAATATTAAATTTTAATAGATATTAATTTGTAAACTCATTGCAGATTTTCAAGGAGTTGAATAAGGAGCAAGTATACTTATGATGAAGCTGATCAACAAACTAATCAAAACACCATAACATAAAAAACACCAATCATGGAAAATTAATTAGCAAGAACACAAATAGGTTGCAAATCGCATATTGTTTCCAGCAAATCAGAGATAATATGCGGCAAACTTAAAAGTGGTAAAATTCTACCTTTTTGGCTTCTTAGAAGTCTCCCATCAGATAAGAGAGACAAATGCCTGAGGGAGATGGGGGAAAATTGTAACAATCATAATTTGTTACATGATTTATTTCAAGTTACTTGATTTGTTTCCCAAAAACTGACATTGCTTTTACTTCATGAGAGTTTGCTACCGAAAAATTAAAATATGTGCCTTTCAATTAGTGTGCAATATTGGCAATATTTTAAGTTTGAATTGATAGGGGTCGTCATGCCCAAGCAGTAGTGCAAGGCTAGGGCAACACGTGAGAGCCCCGGGCAGCAAGCTGCTTATGATGGGCCCTACCCCATAAGAAATTAATTTAATATTATGCGGCTTAATGAGCCACGTATCAAATATAAAACTAATAAGATTTTTCATCCTATTTATGTAGCCTACTGGGTCAAAGATGGCCAGGCAGGGAGAGGAAGGCGTGGGGATGGAAGTTTCGGCCAGATATGAGATTGAGGGGTGGTGGCCGATCAAAAATGGCCAACGGAGGCGACGAAGCAATCATCTGATGGCCAAAATCGTTTTGACACAGTGAGCAACCGAGAAAAGTACTAGCAGCTCGCAGAGGAGCAAGGAGAGCATGGCAGCAGCCATGGCCGACACCTATGGCATCCTGGAGGCTAGGCGAAGCTAAGTCTAGTAGAGGGCGGCAGCAAACTGCAGCGAAATAGCCCTTTGGCGGCCCAAAAGCAAATTTAGATGGTGAGAAAAAACTAAGAAAAAACCGGTACCTCATGGAGGAGCAAGGAGAGGGTAGCGGCGGTCCTAGCCGGAACCACCAGACTCGTGGCGACAAGGTGAAGTGGATTCCAATAAGAAGCGGTAGAATTCGGTGATGAAAGAGGCACGACGAAGTGACCAGAAACTCTCTCGGGTTTCTTCTCTAACTTTTTGGATGTTCTAGACGTTTTGGAGAAACTCACTAGACAACTCTTTTGAGCCGTGATCCATGTATGTATGTATATATACATATATATATAGGAAAAAGTTTATATGAGTCGGGGCTCATATACTCCTACGTGAGCCCGGGCTCTATGGGCCATCAGATTTACATCCGGCGGCCCATAATACTCATGGGTTTAAATGCCCATGAGTATTATAGGACGCCGGATGTAAATCCGACGGCCCATAGAGCCCGCGTATATATATATATATATATATATATAAATTTTTCTACTTACACAATGCTCACTTACGCGTTGTACCTCCAAACTTCGTGCCGAAAGTGCGTGTCGAGGCCCGCAACCTGCGACTATGCCTCACACCCGACTCTACGGGTATAATATTATACGTAAATATAAATATATCAAAGCGTTATATTTTTCAGTTGAAAATGATCAAAAAAATAACAGGACAATTAGAGACATTACAAGGGAGCGACCATGGTTGGCACCTTTGGTTCTCACGGCCGAACGAAGTCAAAGTCGATGAAGAACAATAGCATTTGGCGATGATGACCCTCCAGAAACCAGAGCATACAATGAAATGGAAAAATAGGGGAGCCAGTGTTGTGGGATTGGGGTTAGTGGGCCCCACCCACAAGTCTTGATAAATGAGGAAACTGTCATATGCTGGTTTTTTGGAACGTGCAAAAGGAAAAAAAACATTAAAAGAGGCCAAATGTTTTTTTCTTTTGTGAGGTGCGTGAAGCAGAAAAAACAAAACGGCCAGGAGTTTTTTCAAGGGCGACTATGTGAGAGATTTTTTTGTGCCTACGAACGACACCAGAGAGGGAGATATTATCATCATCTACATCTTGTTTTCATATCAGTTTTTTAGAGTTTTCAAGGGCATATCTTTTTGTGCAAGGGGGGGAAAAGAAAAGGCTAGGGTTGGTGTGAAGAGGAAGATTATTGATTGTGATTCATGTTGAATCTTCAATTAATCTTTCCGTCAAATACATACTTGCAACTTCTATGGGTTTTCTATACTATGTGCTTTGTTTATCTTTGTGATAAAAAGTTGATCTGTAATAGGGAGAGTTTAACCTCTTGGAAGGTTTAACTGTGATTGTATTGAACTTTATAATAAGTGGATTGGTTGATTGGGCCTTTTTATCCCCATGGTTTTTCACCCTCGATTTGGGGGTTTTCCACGTTAAAATTTTGGTGCCTCTTTATCTGTTGTGCTTGGTTATTTGGTGATCTCTTTGCTGCATTTATTTTGTTGAAATACAAAGTTGGATATTATGGATTTGGTGCAGGACATCCCAACAAGTGCTATCAAAGAGAGGTTGATTTGTATTTTAGTAATGGCAGAAGATAAATATGTAAAGATGGTTTCCCTTGATGGAAACAATTGAAATTATTGGAAGGGGAAAATAATAGATCTCCTTTATTCCAAGGATTTATATGACCCTATTAAGGGTATGAAACCAACAGAAATGACGAAGAAAGATTGGACAAGATTATATCGGAAGGTCATGGCTTATTTGGGTGGATGAAGTTGTGCACCACCATGTAGCCTATGAATTGTCTGCAAAGGCAATTTGGGATAAGCTTGCTGAAGTGTATGAAAGAAAGATTGCGGGCAACAAGACTTTTCTGATAAAGAAATTGGTCAATTTGAAGTTCAAGGATGGAGGTATTATTAGGGAGCACCTGAATGAAATGAAGAGTACAATCAGCCAACTTGTCAGAATGAAGATGACTCTAGATGATGAGTGGCAGGATATTCTACTTCTTAGTTCCTTGCCAGATAGTTGGGAGACACTTGTTGTTTCCTTAAACAATTCAGCTTCAGATAGGAAGTTGACAATGGCTATAGTGATAAGCAACTTACTGAACGAAGAGTTGAGAAGAAAGTCTTTGAAGCTGGCTTATTGGTCTCAAGCATTAGTGTTAGAGGAAAATAGGGGCATATCAAAAACCAAGGATAGTTTTAAAAAGGACAATAATAGAAGCAAATCTAAGTCTAGGAAGGGTTTGAAGTGCTACTATTGTGACAAGACATGTCATATTAAGGACTGTTGGAAACTCAAGAAAAATCAAAAAGGGAAGGACAACAATGAAAAGGGTGGATAAAATGTCAATGTTATTCAAAAAGGACAATAATAGAAGCAAATCCAAGTCTAGGAAGAGTTTGAAGTGCTACTATTGTGACAAGACATGTCATATTAAGGACTGTTGGAAACTCAAGAAAAATCAAAAAGGGAAGGACAACAATGAAAAGGGTGGATAAAATGTCAATGTTATTCAGGATGACTTCGTAATTATGGTTGATTGTGAGAATGAATGTTTAACAGCCAGTTACGATGCTAGTTGGGTAGTTGACTCAGATGTATTATTCTATGCTGCTCCTAACAAGGATCTCTTTTCTACCTACGAATTGGCGGATTTGGGGTCAATGAAGATGAGCAACAGTGGTACCTCAAAGATCATTAGTCAGGGTTATGTGCATATTGTGACCAACACAGGTTACAGGTTGTAGTTGAAGAATGTCATGTATATTCTAGTTCTCAGAATGAATTTGTTGTCTACAAATGTACTTGATAATGAAGGTTTTGGATCACACTTCTTTCAAGGAGTGTGCAAATTGGTAAAAGGTTCTCTAGTTGTTGCTAAGGGAAAGAAGTGTTGCAGCTTATACAAGATTAAAACGAGTCTAGTTCAAGGGGAGGTTAATGTCCCCTCAAATGAGTTCACCATTGACTTGTGGCACTGTCATGAGTGAGAAGGGACTAGAGATTCTGAAGAAGCAAAAATTTCTTCCCAAGGTCAATGGTACATCAATTAGCCATTGTGATCATTATTTGATGGGCAAGCAACACTGGACATCCTTTGCTATCACAAGTACAAAGAAATATGAAGTTTTTGAGTTAGTGCATTCAGATGTGTGTGGTCCTATGGAGGTAAAATCTCTTGGTGGTTCCAATTAATATGTTACTTTCATTGATGATGCTTCTAGAAAGGTATGGGCTTATGGCATGAAGAATAAGAGTGAGATGTTTGGCATCTTCAAGAACTTTTATGCCATGGTTGAGAGAGAAACAGATAAGCAACTGAAGTGCCTCAGAAGTGACAATGGTGGTGAGTATTGTTCTACAAAATTTGATGAGTATTGTAATGAGCATGAGATTAGGCATGAGAAGATAATTCATCATACTCCTCAACACAATAGAGTGGCTAAGAGGATGATCAGAGCAATCTCAAAGAGAATCAGAAGTATATTGTCTTTAGCAAAGTTGCCTAAGAGCATCTAGGGTGAGGCGATGAACACGGCTTGCTACTTAATCAACAGGTCTCCTACACATGCTTTTGTGTCATACCATAGAGAGTCTGGAGTGGAAGGAAAGTGAACTACTTGCACTTGAGAGTACTTGAGTGCAAGGCATTTCCATATGTGCCTAAAGAACAAAGGATTTGGTTAGATAACAAACTGTGGGATCCAAAAAACATGAAATTGATTCGTAGCAGGGATGTTGTTTTCAGATAGGATCAAACAGTTGAGGATCTTGGAAAAGATGAAGTCATTCAAAAGAAAATTCAGGAAGGTCTTGCAAGAGTAAATAAACCATCAACCTAAATAAGGTGACTCAGGATGAAGAGTCAGATATTGGAGAACCGACATCTTTACCTAGTAGCAATGGAAGTGAGGATGAGAATATTCATGAGCATTATTATTTTGATGATGGTGTCGTTGAGAAGGAACAAGAAGTTTCTGAACAAGCAGAGCTAACAAATGTGAGGAGATCCACTCGAGAACCAATTCCCTCTACCAAATATCCATCATTAGAATATGTGACAATCACTGAAAGTGGAGAGCCGAAAAATTTTAATGAAGCAAAAACTCATAGTGAGAAGGAGAAGTAGATAAAAGTCATACAAGATGTGATAAAGTCCTTGCATGACAACCATGACATCCCAGTCCTGTGCGCGCCAGATGCCAAATTTGGCGGTATCCAAAATCATAATAATTCTTAGTTTCGAGGAACCGAGAACTATCTAGATGGCACGATTGCCCAAAACTCAGAGAAATTTTCGAAAAGAAGAGATGATTTTAAAGTCAGAGCTTTGTTTTCATAAAAGTAGTAGAAAACTTTTAGCAAAACTTTGGCAAGTCAAAATCTTGGTATAAATTCATACTCAGTAGGTCGAACTAAGTTCTAAGAATATGCTTTATGCACATAAGAAAATATTGTGTCATCTTTCTTTTGAAATCATTCGAAAAATCTGAAAACACGATCACAGAATGTCGCGATACCAGATGACTTACACCCGCACCCATGGGGCGACGCGAGACAGAAAGGAAGGGATTTACCTATGACATCCCAATCCTGTGCGCGGCAAATGCCAAATTTGGTGGTATCCAGAATTGATAGTTTTTAGGCTTTATACCAAATAACTATCTAGACGGTCCGAAGACCCAAATCATCGAAATCTTCATCGTCAAATCAAATCAAAACAAATATTTCCAATAAAGCAGATTTGAAATCGAAATTCATTTCAATACACTCGTAGAATCAGCCTTGAAGCTATCCATTAACACCTCATGTCCCATATCACAGGTGTTTGATGGTTTCTTCTTAGCAATTCCACAGGTGATTGAGATAAATTTACTAAATTTCACATCCATTTTCAAATAACATGGGATTTGAAATTAAGTTTTATATCAAATCCATCAGCAGATTCAACCTTAGAGCGATCCACTAATGTCTGATATTTCATATCACAGGTGTCTAGTGATTTCTCTTCGGGATTTCCACTGTTTTTCAAAATAGATTTTTAAACAGATATGGGTATTTCATCTAATAAAAACCCTTAACATTAATCTCAAATTACCGAATTACCCTTAACCCTCCCGGGTTAAGCGTAACCAAAAAATGGGTCGTTACACATTGTGCGTTCATCAAACAGTTTAGTGAGAATGATTTCATAATTTTGTTGCTTTATGTTGATGACATGTTGATTGTAGGGAACGATAGTGCTAAGATTGCTAATCTGAAGAAGAGTTTGAATAATTCCTTTGCGATGAAGGATTTGGGTCCAACAAAGCAGATTTTGGGCATGTCTATTCTGCATGATAGGAAAGTAAGGAAGCTATGGGTGTCACAGGAAAAGTATATTGAGAAGGTACTTGCTAAGTTCAACATGAAGGATGCTAAGCCGGTTAGTGTTCCACTTGGGAGTCAGTTCAAACTAAAGAAGAGTGTCTTAAGTGGAATAGAGATTGAGGAAATGAAGAAGAATCCTTATGCATCTGCAGTGGGTAGTCTTATGTATGCTATGGTGTGTACAAGGCAAGATATTATTTATGCAGTTGGTGTAGTGAGTAGGTTTCTTGCCAATCCAAGTAAAGATCATCGGGTAGCAGTGAAGTGGATTCTGAGGTACTTGAAAGGGTCTACTAAGCTATGTTTATGTTTTGGTGGCACTAAACTCGCATTGGAAGGCTTTACTTATGCAGATTAGGCAGGAGAACTTGATGAAAGGAAGTCCACTTCGGGCTACCTATTTACTTTTTCATAGGGAGTTATCTCTTGACAATCAAAACTGCAAAAGTGTGTTGCTCTTTCTACAAGAGAGGCGGAGTATATTGCAATGACAAAAGCTAGCAAGGAGCTATTGTGGATGAAGAGATTCCTTGGTGAGTTGGGGTTGACTCAAAAGAAGTATGTGCTTCTATGTAAATCAGAGTACACTTGACCTGAACAAGAATGCCACTTACCACAATAGGACGAAACACATTGATCTAAGGTATCATTGGATTTGGGATGTGTTAGAGAATGGTGATATGTCTCTTGAGAAAGTTCACACACACAAATCCGTCAAACATGATGACGAAGATAGTTCCAAGGGACAAGCATGACTTTTTTATTGAGATGGCCAACATGGACTCACATTGAGTCTTCGTGTCGGGGTGCGCCCCCCTCATGGGCTAGAGGGGGAGATTGTTGTGGGATTGGGGTCCACCCCATGAGTGGGCCCCACCCACAAGTCTAGATAAATGAGGAAATCATCATATGTTGGTTTTTCAGAATGTAAAAAAGGAAAAAAGCGTTAAAAGAGGCCTGACATTTTTTTCTTTTGTGGAGTGCGTGAAGAAAAAAAAAACGAGCAAGAGTTTTTTCAAGGGCGACTATGTGAGAGAGATTTTTGTGCCTATGAACAACACATTGATCTAAGGTATCATTGGATCTAGGATTTATGTGAGAGAGATTTTTTCATATGAGTTTTTAAAAGTTTTCAAGGGCGCATCTTTTTGTGCAAGAGTAGAAAAAGAGAAGGCTACGGTTGGTGCGAAGAGGAAGATTGTTGATTGTGTTTCATTTTGAATCTTCAATTGATTGTTCCATCAAATCCATACTGGCGACTTCTACATGTTTTCCATACATTGTGTTTTGTTTATCATTGTGATAAAAGGTTGATCTATAACAGGAAGAGTTTAACCTCTTAGAAGGTTTAACTGTGATTGTATTGAACTTTATAATCATAGTGGATTAATTGATTAGGCTTTTTCACACCGTGGTTTTTCACCCTCGATTTGGAAGTTTTCCATGTTAAAATTCTTTGCCTCTTTATCTGTTGTGCTTGGTAATTTGGTGATCTCTTTGTTGTGTTTATTTTGTTGAAATATAAAGTTAAATATTAGGGATTTGGTGCAGGACATCCCAACAGCCAATTCAGACATTAGGGAAGGGATGAGAGGGCTCTGGCCAGCTCTACCATGGTCATGGAAGTCGGGTGGAGCAAAATCTGGCTATGGACGGTGGAGAGGTCCACTGATGACTGGATAAAACAAAAAGGGGAAAACAAGGGAGGCAACGATGAGATGCAGAAGGGAGGTCAAGGGGAGGTGGTTGTGGCCTTCGATAGCCCCTCTATGGTCGCGAATGTCGAACAAAATGGATTCCGGCAACAAAAGGTGGTGGCAACACTCCGGTGGCCCAAAATGCCAAAGAAGAGGAGGATTTAGGAGAGGCGACTAACATGACGATAGGTTGAAGTGGCGGCAGCAATGGCTCAAGCAAACTCCAGGGTGTTCATGGCCTTGCATGGCGGCTATCGTTGGTGAATGATAGTGCACATAGGAGAAAGCTCTAGTTTTTGGTCACATGTTCCGAAAGCATGTTTGTGGCTCAGTCGAGCCGCAAATAGTGCTTATAAGTCTTCTTTTATTAACCCCTTCATGCGTCAAATCTCTAATTCACGATCCGACACCACAATCTTATAAGTCTTCTTTTTTTTTATTCCCTTCATGCATCAAATCTCTAATTCATGCACCGACACCACAATTTAACGCGTTTGAATCCCCTCAAACACACCGAAATCCATTTTCTCATAACTACTCTCATGCGTCCAACCCTCTTTTACATGTTGAAGCCCTCTTTACACGCCCGACCCCTTATTACACATTGAACTTTCTTTCCTCTTCCTATTTCCTCCTCCTTTTTCTTTTATTTTCTTTTCTTATTCATGTCGACTTCCTTTGTAGTGCAAGGAGGCCCACTGTCCATGACTAAACTGATAAGTGTAAAATATATATATTTTATACACCTTCTTACCTTATTTGCTAGTATACTATTAGGATATTTTAGGATTAATTATAGTTTATTTATATTAAGATAAATATTGATATATTAGTTTAATTATTAGTTAATTTGGGAGTTAGTAGTTCAGGCATGTATTTGAATCAAGTTGGGATTTTATTTATGTTCTTCATGTCTAAAATGTAAAATTTTTATATTTTGTAAGTAAGATGCGCTTATCGAAGGCTTGGGACAATATACAAAATATTTGGAAACATTCTTGACACACTTTAAAATGCTTTGGACAACTTTTCAAAGTTATAAACAAGTTAGATATTAATGTGGACATGAATAAAAAGCTTAATGAATAGAGTAAAAAACTGGATAGGAATATGGATTGTCCAATGAACAAACTTTAGCTTCCTGAATAGGAATTAGACAAGAAACTGGACATAACTGTCTTGATTGTATAAATAGTATAGTTGTTCGAATGGGATAACATGCAGTTTCCTATTTTAGGCCAGTTTTGAGTCATATTCCTATTAGACTTCCTCTTATGAATCTTATGCCTATATAAAGCCATATGGGGCTCGAAATTAATGAATTCCAGTAGACTTTCTAAAGAAAAAAATGGATAAGAAGATGGAGAAGCATTCAAAGCTTTCAATGGAGATGCAAGAGCCTTCTTCTACCATGCAAGGCTAAATTTTCTTTACTTAGGAGTTGATAAAGCTATAGATAAGTTTTAATTTTATTTTTTTTTTTAATTTAGATCTTAGTTGTGATTAATGACAATTGTATGACAAAGATTTCCTTTTTAATAGAAGAGCTTTTTAATTTTATTAAATTATATGTTGATTTATTGTTTTGTAGATGATAAATTGATGTGGTTTTGATATTTACATCGATTCTAATTTCTGTGATTCAGATAAGATGGTCATGTAATAGTTTTAATGTTCATATGATTAATGAATTAGATAAGTTATACTAAGATTAAACGAGTCATGCCTATAGTTAGTTTAGTATAGATGGTCCGTGTTATTGTTGAAGATAGTTCATGTTGTGGATTTAATTAATGATTCTTTCTAAATTAATTCTAGCTTATAGCTAAGAATACTCGTTCAGATTCACACTAGATTTAGATTAAAACTTAAGAAATTGTTATGGTTCTATAGTGGACTCGATTTCATAAGTAATTTTCATTATATTGGTCTCTTCCTTTTAGTCTAGTTGCTTATTTTCTTTGTTACATTTGAGGTTAAGTTTTTTTAATTTTTAATCAACAAATTCTTCACTTAGATTTAGTAATTAATTCATCTCCAAGGTTCGACAACCCTTAAATACTTATCCTAATACAATTACATTGCACACTTACAAAGGGTTTAATTATAAATGATCGTAGATCCCACACCTAACTCTACGAGTACAAATACTAAGTAAAATATGAATGATTAATACGCCAAAACATCTAATTTCCCTGTAAAAAATAAGCAAAAAGGTAGCAGAAATTTGCAAAAAAAAAATAGGGACAGTATAATACTAGGGCTGGTGGTCAAGGATTTGCTCATGAATGGAAGTAACTGGCATTGCTATTAGTCGCATGAGTCTTGTTGTAAACACTGTACAAATTAGCCTTTGACTCCTCATCATACCCCCACTTAGTCAGGCGATTGATATGTTTGTGTTTCTACATAAAAAATTCAAACATCATCATTCAATATTTTCCATTAATCAAATGACCCAAAAATTAAAATAATGTATACCTTGAAGAAGTTGCTCCATGCATCTTAAAAAAAGATGAATGTGTTTGAATACTTATTCCACTCAACTCCAGTCATGTCCCTTAAAGCCACCCCAGCATGATAGAATCTTCTTCAAATGTCGTACTAATTTTTTAGCTTGTCCTTATTCAAATCAATGTAATGATCATTCTTGAACATGTCAACAACTAAAGCCCAACACTCATAATCTAGGCAATTCCATTTCCTAAGGCCCTTGTTAATTGCATGGGCCATGTAAGCAAGGAATGCATAATGAAGTGGTTTCTTCCACTTAATGTTCTCTGCCTACCTTTTACTTCCCTATATGGAAGGAGGAGAGGGACACATATTAAGAGGTCTAGGGTAATATGTCATTGCAAGCTAAGAAGCTATACCAATGTGGAAACCCAACTTCAATTGACTTAACCATATAATAAACAACCAAAGTAACAACAAATTGCACAAATCATTGTATAGTGCATGCACACACAAATACATTCTACATTCAAAGTATAGTTATGCATGGATATTAACCAATATCTTAAAGGTATCTTAGAAACATACAAAAACCAATAACCAATAAACAGAAGAATATCAGTTATGATAAAAAAAAATATTATTGCAAAGATAAAATAAAGACATATATGCATGACCATTTCCTCAATGCATTAAAAAACAAAACCTCCATGAAGCCATGAAAGTTTAATATCCACTAGATGACGATAATGGATCACTAGATTACTCCTAACCCGTGTACATTTGCAAATAATCAATTAAGAGTTCTAGCCTCTATGCATAGGAATTTATTTTGAAGGGGAATAAATAATGAACAAACCCTAATATCTAATCGTCATTCACGATCAATTAATCATCAAACAAAGCATGCAAACCCCACAATCACACAAGGATTTTTACTTAGAAAACCCCAACTAGGGTAAAATACTACGACAGTCTCAATCAAATGCTAAATCAATGCACTAGAATGATATAGATCTTACAAGACTCAAAATAACCAACCAACCTTAAGAATTGACACAAACTTCTTTTGTTCAATCTTCTCTTGTTAATGATGTTGTCCTTCAATTCTTTTTCCTCTGAATCCTTAAAGTTTTTCCTCTTCATGTTTTATTCTTTGTCTTCTTCTAGCAACTCAACCAAGGACATGTTGATTTACTTCTTGAGATTCTTCAATGCTTCAACTCCTTTGAAGAACTTTGTGGACTTCTCTATGAAATTTCTATGTGAAATCATCTCTTCTTAGTTGTGCATCAGCATGAATTCACCAGGGATAATCTCTTCATACACCTTTGTGAATTCTCAAGGAAAACAATGTAAAAGAACTCTCCCTTCTTCTCTAATATTTTATAGGTTTTCCCTTTTTCAATTTCGGCACTTGTTAGCCTTTATATAGGTCTCCAATTCGAGTTGACATTTTGACTTCAACAAGGAAAGAAAACTATTCCAAAAAGGCTTATTTAGGGTAACTAAAACTGCTACCAATCAATCATTTCTAACAACGATCGGTCATTTCTAATAGTGATCGATCATTCACTATTTTTTTAAGGCACGACTCCTTAAGCGATCGATCAGTCTATGAAGAGATCAATCGATAAACTCTCGACTTCATTTAACAAAGGGTTGATTCAAGTACCAACCGATTGTTTCTCACTATGTTATGTCCAGCAATCAATCGATTGTTTTGTTCATTGAAGTTTTACCTTTTTTACCCTAAATCCTTTTAAAAACTCTAAAATCACTTCTAAAACTTCTCCAATTGACTTTTATATAAAAATTTGTACTGAATTAACCTCTTAAACCATCAACATTCTTTAGTCTTCAGTCTTGATCCATAAGAACATCTCTACTCCTATTTTTCAAGTCCATTAATTCCAAACCTGACTTGACCAAAACTACATCTAATTATATTTATAAGGCTAATTACATGTTCAAGGTTTTTGACATAATTTTGATAAAGATCATATGTTCTTACAAACCAACCTATGAAAATTTCAAGAAAATAAGATATGGGGGGGGTGGTAACTTCTATCAAAATTTTAGTTTTCAAAGTTTTTATAGATAACAATTTCCAATTTTAAGAAATTATAACACATGAGCTGGTTGAGGGCGTGATGGGTCGCCTGCTTTTCGGAACATGATAGTTTTCTTTTATAGTGAGATTCAAATTATTGTTTGTCATAACTCAAGTGAAAAGTGATAAGGTTCAATTGCTCTTCAATATTTCATTTTGAGCAAGACATGACATAAATCCATAAAAAAGAAGAAGTCATGGCAGAAAAGTCTGTGGGGGTGAAGGGGGCATTTGGTGATGAAGGAGGCTTAGAGTTGGAGAAGAACATATCTTTTAAAAAAATAATATAATTCTTTGCCTATGACTATGCAACAACCTAAATGCTCAAAAACTCTTTACCCCTAACCACCCATCAATGTATATGACAAGAACATCCACCCATCAAGCAGATAACTCAGGAAAAACAAAAACAAAAACAAAGAAAAAAATGAAATGAAATGAAAAGCTTACTACAAGCCACATACCTGTAGTTCAGCTGAGATGGTAGAGGAAGAGTAGATGCACAATGAACTCTTGACAATCAATGGAAGTAGCATGAGAAAGGAAGACTCTTGCTTGTGTTTCGACCCAAAAGATGAAGACCAAAAGAACAAGAAATGCTCTATTTGTTGAACGTCCTAGTGATTGTAGGAGTTTGAAAGTAGAACCGATGAAGCTCAGGGGGAGGGCACCGACAACTCTTTTAGGGTTCAAGAGAGGGCTCTCTTCTCTTCTAGGGTTAGCGAGTATCATAGAAGGGCAAGGAGCACTTCTATCACATTGGCCCCCTTCGCAATTTCCGCCTTTATGCAAAATCAATTTTGTTTTCAACTTTCCTTCCTGGAGAGTTCTAGTATAAAGGAAAATCAGCCTGTGCGGGAAAGGGCTTTTTTTTCAAAAAAGACTTTTGTTTCCAAAACTGCCGTTCATACATCTTTGAGGACTTAAGTCATTTCCCACCCTCTAAAAGCACTTTCTAGGGCTATAAAGCGCCGGCCAAACAAGCCCTAACTTGTACTAGTCAAAGTGCACATGCATTTGCATGTGAACATAGACTAAACAAAAAAAAGGAAAACATATGAATTTAATGTTTTTTGTTTACATAGATGTAATTGTACAATGCCTACAATGCAATGACGAAAATAAAAAGGTAAATAAGTTGATTTTGAAAAAAAAATCCAAATACATAAAGTAATGACTATCACTTTAGATGTTTCTGTTGATTTTTTCATTTATAGTCAAAAGCAAATGCACCAATTCATCGAGTCCAATAGTGAAAAAAAATTGTCATAATAAAGGGGGGCTGGTATTTCTAGATAACTTGGATTGCTATTACTCACTTATAAGTCACAGGACAACAAATTCTTAATACTAATGATCATAAGAATAATAACTAATCTAATTACTAATGAAATCCATATACATATAAATCATCCATTCAATGTTACCTACACTAATCTTGGTTTATCGTTTCCCACTTTTAGCCATAAATTAGGCTATATCTCTTTTAAAACTTTTAACTATTCTTGAAAACAAATGGGCTTGCTTGGTCCTTAGGTAAACTCCAAAGTTTGATAAATATGTTGTTTAATTGTTTAACAATAAAGTCCCTCCAAAATAAGAGTTTCCCTTATCAATTTTAGCAAGTCCTAGAAATAGGAGAAAAAAGAGAGGTCCTAAAACATCTAATTAGTGTACTCTTAAAATAAATAAAAATGATTTAAGGTAAAATAGTTCAAATTGAAACGCTCTATCGCACTGAGTTGATGTTTTTAATATAGTATGATATAATCGAAGGGTCTTGGTCCGAGACAAACTCGGGCTCAGTCCGATTCATGCCGAATCCGCTTGACCCCATCGTGATCTTATGACCCCAGAAAGAGCCATAGCAGTATATTTACCAAAGTGCCCCTATTACTCATTCCTTTTGTCTTCCCCAGTCCCAATATACTCTGTGCAAGTGTGCCTGCGGGTGGACTGTTGGAGATCGATGTTGCCACAGCAGTGGTCTTCCCCGTGTGGGAACCAGTGCACCGCCAAATACGCAGCTCTCATGCAAATCCCTTGTATGGAAAAATCAAGTCCTTATTTTCATGCTTCATTTTCTTGTCGTTGTTTGAAATCGTTACTCTATTTCTTGGTAGTCTGAAAATCTTTTTGATCAAGCACGGTTTCGGTGAATATTACTGCAAACTTGGTTCTAAGTTGGTCATGGTTGATGCTGATTGAGGTGGGTTTTTTGTATTTTGTGTTGGTGTGGAACTCGTTGTGGGCGGAACGTGGTAGTACTTTTTAGCAGATAGGCTTATACTTGACTATTTCGTTTCTCCATATGTTGAACTTGATAGTTAAGTATAACACAGGCTTGTGTATCTTCCCCTTTTTTCTTGGTATTGGTTTCAGCAATATTACGAGTCTTGGTTGGATTATTGCATATGGGATTGCTAATACACGTTCAAATTTAGAGAACTTTGTGCATTTACTGAATATATGCAAACTTGGTTAGTAAGTTGGTCATGTGTGATGTTGATTGAGGTGCGTTTTCTAAATTTTATCTTTGTGTGGAACTTTTTTGGGAGACAAGTGTCGTTTTTGATGCAGATAGAAATAGAGGCTTGTGTATCTTCCCCTTTTATCTTGGTATTGCTTTCAGCAATATGACAAATCTCGGTTGAATATTTCCATATGGAATGCTATTACATATTCAAGTAAGAGAGTTTTGTGGCTGAAATTTACTTTTAGATTGATGTAATAATATTTGCTAGGTTCTTGTAGGGAGAGTTTTCTGCAAGAAAGGCTGTGATTCTGATGGAGAGACTTGGGAGGAATGTGAGTCCTGTCTTCCTCTTTCCCTTGATCCCATATATATACAATGGTGTTGAACTGCATTGTCCGTGTTTATCAAGTATCTATTTTGTGAAGTTTAACTGAATTGTGCATTGTAGTTGACTTATCACCTTTGGATGTGTTGATGCTCATTTCTTTTCTTTTATTTCCTGATGTAACAACAGGCTTGGGTGAATGCAATGAAATATGCTACAAGGATCCTGTTCTGAAGGACCAACAGTGGAGTGCTTACATTGACAGATCTCCTGGAGCTGACTCTTGTTCTGCGGTCATCTTTCTATTTTTCCATTCTCTATTCACCTTTTTTCTCTTTCACGAGGTCAATGCCAGGATTAATATAAGGGGATGCCTCTATTTCTTTTATTAATGTTTCTCTCACTCTATTTTTCTTTTCTCATATATTCATCTAATCTATGCCTGGTAGATTGGAATTTTTAGTATGTTTCAGAAAGCTTGATATCTGTTGAAACCGTCATGTTAAGAAACCATTGAAACAATTAAGTGCTTGTCCCTCATGCATTTAGAGCTTATGAAGTTGTAATATAATTACTACCAACAAGTGCAATTGACAATTTGTTTCCATACAAAAAGTTTATAGAGGTGTCAGTGTAAAACTATAAATGGACATTTTTTTATTCATACGCAAATGAGTTCATTTGTAAAATATCTATCTATAACTTAAGCTAAACTGTATCTACGATATCAGAGTGTTAAAAACAAAACAAAAAAATGGAAACAGTGTACTGAATGTTGCTTGGAAGAGTTGTGACAGAAAATGCTGTTATATAAATTTGAGGTTGGCCAACACAGGCAACTATATTTGTGAACAAGACAAAGCCCTGGGAAATGTCAGATGAGAACTCCTCGTGCAACCATAGAATCTGACATTTATCTGCTTAACAGCTTATTTAACTTGAGGTTCACCGTTTTCCTATAATTACATAGTTACAATGTCCCTATTAGTTAATGTACTGCTGACTTATGATTGGAGTTAATTTTCAAAAATTATGAGACCCAGTTTAGTTTTTACAATGTTGGATGATGTACCCAAAACCCCAATTTAAATAATGACCATTCTGTACATTTTTTTTATTCAATTGCTAGGTTTTCTTACCAAAAAAAATATATTCAGTATCCCCATCTGACAAGGTTGGGGCATTTTCAAACCTCATATTTATTGTAGTCCCACCATCAGACATTTATTTATAGTTGTAACTGATAGAAGCTCCTAAGCTTACAAACAGACCAACTCATTAAACTCCTAACCTTCTTTCTTATGAATCTGATGATTAAACAAAAGCACATTTGTACTTGTCTTCGTAGCAGAGGCTTTATTTTACTAGAAGTGTATTACTGTAGTTTATTTCATACCTATGCCATGCCCTATTCCTAAAAGGAAAATGGGGGCAGGAGATTTTTTGTTTTGGACCTGGTTATCCTTGGATTTTAGTAATAATGTTAGTTAATTAGGGATAAAAAAGTAATAACATTAATTAAGATAAGTTCAATACGTTATGTGCGTGCATCTGGAATTGGTTGCATCAAATAGGGGCTCTGTTTTTGTTTGTGCTTTAGTAGTTGGAAAAATCACGATTAAAGCCAATGGCAGTACAAGCTTTATTGGATTCTGGCTGCCGTGTAGGTTCAAACCATTGGTAGAATTATTATATTATATTATATACTATTTTAAAAGTAAAGTAGGGATGGGAGATTTTTTTGTCTTGAACTTAGAGATTTTTTTGTTCTGGGCTTAGTTATCTTCGAATTTTAGCAATTGTATAAGTTAATTAGGGATAAACTATTTTAAAAGTAAAATAGGGACTGGAGATTTTTTGTCTTGAACTTAGAGATTTTTTTGTTTTGGACTTAGTTATGCTTGAATTTAGTAATAGTGTAAGTTAATTAGGGATAAAAAAGTAATAACATTAATTTGGATAAGTTCAGTGCATTGACTTAAGTTTAATACATTACGTGCATGCTTCTGTCTTTGGTTGCATGAAATAGGGACTCTGTTTTTGTTTGTTCTTTTGTAATTTAAAAAATCATGATTAAAGGCATCGGCGGTATAAACTTTACTGGATTTTTACTGCCTTGCATGGTCAAAATATTGGTAGAGTAATTATTGCCATGATAGGCTACCACAATTGTATCCCCTTCCATCCCCCACACAGTTCCTCGGTACAAACTACAACACTGCATTGACGTAGGTCCCCTTAGGAAGGGAGGCATCTTTTGTACAAGGACACCCACATGTATGCAGCCAAAAAGTGCACTTTGAGCTAAGGGTGTCAGGTATTATTCAGGAATCTGTTATAAAGACTTCATATTAGTGTATTGAATGTGCTGTGGGCTTAGGTGTTTTAACATTGATTGAGTCAAAAGACTCCACGCTATTGAGGAGTATGTCATTGAGGCTTCTGTTGGGGTACAAAGGCCTCACAAAAGCTTGATGACATTCCACTTTCTTTATTAAAAACATTATCCAGCTGAGAGATCTTATTAAACCACCAATCTATACTGGCGAGTTATCTCCATAGATCAAAATTTTTTGCAGTTCACAAGAAAAATAAGGGGAGAGAGAGAGTTAGAGCTTCCAGGATCCTACCTAAATTTTATATCCTACAGTTAGGGTCACACGGTAAAGTTCATTTGAGATAGAAAGGGTCCCCGGGAAAGTCTAGGGGGAGGCGTTGAGAGGGACAAATAAAGAGGAGGAGATGGAAGAGCGAGAATGAGAGAAGGGAAATGCTAGGATTAGTGGGGAGTTTGATCAGGTAGTTGACTTCCTCTCTTTTCTTCCTATGCATGTATTCATAATGATAACTTCTCATCATTCTTCTGATACTTATATTATTACTTATAATTTTTTTATAATTTTGAGAGTTTATCGAATGTCATTGAAGAGAAGTTGGTTTTAGAACTTTTCTTGGCATTTTTTGGAGTACTATCATATAAAGTAAATTAGGTGACTATAGAATTTTCACTTTCATACTATTTTACCCATGTTTGTTTTTCTTTTGTTCTTTAATACAAGTTTGAATTGTTATATGATTTGAGGATATTTTAGTAAAATTATTTTCTTAGATTTGTTTAGATGTCTTACCACATGTCAACATAATACTAGAGGTTGATATAGCATGGACTCTATATTTTAGGTTATATTGATTTTAACTTTGTAATGCTATATTTTACCGTCCCAAACTTGGATTTGTGTGTTCTTGGTATCTTTAGAAAGCTCTCGACAAGTTCTATCAAAAGAAATCCCACATGGTTATGTTTTCTCAAATTTTTTTGTGGGCTCCATTATACAACACACTTCTCGGTTATAATTTTTTTATTTTCTTCTATATAAAACATGTTCGGATTTGCGTATTTTTGACGCCCTTTGAAAACTCCCGAAGAGCTCTATCAAATGAGACCAGCTCCTAAACTAGTTTTGAATATGAATAGTGTGTTCTACGACACTAACTCCTTCAACACCATTGTCTTCGCCCGCTTGTGATATAATATTTAGCCTATGATATTTAGACTCACAATTGTTTACTATGACTATATTTAGGTCAAGACAAATTTTATGTGTGTAATTTATAGTCATTATGATCCTAAAAGTATGTATTGCAACTATAGCATAGAAAGGAGACCTTTGTTCAATATATACTTTATTTTTAATTTATTTTATCTTATCTTATCTAATCTATATGTACACATCTTATGTGTGTGTATTCTGGCTAGTAATTACTAATTAGGAATGTAGTCAATCATTATATCACTTTTTTTTTACTAATTAGTTCCTGAAAGTCATTTTAATGAATTGTGTTCAACATTGCAAATTGCATGTGCGCTTCGACTAGTAAATGCAGGCTGAAATAACTATTGAAGTCTTTTTACCATCTACAGGAGTGCTTCCAGGCTTGTGTAGCAGGCTGCGGTTACAAGGTTAGTTTCCATTCATGTACCATGTCTGCAGTGCATGATATTTCTAACTCCATTATTATGTTAGAGTGCTTTCTTCTTCATTAAATGCCTTTTCTGTGGATCATATTCTTTTGTATAATCTAAACTGATAACTTAGGTCCAACTGGATTTCTCAGTTACTTAAATGGATGGTGAGGCTGACTTTATGTTTACAATTATGTCCTCTGCTACCCGACATACTTGAATTGTCAATACTGGATCTCTCACATCCAGAATAAGATGGTGGGAATAAGTCACTTTGTTTGTAAGCTAGAGACCTGATACATGTTAGCTGTTTGTGATGCAGTTTAATATTCCTTGTCAGACAGTTGATCAAGTTCATCCAACAAGACCCCCAAAGCCATGTATAGATAGGAGACCGATTTCCACCACCCCCGCCCCCGCTCCTGTTAAGCAAGTAATTGCAGCTGATGAACTGCCATGCACATCTGCTTAGTTGGTTTTTTTATGAACGCCATTCTCACTGGTCCAATTCCATTTGCAGCAGACAGCACATTTCATTATGTATTTCAGTCATGATTCTACAATTTGACTTAGGTAGCACTCAACATTTCCAGCCCTCTCTTTTGCTTTCTTGACAGGTTGTGGATAATTTGGATAGGGTGAACTAGTATTACATGTACACTAAAATACATAGTAACCGTGTTTTGAAAATTCTGTGCAGTTGATTTTTGTTACATGAAAAATTAATCGCTTAACTGCCTGTATAATTTCTGATTTTGCTTCTTGGTTAGTGAATGAGAATATATAGACAGGTATAGTGAAATGTGGACTAATGTATTAAAGCTTTTCTTTGGACTAAAAAGTGTGTTATAGAACTAATACAAGAACTAATTTTAAAGCTTTTCTTTGGACTAAATAGTGCGTTCTGGAACTAATACAGGAGTGTTGAGGGCTACCAGTTGGATTATGTGAGACAAAGAAAGTTCTTTTCTAAGTGCATGCCAAAGAGAACAAACGAATTCAACCTATAGAATGTCCCTTGTAATGGAGGATAAGGCAGTTTCGCCCTGAGCACAGGAAAGCTGAAATCAGCTAACTCCTTAACAGCAAATGTATGTCATTTTAATGAAGTGCTCGCCTATGTTCAAATGTCAGTCAAAATTAATTGTTAGGGGCAAACATACAGTAACTGAAATATAGATATCAGCTATCCTTGTGCCATTGTTGACAGTAACAGTGATAATTTTTTCTGTAACTCTTACTGCAAGCAACATAAAAAGCTGAAGAAATGTCATCTGGAACTGGAGCACTATCTTTCGAGATGGATGAAACAAGGCTCAAATTTCTTCGATTGGGTAAGAAATGATCATACTGATGTCGAATTCGGAAATCATCACAATAACTACAGCATGACATTCGAACTCAGACCACAAAGTTCTTTCCGTACGAATAGTTTTAGCATAAGCCCGCACAAGTTAACAAGAATAAGAGGGAAAATAATTCCACACAAGTAGAGGTGCTCACGAGTATAAATGGATGGATACGGATATAGGGTTGTCTGTATCCGTTTACTATTTAAATAACTCTTATATATGTTTATCTTAATTTAATATAATATTTGGTTTAAGTCTATTTGTTATGGATACATAGGGCATGGATAAATATAGACAAATATTTCAACACCTGAATTTTTATTTTTATTTAAATTTTTTTATACTTGTGTAGTATATTAAATCTGTCATAATATGCTACATACATATTAGATTCATATTCTAAAGTTGTTTAATAGTTATGTAATATGTTAAGATTGTCATAACATGTTACATAAGTTCTGCATTCATATTTTCAAACTATCTAGTACCTATATAACATGTTAATACTATTCTAACATGTTACATAAATCATGGATTCATGTTTTTAAGCTATCAAGTGTCTATGTAACATGTTAGGATTATCCTAAGATGTTACATAAAAACTAAATTTTATTTTATTTTAATAATTAGTAATAATTACTACTATATTTAAAGGAATGTTAAGTAAGGGTAGCAAATACAGACGTCCACAAATACAAACAAAAGTATGTCAACGTCCATAGCTCCATATTAGTGCAGACAAAAAACTTAGTTTGCATCCATGTCCATGTTTACCGCATTGCCTAGGCGAGTAGTTCATCTGAAACATCTCCCGCACCACCCCAACATATATCCGTGCCCAAAGAGTTACCTAAGTTGTCTATCACCTAGCAAACTTAATTATACACCACCAAGTAAAGAAGTAACCACCCCTTTTCAACATCCGTCAAGTTAAAAAGGCTAACACTTACTATCTTTACTACTCTTCCAAAAAATCTCTATATCTCCACACACAACCGCCCATTTTAGGCAACATATCAAGAGTATTGACATTCTTACTTACAAACACATGAGACGGCGGCGAAGCATTTTTCTTGAAAGCTTAGAAAGAGAAAGTATGTCAAGAAACAAGTATAGGAACCTTTATAAATAATTCAATGTTAATGATCAAGAATGCTAAATGAATTAATACATATGTTTACAAATAAATAACATGCTAAGTAGAAACAACAAATGATCAATAGAGACAACAAACAATAAGTAGACTCCTAATCCACAGTCTCAATACACACAATTGCGCTTCTTTTGTGCAGTGGGAAAAGCTTTGGCAATATGGTCACAGGTTGCTCATCCTCAATCCCATGGATGGCAATTCCTAAAGCATAGCCTAATGCACGGGCTACTGGAACAGCAACAGCATTTCCCACTTGAATATACCTATCAAAACCAACAATTTTTAGTTATAAAATCAAACTATATAAGACCAATAAGAAAATTTGGTATTTGATAAACTTTTAACTTACATACTGCTTACTTTAAAGTAAAAGGTTGATATATCACATCATAAGATCAAGAAGCACATTTTCCTAACAATTTGAGATAGACAGCATAACAATTTGAGATATGGAGTCCATATTAACCTATTTTATACCAACTCTTTTCTAAAAGATAAAATAATTATAGCTTTTCTTATCAACTTTATCTAAGTTCTCTTAAACCCTTTTTTGACATCATTTATATAGATCATTTTTGCCTTCTTTGTATATGAATATATGAACAGAACCTATATTCCCTAAATTTCTCCCCTAAATATGCTACCTCTAAATTCTCAAATATGTACTAATTTTTAATCTTATATTTTCTAATTATCTAACACATCACATGACCCCGCATTTATCTTATGTATCACACCACTATCTATATCTTCTTTTTATATATACCAAAGCCCAAATATCAAAAATTACTTACATTTTAGAACTCCTTGACCATCTTATTAAGGGTTACAAAAACAAAACCCAAACCAATCTAGTGGCTTAACTAGCCATCCCCTCTCCACCTCACCCTACTCCACATCCTATTTCACTCACTCCCCTTTTCCACACAACAGACTTCTAGTCTACGCTCAACCCACCCACCATTCCCTTTCTTCCTTTGTCACCACCTTTTTCCATCCTTAAATAACCTACCTCTATCATCTGCATCTCCATCTCCTTCTTCCCTTTATGTCCTTTCCCCCTCCCCTCTCCGCCCCCTTTCCCTTTCCATGATCCACTTCCCCAATTTTCACATCTCTAGCCAACCCTGGTTTACCTACCATTTAGAGCACCTTAACCTTGCCCAACCAAAAAAAATTGTAAATTAAGCTAACAAAAATCCGGGATTCAAAATACTATTCAAAAGTAGAATTTTCCTGCAATTAATGTATATCAACAACACAAAAAGTTGAGTTTTGTAGCAAAAGAAACAAATAAAAGTTAAGTTGGCAATTGGGCCTATCATACCAAAGGGTTCCTCCTATCCACAGTTTCAACAAAACGATCAACCATATACATGACTCATCAATCATTTAAGGATTTCTTCAATAGGGTTTCCTCTAAAGCAACAAGTAATGGATCTAAGTGGTTATAACCTTTCCTTTATCGGCCCAACTAACTGATAGTAGTCTGGAAATCCTTGAAGTCTCGCATTTTCTCTGATCGATAAAACACGATCCTGCTCTGGATGAAGAATAATCTGCCATTACGAAGTAAAATCATCAAGAGTAATTTTGTTGTAAAGCTATTTGCTTTAATATCAATAACAGAATTTGATGATTTGACACTCTCAAGTAACAATACAAAAGAGTAACTCAAATCATCGAAATCAAACTTTCATGAAAGATAAAACAGGGAAATGAAAAGAGATAAACCTGGTTATGTGGCTCAGCTCTTGTAACGACAGTTGGGACAGTCTCATCCCACCACAATCGACCAAAGGGCCTAAACCACATTTATGAAGCATAAATACAAGTATGTCAAGCAAAATAAAAATGACAAATCCAAAGGAACCATTCATACTTTGGGGATCTCCCTTTAACAAAGCTCATTGCATAATCAGGTACCTGCAAAGTAGAAAAAAAAAGTCATTCATTGCAAAAAAATAGGAATTATTCACAAGGTAATTATAATGGAACATTTCATACCAAGGGTTTCCCGGACGGTAAATACTCCCTTGCAACATTTGGGTCCCACTCTACTTTGTTGTCGGCACCTACCACCACGCCAGGCAAGTTCCTAAAATTTGCGCCCTGAAATCCATTGATGAACAAAGTGAAATTTACAATAAACAGCCATGAACAATTTAGTGGATCTGTGTGCACAAATATGATTTCAGGAAAAAGAGGGTCAGCAACTTGCACTTATGCACTCAGTCGCTAGTGGACCCCCTTCCATGGACAATCAACAAGGGGGTGTGGGACCCCCTTCCATGGATGAGTGGTAAATCATGAGGTAAAGTCCTTGTGAAGTTTAGCCCAATTTGACGAGTCAAACCGACTCACCAAAGAATCTTACACGCCAAGGCTAATTAAAATTAAGCCTAAATCAGTGGCTGAATCCCACGTATTGGAATGATGGCCAAAATTTGGTGGTCCCCCGCCACAAAAGGCTATCTTTAAACTCCCAGCAATCCCACACCTATCGGACACCTCTAAGAAGGGTAAATTAGAAAATGAAACACAAGTCATTTCTAAGGTAACACTACAATCATCCAAGGAAGCACTGGTTTTTAAAAATTCTCTTTTTCCCCTTAGTCCGACTGTCACTAATTTTAAGGGCATAACATTTACAAAATGGTGCCTAGCAAATATGCCACATGTAGATATTGTATACCTTATTCTTGGGAATACGACAAACGCGCATGTAATCATCATCATTCAAGTGGAGAGGCCGATGATCATATAAAGTCAGATTTTGTTGCGCTTTTTCCTTGGAATTCCAGCACGCTAAATGACAAAAACCATATAAGGGAATCAATGTTAGTTCAATTAGTTAGGAAAAAAGTAATTGTAGTTCATAAATTTTCCATGCACCCTTTAACCATGAACCTATATCATTTTCCATCGAAGTCTAATTACACCCTGGATCATACAAATTTGATTATAGCTCTAAAATATTTTTTAATCTCGATAAAAGATCAATTATTAAATGTAATAAACCACAAATAGAACTCTATCCAATCCTATCTCAATCATTTATATGAAAGAAGACAATTACAAATGTCTCTGGAATACTTTTAGCAGTATCGGATGCCATTCACACACATACATGCACATTACGCAGACTATTAGACGTTCCTATAGTCCTATCTTTGTTACGCAATGCAATATAAAAAAAATGTCCCAGGAATGACTTTAAGTCTTATCATCAGCCAAGATGTGGCGTGGGGGCTATTGCCAAATTCATGGCAAGCCACAGTATTATTCCTTTTGGAAGCTTGAGATGTGGGGAGGGGGCAATCACCATTTTGGTGGCAAACTATGCTGTTATCTTTTGGGAATCTTGTGGATGATTTATCATGAGATGGGCTCAATAATGATATCTTCTCCCATTAAGTTCAATATAATGGCTAAAATTCTAAAGCTTAGATTTAAGTAAGCAACAAGCAAAAACACTTAGTTGCACTCTAGCAAAATATTGTTTACTTGCCCTCATAAAATTGAGAAAAACAAATCAATTTTAGTTATCAATACTTGAAATATTTTTTTATTGGTAATACTTGAATTAATTGATATTGTTTCCAATGTTGTCCACTTTGTCTTATCAAGTGGCTCAAGAAAAGCCCTTAAAGATTGTTCTTGGTGTTTCGTTTAGAGGTTTAATGTTGTAGAAGTGAGAAGTGGTTCTCCTATGGCAATGTCAATAAGGATGCTCCTGCTTCTCTCGTCTATGTTAGTAATATTATTTTGATATAATTTCTTCATGTTAATTATGCTATATCAGTATGCTCTGTTTGTGTGGCCAGCTGTGTTGTAAGTGTTATAGGAATGCTATATTAATTTTCTCCCATGGTGGAGGCACTTACAAAAAATAGGTAAATTGCACTTACACATAGGGGTGTTAACAAGCTGAGCATTTGCCTCAGTAGGCTTGAACTCGAACTGTTCAAGCCCAACTCGAGCTGGGCTCAAAGCTCTATTAAGCTTAAATGTTTTAGCTCAAATTTAAAATTTGAAGCTCAGCTTGAATTCAAACTTCATTATATGTTTCACAAGTCGAGGCTCAAACCAAAATAAATAAAAAAATATATATCTAAAGCATATGAATGCATGGGTATTAAATAATACTCCCTCTATCCTATATTAATAACTTCATTTGGAAAAATAGTAATTTTTATTGAATGGTAAATCCCACATCTAAGAGAAGGGCAAATAAGCTTATGATACTCTTTTTTAATTCCCCAATCACTTAAGTAGAATAAAATAAAGCTATTAATTTGGAACGAACTTTTTTGCCAAATGGAGCTATTAATATAGGACAGAAGAAGCAATAAATATTCCAATATTGGATGCTTGGCTCTTTCATTTAGGTCAAATGGTTACTTCAACTATTTGGCATTTAATTCATCAAGGAGAAAGTTTGCAATGTGCAAAGGCCAACCAATATTTCAGCCTTCTTTTTGCAACTACTAAAAAGGATCACTGACCATATTTGTTTAACACATTAAATCTTATATAAAACAGGCTAACTAAGAAACCATAATTTAAGAAGCACACAAAATACGGAGCAAATGATTTTGACTGCAGATGTGTACTTAAATCAGCCACTTGAACTCAGCACTACACATCTTCAAAATCCTGTTTGTCGATTGTAAAAAACTGCTTTCCTACAGTATTGCTAGTCACTATTTAAAGGGTTAGAGATGGGCATTTATAAGCTCTCTTCTAATTGGCCAATAGTATGGGACCCATCTTTGTTTTTGGTACAACATCAGGTTCCACTAGAACCTGATTCTTCTTTTTATGCTATCCTTTGAACTCTAGTAAACTCACAACTCTAACTCTTCATCACCAATGAATTCACACTTCTTTAACTGATCCAAATCATTCATCCAACACTAGCACCATGACAACCTTAGCTCCTGCTTTCCTTGTTAGCAGAATTCTTCTTCAACTTGTCTTCATTCAGCAATGGCCATAGAGCCAATCTATTTCTAACTACAACATCATGAACACATCAAATTGCAACTCTTCCTCTTTTCGCAGGCTTACTTCCTTTCCAACTACAACACAAATCCAACAACATCCTTCTCTATGCTTTAGCTTCATTTTTCATTCTTCTCACAAACAGCCTCAACAATATATATATATATATATATATATATATATATATATATATATATATATATATATATATATATATATATATATATATATATATATATATATATATATATATAAAGTTGTAATATGCATGGTAGAAATAAATCTTGTTTTTGGGTTAGGACATTATGTTATCTCCTCAGGTTTTGTTTTCAATTGTAGAATAGTTCTTGGGTATCTTATAAAAATGAGTTTTGTTAACATGCATGGAGTACATATGTCTAGCACACATCATATGCATGATTGAGATCATGCAAAAATAGTATTAAACAGCAAAAAATCCATCTACCCCTATGCCACCAGATCATGATCCAATAGTTCCCAAGCACATGTGCACCCATATTTGTAATAAGTTAAAAATGCATATTTAAATTAATAATTATGTCTATAGATTATATACATCTACATGTATTATTTTTTAATATATATTATTATATACAATTTCAAATTTACATTCGAGTTTGAGCACAAGCTGAGTATGAGTCAAGTTCGAGTTTATATGAATGAAGCCAAGTTGAGCAAGGGTATGCTCGAACTCGACTCAAGCTTATTCAAGCTTGAATCAAGTTTGAGTTTAGCCTAGCATGCTCACCAAGCCTGCTCGGCTCTTTAACAACCCTACTTACACCCTCTGACTTTTGGCAAAATAGCACTTACACACTAACATTTCAAAAATTGCACATATACCTATTACTATTAACAAAATCATAGGTAGTTATTTTCAAATCATAAAAATACCCTCAATCACTTAACTGCTAAGGAGATCATAAAGGGCCACAACCAATGGGGAGCATGACAGACAAGCACTCATATATTTATTCCTGCCACCATGCTCCCATCGATCATGGCATCCTTAGTGGTTAAATGGATAACAGTATTTTAATCTTGTAAATTAACTACTAACTATTTTGTAAAATGCAAGGGGTATATGTGCAATTTTTTAAACATCAAAGGTGTATGTACAAGTTACCCAGCAAATAAAGAAGGAAAAGATACACACAATTCTTTCTCTCTCACCCGAGTGATTTACGTGGGTTTTTTCTTACTTTGGTGAAACATGTTGGATCTTATATCACTTGGTTGTGGATGTCACTAGGGGGCAACACTAATATACATATTGTGATGTACATTTGCTTTAAAACAAAGGAGAGGATGAAGGTGAACATAAATGAATGCATTATGCATGAAAATAAACTAGTCAAATTTTGATATTGTGTATGATAAGGTCAAAATTATGTAACCAATCCCATAGTGAATGTGATGACGATGGCAATGATAAAAACAATGAGGATGATGAATGGACAATAACCCACAATCATAATCACTGAAAGATCTAAAGAGATTTAGAAAAAAGGAAAAATCCACTAACCATGTTTCTTTAGTCGAATGAATTTTTGAAAATCAGTTATTGGGCCTTTTCCATAAGGCATTTCATCCCGACTTTCAAAATTCGTTACCTGAAGAGGAAAAGGAAATGTGCATGAAGACAATAACGAAAATAGGAATAAAAAAAAAAGATTCAACTTTGTTTTTTTGTGAGTTAAAAGACTATATGCCCTTTCATCCAATTTATCTTGAGAAGAAAAGATCATTAATTACCGGTGGCAGGTCAGAAATTGCATCTTCCAATAACAACTTTTTCTCCAACGTGTAAGTCAAACTTACATCATAGGCTACTACATTTGCCTGTTTTTATTATAGTCAATACAATACCCATCAGATAAAACTAAAGAAGCACAAATAATTAGTATGACTATTTACCTCAAACTCATTGGGAGCACCCCCTCTTACGACTACATCGTGTGTTGGAAGAGGAAATTTTGGAAGAATCTGAGAAAATGGATCAAATGAGATGAAAATTTTTATATTTTCAGTATATTGCAATTGCATTATTGAATTTGATACAAACCTTAGTCGGCTGAGCACCCCACAGAAACGCCCTCATACGAAACTGTGGTAGTCCATAACAACCAGCTGTCATAATTCCCAATCTAGCTTGGTAATTCATTTCTACTAGGCGGCTCAAGGCATAACGCCCAAGAAAACCATTGGCAAACTTCAAAATATCAACAACATTTTCCATTAACACAAACTTTGGCTTGATGTAGTCCACAATATCCATGAAAACGACCATTTGCTTATTCTTTGCGTCCTTTAAAGGCTCTTCTTTATTTCTGAACCGATTAAATCCACTAATCCCTTGGCAAGGAGGTCCACCACAAATGACATCAACATCACCCTACAAAAACAAGCACAGGCACCACATAATTATGATAATGCAGTTAGTTGCATGGAGATAAAAATGGTTAGAAACATATAGAGATAAAGAGATTATGAAATAAGCATTCTAACAATATATACCGGAAGCGGCAAAATCCCCATCTTGTATCCTCTTGTTACAAAATCCTGAATTCTTTCTTGGCAATTTCTGGTTACCAGTGTCAAGAACCATGTGAAATAAGACTTTGATGTACAGACACCAAAAAGAGACTTTCTAGTTATAAAGAACAGAAAAGCAAGAGGAAAGAAGCACACACCCAAGTCCTTTGATAGGCTCCCAAGTGTCTTCACTTTCACCATAACCCTTCCAACGCACCTAAAACACACCAAAAAAGTGGAAGTGGTACATTAGCATTTACTGTAATCACTTGGACAGAAAAGATTGTTCATGAATAACATCAAATTCCCCATTTTCTTTATCTAGTCATACTATTATATAAAACAAATTAGGTGACTATAGAACTTTCATTTTAGGACTATTTTACCCATTTCTCAACCCTTAATTCTTATTTTACCGATGTCTTATATCCTTATGTTCTTTAATACAAGTTTGAAGTAGTATCCATATATCCTTATGTTCTAATATTTTAGGTTATATTGATTTTAACTTTATAATATTATATCTTGCACTCCTAAACCCCAATTCACATATTCTTGGTATCATTAGAAAGCTCTTGACAATCTTTATTAAATGAGATCACACATAACTATGTTTACTCAAAACTTTTTTATGGCCACTTATACAATACACTTCTTAATAATAATTTCTTTTATTTTTGTCTATATTATACATGTCCAAATTTGTGTATTTTTTATGCCCTTGGAAAATTCCCTAAGAGCCGTATCAAATTAGACCCGCTGCTAAACTGGTTTTGAATATGAGTAACATACTCTATAACATAAAATCCTTTACACTATTATCTTCACCAACCTATGACATAATATTTAGCCTGTGAGATTGGGACTCACAGTTGTCTACTACTAGAGACCATTGTTCATTGTCATTATGATTCTGAAACCATGTATTGCAACTATAGCATGCAAGAGAGACCATTGTTCAATACATACTTTATTTTTAATTTATTTTATTTTATCTAATATATATTTACACACGTTATGCATGTGCATTCTTGCTAGTCAGCATAATTTAAGTTAATATAAGTGTATTCTCATGGACTTATGTTTGTCTGAACATAAGTTCTTTTAGATGTAAATAAATATTTTGTTTGTCAACATACATGTAAAAAGAAAACCTTTTCACATCACCGACATCATTTTCCCTAATCTCACCAAGATCTCATCTCTTTTGGTGATAGAGACAAAACCCAAATCCAAGAAGTAATACCACAAAGGTCACCATTTCAGGACATAAGGAATCGGTTTCAAACTAATAGAAAAAATAATAGACCATTCATTAAATTCCTGAAAGGGGGTTTCATGAACTTTAGCAATTTATAACAGACTTACTAGAAATATAAATAAGAAAGAATATCCTCGTTTGAGAAATAGATTATACCTTGAACATAAGTCCACGTCCTTTGCTGTTTGGGAGTTCACCGAAGCAAATGCCAACAAACTTTTCTACTTCAAATTCTTCAGAAGTGTATCTGCTAACATTTTCCTGAGGCTCCTCGTCTTCAGAACTTGAACTGGAAATTTCCATGTAAGCCCTTTTTGTTCCAATTAAAGAGAACTTCGAACAAAGGTTCTCCCATTCCTTTAACAAAGACAAGAAATCCTCTGCTGATTCGTTTCTCACCTGAAAACCATTGCTTGTCAGACTTCCTGCAGAAAACTTAGCAACACTAGATTTTTCTGCAAATTAAATACCTAAGATGTGAAACAAGTCACCCAGGACATGTACCTGGGTCTCCGGGTGATTTAGTTTTAAGCTTTTGCATGCATATTGGTTCAAATCAACGGCCCACCTCTGAGGGAAAAAAAGTTGTTAGTAGTTAATATGCAGAACGGAATATGTTCACCCACAAAATATTAGAACAAAATAAAAATAATGGAATGACATACAGTAACAAGCTTTGCCCCAGCAAGATTGGCACCCAAACACAGCCCAGTAGACATCCCACCACATCCAGAATATAAATCAAGACAAAAAAGTTCTGGGTTTCGAGATCTAGAGGTCAAGGAACATTCTTCCGAGTCGGACTTTGTCTCCCCATCTGCTCCCTCAACCAATACTTCACTCGACATTGTAGAAGATGTTTCACTATCTACTGATGAAGTAACTGAAAACAGCAAATGATACAGCTTTTGGAATAACAAAATACATATAAAAAATAAAAGAAAAACGTCAGATTGTAAGTAGCATAGATAGTTAATTGATGTGGACTATTTACTTGCGGGTAAGTTCATGAATGTGGAGTATGGCACGGAGTATGACATGTCATAGTAAAAGTCACACGGTGGTAAAGTCTTCTCTTTTTCCTTCAAATTAATCTGAAAGAAGAAAAGATAAATTATCGTTGTCAATCTCTGATACTAATTAAACACGTTTCCAAAAATAAAAAAAAATGAGCTAAGGTAAGAGAATATTGAAGAAACAGGAATAATGGTGTTACATTAGGAGCTATCCTCTCAATTGTTATTTTGGAAACAATGCAGTCAAGAGGATTAACGTCCTTGATGTTTGAAATAAAAACCCGCCTTGGCTCATGTGATCCCTTCAGCTTACCGTCTTTAATAATCTAAGGCACAAATAAAAAGTCGAGAGAATGAGATTCCGTATAAGAAGAGAAATTAAAGAAACTCGGGAATCAAGAGCAACGCACAGTGTCTTCCGGTCTATAGAACCATTGAGCTGTGAAGTATGGCTTATTATCTGTAGCTTCGAAAAATTCAACAATTCTGCAAATGTAGTCTGGCTTCCCTTCATCAGCCTGAAAGACCCCCAAAAGCAGAAAGGGATGATTTACAGAGGATAATACCTAAAAAAATGAAGTAAAAAGGCCAACTTTAAATTAAAAAGGAAAACCAAAACTTGCCTGAACAAAGGCTGTGTCATCAAGACTGTAGACAGCACCATCCACCTCCGCCTGCAAGTAATGGCATCGGGCGAGTACAAATGCTTCCTCCTCAGCTTGACTACATTATGACAAACGAACAATCAATTTCTTGGTACAAAGAATGCTCCCAGAAAGAATTAAAAAAACAAAGAAAAAAAGCAGAACTTTGGAAGCAGAAATAGCAACAGAGTAGTTTTGGGAGCTAAAAGAACTTACTTTACGCCATTCTGGATCTTCTTCTGGAAAAGGAAGGAAAAAGTTAATGTAAAGATCAAAACTAATACCAATAACAGGGTAAGGAACCTAATAAAAAAGTCATTTCTTTCCAAATATAAACCTTCTTCTCGTATCTCTCAGGCCATCTCCGCCGCGCCTCCTCCGGCTCGACAGGGTTCCCGATGAACTGAGGCTCCTGGTCCGACTCGCCCTGCTTGGCTCGCTTGAAAGACGCCCCCTTGCGTGGCTTCTTCGAAGGAGGTGCCTCTTCCGGCACCTCATCCTCCACCGTCCCGCTCTCCTCTGCCTCGTCTTCGTCCTCGCGCCTTTCCTCCACCGGCATGTACTCCTCACCTTCCACCTCCACGGCCTCCTCTTCTTGCCGCCTCCTTTTCCCGTTCCTCTCCTGCTGCTGCCTCTGCCTCTGGCGTCGTCTCCTCTCCGGCATCTTTACCGATCGTCCGTTACCGGAAAACAGCCGGCGATACGGGAGAGAGAAGATACAGACGGAAAGAGGGAGCGAGAGACAGGAATTTGAGGAAGGGAATGGGCGGGAAGGGGAAATTTTCGGGGAGGGATATATTAGTAATTTGAAGGTTGGTAGGGATCTTTCCGTCAATGGATTGTGTGTGGGCGTGATCCTGGCCGTCAGATGGATTGATCCAACCGTGTGGGAGGGGTTTAGATGTCAGCTTGGGTATATGGTATAGGGGTCTGGTGGGTCCCGCAAGAAAATGGAGCCAACGTTCCTGTTAAATTTGAATTTTGTTCAAATGGTTCAACAGCTGATGAAATTCTATGGTATGGGAAAAGTTGACATGAGTCTGACTCATACAATCGCTAGTCATCAGATTGAGATTCAACGGTTATATTATTCAAGGACTGCCTGTCATTTGAGTAACTAGTTAAAAGTATTTAAGTTAATTAAAAACTTAACTAGGGTATTATAGGTGATTAGTTGAAGAAAGATTAGAGAGGAAGTATAATATAATCTTTAAAAATCTTATGTTATTTTCATGTAGCTTGTGCATATTTTAATATCTTCTCTCTATCACCCACTACATTATATAATAGCAGAAGTTCTAGAATCATCTATCCACTTATTCATATACAAAAGTTATTATAGAATTTGTGTCGAGCCATGTTTTGCAGCCTAGCCTTGAACAGGCCCCAAGCCCAATCAATATTAATATTAGTATGTATTTTATATTAATATAAATATAATTTTATATTAATATAATAAATATTTTATATCAATATAAAAAAAATAGTTTTTTAAAAAATATTTGTAATATATGACGGAGCCGAGGGCTAGCCTGTGTCTACCCAAATCCCCAACATATCAAACCTATAAATTGTGTTCGACCCTTTTTTTATGTATGAGCCGGTTTGTTTGTATCACAAGCCTTGGTTAGGCCTAGCTAACCCGTTGCCACCTCTACTTGCCTATTGCATAGATACTTATATTTTCTTATAAAATTTTAAAGTTTAAAAAATTTTAGGACTATGAGTTCAATATTTTTTTGTGGCTATAGGGTTAACAGAGTATACAAATGAGGTTTGACAAGTTCTAAACTAATTAGAACTATGAAATCTATATTTTTTTATTTAGCTTCAAGGTAAAATATATTGGAGAATTTATTATAATATTTCAGGTCTCTTAAGTTCTAAGTTGATTAAGAGTTTGTGGCTATAAGGTAAAACATATAAGAGAACTTATTGCAATTATTTTTTGTTAATGCGATATTTATTTTATTTTCCATAATAGCTTGGTCTACTGAGACAGACATTTGCATATTTGACTAACAATGTTAACACATATAATTTGGGTAAGGTCTTGTTAGCATCAAGTAAGCCGATCATTAGGCACCGTGAAGATATCCTTCGTAGTTTGCTACTACTTAAGTTGGTTATTACATATGTACATGGACATTATCCCACCAACGAGGCCAGCTTTATACACAGATATTTTATCTTCATCTGCAATAGCCTTCTTTCCTCCTTTGTTTTCATGAGCTTCAGCTTTGCATGATAGTCCACATCCATCATCTCTGGCTGCTCTAAATCTAGCCCATCCTCAACCAGTTGAGATGCCAATTATTTCGAGAATTTATACTAGACAACAATGGCAGTTCGTGCAGATCCAATCTCATTATCTTCAAAGGCATGTTTGGATGAGTCATCCATTGTTTATAAGGACCAAAAGGACCCAGTGGAGCAATTTTATGGCCAAGGGCATGATCAGGGTCAAGGTTGTAGGGGTAGGAGAGGTAGAGCTCATTAGAGTTGTTATGATACATCTTTTCATATGTATAAAGTGTAAACTTCTTTTGTACACTAAACTTTTTGGGAACATTTTATCTAATTTACAAGTATTTTATAGACTTTATAGTTAATCTATGGTTTTTCGGGTGTTTTATATTGAAACATATTATATGTGGGTTTGTTTTCAGAGAGGTTTGTTTTGGGGTTAAATATATATTAAAAATAAAAGGTAGGTTTAATTTTATCATTTTAAATGGCAAAATTAATAGAAAGAGTGAATTTTCTCGTTTAGAATGAAATCAACCATTTATGTTCACTTTCGTCCAAGTGTACCTATTTTGTGACAAAATCATGAAAAAAATGAAAAAAGATACCTAAATAATAGAGAAAGAAAAATATTTTCCATAATGGCGTTCCTTTTTGCCACACAGGTGTGCCTGTGTGGGTTTTTTTTCATGATTTTGTCTTTTTTTTGCCACGTAGGTTTGCCTATGTGGGTTTTTTTCCAACATTATTTATTTTTTTTCCAAATTTAAATTGACAGAACCAAGTTGTTCTTTAAAAAAATTTGGATAAAGGGTACTCTTATTTTTATTTAAGTCTTGTTATTATGAGTTTGGGCTCACACGCATTAGCATGAGCTCGGGCATCTTAATCCGTTAGATTCGATACAACAACAAACATTACTTAGGGGGCATATATGTTGCCTATCCCCTTGCTCTATCATATCTCAATACAACTAGCTCAGATTGGTGCACGTAAGCTATGCTCATACTAATTTTTTCCTTTTTATTATGTTCTCGTGCACATCAGTTTGGTGCTCTATGATTCTTGATTGGGTGGTTGAATATCAATGATGAACGAACTCGAGCAAGATTGTCCAATTTACAGGACAATCTTATGCACTCTATTACTTATATTCTGGATTGTTCTTTAGGTTATGGTAAAGAATAGAATTAGTTTTGATTCAACTTGTAGCCTCCTCTTTTGTTTACTTTTTTTTTCTATAAAATTTTTTAGGATGATAATTTTCTCTTTTGCAATTTTTCTTCTTATAAAATAGATTGTAAAACTATGTCCTCAATGTAACTTTTTTGCTTTCGAATAGGTTGCCGAACACGTGATGTGATTAGCTTACTTGTGAAACTTCAAGTAGACAATTTTTTTACTGTGTATAAAGTGATGTGAGCAGGTCAGATGAACTTTTCCATCTGATAATCTTTGATCCCGAACCCTGATCCTCCCCATCCTGCTGCTTTTCTACCCAAACGCCTTTGTTGCTCCCCTCCATCTTCTCCATGGCAATCTCCCAAAAAATACATTTGAGACGAGTAGTCATGTCACGGCCCAACACACCCCACCCCTTACCTAAACCCGGTCTAAGGAGGAGGCGGTACGTGGCGTGACAAATTGAAGTGAAAATAAGGAAGTCTTAACCCATCCTTGGGTGAAATACACATCGAAGTGAGAACACACACTCTTCGTGCAAAGGTAAATAGAGAAATATAAAAGAGACTAATTAACAATCTTAATCTATACATACCAACATCACCTAGATAAAAACATAACATCAAGCCTCAAGGGCTACACAAGTCTAAAGCCAACACCAACTAAACACAGTATGAGGTAAAGTCAAGTATAAGTTTAACATAATATAGGACAAATCTAACATTACCCAAATAACTATAACACCTCCCATGATGTATATTTATCCTCATGTTCATTCAATATAGAGCACATTTGAAGCACCTGAATGGCACACTATGCAGCCCCAAAACAAAAACCACAAACGAAGAGGGGTGAACTTAGCTCAGTAACGATTTTAAAACGCAACGTAAAATCATGAAAACACCATATGCATTCACAATCTAAATCTGTATCACATATCCATTCTCTAAAACTGTACATTATGAGAAAAATCACATTCCATACACATATTGATGCCACATGTGCATCGTAGGTTTATTCATAATTCGTATCGCATATACTCAACATGTATAATCACATGAATCTCATTATAGCATTCACATCCTACATGAATCAAGTATCAATATTCACATCCTTCATAAACATGTCTCAATATCTACATTTACCCTGCATAATCAAGTGTATCAAACACATCCCATCCTACATAACCAAGCATCATCATTCCATAAGCACCATGTGTAACATAAACATCATTGTTCCTACATAACCTGTGTCAATGAACATTATAAACCATACACATTCATAAATCAACTGGTGAATGTCTCATAATTGAAAAAATAGCCCTGCTTAATCGGCCGAAGCATAAGAATACCTACTCACCCAGATAATGCCTAACAGGGAAGGTCCTAATTCCTAAAAGAAAAACTATAGTGGTTTGGGTAAGTTCCCTAATGGGGCAAATACCCCCTAGTAACATGCAAATGAGCCTAAATTCTCAAGTCCATAACACACAACAGTTTAACTCATTATAACATTCCGCTCTTCTCACCTAGGGAGGAACCATTCACAAGGGATGAAAACCCCGTCCACAAGGGACGTAAAACTAATTTGATAAACCTCAGAGCGGCTAATCTGGAAAATAACGACATCCAATCATATCCAATCGATTAATCATGGCTAATCACGATTAATCTTTATTTATAGATCATTTGTATGATGTATGCAACATGATACAAATGTGAGCAAATGTTAAATGAGTACAAACATAAGTAAACATACTCTAATTAGTCCATATGTTCATGAAACATTGTTCATTTGTGACAAATAACATCATATAAGCATATGCATGCATGTACATACATGGCAGTGTTCATACTTAAACTAAAACGTGTGGAACATGAATCATTTATAATCAATGGACATGTGCAAGCATCCATAATTGATCATGGTCATAACCTACTTGAATCTTGGAGTAAATGTGAAGAAATCATCGAAATACGGATTTAAAACAAACAAAACATCATGTTAAACTTACACAAGTATAGTCATCATCATGTTTAAGCAAAATCATAGAAAATTCACATGTAATTAAGGTGACATTTGTAGGTAATCATAACTCACCATAGTCATAAAAAATTAGAATTATGAAAAAAGAACAAGAAATGACCGAATAATCCACAAAATACTTGTTTGCACCATTCTGCTATATAGCCGTTCGATTGCCCTGGCTAGTCGTTCAAACGCCTAGCCATTGGAACGGCCAGACAGCTCATTTGAATGGCTAGCTGTTTGAACGACTGTTAGCCAGTTTGATCGGTTGAAACAATCCACTTTTCTAGTTCAACCTCTCGAAATTCAAACAAAATATATTCTAAAATTCCATATAAATTCAAATATCATTATACAACATCATATAATCAAAATCAATGACTAGAACATGATGGATGCAATCATTTTTATGTTTAATCATATGAAAATAACCATAAATTACATGCTTTTAACAAATACCATTATACATCAAAATAAATCAAGAACACAAATAAACATATAATAATGCATTCCAATGAAGAAAAGCCACTAAAGGTAAAAATCTCTTACCTCTAACAAGCCTTTGAATCCTTTGAATGATCCTCAACTTCAAGAAATCCTGTCAAAAAATTAAGGTTTTAATTAAACCTACTTAAAGTTAGCTTATAGACTCAAATCTATTTGAAAGAAGGTAGATCTAGGTCATCCTTAGGTTAAAAATAAAAATTACCTAATTAGGGTTCTAAAACAAAATTTAAAAAAAATGGAAGAAAATCAAGAATGAAGATAGGATAAATGAAGATAGAGGTGATTAAGTCCAAAATCGAAAGATTAGAGGTGATTAAGTTCAAAATCGAAAGATTAGAGGTGATTAAAAGAATAAAATATATCTTAATCAAAGTTTCTCCTTTGGGAAATGGGGGTAGAGCAGTTCCTCCCCCTAACATAGCCCTTACCCATTTGGCAAATGGCTAGGGTTTTTCCTTATAAAGTAAGGGTTTTGGGCTAGGTATACAAACTGTTGGGTAGGAAAATAAGGTAAAACGCCCTAAGTGGCTAATGAAGGGTATTTTTAGCTTAAAAATTAATTTAATCACACCCAAAACCACTTGAACAAAGTACTAGAAGGTTGAAGGTTAAAATAGGTTGCACACTCTCCCAAACAAACGTGGGGCCCACGGCGGGGTCCGCTCCCTTAATTAAGAAAAAATTATGAGAAAATACCATTAAATAGGTAAAAATTTGGTAAATAAAGCTTGACACTAAAACTATTAAAAATAAAATTAAACCTTCATAAAGTCATAATTAACTAACCCATAACTCTAAAAATTAAATCAAACTGGTAAACAAACAAAACTTCACGCAATTAAAAGAGAGAATTAAGAGATCTCACAAGCCATTTGTTCATATTTTATCTAGTTTTAACAATTTTCTTTTATTAGCTACTACATATGACCAAGGTTTTTCTCTCATGGCACGTAACATGAGAATATAATTATTTTATTTTAGAAGTGATGCTAAAAAATTAGTGCAAAGAATAATTTTATATAATGTAGTGATATATATTCCTTCATGGCTACCTTGGTTTATTATCCAAACATATATTAATTATTAGTTCATCTAAGAATATTTTTAAATTATCTTCCTGTATTGTAGTGCAGCTAAAATATTCTCTGTGTATATTATCTTTGTTGAAATGAAAATTTTAAATTTTTTAGTGTAAAATGGGAATGAGTTAATTAAAAAAATGAATAAATGAATATATCTAGATTCATATTCGATTTAGGTTCATAGTCAAATTTAGATCCAATTCAAATTGAGATATAGGTTCAAAATATGACAAGCGATTCTTAAATCAACAACGATGACACCATATTCTTTAAAGCTTAAATCTACAAGTGAAGCTTCACCATCAACTCCATTGGTGAAGCTTATATCAAAAACATGTAAAAAATATTCCACCTCATGAGTGTATAGATTTGATGCACAGAGTCCGTATATAATTATCAACATCCTTTTCATTTGTCCTTCCATTTTTTAAGTTAATCTGGTCTTTTCCATAAGAATTTTATCAATGACATATAATAATAATTATAGGCTTCAATAATTATCAATGATGAAAATAAACTTTTTAGTTAATATGGAAAGCAATTCTTAAATCCACAACGATGACACCATATTCTTTAAGACTTTCAGCAACACCACCCTTCAGCAACACCACCCTTCTGGTTGTTAAATGCTTTGCCATCCTCTTACCCAACAAATAGAATATTTAATTTGAAAAAGGTAAGCAATCTTGATTGATTCATAAATTTAACATAGGCATAAGATTATGTTCAAAATAATATTAGAATACATTAACATCACACAGAGTTCATTTGTGTAAAATGAGAAATCAAATATGCAATAGTTCAATAGTGCTTGAAAGGCAAGTATGGTATGCAACCATTATAAGCAAATAAAATCATGATTGGTTTAGGACTTTAACAACTACAAAACTATTGTCAATTTATAAATAAGGGAAAATTATCTAAATATTATCATCTACATAAATATTTATTATTTTAGGAGAAAGAAATATATGTACTAAATAGTGTTCTAATACTTGCTATTTTGCCACATAGGCATGTGTATTTTTTTTATGCAAAAAGGTAAATTGACGACAATAGATAAAGGGTTAAGTAAATATTTTTAGTTAAAATGTAATTACGAAATGATGAGTTCAATTAGAGGTAATGATTCGTTGTTGTCTCTATGTACTATGCTAATACTTGTATGTACCATGATAGACTCTATGTACCATTATAGGAATATACATTTAAGTAATGTTGTTACATCATCTTCACTTGTTTAAATTTGTAAGTCCAACTTTGACTAAATATTGATGTTAGTCAGTGGTAGTTGCAACTTTGCATAAAATTTGTAAAAAAAAATGCAAGCGCCAGTTGTCACACTAATGCCTGCATGGCAAGATGGCGGGTGTTAGAAACCTATATAGTAAATATATTTCTTGAAAGTTTAAGATCCGTTTAGGTATCTTAGCAGATCACTAGACTGCCCCTAGTCCAATTATCTTTAAAAGATAAATACTATGAGTTCTAGCCTTAATGTGCAAAATTTTCTTATATGATAGAAATAATTAAAACCTAATATTTATGTGCATCCACTATCAATCTATCAAATATTTAATCAACCCAAGCATGCAAAACACACATGAACACATAGAGATTTAACGTAAAAAATCCAAACCTGAGAAAAAAAGTCATGGTAGCCTAATAAGGGCAATCAATGCACTAGTAAGCAAGAACTTATAAAACCCAAGAACAACCAACCAACCTTTTTAAACTTGACACAAATGAAAGATTATTTTTTTTGTTCAGTCCTCTTTGTTATTGACCTTCAAGTTTCTTGCTCTGTCAAAAGCTTGAAGATTTCCCTCTTCGTGTTTCAATCTTTGTTTTCTTCTAGCAATTTAATTAAATATTTCTTCTTTAATTGTTAATCCACCTTTGAGTTTTCTTCAACTCCTTTAAAGACTTTTTTGTATCTATTCTTTTGTTTATTGTGTAAAAATCTTCTCTTTTAGTTGTATGTTTTTATGAAATCACCATTAACATGTGCTTGAAGTTTTTAATGACCTTTCTAAAAAAACAATGACAAAGGAACTCTCCATTTTTCTATTAATTTATAAGTTTTCCTCTCTTCAAATTCATGATTCCTTAGCCTTTAAATAAGTCTCTAAGTTGTTTTGAGTATTTAACTCCAATTAGAAATATAATCACTTCAAAAAAGGCTTAATTTAGGCCATGGTTCACTGTCACAGATCTCGGTCTCGTCTCGGTAAGCCGAAGAGATGAGATCTCGGAGAGATTGTGTAAAACAATAGCAAGCGTCTATATAATCGTAAAAAAAATGGTCAACACATTTCTCAATGTGGGTATATACTATCATTGACAAATATTGATACAAATATTAAACAATTATAAACATATGAAAATATAACAAAAATTATGTAAAATAAGTACGAAAATATAACATTTATTGATGATGTAAAATAAGACTGAATAGAGATATTGTTTATGTAGAAAAATCAAAGCCTATTTAGATATAAAATCTAAAAATTAGTAAACTTAGTGACATAAGATTAAGAATTGAATCAAGTAGAACATCTAAATACTATAAAAAATTAAGTCAATAGAATAATTTTGCATAACATCATAAGTGAACATTTTTTATATGTGCATAAATAAGCATTCAAAACATAAATTTATTTATACTCATTTCATAATGTGTAAATGGAAGCAAAATAAATAATAATAATAAATGAATCAAATATATAAAACAACCCCTTTCATTTATTTATTTATATAGACATGAGTACGTATAACCATTAGTCGTACATAATTGAACCAAACATACGGGCATGTGTGTCAAAATTTATTTCAGTAACACGTCTTTGAGATATTACACATTAATTCTATAGTGTGGGTCTTGATAATATAACCCATAAATCTATATGATGTAGAGACATTAATAGGGACATAGGACATTAGTCCAAATACACCTTGAATATACATTAAGGTCAAAATTTATAATAATAAAATAATTATACAAATAGATGGGTCATTTTGCATGTACATCAGGCTAATAAAAAAAATAGCGCGATGACCCATTTCAATGGGTACAATAACCCATTTCACGTCAAACCCATTTCACTGCTTACATTTTTTTTCTTGTTAACTTTTCATAAGCTGTCACACATTAAAGTTGTATCTCAGTCAAATTTCATATTAAAGTTTGTATCTGACGTCTTCATATATTAAACTCATTTGTTTATTGAGACTTCAACTCGACGATCGTCTTCCTCACGGGATGACTTACAGAAACTTTGAAAGGAAAAAACCAGTGAACCAGAGATAAGAAAAATTTTGTTTCTCGGTCCCAAGGCCGCTGTTCATGGTGAAATTTCTGAAATCATTCTGATAGATTAAAACGAAAAGAGGGTATTTTTCTTTTCTTTTGATTCAATCACAAATTATATTTCTATAAATCATCCAAAAATAGCATAAAATTCATAAAAAATCAAAATTTATGCTACAAAATACTAATCGCCCGTCGACCACCATGATCTCCCCAAGATGCTGCATTTCTATGGCTCGAAAAAACTAGTTCCCCTCTACTCTCATAGGTCACAACCTCGCCCTAGCACCGCACCACCGGTACTGCCTCTTGTCGGTTCTAGGTCGTCTCAGTGAGATCTCGCCGAAAGTACGTAAATATTGTTTTACATGATCTTGTGGCTCAGTAAATATTCTAAGAGAGAGATCTCGGCGAGATCTTGCCGAGACGGCGAACCATGATATAGGCAATCATAACAAACAACGATCGATAAACTCTTGGGCTGCTTTTACAAAGGATTGTCTTCAGTGCTGATCAATCATTGGCATGAAGCAATCAATTAATCAATAATATTTTGGTGCTATAGTTCATAACCAATCGATCGATTCAACCTGTGTAATTTTGATTGATTACACAGTAATTTTATAATTTTACTCTTTTCCCTAATTCGGTCAAAACTTCCAAAATTACATTCCAAATTGTTCAAAGTGATTTGTGAGTGTATGTTAAATAAATCTCTTTTACCTTCAACACTTTTAGTCTTCAAGTTTGTAAATTCTAAATTCAATTTGACTATGACTGTATACATCTAGTCAGATTTTTAAGACTAATAATATACACGAAGTTTCAACATAGTTTTCATCAATGAAATTAGCCAATTATATTACATATGACACACATTTTTTTAATCTCCCCTTTTGGCTATTTCATGATAAATCACTACAAGATTGAAAATTAAATAAAAAATTACAACTCTTGACATAGTGCATTAACTTTCAATTTGTACATATTACTTGACAAGACTAAGACTTAACACAAACAATTTGGAATTGATCTTGAAAAGCCTTCCACAAACTTGTACTTATCCTACACATTTATAAACAAAAATATTTCCATAGTATTGTCTAAATAAGTATGAAAATAAGCACTTTGATTTTCATAAATTATTTCTCTCCCCTTTCAACACAAATAAACAAAAAGTGAATAAAGCAATTTAAGCTCACCAAGTCATAATCATCGAGACATGAAACTAAAATCATAATAAGTTATTACATGTCCAGAACCTTTTGACATTGATTTCCCCCTTATTTTATGACAATATCTAATGAAGTGTGGTATTCACAAACAAAAATATACCCATCATAATATTGTTCCAAGAAACAAATAAACACAGAATTTAAATTTTCAACAATTCAAGTAGTTGTATCAAAATTTCATATTAAGAAGAGAGTCTAAATGTCAAAAATACAGAAAATCCGAATATAGGGAGTATGAGGACCCAAACCATGGAGAGCCTGAAGACACAAAATAGATGGAAAACTTATCAAATGATCATAAACAACTCATAATCATTTTAAAACATGCATAATTCAAAGCATATATAAGTCAAATAGAATTTAAAATATATCCATCTTAAATGCACATTCGTGTCTCAAAGCTATAAACCATTTACCCATACACTTATGTGATTTTTGGAGGTGGTGGACAAAATCTCCATTTTCTCTATGACTTTATCCCCTGGAGGGTGGTTTGACACTGTTAGTCCTTGAAAACAGTGTCAAACTCCCAAGTATAGAGATTGGATTTTTGGATCTTTTCCAATTATGAAAAATCTAATTATAATTAGTCTTTTTATTTTGTTAGAAACTCTCATATTGAGGAAGGAGATGTTTTGTTGTTGCTTGGTCATCTCTTAAACTTTGCAGGAAAAGAGTGCACATCAAAAAGGTTGTTGTGCTAGAGGACCCAAAGTGTTACAAATGGTATCAAAGCATAGACTTGTCTGCAATATTGTAACAATATGACACAATTAAACATATAGATTAGATACGAATTTAAATTGCAAATCTGTAGTATTTTTTCATTTGAATGGATTTTAGTAGACGACTATTAGGTAAACATGTCTTGAAGGGTAGTTGAATTGCTAAGAAGAAACCATCAAACACTTGTAGTATGGGACATGAGTGTTAATGGATAACTCTAAGGTTGGTTATGCTAGTGCATAGTGATTGACTTGATGTTTGTTAACAACTTGATTTGTTGAAGCATTGATCCTTCCGTGTCCCGCAATTGAATCAATAAGAAGAAAGTACTCTACTTAGAATACAACAAAACACACAAGACAAAGAAACCAAACTAATTCTAGCCCATCTCTTGTCCCAAAGATTGCTAAGTCTTTTTATTCTAGCCCATACCCAATCCTTAACCCTACATTAGGCTTTAATCTTGGAACTTAAGTTCATTTTCCTTTGCTCAAATAAACAATCCAACTTAAAGCAAACAAATCCATCACAAGATATGTCTAGTGGGAAATTATTACAATACTTTTAAATAAAAGGAAACAACTAAGTAAGAGTCTTATTCTCTTGCAACAACTACTCTTCTACCTTTGTCACAAAGGACATATATTATTCCACAAACTCTCGAAAATCTTCTTGCTAAGCATATGCAAAGTCGAACACATCTATATGTACAAGTACACAGGACAAGTTTAGGCAAAACAAAAACCATTCGTGAGCTTATGCCTAATAAGAAATTGAAAGAACATATGGGCTATATGGATTGTAATTGGCTAATTTGATGATCAAAACTATGCCAAAACTTCATATATATGTTTAGTCTTATGAATATGACTAGATTTATTTGTGGTCAAGTAGGATTTGAAATTGATTGACTTGAAAAATAGGAACAGATTTGTTCTTATCGATCAAGGCTGAAGACTAAAAGTGTTGAAGGTAAAAGAGATTAATTTTCACACACTCACATGCACAATTCTCTTAAATTAGCTTAGAATGAGTGAATTAAGTGAATTTGGGAGTTTTTGACATAATTAGGGTAAAAAAATTAAAGTATTGTTCAATTGATCTATTGCCGCAAAATACACAGGACCAATCAATCAATCAGCACATGAATCATGCATTTGTAAAATTAAGCCGAGAATTTATCGATCGATCACAAGATTGATAAGATCGATCATTGTTAGTTACGGTTGCCTAGTTTAAACTTTTTTGGATGAAATTTTATTCTTAATTGGAATCAAACACTTAAAAAAACCTAGTGTACTATTTAAAGGCTAAGGAATCACAAAATTGATGAGAAGAAAACCTAAAAAATCATAGAGAAGAGTGGAGAGTTTATTTACCATTGTTTTCCTACAGGAGATTACCCTTGAGCTTCATGCTTATGTGAATGGTGATTTCATGAAGATACAAACCTGAAAGAGAAGATTCTCACACACAAATCAAAGAGGAGTTGTAGCAAAATCTTCAAAGAAGTTGATAAGGATTGAAGCTAAAGCCAAAGGATAAGAAGAGTTTGTTGTTGTGACTAAAAGGAGACAAAGACAAAACATGTAGAAGAAAAGTTTCAAGCTTGAGGGAGAAGAATTGAAGGCCACCAATGAAAGAAATTTGTTGAAGATCTAAGCATAAAAGAGTTTCAAGGTTAGATTCAAACAACAAAGGTTGGTAGTTCGCTTGAGTCTATGTAGTGTCATATTATCTAGCACATTGATTTTAGGCCAAGAGTGCCTACTGTAGTTTTTTACCCTAGTTGGGTTTTCCACATTAAATCTTTACGTGTTCATGTATTATTTGTGTGCTTTGTAGATTAAATGGTTGATAGATTGATCATGAATGCGTGGATACTTAGTTTCTATTGCATAATAGAAATTCTTGTGTATAGAGGCTAGAACTCTTGATTCTTACTTCCACAAGGTAGAAGCTCAAAGAACAATCTAGTGAATCCGCTACCGCCATCTAGATGGATATTAAACTCTCAAAACTCACCCGCACTATGTCATGCCCTGGCACCACCGGACCCGAGCCGAACCCGGTCCAAGGGCCTGTCAAGCGCACGGGGGTGACAAAATTGAAAGCGATTAATGGAAAGCGGAAGACTTATGCCCTTACTACGGGCGGTTTCACTAGCAGAGTCACACACTATATAACCTTTGAGCAAAAGTAAATAAGGATAAAAGAAAGAGGATATAATAAATCTCATCATCATCCTCGCCACACACAAATCCCATAAACATCTCAGAAGCCCATATATGGCTTAAGGTCTAAAAAGAGCAGAGACATCTAGCCACAACAAGTAAGCTCTAGTAATAAACATGATTAACCAAATACAGTTCTCAAGGTCTAAAAAGATGAAAATAAGGAAATAAAACACCATTAGGACATGTCGAAAACTAATCCCATGAGATGTCATATTGATCCTCGTATAATATATCTTGCGCATCTATGTGTCATGCCACGCAACCCCAAAACAAAACAAGGAAAGTGGGGTGAGTATAAAAACTCAATAATGATTTAAATACAATGAGAATAATTAGAAAAACATAATGGCATGATGATATAGCAATTTAGATCCATAATTGACATGGTACACCATTTTCTGATCATTCCCTTTCTAAACTCCTATTTATCCATAAATATAATAGCTGACATGCATATGACATACCTATCAAAGTCAAGTCATAAATATTTAAGTTATAATCTCACATTCATCCTGCATAGGTAATAGTTCACATCTACTCAAATCAAGCATGATAATCCTATAAATCGCATAAGAAGTGTCTTTCACACACTTTATGATCATGCAGCCATATCACATAAACCTGCATAATAGTGTTTCATTCACATGATTTCAGATCATGCATTCATAGCACATAAACCTACATAATAGTGTCTCATTCACACACTTTCTGATTATGCATTCATATTACATAAACCTGCATAATAGTGTTTCATTCACACACTTTCTGATCATGCATTTATATCACATAAACCTCCATAATAGTGTTTTATTCACACACTTTTTGATCATGCATTTATATCACATAAACCTGCATAATAGTGTCTCATTTACACACTTTCTGATCATGCATTCATATCACATAAACCTGCATAATAGTGTCTCATTCACACACTTTCTGATCATGAATTTATATCACATAAACCTGCATAATAGTGTCTCATTCACACACTTTCTGATCATGAATTTATATCACATAAACCTGCATAATAGTGTCTCATTCACACACTTTCTGATCATGAATTTATATCACATAAACCTGCATAATAGTGTCTCATTCACACACTTTCTGATCATGAATTTATATCACATAAACCTGCATAATAGTGTCTTATTCACACACTTTCTGATCATGCATTCTTATCACATCCCCATTCGCCCTGCACGACAAATGTGTCATTACACAATCATGCATAACATTCATAATACACATGCATAGGCACAAATAGTGAATGCCTCCATCAAGGAGTAAATACAAACATTGCCACACAGGTGGGACACAATCAAGGCCACGAAGGCGAGATGTGGTATGATTCCCACACAGGAAATCTAAAAGATTGGGGTGGTTAGCCCCTAAAGTTGTTCGCCCAGGACAATCTTGGCCATGGATGTCTGATTCTCACATAGAGAACCTAGAGCAGATGTATTTGCCCAGGGACATCTCCTGCGGTGGGGGAGAGCCCGAATTCCCATACAGGGAACCCTAAAACACGTGGTAGCTTGTGCACGAGGCGTACCACTCTGGATTCTCAGGGTCCATATGACAATCACAATAATCTCATCCGTAAGACAAGTATACAACTCATCCCCACATAACTCAATTTAACTAGACTCAACCCAGGGAGTATACATGTTCCACAAAGGAACTAAAATCAAAATCATGTCTTTTCGGACAAAGCAAGTTCCGATTAAGTCACCGATCGATTAATCCGGCACATAATCTCACATTATTGCATACTATCGATCAATTCTGATTAAACATCAGTAAAATCTCATTCATGAAGTCCGTTCCATGATTCATGATACATCCGTGAGCAAGATCTATGTGAATTCTAATACATAGAATGTGCTCCCATCAGTCCCCCCATGCATCATAAACAATTCATAATTTAACTATGATTTCATAGTAGATTTCTCCTACGTGTGTGTGTTCATGCATATCCTAAGCACATGACAAATGCTTAACATAAGCTCATAAGGCAATATAAACATGCTTAGACACATTCAAAACACAATTACCAACTAAAATCAAGGTGAAATCTACCATAAAACTTAAATCCATTTATGTGAAATCAAATGTTCAACTCCTACAAGCATGATTATTCTACACATGAAGCCATAACATGATAACATCAATTACCCACAAACCATTCTCATTATAAGATGACACATCTCATCATTTACTATGTAATGTCCCTATTGGAAACATGCTCTCATCATAAGAATTCCAACATTCAATGATTTAATGTAATGAAATGTTAATATATATAATTATCAACATATAACACCACATAATAAACACTTAAACATACTTCATAAGTCTCCATCATCAATTCCACACCCTTCCAATAGCCTAATTCTAGTATAAAACACTATTCATAAATATTCGAAGCATCAATTGGAAGGAAAACACCGAAATGTACATAAAAATCTAAAATAGCAAAACTGTTGTGTGGCCGATTGATCTGCCTGGCAGGCCGTTCGATCGGTTAGCCTGAAAATCGGAAGATATGTTGTGTAGCTAATTGGTTAGCTTGGCAGGATTGAACAGTCCGATTGATCAGCCTGTTGGCCCAATCGATTGCCAACACACAGTTTGAGCCTTCTTCTTCCTTTCGAAATTCAAAACCGAAACACCATTGAAGAACCTTAAAATCATCATCCCAAGCCTCATACACCATCAAAACTCAATCACACATTCTAGAACACTAATTTAACTCATTCTAAGGTAAAACCCTAAGAAATCGAAGCAATATATTAACATTTAATAAACCTATCATTAAAGCTCTACTCTAGCAAGCCCATTCAAATAAAACCATAAAAATCAAGATTTTTACCACACTAAGGCTGAGATTTGAAAACCCATTACCTCTTCTCTTGATTTAGGTCAGATTACGCCTTTAATCACCTCCAACACCTTCCAAAAGCATGATTTTTATGTTAATACATATCTAAACTCAATTTAGCTTGAAAACCATAAAGCAAACTCTAGATTTAGAGCTTTGGAAGCATAAAAATGAGATTTTGAAGGTTAGGGTTTTGAAAAGAGAAGTAAAACAGTGATTTAATGCTTTCAAAATGGATTAAATCGATGGGGGAAGACAAGATTAAGAGGATTTTAAGAAAAACCCTAAAGATTAAGTAATAATTAAGCTAAACTCATCTCTAATTGTTTTCTTTTTTAGCCTAATTGGGGATTAGGCTGCAAATCTCCTGGCTAACTCTTTTCCCAACTTAGAAATGGCTCAACCCCTTTCCTTTTATGGGAGGGGTTGGGCTATACCTAATAGAAATTTGGGGTAGAAATAATTTTTAACTAAAATTAAGAAATTTGACAATTTAACCCAAAATTAGGACTAGAAAAATCTAATTTTTTTTATAATGACTTTCATTTATGTCTGGAATATTTTAGACCAAAAACACTAAATTAGACAGTGGAGCCCATAGGGGGGTCCTGCAAAACCCTAATTTTTTAAAAATTGGTAAAAAATTAAAAAATTCCCAAAAATTCATATTTGACCCAAAATTACTTAAAACTCATAAATATGAAGTTGGTTTTTGATTGAACCCTTTGGGAACCACATTTATTTTTGAAAATTGTTGAAATTGATTAGAAAATGCTTAAACCACATAATAAAAATTAAATACAGAAAAAAATAAACCGGTTTAAGATGGGATTCCTTACACATTAAGCCACATTCTCGTGCTTTCAAAACCATACATATAAATAAATCATTTAAATCCATAAGAACATAAACATGAAGTATTCCGTTTCCAATAATTATTTAAGTAAATCACATATCATGATTTACAAAAATATACAGTCATCGTCTTCCACTTTACCCAACATAATTATAAAAGGGCATGTAATGAACTACCTGTTTGTAGCTGGCACCAATCTTGATGTATTATATTGTGACAACCCAGATATTAGGTAAGTTATACTATTAGAATTTTTATATATTATTAGAACATTATTTTGAATGTTGAACCTAAATGAATGTTGTAGAACTCTAAAAACTGAACATAAAGGTTTTTGAAGCATTTGAATCAGAGGTGGTGGCCGTATGTAGCAACCATGGAAGCGTGCATCATAAGCGGGCCCACGATGAAACTACGGTAAAACCTATCCTTGAGTGGTCTTTTTTCGAATGGCTCGTTGATACAAGTCAATCGGTACCAAGAACGTACAATTCCGATGTATAGGTAAACAGTTAGAGCAATTAAAAGTTTTGAGAAAAAAAATATAATAATATTGTATTACGGGCTGACGCAAGCATTGCGTCAGCTGCGTTTTGACCGCACAACACGCGACATCGCGCGGTGGACTGTGCGGCGCGCGGTATTGCATGGCCCGCAGCGCGGGCCACGTGTGGTAACCGCGCAACACACGCGGTTCCGTGCATCGGAACCGTGCGGTGTGCAGTTTCATCGCGCGACGCGTGGCAGACACGCGTTGCGTGATGACCTTTTTTCATCTCCTATTTATATCCTCCAATTTCCACTATTACTATTCACTTTCACCTTCGGTCAAAACTTCTGACCCTCCGTTCCGAGCCGTTTTAAGTCCGATTCAACCCGTTTCAAAGGCGTTCTTAACTAAATCAATTGTGCTGGACGTTGTGACAGAGCCAAATTTTCAGTATAAGCTCTCTGCAACCACGAACTTTCTACTCCAACCTTAAGGTAGGGAGTCTTAAACTCTAACTTATGCTTTGCTTGTATGCTTTATTTTTATGGACCATTTTTATTCAATCGTACGCCTTTTCTTATGTTTTCAAAAAGAAATGCTTTACATATATCATGTTTTATTTTATCAAAATTATGATATGATATGAGTGTTTTCTGGAGGGTTCTAGGGTTATACCTAGAACTATATTTTCTAGATACCTACCGAAGAAATTATCGGTATTTGGCGTGCGCATATAGGTATGGAGTATCATGGGAAGACTCCTGCCTTCTGAGCTTCCTGTTGCCCCATGAGCATCGGAGGAATGCCGTTTGGTATCACGACTCTGAATTTATCGTCATCAGATGAATCGGTGTTTTCTGAAATGGTTTCTGAATCTGTTATGCAAAAATTATTACTGTCTTTTAATTAGCATTAAATTAGATTTTAATTCCACCTACTGAGTATAACCATACTCACCCACCCTCAGACTCTGCAGGTAATAAAACCAACCCGGAGGTGTCAACCAAAGAATTATCTATTTAGTTTCTTTTAAATAGTTTTCAATCTCTGTAATATTATGATTTTTATAAAAGGCTTGGCCTATATTTTGTAATCTGACTGCTCTACATACAGTGTATCCTGGACTAGGTCTTAATTTACGACTACGTTATATGTAATATTTTAGCTGTGCATCAACTCCAAAATAATAAATAATCTAGGATTCTTATGTTGTATGTCGACTTACCTTTCATGGATCCGTATGGCGGGCCGTCACGTTCGGTTTCATGTGCGATGTAACACGTGCCGAGCGGGATAATAATTACACGAATTATGACTTATATTATTTTCTGACGGTCGCCACATATATACTGGGCCATCATAAAGTCCTCGAGAGCCCACTTGGACTACTTTAATCTTTTTTTAAGTGTGCACTCAGCACAAAACTTTTTCAATTTCATTATCTTGCTACCCATACAAGAATATAACCCAATCCCACCCCGTTGTATAACTAGTGGGAAAATATGTTGAAGTGCTTAGAAACCATTTTATAACATTGTATGAGCCAAAATGCCTGACTATGCGCATTAGGTCAAAACCTTGATTTTTGGATAGTTGCTGACTCCAAAGTTTTAGAAAAATACCTAACAATATCAAAATCAAACGAAGCTTGTAAAACTAGAACTTTACCTAATTAGAAAGTTAAATATAAATTTGGGATATAGCATGACACTGAAAAATAATTTAATCATAATTTCAAAAATGGCTATATAGTTTTGGAATTTTTGTACAGTCGAAAGACAATTGACATAAACCACTAAAAAATGAAAGAGTACACGAGACATATGTAATTTTGATGATCAAAATAATATCTAAAATTCATTAGTTAGGAGCAATCTAGTTATCTACAAAGCCATCTAGAAGAATATTGAACTCTCAACTTATACCTAAGTTAGATATGCCCAAACAAGCCCCCTATCGCAAATGAAGTCCATGTATTAGTTCGGAGGTTGCCCCAAGAAAACTTCATGAAAAGCTCAGATTTGGAAAGTTATATTTTGCACATCGACAAGCTAAGGCCCAACATTTGACATGTTGAAGATAGGCTGTCAATACCCATTGCAAGTTCACAATTTTATGCTTAAAAATTACAGAACTTAAGGAAATTTACAAAAAATACCCTAAAAATTCTTTGATGCTACACAAATAGATTAATCTACAAGTGATTTCAAATTGAGATTCAAGGTCTCCAATGTTGTGTATTTTATATTTTTTCTAGGTTTAACCATTAGTATAATTTGACTCAACTAGGGGAGAAATGTCAATATTTGAAGGCAATTGCCCCCGGCTCCACCCCTGATCACAACCTCCTTCTCTACCGTCATCGCTAGTACCACTATAACCACTTTTGCCACAATATTCATCTTCTCTATCTCTTCCACTCCTCCACAACCATGGCTTCCCTCCTCCATGGCCTCTTCCTAGCTTTGATGCCCCCACTATAATTATACTAACTCTATGACACTCGAATTGACTTCCTTCATTTCCAACCTTGACATTCTTTCGACCCATTAGAGATGCCAAAACCATGGCAAGGGTGAGGTTAAAGAACTTGATGCTAAGATGGAGAGGAGCCGAGACCAGCTGCGTGAACAATGGGGGAGGAGGGGGGAAAGAAGTTAGGGTGCCGTGAAAGGACGAAAGTTTTTTTTTTAAAGAGATCCAAAAAATGTGGATTAGTAAAAAGGTAAAAGTTGAAGTAAAGTAGGCTCACAGATAGTTGTGAGGTGTCGGATTTATTTTCGACAACCCACATTACTCATAGGCCGTCGGATCCAAGAGCCTTTGCTCAAGCTGCCCAGGCTCATCTCAACGGGTCTACAGGAAAAATGGTATTCAGTATCAAAACCCACAAACAAATGGGCTCTGCTCTGTTCGGCCCACACGGTGTCCTTTGGAAATTCAAACCGTGGGCCGAATTCGTGCCCCTTCGTCCGTGTTCAATCCACACGGAGACCCCAAATGTTCCCGACCCGTGCCTGTCTCGGTGTTTTCTGCCTCGCGAGGCCGACTGCGGGGTCGGTGGCCGGCGGTTTTCCCAACTTCGGAGTTCAGATACGCAACAGGCTACCCCGACTGCGAACAAGGCAGCTTCCAACAGCAAGTGCTTCTGACCCCTAGTAAGCAATTTGCAGAAGTAGTTTTCATGGTTCTTAATATCTGTCATTGGTTTCATTTTTCATGTAGCTGAATAAAAACTTCAACTTTACGAGCCCAATTTTTGCAGTTTATATTTTATTTCTTCTAATTATATATATAGTTCCTCTTCTGCTGTATCTTTGTGTCTTGATTCTGGTAAATGTTAATTGGAAGCTTAAAACTGCGAGCAATGACGTTGATGATCTTAATCTTTTCTACATGGTGCAACTATTATCTAAGAATGCCTGCATTTGGACTGCTTGGTTTGTCAAACGTGATGCCTAGATGTAAAAATGTGACACATCGTTTCTTGCTGCTTTAATTGCGATATCTGCTCTTCATTGACTTGTTTTTTTACTAGTTGTGCAGTTTAAATTTTTAAAAAGCAAAGCTGCTGATTGACCAAAATCTGAAAACTTGTTACCCAGGTTTGCAAGTTGCAGTTAACGTTAAGGAGGAGGGGCATGGTTTTTTTCTCAAGTCCTCTGATCTCTTCACTTATTGTGAATTCTCACAAATGGAAATACTTCCAACCCTCTGTTTCCCATTTTTTTAATCTTAGGAATTATAGCCCATCTTTTGATCTTCGAGCTGTCTCCAACTCTTGTACTATCTTATTTTCTACCAGGCATTTGAGCAACTCACATGACAACTCTCCTAATTATGAATCTTGCCTCCCCAATGCCGAACCACTCCAACAAGCCTTTCCTTTTAGCCCTAGGACCAGGACCCCTCTTGAAAAGCAATTCGAAACCTGGATCCATAGCCTCAAACCTGGATTCTCCCACCATGATGTTGAGACTGCACTTCGATCTCAATCAGATCCTGATCTCTCTCTTGACATCTTTAGATGGACTGCACAGCAACGAAATTACAGCCACAATGCTGCTACGTATCAGGCAATGATTGAAATTTGTATTGACGGTCATCGACGTGGACAAGCTGAAACTCTGATGGAAGAAGTTGTTGCTGGTGCATGTGCTGGGACTGACACTCTTTACAACACCATCATCAGATTCTGCTGTTCCCAGCGGCATTTGTTTAATCGTGCCTTTGACATTTTTAAGAAAATGCAGAAGCTGCCTGGGTGTAAGCCTACACTTGAGACGTACACCCTTCTGTTGAACTGCCTTCTTAGACGCTTCAATCGATTAAATGTATCATATGTTTACTTGCATGCAGTGCGATCTCTACTAAAACAGATGAAAGCATCTGGTGTTATTCCCGACACTTTCACGCTGAATTTGATCATTAAGGCGTACTCCAAGTGCTTAGAAATGGACGAAGCACTGAGAGTCTTTCGTGAAATGGGCCTATATGGTTGTGAACCGAACAATTATACTTATAGTTATTTGGCAAAGGGGTTTTGTGAGAAAGGCAGAATTGCTCAGGGTGTTGGCTTTTACAAAGAAATGAGGAAAAAGGGTCTTGTTCCAACTAGTAGTACCTTCATGATTTTGATATGTAGTCTGGCAGTTGATCATAGCTTCGAAGAGGCTACTGAAGTGATGTTTGATATGTTAGCTAATTCTATGGTTCCTGACCTTTTGACTTTTAAGACTCTTTTGGAAGAGTTGTGCCGGGGAGGGAGGGAAGATGATGCCTTTCAGCTCCTTGAGCAATTGGGAAGGGAAGCACCAATTGACAGAAAGACTTATTTATCTTTGTCAGATGCTTTGCATGTGTTCAGACAGGAGTGATTGTGAAGCTTGCAGTTTGTATCAGTTATTGTGTGACATACCTAGATGATGACTTGGACAATGGTAAGTTTCTGAGGTTTGTCTCCCAGGCCTATGCAGTTAGGAGCTTAAGCTTACTTTTTATGTGGAGATATCAAGTAATACAAGAGGGGAGTCAAAAGATGCAGAAACTTTTCTTCTTGAATGCAGTATTACCTGTGCAGCTGTGACAAGGATCATATTTTGTTGGCATTGTTATCATCAACTTTGCTTTTGGGCTCTTCATGCTGGTTATGAACAGAGAAGAATCACTTCTGATTTATTGATCTTTCTTCAACTGACCTTCTTCAGACATAAAATGTTTTGGTATACTCTCATGGTTTCTTTCCACTCCCAATTTTGTATGTATATTTTACCATATCTATGGGTGACCTCTTGGAAGTGGTTGCAAATTGTAGAATAAGATTCTTGTGGTGTTGCATATGGTATGAGAAAAGATTTGTAATTGGAAAGGGAATATCAACTCTCATGTGATGAGGTACTGCTTGACAAGTATGAACATGTTTTAGTGGTGACTTTTGTATTAATATTGACTAAGAAGAGTTTGCCATGCAAAATTTTCGTTCCTGTTTCGGCCAAGCCTGGCTGAGTGATTCCTTGGGAAGCATTTGATGCAAGGTTGCAATTTCTAGATGTACTAATTACATGAACTGTAATGCATGAAATCCTACGTGGCAAGCATACTGAAAGAGATATCACAAGGTATGCATTGAATTTCATGTGGCAACTTCTAACTGGCCGTGAATTTGGCCGGGTTTCGGAACGTGTTTGCTCACTTCCCACTAGTGCAAAATATATGAAAATTTCATCCTTTGATTACGTTTTTTTCAAAAAAAGAAGGAAACGAAGTTTGTGCGGTGATAGGGATTCCTCTTCTTTAAATTTTGGTCAAGTTGGTCTTTGTAGGCGAAGGGGAGAGACAAATTAGGGCAGTCGGGTTATCAGAAGTGATTTTGTCTGTTGCATGGAATGTTTTCTTATATACCAGCAATCTCCCTCTGTATTTACAGCTTCATAAGAAAAGATTGTTGCAGTCCGTTAGTCTGCCAAATACTTATGAAACTCACCAAATCCACAGCTTTGTCAGGCAGCTGACTGTAAAATGCAGGAAGATAAATGCATTTCGACATCTGTTACAGGCTCAGGAATATGTATATGCCCTAGTTTTTGTACCTTTTACAAGTTATTGATTTTTGGAATGGCCCGTAACTTTTTTGTTATTGCACTCATTGGCAAATTGTCTTCAACTGCACAACAAAAGATTGTTGCAGCGGGGTTTCCACCGTACACATAAGCAACTCTCAGTCATGTATGGACATCTTTAGCAAATGCGCAGCTTTACGGTAGAGACTGGAAGTTGTTGGAAGCAAATGCATCTGGACTTCCGAAAAAAGAATTACACAAATTACAGATGTGGTTTTCGACGTTTTGTCATTGCACTCATTTGCAAGTATAAATTTATGGAAGTTAACTTCGTTTCGTCTCGTTTAAAGAGAAGCTGATTTCTCCTAAGACCAGAGTCGTCTTCCTGAGAGCGATTTCTTATCTTGGGCACGCTAAATTTTGCTCACAGTTCACTTTGGAGAATGGCAAATGATTTATGTTCCATGCTAATATCTGAAGACTAAATTCATTCCTAACTTCGCATTTTGGCACTTCGAAGCCAGTTTTTGGGCGAAGTATTGCATATTTAGGTCCCTTTTTGCATGGGATTTGGGATAGAAGAACGTTACTGTTGGACTGGGCTGACACTAGTTGAGGAGAAACAGGCCATTCGTCTGGTAACCACTTATGTTGTTTGGTGGGTCTTAAGTTCATGTTTTGTATGTCATGGACAGTGGTTTTAGTACGAGGATATGAAAGAAAGCATGAGAGGAAGGAGATGTTTTGGGGCAGAGGAACATAGTTGAAACTTAAAACGTTGGCTTGTAAACTGAAGCTTGTTTGCCATCAGGTGCCTCTTATTAATATGAAGAATACTGTTGGGGTATGGGCTCAGGTCCGTTTCGGTCCAACATTGCCACTGTCCAGGTGAACTAGTATGGGCCACGGGGTCTAAGGGTGGTGAGGGCAGTAGCACCGACCCCACATGTGCCTTCGTTACACTACTTCGATTCGGACCCATCTACGTCATACACACACTAGGCATGCGATTAGGTTGTGCATTAACACGTTGTGGGGCTCAGATGTGCGAATTATGTGTTAATGGTGGGACCCATAGTTAGCAAGGGATCGACCATATCATGGGCTTCGCCATGTGCAAGGGGTCTAGGCCTCCACGGGCTCTGAGAAACAGAGCCCGCCCATTGTGTCTGACCTTCTTGATATAAGCCTGTAAACTCAATAGGAATGGCCCGTTTGAGGAAAGCCCAAAAGCCCAACTTAGGCCTAGCTTAATTAGGGGTAGGAGGAGGGGTATTTGAAGGGAAAGAAGAGAGAGAAGCCCTAATCTGGCCGCCCCACTCTCTCCTCTCCCTTCTCCCAATCCGGCTCCCCCTCTCCCTTGTGGTTCGGCCTTTTTTAGGTTTTCCTTGTGAAAACCATGTTGGCCGCCTCCCATCTCCACCTCTCCTTCCCCTTGGACGTGGTACAAGAGAGGGATACGATCCCTTGCAGGGTGGTGTTTGAAGTAGAGGGTTTTGGGTCGCCATTTTGCTGAGTTTTGCTTCCAAGAGTGAAGGCTTTGAAGGATCAACACATACATAGTATTTGCTCTCTGCCCACTTGACTCCTTTGAGTTTGGTTATGCGAATAGAAGGTTTCAAGGGCGTGCAAGGGGTTGGAATGCCCAAGGTCAGTATGCCATCGCCCCATTATGATTTCTTATATGTATGATCATTGATTGGATGTGTTTTATTACTCATTGAATAGAGTTTTATGCATGATCATTGTAGATTAATTGTCAAAGGCTGAATTTTGATTGGTGTGCCACCCCCATCCCACCTTTCTTCTGCTGGTCCAACCATTCTACAAATTCTGCCTCTTGGCACTTCGTTTGGATGTAAATGTAGGTTGTTTTCCTCATGACTCACAAAAAAATGCATTCGGTTTTAGGGAGGTGAGGCTGCATAGTCCGTATATTCAGATCTCAGGTTTTTGTATTTATGTTTCCTTTGGTTTTGATTACTATGAAATTTTCATATATCCTTACAATCATTGCTCGTTAGCAATATATGTTTCTGATGAGGTTGCGCTGCCCCTGGTAGAGAGGTAGAGGCACAGAGCAACAATTATCAAAGAGTCTTTATCAATGTGGTTGAGCTGGTCTGGAGACCATGCATGCATATCGTCTACGAACTTGCTTTTCACAATTGAATTGTTGGTAGAGAGACTCTCTCGTCCCAGTGTGAGGCTCTATGCAGATTCCGTGAATGCCCTCCATTCTTCACCTCAGGACTTGCGACGAGATCTATATGCTTAAGGTTCCAGGTCTATGAGCGTGGATAGGTAGTTTCAGTATTTTTAGATGTAAATATTTTGGTTTTATTAGATGAGTTTGATGCTTATATACATGAATTCTTTGTGATTCACTACCACCTTGGAGAGAAATTGTTAACTCAAGTGCTTTTACTCATTCAGAAATTAGTCTATGCTCAATAATTTTCCTTGACTACTTGACTGGTTCTTAGCATAGAATAGCATTTCAAAGATGTACCCAGACAGAAGCCTTGATATGAATCACCACTTCTATTAATTAAGCTTACTTAATTTTTGTTAGGCTTATTTTAATTTTTAAGTAGGTTTAATTCCTGATGTTAGTAGGTTATTTATCTTTAATGTTGGCAGTAAGGAGGCCCAGGCCCATACTGTGTTGGAGACTTGTGTAAAGGGCGTAGCCCACTTTTCCTTATTAAGAAAAAATCAATTCCTAATCCTCTCTTCTCTCGTCTCAGTTGACTGCATCTCTTCCCTTACTCTTGTCTCAGAGTCCAAATTCGCCTCCCCCTAAATCCCTTATAAACTTTAGGGTTTACATCATTGGTATTTGAGGAGTTTCTTTCCACCCTTTGGGTAAAATTCATGGTCCAAACTAAGAGAATGACGACCTAAAGACAAGTAGAATCAGAGCAACACGTCATTAGCCCAAGAACTACACACTGAATGCAGATCCCAAGGTGAGGTCTTCTGTCCACATTTTCGTCGATTTGTACTTGTCCTTTTTTATTTTATTTCATGGTTTATATTCCTTGGGAGTCACACTTGTCTCACTTGTTGGAATTTTTTACTATCTTGGAGCACAATTCATTTTTTCTAAATAAATTTAAGTGTGTATTTGACAACCCTCAGGTCAAGTATCTTGATTATATCTTTTTCAGTGTCCCCTCATCCAACAAAGGTGGAGGCTTTGGTGGTGTGACTCATTCCTACTTCACCTAAGGCTCTATGCACCTTTTTAGGTTTGATAGGGTATTGCCATCACTTTGTGTCACATTATGGTACAATTATGGCCCCTTTGATCACTTTGCTTAAAATTGGGTCCTTTGGTGGTCACTGGAGGATCAACAAGCTTTTGAGACTTAAAGGGGAAATGTCCACCGCCCCGGTCTTAGCCTTTCTTGATTTTTACTTAGCCCTTTATTGTGGATACTGATGCTTCAAAGACTGGGTTGGGAATAGACTTATTATAGTCAGGCCTCTCTCACACATTTTTCGACAAAGCCTTGTTTGGTCGCTCTATTTCTTTATCAGCCTATGAATGAGAAATCCTTGCCATCCTCCATGTGGTGACAAAGGGGAGACCCTATTTGTTTGGACATCACTTTATAATTTGCACAGACCACCATCCACTCAAGTACCTCTTGAAACAATGAAGATCAACTCTTGCATAGCAGCGTTGGATTTCTAAATTGGGGTATGACTATGAGCTCGTGTATGATAAAGGTTTCTAAAATATTGTTATCGATGTTCTCTCATGCTATTATCAGGCCTACCTTTCCCTTTTTGCATGATCTCTAGCGGGCTTACACCTAGGACTTGGAGGCCCAAATCTAATTAACAAGGTGCGGGTTGATCCATTATACTCACCATCTTTTGTTTTATATGGAGATCTTGTATATTGGAAGTGTAACACTTGAGATTTTTTTTAGAATTTTTCTATATTTTTTGAGTAGTTTAGACTCCATTTGAGAGGAAATGGATAAGCAAGTAGGCAGGCTTGCGAGACTGGGCTGGGCCACGCACATGCTAACCATGCGCGTTGGCCCATCTTTTAGGTTGCTTTGGCTCCAAGCAACGGATAACCCTAAATTAGAACTAATTTGATCTCCTTAGATTTATTTTGACCTAATTTGATAAACTTGGAAAGGAAATCAATCAATTAGAGAAATTACCTTGTAAAGGCAACCTACAAAAAGAGGCCACCCCCCCTCTCATTCACTCTCCCCTAGGGCTGAACCCCTCCCTCTCTCTTTCTTTTTCTTATGGTGGCCGAAATAGCCATCTCCCTTTCTTTTTCACACTTTCTTTCCCTCTCTTCTCTTACAATACACCATCTTCCGTCTCTTGCTTTTCTCAACCTTTTGCCACCATTGATCCTTGATTGAAGAACCTTGAGATTGACTTGTGAAAGCATCAATTTGGTGGAAGATCTACTATGACTTGGTATGCCATTAAAGGAGAGTTCTAACATGTGCCTTGGATTGATTTGAGGTAAGTTAAGTAAGATCCTTGTTATTGTTTGATTGATTTTATGATTCCACGTTTGGTTCTTAGAGTTTCTAATTCTTAAATTAGGGTTTGATCAAGAAAGGAGTTTTCTTCTTCTCTCTTCTTTAAGATTCAAGTTTTGAGATTTGATTTCAAGGTAAGTAACTTCTCACTTTCTGATCAATGATTTCATGATTATTTTTATGTATGGTTTGAAATGATTAATGCCTAAGGTTTTATTAGAATCATGTTTCAAGTATGCAATTACATTCTTCGTGTGGTTATTGGCATAATTGGTTTTTAAAACATGATGATTGATGTTCGTAGCAGATTCTTAGTCATCTTTCATGTCTATTTTTCCTAGATATGATGTTGTTGATTGGTCTAGTAGTTGGTTGATTTGGATGCCTAGCAAATACCTTGATTATTCTATGTTATGATGTTCCTAGAATTCACTATGTCTACGATTTGGTCAATTTTTTTTAAGGACTTCATGGACTTTTTTCATCTGAAATTTCTTTGAGAGCATCTTGTTACATCACTCTCAGTCGGGTAAAAATTTTGGAGTATTCCATAGTGTTTTGCTTGGTCAAAGAGTCTTCTTTTCTTGTGATTGATTTTTTGCAAGTTGGCATTGACTCAACTTTCTGGCTTTGTTTTCAGGTATTTTCTTCACGGAATGGACTCAAGGAAATTACTGGAAATTGTGTATATTTTGATATGATATTTTTGGGGATTTTTTTTGATTAAATTGGAATCATTAGAGTTTCTGGAATTGACTCTATTCGGGATTAACAGATCTCTTGATGCATGTTTAATGAATTTTTTTGAATTCATTTGGTCTCTAATTGCTCTCAAATTTTTTTTGAGCTGTAATCTCTATGTTTTTTATTAAGTACAAAAAGTTTGATTTAATTTATGTCATATTGAGCGTGTTATTTCAATTGCATTCTGACTGTACAGAAGTTCTAGAACTGTGAAGTCATTTCCAAAATTCCAAATGAATTACTTTTTTGTGTCAAATTACATCCTCACTTTATTTATGAGATCTATTTGGATTAAGTTCCAGTGTTTTAAGTTTCTTTTAATTTCGATACCGTTAGGTATTTTTCCAAAAAAATGGATTTTACTAATGTCCAAAAATTAGGTTTTTAACATAAAGCGTGTAGTTGGGCATTTTGGCTCGCACAATGTTATGAAATGATTCTTATGAGATTTCTGTATGTTTTCCACGAGTTGCTATACCAATGGGTAGGAATGCGTTATATTATTGTATGGGTAATAAGACAATGAATCTAGAAAGGTTTTGTGCAGAGTGGACACTTGAAAATTATCGAAATAGTCAAAGTGGGCTCCCATGGACTTTATGATGGTGTGGTATGTAATGCCGTTAGGATGGTGCGAGCTGCAGATAGGTTGTCCTTTTCAAGCCTCTTAGTCAAGGGGTGATGACAAAAAGTGGTAACGAATGAATTTTTTTGTAAATCAGTGGATATGATTTATTTAAATATCGGTTAGAAGCGGAAAGCTTCATGTTTACTTTTGCTATAAGTTTAAATGCTTTACTTATCTGTATAATTTTCAAAGCATGATATTATGGTTTATTGTGTGTGAGTTATTGAGGGTTGTTTTGCATGAACTTGTGTACCACATGTACTTGTACACATAGATGTATTTGACTTTGTCGATGCTTAGCAAGGAGTTTGCAAGAGTTTATGAAACAATAATTGTCTCCAAGGACAAGGGTAGAAGACTAGACGCTACTAGGGTTTTGAGATTTTGAGATAATTGTTTCTTTTATTTCATGAGTATTGTAATAACTTCTCACAAGATGATTCTTGTGACAAATTTATTTTCTCATAGCTGGATAATTCTAATTGATTATAATTATTAGTAAATGATTATTGTTCCCTAGTGGGCCACTACATGCTTGCACTCCCCGTTGCAGTGGCTCTAGGCCCTCGAGGTCAAGGTCTTGATAGGAAGGATCGCCTATAGATCCCTCCTCATTCTTAATCGTGCACTACTATTATATTTAACTTTCATGACTCTCCCTTTGTGGGCCGTGAAGGATCATTTCACACTTATAAAAGGGTGACCCAAAGCTTTCTCTAGAGTGGTCTTCACCAGGAGGTTCAAGACTACTTTGCTACTTGTGAAATCTATCACCAAGCCAACTCTTCTACTACCACCCTAGCTGGCCTCTTGTAGCCCTTACCCATTCTTGAGCGCATATGGGAGGATATCTCTATGGATTTCATCAAAGCTTTGCCATTGGTCTAGGAAAAGTTTGTTATCATGGTAGTGGTCGACCGCCTTTCCACATATGCTCATTTCATTATGCTTGGGCATCCTTATACTGCCAAGGAGGTGGCAGAATTTTATGCTTGCGATGCAGCAAAGTTTCATGGCATGGCCTACACTATCATGTAAGACAAACACTAGATTTTCCTCGCATTTTTGGCATGAGTGTTTTGCTATTCAAGGCACTCAGTTGCAAATGAGTACTGTTTATCATCCCTTGACAGATTGACAGACAAAAGTGGTTAACTGGTGCTTGGAAAAGTATGTGTTGCTTTGTCAGGGATAATCCATGTAAATGGCTCCAATTTTTGCATGGGTAGAGTGTTCATATAATACAACTTATCACATTTTTGTGGCTTATTTTCCCTTCTAGGGGCTGACCCTACTATTCACCCTTACGTTCCTCACAGGGCTATGGTCGGCGAAGTTGATAATCTTCTATAGCATCATGACACTCTCTTGCACCAGTTCAAATTGAATTTGACTAATGCTCAAAATTGTATGAAGTAGATATATGATGGTCACCATACTGATAGTGAATTCAATGTTGGGGACCTGTTCTATGTGAACTTCTCTCCTCACTGGCTGCCATGACCCTTGACCCAAACCGGCCAAAAGACACGACAATTTACTAACCCAAAACCCAGGCCAGATCGAAGTACACAACCACCATTTTGGGAAAAAGTAATTACCGGGAAAAATAAGGGAAATTAAACAAAAGCTATTAATCATAAAAACATCCTTACACATACATATTTGTGTTCATATTCATAAAGGAGTTCAAAGCCTTCAAAAGCATTAAGTAGGTCCATACTATCAAAAGGATGGCTTACCTTCTAACATAGCTATAAAGTCTTGAAGTTACATCACACATCAACTACTATCCCATAGTATATTATCTATCCTCAACTCAGCATTCCTTTAGTCTTCACCTTGTTCACAAAACAAATTACCCTGATTATCCGTGTAGCGCAACTACACAGAGGATTTCTAAGGGATACAAAAAAAAACAAATGGGTGAGCATAAACCACTAAGGGTTTGAAGACACGGAGCTTACATTATTACCACCAAATATAATCTCAAGATGCATAAACATATCCTTATTATCGGTGTTAATATCTCAAGAATACATGAAATTCCTTACATAATACCGGTGTAGAAATCTCAATCATCACTTTTTACACAAAACTTGTGTAAATATCTGAATGATCATCAAATCTATTTTACAAAAACTGTGTAAATATCTCAATAATACATCAAGTTATACGTTAAAGAAATTCAAGTACCCAAAGGTACTAAATACCTGCTTACTCGGCATTCCAAAGCCGAAAATACTAAAAGCAGACTGACATCCCTGTAAATTGGGAATGCCCCTGGTTAGCCGGTTAGTGGACATGACCAACGTGGAACACACTTCCCAATGTTTGAATAAATGTCTCAATCATATCAACCAAATGAGGAACCCATCCTTGCGAACATATACCACTTCATTCAAAACCCTATATAGCTAATCCAGAAACTACGAAAAATCATGGCTAATCACGGTAAAAAACTAATAACAGCTAAACATAGTTTAGCAAAAAAAAATTAATGATGTATGTGACATGATTAATACATGAATAATGTTACATGCATAAAAACATTCATACTATAACATGATAATGCTTTACTAGTTACATGCGAGAGACATGAGAAAACCATCAACACCTAGTTTAAGATTAAGCGCATTAGTCAAAATTTACCTTGGTGATCGATCAAGCATCTTGGGTGATCGATCGAACCCTGAAACAAGCAAACATAACCTTTGGGTGATTGATCGGCCCTAAAAAATGCACTTCACAGAAAAGCTGGTCAATTGACCAGCCTAGAGGGGCGATCAATTGGGGTGCTATTAGAACAAATAAATAGAAGGTCTTGTTGATCGATGGGTTGATCTATAGGGAAACAACAGAACTGCAAAACTATAATTTTTAAGCAAATGCAAGTCTCATCAACCATCAAATCATCGTAAATCTTTACATATACATCATCTAAACAATAGATATGATAAATCCAACATAGCCTATGACATGCATGTCAAAATAGTATCAAAACATGTATCCTAGGGGATCAAAGTGCACATATTTATCATGTATCAAGAACATGATCAATCACATAATCTATGGTGTTAATGCAAGAAAACATCATCAAGCAAAAACCCCTAACTTTTAATCAATAAAAAATCTTTTCAAATTTCCTCTTAAGATTAAGGAATCCCTAATCAACAAATTATGTTTCATTAGCCCTAAGTAAAAACTACACCTTTCCACCAAGTATAGACACAAAACCACTAGTAACAAGACATATCATGCATTTCTCTGTGTCAAATGAACCCAAACATGAATCACAAGGTTATGAACCCAAAGCAAAGATTTAGGGCTCTAGAACATGGGGAAAAGAAAGGGCTCTCAAGAGAAGAAGACATGAGACTCAAGAGCGTGAAAAGAGGACATGTGAATCATCTCAAAAACTTAAGAAGTCATAAAGTAGAATCACTTGACTCCCCTTGGATGAAGCTAGAGAAAATATAATCTCATAAAGGATAAGCTAGAGCACATGCAACCACAGAATCTTAGCCACCCCAAAAGAACAAAGGAGGCTAACTTAGCTATTTATACTAGTAAGTGGGTAAGTGGGCTTGCATGAACTTAATTGAAAAAAAAAATAGATTCCTCTTTCCAGAATTTGCTAAAATGAAAGTGATAAAGCCCAAGCTTATTTAGCAATCAAAATGAAGGTTGGTGGCTCAAGAAATTGGTATGAAGACAAGAATAGTCATGGGTCTAGAGTAGGGCCCACTTCCTCAAGACAAGAAAATTTGCAAAAATTATCCCAAATTATGACTAACTATGTGGTTTATGCTAGGCACTAATGTACTCTATGAGTTTCCATCTCACGACTAGGAGAACAAGTTTGTCACCCCTTAGTAAACCCCTGATGAAACCGGTCCCACTAATTGTCCACCAAAAATTTATAATTACTACAAACCGTCAACACAACAAAAGCAAACAAAATTATCCTACCCACCTTATATGAATTTTGTCCTCAAAATTCTCTATTGCCCGATAGTGAATAGATGAGGATACTTCACATTGACTTCATCTACATGTTCTCACATCTTTTCTTAGATGTTGTGATATCACTAAAGTTCTTTCGCTAATAGAATCACCTTGGTCTTGACCATCTTCTCCTTCCTGTCCAAGATTTGCATTGACATCTCAATGTAGCTAAGATCTCTCCTGAGCTCCAACATCTTGAAGTTTGAAAACATGAGATGGGTCTTGGTCGTACTTCCACAAAAGAGAAATATGGAAGACATCAAGGATGTTAGCAAGTTGTGGTGGTAAAGCCACATGATAAGCCACTACTCCAATTCGTTCAAGAATCTTGAAAGGTCCAATGAACCTAGGAGATAATTTTCCTTTCTTGTCAAATCACATAACACTTTTTGATAGGAAAGTCTTCATAAAAACATGATCACCAACTTGAAATTCAAGATCCCTTCGATGATTATTTGCATAACTTTTTTGTCAACTTCGACCTATTTGCAATTAATCCTTGATGACTCGAATTTTCTCAACCGATTATTGTGCTATTTCTAGTCTGGTTAGAAGATGCTCTCCTACCTCACACCAACAAAGGGGTGATTGACAATGATGTCTATATAATGCCTCAAAAGGTGTCATCTGGATATTGGCCTCATAACTATTGTTCTAGGCAAATTCTATCAAAGGTAAGTGTTGCTCCTAACTACCTTTCCACTCAAAGATATATGCTGTGAGCATATCTTCAAAGGTCTGGATTGTCCACTCATATTACCCATTTGTCTGAGGATGATATGTTGAACTAAGGTGAGTTTGTGTCCCTAAAGCCTTTTGAAAACTTTGTCAAAACTTGGATGTAAAGTGAAGATCTCTATTATGGATACAAGAACTCCATATAACTTGACAATCTCCTTTACATAAAGTGCCACTAACCACGTCCAAGGAAATTGCCATTCTTTTAGTAATAAAGTGCGTTGGCTTGTTGAGTCGATTGATTAATACCTACACTGAGTCATTGCCACTTGGTGATCCAGAAAGCCCTAAATAAATTCCATAACTACATTCTTTCACTTCCACTTCAGAATGTTTTGGTAACAATATCACTCTAGGATGACGATGCTTGGCTTTTAGTTGCTAGCAAATCAACATTTGGACACAAATGAGACAATGTCTCTCTTCATTCCGTTCCACCAAAACATCCATTTTACATCATGGCACATCTTAGTTCTGCCTGGATAGATGAAGAATTTAAAGTGACATGCCTTTGAAAGGATGCACTCTTTCAACTCTTGAGAATTTGGCACACACAACTACCCATGAAAAACTAAGCTTCCATTAGCTATCTCTTCAAAGTCGTTCACCAATTTCCTTTGCTGTTTGGCTTTCATATCTTGAATTTTCTCATCTCACTTTTGTGTTTTAACTACCATATCCACCAAATCATAACTTATGGAGAGATTGACAAACCACTTACTTGTATCTTCCAATGCATTATCCGGTTTGAGCTTAATGGACTCTTCGTACAAATTACTCTTACACATGCACACGACCACCAAAGCTGTTGACTTTTTACTCGAAGTATCTGTTACCACATTAGCTTTCCCTAGATGATAAGCAATGGTGAAGTCATAATCTTTAAGTAATTCAAGCCATATTCTCTAACTCATATTCAAGTCCCTTTGGGTGAAGAGATACTTCAAACTCTTGTGGTCCGTGAACACTTTAAATTTCTCACCATAAAAGTAATGCCTCCAAATTTTTAATACAAAAACCACTGCTCCTAGCTCCAAGTCATGTGTTGGGTGGTTTTTCTCATGTGTCCTAAGTTGGTGAGAAGCATAAGCTAGTACTTTACCAAGCTGCATCAACACACAACCTAATCTTTCTTCCTAAGCATCGCTATAAACAACAAATCCTCCACTACCTAATGAAAAAGCCAAGGTTGACGCTAAAGTTAACCTTTTTTTCAACTCTTAAAAACATGGTTCACATGCTTGGCTCAGATCAAACTTCACATTCTTTTTTGTTAACTTAGTTGTAGGGGTTGCCATGCGAGAGAAGCCTTTGATGAATTACCAATAGTACCCTATACGGCCTAAGAAACTTCAGACTTTAGATACATTCTTGGGTTGCTCCAACTTCAAAATTATTTTTACCTTAGCTAGGTCTATCGTTACACCATCCTTATATATCACATGGCTAAGAAAATTTACTTTCTCTGACCAAAATTTACACTTGTCAAACTTTGTATAGGGTTTGTGAACTCTCAAGTTTACAAGGCAATCCTTAGGTGTTTTTCATGATCCTCCTTGTTGGCTGAATAGATCAATATATTATCCACACAAATAATGACAAATTGATTTTATTAAGGCATGGAGACTCTATTCATTAAATCCATGAAATATGTGAATTCATAAAGCCCATAACATGTCTTATAAGTAGCCTTTGACACATCCTTGGGTCGAATACTAAGATGATAATAAACTGACCTCAAATCAATCTTGGAGAACACTTGAGCCTACTACAATTGTGGCATGATTCAACAATCTATAATCAATGCAAAACTTAACAGAACCATCCTTCTTTATGACAAAGAGAATCGGTGCGCCCCAAGGAGATGCACTAGGCCTGATGAATCCCGTACCCATTAAATACTGCTGCTTGATTTTAAGTTCTTTCAATTCAGCTAGAGTTATTTTGTAAGGAACTTTTGAAATAGGGATGGTGCCTGAAAGAAGATCAATATTGAATTCGATCTCTCTCTCAAGAAGTATTCTTGACAAATCTTTTGAAAAAACATTAGTAAATTCATACACTACAGAAACAAACTCAATAGGAGTTGATGATGCACCTTTTACCGAAATACTTGCATGAAAAGCCATGCACCTGCTGTCATTCCACTTCTTTGCCTTACATAAAGACACCAATAACTTGCTACTAACCCATCTCATACCTAGGATAACAAAAGGCTCGATGCCTGACATGGTAAACACAAACCCTTTTTCGCTAACAATCAACACGTCTATGATAAGCTAACATCATGTCTACGCCTAAAATTATGTCAAAATCAATCATAGGAAAATAATCAAATTATTTGCTAGCTCATTCCCCTTAATTACAATAGGAACCTTTTTAAGATACTCCTTAGCCCAAAGAGAAGACGAAGGGGTAGACACACGCAAATGAGTCAGCAATAACTTTGTCTCAATATTGAGCTCTCGAGCAAAAAGATGTGGAATGGATGAATCAAATAACTAGTGTCAAATAATACTCTAGAATAGTGGGATGCAATTTAAGCATGTCTTCCATGACTGCCACTGTGTTAGCCGCCTCATGAGTTGTGATAGAAAAGACCTCTTGATTAACAAACTTCTTTTGCTAACCACCTTGCAAACTTGGTCCTTGATGTTGTCGCGCTAGAACTTCACCTGGAGTGTTATGAGGACAATCTCTCTTGAAGTGCCCTTACTACCAACACTTGTAACAAGTCAAGTCTCCATTGTTCAATCTTTCGTGCAGAACATTGCTGTTGTTTTTCCCATAAAAGTTGTTTCCATGGGGCTTTTGATTACCTTGTCCTTGAGAATCACCCTACTTATTGTGCTTAGGCTGCTACTCCATCCTCCTTTGATGATCATCAAAGTTCTTCTCAATGACAATGGAAGTCTCCATGACTTCCACCAAAGTCCGGTGCTAGAAAGGTACCATTCAAGCCATGATGTAAGGCCTAAACCCATCTTCAAACTCTCTTGCCCTCTTGTACTTATCACTAAAAAGACAAGGAGCAAAATGTTCTAGCTCTACAAACTTGGCTTCATAGTCAATGATTGTCATAGATCCTTACTGCAAGTTTAAGAATTCCTTTATGCAAGTTTAAGAATTCCTTCTTCTTATCTTCCCGCACATGCAAAGGGAAGTACTTCTTGTTAAAGATGACCAAAAAGTCTTTCCAAGGAATATCAACACGATTATGAAATTGCTATCTTTTTATAGAGAGCCACCAACGTGAGCTCACCCTCAAAACTGAACACAACTAGGCAAGTCTTTTCTTCATTTGAGCATTGCCTGACATTGAAAACCTTCTCCATATACAACTTCCAATTATCCGCTTTAGTATGTCCATCTTGCCCATGAAGCTAGGAGGATTCAACTTCTTGAAGCCCTATAAGGTCAATTGATCCTGTCCACCATTGGCTTATTTGGCTTTTTGATGAGCTTGTACCACTTGAGTTAACCCCATGATAGTTGACAATACATCATCCACATATGGATCCCTAGCTGTCTAACTGTTGTTTTCACTTGCATGATTAGGACTAGCCATCTACACAACAACTAGGTGTTATGCCAAAAGAACTAGCACCAAGATCAAATAAAACATCACACAAACAAACAACAAACAATGAACTAATGGTAACATCGCTAACATTGTCTAAGTCTTTTATTATTTAACTCCCATGATCCCTAACTAATGGTGATGTTCTAATTTCTATCATTCTCCTTTGCTTTTATACAAAGCAAAGCTCTGATACTAAAAAGATATTGTCATGCCCCCTAACACAAACTGGCTAGAAAACATGACAATTTACTAACCAAAGACTTGGGATAGATCGATGTACACAACCATCACATTGTACAAAAGTAATTACTGGGAAAATAAGGGAAATTAATTAAAAGCTATTAAGCATGAACATAAGCATCCCTACACACACATTTGTGTTCATAGTCATAAAGGAGTTCAAAGCCTTCAAAAGCATTGAGCAGGGCTATATCTATCACAAAGAAGGCTCATTCTCTAACATAGCTATAAAGTCTCAAAGTTGCATCACGCATCAATTATTAACTATCCCATAATAGATGATTTATCCTCCACTCAGAATACCTTTAGTCTTCACCTTAGTCATAAAATAAATCATCCTGAGTATCTCCATGATACAACCATACAAAGGATTCCCGAGGGATACCCAAAAACAAAACAAAGGGTTGAGCATAGCTTAATAAGGGTTTGAAAACATGAAGCTTACATTAATACCACATATCATATTCTCAAAATCTATAAAAATATCCTTATGTAGTACCAGTTCTAGTATCTCAAGAATACATCAGATCTCTTACACAATACCCATGTAGGCATCTCAATCATGCATCAATTCTTACACACAAAACCTATGTAAATATCTTAATAATGCATCAAATCCACTACACAAAACTTGTATAAATATCTCAATAATGCATTAAGTCATACTTTAAAGAAATCCTAGTACTTGAAGATACCGAATACTTGTTTACGTGGTATCCTAAAGTTGGAAATGCCAAAAGTAGTTCGTCATCCTTGTAAATTAGGAATACCCTTAATCAACTGGTGAACAAGGACATGACTAGCCTGGAGCTTGCCTCTAAATGTGCCAATAAGTGTCTCAAGCAACTTGATCATCTCGACCTAGGGAGGAACCCGTCCTTATGGACATGAAACCACATCTTTTTGGAGGAAAACCCCGTCCTTACAAATGTAAAAATGCTTCATTTAAAACCAGATACAACCAATCCAGACAACTACAAAAAACCATGACTAATCACAATAAAACACAGCTCATGGCTAATGATGGCTAAACATGGTAACAAATAATTTCTTGATGCATGCGACATGATTCATGCATGAATAATGTTTTATGCATGCAAGCATTTATACTATAACATGATGATGCTTTATTAGTTACGTGCAAGTGACATGACAAAACCATCAAAATCAGGTTTAAAATTAAGCACATAAGTAAAAAATGAACATGGGTGATCAATTAGGTGTTTGGGGTGATCGATCATGCATTAAATGAAGCAAAAAGATCCATTGGGCAATTGATTGACCCAGAAGGGCAATCCATCATATAAGAGCTATAAAAACAATAATTTTTAAGCAAATGCAAGTTTGATCAACCATCAAATAGTCATAAATCTTTATATAAACATCATCTAAACATTAGATATGCTAAATCCAACATAACCCATGCACATGCATGTCAAAATAACATCAAAACTTGTATCCTAAGGGATTAAAGCTCATATATTCATCTTGCATCAAGAGCATGATCAATCACATAAATTATGGTGTTAATGTAAGAAAAAACCATTAACCCAAAACCCCTAACCTCTAATAACTAGAGAATCTATTCAATTTTCATATCAAGATCAAGGAATCCCTAATTAACAAATTAATTTTCATTAGCCCTAAGCAAAAACCACACCTTCCCATCAAGTAGAGGCTCAAAACCACTAGTAATAAGATATATCATGCATTTCCTTGTGTCTAATGGATCTCAAACATGAATCACATGGTTATGGACCAAGAACAAAGATCTAGGACTCTATAACATAGGTAAAAGAAATGACTTATAAGAGAAGAAGACATGAGAATCAAAAGCATGCAAAGAAAACATGTGAATCAACTAAAAAACTTAAGAATTCGTGAAGTAGAATCACTTGACTCCCCTTGTATAAAGCTAGAGCACATGCAATCCCATCAAAAGAGAAGCTAGAGCACATGCAACTATGGAATTTCAACCACCCTGAAAGAAGAGAGGAAGCCAACTTGGCTATTTAAACTAGTAAGTGGATAAGTGGGCTTGCATGGGCCCAATTGAAAAACAAACAGGATTCGCTTTCCATAATTTGCTGAAATGAATGTGACAAAGCCCAAACCTATTTAATAATCCAAATGAAGGTTGATAGCCCAAGAAATTGGTGTGACGATGAGAATAGTCGTGGATCCTACTTCCTCAAGACAAGAAAATTTATAAAAATTATACCAAATTATGTGGTATTGTGGTTTATACTCGACACTAATGTATTCCATGAGTATTTCCATCTCATGACTAGGAGAATGGGTTTGTCACACCTTAGGTAAACCTCTGATGAAACTGGTCCCACCATTTCTCCAGAAAAAATTGAAATAATACAAAAAAATTCATTATTATCCCAAACCATCAATATAAAAAAATAAACAAAAATATAAAACTTATGGATCTCACACATATGGTCATGCTTTTACTAGCGCTTGAGTTCCAAACTTGTTCTTTAGTTTCATTGGCCCTGCCCCATGTTGCAATGTACGGTTCTGTTGCCTATACTTCATAACTCCTAGAGGGTTCTCATGTTCATCCAATCTTTCACGTTTCTCGATTTTGGCATTTTGTGGGTAATCCTACTCGTGTTGTTCAGAGCCCCTTCCGCCTCTCATTCCTACGGTTTCTCCACCTTTGGTTTGTTCTGCTATTATTGATACACGTCATGTGCATCGTGCTGGTCAATTGAATTAAAAAAAATTGGTTGCTTGGCATAGTTGTTCTTTGGAAGATGGTATTTGGCTTAGTGAGGAGGAATTTTATACCTGGTTTCTTGATTTTGCGGCTTGAGATCAAGCTAGTATAGAGCATGGTGGATTGTTATGAATCACCACATTTATTCATTAGGCTTATTTATTTTTATTAGACTTATTTTAAGTAGGTTTAATTTCTCATGTTAGTAGATTATTTATCTTTAATGTTGGCAGTAGCAATGCTCATGCCGATAATGGGTCGGAGACTTATATGAAGGGCCTAGAACTCTTTTGCCTAATTAAGAAATAATCAATTCCTAATCCTCCATTCTATCCTCTTTGTCGACTGCATCTCTTCCCTTTCTCTCACCTCAGGCCGAGTCAAGACCAATAGAGGCTCTTCCTCCTCCATTCCTCCAATGTTCACCCCCCCTAAATCTCTTGTAAATCTTAGGATTTACATGAAGCCTATATTATGTCTAAGCAATAAAACAACTGTAGCCATTCATTAATTCGGGTGTTGTGGGCAAATTTTTAGACAAGCATGGTATTTTTTTTCCAAATAAAAAAAAAGACAAGCATGGTCATTTGGGTGTGCAATACCAAATCAGCTTGAAATGAAGGGGTTGCCCCTTATTATTGAAAGCATAGGGATGTTAAAACAATTAGCCTTTTATTAAGGACGAGTAGTTTACCCCCACTTCTTTTATATGCTCTCCCTCTTGATACGGTTGGTGAATCTACTGTCTGTGTATATTCCCATCTGTGTAGGTGGGATGGGTTGACTAAACCAAGAGGTAGCAAACTACTCAATCCTTTTATTAGGGTTTGAAGTGATGTATTCACACCAGATTTGCTGTAAGTGACCAATCAAGCCCCGTGGGCTAGCAAATCTCCTGAAAATTTGCTCTGTGTTTCTTCGCTTTTTAAGAGAATTTTCAGCTGGCGGGGGACTGATTGGTTACTCATGCCAAATTGGGTGTGAGTGCCTCGCAACTGATCTGAGCCACTTTTATTAAATTGTTCTCTTTTGTAGATATTTTTATATTAGTTCGTATAAATAAGATGTACTTCCTCCATGATCCATCAATTTTATAAGAATTGGGCCATCCTGCAGGTAATCTCTGCGTACAAACCACCTTATCTGGTCTGTTTATTGAGGAATGAATGCCATGATAATACATAGGCAGAGTAATACATCAAGTCATCAGCTGTTCATCACTCGAGAATTGTTAAGCTCCAGCAAAGAAATTACAACAAACATTGTGGGTCATAAGCAAATATTAAATTGGAGCCTCTAATCCAAGTCTACTGTCCATGGTTGAGAATAATCCAAAGGATTCAAGCAAGGTGAGAAAGGGTGAAAGGAAAAGTTATACATCGAAGTATTGGACCTCGGCCGAGAATGACAGACCTCCACCAATGTCTCATTTAAAAGGTCATACGCAAAAACCTTACAGTGGGTGCCGAAGAAGACAACACTCAGACTAGGATGGAGTTTCAAGGGAATGAAATGCTGATGCCTGTCATCCTTCATCAAGCCACAACAATGGGGCAAAACCACTTTCCTTGCTAGTGCTTGGACACTGATGCTGTGCTTCAAGTCCCATTCACTCTTGGAACCATCTTTCGGAATCCAAATTTGCATTAGGCATCCATCATGGGTTATATAGTAGAGAGACCCATTTGACACCTCAAGGGAAGGAGACACCTTGTAACCTCTATTGTCTGGTAGCTGGATCCCCTGGCAGGCTTCTCCCTTCAGATCAATTGCCATGGCATAGGGTGGAGAACTTAGAGCATACATAATCCCATTCAAGAAGCAGGAAGGGATTGGGCACCAGGTGTGCCAAATAGGTTCACAGAGCCAACTGGATTTGACCCACTTGCCTGTTTCTGAAAAGAAGATCTCAAGCTTGATCCAATAGGGGGTTGGATCTGATCCTGGCTGGTTGACCACATGGAAGTGGGGTGACAATTTGGCATCGTGGGCCAATTTGGCATTGCTCATGTTGGCATTCTTCCAAGGCCTGGGTGGCAGGGCCACCCATCTCTTTCTCAGAGGATTACATACGAACAGCTTGTCTTCCTCACCGTCAAGGTAGGATAAGCAAAGTAGCAGACCATTGCAGGAGTGTATGACGCTGAAGTTAGGATAGCAGGGCAAGAAGTTGAGACCCATATTAGGAGTGCAGCGGCCATGGCTGCCCCACTTCCCATGAGAGATGCAAGTGTATTGATCATCTGCCAGCTCCAAATAGGAGTGATGCTTGACTGGGTGGAATTTGATGAGATGGATCTGGTAGAAGAGGCCAGAGGCAGCTGAAAGCAATTCCCTTCTGAAAGAAGTGTCAGAGATGAGAACGCCCTTTGGCTTTGTGATGCACTTGAAGCTGGATTTAGACTTTGATGGAAGCCAAGAGAAGATCTCCAACAGCAGATCATCATCTTTCAGTTGGCTCATGTTGGCAGCAATGGCATCGGCCACAGGGTTGCCGTGGCTACAATCGCCTGTTTTTCCCATCACAAGAGCACTTCAGATCGACAAAAAAATGGTGAAGCTAAATACACATTCCGGAGTTAATTATGTACTGGGAAAGAAACAAGTTTCCTTGCCCGTCACGTTAGATAGCATTACTCTTTTTATATGGAAGGTTCATAAGTCAAATAGAGTTGGTGAGATCAGGTTCTCCAATGATCGGAGAGGATTACATAGATTGGACTTTGGAGCGGAAGGTGCCTGCTACTAAAGAAAGTCTGCGGAAGCCGCAGGGTTGTTTGTTTTCCCTCTTCGCTTTGAGTTTTTCCCAAAGAGCACCATAAGGAATGTATGAGACCCTCCATCTAAGGAATGTATGAGACCCTCCATCCATAAGATTGACAGGCACACCCTAGTTATATTGTTGTAGTTATGAATACATACTAAATTCATATATGGTGTAATTGATAATATGATAGTCACTATATGCATGTACATACATAGTATATATATTGTGTTATCAATAATATAATATTTATATTTTGTATTAGCAACAAAATGTCTTATTGACAAGTCTTGTTATCATTTATGTGATATTAGATACATTGTGTTATTTATAATACGATAAGCAGACTTAGCCTGTATTTGACAGTTACTTGGGCAGTTACAAAAGTTGAATGAGCACTTAATATTTTGTCTGTTACTTAGGTAGTTACATAATCTAAATAATAATGAGCTATTTTTTAAGGTTACATAATCTCAATAATCACGATCCCTTGTCAACAACTACATAATATACTATAAATTTTGATAGACATCTTTGACAGTTGTAGTCAACACGAAGATATATGAATAGTGGAATCACTAAAGGCCTCATAGAAGAACAAGAAGGTTTATGGGTGGTGGTTGGGCTGGGTACAAACAACTACCTTGGTGGATTGAGAGTTTTGAAGGATCTTGTTGGCAGAATACAAGCGAATCTTTGAGAAGACTGAGTTCTACTAAGTATATGAATGTGAGATATTGCCCTCATCATAGGCCCGAAGGCTTAAGGAACCCTAGTGAAGTTGGAAACCGGAGAAGGGAAGCCGACCCAGGTGAAAGGGAAATTTTTCAAAAGGTTTTTCTTTGGGAAGAGGTTGACAAGAGCCATATTGAAGACATTTTGAAGGAGGTATATGAAGGAAAACCACCATCTATGGGCAGTGTGGCTGGAGTATGGACAACATGGAAGTGGCACTACTACGCGTTATAAACTCAATCGAGGTGGCCACAAGTTTAATTGAAAGCATGCAATCTCTAACTACAGAAGTTCTTCAAACATGAATGTTGAGAAGCATCACTTACCCCAACCACAGAAGTGAAGTCATCCACCCCGACATTGAGGGTGAAGTCTTTTGCTTCAAAATTGAAGTTTAAACATTCGATGCAAGAAAAAAGCCAAACTAAACCTATATCTACAAAGGAAGACTTTATTTTTCGTAAGTTGTTTATTTCCTGGCTTCATTTTTATTAAATTATAATGTCATGTTATTGAGTACACAAAATGGTATTTTTTGTAATATCATAAACATGATAAGGTGAATAGCCATGTTATCAATAGCATGACTTATGAGTGTTTCGTAATATCATAAACATGATAAGGTTAATTATAGTGTTATCAATAATACGATTTATGAGGTTTCTCGTAATATCATAAATACAATAAGGTGAATAGTCATGTTATTGATAACATGACGTATTCATATTCATGCTAATATGACTACTTACCTTACTTATGGAGGAAAAAGGTGTTTCTAAGGTCGAATGCATTATTATCATTAGATTCTCAAGAAAATCAATGAGAAAGTGGGGAAAGCCCAAGAGCCACCTCAGCATCCCAAGCAAAAGAAAAGCTTAGCATTTGAGTCTAGGCATATTGCTGCTCAAAAACCCCTAGTACCACTACAAGAAAAACAAACAACTAGTGACGCTTTTAAGTATCATTAATAGTCATAAAAGTGTCTAAAAGAAAAAAGTTGTCGGTACTTCTCATTAGTAACACATATGAAAAAACATCGCTAATAGTACTGCTATTAGCAACGCTTTTTCTTACTTCGTTAATGTAAGTTTTTTGCGACCCTTTTTAAGCATTACTAATATGAAAATATATTTAAAAAAAGTTAAAAATATTATTAGTGATATTTTTAAAACGTCGTTAAACATTTTTTTAGTGATGCTTTAGAAAAAAATGTCGCTAATAAAATGAAAATCCTTATCCAAAACTAAGTGTTGCTAATAATATATCATTAGCGACATTTGTTTACAAGTGTCTCTAATGATATATTATTAGCAGTGCTAAAAAAACCATTGCTAATATAGAATTTTTTTTAAAATTATTAGCAGCCCTTTTTTGCGCATTAATAAGATAAAATTTTTAAAAAACTTTCAGGCATTGCTAATAATGAATTTTTTTAAAAAATCCCACCTCCCCCTATCCTCCTCCTTCAGCACTTGGGAGGAGGGAGAGGGGAAAGGGGGTGGGGTAGCCGGGCAGGGGCGGAGATGGACAAAAGGCAGAGTCGGAGCAGGGGAGGTAGCAGTGGGGTAGTGAAAAACAAAGGGGGGGGGAGCTTCCCTTGCTGCCCAGCCATTTTGACGAGTGGGCAGCATGGGCGGAAGCCGGATCCTTAACGGCTAGGTAGAGGCAGGGAAATAGCAGGGAGGCAGATGGGTGGTGAAGGGTGACGGGAGGAGTCATGGTGGCAGCTAGCGGATCCGTAATGGCAGGACGGGCCAAAGTAGGGGAACAACAGAGGGGAGGGGAGGGGACCAATGGGCGGCTGGAGAGAGGATCATGGGGAGGGAGGAGCAGGGGGGTGGAAGGAGGGAGGATTTAAGTGTTACCGAGCAAAGGGCAAATTTCGCTAGCATAATTTTTTTTTTCTTTAGTGACGTTTAAGGCTAAATGTGACTAGAAATGCGAGAGAGAGAGAGAGAGAGAGAGAGAGAGAGAGAGAGAGAGAGAGAGAGAGAGAGAGAGAGAGAGAGAGAGAGAGAGAGAGAGAGAGAGAGAGAGAGAGAGAGGAGAGAGAAAGAGAGGAGAGAACATAGGTATGTTTATTTTTAAAAAAGTATTTGCGACGGTTTTTGGTAAGCATCACATATACCTATATACTTATGGTATTTGCGATGCCTATGAGCAAGCGTCATTAATAGTGAGGTATTAGTGATGCTTATTAAAAAACATCGAAAATAGTTTGCTTTAAAAAAAAGAAACTTAAACCTATACTATTTGCAACGCCTCTTATAAAGCGTTGCAAATATTACTTTTTTAAAAAAGATCCAACTATTTATCTCTCTCTTTCCTTTCTCTCTCCTCTCTCTTGTCTCTTCTCCCTTCTCTCTCTCCCCTCTCTCTCCTCTCCCCCACTTCTCTGAATAGTTCTTTATAATTTATTATATATTATAAATTTAAATGGCAAATATTAAATAAAATTCTTGGTATTTGTAAGGCATAGAGTTATGGGTATTTGCAACACATAGAGTGATGCATCACAAATACTCAAATGTATTTACGATGCTTAGACATATATGTTGCAAATACCCTTGAGTATTTGCAACACAGATCTATGCGTCACAAATACATTGGTATTTGCGACACATAGAGCTATGTGTAGAAAATACCCTCTCTCCTCTCTTTTCTCTCTCTTCTCTCTCTTATTTCTCTCTCCTCTCTCACTCTCCCTCCTCATCTCTCTCTCTTTTCTCTCTCCCCTCTCTCTTCTCTCTTTCTCTCCACTCTCTCTCCTCTCCTTCTCTCTCTCTCCATTCTCTTGTGTCTCCCCTCTCTCCACTCTCGCCTCTCCCCCTCTATCTTATTTGAATAGCTCTTTATAATTTATTATATATTATAAATTTTAATGGACAATATTAAATAAAATTCTTGGTATTTATGACAGATAGAATTATGGGTATTTGCGACACATAGAGCGATGCATCGTAAATACTCAAATGTATTTGCGACACTTAGATTTATACATCACAAATACCCTAGAGTATTTGTGACATATAGATCTATGCGTCGCAAATACATTGGGTATTTGTGACGCATAGAGCTATGCATGGAAAATACCCTCGCTCTATGCGTCAAAAATACCCTCTCTCCTCTCTCTCTCTTCTCTCTCTCTCTTGTCCATCTTTCCTCTCTAATCTCTCACTCTCCCTCCTCATCTCTCTCTCTTCTCTCCTCTCTCTCTCACTCTCTCAAGGTGCTATATTTATTATATATTATAAACAATATTAAATAATTTTTTTGGCATTTGAGACATATACACATATGCATCGCAAATATAATTGAGTATTTGTGATGCTTTTACACAAAGATTTCAAAGATGAGTTGCAGTTTATATTCAATGGGAGATTGAAGATTTATTAGGAGGTTAAAGTTAATACAATAAGAGGTGCTTATTGAAAGCTAGAAGAAAACAAATACGAAGTAAGGAGGAAGAAAAAATTTTCAAGTGCTTGAGGGAGAAGACTTAAAGGCCATCAACAACAAAGGTTTGTGAAGATCTAAACAAGAGGATCTTTTGTTAGGTCAAAGTGAACTTTGGTGGTTTGCTTGTGTCAATATAAATTATCTTGCTTGCTAGTAGTGCATTGATTTGGTTTCAATGTGGAATTGCATACCCTCGTTTGGGTTTTTTATGTTAAATTTTTGTGTTCATGTGTGGATTGAATGCTTACGTTTTGATTGATTGATACATCGTGAGTTTTGAGAGAATATTTACTTCATTCCTTTATGTATATACATTATGTACGAAGAAGCTAGAACTTATAGTCTTTATCTTCATAGATAATCAAACTAGGGACAATCTAGTAATTTGCTATACTCATCTAGAAAGATATTAAATTTATACACTCATCATGGTGTTTTAGAGCCTTAATCATTAATTTTTTTAAGTTTTGAAGATAATGATCTGAACATCAAAAATAAAAAACACACTACAAAATCTACCCATTGAAGAAAACTATTTTTTGTATTTTTTCCATATTACACTACCAGAAGCATACTAACCAAAACACAATCAATAGAAAATAAAACAAGATAATAATCCCATATATTTTAATGAATTAAACCATGGACATCATGACAATCTATTTATTTCGCAAAAAGAGATGGCCTTAGACCTGGTTAACAAACAAATATTGAAGTAGTCCAGGGAGTTTTTGGCTTTTTTCTCAATTCGTTGTTTACGATTCTTGTGGTCTACCTTCCTCATCCATACTCTACTTGGATTTTTCTCATACAACGATGAGACATCCTTGGTCTTTGGATAATTGTGGGGATCTTTTCAGCTTCTTAGGGTGAAACTTTATGTGAGGGAAAGTGAGTGATTTAAAATGGATCTAACCATGTCCATAAGTGTCCTATTACTGTCACGACCCAGATTTTTAAAATCATTTTTAAGAGAATTTTTTCTCTTAAATACAAAATGAACCATTCAATTAAATATCCAGGTCATGATAACTGGGGTTCACATATACAAATATCAAATCATATGATATTATTACACGTCTCAAAATTCAATAAGAACAACTCATCCATCTAAGTACAAGTTCGTCATCCATCTGAAAATAAATAACTAAGTTGACTCTCACGCCAAAGATACACTTATATACCGGAGTTGCAAAAATGAAGAAACTTCATCATTTGCGCGTCAATTTTGGTCTCACTTATCGTTGCCTAGAGACCTGCAACCAACCAAACCAAATAACAACAACAATGGAACCTTTCCGCCCTCAGGAGAAGAACTTCCAAAGGATAAAAATATTAATTAATATTTTTTGGATCGGGCCAACATCACCTACTCATCGGACAACATTTTCAATATTTATAAAAAGATTGGATCCAAACGTAGTTCTACCTAAAAGTACACTATCCTAAAAAGCATAGCATCACACATGCAATGCTTAAGTAATTCAACCAACCTACATTTTATGCAAGTCCTTTAATCGTTCCACTTTTCTAATTAAACAATCAATATCAAACAATGTTATTAATTATCTCACAACCCTTGTCCAATAATTAATACTACAAAATATGTATTTACTCAGAGATAACTCGACTCTTGAAGAAATCTGCAGATATAGGACTCAACATTGGAGTAGACTGCTGAACAATAGCTTGACCCAAATCCCTAGGGCACTCAATAGCCTACCACAAATATGGAAAAGAGGATCCCAACTATGCTCATGGACATAGATTGGCGAGAAGCACAAGCCTTCCTTCATGGTCATACGACTCTGCTTTTCATACTCACTATATGGTCTTGGGAAGACCTGTGGGAAAGCGGAAGAGACCTCTTTGGCCAATACCCAAACCGTTGTGTCAGTGAAGAAAACATATCACAATCTCCACCATCCCAACTCAGGGAAAAAATATCTTCTAAGACATTACTAATGTATCCATAGAAGCCTTAGGTTTTTATGACCATTGATTCCCCCAAACATTCAAAACTTAAACTAGATTATTTCCATCTAGTCAAGTATTCGCCCAACCATTTGAGTCCTCTTCACCTTGTGAATTGACCTAATAAATAGCTCATCCATTGAGCTATGACTCATTAAACATCCCCAGACCCTGATAGTTTCTACGAGACTAGGGTAAACTCCCATAACTACCCTCAGTTCATTAACCAAGGTAAACTTCTATGTCAGGGTCCCATTCACTCCATGAACTAGTCCAAAACCTTATTGAGGGTATTTTAATCTTTATCTTGATTAGACCCCACAATCCAATGGCAACCAATATCTCTTGATTAATCTTTATTAATCTCAATTTATCGATTAACACATCAATAATAAAAACATGTATCATAATAATTAATATAAATAACACGCAACCACACAAGTGCATAAATAAAGAGGCCCATTGCACTCATTTGGAGGGCTGGGGTCAACAAATTCAAGCCCAAGTGTGTAAACAACTCTAACACATTACACAAGTTACATATATAATACTCTAGTTGATCAATGTACTCAGTTGCAGACACGTGTAATACACTACCTTAAACCCTGAGAATTAGGGTTCTTCCCCTTGTTTCCGGTGACATTGTGACCTATCTAGGTCTTCTATCACTTACTGGTCACACCCATTCCTTTCGAAGTCATTTAACGACATTCTAGAGTACCCTAATGCTTGGTAATCTAGGTTATACGTTTTGGAAAAAATGGGACATGTTGGCCCTAAGGGCATTAGGGTAATTTTTCCACCTGAGGTAAGGATCCCTCCCTTAGGTTAATCTAGTCATCTCACTTCTCATTCATTGATTTTAAATCATTGCCCTCTCCCAAGGTTACACTCTCAAATCGACTCGTGCTTCCATTTACACGAATGTGGATGGTCCAATTTATGTAGAACACATACTTAAAATCCCACAAAATTGAGGTCATTACATTCTTCCCCCCCTAAAAAGGAATTACATCCCCACAATTCTCCAAAGCCAATACTAAACAAGCTTGGCCCTGGAGGGCATACTCGCCCCTTTTAGGGTTTCACATAATCCCACTCGAGCGTCAGCTTCCGCTGCGCACTCCAGTTAAAAGAATAATCACTAGGTAGCATAACTCAAAGTGTGCACGTAAAAGTACCTCTATGTCGACTCTAGTACCTATGTCCCATACCATGAGTATTCATGACGCCACAAAAGTAAATCTAACTAAGCACCAACACAATGAACCTTGGAGCTATCTATCGACATAATGTGTCCCATACCACAAGTGTCAAATGGTTTCTCCTTGGCCGTTCCATAGCTCTTCTACCATGAACACCTAGGGGTGCTTCTTACTCAAAACCCATCCACCTCAACTAGATCATAAACTTTCACACAGCTTTAGACTTGCAATTAGATAAATGGCTTTGATACCAACTGTCACGACTCGGATTTTTAAAATCATTTTTAAATAGCATGAAAGGTAAGTAGCGATAAATTTTTTTCTTTAAATACAAAACAAACCCTTCAATTAAATATCTAGGTCATGATAACTAGGGTTCACAAATACGAATATCAAATCATATGATATTATTTAACGTCTAAAAATTCATAAAGACCAGCTCATCCATCTAAGTACAAGTCTATCACCCGTCTGAAAATAAATAACAAGTTGAATCTCATGCTAAAGATACACTAACGTACCGGAGTTGCAAAAGTGCATAATCTTCTTCTTGTGCACACCTTTCTTGGTCTCATCTGTTGTCGCCTGGAGAATCTGCAACAAACCAAATGAAACAACCACAACAACAATAATAGAATCTCTTCGCTTTCAGGAGAAGAACTTCCAAAGGACAAAAGGTTTTTTTAATATTTTTTGGATCGGGCCAACATCACTCGATGTTAGTTGCCTACATACTCTTCAGACAACATCTCCAATGTTTCCAACAAGATTGGATCCAGACGTAGTTGTGCCTAAAAACTACACTATACTAAGAAGCATAACATCACCCATGCAATGCTTAAGTATTTTAAAGAAACCTACCTTTTATGCAAGTCCTTTAATCGTTCCACTTATCTAATTAACAAGTAATATCAAATAATGTTATTAATTATCTCTCGAACCATTGTTCGATAATTAACACTAACAAATCTGTATTCACTTAGAGAACAATAGCCCGTCGAGAAATCTCCAAACACAAGACTCCAACATGCAGAACATCAATATACAGTGGCACATGTAAAGTAATATACAGAGCACTGAATATAACCTAGCTCAGAAACATGGGCTAACCTTTAACCAATAAAGACCAACACAATGCACAAGACAATAGACACCGTTTAGGAATCAATGCACTAATTGTTACCTGAAAATATTGACTCCCGCTCAAAGGAGTAATTGTATGCTAACAAAAATCCTAGCATCTCTAGAGATCCACTTGGATTAGCCATGGGTCTAGAGATGTAGGTACCAGCTGTGCTCATAGACACACTGGCCAGAGGTAGATGAGCCTTCCATGATGCTCAAAAACCTGGTTTGCGCATTTGCAAGGATCCATCGTCCCAAAGAAACGGAGACCATAAAGGTCTGAAAGATTGCTGCTATGGCTATTATCAGAAATCGTAGCATCTCTAGAGATCCACTTGGATTAGCCATGGGCCTAGAGATGTAGGTTCCAGTTGTGCTCATGAACACACTGGTCGGAGGTAGATGAGCCTTCCATGATGCTCAAAAACTTGGGTTGCACATTTGCAGCGATCCATTGTCCTGAAGAAATGAAGACCAAGAAGGTCTAAATATCTGCCATGGCTATTATTGTGAGCTTAAACTTTGACTCTGAGAACATCCCATAACCACCCTTAGTTCATTAACCAAGGTAAAATTCTATGTCAGGGCCCCGTTCACTCCATGAACTGGTCCCAACCCTAAAGAGGGTATTTTAGTCATTATCTTGATTAGGTGTTCTTCCCCCAATCCAAAGACAACCAAAATCTCTTGATTAGTTTTTATTAACCTTAAATTACTGATATAACTTAAAACATCAATAATAAAAACATACATCAACATAATCAACATAAATAACATGCATTCACACCAATGCATAAATAATGAATAAGGGCCCATTGTACTCATTTGCAGGGCTAGGACTCAGCGAGTTCAAGCCCAAGAGTATAAACAACTCTAGCGCATCATGTGAGTTACATATATGACACTCTAGTCGATTGATGCACTTGGTTGGAGACACGTAAAATACACTGCTTTAAACATGAGAATTAGGGTTCTTCCCCTTGTTTCCCATGACACTATGACCTGTCAAGGTCTTTATGTCTTTTACTGATCACACCCCTTCCTTTTGAAGCTATTTAATGTCATTCTAAGGCACCCTAACGCTTGGTTGCTAGGTTATTCGTTTTAGCAAAAACAGAACATACTACCACCCCCTAAGGGCATTAGAGTAATTCCACCACTTGGGGTATGCTACCCTCCCTTGGGTCATTTGGTCATATCACTACCCCTTTTAATTATTTTAAGTCATAATCCTCTCAGGAGGCTCCACTCTCAAACTGACCCACGCTTCCATTCACAAGAATGTGGGCGGATCCACTCAAAGGGGTATTTCTATTATTTGGTTTAAAGCCTTAATGACATCCAATGGGTCCAAAAATAAACTAAATGGTACTACATGACTTCATGGACTCTGTGTAATTTTCCTGGTATGTGACGGGGTCGTGAACCCCTTGAACCGACCTAGGTTGTCTTAACAGTTTATAATTAACCCTAGGAGCAAGAAGGTCAATCAACCACTCACTGGGATTTTTCCTCACTAAGTGGTTTAGAATATAATTAGATTACAAATTGAACTCTCACTGAGAATTTTCCCAATTTTTAAGTTGACTCATAGGCCACTGAACTGAGCCATGAAGTCGGGTAAATGGTTTACCCACGGTAATTTCACTATAAAGGTAAAAGGGTCATTTTACCAATTCTGGGATTTTTTTTCAGGTTTGAAACTTGGTCAAGACACTCATATCCCTCTCAAAGTCCACTGGTAATTTTTCTAAAATTTTCCAACAGAAGCAAACTATTGAACCAGACCCGGTTCAATAATCCCTTTTTTTATACACATAGACCTGGTCCGGGTCTTGGATTAACTGGTTCGGGTTAACTGACCTGAACCCGCCCCAGACAACCCGCGAGTGGGTTGTCTTCCCCATGTCTGGCCAGAGGCGTATTCATCTCTGGCGCCACCGCCGTTTGCCACCACGGCCGGGCGGCGGGCTGGGCTCCACCGGATCGCCGCTAGACGGCGATTCCATTGAGCTGCGGCTCGCTGTCTCTCAATGGCCGGCGAGGGCCAATCAACCTTTTTTTTAACTGGTGGTGGCATCGAGGGGAATGGCTGCCACGGCCGGCCATTGGGCCTATCTTGATTGGATCGCCATCGTCCAGCGATTCCGGCAGCCCTGAACCATCCTCCGGCCGCCGCCTGCTTCTCGCCGTAGCAAGTTCTCATCAATTTTATTTTTTTTTGTTCTGGGCGATCTACTCCACACAGCTGCCGGTCTCCCATCACGGCTCTGCGACGGGCTGGCTTGACCGGACCACGTTGCTGGCCCGGATCGAGATCTAAGCCCATGTCACTATTCTCTCCATGCCCAGAGTTCCTCCACTTCCGTGCTACAGCCAGAACAAAACATCATTACAAAACTATAGTATGAAAAACTGACGTTTTACAGCCGACTGGAAGTGCCGAATGCCGGATGACGGCAGAGCTGATGATAGCTGGTCGGCTGCCTCCTCAACATCCGGTCACTTTTATTAATAAATTAATACTACAACTCTTTACTTAATTTCATATTAGGGCAAATATGATTATACTATATAAAAAAAGTATAATCCTACCTCAAATGCAGGATTGTCGTCAATCCACCATTGTCGTAACTTTGCCGGAGTCTCGCCAGAAAATTCCAATGGTGAGTCCTTCCCCAGTCCAAAGATTTCCCCCTTACCTTCGTTGTCCCCAGTTTTTTCCCCCAAATTGTGCTATAAGAAGGCCTTTTATAAACATGGGGATTAGGGTTCCTAACCCCCCTATAATTTTGGGTAATCCTCCCCAGTTAGGCCACCTAATTTGGACCTTAAAAATTAATTTTGGAATTATAAATAATCGGGCCCGCAAAATGACTTAAATGGGCCAAATACAGTCTAAATCGGGTAAACGGGTCCTGCACGATATATTCAACTTCAAACGGTCGTATCTCCCTCATCTAGACTCCGATTCACGTGTTCTTGGTGGCGTTTCGAAGCTCTATTTGTCTACTTTCTAATAGAATTAGTTTCAGCCATAAATTATATCTAGGGATGAAGTTATTTACTAAGAAATTCAGTAGGTCATACACCCTATTTTCCACGTATTTAAATTGCAAAACTCAGGAAAATTAGGGATATTACATTAAGTCATTTGTGAAATTTTGGAACTTTCTAATTTTTATTCAAAAATTAGGGTTTTGTGGGACCCCCTGTGGGCCCCATGACCAAAATTGAGATTTTTAACCCAAAACATCCTTTATATTAAACTAAGGCATTAAAAAATTATTTCAAAAATTTTTAGATTTTAATTTCAGTTTAAATGATAAATTTATCCATTTTTAGTTATAAATTTTATTTGTACCCCATATTTGATTAAGTCTAACCCCTTCCTTACTATAAAAGAAAAAGGGTAGCCACTTTCCCATTTGAAATGGGTTGAGCCTGGGATTAAGAGGTGTAATTCCCTATTTACCTAAAAAGCGAAGAGACTAAGGTTTGATTTTCATAATCTTTCCTTAATCCATTAGGGTTTTGCCTAAATCTTTTAAAATTTTTCCTTTGCTTTGAATCAATCTCGGTTTTTACTAAAAAACTACTAATTTGGGTTTCTATTTGAAAACCTAATGTTTGAAATTTTATTTTTTGGGTTTCTAGAATCCTAGATGTACTTGTTCTTGAAGGTTTTTAGTGTTCCAAAATCGGATTTGAGAAGTATTAATGAAAATCATATTTTTGGGTTGGTTTTGGAGGAGATTAAAAAACTATTCCAACCCAAAGAGTGGTGAAAGGAAATGGGTTTAAGCCTCAATCTTGCTGTGTTGCAAATATTTATTTTTGATGTGTTTTCTTTAATGGATTCCATGTTTAGTGCGCTAATGGTAGATTAGCAAAAACATAATATTTTGTATTAATTTCTTAGGGCTTTGATTGAAAATGAGTAGATTTAGCATTTTGGAAGTTTATTTAGATTTTTATGAACTTTAGAGCTTTGATTGGAGGTTTTAAGTTCGATTGGAGTCTCGATTTAGTTTTCAAAATGGAGAAGACAAACCAAATATGCCGTTATGGCGATCAATCAGGCTTGTAGGATGATCGATCGGCTAGCCGATCTGATGGCCTTGCAAGCCGATTGATCGACAGTACAACAGATTTTGGTCATTTTAATTCCTTTATTTATTTTAATATTTCTACTCCTAAATATTATTTCTCATGTTCATGTGGGTTGATAGCTAGTGGAATGGTATGCTAGTGATGTTGGAATGCATGAAGAATAATTGGGTATTATGCAGAATTACATGATGTTGGTTAAACATGTTAGATTTGTTAACTTGAATGCATGATTTGAATAATGGTTTCCGATAGTTTTCACTCATGATTCTAGTTTAGATCCATGATTAGATGTTTGAAAAAACAGTGTAGTGTGAGTTATTGTCAATGCATGGTCATTTGCTCAGGAATGTATGTTGTATTTTAAACACACACGTGGAGGGGAATTAATTATGAAATTATAGTTGTTTATGACTCAAATATGATGGATGTGGGGACTGATGGGAGCACATTCCATGTGTTGGAATTTACATAGAGATTGTTCACGTATGTATCATGTTGCATGCATCATGAAATAGATTTCATGAATGAGATTTTACAGATGTTTAGCCGTGGTTAATAGATTGGATGTAATGATGTGAGATTACATGCCAGATTAGTCGATCGTTGGCTTAGTTGAAACTTGGCTGGTTCGAAAGGACATGATTTCGATTTGAGTTCTTGTGTGGAACAAATATACTCCCCGGGTTGAGTCGATCTAAATTGAGTTCAGATGAATGCGAACGAGTTGTGTACTTGTCTTGCGGTTGAGATTTCTTGAGATAGTCATTTAGACCCTGAGAATCTAGAGTAGTATGCCTTGTGCACTGGTTACCACATGTTTTAGGTTTCCTGTGTGGAATTCAGACTCTTCCCACCGCAGAAGATGTTCCAGGGCGAACACACTTGCTTTAGGTTCTTTGTGTTAGATTCGGACATTCCTTGGCTAGGATTGTCCAGGGCGAGCAGACATAAGGGCTAACTACCCCGAACACTTTATGTATCCTATGTAGAAACCAGACTATGTCCAACCTGTGGGGCTTGATTGTATTCTCTCCATGATGAAGACATTCATCATTTGTTGATGATGCATGTGTATGGGATATTATTATGCCCATGTTACACAGGTTATGTTGGGATAATTTGAGATTATGTAACATATGTGAATATGATTTACTATACATGATTTAGTATCATGTGATTGAGATTCTTATCATGTAGGGTGAATGATCTATGGATGAATAATATGAATATGCATTGCATGAGTATGTGTTGTGTACACATGTTATGCAGGTTGAATGCTATGAAGGAGAATGACTTGTTATGCATGGTTGTGAATGTGATGGTGTGAGAATCACTAGTTATGCAGGATGGATGTTAGGTCATATTATGATCATTTATACTCTGATATTAAGATATGTGTATATGCATGCTAGATCTTTTACTTATGGATAAGTAGGGGTTTAGTAAGGGGAATGATCAGAAAAAGGGTATACCATGTCATTTATGGATTTGAATTGCTATGTTGTTGCGTCGTGATGATTTTCTAATTAAACTTATCATTTTTAAACCATTACTAAGTTTTATACTCACCTCTCTTTATGTGATTTGTTTTGGGGCTGCACGGTGTGACATATAGACAAGCAGGACTCCCTATATGAGGGACGACATAGGTACGCGTGGGATTAGTCTTGGTTGCATCTATATGATATTTTATTTTCTGATTATCTCGTGGTTGATATTAGAGAACATTATATGGTGGATTATGTATGGTGCCCACATTTATATGTTATTCTTAGACTTGTCTAAACTTTTCTGATTTTGAGCCATGTGTAGGCTCTAGAGACTATTTTGTGGGTTGGTGTAAGGACTATGACAGTTTTATTATCCTCTTTGTTATCCTTATTTCTCTTGCTCAAATGACATTAGGTGTGCTACTCCATTATGTGAATCACCCATTTGAGGGGCTAAGACTTCTGCAATATATTAATTCGTCAATTTCTGTCGCCCCCACGCACTTGATCGGCCCTTGGATCGGGTTCGGCTCGGCTTGGGCAGTGTCGGGGTGTGACAAAAATGGTTAATTACCCACTCCCTGGGATTTTTATCACTAAGTGGTTTGGCCTAAATTTAGGCTACCCATTAAAATCTCATTTAGAATATTCCCAATTTTTAAGATCACTCATAGGCTACTGAACAAGAGCCCCTAAGTAGGGTAAGTGGCTTTTACATAGCAATTTGACTACAAGGGGTAAAAGGGTTATTTCACATACTTCAAAATTTCCCCCCAACTTGAAACTTGGTCAGGACACTCGTCTCCCTCGTAAAGTTCATTGGTAATTGTTTTAAACTTTTTGAACAAGTATAGCCTCTTGAACCGGACCCGATTCAATGATCCCCCTTTGTTTTTGTTTTTGTTTTTTAGCCCATATCGGGTCTTAAATTAGGTGGTTCGGGTTGGGTGACCCAAACCCGCCCTGACGACCCGTCCTGACGTGGGTCGAATTCCACTCATCCGGCCAGAGGCGAAACTCTCTAGCAGCGCCACCCCTGGCTGCCACGGCTAGGGCCGGCCGGATCGCCACCATGCGGCGATCTCAATAGGTCTGGCCCCTGCCACTGTCGGGTGGCCGGCCGGGGCCAAAGCTACTCCCTCTTATTTTTCTAATCTACAGGAGGCGTAGCGATGGCAGGCTGCCACGGCCAGCTGATGGGCTAGGCTTGACTGGGTAGCTGTAGTCCGGCAATTCTGGCAACCCAGGTCTTGCCTTTGGCTAGGGGCTGCACTGCCGCAGTGTTCTCCTTTTTTTCTTCTATTGAATGGCCACCATTGTAGATAGGGCCCTTGCGACCAGGGCCGACACACCCCTCGCGGAATGGGTCCAACCACTAACGGTTGGCCAATGACTGGCCGGCAATTGGATAGCAAAAAAAACTAATTGTTTAACAAAATTACATGAGGAGTGATTTTTGCAATCACTGCTCATATAAATTACGAATACGATTCATATTCTAATTTACTTAATGAAATCTCTTCTAATCTTGACTTGAAATCCTACCTCAATGGTTAAGTTGTCGTCGATACACCGCTGCTAGAGCCTTGCCAGAAAAATTCCATTTGCGGCTCCTCCTCCTTCTATTAATGGTCAAAAGCCCCCCAAAAGAACCCTAATTAGGTTTTTATAAGCATAGGGATTAGGGTTCCTAATCCCATAAGGAATTGGGCCAAACCTCCCCACTTAGGCCACCTAATTGGGCCCCTAAAATATAATTTCGTAACATCAATTAATTAGGCCTGTATAGTGACTTAAACGGACAATTTGCATGTCCAATTCTGGTAAACAGGCCATGCGCATTATGATCAACTTCTAACGGTCGTAATTTCCTCATCCAAACTCTAATTCACACATTCTTGGTGGCATTTCAAATCTCTTTTTCTCTACTTTCCATCCATATAGGTGTAGCTACCAATTCTAACCGATGATCAAGTTATTCCCACAAGAAGATCAAGGGGTACAACACCCTAATTTCTACCTGCTCGACTTAAAAAATTTAGAAAATTCTCAGACGTTACAATTACTCCTTTCTACCACTCCATTTTGTTATCGAGTGTAGGGGAGTGTGTATTTATGCACTATTCTTTGATCAGTATAATAATCCTTAAATAGATCAGAGGTATACTCGCCACCCCTGTCAGTTCTTAAGACTTTGATTTTTTTGCCTAATTGGGTATCTACCTCAGTTTTAAATTCTTTGAATTTATTTAAGGCAGTAGATTTTTTGTTTATTAGATATATGTACTTGTGTCTTGAATAGTCATCTATAAAAGTTATAAAGTAGGTCATGCCTTTGTGGGTTTGAACATTTAAGGGCCTACAAATGTCTAAGTGAACTACCCCTAATAGTTTATTTGCCCTTTATCCCTTTTGGAAGGATTGTCTGTACATCTTCCCCGATAAGCAATCCTCACATACGTAGGTCTTTGGATACCTTAGGTAATAACCCTACATTCGACATTCTATGTAACTTATCTACATTGACATGACACAACCACATGTGCCTAAGTAATGTATCATCTACATACATGACAAAATACTCAGAAGTGGCTAATTCATTAGAAATAAGCAAGTCAGAAATATAGGGTAGAGCTTGTAACAAATTAAATAACATGCAAAACAAAGGTCGGGAGCAAAAATTATGACCTCAGGAAGTGTGCCATATAGGCAGGACCCACTTAAAAAGAGTAAGATAACCTACCCATTTGTAGTCTTATTTCGAATGGCTCGTTGATACAAGTTCATCGGTACAAAGAATGCATGATTCCGACGTAAGAGAAGGAAGTTATAGCGTTTTAAAGTTTGGATATTTTTGGAATAAAATAATATAGAAAATATATTATTTTATAGAGAAAAAGACGAAATAGTCGGAGTTAGCGTTGATGCCAACAGCCATGTCAGTTGTGCCGCCCGGAACATGGCATGACACCGCGTGGCAGGAGGCCCGCGTGACACAAGCTGGTCCTGTGCACGTGGTTCCTTTTGTCGTACACCCTTGGGCATTCCATTATAAATTGGAAATCTCATTAACTTCGAGGGGAGTTTTTGGACTCGTTATGAGCTCGTTTTCTTCTGTTTTTGAGGCGTTCCTAGCTAATTTTAGGGTGATTGACATAGTCTATTCCTTGAGTTGGCATTCCTAGAAGGGTAGAATGGCTTGGGGCAAGAGGAGGCTCTATTCGCCACCCTCTTGCCCTGAAGAGAGAGAAACGGCCCGGACAAAGAGGAAACTCCATCCTCCATCATCGGGCCTCATCAAGAGAAGTTACCCAGAGTAGGGGAGGCTCCGTTCTCCACTGAAGGACCATGCAGTGTGAGGAACAACCCCAGGTAGGGGTCATTTTGTCCCCTGGCCACATGCACAGAAAACGAGAAGCATCTCCGGGAAAGGGGAGGGTTTTGTTTATCGCTTTCTAGCAAAATGAGAGGAACATGCTAGAGCTACAAGTGGTTTTGTTCGCTATCTCCGGAACTAAAGGGGAGGACGCCTAGAAAGATTGAGTAACTCCGAACACCGCTACCTCTTGGGACATTAGGAGAGTAAGCGTTTCTGACCTTCCGTTTTAATTATACAACTGCATGTGCTAATTAGGGTGTATGTAATGCGATGATCCATTGCATTATGTTATGTTATGCTTTGATGTGACCTAAATGTGTTCCGTCTCGTTCTGGGGAAGCGCAAGACGTGTGATGTATTATGTCTCACTCTGGGGTAGAGCGAGATGAGTGAATGTGTTTGGATCCACTCTTGGGTAGAGTGAGACATGTGATAGTGTCCGTGTGGTGCTTGGCTTTGTGATAGAGCGAGAAGTGTGTTTCTGGTGATTTTTTAGCTGTTGTATAACTCCAATTAAATATTCGGATATATGTATTTGTCGTATGTGTTTTCATACAGTCTGATGTATGTAATAGCCGATAGGCAAAACTACATACAAATCTAATCCTATCGAAGTAACATCATAGATGTTATTTGATACGTATGTAGGTAACCAATGACAAGGAAATATTGGCCCGATCCAAATTAGATATATAATTAGGTTTGTTCTAGCCTACGTGTAACAGAGTACTAAAGTTCCGTAGCATAGAGGAAAGTGACGACTCTCGTACTCAGAGTCCACCGCTCCTGGTTTTGATTTTTAATTTTTGGGAACCCGGAGTACATGTCATCCAAATGTAAACCCCCGGCTCGGGTTGGTTTCCGAGTTGGGGTGTTACAAATGGTGTTAAAACATTGCTCTGTTTGTGAGAGAAAAATATATTCAAATATATATTGATTTGATTCAAATTTTGATTTGATATGAAGTTTCATTATGTAAAGATCGATTTGATTTGAATTTTCCATTCAGCAAGTGTTGTATTGGATTTAATATAAAAATCCAATTGTGATATTTGCCGCCCGTGTGTCATCGGTTTTAAGGCAAACTCCAATTTTGAGCTTTCCATTCTATATATGTGATATCGGAATTTAGGAGAATTCCGATTGTGAACTTTTCATTCTATAAGTGTGATATTAGATTTAAGGAATCTTATTTTAGAACTTTGTGTTCTGTTTCGCGTGTGTTATATCAGATTTAAGGTAAAATCTGATTGTGAGTTTTTTGATCTACGAATTTAATATGAACTCCGATTTTGAATTAGAAATAATTTTAAATTTCTATCTTGCATGTGTTGCAAGAAATTTGATGCGAACGTTGATTTTATGCATTTTGTTTTCGAGTCAGAAAGTATTTAAATTTCTATTTGAATAAGTTGTACCAGGTTTTTATATGAATTCCAATTTTGAATTTAATTCAATTGGAAATATTTGTTTCAAATGCGTTACACGATTTTCTAAAAATATTTTGAGTGATTTCGATTTTGAATGGTTCATATATTGAGCTTCGATTTTGAATGATCTAAAAATTTCAAATTATTTTAAAAAATGGTGAAACCACCTAGGAGAAATTACCAAAACACTCGCAACATGGGTTGTATGGTGGAAAACTCAAGGGTTTGTTCTGCCGATGAATTGAAATACAATTCAATTTCAAAACATATGTATTTCAAAAGATTTACTTAGAGAGAATTTATTTAAAATCAAAAAAATTATTTTGATAAAAAGTAGAACTCCCTTAGAGGACCCATTAACTTTCATTTCAAAACATTGACAAATGAAGTTTATAAGTTGGGGATTTATAATCATATTATCCTTCCAATAATAAACCCTTTTAACAATTTAATATTAGATAGCCATCAGAATGAAACCAAAAAGTGGGGAGGCGGGGATGCTAGTATGGACATGGAGCTACCTTCCAAGTTGTTTGAATGCTTAGGGCCCTACATCCACCAACATGGTAGCTTCTTTTGAGCTTCCTCCCACTATGTTGTCTTGTCAGGACACTGGAGAATGGAACAGCTTTGAGTTGACTTGTGAAGTGATAGATGAAACTCTAATGAGACACATAGAAAAACATTACTGAGGTATGCAAATTCCAGGTCTTGGGATGAAATAAAATGCTAGTTCAAATTACTACCAAATTTTCATTCTATAATCAAACGGTAGACCTGCAAATTTGAGAATGATTGAAGACTTGGAAGTGAACCCACCCACAATTAGAGGAACTGATGATGTTAGGGAAAAAGGCAACCGAATATTGTCATTTAATTAATCTTAACTATTTCGTAAAATTTAATTACAAATTTTAATAGTTTACTTTGTAAAATCTATTATAGATTTATACTAATTGTATCTTATATTAATAGCTCTATTTGGAAAAATAAGTTTATGTTGTATTAATAGTCCATTTGACTCACTCTAAACATATGGGTACTTAAAAAGTGTCTCATAAGCTATTTTCTCCTACAATTTAATAAAAATTATTATTTTTCTAACTTAAACTATTAATATGAAATGGAGGGATTATTTTAAAAAATATACATAATAACGATGTTCATATGTACAAATACTTTATTCCCCTCACATACCTTGTTGCTCCATTGGAGTTACACCCTAAGATAATTAAGTAATTACCTCTTTGTTTAGATTAGTGAGATCAGTATTTTACATGAATGTTTTATGAAGTCAATCAGAATTAATACCTCTTTATGAAGGTAATGAAAGATGTGATAAAATACATTTTTTTAATGGGGGGCGTCCAAGCCCCTTCAATGTACAAGTACTTTTTTCCCCTTACATACCTTGTGGCACAATTACACCCAAAGATAATTAAGTAATTACCTCTTTACATTAAGATTAGTGAGATCACGATGCTACATGAATGTTTCATCAAGTCAGTCAGAATTGGTACCTCTTTATGAAGGCAATATGGTACCTCTTTACGAAGGAATGTACCTCTTTACATATTTTTTTAATTAAGGGAGTCCAAGTCCCCTCAGCCACTTATAAAATACATAAATTCGAAAGGTAATATGAATATATAATAGCTCTTTACTATATGATGACCTACGTTACATGTTATCATTTTAGTTTTTTTCTTCTTCTTCTGAGATGGCCCTTAATACATTTAAAGATGGAATAATTGTAATTAAATTACCTTCCCAATAACAACCACTTTCAACGTAAGATTTGATAGCTATCCAAATGAAACCAACAAATGGAGAGGCCGGGTTACCTTAACTCCTAAGGTTTTGGTATGGATAGTGATATACATGGAGCTACCTTCCAAGTTGACTGAATGCTTGGGGCCCTACTATCACCAACACGGAAGCTTCTTCTTTGCGTCCTTCCTCTTATAGTGTCTTGTCCGGACACTGGGAGGATGGGACAGCTTGGAGTTGCCATGTGAAAGAGAGTTTGAGCTGAGAGCTATGCAAACTCCAGCTATATATCCAATAGTGGGATGAAATAAAATGCTAGTCCAAGGTACTACCTAACTTTCTTTACGAAAACAAATGGCAGAGCTTCAAATTTGAGAATGATTGAAGGCTTGATGTTAGAGAAAACGGCATCTAAACACTGCCGTTTAATCTATCTTAACTAGTTTATATATATAATTACAAAATTTAATAATTTATATCATAAAATTTATTACAAGTTTATATTTTAAAAGAGAAAAGTTAACATGAGCCGTGGGAATAATGACATATTAATATGAATCACCCGCCCACACCTGAGTAATGTGCATTGTTGGGTCGCTTTGAATAAACATACCTGATAACTTCAATGTACAAGTACTTTTTTTTTCACAATATTTAATGTACAAGTAGTAGTTTTGATAAAAAATTATAATAATTAATTATTTACTTGCATGGTGATTAAACAAAGAAACAACTAGAGGTGGCAAAATGTGCGCAAATGAGGCTCAGAAGTTGAAAACCCTAATTATGGCACTCTTTGATATTTTTGCCTCCACTTCTGCAATAAATAGGGAGAATCATTGAACCTGATGTAAGCAAATGCAATAATTTCTCAAGGAAGTAAATTAGTTTAATTATTAATGTAAATGCACTTTACTAAGTAAAATATTTAAATATGCCTATATGTGCCCCAATAATCTCCTCAGTCCCCAATAATTCCCTGCCCATAAGTCGCTCGATGAATCTCTGAGTAAAGCGGGATTGAGGAGATTATTAGGGCGCATATAACCACGTTCAAAATATTTGAGTGAGTTATCTACTTAAGTTAATTTTAAATAACAAATCATTGTCTCAAAGTACATGACATTTCAAAAGTCTAAGCATATTTAGTTCATTCCAAGATTAACACTTGGTAAAATAATCCCATGTCATTTTATTTTGTGCAAATTTTTTGATAAATCACATGATTTAACTCATCATTTTGATAATTGTTGCGTTCAGTTTCTGAAACTAAATTTCGTACGCTTGCAATGAGGAATTGTGCCACATGCATGCCACAATATGAGGACTCCATGTTGTGCCATCCCCACCCATAAGCCCCTTCAACTTCATTGCAACGGGCACACTGGGAACAAGCATATGTAGCATTTTCATTTATTTTTTTATTACAAAGACCAAAACAGAGTTGGGTAAACGAAGAGATCTACAAGGATGAGGCTAAAGGAGCCCGAATGATGGTCTTTGAGACCCTTGTTCTTTTTTGTTGGTTGTAAAAGGCAGCAAAGGGGCTACAATAGGTCCAAACATCAACAAGTAGGTTGAAAATTAGAGGAGATTGATATGGGTGTTAGTGAGCCAGGTGAAAGAAAATTAAAAGCCATGTTTAGGTTTTGAGTCTCATTGTGATTAATTTACCTAATCCACCAGTTCTTCCAATTAGTGCATTCACCAACCTAAGGGTATTTTGGTCCTACAATATCAACAACGTCATAATTGGGTTTCTAATAACTATGGGTGATATATATTCAACTTTTGGAAGATATTTAATTCTTAATCATCCTTGATTATATCAACAGGTAGCCTACTAATTAGTATTAATATTATTCATCAACAAAGAATATTAATATATTATATAATATTTCTTCCGTCTAATATTAATAGTTATATCTAAAAAAAATATTTTTTATCAAATTGTGAAACCCACATAGGAAAATAAACTCATAATACTTTTTTACGTACCTAACTACTTACTTTTAATAAAATAAAATTATTAATATAAAATAAATTATTTTACTAAATGATAGAGTATTATATTCTATTATAAAATTATAATTAACACTACTAATAAATATTATAATATTAATCATATTAAAAATTAATAATTATAATAATATTTTAATATAAGTGTATGCCTAATAATAGTGCTAAGCGATTTTGATTGCAGAACACCTATAAATTATGGGGCAAGCAAGGTTTTAAATAGAATACTTTCACTTCATTTTTTTAATACCAAAAGTCTACTCTACTTCTAATTAAACTAGAAAAAATAAATTTCATTCTTGTAAAAGGTGGCTCACTTCTTTCAGGTTAAAGTAGATTTTTAACATAAAAAAAGAGAGTAAAAATATCAGCTTTTTTTAAAATTCTACACGCTAGTCGTAAGATTTGACAACTTGTGAAACATTGCTGCAGATATTAGTTTTGTCTTTATAATATTACATTTAATTATAGTAAAATATTATTTTTTTAATTACACATTGGCAATATAGCGGGTACTACCCATTCATATTATAATATAATAATAACTATATTAAGAATTAACAGCCGAAATGTGAGAAATGGGTAGTCCGCGTCCCACCGTAGGCCGAATTTTCTTCAGGCAAAAACATGGCGGAAAAATCTTTCCTCCACTCCTAGGCCTTAAATCCGAGACGGGGCAGTCCCAAAGCCTCACAGAAAACGAAATCCGACAACAAAACCCAGTTCTCACCTCCCAATTCAATCGCCCCAAGTCCCACTTCTCATTAGCCTTTTACAATTCGTATGCTCTAAAACTGAGTTCCCATTATTGTTTATTCCATTGGATGCTTCTTGTTTGATGATTAATTTTAATTGGGTATATGGGCTTTTCTCTGAATTTGTTGGTTCTTGCATTCCAGGTGCTGCAGCACAATCAATCCCGTGTGCTGTTGCAACAATGGCGGGGATTCTGAGGAGTTGCCTCCAATCCCTGCTGAAGCTGTTGAATTCGATTATTGGAATTGCGGGAATCGGGATGATTCTGTACTCCCTGTGGATGCTTCTGGCCTGGTTCCGGGAACTCGACGATTTGGGTTCCGACCCTCAAACTCCATGGTCAGTGGCCAGACTTTTTCCCTCTTATTCATCTGCGTGCCTATCATGCAGGCATATTTTGATGTGTCTACCGAATTCAGCAACTTTCTCTGCTTACTTTCTTTAGACCGTGTAGGTCTTTTGGTTTTTTAAAAGTAAAAGCATGTTTTTTGTTTATTTTTAGGTTCGTTAAATAAGAAATGATTTTGTTAACTCTTTGTAACGTTACTATGTTGATTATGTATTTTTCCTGTAGAAAGGTTTCTTCTTTGGGAGATCTTAATTTTATTTATATGTCTGAGCATAGTAATAGATTATGTTTTGTTTCTTTTAGATAAAGTAATTTTTCTTTAATAATGCTGTTGCTGTCTGCACCTTTTTGTGTTTCTTTTGGTCTTCCTATTGTCAAAGTGGTTCCTGTTTTGCCTGCCTTTTCTTAAGTTTCCTTTTTGGCTAATGACATTAACTTTTGACTGTTGGTAGCTTTTGCGATGGGCCGTGGGAGTCTAATTGAACATTTTTTTTTCATTAGTGGCAAAGAGAGGAATCTGAATAGTTGTTGGCCTCCAAATAGTTTGCCCTTCTACCCTTTAGAATTTTAGATACCTTCTGCAGCCAAATTCATTATTGATAACTTCTTGAAAAGTAAGCAATACGCAAATGCTTTTTTTTTAATTTTAAATATTAGCAAGTTTCAGGTTCGTTCTATTCCATTTTTATTTTTTGGTCTTTGTTAATCTAGAAGTCAATGATTTTTATGTCTAAGCGGATATGCTATTCAATGCAATATTTTAAGTGAATTTTTAGGTCATGATTTACTAGTTCATACTAGAGCATTAGACGGAGCTTTACATTGTGTCTATTTTAGAGCAAACAATCTATTCTCCTGTGCAGGTTCATATACACTTTTTTCGGATTGGGAGTCATTCTGTCTGTAATTACTTGCTCTGGCCACGTTGCTGCTGAAACTGCTAATGGTCATTGCCTTTCATGTGTATCCTTCAAAAAATAAGCACCATCGACAATTTCTTTTTGCAAATATAAAATGTATGGTTTATTATCACTTCTTCAGCTCTGGAAGTTGTTCATAATTTTTATATTTTGCATATTGAGCTTTTTATTTATCAAAACTAAGTCAGTAGGAATTTTATATTAATCATTGTAATATTTAACATGAATGACAAGTGTTGACTGTTTATTCTTCCTTTTATTTAATGGGTAAAGAAAAGAAAATTCAGCAAAAGGTAATTTGGTTTAAATATCAAGTCATGCATGGCTTTGACTACAAACAGAATTTGTTTTGTCCATTGTAGATCATAACTCAATCTATTCGTTGATATAGATATTAATCACTAGAGCAAAAATCTAACCAATGTAAATCATGATGATAATCATCATTGTCATCATTATCTTTATTGTCATTATTGTTGTAGTTGATCAAAATAAATTCTTGATGACCATTGCATTCACATTTTTTTGTCAGTGCAGAAATATGGGTAAATGAATTTGTTTTAGTAGAAGAAATTAAATTTATGTTCAATTATTTCTTACCTTAACGAGGGAATAGTACATGGTGCTTGTTTTTGTGCTTCTGGTGCTGGAATCAGCAATTATTGCAGATGTCTTTTTGAACAGCCATTGGGAAGATGTAAGATTTCATCTTTTTAATGTTTGTGGATCTTGCTACTTCTCGTGCCAATAAGCAGTACAATGATTTGATACCATTGGTATCTAAATTTTGTTCTTTTTCAGGATTTTCCGGAAGACCAGACCGGCAGAATGGATGATTTTAAGAATTTTGTCAAGTCAAATTTTGATTTCTGCAGATGGATTGGCTTATTGGTTCTGGCAGCACAGGTATGATTTGCAGTCTGTTGCAGTTTTGCATTTTCGTGCAATTGCAGCTTTCTCCTGTCGTAAGTATATTTGCTACTCCCGGCAGAAATTGCCCAGAGAGGATCATTTTGGATGGTTAATTCATTGGTTTTTTGTTGTAAGTTGAAAGTTTTTTTTTCATTTTCTGTTTGCAGGTATTATCCATTTTTCTGGCCATAGTTCTTAGAGCTCTGGCACCAGAACAAGGAAGATACTATGACAGTGATGATGAGTATACTTCTGCAAGGCTTCCACTTTTGAAAAATCATGTTCAGTCGCCTCCATTTGTCACAGATCCACATATCCACATTAAGACGGACACCTGGAATGCACGGGCTTAATAAAAGTAAATTTTGTTTCTGTAGAGAAAATCTCAATTAGGATGACTAATATGTATGTTTTGTTCACCACAAGAATGATTTTCTGTTTATATTTCTTCACAGATCAATTGGCAGTCTGGACTTGAGAATGCTGATGTTCGTGGATGTGAGCCGTTCGCAACTATATGCGCCAAGGGAAACTTTAATTGTAACCGTATTTGGGTGCTTCATTGGTTACATAGTTTGGAACCTAAAGTCATTACGTTTCACTGGTCGTTGGAGTGAAGCTGTTTTTGTTGGAAGGCATGCTGATTCTGCCTTCTTATGAAATGATAATGAGAACGGTAATTATATTTCTGCTATAATGTACATAACCTTCATCTGATTTAGCCCTTTGACATGATTGTTGAAAGAAAAAAAAATCTGCTGAAGTAGATTTTCTGATCTGATGGCAAGGGTTTTAGCTCAATGAAAAAGAGAATTCTACTTAAAATCTAGAAATTGTTAAATATAGTGGGGTTGGGATAGAGGTGGCAAAGGGCGGGCTGGCCAATTAGGGCCCAAAGAGGGCCTGTGTGTGGGCCAGTTCTTTTATAAAAACATTTGGCTGCCTATATGGGCCTTATGGGTTTTAGTTTGGGCCTCGGCCCAGATTGGGCCAGGCCTGATAAGGTCCATGGGCCTTAATTTGGGGCCTGGCACAGCCTGGGCCTGATTGTTAATGGGTTGGGCTCATGTTAGTATAGGGTCAGGCCCCTTGTCACCTCTAGGTCAAGGCTTCGGGTAGTTAAATAGTTCGGTAGCACTTTTTTTCAAATTCTGATTGCTGAACGGAAATTTAAGTAAGTAAGCTGTTGGCTAACTTTTTATTGGGTTCCCGTTAAAAATTCTTTTATGCTGTGAATTGGGGAAGCGGTTACTTTTCATGCAAAACCTTAAACTTAGTCCTACTACAAAAATCCGGGTTGAAATGATATTCCACTTTTTCTTGGACCTACTCCTATTATCTTTTTCCATTAAGAAAATTCATTAACTCTAATCTAGACAATCTCCAAATTATTCAAACATGTGTCATTCTCAACTAGTGTAATAAAATCCCATAGGGTTCAAAGGTCGACAAAACTTCTATATTGATTATTCTTTGTTTTGGTAAGTTGTTTGAGATGAACGGTTTAAACATTTTACCCAAACACCCATGTCATCTGTTTTGTAACTTGTTTGATATGATGGTTCTAACGTTTTGACAAAATTTTTCATGTTGTTCTTTGTTTTGTTAAATTGTTTAATATGAATGGTCCAAACATCCATGTTATTTTGATATGAATGGTTTAAACGTTTGACAAAACCTCTATGTTCTTTATTTTGTTAAACTTTTTAAGATAATGGTTCAAATATATTGGCCAAACATTCAAGTTTTTTTTTTTTGTAAATCTTTTGACGTTTTGACAAAACCTCTATATTGTTCTTTACTTTATTAAATTGTATGAGATGAATGATTCAAAATATTTGGTCAAACATTCTTTTAAGTAATATTAATTAAAAATTTGTAATACTGAAGTAATTATACTAGTATATAAAGCAAATTGAGTGACTATAAATTTTTTATTTTTGGAGTATTTTACCTATACTTTTTACCCTCAATTTCTATTTTACTTATGTTTTATATTCTTATACCCTTTAATACAAGTTTTGTATTAGTACCTAATTTGTGGGTATTTTAGTAACATCATTTACTTTGATTCTTTTAGATACCTACCATATGCCAACCTACTATTGGTTGCTAATATCAAATAGATCATATTTTTCAGGTTATGTTAATTTTAATTTTATAATATTATCTTTACTCCTAAGCTCGAATTCGCGTGTTCTTGGTTTTATTAGAAAACTCTTGATGAACTCTATTAAAGGAGATCCTACATAACTATGTTTTTGCAACTATTTTTGTTGGCCCTATATATATAAACATTTATTGAGAATAATTTTTTTACATATTTGTTTATATTCCACGTGTTTGGATTCATGAATTTTTTCCACCATTAGAAAACTCTTGAAGAGTTCTATCAAATAAGATCCACTGCCACAATAGTCCTAATTATAAATAGTATGCTTTATGATACAAAATTCTTCAACACTATTATCTTTCCTAACCTATGACTTAATAATTAGCTTATGAAATTTGACTTGCAGTTGATTACTACAAGTGTATTTAGGTTAATACAGAATTTTGTATATAATTTATGACCATTATGGTCATGGAAATTATGCATTGTAATAGCATGCAAGGCAAACCTTTATTCAACACAAACTTTATTTTTAATTTAATTTATTTTTCTTATACAATCTATATTTACACACAAATTACATGTATATTCTTGCTAATATCATTTAAAACAACTTCCTATATAAACATCACTTTCACTCTAAAAATAACTTCACTTTCATCATACAAATAAACAACAAAAACAACAATTGCCAAAATGATAAAGGAGATCATAATTGTCCTTGCAATGACCATTAAAAGTTGAGCTATTATTTATGAGATTTGAGGGGAAGTGAGGAAAATCAAGAGAGCTATTAGGTTATGCAAGTGATTGCTTAGAAAATTGAAGCAACTTTTAAAATTAGAGATGTGTGTGTCATGATATGGGGATGGGTGTGGGTGTTAAGGAAGGTTTTACCAAAGATCAGGTCATTGTGTAAAAAATTCCTAAATTTTAGATTTTTGCATAAGAATTACCATTTCCCATATTTGCACCCTTTTTACTTTCAACTTCAACCCCCCTTATGATCTATCAACCCCACATTGTCTTTTGTACAACTCTCTAAAACTACATTTTCTCCCTAATTACCTATCATTGGCCAAACTATTTGTCACCCTTCTCCATCTCCCACTGCTAGCCCTTTCTTCCTCCATCTGCTAGTCCCTTCCTCTTACCTTCTCTATGTTGTGGCTGATCCTTTTCATTTTTATTATCTTCTCCATATCTACCTTCACTTTATTGCTCATCTTCTCTCCCGGCTCCTAGCTCTACCTGCATCCACATCTCATTGAAGATGGCTTCCATAGGAAGATATATGGGAAAAAAAATTTCTTCTTTACTTTTGAGTTTCCCAGCTCAATCTATCACCACCATCATATTTGGATTTACAATTGTATTATGTCTTACAAATGTTTTTTTATTAAGACATTTCTTCTGGCTTGGTTTTTGTCAATTCTATGTTCACAATTCTCTTCAAAGTTATCATTTATTCATATTTTCTTTGCCCAGTCTTGTGTTAAATGTGGTGTTAAACTTGTTTTGCAACCTTTTGGCCACTTCTTAGTATTGCACAAATCATTTTAGCACATTGTTAAAAGTTTTAGAACTGTTGTTAAAGTGTTTTTGGACTTTTGTTAAAACATTTTTTGACTATTGCTAAAACATTACGATTAGTCATAATGTATGTGTTGAAAGGATATGAACATTGTGTTTCGGAAAAATTTTGACACACATGTCAAAACATTTTGACAATAGTATTACCACGTTTGGATACATTTGTCAATTTATTTTAACACATATGTCAAATATTTTGACATATAGAATTGTTTTGAGGGATGTGCTGAAAGAAGATAGAATAATGTGCTCCAAAGGAATTTTGGCATGCATGTCAAAACATTTTGACACGTGCTACAATATTTAGATACCTTTGTCAAATCATTAGGCCAAAATGTCTGAATATCTTTGTAAACATTTTTGCATATGATTAAAAAATAAGTTGTATAGGTAATCCAATGATTAAAAAAGAATGCTATATAATAATCCAACAAATAAGAAATATGTCATATAGTCATCCAACTATTAGAATATGTCTTATATTAATCTCCATCTAACAAGAATTATTACGCCCCCGCCATGTTCCCTCGACTTGAACCTGGTCAAAAAAGAATGACAAGGGTGTGATGAGATGAGTTCTAACCCCAAACCCAGGCTAATTGCTTTTGCACCTACTTCGTGCAAAAATAATTACCAGAAGATAAAGGAAATTTAATAAAATTTATTAATCATTCTCAACACCTACATAGAACTTCATAATCATATGGGAGTCTCAAGCTTTCAAAAACAATAAACAAGTTCATGCTAATAAAATGAAAGGCTTTCCCAAAACATAACCAAGTCTCATGGTTCATCATAAATCAACTAAAGACTATCCCAAAGTAGGAGAACTATCCCCACTCAGTGTCCATTTAATCTCCATTGTGCTTGCAAAATAAATCATCATAAGTACCTGTATGACACAATTATATAAAGGATCCCAGAGGTGTACCTGTCACGCCCCGGCGATGCCCGACCAGAGCCAAACCCGGTCCAAGGGCCGGTCAAGCGCGCGGGGGCGACAAAGTGCACATTGAGAAAACGATCTAGCGGAAGACTTAACCCTAACCACGGGCGATTAACAGAAATACGGAGTGCGCACAATCCTTTGAGCAAGAGTAAATAAAAGGGAAGAAAATGTGTTGCTTATCACAAAGTAAACAACAATCTCAAACCCACAAGCTTAGTTAAGTAAAGCCCACACTGGCTCAAAATAAGTCATAATCATCACAACTGTAGTATATGACATAAATCCAAAACAAGAACCCTACACTAAGGTTCGAACATAAAGCATGAAACAAACGAAGGTAAGTCACGCAACAATCTCCATCATCACACCCAAGCTACCTCTGACCTTTCCTCAAAGAGGCAAACCTGTTCGTCTGCGTGTCGCACCACGCAGCCCCAAATCAAAACACACAAAGAGGGGTGAGTTTTAACACTCAGTAGTGGTTTTAATATCACTGTCAACGTAGAAAAATATGATAGCATAGCGATACAATCATTCAAATCCACGAATTACATGGTGTATCATTTTCTGATCACATATACATATCACCTAACACTGCATCGTGGTGCATAATCAATCTGCATGGATGTATCTCTAACATACATATTCCACATGCATAACATCAACATCGACCTGCATGGATGTATCTCTAACATACATATTCCCACATGCATTACATCAAAATCAACATGCATGGATGTATCTCTAACATACATATTCCACATGCATAACACCAACATCAACATGTATGGATGTATCTCTAACATACATATTCCCACATGCATTATATCATCACAATCAAACTCCATCAAGGAGTAATCACACATTAATGTCACACAGACGGGAACATAGACAAGGCCACGAAGGCGTGTCATGGTCCAAAATTTCTACACAAGAATTCAAGAAAGATCGGGGTTGTCAATCCCTAATACTGCTCGCCTTGGACGATCCTGGCCAAGGATGTCCCATTCTCACATAGAGAATCTAGAGCAGGGGTGTTCGCCCAGGGACATCTCTTGCGGAGGGAAGAGCCCGAGTTCTCACACAGAGAACCCTAGAACACGTGGTAGCGAGGTGCACACGGCATACCACACTGGATTCTCAGGGTCCAGATGACACTCATAATAACATTCTCACAATCCGCAAGACAAGTACACAACTCGTCCCCACATCATTCCATTAAACAAGACTCAACCCGGGGAGTGCACTTGTTCCACACAGGAACTTCAAATCGTTCCACACAGGAACTCAAATCAAAATATGTCCTTTCGGACCAATCAACTTACGATTAATCCACTACCGATCAATCCGACACACAATTTCATCACATTGCATCCAATCGGTCAAATTCGATTAATCACGATGAAGCCTCAATTGGAAATCCATTTTGATGATGCATGCAGCATGGTACATACGTGGGCAAAGCATACATGAATCCTAATCCATGATAAGTGCTTTCATCAGCCCCTAATGCATCATTCATAATCACAATATCAAGCTTCAACATCATCATTTAACCCCACATGTGTGTGTGTATCTAGTAGAAGCATTTCACACAATGCACGCCAACATTCTTGAAATTAAACTCACTACCACACTACACATGTGAACTTCTATCTAAACATGAATTCCAGCGGAAATCATAGGAGAAGAATTGTTGAAATCATATCTAAATTCAAAACTCAACCACAAAGGCTAAACACATATAACATCACTCATTTCATCATTGAGTCATGGCATTCACCAACATTCACACACCATTAACCACAATTTATCATGACAAATCAGTCTAACAATGATTGTAGTCCTACTGAAAATATGCTTAACCAAAGGGAAACAACCCTTCATAATTTCAAGATAACGATTCCAACATTATGCCACAAAACATAAGTCATTCCACCATCTCTAAGCATATATCTCAACTCCATAAACTCAATAGCATGCATTTCCAGTAGCCTAACATAGCTTAAAACACTCCACATTCATATAAAATTGGCAAGCTAAAGTGGAATCATCAAATTAAACATCATATGCACAACATACAATTTCCTGTGTAGCCGATCGATCGCCCTTCAGGCCGTTCAATCGGTTACATGCAAAAATTTGAAATTTACAGTTCAGCCGATCGATCGCCCTGCAGGGCCGATCGATCGCCAACACGGCAGAACAGTCACCTTCTTCCTTTCGCAAATCCAAACCGAAACACCATAGATAACACTTCAAATCCACATCTAACACCCTAATCATCATCAAAAGTCCTCCTTGACTTCCAGAATATCAAACCAAACTATAATAATGCAAAACCTTAAGAAATCAGGATTAAATAATTCCATTTTCTAATCTTACCATTAACACACTAAATCAAGCAAACCATTTCGAAATAAGCCAAAAATGGAGAGTTTTACCATGGATAAATAGAGATTTTGAAGACCCATTACCTTAGCACTTGATTAAGCTCGGATTGAAGAGTCACCCTTCTTGAAATCCTTGAAAACACAATGAGTTTGAATTAAACTCTAATAGAAATCGATTTACCCAAGAAATCTCTAATTAAACCTTAGATCTAGGGCTTATTGGTAGTAAAAATCGAATTTTGAATGTTAGGGTTTGTAGTAAAACACAAATCAGTAGCTTTTGATGGTCAAAAACGAATTGAATCAAGGGGAAAATGGTAGATTTGGAAGAAATTAAGAAGAAAGCCATGGATTAGTGCTTAATTAGAGCAAGCTTACCTTAATTGGCTTCTAATTCGGGCCTAAGTGGGGATTAGGCCAGCCCTCCTTCCTTTGCCTATTCCCAAAAATGGAAATGACTCTGGTTTGCCCTTTTATAGTAAGGGTTGGGGTGTGCATAGGTAAGTTTTGGGGTGTAAATATGAAAAGTAGCTAAAAGTGGGTATTTTGCAAATTTAAGCACAAATTAAGCCTAATAAAATTCTGAAAATTTTTGTGTGACCTTAAGTATATGTCTAGGCTCATTTGACACAAAAATAAAATTTTTGACGGTGGGGCCCACAGGGGTCCCGCCAAAACCCTAATTTTTGGGAAAATAGTGAAAATTCTGAAAAATCTCAAAAATTCACATTTGGTTTAAAATCACTTAAAACCACTAATATTGAAGTTAATTTTGGTTAAAAAACCATCACAAACACTATTTATTTACAAAATCACCGAGTAAGATCAGAAAACACGTAAATCTCACGATAACTCATAATTAAAGAAAACCAAAAACCGGTTTAAAGATGAGGGTCCTTACTGTACCCCAAAATAAAACAAGGCAAATGGGTGAGCTTAGCTTATTAAGGGTTTAAAAACATAGTGTTCATAATAATACAATAAAGACACGTTCTCAAGATGCATACATTAGTCTTACGCAATACCAATGTTAAGATCACAAGAGCATATCAAATCCTTTACACCTAAGACTTATGCAATATCTTAATCATGTATCATAACTTATATACAAAACATGTGTAAATAAGCGTCATAATCCATACACATAACTTGTGTATATAAGCATCATAAGCCATATACAAAACCTGTGTAGATAAGCATCATAATCTATACATGAAACTTATATAGATAAGAATCATAATAATCTATAAATCATCGTTAGAATAATCTTGATACCTTATGGTACCATATACCTGCTTACTGGTATTCCTAAGCAGGAAATACTAAAAGCCATTGGCACTCTTGTAAAACTGGAAATGCCCCTGGTTAGTTGTGCACATGGACAAACCAACCTAGAGCTTACTCCAGAAATCTCAAGAAGCATTCTCATTATAGCAATCCACTCTTCTCAACCCGGGGAGGAACCCGACCTTTGGGTATGAAAAAACCATGCCCTTTTAGACGAAAAATTGATTAATTCAAATCCCTGCTACGACTAATATGAAAAACTATAAAATGCCACAGTTGATCACGATTATACATGGCTTAGCAAACTAATTTTATGATGTATGTGACATGAGTCATACATGAATAATGCTAAATGCATGCAAACATAAGTATTTATATGAATAAACAGCCATATCATGCATATGACATGATTCATGTGTGGATAATAAGGTCATGTAACCATAAGTGAGTGTAAGCATAAGCAGTCATGTTCATAAGAGTCTAAAGTACATGGAAAATGGTTCATACATGAATAACATCACGTGTGTGCAAGCATTCATATCACAATATGATAATTCTTTACTAATTACATGTAAGATATAAGGTAGAACCCTCAAATTTTGGCTCAAACATAAGCATAAAAGTCATTTTTCACTTGGGCGATTGATCGGCCTCAAGGGTGATCAATTGGTCCTTTTGGGATGGAAAATAGTAGTTTTAGCAATTGATCAGGCCTTTTGGGCGATTAATTGGTCCTTGTAAAATTGAAGACAATTCTTTTTGCAATCGATGGATGCTCAAGGGTGATTCATTGATTAAGCCCACAAACACGAAAAACATGATTTTTTTTTAATAAAACCAATTTGATCTTCCATTAAAACCTCATGCAACTCCAAATAAACATTATTTAGGCTTAGACATGTACAACATAACTCATGCATATGCACGTCAAGACATCAACAAAACACATGTTCAAGAAGATCTAAACTCACATATCCAACATGATTCAAGAACATGATTCAACATACACAAGCCATGATGTTAATGTAAGGAAAACTTCTTTGAACAAAAACCTTTACCTCAAATCAATGTGTACTCCCTTCAATCTCTTCCCAAAATTAAAGGATCCCTAACCAAGAACTTAGGTCACATTAGCCCTAAGCCAAAAACTACAAAATCACTAAGAATCTGTATGGATTGGTAGAAAGTGGGGGAAATGAAAGGAATCTTAAAAAATCCCCCAGTTTCCACTGCTTAGTGCAATGGGGAAAGAGAAACTAGAGTGAAAACTGAAAGAAAATGGATAGAAAATTAGCCCAAAAATACTCTACCCATCAACCCATAAAATTTGGGAGAAAATCAGCGTACTAAAAACTTATGTCTTGCCGCTACTACCACCACTATCACTGTCACCGCCTCCACCGCCACCGCTGCCACTACCACTACCACCACTGTCGTCAGTCATCACCACCATCACTATTGCCACCGTCACTGCTGCCATCACCACCCCCACCACCGCTACCACCATCACTACCACCGCCACTGCTACTGCTACCACTACTGGCACTACCCTCATTGCCACCGCCGCTAGCCCTGCCACCGCCACCACCACCATGACGACTACTATCACTACCACTGCCACTGCCCCCACTACCACCACCACCACCACCATCGCTATCACTGTTGCTGCCGCCGCCATGTCACCGCTACCTACCATTGCTATGCTACTACCACCACCACCGCTACCACCACTGTCACCATCAATTTTCTCTAACATCATTTGTGCAACCAAATAGTTGAGTTTTTTTAGGAATCTCCTACTTTCTCTTTCACCTGGATTCACTTTCTATTTCTCTTTGTCTTTTCCTATCTCCCGATTTTCACTAATCGAAACAGACCCTAATAGAAAGACAAACCAATCATTTTCTTGTCCCTAAACATGAATCACAAGAGTAGGAATAAGAAACAAGAATATAGGGCTCTAAATAATGGGTAAAAGAAAGAACTTTGAGGAGAAGAAACATGAAATCAAAACAAGAGAAGAAGAACATGGAATTCAAGGTGAAAATACAAGAAATCATGAAGGAACTTGCTTAACTTACCTTGGATGAAGCTTTCCCTTTTAGAGAGGGGGTAGAACACCATAAACCCTTGAAAAATCCCAGCCACCCCAAATGGGAGAATGAACAAAGTGGCTATTTATACAAGTAGGTAAGCAAGTGAGCTTGCATGAGCCCAACAAAGGAATAAGTGAACCCACCTTGGGAACTAGGCTAGAATAAATGTAATAAGGCCCAATCCCATCTAAGATATCAAGTTGAGGTTGGTAGCCCAAGAAGTTGGTGCTACACCGAGGATGGTTGTATGTCATAGAGTGAGGTCCACTTCCTTAATATAAAGAAATATATAGGAAATTGCTACAATTATTGTGGTAGTATGTGGTTTATGCTAGGCACCAATGTTTTCCCACAAAATCCAAACAACATTAAAAAAATTTATAATTAAACAAACCATCACACAATTAAAGTAAATATTATAAATTTATGGATCTCACAAGAATCATATCAACATTCCCTATATCCATAAGTTCAATCGATGGACCCTCTCAGGATCTCAGCTATCATGTGTAGTCTTAAATGCTGGGATATGTTCTCCTAGCATAGCTAAAAAAGAGTTTTTTCATAGCTACCCTTATTAATAATCATCAAATGAACAAATTAGAACATTTAAAGTAGAGTAAAATTTGGCTCATATACCTAAGTGTAATCAACATGAAATTGGGAGCTTATGCAATATACAGTGCGTAGGAGGAAAAATCCACAATCAAAGATTGATGTAGATTCTTCTGACTGAGGACCCTCAATGATTCCATGTATGCAACCCCCATGTAGTCCACAAGTAATATTGTTAGCTAATCCATTTAGGTTTTACATAAATATAGACTTAGATTTTTACAATACCTACAAGAAGATAGTTTATTGAAATGAACACACACAATTCTAATTAATGTAACCAACAATTACTTACTAGTTTTTTTAATGACATGTCACCTCTTCTTGTGTCCATACCTGACAATGGAGTCAAACCATTTGATTTCTCCCTCAAACACATCAATGACCGGGAGGATGAAGTAGTTGTTATCATACATCAAAACAACGATATAGTCTGGCCACATTTCATCTTTATCTATGCCAAACTAGGTTCTTATCAAATTGGCCATCTTCTCACTTACTAGATTCTTCTATGTCAATACCATAAGCAAGACAATCAAATTCACTTTGTATATATTAAAAAATTCTGCATTAGGTAGACATAATGTAGAAGAGGACCTAGTTGAGATAATATTGCATTATGAAGGTCCTAAAATACTATTTTGAGGATGGTTTTGTGGATAATTTATTTGCCCTCTCCTAAGGCATATACATGTATGCATCAATGAATTGCATCCATAAAATCACAAAGTTAATCTTTAATCAATGTTGACTACTTAAAATGTACAATGAGGCTATTAAAAGTGCTTATAATGGACAAGATATATGCATCCCTAAGCATATTCACCAAAGCATTGTTTGTTACAACCCCAACAACATAGTAGGTCCCATCTATCATGAACTTTCTAATGGTTACCTAGTTCCTCTCACTCAAATTCTTAAGTGGACTCTATAACTTGATTTTCAAAGATTGCTCTTGAATGTTAGAGGCCTCAATATAACTCGCCAACTACGATGTAACTAGGATAGTGCAGCTTCCTCCTCCTCAATTGTGGTCTTCTCCTCATCCTCATTGGCCTCCTTACCCTCCCCCTCATCTTTACCCCCCTCCTCCCTATCCTCACCCCCCTCCTTATCATCCTCCTTTTCCTCCATTCCCTCCTCTTCCTCATGCTCCTCCTCCTTACCCTCTTCCTTCTTGTGATTACCCCCTCTCTCTCCTCTTCCCTGGAATACGTCAATCTTGTTTTCACAACCATCATCATCATCTTCGGTTTGTGCTGAGTTTGAATATCAGCAACCCTCTTCTTCCTGCTAGTATGCTCTGCAATGGTCATCCCCTCCAGCATGGGCTCCTCCATGGATGGCAATAGGGGCTCCTCCTCAAGGGGTAACTCATCAGTAGTTCGTGGCTCCTCATACGGCTCATAAGCGTGCTCCTCATCAACATGCTCCTCAATAGGAAGGATAGTAAGAAGGATCTCCCTAGCATGTGCCTTTCTACAGCCTCTTCAGAGCCCTTTTATTGGGTGGGGCTTCCATCTTTTTGGGAGGGGCTGCCCACTTCTTGGGAGGGGTTACTAAGTTCTTGGGAGGGACTGGCAGCTTTTCTGGTGGGATGGGATCTTCTTAGATAGGATTGTTCCTCATCTATAGGATGAGGTGACTCCACACCTATCTACTTGGCCAAAGGTTGTGTAATGTCCTTGATTTTTCTATGATTTTTTGTGCTTTTCCTGCTATTTTTTTACTATTTTTGGTAGAAAAATGTGACACTTCGGTGTATTTGACCTCAGTATTATACCCATAGAGTCGGGTATGGGGGTTAGTCATAGGCCATAGGCCTCAACACATGCTTTCACAGTGAATTTCGGATATACGACGCATAAACAAGAGGCTAATGCGTGATGGAATAGGCTAACGCGTGATGGTAACATAAATGGAAAAAAATATAAGTATCTGGAACCCGACAATCGAGTTCCAGAAACTTACACACGTCCAGAATGTCCAGAAGGCTTGAGAGAAAACTTGAGAGAATTTTTGGTCGCTCCGTTGTCCCTCCTCTGTTGTCGGATTCTGCCGATTCTTGCCGGGATCCACTTCGCCTTACCATCACAAGTTCGTTGGTACTAGCTAGGACTGCCGCCATGTCCTCCTTACTCCTCCATGTGGTGCTGGTTTTTTCCATAGTTTTTTCTTACATTTGAAATTCATTTTTGGGCCACCGAATGGCAATTTCACAGCCATATGCTGCTGCCCTCCACTGGATTTATCTTCATCCTACTGTCAGGAACCCATAGGTGTTAGCCAGGACTTCTATCATGCTTTCCTTGCTCCTCTACGAGCTACCAATACTCTTCCTCATTTTTTTCTTCTCATTGTGCAAAAATGAATTTGGCCGGGACAACCATTTCGTCGTCTCTGTCAGCCGTTTCCAATTGGCCACCACCCCTCCATTCTATGTGTGGCCGGATTGACCTCCTAGTCCCCTCTGCTCCTCTCATGTTGTTGCCATCGGTGAGCCATGGGCCATTTGGCCATCATGGGCTCTGCCCCTGCTCAGCGATAGCGGGGGCTAGCTCCACTTGGCCATATTACACATCCACCCAGAATGGGCTGCTTACCCTTGCCCTATACCGTACGAGATGCACAGCTGCCCACACCATATGTGTTGGTTGTGGGTGGCGATCGACAATGTCACCGCTTCAATCGACCACCACATCTTGGCCTTATCTATGCCACCCTTTTGTAGGCCTTGGGCTGCCACCATCCAGCCTCTTCCCCTCCCCTTTGGCCGTGTGTGCAAGTAGCCACACGTGTGATTTATGGTATAGGCACTGCTTTTGCACTGCGTGACCATAGGATGGCTTTGTCATCGATTGAGTTGACCATTAGAGTCCTCCACCTCTCCTCCATCCTTGAGCATTGTCCCATGCCCTCCGCCCATATGTGGGCCCTTTTGGAGGTAAAATTGATGCCGTTGGGTGCTATCCATGGCCAATTTTGATGTCTTGTGGCTGGCTGAGTACTTCTCAACTGCCAATGATCTTTAGTTAGTTCATCTCGACTATTGGTCACACTTGCCATTTTTGTTGGCATGACCTTTCTCCCAGCCTCCTAGTGTTCCGTTGTTGATCGCATATTATGTTGTGTCACCCCGTTTGGTTGTGAGTACTTCTAACACTTCCTAAACTCTCGATACAACAACTCTCTCAACTTGGCAATGCTTTTGGCTGCCAACTTCGCTGTTGACACTGCCATTATTGTGTGCTCACCATCAAACGTCATGATTATGAGGTTGGGGAGCTTTGAGCTCAATTTCATGATAGCATGCTTTGAATGTGTAGCACCATGCTAGGATTGCTCTTGTGTTATTGCAACCTTTAATTTAACAAAGGCTTTATGACAGTGTTCTGACCAACACTAAGGGCGATCCTTCTTTAGTAAGTCTATTAAAGGGCAGCTTTTTGTGAATACCCTCGGATAAAACGCCTACAGTAGTTTGAGAGACCTAAGAAAGCTCACAATGGTTTTACTTCGGTTGGGGCTGGCCAATCATCAATTGCACAAACCTTGTCTTGATCCATTCGAACTTGTCCACCGCCAATATGATGTCCCAAAAAGAGAATTTTCTATTGTGCAAAGGAGCACTTCCCCAACTTGACATATAGTTTATTTTTTCGAAGGACCTCAAACACGGTTCATAAGTGAGTAATATGTTCGGGAAGTGTATTTCTATAGGCCATAATGTCATCGAGGTAGACGACAACAAAGCGATCAAGAAAGCCATGGAAAATATTGTTCATGAGTGTGTAGAAGGTGGTCGGTGCATTGGTGAGACCGAAAGGCATGACCAAGAACTCAAACGCACCTTAACGAGTAACACATGTAGTCTTGGCTTCGTCACCATCAGCAATACACACTTGGTATTAACTTGACCAGAGATCCAATTTGGAGAAGTAACGAGCACTGCCAAAGTGGTCGAAAAGATCCGTGATTAGTAGGAGGGGATATTTGTTCTTCAATGTCAGTTTGCTTAATGCTCGATAGTCAATACAAAGGTGCAAACTCCTATCGTGTTTCTTTTGAAATAGAACTGAGGCTCCAATGGGGGCTTTGGAGGAGTGGATGAAGCCTGCATCAAGTAATTCATCAAGCTGTCTTCGCAATTTAGCAAGTTCAGGGGGCACCATTTGGTAGGGAGCGCGGGCTAGTGGTTTTGCACCAGGCTCCAATTTTATTTGGTTGTCAATGGGTCTCCGTGGAGGGAGACACTTTGGTAAAGCTTTGGGCATAACATCAGCATAATCAGTCAAAATAGCTTGGACCTCTTTTGACAAGGGTTGATCCCCTGTGGTTGATTTTCCATACAAAGATCCACAAGGTATGTTAGATCACCTTTCTTCAACCCATTGTCTAGTTGGAGGGTGGATAAATGTGTAGTATCAGCCCTGCTATTCTGAACAACTGGCACCATACAAGGATTTGTGGCTTCAAAACATGCAAATTGAACCCAGATGTGGCATCAGGACAATATTTGCTTTTTGCAAGAATTCCATCCCAAGGATAACTATAAAGTCATCCAAGGGGACTGCCTTGAGATTTGATGTGCCGGACCAATTGCCAATCCGAATGGGAACATCTTTGGCCAACTCGGTGATAGGGCGGGCTTCAGAGTTCCCTGCCTTCATTCGGCTAGAATTTTTGATGAGCCTTAGCCCTGTACGTCTTGCTTCATTGTTTGATATAAAGGTATGGGTGGCTCCCATGTCTACCATTGATTGTGTTGGAACACCATTCAAGCAGATCTCAACATACATGAGACCCTTTGCTTGAGATGATTATTTTTCAGAGTACCCTCGATGCTATTGAGCAATCTCAATGCTCCCATTTTGGGTGCTTCTTCTTCGTCACTGGAGGCTTCATCATTTTCTTCAAGTCGGGTTAACTCTCTCGAAATGTGGGCATTGAGTGCTTTCTTTTGAGGACATTGCCAAGTAAGATAATGCTTTGGATGTTGAATCATGATCTGTTTGCTTGATGTAAGAGGATAAAATATGCCATGTTGGAATACATATGACTTGCATGTGAGCTATAAATATGGTTGATGTATGTGGATTGTGTGTGCTAGTGATGGCTAGCGAGTATCTTCGTAAGCTACGTGTATGGATATGTATGTATGTGCTAGTGATGACAAGCAAGTATGTTAGTAACATACGTGTATGGAGGTGTATGTATGTGCTAGTGATGGCTAGAGAGTACGTTGGCAAGCTAATGTATGTGGAATATGTATGTGCTAGTGATGGCTAGTGAGTATATTGGTAACCTACGTATGTGGATTATATGTGTTCTAGTGATGGTTAGTGAGTATGTTGGTAAGCTATGTATGGAAGTATGCATATGTTATACATATGTATGATGGACATACGTATGTATGATGGCTATACGCTTGTGCAATGGATATTGTATGTGTGTGTGGGCAGAAGTATGGGCGATGGACATTAAGAGATGATAGAGGGTTTGACATAGAGTTGAATGTGGATGCGTAAGTGTAACGCCACGGCACTGCCCGACCCAGCGTACAGGGGCGACGGAATTGAAAAACGATTAAAGAAATAGCAGAAGACTTATGCCCCACCTACGGGTGGTCTAATTAGTGGAGTTACACACTACTTTGAGCAAGAGTAAATAAGTAGAACAAAAGATGACTTTAACTCTAAATTAATTTACAAGTCTTAAACCCACATACTATGATGTGCCCAGAGTAGGCGCAATTGGCACCTAGGAGATCTATGCAGGAAAAGGGGAGAAGTAAGGAAGAAAGTGAAGAAGACAAGAGTGATTCCAATTGCATAATCTCAAAACAAGAGAGAGCCGCCCCATATAGGGGACGACCAGTCCCCTAGGGAGTCATGCCAACCTAACCCAGGCTGACCCGATTCCCTGGGTGAATATGCCAGTTAGTGGGTCGGCTACTCCGGGCCACTAACTGAACCAACACTAAATACCAAATCAAAACTAACTATTACAATAATAAATAGTTCAATGCAACTAAATAAAAGCAATAGAGTATAATCTGGGCGAGTCCTTTAGTAATCTGGTCATCGTGCACAACACTCCACCAAGCTAGAAAGCAAGTCATAAACTCATCTTCAGGCATCCACGTAGAGTCCTCGAGAGGCTGCCCCTGCCAAGAGATCAAGACCTTAGTAATAATGTGACAAGAGAGACGAACCCGACTCTTCCCAAGCACGGAAGCAGGGATAAGGTCGGAGGGCGGAACATGACCCATCAAGGGTCACCCACAACCAATGACTTGTCACCCACAAATCGCCGCAAATGGGACACATGAAATACAGGGTGAACCAAGGAGTTCGGGGGCAAAGTCAGGTGGTAGGCCACAAGGCCAACACGCTCCTCAATAACATATGGACCATGGAAGCGGGGAGTAAGCTTGGAGTTATCAGGCTGAAACAAGGAGGTCCAGAGATGAGGTAGGACCGACACATAGACCAAATCACCCACCGCATACTCACGATCAGTATGGCGACGATCATAAATCTGCTTCATCCTGTTCTGGGCAGATGACAAATTCCCCTTGAGCTAGCGTAAGACCTTGTCGTGCGTCTGCAACATATAGTCCATGTCCACTACGGACGAACTGTAGGGTACATAGGATAAGACGGTCAGTGGCAGCCATCCATAGAGCACCTCAAATGGAGTGAACCCGGCACGCATGTGATAGGCCATATTATAAGACCACTCGGCCCATGGAAAGAGTTGAAGCCACTGGCGGGGCTGCGTCATAGTAAAGCAGCGAAGATACTACTCCAAACAATGGTTGACAACCTCAGTTTGTCCATCCGTCTGGGGGTGATAAGCCATGCTCATGTAGAGAGAGGTCCCCTGTAGTGTGAAAAAATCCTGCCAAAACTGCGAAAGGAAAATTTAATCACGGTCAGAAATAATCGTGGGGGGCATACCGTGAAGTCAGGCCACCTCGCAAACATAGAGCTCAGCTACAGTCTTGGTGGTGAAGGGATGGCCCAGTGCGCAGAAATGAACATACTTAGACAGCCGATCCACCACCATAATGACAGACTTGCCCTGCACCAGGGGTAAAGCCTCAACAAAATCCATCGAGACATCTTCCCAAACCTTATTGGGAATGGGCAACGGCTGTAGCAAACCAGCGGGCAAGGTCATGGTCGCTTTTGCTCACTGACAAACATCATAAGCGGCAACATAGTCATGAACTACCTGATAGATGCCATGCCATAGAAAGCTCTGGCTGACCCGTTTGTAGGTACGGAAGGCGCCCTCGTGACCAGCCATAGGGGAGTCATGGAAGTGCGACAGAATGCGGCGGTGGAGGTCAGCAACAACAGGAACCTACAAGCGGTCATTCCAAAAGAGAAGTCATCCTACCATACAAAGAAAGGGCGGGCAGCAGGGTCGGTTTGTAGGCTGGTAATTACCTCTTGTGCCCAAGAATCCTCAACATAGGCCAGCCGTATCTCATCAATAAAGGGGCAAGAGAGAGCAGAGAAAGCCAAACAAGAGCTCGGCGCTGGACTGCGAGATAGTGCATCGGCCACGATGTTTTTCGACCCCTTCTTGTACACAACCTCTTAGTCATACCCCAACAACTTGCTTACCCACCGCTGCTGAGAGGGAGTAGATACTCGTTTCTCCAGGAAGTATTTTAGGGGTTGGTGATTAGTTCAAATCAGGAACCGGTGACCGAGTAAGGGTGCCACTTGTCAACGGTGAGGACGATGGCCAACATCTCCTTTTCATACATAGATAGGGCCAGGGAGCGGCCAGCCAATGCTTTGCTGAAATAAGCAATGGGACGCTCATCTTGCAAAAGAACTGCCCTCAAGCCCGACTTGGACGCGTCGGTCTCCACCACAAACGGCCAGCTGAAGTCAGATAATAGCAGAACCGGGGAGGAGGCCATAGCCTGCTAAAGACCCTCAAATGCCATGGCGGCCTCCGTGGACCACACAAAAGCTCCCTTCTTAAGCAGTTTTGTAAGGGGTCGAGCCAACTCACTATATCAATTGATGAAACACCGATAATAACCTGTAAGGCCCAGAAAACCATGGAGTGCCCGAACACATGTGGGTGGTGGCCAAAAGAGCATGGCGACCACCTTGGCCGGGTTAGTAGCAACACTGTTCCTCGAAATAATATGGCCCAAATAATCAACCTACGGACTACCAAAGGAACACTTCAAACGTTTTAGGAACAGAAAGTTAGAGCGCAAGATAGAGAAGACCGACTTGAGATGTGTCAAGTGCTCCAACCACGAGTGGCTGTAAACCAAGATATCATCAAAGAAAGCCAGTATATAGCGATGCAAGAACGGCCAGAAAATATCATTCATGAGGCACTAAAAGGTGGAGGGGGCGTTGGTCAGCCCAAATGACATAACTAGGAACTCAAAATGGCCGTCGTGAGTCCGAAACTCCGTCTTGTGCACATTAGCTGGCTGCTCCCGAATCTAATGATAGCCCAAACGGAGGTCGAGCTTACTAAATACCCTGACACTTGTTAGCTCATCTAGTAGCTCCTCAATCATCGGTATGGGATACTTGTCCTTGACGGTGATTGCATTCAAAACGCGATAGTCAACATAGAACCGCCACGACCCATCCCTCTTGCGAACCAGCAACATTGGAGACGAGTACGAACTTGTATTAGGATGGATGATCCCAGACTATAACATGTCCACCACCAGCTTCTCAATTTCAAATTTCTAGATGTGGGGATAGCGGTAAGGGTGGACATTGGCAGGGGCTGCGCTGCAAGTGATAGGGATATGATGGTCATGAGGCTAGATAGGAGGAAGATCTTGTGGCTCTGCAAAGAGGTCCTGGTGGTCTATTAATAACTCCTGGAGGTCAGAAGGTAGCTCGTCCTGAGGCACCCCGATAGTGGCATGCTACTACAAGAGAAGTCCTTGGGATGCGAACCAAAAGAAGGAGCTCACGGCCTAGGCGGAGAGAAGGATGCCCGGTCGTGAGCCTTCGATCCGAACCTACTGCCCGTTCAGAACAAAATCCATCACCATGTCCCTGAAGTTCCAAACTACATCACCAAGCTCCTACAGCCATTGTAGGCCCAACACCACATCTGCCCCTTTTGTGGGCAGCAAGAATAGATTGGTAATAAATGTGTGGCCCTGTACAGACAGCATGACTTGAGCACACACCCCTGCACTCCGAAGGTGCTTACCGTCGCCAATCAGCACATCAAATGGCTTCGAGTCCGAAACAAAACAACCCAACTGATGGGCAACCTTATCGTTAATAAAGTTATGAGTAGACCCACTGTCGATCAAGGATAGTCACTTGTTCCTGCTTAAGGAATCCCTGAACTTGCATCATGCGTGGAGTGAATGCCCCCAAAAAGGCATGGATGGAAATTTTGGGCAGCACGTCCTCTTGGGGACAAGAATCAACTTTGTTTCCTCCTTCGCTGTCCTCTTCGACCTCCTCCACGAGCAGGCTGCCCTTAACTGAACAACGGTGCCCCTGAACAAACTTCTCATCATAGCGAAAGCACAACCCTTTTGACTGGCACTCTTCCATCTGGGCTGGTGTTAGGCGTCGGACAATCTAGTTGGGTAGTGTGGCTTGCTGGCCAGGCCGGCCTGTTGTCAGGGTGCTGGTAGGCGCTGCCAATGGGTTGGCGCTCACAATAGGCCAGGGTAGAGGTCCAAGTCGCCCGCCTCTACGCTGCCTATTTAGCTTCTCTTCCTCGATGCGGGCATGATGCACGATGTCCCTCATGCTGGTGCAAGGGAAGTGGTGCATCTCTTCAGATATTTCAGGCTCTAGACCCCGCTTGAATGTGCCGACCAAGGTGCCCACTGGCCAATCTGGGAGTCGGTTGGCCACCTTCATGAACTCGGTATAGTATGCATGGACAGTGGTGGTCTGGTGCAGGGAGGAAAGCATCTCATTGAAGTCCTGGAACTCATTCGGCCCAAACTAAATGCATAGCTCTTCGGAGAAGGCATCCCAGGTGGGGTAGCGCACCTCTTTTTCGAAACTTTCGAACTAGACCAAAGCGTCCCCATTGAGGTGGAAGGTAGCAATGTGTAGACGTTTAGCCTCAGAATGTGTCCCTTGGTAGGCGAAGAACTTCTCAGCCTTGTACAACCATTCTATAGGATCATCATCACCATTATAGTGGGGGAACTGTAGGCGAGACAAACGGGGCTCAGCCCCCTTGCGTTGTCTGCCACGATGCCCAGGATACTCATCCCACTCCTCCTTTGCGTCTTGGAACTAATTTGGAGGGGACGACATCATAGGGGCATTTTCTCGATCACATAGTATGCCTCGCATGTCCCAGGCCTGGCGCCTCCTCCCAACGCTTGATTTCCAGCGCCAAAGTGCACCGGGCATGGAAATACCCCCGTGTCGAGGCCGGCCAGAGCTGGGGGGTCAGGGATGTTCTGCTTGGGAGGCTGCGATGGCCCACCTTTCTCTTGGGTAGCAGCGGGTGGCCCAGGCAAAATGGGCGCTACGCGCGCAGCCAGGAGTTGTTCATGTGCCTCTTGCTGCGTCTTCATGCTTGTCATGTTCACAGTGAGAGTTTGTAGCGCAACCATGATTTCTGACAGCCTGGCTTCAAGAGCCGCCGGGATGGCCTTTGGGCTGTCTGCTGACGCTGAATCAGGGACCTCCTTCTCTGAATGGACCTTTGGGACGGTAGCTTGTTTGCCTTGAGCCATGGCTAGGGATCGTAAATGCTCCGATACCAATGATGTGCCCAGAGTAGGCACAATCGGCACCTAGGAGATCTACACAAGGAAAGGTGAGAAGTAAGGAAGAAAGGGAAGAAGACCAGAGTGATTCCAATTGCATAATCTCAAAACAAGAGAGAGCCGCCCCATATAGGGGACGACCAGTCCCCTAGGGAGTCATGCCAACCCAACCTAGGCTGGCCCGGTTCCCTAGGTGAATATGCCAGTTAGTGGGTCAGCTAGCCCGGGCCACTAACTGAACCAACACTAAATACCAAATCAAAACTAACTATTACAATAATAAATAGTTCAATGCAACTAAATAAAAGCAATAGAGTATAATTTGGGCAAGTCCTCTGGTAAGCTGGTCATTGTGCATAGCATACTAATAATCCATAGCCAACACACTTAGCTCAAAACAAAGTCTCAAACAAATATGAAGACAATATATCACAAGTCTGAAATAAGAACCACTCCACAAGGTGTTCTAACATCATAAAAAATAATAAAAAAAACATGCAAAGTCTAGAGGCCTTTACGCCTAATCCCAAGCTCTCCCCGACCGTTCCTGATACAGAGGATATTGTCTGTATGCATATCATGCCATACAACCCCAAAATAAAATAAGAAAAGTGGGGTAAGTATAAAAACTCAATAATGGTTTGAATACAACCATAATAATAAGAAAACATGACAGCATGGCAATGTAGCAATTCAGATTCAAAATTTACATGTTATACCACTTTCTGATCATTTCCTAGCTAAAACCTCTATTTAACCATAAACATAAGAGCTAACATGCATAAGCCATACCTATCAAGTCAAGTCATAAATATTCAAGTTATAACCTAACATGAATCTTACATAGGTATTTGTTCATATCTACTCAAATCAATCATAATAATCCCAAAAATCACATAAGAAGTGTCTTTCACACCCTTTCTAATCATGTAACTATATCACATAAACTTGCATAATAGTGTCTCATTCACACACTTTCTAATCATGCAACTATATCACATAAACCTGCATAATAGTGTCTCATTCACATACTTTCTGATCATGCATTCATATCATATAAACCTACATAATAGTGTCTCAACCACACAATTTCTAATTATGCATTCATATCACATAAACCTGTATAATAGTGTCTCAATCACACAATTTCTGATTATGCATTTATATCACATCCTCATTCATCCCGCACGACAAACGTGTCAAACATATTATACACGATCATGCATAGTATTCATAAAAAACATACATCAATACAAATGGTGAATGCCTCCATCAAGGAGTAAACACAAGTATTGCCACATAGGCGGGACATAGTCAAGGCCAAAAAAGGCAAAAAGTAGTCTGATTTCCAAGTAGGAAATAGAAGAGGGTCGAGGTTGTCAGCCCCTAAAGCTGCTCACCCTAGACAATCCTGGCCTAGGATGTCAAATTCTTACACAGAGAACTTAGAGCTGGTGTGTTCACCCAGGGACATCTCCTGCGATGGGGAAGAGCTCGAATTCCCACGTAGGGAACCCTAGAACATGTGGTAGTTGGTGCATGAAGCGTTCCACTCTGGATTCTTAGGGTCTAGATGACAATCTAAATAATCTCATCCGCAAGACAAGTACGCAACTTGTCCCCACATATCTCAATTTAACTAGACTCAACCCAGGGAGTATACATGTTCCACATAGGAACTTAAATCGAAAACATGTCCTTTCGAACCAACCAAGTTCCGATTAATTTTATCGACTGATTAATCCAGCACGCAATCTCAATCATTGCATACAATTGATTAATTCTGGTTAAACAACGGTAAAACCTCATTTGTGAAGTCCGATATATGATGCATGATATCATGATACATTCATGAGAAAAAGTATACGTGGGTTGCAACACATGGAATATGCTCCCGTTAATCCCTTCATGCATCATAATCATATCATAGCTAATTACAATTTCATAATAGATTCCCTATATGTGTGTGTTCATGCATATTCTAAGCATATGATAAATGCCTTGACATAAACTCATGAGAAAATATGTGCATGCTTAAACACATTCAAAACAATGGCTTCCAATTGAAATCAAAGTGAAATCTATCATAAAGCTTAAATCCATCCATGTGAAACCAAATGCTCAACTCTTACAAGCATGATTATTCTACACATAAAGTCATAACATAATAACATTCATTACTCATAATCCATTCCCATCATAAGATAACATATCTTAGCATTTACCATGTAATATCCTTACTGGAAACATACTCTAATAATAAGAATTCCAACATTCTAAGATTCAAGGTAATTCAATGTTAACATGTATAACTACTAACATATTCTACCACATAACAAATACTTAAGCATACTTCATAAATCTCCATCATCAATTTCACACCCTTCCATTAGCTTCATTGCAACATGAAACACTTTTCATAAACATTGGAAACATCAAATTGAGGAAAAACACCCAAATGAGCATACATTTCCAAAAATAGCCGAATTGTTGTAAAGCCGATCAATCAGCCCAATCAATCGGCCACAAGGCAGATTGAGACCTTCTTCTCCATTTCAAAAATCAAAACCGAAACACCATGAAAGCACCTTAAAACCTTCATCCATGGTCTCATATATTATCAAAATCATATCAAACCTTCGAGAACACTAATTTAACCCATTCTAAGATAAAACCCTAAGAAATAGAAGCAAAAGGTTAACATTTATAAAACATACCATTAGAGCTCTAATCAAGTAAAACCCATTCAAATAAAATCATAAAATTGAGATTTTTACCACCACAAAGCTGAGATTTGAAAGACCCATTACCTTTCCTTGTTGATTTGGGTCGGATTGAACCCTCAATCACCTCCAACACCTTCCAAAAACACAATTTTATGTTACATCTAAACTCGATTTAGCTTTGAAAATAAAAATCAACCCTAGATCTAGAGTTTTGGAAGCATAAAAATGAGATTTTGAAGATTAGGGTTTGGAAAAGAGAAGTAAAATAATAATTTTATATTTTTAAAATGGATTGAAACGATGGGGGAAGTCAAGATTAAGAAGAGTTTAAGAAAACCCTAATGATTAAACAAAGATTAAGCTAAACTCACCTATAATCGTTTCCTTTTTGGGTCTAATTGGGGATTAGGCTCCATATCTCTTGGCTAAACCTATTCCCAATTTAAAAATAGCACAACCCCTTTCCTTTTATAGGAGGGGTTGGGCTATACTTCATTGAAATGTGGGGTAGAAATAGGGTTTTTAACTAAAATTAAGAAATTTTGTAATTTAACCCAAAATTAGGTCCAAAAAAATTCAAAATTTTTTTATAGTGTCTTCCATTGATGTTTGGGGTATCTTTTTTACTAAAACCTTAATTTTGTTGGTGGGGCCCACAGGAGGGTCCCACTAAACCCTAATTTTCAAAAAATTGGTGAAAGATCAGAAAAATCCCAAAAATTCAGATTTGACCTAAAAATCCTTAAAACTCATAAATGTGAAGTTAGTTTTCATTAAAACCTTTAGAAACCCCATTTATTTTTTAAAACTACCGAATTTAATTTAAAAATACTTAAACCACATGATAACCGATAAATATCATTAAAAATAATCCGGTCCAAGATGAGAGTCTTTATAGTAAGCATATGACTGAAGACGACAAATATAACTTTGATGGGAGAGGATTTTAGTGGATTGGTTTGTATGAGAGCATATGTTTGTGGATTGTCAGACAGTAAGAGTGTTGCATAATTGTATAAGATTAACGTATAGATTATTAAGTGAAAAGTAAGCATAATAAGTGAGGTATAAGTAAGAGGGTGATAACTAGGGTTGGCTCTAATAAGCTAAGTTTGATGACTTTCAAGTAAAATGTGTTAGACATAAGGTGGATGGCGAGATTGTATGAATATGTAAGATTTTGGTGTATGGTGAGTTATGTTGTGAGTTGGATGGATTAAGTGAAGTCTGTTGCCCTGATGACCTAGGGTTTTACATCAAGCTCAGCTTTGGTTTGATTAGTGGAGCACCAGATGTTTGAGAGTTTTTGTTGCATAATTGTATCCCATAACTTAATTCAAACTTGAATTATAAGCAAAGCTAATTTGATAGCGTTGTGAGTTTGAGACCTGAGGGTTTCGACATATTAAATTCCGTGTTTGAGCTAGCCGATAATGAGTTGGGTGAGCATTTCTCATGTCTTGTCATGGAATTTATCTTGTGGGGTTGTCTGTGTTCTGTATTGAGCCTTAGACGTCTGATGCTCTATTAAGAGCGATGTATATTTTTTATTTGGTATGTGTGTTGTATTAAGCCCATACGCTTGATGCTATTGAGAGCGTTGTATGATTTTACCCAAGAGTGGCACTGTATGATTTCTGCCTAAGGGTGGCACTATATGATTCTACCCAAGAGTGACACTATATGATTTCTACCTAAGAGTGGCACTGGTACTATAAGACCACTAAAGTGTGGGTAATTGTATGACCCCTAATGTGTGGGTATTTATGTTTGGTGCTCAGGTAAGTAGTATTATGGAACTACTCTTACCTGTTTGATTATGTGCCCCATGATCATTGGTGTACCTTGCCTTAGAAAAAGGTCATGACATCTAGTCACTCCCTGGAGGTTAAGGTAATGCCCCAGTGGCATTCCTTTCTATTTCGACATTGGAGCTTATTAATTGTAGTGAGTTTCAATGGTCGATAGTATGTGCACGACTGTATGAGTGCATATGTATGTTTCTGAGTAAGCGTATATTTTTGAGCAAAATGGTAAGAGTATGATTTTGAGCACGACTGTAGGAGTATGATTCTGAGCAAGACTATAAGTGTAACGTCCGGGAATTTTCTAAATTCCTGAAGTAGTACACGTGGAAATTAGGGTGCTAGATCCCTTGATATTTCTGTTGGAATAAATTAATCTATGCTCAGATTTGGTGGCTAATATATATATGGATGGAAAGTAGACAGAAAGAGCTTCGAAATGCCACCAAGAACGCACGAATCGGAGTCCGGACGAGGGAGAAACGGCCGTTTGAAGTTGACTTTAACGTGTAGGACCCGTTTACCCGAATTGAACGCGCGAACTGCCCGTTTAAGTTGCGATATGGGCCCGATTAATTACTGTTCCGAAATTGGGTTTTTGGAGGTCTAATTCCTCATGGGATTAGGAACCCTAATCCCATACCTATAAAAGGCCTTCTTAGGGTATAATTTGGGGGTCTTTTTGCCCGATCAGAGTAGAGAATTGGGGCTTTTTGGAGGGGAAAAGGATGAGTCGTCGTTAGAATCTTCCGGCGAGACTCCGGCGAAGCATGGGCGATGTGGATTGACGTCAACTTGGCCACAGAGGTAGGATTTTAGGTTGCGATTATTATCTGTAATTTCGGTTCTGCAATTAGTTCTGTAAATACTGTTCACGTAATAACGTGAACAAGATGCGCGATTTCCTGGTCACCGGAGCCGGTTGTCGGATCGGAGCCGCGCGGCGGCCCTAGCTCTGGCCAAGATGGCCCTAGCTTCGACCGCAGCGGCCCTGGCTCCGGCGGCCTTAGCGGCGGCGAATTCGCCTGCCGCTGCGCAGGCCGCCGTTGGTAAAAAAAGAAAAGAAAAAGAAAGTGGTTTCCGGCTCTCGGCAGGGCGGAGACGGCCGGCGACGGGCGGCAGCCCCGGACCTCTGGAATCGCCGGATCCCGGCGATCCGGTCGGTTCTGGAACGTAGTCCGGCCGTGGCGGCTGGCCGCCACGCTGATCAGAGCTTTTAAAAAAAAAAATAAGGGAGAAGCCTTTTCTGCGCCGGCCGGTCACCGGACGGCGGCGGGGCTGGGCTGGTCGGAATTGCCGCCAGGCGGCGATCCGATACCGCCCAGCCCTGGCCGTAGAGCGGTGGCCAGGGGCGGCGCCGCCAGAGGCGTTTCCGCCTCTGGCCGGACGCGGGGAAGACGACCCCGCGGGTCGTCTGTGCTCCCCGGACCGGGTCGGCTAACCCGACCCGGTTCGGTCCGACAAAAAAAAAAAGAAAGAAAAGGGAGTGAATCGGGTCCGGTTCAGGGGGTTAATTGTGTCAAACAAATCCTAGAAAATTACTATTATACCTGGATAGGTTTGGGATTATTCTGACCGAGTTTTAACTCAGGGAAAAATCCCAGATACTGTAAAATGACCTTTTTACCCCTACTAGTTAATTATCGTATAATATTAACTTACCCGAGTTCGAGGCTCTGGTTCATGGGCCTATGAGTGGATCTAAAAATTGGAGAAAATTCTCAATGAGAGTTTAATGGGTAACCTAATTATAGGACAAACCGTTTGGTGAGTAAAAATCCCAGCGAGTGGATAATTGACCTTTTTGCCCCTAGGTTTAACCGTAAACTGTTAAGACAACCTGGGTCGGTTCAAGGGGTTCACGACCTCGTCACACACCAGGAAAATTACACAGAGGTCATGAAGCCCAGTAATACCGTTGAGTTTAATTTAAGAGTCATTGGATGTCATTAAGGCCTTAAACCAAATGACAGAAATACCCCTTAGGGTGGACCCGCCCACGTTCGTGTGAATGGAAGCGTGAGTCGGTCTGAGAGTGGAGCCTCGTGAGAGGTCAATGAATTAAATCAATAGAGGGGCAGTAAAATTACTGGAATGACCCAAGGGAGGGTACCATACTTTAGGTGGTAAAATTATCCTAATGCCCTTAGGGGCAATATAATCTGCTTTTGTCGAAATAGATGACCTAGTGAATTAAGAGGTAGAGTACCCTATAAATGACTTCAAAAGGAAGGAGCATGACTAGTAAGTGACACGAAGACCTTGTCGGGTCGCAGTGTCATGAGAAGTAAGGGGTAGAACCCTAATTTTCAGGTTTAAAGCAACGTATTTCACGTGTCTGCAACCGAGTGCACCGATCGACTAGAGTGTTGTATACGTCACTCGTGGAATATGTTAATTTACATATCAGGCTTGAAGTCTCTGAGCCCTGGCCTTGCGAATGAATGCAATGGGCCTCTGTTTATTATTTATACGTTTGTATGATTGCATGATTATTTATGCTGATGCATGCTTTTGATATTGTTGCATTGATTTATATTAGTAACTTAAGATTAATGAAGATTAATCAAGAGACATGGGTTGCTGTTGGTTTGAGGGGAGAATACCTAACAAAGATAATAACTAAAATACCCTCTTTAGGGTTGGGACCAGTTCATGGAGTGAACGGGGCCCTAACATAGAATTTGACCTTGGTTAATGAACCGAGGGTGATTGTGGGATGTTCTCTGAGTCATAGCTCAGTGGATGAGCTATTTAGTGGGCCGATTCACAAGGTGAAGAGGACCCACATGGTTGAGTGGTTACTTGACTAGATGAAAATAATCTAGTCTAAGTATCGGTATGTTTGAGGGAGTCAATGGTCATAAGGACCTGAGGCTTCTATGGATATATTAGTAATGTCTTATGAGACATTTTCTCCCAGCGTTGGGAAGGTGGAGATTGCAATATGCATCTTCATCGCCACGACGGTTTGGGTACTGACCAGAGGGTCTTTACCGCGGGTCTCCCGCAGGTCTACCCAGGACTATTTAGTACGTACGAAAAGCGGAGTTACATGAGCATCATGGAAGGCTTGTGTTTCTTGCCAATCTGTGTCCATGAGCACAGTTGGGATCCTCTTCCCAGGATATCGTGGCGTGCTATTGAGAGCCACAGGGATTTGGGTCAAGCTGTCATTAAGCAGTCCACTCCAAGGCTGGAGTACTTTGTTTGGAGGTTTCTCGAGGGGCGAGTTATCTCTGAGTTTCAGATTTTATAGTATTAATTATCGAACAAGGGAGGTGAGATAATTAATAACATTGTTTGATATTGCTTGTTAATTAGACAAGTGGAACAATTAAAGGACTTACTAAAATGTAGGTTGAAAATATCTAAGCATTGCATATGGGATGCTATGCTTCGTAGGATAGAGTAGTTTCTAGGCAGAACTACGTTTGGATCCGATCTTGTTAGAAACATTGGAGATGTTGTCTGATGAGTACGTAGGCAACTAACATCGGGTGATGTTGGCCCGATCCGAAAAATACTAATAAAACCTTTTGTCCATTGGAAGCTCTTCTCCTGAAGGCGGAGATGCTCCATTGTGGTTGTGGTTGTTTTGTTTGCTATGTTGCAGATTCTCCAAGCGACGACAAGTCAGACCAAGGCAGGCAAGCTCAAGAGGTTTCCGCATCTTTGAAACTCCGATACGTAAGTGTACCTTAAACGTGAGAGTCAACTTGTTATTTATTTTCAGACGGGTGACAGACTTGTACTTAGATGGATGAGCTGGTCTTTATGAATTTTCAGATGTTAAATAATATCATATGATTTGATATTCGTATTTGTGAACCCCAGTTATCATGACCTGGATATTTAATCGAAGGATTTGTTTTGTATTTAAAGAAAAAAAAAATTTACCTACCGTTCGTGCTATTTAAAAATGCTTTGAAAAATCCGGGTCGTGACAATAAGAGTATGATTCTTAGCAAGACTATAAAAGTATGATTCTGAGCAAGACTATAAGAGTATGATTCTAAGCAAGATTGTAAGCACAAGTTTTTGAGCAAGACTGTAAGAGTAAGTTTCTAAGCAAGATTGTAAGTGTAAGTTTTTTAGCAAGATTGTAAGCGTATGTTTCTGAGCAAGACTGTAAGTGTAAGGTTGTATGAGTAAGATTGTACGAGTAAGGTCATACAAGTATGTGTAAGTTGTATGAGTAAGCATATGGTTGTACGAGTAAGTTTGTAAGACTCTAATCAAGAGTGTGTGTGTGTGTGTGTGTGTGTGTGTAAGATTGGTTTGATGATATGTATTTGACATGATTATTATATGTCTGTCCGCTTCATGTTTGAGTTGCATGAACACATCTATGTATGAACTTACTGAGTTCACTGTTTAGAACTCCCCTATTGGGTATTTTCCTACTAAGTATAAAAATATTTATTGCCCAATTTTTTAGCCCTGTTGTTCAGAAGGCTTTTGTAGGTTTGTGGTGGAGAGCTCTTGGAGATGGATGCTCGTTTCAGTGATGGATTGATTCCCTTTGACTCAGGTATATCCTTGACTCACTGCAAGTATTATTTGTGTCACAATCTCTTGTATTGGGTGAGATGAGAATTAAAATGTTTATGCTTTATGGACTTGTAATTTGGATTAGACTATGGACTATTATGGGACTTGCACTCAGGGATGTTTGGGATAGATTTGTATTTAAAGTTTATGATCATAACAATTTACTTCGTATGTTTGTTTTAGTGTAGTGCCCGAGGATGTTTAGTTTGGTCGTACAATATTTGAATGAGTAAAAATTTGTATGGGAAAAACTGATGTGTGATGTTTTAAATTAAAAAATTGCTTTCACATGTTTCATATTTAGTATTTTTTTCTAGATTTATAGTCATTATATTACAAAAATTTTCTGTGAATTTTAAAGAAAATGTGATGAAAAATTTTGGGTGTTATAGGTTGAATGACCAGAACTCTCTCTCCCTCACCCAACTATTTCAATCCTTTTACTTCAGCAGCTATGTCCGTAAGCCATGACACAATGCTTGCCCATGGTGTCCCAACCATTCTACACATGCTAACTACGCCTCAATCAAGGCACCCCAAGTAATGCCCATGTGGTTCAGCACCCTTTGGGTTGAACCCAGAATGCTTCCTCCCCCATTTCCACCTTATGCATAGTCCTATTGTCCATCCTAATGAAAGCTTCCTCACTCTTAACATGTATGAGATCCAAAATAATATGATATATAAGGAACAATAGTGTAAAATTAGTAACCAAAATTGCATATTATAGATACTTCCCAATCATAATCATTTTAACAACTATGCCCAAATGTTTTGACATATTAGCCAAATCATTTTGACAACTATGCCAAAATGTTTTGACATATTAGCCAAATCATTTTGACAACTATGCCAAAATGTCTTGTATAGTCAAAGTCGGAATATTTTGGTATAGTTGTCAAAATGATTTGATAACTATGTCAAACCATTTTGACATATTGACATATTTGTCAAAATGTTTTGACAACTATGACATAACATTTGAATATAGTTTTCAAAATATGTCTAGAATATGGTTTTCAAAATGTTTAGACACAGTTGAAATACAAATTTGATAATAATTTTAAAACATTTTTTAAAAGGAAAATTTGAAAAATCAAAACAAAGGATATTACCCTATGAAAAGTCATTGCATCAAAAACATTCTTGTAAAAGTACCACTCCTACTACTGTTCGTCACCTCTTCCCAACCATTCCTCTCTCCTCCTCTCACTTTGTCTACTTCAATAATCTTGGGATCACATAAGGGAGAGCTGATACACAAGTGATGCATGCTCAAATAACCATACTTAGCACAAACCATTCCAAAACAAATGAGTAAATAACTAGAGCACACCTAAAGAGTTGACAATATCAATACTTGCATACAAAACAAAAGAGTAATTACCTTGAGCACAATTGTGATCCCAATTACTAAGCCACAAGATGTTCTTTTTCTATCCATTCTCTTATTGAGGGTGAAGATGCAGTCCATGATGGAGTCCTGTAGGAATTCTTATATGATTTCTGCTTAGTTGTAATCATTGAGAAAGTAGAGGTCATTGAGATAGCAACACAAATCCCTCCCCATTGCGGTTTTTCTCTAAGAAAATAGTATGATGTAGAACATGTGGAGGTTAAGTAGCTGGACGATGTTGTCTATGTGAGCGTCCTCGTCTTCCTTTCTTGGGTCCTATAAGAGGCTACCCTCTTCATCTCTGGCTTATCATTCCTTCTGGAGAAATATCTTTCAAAGAGTAAACTTTTCGCAATGTATTGCCCTTTTGAGATACACACAAGCTTTTCTGCCAATTGTAGGCCAGTGATGAGGGCAACATCCTTCACCATAAAGGCCACAGACTTACCTTTAAGCTTAAAAAGAGCTAGATTCTTCACACAAGTTCAATACCAAGTGCTCTAGCAATTGCTTGCGGCACGTTAAACCCTTCACTACATAAAACTTGTAGAATAGCCCAGCCTCCATCTTCTCAGCTATATTTTTTTTGTTTGTTATTATCAACTTTGTGTTGTCCAATCTGTGTGGCACTATCATCTTCTATCTTTTCTTTTGTTGTCTCATGTTTAACTCTGATCATGTTCCATTTAAATATGTTGGAATCTACACTATTAGTAACATTGTTAAACTGTTTTAACTTTTAACAATTGTATTCAAACATGTTAACATATACTTATAGAATTGTTTTAACCCATTTTTAAAAATGTTTTAACAACTACGATAAAACGTTTTGAAATAATTGTGACTAGTACTTAACACAATTGTTTCTTGGGTTGTTTTGAAAGAAACATCAAAATTAAAAGGTTTAGACAAAGAGGTTCTATCTAAAAAAAAAAATCTTGTGATGAATTTTTTGAAAATAAATCTTTAAGCAGAATTAATAGGTCATTTTGACCACATTGTTCAAAACATTTTGATATCCACATCAAAATCAAACAGTTTACATTGTGAGGTTATGTCTCAAGCTTAACACTTCATATCAATTTTATAACAAAAATTAAGTTCTCCCAAAAGCATTAAAAAATTTTAACACTACTTCTTAAATGATTTGAAAAAAGTTTAAAAAATTATAATGTATTTATCAAAACCTTTATATTGAGATCATAATAAAACTTTTTCCCAAAACCTGCCTGCTCAAGCGACCATCCTTGCCATTCCCCGGTCAACGATATCAATTATCCCGTCATTCCTTTTGAACAAAAGATGTGTAACGACTCGTTTTTCGATTACGTCTAACCTGAAAGGTTAGGCCTAATTGGATAATTTTGGGATAAATTTTAGAGGTTTTTAATAGTTTAAACCTTCATATTTGAGTAGAGCTTGAAGAAACTGTAACGACCCGTTTTTTGGTTACGCTTAACCCGGGAGGGTTAAGGGTAATTTGGTAATTTAAGATTAATGTTAAGGGTTTTCATTAGGTGAAATACCCTTAGCCAGGTAGAGCTTGGCATTACGAGCGTAACGATTCAAAGAACGAGCAAAATGGAGGTCGGGACCGGAAGTTATGATATTTGAGAAACGTGCATTATAGGTGGGACCCACATAGAAAGAGCACGAGTTACTACTTTTAGTGGGTTAGTATCGAAGGGCTCTTCGATACGAGTCCAACGGTACAAAGAATGCGCGAATCCAAATCCGGGGTAGGAAGTTATGCGTGTTTGAAGGATTTCCTTTTAAAAAAAAAGGGGAAATAAAAAGAAATGCGCGGCGTGCGCGACGGATGCGCGCGCAACACGCGCGATCGTGGCGCGCGTAACGCGCTGCCGCGACGCGCAGTCACCGCGCGCGTCACGCGCAGGCGACGTGCCGCGGGCGTGCGGCGCGGGAAAAATGGCGGGCGCCGCCGTTTCTGGCGGCGGCGCGTTTTCGTGCGGCGCAGCGCCGCAATTTCGTGGCGCCGCGGTTTTTGGCGCGCCGGGGCTTATATAAACCCCATTTGAGCTCATTTTTCGACCAGAACTTCTCCACCCCCGTTTCTGACCGTTTTGAGGCCGATTAAGGCCGTTCAAGACTCGTTTCCTACTAAATCAAGTATGCTCTACACAATGGAGCTGTCCGTTCTTTGAGTTGGAGACCGTATGATGAGGAAACGTCCCAAGACAAGAGGAGGTCCTGCCCGTTATCTTTTATGCACCGACGAACTTCGTTTTCTCTGTTTCTGGCCATCCCAACTCTGATTTAGTCGGTCCAAGAGGCGTTCTTGACTAAATCAAGTATGTTCTACGTGGTGGAGGGTTCCGTTTTCTGAGTTGGCAATCGTATGAAGAGAAAACGCTCCAAGACAAAGAAAGGTTCTACCCGTACCGACAAACTTTGTTTTCTCTGTTTCTGGCCATCCCAACTCCGATTTAGTCAGTCCAAGAGGCGTTCTTGACTAAATCAAGTATGTTCTACACGATGGAGAGGTCCGTTCTTTGATTCGGCAACCGTATAAGGAGGAAATACCCCGAGACAAGGAGAGGCTGATGCTCGTGTGGACAACTCCGTATACCGCTACTATACGAGACATGAGGGCAGTAAGCTTTTCTGATCTCCCGTTTTTATTATATAACGGCGTATATACTATGCTATGTACCTATATGCCATGCTATGTGCCTATATACTATGCTATGTGCCTATATGCCATGCTATGTGCCTATATACTATGTTATGTGCCTATATGTCATGCTATGTGCCTATATACTATGCTATGTACCTATATGTCATGCTATGTACCTATATACTATGCTATGTGCCTATATGTCATGCTATGTGCCTATATACTATGCTATGTGCCTAGATGTCATGATGTATACTTATATGACGTGTGTGGTCTCACTCTAGGGTAGAGCGAGACGTGCAATTTGTGTTCTCGGTCTCGGCTCAGTGATAGAGCGAGCCGAGTGATGCGCTCAGTCTCGATTCAATAATGAAGCGAGATATGTGTATAAGATTTTAATCCCGCTCTGTGGTAGAGCGAGATGTACGATTCCGTTGATTTATTAACTTCCGCTTGACTTCGATATATGATGAGTGCTTGTATACTCCGATTAAATATTCGGAGATATGTATTTTATACGTATGATTTTGTGATGTTTGTTGTATGTAGTAGCCATTAAGCAGAACTACGTTCGGATCCGATCGTATTGGAATAATATCCAATACGTACGTAGGCAACCAACGGCAAGGCAACGTTGGCCCGATCCAAATCATTATAATAATATGTTTTATTCTGTTTTATATGTGACGAACTATGAAGCTTTGTCGTGTGTATATGTTCGTTACAACCTAAGTCTACGTACGAGGAAGCCTTAAAGCTCCGTAGTGCGTAGACGAACGTTGTACCTCTCGCACTCAGATGATAATTCCTGGCTCAAAGAAAAAGAGTAAATTTCCTATTAGTGATTTTGTAGGCCCGGCTCGGGTCGGGTCGTCACAAGATGTGATTAAACTGAGGAATAAGAATGTTGAGGACAATGTGATTAAGCCATAAGAAAGGATGCAAAATGATCGTAGGCAAAAAGAGGCAATGCTCAGTGATTGAAGTACAACAAGAGGCAATGGGCACTTATGCAAATGGGGAAGAACACTTTGGTGGGGAGGGGGCAGTATAGTAAGAATGATGCCTTTATTGTACACAAGTATACCAGTTAAACGTCTGTCATGCATTTTCCATTTTGAATCAATGCGTTCAACAAACAAAGCCACGAAGGTATGAGAGCAAAAAGGTTAAATACTAAGAAATGGGAATTCTTAGTAAAAACACTGAAGATTTAAAATTCTTCACACAATGATCTAACATGATAAAAAGCTCATATTTAAGGGTATCTCATACATTTCCCAATTCATAAATGGGCTTTTAACAATGATGTACCAAACAAGATTTCCCACCCAATTTCTACAAATGACATTCATAAATTATGCGTTCCCACATCAGAGCCCATTTTGGCTTCTTGACCAAAAAGTAAACATCGGTCGCCTTCCTCTAAATTGAAAAGCGCATCCAAACAGGCCCTATATTTTATACTCTATCTGTCTTAAATTAATATTTACATTTAATTTTTTAAAATAAACTAAATTTAGTTTATTTTAGAAAACTAAATGTAGCTATTAATGTAAGACAAAAAGAATATTAGACAAGTCTGAAACTCTAATGAACAAAAAAAAAGCCTTCAGAAGTGGAGCTTTCTCACTCTTCAAGCTTTCTCACTCTTCAACGCCTTCAAACAGGAGGACAAAGGCTTTATCCTTGATAATGTTACAAATAAAAGAATTGCCCGTAAAATCAGAAACTACTCTTTCTTTGTAACCCCACTTTTAGATGCCTTCCTTTTCATCCTGCTAAAAGGGCCTACTGTCCTATCCATGACATACATATATATCACTTGGCTCCAGGACTTGTAGTAACTGAAATCATCATAAAATTCAGGAGCAATCTCCTTCACCTTGTAAAGCTTGCTGCCAGCAATCCTTGGAAAATCATGGTGCTCGTTGTGATAACCCACACTCCAAGTCAGAAGATTGAGGGGCCCATAGTAGGAATAAGTCTCCTGATCAGGCCTGAACACATAGTGCTCGGAGATGAAATGGCCTGCCATTGGGTGCATGCCCCCTCCAACAAATGTGGAAAGGACCATGTAGGCAAGGGATCTCCAGCCAAAGAAATAGACCATGATAGCATCAAGGGCCAGTTGCACAGTCAAATTGGTGAATTCCCATCTTCCAGGGGGCTTTGGGTTGAGAAAGAGGGGTCTTAGTGCATAAAAGAAGAGTTGAAATATGACCCATATGGATTTCGTAAAAGCATTTCTCACCATTAAGGTTTCCATACGACTAGGTATGTCCATATCAATTCCATCCACTCCTTGATATCTATGATGCTCCAAGTGGTACTTTTGGAATGTAACAGACATAGGGATACCAATAGGGAGATTAGCGAAGATTCCTAACCAGCGGTTGTAGATAGGGGTTGAGAAGGCGAGGTTGTGGCTAAGCTCGTGAATAGCAAGAAAAAGGTTGTGGTTCAGAATTGAACCAAAGAAGTAGGCCACAACAAGCATCTTCAGCCAGCCTGCACTACGGAGGGATGCAGCGGTCCATAGTTGGAGCAGAACAACGAAAGTAATCTGAATCAAATATTGTAATATGTGAGATGACAAGTTCATTGCTTACATGAAAACTATAAATTTAGTCACCACTATTACTGCTAGTAATTTTAAGAAAAACTGAAATTGCAGTGATGTAGAAGCTAAGAAATTAGCAAATAAATAAGAGACCAACAAAACTTGTAGTGAAAGAGAAAATCTGCCCTTCTATCACTAGTATGACACGAACGAAAGAAAAGACGAAAGTATTTGAATGCTACAATAAGCTTAGCAAGAGCACATTATTATAACACTCTAAATAGTATGTACGAGTTGAAACAAAACTAAATACTCCCTTTGTCCCAGCATGAATAGCTCCGTTTAGATTTTTAAAATGAACTAAATTAATATAAACTAAAATAAAAACTAAATGAAGCTATTAATGTAGGACGGAGGGAGTAAGTAATAAATGAGGACTCTACCTACTAAACCCATTTTGGTAAGCTTGTTCCTTTCTTTTTCCAAAAGTTAGATTTTAAAATATATTTCATTTATTTACTACTTTGCCATCAATGTTAATAACATGACAATATTACTCATGTTCACCCATCCCAAATTAGGTTTAAATTTTTATTTTCAACCAAAAAAAAAAAGGCCCAAGCCATTGGCAGCCATCCAGACGGCACAACCTCTGGATGGCCGGCCAGACCTCGGCCAGGCCCACAGTGGCCAAGGCCAGCTGCGGTGGAAACGGGTCTTAATCTAGCGACCCAACTAATGACCAAGCACGCCACAAGAGGTTTGGCTACGGCAAAACCGGTTCCGTAACTAGCTAGGCCTGCCACGGCCGCTGTTGTTGTGGAAGGGAAAGGAGAGACGTGAGGTGGGGGATGACTTCAGTTTTTATATTTGAACTTAAATAGAGGTAATTTTGTCTTGTTTTGTGTTAGGGTTTAAAAGAGTATTATGCAGTTGTGAGTGCATTTAACTATTTTACCATTTTTTTAAGACTTTAATATTGGTTACTCTCCCGTATTGAAAATCAAATAAATAATTTATCTAATAAGACCATAAATAAGATCATCCACGCCAGCTATTTGAGTGTGGAATTTTTGAAATATTTTGCCACAACTTTGTCATGACTCATAAGATGTAGTTGGATATTAAAAATTCCAGCAAAAAAAGATTCAGGCTTGATTCGGAAGGAGTAATTTTGGCGATTCTGGCTCTTAGCCCGCCCCTGTTTAAGAATTAAAAATTATATTATTTTTTAATAATGATTTACGTTTTGAGCTTTGAGAAGTGTGATATTTTAAGTGGGCCCCACTTAAAAATTTTCTAATAACCTATCCGTGTGGGGTTTTGTTTTGTTTGACAGGGCCAGAACATTGTTAATCCTCGTTAGCGAGAAAAAGTTATACACTTAAAAGTTTAAGAAATGAATTAGAAGTTTTACTGTCATTCTAAGTTAGGGAAAAAAAGTTATAGTCAGTTAAAACTTTGATAAATGGGTTGGAAATTTTATCAGAATTTATCTTAAAAATTTTTCTTACCTACTGACAGAATTGGTGGAATTAATTCCAAAAAAAATTAATTTCGATTCTAAATAATTCCACAACCAAAGCATAATATTAAGAGCTTATATTAAGAGCTTTATTTTAAGTACGAGAGAATTAAGCATAATATTTCAGAAGAAAGTACAGTAGAAAACAAAAGACAACGATTGAAGTATTTTAAAGATGTGAAAAAAACTAAACCAAATTAAATAACTCAAAAAAGTTAAAACAGTAATAGATGCATATCAAACCGAAATATTACCTGAATCTGAACATATCACAAGCAAAAGTTATGTTTCAAAGGATACGAAATAAGAATGTATTTACATCTGTAGACCTCATTGTAGAAAATTTCAGATATTAATCAGAAAATAGGGCAGCAAAAGAACCGTAAGGTAAAAAGAAGAACCTTCAGCTGGTGATGGATGGCCAACTATATTTATTTAAATATAAAAAATCGTTCATCAGATTTATAATAAAAATTATAACAAAAAATACAGGAAACACATGGAACATGAGGAAAACAATCAGGTACAATCAATGTGACCAAACACACTACAGAATCAGAAAAAAGATGTGCTGCAAAACTTGTAAAGGGAAGAACTCGTAAGGAAAAGAGAAGATCTACCTGAAGCAAAATAGGCCAAAGCAATTGGAACCCACATTGCACTAGAAGTAGATCCAGGCAACAATTGTTCATTATGCCTACTAAACCAACAAAAAACGCCGTTGACAGAAGTACTTAAAAAAACAGAACAAAAACAGGAAGGAGCGGGAAAATTAGGCCAAAACAAGCAAAACCCACATCACATTCCCTCCAGAAAAACTCAGAAACAATGTATCACAAGTAACCATAAAAAAAAAGCCGACATCAGAGGATATGAAAGCAGAAGGGAGAAAAGGCGGCACCTTGAGCAATGCCCAGGGATCCGGGCCGAAGAGCTCCTTGATTTGGGGGTGTTTGGAGAGAATAATGCGGCGGCGGGAGGCGTGAGGCTCGTCAGTGTAGGACCAGAAGAAGTCGGTGGCCATGACGCCTTCGTCCTTTTCTCCTTCTCCACCCATCTCTCCCCCGCTGGCTGTGGCTTTTGCCTTCTCTTCTTCCCCGACTTGGGTCCTCTGTTTCGTTTTGTAACCACTGTTTAATATTAGAGATTAAGATGATTAAGGAGCGTTAATCCCGTCTTGGGACAAATTCCGTTTTCGTAAACCGGTGCCGGATGCTATCCCACGAGACTCGTCATGCCTCAGAGGCCAGAGTGGGGCCCATTTTTGCCTCTCCATGACCTTGATTTGCTATAGTGATGGGACCCATAGGGAGGAAAATTGTGGCCTATGCCACCTGAGGGACCCGGTAGAAAGAGACAATTATTACTTTTATGTACTATGTTGAAAGCTTATATTCTAATATAATACATAGAGATTTTTTTAATGATTGCTAGCGCATGAAAGTGTGGGCTATGCATACAGCGCACATGGGGCCCATATTAACAAGCATGTGCCATTCGTTGGTTGCAAGTAGCCATGGCATTTTTAATTAATGTTTGGACTTAAACCTTTCCTTAGAACTTACGGTACACAAGATTTAAAGCCCATCGGGTCTTACAATCAGAGTAATTATTATAGACTTTATAGTTACTATTTATGTGTTTATATTTTTCAAAAACTAGGGTTGGATGACAGATTTCGCACTAAAAATAAGACACATGCTAGATGGTGGCCATATACTCTAAACAATTACGTACAACCAGACAATGTAGACTACATCGAAATGAACTGCGTTATCTCTATGGGATTCATTTATCGCAAGGTGTCCACTTGAACTGCATACCCTCTTGTTGGATGGTCTCGTGCATAGAAAATAGGCCTAGAGTTGGCCTATTGGCACATAGCCCTATAAAGCACCACAAATTCCTCTACTCATCGACCTATCTTGTAACACCTTGCGTTTTCAAGTGGAGAATTCATCATTTTAAAATAAAATTGATTTTTAATTTTAATTACTAGTGATTATTAATATGTTAGTGAGCTACCGATGGACATGCACATTTGCACTGTCGGTAAACATTAACATATTGGTGAAACTATCGATAAACTTGCATACTTGTATTATCGACAAACATTGACATGTTAATGGGCAATCGGTGATAATTACGTGCACCGATTGTTTTGGACTCTAGTCAGTATAAAAAAGACTAAAAATCGTAGAAAAAATTAAGAATCCAGAGAGAGAGATCACTGATAGAAACAATCGGGAGCCAACTCAGGGAGAACATGCACTTGGGAGGAAGAAGAAGAACACATTTGTGAGGTTGGATAGCAATTTTTACTTGATTCACAAAGAAAGATACTTTTGATTTTTTTTCAAGTTCTTCATAATCATGAACTTGTGAATTATGTTATTTTCATGTAGATTGTAATGGGAAGCGCTTTCATAATAAAAAATGAATTTGTAGTGGTTCAACGTAGAATTTGTGTTTCAAGTAGCCTAATTCCTCTTTTAGAATACTTCTATTAGATTTTTGTTCAAGAAGAATTTATTTGGAGTAAAGATTGAGTCTCTATTCTTAATTTTGTAATTATTGGTAAGGTCACTAATATGTAGGTGCTTGTACCAGTGAGGAAGAATATTCTTTCATGCATGCAGTGGCATGCATGTTATATTTAGTCGTCGGCAGTAAGGCCAACACATTGATTAGTTGTCGGTGAGCTAGGGCATACCTTGCTAGCCTACTTTCGCTTGGGTTTAACACATCGATGAGGTACTACGATTATGTGACTGTGACTATATGAGTATGTGACTGTGGATCTTGTAAATATTTTAATATGATAAATGTTTAGATGTTTAGTAAATTTTATATTTATTACAACAAATATTTGTAAAAGTAAAAGTCTTCATGCCCCTAAATTATGTTTTAAATGTTTTGCTTCTTTGTATTAATGAGTAGTTAATTCGTTGCTTGTATGGAGGTGAAATGAACTTTTAAATATTTTCTTTGGATGAAAAAATAGTATCAAATTTAGGGCGTGACATATCTCATCTACATGCATGTATAACTCTCATCATGATGAAGGCATATGGCCTCCATATGGCAGCCTGCTCATTATAATGAGCATGTGGCAAGCGGTCTTGTGGACACAAACGTACATGACATTATTATAAATTTCAATGGATGGGATTTACATACTAGTGTTTTAAAACTTGAACTGGCGTAGTCGATTGGACTAAGTTCAATCGGGCTCAGTGGGGAAAAAAAGGTAGTGTTCCATCTTGGTTATCAAACCACTGACTCATCCAGTTCCCACTGACCTGAGTTGATTGAGTTCGATAGTTTAAGCAAAATCATAATCAAGTAGCTATTTTTTCTAACAATTTTGGGTTGACATCTAGTTTGATAATTTGAGAGAAAAAAAATAAATATAAGGATCCCTCCCCTACCCCCAAAGCCCCATTGTTTTCAAGTTTTTGTTTCAAGTTCCAAACCATATTGAAGTAGTAACTACGTCTCCTTTCCCTTTGACAATGCAGCATCCAATGCACATTCCACATCTCATACCCCTCTTTTGATGGTGACACCCCTCCTTCTATGACCATTGTGCCACCTCCTTTGATGGTTCACATTTGCAATGATTAAATGCCAATGGCTAGAGAGCTTTTTGCATGGAGAGGCATCTCCAAATGGAGAACATATTTATGCTCCCAACTGTCACGGCCCTGGCCATCCCAAGGCGTCGTGCGGTACTCGCAAGGTCAAATAGCCAAGTGAGTAAGCCTTTCTTCGTCAAGGTTATGACCTCGTGTCATTCGACCAAGAGTCCAGCCCGCAAAGCCAAGCAACGAACCCGTCCTATAAGCGGATGTGCGGACGTGCCAAGACTTGTTCCCAAGCGAGCCGGCCGGAGAGGGACACCTCCTTGCTATGCACGGATCCAACTTAGGCAACTCAGTCATCCGAATAATCTGTCTCAGCCATGTGCATGTAAGGGCCTTTGTTACCAACACGGCCATAAGGCCGGACGGCCACCCGACGAGTCGGAGAGCCCCATCCCACTAGCGGATGGGCTCCTAGCATGATAGCTAGCAAGGCAAAGAGCCTTCGTTGCCATCCGGATCAGCCTGTTGCAAGGCTAGGTATCATACCAACAGCTTGTCCATTAAGCTCACCATGTCCTTCCCTATATAGCATAAGAGATTTTTGGTGTTTCTCTGGAGTGGCAGCCAAAGTGGCTGTATGGGCATGGTATCTCCGAATTTCACGAAACTACCCGAGAACACTCACAAGTACCCTCTAACACTATATAGGTAGGTGGGGACATCTTAAGATTCCAAATATGTGCTAGTTGGCTATGTGTCCCAACATAGCCAACTATGTGTGCGCATCGTTGTGGCATTTCTGCGCAATGTTGCGCACACATGTTGCGCAACATTGCGGGCCTTCCCCGCAACGCCTGCACACATGATATGCAATACTAAGGGCAGTTCCCGTAATGCATCCACACCTCGTATACAACACTTTTCCACGTGTATGCGCCCCAGCACGTGTCACGGGTAGTCCGCTTCGCTACCCCGTGACACAACGCTAAGGAAAATGATATTTCTACTCTACTTTTCTTACACCAAAAGCCTACTTTAACCTCTAATTGGATTGAAAACAAGTATGATTCACCTTTTCTATCCAATCAAATAGTGGGGTAGGCTTTTGGTCCAGGGAAATTATAGTAAGAATATCATCTTCCCAAGGCAAAGGCTTTCTTCTCTAGGGTGTACAAGTCAAAGGTTAAGGGGGGTGTAGGATTTTGGGGGACCTCCAAATGGAGAGCACATTTTTGCCCCCAAAGAGAAAGTTTTCTTCTTTGGGGTGTACTAGTCAAAGGTCAAGGGGGACGTAGGACTGTGGGGGACAAGGATTGGAATCGGTTGGAAGGTTAGGAGATTGAGGGCGTTGGATGGAGGTGCGAATGAGGATGGGGCCATCTAGATGATGTTTAGAAAGGGGAGGAGGATTAGAGAGCTAGATTGAGGTAGGAGCATGGAAAGCCATCCGTATCGGTTGATACTTAATACGGTATAAGGGGCGATATGCTCCCCACACATTATTTTGATACATATCGGCCATATCGTATTGATATGGCCAATATGTAAATCGATAATTTAATATTTTATTTTTAGAATTAAATTTTTTGCAAAAAAATTAATTTTTTTTCTTAAAAACAAAAACATAATTCAAATTTAACATCTTCAAAGGTTTAAAGATGATAATATTTTTATTATATTAAAAATATTTTTAAAAAAATTATATGAGATCAGTATAGGTGGGTCTATATAGTTTACATAATTTTTTTAAAATATAGTGTTTCACAATTATGCATATACTTAAACATCTACTATATGAGTTTCTCCATAATATTCTTGTAACTCATATGAAATATCTTATTTAGCTCCAAAATAAATTAATTTTAAAACACTTAATATGAGACAAAGGGAATAGGAAAATTTATTTAAATAATAATTAAATAATATAGACACAAACACACACTCTCTTGAATCTCTCTCCTCTCACTCTTGACTCTCTCTCCTCTCACTCTCTCTCTCTCTCTCTTTTCATTCTATCTCCTCTCTCTCTTCGCTCTCTCTGCTCTCACTCTCTCCTCACTCTCTCTCCTCTTTCTCTCTCTTCTCTCTCTCCACTTTCTCTCCTCTTTCTTCTCTCTCTCCTCTTTAAGATAGTGAATAGAGAGAGAGTGGAGAGAGGAGAAATAGAGAAGAGAGAGAAAGAGGAGAGATAGTGAGTGAAGAGAGAGAAAGAGGAGAAATAGAAAAGAGAGAAAAAGAGAATGAAGAGAGAGAAAGAGGAGAGAGAAAGAAGAAAGAGAGTGTGAATAGAGAGTGAAAAGAGAGAAAAAGGAGAGAGAGTGAATAGAGAGAGAAGAGAGAAAAAGAGGATAGAGAGAGAGAGAAAAAGAGGATAGAGAGAGAGTAAATAATGGTAGAGATTGATTTTGTCCTTTAGAAGGACAAAAAAGGACGAAATCAGTACACAACATTGATTTTGTCCTTTAAAATGACGAAATCATAAAAAAAATTAAAAAAAAACCACGCAAGTGCCAGCCAAGCAGGCTAGCGCCTGCATGGCAAAAAGCAATACCACTTTGGGAAATATTTCCCAAAGTGGTTTAAATTAGTAAATAAAAATTTTAAATTATTATTTAAATAATTTTTCCAAGAAAATAATAGTTTGTAGAGGACAAAGAGAGTAAAGTGTATAGTTCTAAAATAAAATAATTTTAGAGCACTCATATCAATTGATACGACTTTTTGTTGTATTATCATTTTTAAATGAAGTATTATAATATTATATTATTAATTATAATATTTTTTTAAGTATATAAAAGGTTTACAACCGTTTCGGCATATATCTATATCCATGATCATCGATATTATCACTTGTATCGATACTATATTTCCATGAGTACTTGAAATAACTTTTAGGATTTTTATGCTAACATTCTAATGATGCCATCAACTGGGTCAGCCCCCCTCCTCTCAACTACCAATCTAAACCAATTGTTGTGCACGGTTTTAAAACATTATTTTATTATTAAAATTAATTTAGTTTTCAGGGCCCACTTACAAGGAATGGCCCCTTTTAAATCTTCTCCACGTTTAAGAACTAACGTTGTGGATGCCTCTCACATTAACGGCATCTCGTCATATAGTCTTGGGCATTCAAATCTTTTCTTGAGCCTTGATTTGAAAATGGAGATTTCAGGGTATATTCTAGCCTTAAAGTATAACACCCCTTAGATTCAAACTATGTGTTAAGGTCCTCACAACCAACAACAACGCATTGAGCTCTAAGGGTAAACGGAGCAGTTTTTAAGTGATAAGGAAAGACGAGAGTTGTTGTGTTCGCAATAGAAGAAACATGTGGGCGTTTCTTCGCGATTGGCCTTAAAACATGAGGTAGGTAAATTTGTATGTAAAAGTGGGGCGTCCTTATGCCAGCTGTTCACGCGCGTACTGCCACAAATAACATCAATTCATGCACATGCCATTCCCTTGTTTTTATGTGTTGTCGCTTTTTATAAGAAAAATAGTCGCGGAGATGGGCAAAGTGTGGACTGTTCATGGGTGGCCTATACTTAACGACCCAATCTGTGGGCCGGCCCGCTAATAGTTAACAGCCGTTGGGGTTGGGGGCTTTACTATTGGGGGGCAGTGAGACTTAGGAGGGATTTTTTAAAATAATTTTAAATTATCTCATATTTTTATAAAATTAATACCTGTTATATAAAGATAATTTTAATGTAATAATAATTATTATATTAAAGGGTAAGAGAGGTAAGTATTTTATATAAAAATATGAAGTTTAGCCTTCTCTTTACCTTTCTTTCTTCTATTAAGTATCTATTTATCTTCTCCTCTTATATTTTCAAGTCTTAAGTTCTTAATCACTTTAATTTTAATTTTTAATTTAAAAATAAAATTGAGCTCTCACACTTTTAAGCTTCAAGATTCAAGTTTTTAATTCTCAAGCTTTCTCCTCCTCTATCAAGTATACAACCTGCAACTCATGTCTAAACTTTAAGCATTAACGTCAATAAATTTGATTCAATAATTTAATTTTTAATTTAATTTTCCTATTATTTTTCTTTTCCCTTTGGGTTGGGCCCAACCCGGGTCAGTTTAGCCTAGCCCAACCAAAATAGGCTGCAGGTTGGGCCAGTTCGGCCCGTGCCCATCCTTATCTTCCAGGTCAAAATTCCAATTCATCATTTCTACACCGTTGACAAGTAAAAATGCCAAAGTCCAGTTTTGACATGATAAAACTTCAAGTCACAATAGCATTACTCTTCTTTTAATAAAGATGGTCATGCTTGTCCAAACTTGGTCCCGTGTGAACAAATGGGCTCCATGCCTTCATTGTAGCTTGCGCATAGCGAGTAGAGGGCAGCCGACATTTCACATTTGTAATACAAGTTAAAGTGCATGTGCAAATATATGTATAGACAATGGATGTGATTACAGATGCCAAACTTAAAGCACAGCACAAATTTTTTTACCACATTATACCAATATATCCACTTAGTAAAAAATATTATTATCAAATATTTATCAATAGGTTTTGTCCAAAAATACCATAATTTACAATAAGCTCATAAATATGTAAACATATAGTTCAATAGGGCACACATCTCATACAATAAATTATATATTTATTTCTTACAAAAAATTATATAATATTTTTACCAAATTATACTAATATATCTATTTGATAGAAAAATATTATTATCAAATATTTATCAATTAGCTATGTCCAAAATACCATAATTTACTATAAGCTCATAAATATATAGTTCAATAAGGCACACATCTCATTCAATAAATTATAAATTTATTCATTGTAAAAAATATATATTTATTTAATACATTTTAGAATATCTATAATGATAGAAAAGGATACAATATAAACATGAAAATCATAAATATTACTATTAGGGGTATTAGAGAGCTGAGTATTGTCGAGCTTTAGACTATTTAGAATTGAGCTTGAAACTTCAATTTCGAGCTTGAGTCAAGTCAAGCTGCTCTACCTTATGATCATTACTTGGTTTTGTAATTGGTAACTCAATGGTTAAAAGAGAAAAATTACTAATATGAACATGGTCTGAAAGCAGTCCAATGTGTTAGGATTAGAAAGCCAAATAAATAGTCTTAGTTGATTTTGATTTTCTAATTTACATTATTATAGAAGATGGAGGGAGTAAAATTTTATAAAAAATGGTTTTAGGTCTCATGAGACATATTATATATTTCCTCTAACAAAAAGCCTCAACTAGTTATACATGAAAAGAGTGAAAATGATATATATCATGGAAGAAGTTCAAACTTGGGAGACATAAAATCTATATATAATGTGTAATATATATATATATATATATATACATATTTGAAAAAATATTGTATATAATGTGATTTTAAGCTTTTCTTGAGCTTTGAGTAGAGTCAAGCCGAGCTAAACACATGTATGTTTTAAGCTTGACTTGACAAACTTCAAGTTCGAGCTCGAATGCAAGTCAAGCCGAGTCAAATGCAAGCCAAGTCATGCTGGCTTTAACACCCATAATTACTATCTATAGCATTTTAATTTTAATCTATTTTTAAAATAAAATGTTGTTTCATATAATATTTGTATATAGAGACACTAGAAGTTTGAATGACAATCCACAATTTTTTTTACAACATGAATCTAACATTAGATTAAATACAAATCATTTCACATATAATAACTTACTCTTAACTATTGGTTTGCGAGTCAACTATTATATGACTGTATAAGTATTATTAATCTATAATTATATATAATTAATATTTTTAATTATTTAGCACATTTTGGTGTTCTTCACTCCAAATGTGGTGACTAACACTCTGATGATGAAATATTTTCAATTGGTTGACTGCACAACAATTTATATGAAGCATACCACTATCTTCATTGCTTGTCTTATTCTTTTGTTCCCACCAATAAATAAAAAAAATAGAAAATAAATATTATTCTTTGTTCACCAACTGTGCATGTGATATAATGTAAATGTGCATTATAATATTTTGACATGAGAAGGGCTGCCCACACTTGTAATCCATAATCAAATCCAATAGATTTCATTGTAATAAAATTATGATAATTAGCTCACAACCCCAAATAGCTTATTGTGAGTAGGACTTCTCCTCGGCCAAATACCCGACCGACAAGTCTTGTCTATGTTGTGTCTGCTAACAATTTGTCCAATGTCGTTTTACTGCAGACAAAACCTCTTTTTCAGCGGGCATGAGCACTATCCACGGACATAGCCTCTTAGGCAGTTGGATGAGAGTTGAAGCGGTTTGAGAGAACAAGAGAGGTGTTGATGACTTTGGCAAAGTACAATAGCTAGGGTGGGGATCTCTAGATTAAGTAACTTAGCATATAATAATATTATATATATATATATATATATATATATATATATATATATATATATATATATATATATATCATCTTCTTTATTTGTAGTATTACTATTAAACAAATTAGTTCATGTTAAATATCCACATAAAAATATTTAATAATTCACTTTAAAAAAAAATCAAAGATAATATTAACATGATTGTATTTAAATTGTTAAGGATTTAAGTATAAGAAAAATATGCTTGATAATAGTTATAGAGAAATAAAAATTGTCCTTCATATAAGAATATATTGCATTTAAAAGTTCATTGGACCTCAGACAAATGGCAAAACAAGGTCTTTGTCCATGGCCATGTTGAAAAATTGATGGACAAAGGAATTCGGTACGACACGGCCACAGATACTTTGGACACAACCCGGACATCAAACAATAGACTTCCGTGACCAGCCCTAACTGTGAGGCACAACCAATACTTGAGGCCACACATACGATCAAGACATCAGTGCGTAGTTCCATCATGCCCCTTGTCCCAAACTTGCCAGAAAACACAATAATTTACTAACCTAAGATCTTGGATAGATCAAAGGACACAACCACCACTTTGTCCTAAAATAATAACTAAAAAAATAAGAGAAATTAAAAAAAGTTTATTAGTCATAGGCATAAGCTTTCTTACACACATTTGAATTCATAGTCATAAAAGAGTTCAAATCCTTCAAAGATAATAGTTAACCATAACTCTAAAAAAGAAGACTCTCTTTCAAACATAATTATAAGGTCTCAAAGCTATATTACACATCAACTACTAACTATCCCATAGTAGGTGATCTATCCCCGCTCAGTATTTCTTTACTCTTCACTTTGTAAAATAAATCATCTTGAGCATTTGCATGACACAATTACACAGAGAATCCCCGTGGGGTACCCAAAACCAGAATAAAGAGGTGAGCAAAACCTAGTAAGGGTTTGAACACACAGAGCATTAACACCACAAAACATAATATCAAAATATATAAAATAAACATAATGCAATACCTATGTTAACATATCAAATCCCTTACACAATATCGGTGTAAACATCTCAATTATGCATTAATCCTTACACACAAAACTAATGCTCATATCTCAATAATGCATCAAATTCCCTGCACAAAACTTGTGCAAATATCTCAATAATGGATCATCTTAGAGAGAGTAATGGGTTTTTAAGTTTTACATCAAATGCTCTTCGACGAGAATTTAGATCAGTTGTAATATTTTGCTCGAGCATGATTGATAACTCTATTTTCTAGAAAGAAATTTTGTTTGAAAAATAATCTGATGCATACAATGATACACGGGTGCTTGCACTCTCTGTATAGTTATGGGGAACAACCTAGGATTATCTCATTATGTCTGGATACCCACGAAGAAAGAAAATTGTGTGTCAGGGAAAGCTCATATCCTTCTGAGCCTCCCATTGCCCTATGAGTGTCAGGAGAATGCCGTTTGGTATCACAACCTCTGGGTTTCTCATCATCGGACGAACTAACAATTTTTGCATTTGTTTTTGAATCATATTACTTCTGAATAATTTGTTTTCTAACTAATGATTTTATTAAAAAATTATAATTATTTTTATAAAATTTGCTTAACATTATTTTAGATTTGAGCTCAGTCTACTAAGTAGGGAGTTTTAAACTCTAAACTTATGCTTTGCTCATAAAAGTTAACTCTTCTAAACTACTTTGCTCGGTTATGTTTAATTTCTATGTCTTCTTAAAAAAATATTACATTTATAAAGTGATTTCATGCGCTGCATTATGTTTTTACATATTTTCTTGGTAGGTTTAGGATAAAAACCTAGAAATAAATATGTCTCAATACCCATCGAGAAAAATAATTGTTATTGAGCTTGCTCATATAGGTGAGGAGCATCATAGAAAATCTCTTATCCTTCTAAGCCTCCTGTTCCCCCATGAGTGATGGGGTGAATATTGTTCGGTATCACGACCTTTGATATGTCTGCTTTGTTCTGATTCCGAAAATTAATTTATTTGATTTTAAATTCATAATCAGATTATATCTACAATGATTTATCCAATCTTAAAATTATCAGATTTTGAGTAAGAATGATTTCTCGGATGAAGCGATTTCAGAATGATTCTAGATTGAACTATTTGCTTTACCATGCTCTGATTTGCTTTGCTCTGTTCTAATTCTAGAAAACAATTTATCTAATCTTAAAATTCATAATCAGATTATGTATGGTATAATTTATCTGATTAATAATTGGATATTTTAAAGTGGTTTATCCTATCATAAATTATCAGATTTTGTTTATAAATGTTTTATCCAATTTTAAGTATTGGAATATGTTTATGTATGTTTTACCCGATTATAATCTATCGGATTCTGTTTACTATTACTTATCCGATTAATTATCGGATTTACTTAGTTCTGATTTGAAGAGTATTTTTGGGTGAATTGCAAGGACACAATTTGTTTAAGGGGTGAGGAATGTAACGACTCATTTTTCGATTATGTCTAACCCAAGGGGTTAGGGATAATTATAAAATTTTGAATAAGTTTGAGGGAGGTTTTAAGAGACGAAATCACCCTTATATGGGTAGAGCTCGAAGTAATGAGTATAACAAATCAAAGAATGCTTGAAACGGAGGTCGGGAGCAAAAGTCATGACCTCGATAAGTATGCCACTTGGGCAGGACCTACTTAAAAAGTATGGGATAACCTACCTATGTATGGTCTAGGTTTGAAGGGCTCATTGAGAAAAACCTAGGAAAAAATGAATGTATGCCCATCTCCTTCGGGCACAATAAGAGAAACGTTCTAAAGCAAGAAGTAAGCTTTGCCCTCCATCTCCGGACCTGAAGAGGAGGACACCCTAAAGAAAGGAGTAACTTTGAGCGCTACTACTTCAGGAATTATAGGGGAGTATTTGATCTTCTTATTTAATATATGATTATATAAATGCATGTATTAATTAAGATATATGCTATGCTCTTATCCGAAGTGTTTTAATATGCTTCAATCTAATATGATCTAATAAGCTCTGATATGCTCTGATCTGATATGGTCGGATGAGATCTAATATGATTTGATATGTTCTAATATGATCCAATCTGTTCTAATGTGTTTTGCTACGCTCTATGATAGAGCAGGATGTGTGATTTTGCTGATTTGTTAGCTTCTATTTAACTCCAATGATTTCCTTATGATGCCCATTAAATATTCAGATATACATATTTTGACATATATGATTTTGGATCACCTGAGCATGGATCAGCCATTAGGCAGAAGTGCGTTTGGATCCGATTGTATTGGAATAATGTCGTAGATGTTATCCAACACAGGCATAGGCCATTGTTTAAAAATGTGAAAATTTTCAAATATGTAGAAAGATATCTCAGTATACTATGCTAGGTCCGTGATTTGATATGTTACTTTAGATTTCTTATTTTCTTATTAATTCATCTTCATTTACTAGGAAGCCTTTATTTATAATATAGATTTGTACTTAGCTCCTCCTCAGTTGTTTCAATATTTGTCTGTGTTGGATTTCTACCATTGAATAGCCAATGTGCAATTCTAAAAGGTTGTATGCAATTTTTATTTTACTTTAATTTGTGATTCCATTTTTTAACTTCAGCATTGGGTCTCAACTTTTTGAGTATGATCATATATAAAAATATTTGTTGTGTATACTTTTTTTCAACCTTAGGACCTGTTTTACTTTGTTCTTTAAGTTTGTAAAGTATAATGTTTTACTTTAATTTTGTGTTTTGAATGTTTTACTTTAGTTTTTATAGTACAATTTTACTTGAGGTTCTACTCCTTGTTCTATTGGTCTTTTTATAAGTGTGAATTTACTAAAGCCTACTTCATGATTTTATGGATGCATAGTTTATGATTGCTGAAGCTTGGTTTGTGATTTGATTTTGTTCAATACTAAAAGTTCTTCTAGCTTGGTTTGTGATTGGATTTTTATCAATTGTATTTATATTTGCTTTTGTTTTTTATTAGGGCTTGGTCAATAAAACTATACAAGATCTATATTACTATTTCTTTTGTTAAAATTTGTGCTTGATTTCATATTTGTTATTATTAGGGCTTGCTTTTGTTATACATATATGTAGTAACTATATTCAATTTTGACCATTTGCAACAAGATTTTGTTTTATATTTAGCTTTCAATATTGTGAGTTTACTATGGCTTGGTTTTTTATTTTGTCTTGCTTTTTCATAAGTATAAAGTAATTGAATCGTTGCATCTCAATTAGAAATAAAGTATCCTTTAGATATGAGAAATTTCTGCAGAATGCATCTTGGTTTCTAAGTCACTCTTAGCTTTCAAATATATAAGATTGCTACAACATTTCTTTCTTGTTCGGGATAAAGTATATTTTTATTGTAGTTTAATTTCTAATTAGTCATACACATGAGTTAAAAATGCATAGTAATGGACTTTTTAGAGAGTACAATAGTAAAATTATTTGTAGAGTATCATGTCATTTATTTTATATATGTATGAAGATATTTACTATCTCTTTGTGATTGCAGGAAATACTGCAATATCGGTTAAATTTATGCACAACATTTTATTATAAGAATAATAGGTACTAAATTTGATGAAGATAAAAAAGAGAAATTGAAGTGAATTATAGTTTGAGGTAATTTCATGATTTCTTGAAAGCACAAATTTTATACATGTGTAACCCCCACATATTTGGAAGAAAATTGAGGAATTTTGGTTGCAATATGTAATGCTAGAGATTTTTATAGATATTTTCTTAAAAATTTAAGAATTTCTTTTGTAATATAACGGTTGTAAATTAAAAAAAATGACAAAATCCAAAACCTTTGAAAATAGTTTTTTATAAATTTAAAAACATTATACATCAATTTTCACACATAAATTTTTTTCATTTATCATACAACCAAACCAAGCATTTCCTGGCATGAATCGAAAACAAAAGACAAAAAATAATTTGTCATGGCCATGAGCTTAGTAACAAATACATCTTAGGCATCTCTGAGGACAAGTCCTACAACAGTTCAAGTTTAAAGTTCAATATACAAGTCCAAAAAAATAACATAACCAATGTTCTCCTTAATACAATAACTAGTGGCAAAATATAAAAACTCACAAACAAAAATGAATCCACCAACGCAAACAAGAGTCTAACTCTAGAAACTCATAATCAAAAACCTGCAAAAGCCGCCCAAACAAGCTGGGCCAAAAAGAAAGGGGATAATGAGTATGTTCATACGCCGTAAGGGAGTTCTAATTAGTGAAATCTATAAGTCCATACATAGATGCGCCAATGCAACTTTAATATGAAGTAGCTGATATATAATAATCAAAGTCTCACCATACAACAAAACCATGCACATACAAATAGTATCATACCAAATATTATTACACTTACCTTACACTTACAACCATACTCATATCATTGTACACAAATCCAAGCACCCACTGTCTTGCTCATAAACTTACAGTTACAATTTTACTCAAAGTCTTATACTTACAATCTCACTCTTACAGTCGTATGCTATTACACTTAAACTATTGATTAATGAGATTGAATCAAACCTTAGGGCTGTTTTAACTTACAAGTGTACAAGTTGGTATAGCACTATAAGGTCAAATCACAAGGATTGCCTTTGTATGACTTTAGAATCGATTACAAAGAAGAAAGAAAGTGAAAGAAGTAAAAATGAGCATAGTAATAAAAACAAGTTCAATGAAATAAAATGACAAGGCATTGGGGGACTTGTAAACACCGAATAGAGGTATTTTATGTATCAAGTTATCTCGGTTATAGTTGAATGATGATTCACTCTAACTGGTCAATTTGAACATTCAACCTAAAATAAAATTTCAAAAGATGATTAGATAATTGAAGAAGTAGAAGTAATTGTTTCCTCCATAATTAAGACTTTCACATGAAAGAAACAAAATCTTCAATCATTCAATGTTTCATGATAACAATGAGTCAAGTGTAATAGAGGAATAAAATAGATCTTCAATTAACAACACTTGCAATTAAATTAAAAAGTATACATGGAGAAAGCTCTATTGTAGTGCTATAATATCCCGCTAGCCTTAGCTAAGGGTTTTTAGGCAGCCATTGCAATAGAAGCAAAAGTATAAATAAAAGAAGACTAAATGAGAAGAAATGAGAAGGAGCATGATGGTAAAGCTGTTGGAGGTCCGATGCCCTCCTGTTAGCAGTCCGGATCCTCTTTAAATAGTGACTGAGCAAGAGCTTGAAAGGAAAGGATCAATCATGACTCCTTGATTGGCTGCAATTTCTTTTATTTATTCTCCTTGCTGCAATTAGTTCCTAGATAGGCTTAACCTTTCATGACAAATCCGCTAACATCTTTTCTGCCCGTCAATTGTTTTCATGCAGATATTGCATTAATTCTTCTTTCCATTGATCATCAGTTACATCCTTTTTCTATCACCAATCACATATCCGTCCACCACTTCACTTGATTCAGCCAGCCAGCTAATCATATGCTCAAATCAGCAGCAAGTAGCATCAACCAATCACAACTCTGCTTCATAGCAGATTTTCCTTACTGATTCTGGCGTTGCAAGCTGCCATTTTCATCTATGTTACAGCTTGTCTCTTTCCCTTTGTTTGCTTGCTACTTCTGTCCAGCCGATGTGAAAAAGATCTGCTGCAGTTTCCAGTCCTTTAGCATGCCTGAATTGGGCATCCGATGTTTGCCAATAAAAAACGATCGCCTGCTGCTTGCCTTGACTCTGATACACTTTCCTTGATTAACCAATAGCGGCTCAGTCCCTTCTTTTCTTTTCAGTTTTCTTCTTCTTGGCAGCCACGCCTTCCACTTTTAGTGTAGACCTATTTGCACTCCTTGATTAGGCCAATAGTTAACTGTCATTTATTAACTTATTGATTATCATCACTTGTAGGGACCACATCTATGTCCTTTCTTGGCTTCAACCTTTCTATTTTTGCCTCCCTATTGAACAAACCAAATCCTGTATTTTCAAATTGGGCAAATGAATCTCCTTTGAATTACCTTTGTTCTAACTTGATTCTCGTGGGTCTTTGATTGTTTATAATTAAATTTTTTGCTAGTGTACAACGTAATTATACTACAATAAATATTTAAGAGTTATCGAACTTCAAGGATGCATAAATTATTACTAAATATAATAGAAGAATTTATTTATTAAAAACTTAAATTAAACAAAATAAAGTAATTAACTAAATCAAAAGGAAGAAATTAATATGATGAAAATTACTTAGGAAATCGAATCTACTATAGAACCATAATAATTTCTTAACCTTTAATCTAAATCTAATATAAATATAAACAAGTATTCTCAACTACAAACTAGAATTACTTCATAAAGAATCATTAATTAAATCTATGACATGAACTATCTTCGAGAATAACACGAATTATCTACACTAAACAAAATTATATACATGACTTGTCTAATCTTAGTATAACTCATCCAATTCATTAATTATATGAATATTAAAACTATTACATGACCATCTTATCTAAATCACAGAAATTAAAAAATTAATGTAAATATCAAAACTACATCAATTTATCATCTACAAGAGAATAAATAAACATAGAATTGAATAAACATGAAAAATTCTTTAATTAAAAAGGAAATCCTTATCATACAATTATCATTATTCATAACTAAGATCTAAATTAAAAGTAAAAAGAAACTAAAACTTATCTATAACTTCATCAACTCCTAAGTAAAAGAAAAATCTAGCCTTCCATTATAGATAAAAGCTCTTGAATCTAAATTGAAACTTTGAATAATCTTCCATCTTCATCTCCCTTTTTATTTTTAGAAAATCTACTAGAATCCCACAATTTCAAGCCGTATATGGCTTTATATAGGCATAAAAGTCATAAGAGGAAGTTTACCATAAAAAGGACTCAAAATTGGCTTAAAATACAAAACTGGGCATTATTTCGTTCGAACACCTAGTATGCGTGTTCAAACGTCTATACTGTTTTTGTGATTTGGATAGTTATGTTCAATCTTGTGTCCAGTTTCTGTTCAGGAAGTTAAACCTGTTCACTGAACAGTCCATATACCTGTCCAATTTTCTACTATATTCATTAAGCTCTTTCTTCATGTCCATATTAATTTTTAACTTATTTGTAACTCTGAAAAATTATCCAAATAATTTTAAAGTGTGTTAAGACTATTTTGAATTATTGCAAATATCATCTAAATACTTCGATAAGTGCACCTTACCTACAAAATATAAAACTTTCCATTTTAGACATGTAGAATATAATTAAAATCCCAACTTGATTCAAATACATGCCTAAATTACTAATAACTCCCAAATTAATTAATAATTAAACTAAAATATAAATATCTATCTTAATATAAATAAACCATAACTAACTCTTAATTAACCTAATATATACTGACAAGAAAGGTAAAAAGGCATAATATATATATATATATATATATATATATATATATATATATATATATTATGCTTATCAAATACCCCCAAACCTATATTTTGCTAGTCCTCGAGAAAAATAAAATAAAACGAAACAACTAATTTAGAAAAAAATAAATGTCACTTTCGTGGGAACTCCTGATTGCATTTAGCATATGTAATAAGCCTTTAAACCTTTAGGTGTCCTTAGTTGGACAAGTTATGTCTCATAAGGGTTTGCAGTAATAATACCGACAAACATCTAAACCTAAGAAAAGAAATAAAGCAAAACAAGAAAACAAAATTTCTAAAAATAATCTCCTCTTAAAAACACATAACTAATTTTTAAAAGAACCAACCACAAATACTTGAAATAAGTAAATAATTTTGATCTAATTACTTTCAAGTAAGGAATAATCTATTCTATAAGCTCATCTTAGAAATAATTGTGTAACTACATATATACATTTCAAAAACATAAAGTGTAGAAACTTGTAGTCATACAATTTCATTCTTTATTAACAAGCATATCTTATGTGACCTATTAACTAAGCTCATTAAGTTCACTAACTTAAAAATATAATAATGTCAATCTTTCATCCTTAACATCTCATAATAAAACCTCATGTAATAGTTTTTGAATTTTAATTAAATTCAGGAAATAAGAGCATAATATACCTCAAAATATGACTCGTGCAATACTTAGTTCTATTAAGCTTTCTAAATAGTCCATGTAACAAGCGTTAGGCCAGTGTCCCTTATTCAATTAGCTCAAGGCATTAGGTGTTGAAATACCCCTCAAGCTTATAAACTCAAACTATAAAGGTTATAAAACCAAGTCAACTTTTCACTTTCTAACACGATCCCCTGTGCTTGCTTAGGCACAAGGCCTAGTTATTCAGTGAAAACAGAAACAAACCTTTACTCTTTTTTTTTGTCATGTTTTTTTCAATCAATCTATCTTTTTTTTCAACTTTTTTTTCGTTTTTTATCAACTTTTTTTTTCATTATACACTTATCCCAATTTTTCCCCAAATAATAGCCAAACATAAAGATCTATAATAAAACATTAAAAATTATTCAATTTCCATGTCTTAAAAAATATGCCCAGTTAAAGATGTCCCACTAGCATTACAAGTAATAAATCATAAAATTATATTCCTACAAGTTTCAAGTGTGTGAAATATGATTTAAAAAAATATAAGCACAGATATCCAAGATAAAAAAAATAAAACAAAAATTACTCACTTAATCGCTTTTATCACTTAATTAATTACTTGAACTTTTTTAGTAAAATTTATTTATTTAAAAATACACATATGCTTTTAAAAGAAAATAAGCGATAAAAACCACATAAAATAAGAAAAAAACAAAAGAAATAACAAAAAATACTCTAAAACATCCTAAAAGAAAAATAAGAAATAAAAATATCTTTCTACACCCCTAAACATATACTGAACATTGTCCAAAATGTTAAAAAATATATACTACAATGACAAGAGTAAGTAAGAGAGGGAAAGAAAGATATCACCTTAATGCAGAACTAATCCACTAATATGAAAGTGAAGTACAAAGGATTGAGAAAGTATGAGAAACATACATGTAAAGAGCTTTTTCCAAACCTAAAGTACCAAACTCCAAAAAAAGAGATAACAACAATAAAAGATAAGATAATAAAAAAGTAGCCCCTACATAGCTAAATATTAGCATCATCAAAATCATCCGCATCAGTAGAACTCTTGTCACTATCATCCACATCTACCGCAATTGACTGACCACAAATCAAATCAGCCAATCCTTGTACAAGTCCCCTCATCTCAGCCATATGAGTGTCTATATGTGCAGTCAGCCTCGTTTGAAGCTGTGATTGAGAAGAATCAATATATGCTCGAAGGTGATGCTCCATCTGAAGGAAAGAGTCATCAACAACAGAATGTGATGGAATGCGCTGCTTAGTTGCAACCTCTACAGCAGGATGCTCTGCGTCCTCCTCGTCTAATGCTGATCATGGTGGGCAATGTGTGATCATCCTATTTAGGGTCGTCTGGGACATGACCCCTAAACCTCGACTCGTGGGTGCATATGAAGGAAAATTTAACCGAAAGTGATAAAAAAAATCCGCTCCAAAATGAAAGGATAAGCAAATCGAACGTCCACTGGTCCAGATATTATATTTGTCATCTGTGCGAAGACAAATGAGGGGAGATTGATGTGAATATGCTCCACAAGACCCAAAACATATAGAAGGTGGGCTAAGGTGTAGTCTACCTTCTCATGTGTGTGGAACCATATATCATACTCCAATATCAGATGTGCAAAATGATAGCCCGTGTCATGAGAGAAGCTGGTAATCCATAAGTGAGGGATGGGCCTTGCTCCTGCCCCATCCCTCACTTATGGATTACCAGCTTCTCGCATGACAAGGGATTCTTATGGGGCCTTGCTCCTACCCCATAAGAGTCCTTGTGATAGTAAAATCATCTAGAAACTCAAAGTTAGCAAAGGATGGATAGGTGAAGATGGAGCGCATGAGACCCATCACCGTTTAACCCCAGAGAATTTTTATCACATTTTCTTCAAATTCAAAAATTTTGTTTGCAAGATAATGGCTTAAATCGGGGAAAAATGACGAAATACAAAACCTGTGAAAATAGTTTATAATTTTAAACATCACACATCAATTTTTTCATCCAAAATTTCCCTCATTCGATCAAACATAGTATAGCCAAACCAAACATCCTTTGGTGCTACTCGAAAACAAATGTATGAATAAATTACTATGATCATGAATTTTCAATACAAATCTCTCCCAGACATCTATGAGCGCAAGTCCCATAAACAGTCCACAGTCTAATCCAAATTACAAGTCCAGAAAGCATAAACACTTTAATTCTCATCTCACCCAATACATTAAATCCTGGCACAAAATAATACTTGTAGTAAGTAAGCATATACCTGAATCAAAGGGAATCAATCTACCATGGAAAGGAGCATCCATCTCTAGGAGCTCTCCGCAACAAACCTGCAAAAACCTCCTGAACAACGGGGCTAAAAAATAGGGTAATGAGTATTTTCGCACTCAATAGGAAAATACCCATAGGGGAGTTCTAAATAATGAACTCAGTAAGTCCATACATAGATTCATTCATGCAAGTCAAACATGAAACAAGAAGGCATAACATAATTATGCACATATGCATATAATCATGTCAAATGCACTACAAACCAATCTTACACAAACACTCTTAATCAGAGTCTTACAAACTTACTCGTACAATCGCATGCTTACTCATATAACTTACATATACTCATATGACCTTAGTCGTACAATCTTACACTTACTAATACGACCTTACTTGTACAGTTTTACTCATAAACATATGCTTACTGTCTTGCTTAAAATCATACTCTTATAGTCTTGCTCAAAATCAAACTCTTACAGTCTTGCTCAAAATCAAACTCTTACAATCTTACTCAGAATCATACTCTTGCAATCTTACTTAGAATCATACTCTTACAATCTTACTTAGAATCATACTCTTACAGGTGTGCTTATAATCATACTCTTACAGTCGTGCTTAGAATCATACACTTACTAAAAAATATACGTACTCACTCATACAATTGTACACATACTATTGACCACTGAAGCTCATTACCATTAATATGCTCTAGCATCAAAATGGAAAAGAATTCCACTAGGGCATCACCTTAATCTCCGGGGAGGGACTAGATGCCAGAGACTTTTCCGAAAGCAAGGCACACCAATGCTCAAGGGGCACATGATCAAACAAGTAAGAGCAGGTCCATGATACTACTTACCTTAGCGCACAAACATAAACACCCACATATAAGGGGACATACAATTGCCCACACTCTAGGGGTCTTATAGTGCTAGTGTCACTCTTGGGCAGAAATCATATAGTGCTCTCAATAGAACATCAAATGTCTAAGCTTAATTCAGCACACCTACCAAATCGAAAACATAGATCGCGCTCTCAATAGAGCATCAGACATCTGGGGCTCAATACAACACAAAGACAACATCTCGCAGGATAAACACCATGGCAAGACATGATAAATCCTTAGCCGACTCATTATCGGCTTGCTCAAACACATAACTTAATCCGTCAAACCCTTAAGTCTCAGACTCACAATGCTATCATTAGTTTTACTTATAATTTAAGTTTAAATTAAGTAGATTATTCGGTACAAATTATGCCATAAGAACTCTCAAACATATAGTGCTCCACTAATCAAACTGAAGCTGAGCCGGATCTAAAACCCTAGCTTGTCAAGATAGCAGACTTCACTTAACCCGTCCAACTCACAACATAGCTCACCTACACAAATCTTTATGTATTCATACAATCTCTACCATCTACCTTGTGGCCAAAAACATCTTACTCAAACATCATCAAACTAAACTCCTTAGTGCCAACTTCAGTTATCAATCTCTTACTTAATACCTCACTTATTATGCTTACTTTTCATTTCATAATTTGTGCATTATGCTTGTACAATTATACCCGCTCTTACTGTCTGATAATTCCCAAACATATGCTCCAATCCAAACCGATCCATTCTAATCCTCGCTCGTCAAGCTGACCTCCTTTGTCATTTGTCATATCCTTACACATCCACATTTAACTCCATACCAAACCCTCTGTCACCTCTTGTCGTTCATCGCCCAAATTTCTGCCCACACACGTAGTCCACATACGTAACTTACTCACATAATCGCTAGCCATCACTAGCACATACATAACACACATACGTAGCATACTAACATATTCGTTAGCCATCACTAGAGCATACATAATCTACATACATAATCTACATACATAAAATAAGCTTACAACTCACATACATATCATATGCATTTCAATGTGGCATAATTCATTCTCTTACATCATGCAAATGGATCATGATTTTACATCCAAAGCATTGAATCATACAATCCTAGCATTCAAAGCATGCTATCATGAAATTACAAGTTCAAAGCTCCCCTACCTCGTAATCATGATGTTTGATGGCGAGCACATGATGGTGGCGGAGTTGGAGGCTAAAAAACATTGCCATATTGAGAGAGTTGTTGTCCCAAGGTTTTAGGAAGTGCTGGAAGTAGTCATGGCCAAATGGAGTTTCGAAGTCAATGCGAAAAAATTCGCGATCCACAGTGGGACACTAAGGGCAGCTGGGAGAAATGTCGTGCCAATGAGTGGTAGTGCGACTAGAGGTCCAAGTGTACACACTAAAATTCAACCGGCGGTCGAAAAATACTCAACAAGTCAAAATACGTCAAAATTAGGGCATCGATTTCGAGTTTACAAGGGCCCACATAAGGGCGAAGGGCGTGGGGCGACACTTGGGGATAGAGGAGAGGTGGAGGAGGGCACTGGTATCAACTCCATTTGGTGACAGAGCCATCCAATGGTTAGGCGGGGCAAAAACAGTGCCTAAGCCCTGAAACTCACGTGTGGCCACATGCACATGTGGCCAAAAGGGGCAAGGAAAAAGGCTGGATAGAGGCGGCCCAAGGCTCGGAAAGGACGGTAAGGCCATGCTCAAGGGTGGTGTCCGACAAAGATGGCCTTTGCCATTATCGTGTCGAGGTATTCCAACTAGAGGCCAGTCGACGTCTTGCGGAGTTAGGATGGTAAGATGGCAAAAATTGGTGCTCTGTATAGCGTGGTTACACAATCGGCATAAGGGGAGCATGGCTCATGCTGAAAAAAGAGGGGTGGTACTGCACTAGGGCGGCCAACCAACTCCAGGTTGAGACCCGCCAAACAAGGGTGGTCCAGAGGGTGTTTGAATTCCAACGAGGCTATAGTGGCCCAAAACTAGGAAAAACCGTAGGGACACAGGGAAGATCAAGGGTTTATCAGTGCTCTAGCCGGCTCGTCGTGACTCTAGTGGCTGGTCGGAGCTGGGTCAGGGTAAAGTCCATGGTGGTTGCCCCTTGCCGGCCAACGGCTACAACGGAAAAATGAAACCAAATAGATGGGGATGGCTCGGGCGGAAAAACAAAGGGGCTGAGCTCATTCCGGAGTAGAGAGGGCCAAAAAACGGGCAAGGAGGAAGGGCTGGGCTGTGGGGATAGCCCTGCTGTTGCCAGCCCAAGGCTGGCCAACTGGAGGCAAGCCCAAGCCGGCGCAGCCTCAATATCCATCACAACCAAAAATAGGGAAGGGTGGCGAAAGGGTTTGGCCGGAGGAGAGAAAGAAGTGGCTGAGCCAGAACCGGGTAGGGAGGGCTGGTCCACAGCTTTGACTGGACCAAGGAGGTCCGGACTGAGTCGGGCCAAGCTGTCCAACGGCGGCCGAAGGAAGCCGGCAAGCTCAATTGAAGCGGGTGGAAAAACAGTGGCAGAGGGAAAAAAAGGAGTGGGAGGTTGAGGAGTCCAAGTGGGGCTGGGATGCACATCCTCCTGCCCTTTGGCCCAAGGTGGAGCCATGGGCGGCCGACCGGCCCTTGCCACTTATGATAGTGGTGGAAACACAACACACAGAGAGAAGAGAGGGCTAACCGAGGAGGAAGGTGGAGCGGCCTTGGGAGCCGCTGCTATGGCCTCATGTCATCGCACTGTCGAGGCAAAGCCGGCGGCACCGGTGGCCCTGCAGCCAATCGGTGGCCGCCAGTGTCTAAGGATAGAGAAGCCCGAGGGGGGGGGTGGTCTCTTCTAGATGATTCTGGATCGGGTTCGGCCTAGCCCAAGCCCTTTGTTTCCACTTACTCTCTCTTATCCTATCTCTTATTTTCTCTCTCTTTTTCGCTCCGGAAGCACGCATCGAGGCTCATACCCTATGACTGACCCCACACCCGACTCTACGGGTACAAATACTGAGGCTAAATATGCCGAAGCGTAACATTTTCCTGCCGAAAATGATAAAAATATAACATGAAAATCATAAGAAATCGTAGAAAAATAAGGGACATTACAACCATAGCTATAAGATCTGGGGTGACAATGATCATAACAGATCCAATGGTGTTGACAATATATCCCCTCTCATCAAGAAAGGTCAACGCATAAAAAGATTGCACTTGCTCATGATGCACACAAGTGTCAGGGGCCACAATTTGTGAGAAAAGGAGCGCCAATACTCTCGCTCAGCCATGATTGGGCAGCAGTAATGGTGGGGATAAACTCCACCTATCGCTCGTAAACAATAGCATGAGGAGGTAGATCGGCAATGGCAGTAATAGAAGATGAAGCACACGAAGTAAAAGGGGTGCCCTTTCTCTTCTTCGGGGCTTTAGAACGAGAACCGCACACCATAGATTTGCAAAAAGCTTAAAAATAAGAACTAAAAGTGTTATTGAAGTGACTAAAGAGCATAAAAAAATTTTACACACCTAATAATGTTAAATTATAAAAATACCCCTAAAAAAGAACATAAATGTCCCAAATCAGAGTATAATATGTACAAGTAAAAACTAAACATCTTTAATAAAGCAAGTACATATAAACTAATTCATTAAAGCCTCAAAAGTTGGAATTTTTGACAAAAATAATGCGCAATGAAAAATTCAAAATCCACGATACACAACGCATCATTCATTTAATCAAACTGTACCAAATCATAAACATATTATATAAGTTGATTCTAACAAATTTCCACATAAAATTGCATCTGATTTGGCCAAAAATAAAAGAGAAATTCAAAAAAATGAATTTGGGGCTTATCAGATAAACAGTGGGACATCGTGAAATAGAGGCCGATTCGGCTCAAATTGACACCAGAAATGGATTCTATGTGAAAAATCGAAGGGGAATGATGATTTTAATTAAAATTTAAAAATAAGTTTTTAAAATTTTAATTCTACACTTTCAAGCCTCAAGATTAAGTTTTTAATTCTCAAGCTTTTTCCTCCTCCATCAAGTGTACAACCTGCAACTCAAGTCTAAAATTTAAGAATTAACATAAGTAAATTTGATTTATTAATTTAATTTTCATATTATTTCTCTTACTAAATTATTATTTTTTTGTTTTAAAGAATATGATATCTCAATGAACTTACAATACCTCCTCTTCCTTGATTGACCCCTTAAGCCTGACCACTAATTTTTTCGAAGGAGGAATTCCTGACGTAAACAAAGCCAACTATGAAGAAAATCCATGAATGCCTTCGACAGGCAGGGAGAAAGAGAAGCATAAACTTTCTATGGTGTGGAGTTATATGAATAAAATTAGGGTGGACAACCCTAACAACCCTGTCAAGTTCCTCCTCAAAGATGAATGCAATTATTGTAAAAATATTTTAAACATGGGAACCGGGGGAGGAGGGGGTACTAAACATCTTCTTCACCATGCTAGATCATGCTCCACCAAGCATGGACCAAAGGACTCCAAACAAGCACAATTAAGTGTCATAACCACCTCTCTTAGTACATTTTTTTAAATCAAAATATAAATTAGAGGGAGCTCATGAAGTACATTATGCGCGTCATGCAACCTTTCTTTTGCGAATGACTCCAAGTTCGAGACATATGTGAAAGAAGCTCTCAACCTAGCCTTCAGCAAAATCTTGTGTACCACATTTAGGAGAGATATTTTCAAGCTATACAAGGAATATAAGGTAGAGCTTATGAAAACCCTACAAACACTTCCAGGTAGGATTGCTCTAACTTTTGATATTTGGACTAGTATCTAAGATATCTGCTATGCATGTATTACCATTCATTTTATAGATGAATCATGAAATTAAATAGGAGAATAACATATTTTAACATTCTAAAATATCCTCACTCTGCTTTAATTATTGAAAAATCATGGATGTATGTTTTAAATAAATATTTGATTAAAGATAAACTTATGACTATTATTTTAGATAATGCCTCTAATAATAATTTAGCCATAGAACCTTTAAAATTCCATTGTGATCACATTGGTCTAATAGAATCAAATATATTTTATATTAGATATGCATGTCATATGATTAATTTATTCGTTCAAGATGGTTTAAATGTAGTTAAACCTCATATTCTATTAATTAGAAATACTTTGTTATAAATTACCTCTTCACCCTCTAGATTACAAGAATTTAAAGACTTATGTAGATTGCATATATAGTAAGAAATATAAAAACTTTTAATTAGATGTTTGCCACAGGCAAAATACTACATATTTAATGTTAAAATCTTATGAAGGATTTAAAAGTTTAATTATATGTTGGGGTATTGAAATGTTATATCATCTAGGACTTAATGAAGGTCATTTTACCATATTTATTTGTTTAATATATTTTTATTTATTTTGTATAATATTACTAAAGATTTATATGAAGTTTACCATCCTAGTTCTTGTTCAATTCTAAGCCACTTGTATGGCATAACTGATGCATTTGCACAATATAGAGAGGTTGAAGCATTTGTAAACTTGTAAATGAAATAGAAATAAAATATAATAAATATTGGTTTCCTATCCCTTTACTTTATTGTTTAGGGGTTGTAATGGATCATAGGGTTAAATTAGAAGGTGTACAAATTTTAATTGATGGTATATGTGACAACATGAGTCCTTATGTTAGTAAAATGATACTTTATATAAAACTGTAGAATCTGCTTTTAGGGTAAGAGGTAGAGTGTTAGACAAAAGGTGAGGTCAACTAACACCCGATGTGGTGGAGATATGTATTTGCTTAAAGGATTGTTGGACGCAGAAGAAAAGGCACAAGCTTCCAATTTTGAACATGAAATATGAGAAGACATAGAAAACTTGACAATCAATAATTAGTAAGGTAATTTAAGGTTTTACATTGTAATTGTACATGAAAGATAGGTGAGTGAGTTCCAACCTAGTTGGGATATACTTATTCTACAGTAATGTAATTTTAATCTTCACTTTATAAGTTACAATTATATCGTCTGCTCATCCTTCACACATCAAAATTCTAATTCATCATTTCTACACCATTGACAAGTAAAAAATGCTGAAGTAGAGTTTTGACATGTGAAACTTCATGTCACAATAGCATTACTATTCTTTTAATAAAGATGGTCATGCTCATCCAACTCGATCCCGTGTGAACAAGTGGGCTCCACGCCTTTATTGTAGCTTGGCGTAGTGAGTAGAGAGAGCAAGCCAACATTTCACATTTGTAATACAAGTCAAAGTGCATGTGCAAATATACATATAGACAATGGATATGATTACAAATGTCAAACTTAAAGCACTGTGAATTTTTTTTTACCACATTATACCAATATATCTACTAAGTAAAAAATATTATTATCAAATATTTATAAATAGGTTTTGTCCAAATATACCATAATTTATAATAAGCTAATAAATATGCAAGCATATAGTTCAATAACGCATCTCATACAATAAATTATATATTTATTTATTGCAAAAAATTATTTAATATTTTTACCATATTATACTAATTTATCTACTTGATAGAAAATATTATTATCGAATATTTATCAATAAGCTTTGTCCAAAATACGATAATTTACTATAAGCTCATAAATATATAGTTCAATAAGGCACACATCTCATTCAATAAATTATAAATTTATATAGTGTAAAATATATATATATATATATATATATATATATATATATATATATTTATTTATTTATTTATTTAACACATTTTAGAATATCTATAATGATATATATCATGTTCTTTATTTGTAGTATTACTATTGAACAAATTAGTTCATTAAAAAGCCACATAAAGAACATTTAATAATTAACTTTAAAAAAGAATTCAAAGATAATATGAACATGATTGTATTTAAATTGTAAAGGGTTTAAATATAAGAAAAAGATGCTTAATTATAGTTATAGTGGAATAAAAATTGTCCTTCATATAAGAATGTACATTGCATTTAAAAGTTAATTAGACCTCAGACAAATGGCGGGATAAGGTCTTTGTCCATGGTCATGTTTGAAAATTGATGGACAAAAGAATTCGGCAAGACATAGCCACAAACACCTCAGGCACAACCCGGACATTAGACAATGGACTTCCACAACTAGCCCTAACTGTGAGGCACAACCAATGCATGAGGTCACACATAAGGTCAAGGCATAAGTGCGTAGTTCTGTTATGTCCCTTATCCCAAACAGGCCATAAAACACAACAATTTACTAACCTAAGATCTAGGCTAGATCAAAGGACCCAACCACCACTTTGTCCTAAAATAATTACCTTAAAAAATAAGAGAAATTAAACAAAAGTTATTAGTCCTAAGCATAAGCTTTCTTACATGCATATGAATTCATAGTCATAAAAGAGTTCAAACCCTTCAAATATAATAGTTAACCATAACTCTAAAAAAGAAGACTATCTTTCAAACATAACTATAAGGTCTCAAAGTTATATCACACATCAACTACTAACTATCCCATAGTAGGTGATCTATCCCTGCTCAATATTTATTTACTCTTCACTTTAGAAAATAAATCATCTTAACCACTTGCATGACACAACCACACAAAGGATCCCCGTGGAATACCCAAAACAAAAACAAAGAGGTGAGCAAAGCCTAGTAAGGGTTTGAAAACACATAGCTTACATTAACATCACAAAACATAATATCAATATGTACAAAACAAATCTAATGCAATACCTATGTTAATATATCAAATCCCTTACACAATATTGGTGTAAACATCTCAATTATTCATTAATCCTTACACACAAATCGTGTACTCATATCTCAATAATGCATCAAATTTCCTACACAAACCTATGTGAATATCTCAATGGTGCATCAAATTCCCAGCACAAAACTTGTATAAATATCTCAATAATGGATCAAGTTCCCTATACAAAACCTGTGTAAATATTTCAATAATGCAATGAATTTTCTATACAAAACCTATGAATATCTCAATAAAGGATTAAGTTCCCTACACAAAACCTGTATAAATATCTCAATCATCTACATATTCCCTAACCCCAAAGTTGATGTAAATATTTCAATAATGCATCAAATCGTACAATAGAGAAATTTCGGTAACCGAAGATACTGAATACCTATCTACCTGGTATTCCAAGCCAAAAATACCAAAGACAACCTAACACCCATGTAGATCAAAAATGCCAAATACCTGGTCAAGCCGGTGCACACGACATGACCAACTTTGGAGCTCGCCTCCAAATGTCTCAATAAATGTCTCAATCATCTCATCCCAAGGAGGAACTTGCCCTTCCAAAATGGTAGACCCTGCACTTTTGGGCACAAAACCCTGCCCTTTCTGAACAAAAAATTGATTCATTCAAAACCCAATATGACTAATATAGAAAATTCTTGAAAACCACAACTAATCAAGAATAAACTCTATAAAACATGCTTCACAACTAATCACGGCTAAACATGGTTTAGTAAACAATTTTTATGGTGCACATGAATCATACGTGAATAATGTTACATGCATGCAAACATTCATACTATAATATGATTATGCTTTACTAGTTACATTCAAGAGACATGATAAAATCATTAAAATCTGGTTTAAAATTATGCACATAAGTAAAAAAATTAGCTAGCTGATCGATCAAGCATCTAGGGTGATCAATTGGGTCTTAAAACAAGAAAACAAAACCTTTGGGCGATCAATCGAGCTACTAGGTGATCGATCAATGTAACGCCCTAACTTTTTAAATTACTGTAAAGGTCGGAGTGTTGCCAATTCGTAATGATAAAACATGGGCCAAGATCAACCATATACAAAAGAGTAACTATTAATTAATTTACGAATTACTAAAATTTTACAAAACAAGGCTTATCATGCCTTAGCAAAATCAAAGTCGCGCGATGTACATAATTAATATGTAACAAAAGGACTTGACAAGATAAATTTGAAACATAGATTTTTTGAAGTTTTATAGGCAATCTTTATTGACATCAACTTTTTCACTTAGACTTGCAATGTCTAGGGGTGGGTGAGTATAATTATACTCAGTAGATAGAGTTAAATTCTATTAACATGCTAATACATAAAGCATAAATAAATATACATAAAATATTATCATAATTATTTATATTCAAAAGTTAACTCAAAATATTATGATCGACTAACAGAATTCAACTCACTTCAAGTCAAATAAAATAGTTCTTCATAGAATCTGGTAAACTCAAATAAATAATTTGTACCTAGAATCCTATAAATAATTTTAAATTAGATAAATCATTATTCATAGAATGTCACCAATACTGGAGCGACATACACTCGTGCTCATAGGGCAACAAGATCAGAATGAAGAGGATCTTCCCATGATATCCAACTTCATGGGCGTGCCATATGACATAATAGGCGGTACATGGGAGTCATAATTCCGATAGGTTTTAGGCTTTATACCAAATATCTACCAATCAAAACTGATTATAATCATTCATATATGTAATTAAATAATAATAATATCTTTAAGTTTGTATCACGATAAAATCCATCTTAGATGTGTATGATACACTATTATCTTAGCATTAGTCCGACCCCTAATAAATATCATCCTTCTTCAAAATAATATTTTATTTAAGAGATAAATAAATTATGAAATAGAATGCCTAGTCGTAGCACAAAATTATGGCTTAATTCCTTATGTTTTGTATGGTAAGGGCAATTGTTTTGATTGCTTCAAAAGCATATGACTTCTCTTTAAGAAAATCTATCAAAGTTAATCTTGATAAGTCATCCACTATCACCAAGATATACTTTTTACTACCTCAATTGGCTATTTTCTTTGGTTATAAGTTTCATGTGTATCAACTCTAAATGTCTCTCGGTTCTCACATGTTTCAGGTTTTTATCGTGGGATTTTGAATGTTTACCCTTCTAACAAGCACCACATACCAAGTTTTCAGGAATTATGTGAAATTTGCCTTTATTGAAAGGTTGATCAAATCCCTCTTGAAATGTACTAGGCTTAGGAAATGTGCACCCATTTGGAGTAGATTCTGGTAGTTCTTTGCTTGTAAACTTTTAGTCATTAGCTTGCTCTTACCAATATTTGGTTCCAGTAGGTTGAGATCATCAATTGTCTCCCACTCTGCCTTGGCATTAATGTTAATATTACTAGGTACCTTGTTATGGCCAAAATTTTCAGGGTTAGATATACTTTCTATGTCAATTATATTATTCTCATTCCATTGATCATCACCCCACACTTCTTCACATTCTTAGCCATTGTAATTCCTATGGTTATAAAGGGGTTCATAGTTATCAAATGCCTTATCGCACCCATTGTTGGTGACATTTCTTCAAATCCAGTTCGATTGACTTCTTTAACAGGTTCTATAGGCATTGAATTGTTGTACGATGTGTGACATGGATTTGTTGAGTTGAAATTTCTCAGTTCTCTCAATTACCAATAGATACTTATGTGTTAATCAATATGCGATATAACTCGACATCGTGCATTCGGTTAACACTTACAAATTATATTGTGTTATCGATCACACGATATTTATACAAGTCATGTTATTCAATCTACACTAAAAAGAATTAGTGTTATATCATTTTTTTATTATTTTGCATCATTAGTTATGCGATATTATAAATATCATGTTTTTGCTTAAAACGATATTCTTTATACTAAATATGATAGGTTAGATATCATGCGCTCGAGTACATAATAAAGTACACTATCGTGTAATCTAAAATTCATTGTTACCTGATAGTTTCACAAGTGAATTGTGTATCATTGACTCCCATCTGCAATCCGAAGTTCGAGTTAGGGTGAGCAGATACCACCGGTGATTTAGCTCTATTGAAAGTTTGGTTCCTTTCCATTGATGATGATTTGCCACCGTTGTTAGGCTCTTTCATCTTCATCATACAATAATAACACCTCTTTATTTGCTTTCTTATGAATAAAAAATACTAATTACAGGTCTTCATTGTCTTCTAATTCATATAGAATGGATGATTCCAAAGATGAAATTAAATACTTCAAAGTCACATTACCATTGACGACAAGTCTTTCTTTGACTTAAAGCAGCAGCTCAAGGTGGATCAATGTTCATCAACCACGCCTTTCTACCTACATATTCACCATAATTGCATACCTCTTCATTATAATATATGAAAATATTAATCTTCTCCATTATGGGGGTTAAAGGGATCGGATTTGCCGAAATAAAGTCTTTTTCACTCTAAACAACTTCTATCATAGAAAAAATCAATTTTTTACTATGTCTAGCAACTCGTAGCGACTTGCTAGTGAGTCACCACTGCTCACCTCCCATCGGCAAATTCTAACTTGCCGTTGTTCAATCCTTTTCACCAGGATGACGTCACACTATTTCGGGGTTCATTTATAAGGATATGTATGAGGATTTGATTTATTTAAAATCTAAGGGCAATTTCATCCTAAAATATGTAATATGGTATTTATATTTAAAAATAAAGGAATATAAAATATTGGCTTCTTCAATCAGGTAATATGGAAAATTTCTTTATACTTCTACTTTTTCATAATGGAAAGTTTGAAGACTAGACTAGGTATTATGGGTTTTCCTATATGAGGGTTTCTACGTAACAAAATCTTATGTGTTGTGTGATTACTTTTTTTATTTATTCCTAAATATAATAATAATCTTAGGCCCATAATCCATATCAAGGTTAGGGTTTTAGAATCGCTTCATGAATTACCCATGTAACCTATACAACCCAACCTCAACACTATTATTTATTAATGTTATAGCTTAAAATAAGCGATTAACAAAAAAAATTCTGAGAATTCTATTTTTACTTTAATAAATAATTAATTAATATTTTTTTATGAAATTTTTATAATTTTGGTCATGTGTATTATATATAATACATCACTACTCTCTATTAAACTCACTTTCTCAAATAAGACAAAAAAACTTTAACATCTATTTATATTATTGTAATATATCTAAATACTTTATGTTTAACCCCGGTTACGATAAAATATAAAATATTAAATTAAAAAAATATTAATTGACAAAAAAAAACCTACGTACCCTAATCAAAGTCAAATCATGACCCAACCCGATTTTAGCACTAAGTAACCAACCCAATTCCCGGCCCTTACTTCCTGACTACCAAGCATTCCATTTTAACCGTTATGAAAGCCTTGAGCTACATAATTGTGTAATATACATATCATACCTGATGTATTAAAAAAACTCCACGGCTCCGAACAAGAAACCTTTCATTTTTTTGGACAAATCTTTAATAACAAGGCTTTTCAAGTTACCAACTTGTCACAAATTCCAACTTTACATGTACTTTAATTTACATGGGGTCTGTCCCGCATACAACAATTTACAGACTATCCTTTCTTTTCTCTTGCTCCTCCGCTTTTTTGCCTAGCATAAGCTGCTCTATTACAAATGCAGCCTCAGACAGAAACTGGAAGCATATTAAATCTAAACCCTACCTTTAACCTAAGACTCCTAATTTGCTATTGTGTCAAGGTAGTGTGCGGAGAGAAATGCAGCTCCACTCATTTGACGTGAGAATCATAAGCCTCAAAAACAGAATCCGGTATCACCACGGGTAACTTGTCTATGTACAGGAACAGCCGCCGCAGATTTTCCCTGGTCACAGTTGCAATATCAACTATTTCCTTGCTGTCTGTGAAAATCCAGAGGTCGCAGGAGTTGACCCTTTTCAGAGTATCCCGACAGAAGGGGCAAGATTTCGATCTTGAATGCCTGCAATACATTCATCACTCAAAAGTTACTCTCAAGTTTCACAAACAGCTGCTTATTGCAGATATACGATGGTGGAACATCACAAGTCCTGGTTGGTCTTCAAAACTGCATTGCAGAGCAATTGAACTTCATTTTATAGTTTTAAGGGTGGGTAAAAGATTCAATTCAATTACATTCTTATTGAGAGTAACTCAATTTCTGATAGGAGCAAGCTCCAGAATTACGGCGTTATCAGAAACTCCTAACAATATTTTCAACTCAATTGTAAATGCTATTTTTGCAGTATACATCTTAGATATAGATTACAAACACGCTGCTTTGCTGTGTTAAAAAGTTCCTATTCCAAAAAGTTGCCCACTGCTCTATTTGACAACTAATTTTTTACAAGAGTAAAAAATCCATGTACGTGCAAAAAATTGTGTGTTTTCTTTATATCAATTTATCTACGTCTAGGCAATAATAAATTTGAAATTCAAATGATATGATATATGACAGCTCAACTTCTCTGGTATAATGGTGTGATATTAATTGCACCACATGCATAATCATTAATAACCCTTCATATGTTTATCATTATGACAGTTGATATTATCAAGGTAAAGTACCAGCATATTGAAGAAACCTTCTATAGCGGATTATTATATTAGAAGGAAGGTAAAAAGCATGTTGCAACAGCCAAGACGATGGAAATGACGTGTATGTGTGAGAGAAAGAGAGAGAGTACCATTCACGATAGCACTTCATGCACATGGCATGGCCACAATTAGGTAAAACAATCTTACTGTTCATTTCCAAGCAAATCCCACACTCTTCTTCCCTTTCAATATCAACCTCCGAGAATTGTCTTCTCTCTTCATCATCTCTTCTCCTAAATCTCTCCATACAAACTGCCTTCTGTTTTGTGTCCTCTATGTCAGTAATACCCTTCTGAAGTTGCAATAAAGAGGGGAAGATTACGCCTGGATATGGACAGATAACACTGACTTAGATCCAAGACAATAACTTCTCTAATGCTTTTATAGCCATTCAACTCACCATAGAACTCCTTGATACTGGCTTTTCTTTCATGAACCGACATGGTTGTTGTGCCATCTACATAAACCTTCAGTGCGCCTCTTATTTAGGTTCATGAATCACAGAAGTACAGACCCAAGAAGAAGACGAAGAAGAAAATTAAAATTTTAACCTTATAAATAAGGATTCTGAGCAACCCAAGGGCACCTGCAAGGTGGCAGTCTGTCCACTGCACAAGAAAAAGAAAAAAATGCGCAGCTGGACTGTATGACATTCTCATCTGAAGGGAAGCACCATCATATTCACGAGGAAATTCTGAAGCCCTGTATTTTATACCAAATAATTAAAACAGCACAGCAAGCAGTCGGAACAAGCATCTGCAAAATGACATTTCCTATAAAAGAACACAAAACAGCACAGAGCTTAACCATTCTTCCAGAAGAGCCGATTAAGATACTGTAAGAGAGAGATATTTAGATTTCTTCACAGGATATAAGATGCGTATGTAAACTTCCTAATACTTATTCTCACAATGATAGAAACTACCCTGGAACATATATCAAATCCGAGTATCGCAAGGACAATCAACAACATTTTGGTAATGTATTTTCTGTAATCTATACAAATTTCTCGGTAATAAAGTTGAAATCATTAAAAAATTTGACTTACGTTCGAATCATTTTAATGAACTGGGCATTACAGCATTTCACCTTTTAAGTGGCATTGCTTATTGTAAATATGCAGGCACCAAGCAGCAATCAGAGGCTTTTGAGTAATAAATGCACCTATTTAGGTAGATATTAGCTTTAGCTAAGATGATGATACTCCAGATATACATATCGGTCAACTTTCAGAAGGCGCAAAACAGTAATCAGGCGAATGTGAAAGGCTATAAAAACAGCACAAAAGCAATAATTCTTATAACCACCAAACTGAAAAATGTAGCGGAAAAGTATCCAGTTACTATTGAAATATCAAAATTAACCAGAAACTTTAATTAAAATCTGCAGATGCCTTCATGGAGCAGAAGAGCAAAAGGACTAAAAAATAATTTCCATATGCCAACAAAATTTTAATTCATGAAAACGCATTTCCAGGTAAGAAGAAACAATGTAACGCAGGCAGATAATGAGAAATTCGCATTTGAAAAGAGATTACAACAGAACAGACCCATCAGTCGCAAAGGACTGTCAAACCCCATAAAAAATCCAAACAGAAAACTGAAATAAAACCCATAAAACTACAATCCAATCCATCTCAGATGAAAACAGAAATCACCACAGGAAAAACAAAGCCATAAATCCGATCCAGATGAAAATGGTACAAAGAAAACAGGAAAGAAACAGCTTCAACTTCAAAACAGAAGCCATTTGAATAAATACAGCACTTCCAAGCATGAATTGGAAGAAGGAGAAGAGGGGCAAAAAGGAGGAAAAGCTCCAAATTTTAGGAAAAAGGAAGAGGGAAAAACACACATACAGGGTGTTGGCGTGCTGTATATCAGCCTCCAAAGATTTGAGGGAATCCTTGAACGACTTGCGCACTGGGTTCAGGTTCAGATACATCTTCCACCTCCCCCCTCAACCACCACAGCCTCTCTCCACTCTCCTCACCACCACCAACAATCAAATAAAGAAGAAGAACCCAACTTGATCACTTCCCACCATTTATATAACACTACAATTAGCAGCCAAAGTCTTAAACCCCTCACTATCCCCCTCTGCGACACCAATTCTCCTTTACCAACTCTCTCTCTCTCTCTTTCTCTTTCTCTTTCCCACTCTGCTCGGCCTCAGCCATCTGGAACTGGAAGACGCAAGAGAATAGAGAGGTCCAATCTTTACCCCCTAATATTTTAAAAATTACGGATAACAGGTGCCGTGACGCGCTCCGGCCTTTTTGGCAACGCCGTTCACAAGTAACAACAATGACCAGTCGCAAGTGCAAAGTGCAAACGCTCGGCTCCTAGTGCTACTGCAGCCTGCCTGCATGTACGTCTTATTTCGAAAATCATAATCATACTCATCTCCTTTATTGGATAGGTTTTTCACCGCCTTGATTGAAATGTTTAGGTGTTATTTAATACTCCCTCTCTCTTATATTTATAATTTTTTTTTAATTTTTGTCATTTTATCGTTATACAACACCATTTATATTCATTATACAAGGCGAATATTTATTGTACGAGTATATAAAGATGCACATTCGTTTCTTAAATATGGAGAATGCTTATTGTATGAATATATAAACATGCGATACGGACACAATTGGGATTTTCTGGGAGGAGCTCAGGGTTGGGAGTCGAGACTGAGTGATTTGGGCGATTGTGAGCGGTGATCTTCTCCGGCGATTCACCCTCTCCTCGTTCTAGCCACAACCACCTCTGCCTCGTCGTCATCCATCGGTCCATGGCCTAAAAAGTAGGGAGGCGCTCTGGGCAATTTGGGAATGAATTGGGGGTGATTTGGGCCGGTGGCTAGCAATCTTCTCCGGCGAAAATCCGACAATTCATCCTCTCCACGTTCCGGCCGCAGCCACTCCTCTGTCATCGCCGTCTATTTTCCTTTCTCTTCTTCCCTCCTAAACCTAATATCTGATTTTCTACCTTTGTCAAGTCTCCATCCACCTAAATCGCTATCGTCTGCAGCCTCTTGTGTCATCGATGACCTAAAAACCCATCTACCAAATACTCTTGTGTCGTCGCCATTGCCAATGAGTTTCCCTTCTATGCCTCAAACATTTTTTCAATCTCTCTGTGATTTCTCTGTTTTTGCAGTGATGACAAACTGAGAAAGAATTCGAGCATGTAAAAGGTAATTTCTTCTCTATTTTTTATTTATTTAAATTTTAATTTAATTTATTACATGTTAATTTTGTAGTTAATTTTCATGCACCATTTTTGGATTTGGTTTTATTGCAAGAACTAAGGTTTTTATGTTTTTAGTCTTTGCATGCAAATAAGGTGTCCTTTTGATCATTGGATTATGATTTTCTATATTTGTGATTTGATTTGAATATAGTTTTGATGCATGATAGCATGTAGGAGTTGTATAAACTTTTACTCGCCGAGAATGAGTAATTTATAGCTTGATCGTGTGCATATAATGTGTTTGGTTATTATGATTTACATGGATTTGTAATGGTAGTGTGCAGATTGAAGGATTGTCTTGAGTTTACTAGTTTCATAATTATTATTTTATTTCGAAGTGTTGTAATCAAATTGAATAGTTAAATGATTGCTTTGGATTAGATAATGATCTTGATTTTTGACTTTAGAATGGTAATGTTTACATAAAACTTGTGATTTATTTAGTATTTTATTTTTTCACTATATTAATATGTAATATTTTTTGTAGGAAATTTGGAAGAAGAATGCAAAGTTTGATGATTTTGGCATTTGAAATTTTAAGTTTGAACTTTGAGGTTGAAGATTAGGATTTTTCATTTTAAGGATTTTGAAGTGATTGAATTATCTAGTTGTGTTTGGTAGAAATTGGAGTGGACAATGAATTAATGTTTAATTTGGACTTGGAACTAAAAAGTAGATGGTTTTCTTAGATTTGAAACTATGAATGTTTGTTTACGTTTCTAATTATGTTAGAACTATGGCTTTGAATGAGTGGTGTAGGTTTAAATTTTGATATTTATTTGTTTATGTTACTATTTATGTTGTTTTATGTTAATAGGAAATGTGAAATGGTAATTTATTTGAAATAGGTTGGAATGAACAATATTTTGAATGGTCAAATAGGTTGAAGTGAGATTTTGAACAGGTTTAACTAATTTTTTTTAGTATTATGAGGAAACACTTGCAAAAAAAATTTAGGTGATGATGTCATCCTTTGGGTCGACCCAGCCCAACCACTAATCCAGGTTGGGGTCCAGGCCAAGTTTTAAAACATTGCTCACGTATGAAGAGGCACCAACACCCACCCTCGTCCTCATACGATTGTCGCAACACCCAGGGCATGTGGCCATGCAGGTTACCTAGAGACACCAGCAAGATGGGCCGGGGAACTGCCTCTCCTCCCAAAACAATGTACGCTTTTGGTACCTCCTGATGTTTATGCCATGCCCCTTCATCAGTATCGGCAAGAACCTCTCCTTCAGAAGGGTCTCCACCATCAAGCCCTCCAACTCGGAGTCATGCACGTTTTGTCACGCCCCAACACTTACACGACCTAAGCCGAACCCGGTCCAAGGGACGGTCGAAGCTCATGGGGGTGATGTAGTAACAACTTGTGGAAGACTTGACCCTTCTAACAGGTATAATCACACATGGAGTAATGCACCACTTCATCTTTGTGCAAGAGGAAATAAGTAAGATATAAAAGACGTCAAATCTGAATTAGTCCTCAAGTCTCAACTTACAACACTAAGCCATCAACATGGCTCAAGTCATAACATCTGAAATAAGTTTAAAGCCACAATGGCTAATAAAATATGAGACAAGGTCAACCAAACATTAAATTCTAGCACACCACCAGCATAATAAATAAGTAAAGATAGTAAGATCTCTCGGCTCCCACACCTAATCCCGACCATCATCCACATGCTCCTTATAAAGAGGAACCAGATTGTTTGCATGTTGCACCATGCAACCCCAAAACATAAAACACAAAGAAAATGGGGTGAGTATAAAACTCAATAAGGTTTTGAATTGTGAGACGATAAATTTGAAAATACTAGCATTCAACATAGTCTATCACATCAACATATCATGTATTATTTCATTCCTAATTACTTTCCCTTTTCTTAATTATACTCACTGATAAGTAATTGTCCTGCATGAAAGTATCTCCAACACACAATTCATAGCATAAATAATCACATTACAATATAAACATCCATCATGTATGGAGAGTGTTTCTAGCACACCATTCTCCTTCATAAACATATTCATGCATATCCATTCTCTTTCATAAACATTCATCCTGCATGATAAGTATCCCAAACACACAATATATATTCATGCATATTCATAAACAACCATCCTGCATGATAAGTGTCTAAAACACACAATGTAACATCCCCGATTATTTTGTAATTTTTCTACATATTTTTGTTATTTTCTACAATGTTCTGCAGTTTTTTGCTCGTATTTTTTGTTGAAGAAATTTGACGCTTTGGCATATTCGTATTTGTAATATTTGTGACCATGAGAGTCGGGAGTAGTGTTTAGTCGCAGGTCATGGGCCTCGACGCATCCTATAAATTTTTGACTTGAAAATCAGACGAGACACGGGAGAATAGAAACGGGAAGAAAGGAAGAGATGGAAAAAAAGAACATAAAATGGATCGGGCACGCCTCAACATGCCTTACCTGCGGGATGAACAGTGAGTGGGGGCATCCCCCCTTCACTCTGTGTGGTCAGAGGCAGTGCTACCACTGGCTTTGGCCTGGCCGGCTATGGCCTGGCGACACCGCTGCGACCTCCCTGGCCTAGCCCTACCGACCCTCTCCTCTTTTCCGTTTCAGCCCAACAGAGAACTGCACTCTTGTTTTTTCCCCGATTTGCCGTTGCCGCCAGTTGCATGGCTCCCAGACCGCTGCCATAGTTCCGCCCTAGCTAGAGCAACGGCTGCCATAGTTCCGCCCCAGCCAGAGCAACCACCGCCATAGTTTCGCCCTGGCCAGAGCAACCTCTGCCCACCGTCGTCCTGGCCTCCCCACCTCTCCGTTGCCGGCGTGAGGTAAACACCATTCCATCCCTTTTATTTCTGTTTTTTTGTTCGTTGCGAGCTGTGGGTGTGTCTCCAGCCACCGGCCACCGCCGACGGACCTCTACCTCTCTCCCAGCCCGGCGACGACAAGGTCGTTGCCATGGCCTAAACTGCCATCTTCCTAGCCCATCATCCCTATTTTTGCCATTTTCCAAACTGGACAAATCTTTCTCCCTTTTTTTGTTGTTTTCTGTACTTCTATGGTTGTGAGTAGCTAGAGGTGCTTCGGCTCACCGTCACTGGCTTGTCTCAGGCTGACGATGGTAAGGTGGTGAGGTCTAGCCTCCCTCACCCCAATCAGTCCCATTTTGCTCGATTGACCATCCCATGCCAGAGAAAGATCTCCCCTTTTCTTTGGTGGCATCCATTCTCTGCCATTGCACGTCGGACACTGACATCCATTTGACTTGCTGCAATCCGGCGACTGCAAGGTTTCGTCTCCTTCCAGGTCTAGCCCTAACCATGTCTGGCCATTCGTGGCTCGATGATGGCATGTCTGCATGTCACACCCCGGCGATGCCCGACCCGAGCCGAACCCGGTCCAGGGGCCGGTCAAGCGCGCGGGGGCGACGAAGGGAGATTGAGAAATTATTTAGCGGAAGACTTAACCCTAACCATGGGCAACTTAACAGAAAGAGTAACTAAGAAGAAAGAGTAAATAAGAAGAAAAGAAAGAGAGTTGCTTATCATAAAGTAGACAACTAATCTCAAACCCACATGCTTAGTCAACTATAGCCCACACCGGCTCAAAATAAGTCTTAAGCAACACAACTGTAAAATGTGACATAAATCCAACAGAGAACCCTACACAAAGGTTCTAAACATAAGGCATAAAACCAAAGGAAAATAAATCACACAACGATCTCCACAATCACATCCAAGTCATCTCCGACCTTTCCTTAAAGAGGAGATCCTGTCCGTCTACGTGTCACACCATGCAGCCCCAAATCAAAAACACAAGAAAGAGGGGTGAGTTTAACAAACTCAGCAATGGTTTTTAATATAACTATCATCATCGAAAATACGATAGCATAGCAATAAACTCATTCAGATCAAAGATTGACAAGGTGCATCATTTTCTGATCACACATACACATCACCTAAACCTGCATCGTAGTGCATGATCCACATAGTGTCATTCACATCATAACAACCTGCATGAATGTATCTCTAACATATATATTCCATCATGCATCACCTCATAATAACCTGCATGAATGTATCTCTAACATACATATTCCCTCATGTATCACATCATAACAACTTGCATGAATGTATCTCTAACATACATATTCCATCATGCATCACATCATCACAACCTGCATGAATGTATCTCTAACATACATATTCCCTCATGCATCACATCATAACAACCTGCATGAATGTATCTCTAACATACATATTCCATTATGCATCACATCATAACAACCTCCATCAAGGAGTAATCACAATTTAGTGTCACACAAAAGGGAACACAAACAAGGCCACGAAGGCGTATCATGATCCACAATTCTACACAAGAATTTAAGAAAGTTCGGGGTTGTCAATCTCTAAAGCTGCTCACCCTGGACGATCCTGGTCGAGGATGTCTCATTCTCACACGGAGAATCTAGAGCAGGGGTGTTCACCCAGGGACATCTCCTGCGGAGGGGAGAGCCCGAATTCCCACACAGGGAACCCTAGAATACGTGGTAGCGGGTGCACACGGCATACCACACTGGATTCTCAGGGTCCAGATGACACTCATAATAACATTCTCACAATCCTCAAGACAAGTACACAACTCGTCCCCACATACTTCCATTCCTCTAGACTCAACCCGGGGAGTGCACTCGTTCCACACAGGAACTCAAATCAAAACATGTCCTTTCGGACCAATCAACTTACGATTAATCCACGACCGATCAATCCGGCACACAATTTCACCACATTGCATCCAATCGGTCAAATTCGATTAACCTCAATGAAGCCTCAATTGGAAATCCATTTTCATGATGCATGCAGCATGGTACATACGTGGGCAAGGCATACATGAATCTTAATCCATGATAAGTGCTCTCATCAGCCCCTAATGCATCATTCATAAGCATAATATCAAGCTTCAACGTCATCATTTAAACCTCACATGTGTGTGTGTATCTAGTAGAAGTACTTCACTCAATGCATTTCAACATGCTTAAAATTAACTCACTACCACACTACACATGTGAATTAATATCTAATCATGAATTCCAGCGGAAATCATAGGAGAAGAATCATTGAAATCATAACTCAAATCAAAACTCAACTACAAAGGCTAAACACATATAGGATCATTCATTTCATCCTTAAGCCATGACATTCACCAACATCCACACATCAACTAACCACATTCTGTCATGACAAATCAGTCCATTAATAGGTTGTAGTCTTACTGAAAATATGCTTAACTATAGGAAATCAACTATTCACAATTTCAAGATGACAATTCCAACATCATGCCACAAACCATAAGTCATTCCACAAATCTTTAATCATATATCCCAACTTCATAACCTCAATAGCATGTCTTTCCAGTAACATAATATAGCTTAAAACACTCCACATTCATATAAAATTGGCAAGTTAAAGTAGAATCATCGAAATAAACATCATGCAAATAGATCACAAGATTGTTGTGTAGTCGTTTGAACGCCCAGAAGGCCATTCGATCGGCTAAACGGAAAAATTTTAAATTCACAATTTGGTCATTCGAACGCCCATCAGGCCATTCGATTGACTGAACTAGAAATCTATCGAACCGACAGTGTTGCCGTTCAAACGCCTAGAAGGGCCGTTCGAACGCCAACAAGGCAGAACCGACCGTCTTCTTCCTTTCTCATTTTCAAACCAAAACTCCATTGATAACACTTCAAATCAACATCTAACAACCTACATACCATCAAAAGTCCACCATGACTTCCAGAATGCTAAACCACATCATAACAAGATAAAACCCTATGAAATCGGGATTAAAGATTACCATTTTCTAATCATGCCATTAGCACACTAAATCAAGTAACTCCATTCAAAATAAACCACAAAATCAAGAGTTTTACCATAGACAAACTGAAATTTTGAAAGTTCATTACCTTATCTCTTGATTAGGCTTGGATTTGACGGTCACCCTTCTTGAAAACCTTACAAAGACATAGAGTTTGAATTAAACTCCATTAAAATCGATTTACCAAAGAAAACTCTAATTAAAAACTTAGATCTAGTGCTTGTTGAACATAAAAATCGGATTTTGAGAGCTAAGGTTTGTAGTAAAAATGCAAATCAGTAGTTTTGGTGTTTAAAAACGAATTAAAACAAAGGGGAAATGGTAGATTTAGAAGGGATTAAGAAGAAAGCTAGGATTTAGTGCTTAATTAGAATAGGCTTACCTTAAACACCTTCTAATCCGGGCCTAATTGGGGATTAAGCCTAACCTCTCCTCCTCAGCCTATTCCCAAAATGGGAATGGCTCAGGTCAGCCCTTTTATAGTATGGTTTGGGTTGTATATGGGTAAGTTGTAGGGTATAAATAGAAAAATAGGCTAAAAATGGGTATTTTACAAATTTGAGCACTAATTAAATCTGAGAAAATTCTAAAATTTTTTGTATAACCTTAAGTTGATGTCTGGGTCCATTTGGCATAAAAACCAAAATTTTGACGGTGGGGCCCATAGGGGTCCCGCCAAAACCCTAATTTTTGGAAAAATAGTGAAAATTCTGAAAAATCCCAAAAATTTACATTTGATTCAAAATCACTTAAAACTACTAATCTTAAAGTTGATTTTGATTGAAACCATTATAAACACTATTTATCTTTGAAACCACCGAATAAATTAGAAAACGCGTTAACCTCACGATAACCGATAATTAAAGAAAACAAAAACTGGTTTAGAGATGAGGGTCCTTACACTGTAGCCCTAGCTCAGCACGCTCTCACCCCCGACTAAATCGAATCCCTTTGTTCTTTATGCCGATGATTTTGCTGCCACTGGCGTCGACCAGCGAATAGCCGCGACGCCAGCTTGACCCAACAATGGTAAGGGACCGCCATTCTAGACCTCCCATGTACGTCTTCTACACACACCAGACACCCCTAAACTTTGGAGTATGTCTCTGATTGCCGCTGATGGGCCCTGCTCCAAGCAAAGCCAATGTGTCCAGCTTGATAGTACGTGGACTTGGGCCACATGTTCGACCAACATGGGCTCTACCCCGGCCCAATGACAGCAAGGGCCAACACTTCTGGCCCGATTTTATCTCTACACCCTCACTTTATGTTACGCATGACTCAAAACCTACAGGAAAGAGTTCATGAATTCTGATTCTTCCAAGGGGAAGTAATATTGTTAGCCATTGGACTCAACCCATCAAAGGCTTGACCAATGTCATGCCCATATCCTCCGTCACAAGCCCTGTTTGATGCACGACCGTCCGTACAATGATTTGGTTGTGATTAGTGATTAGGAATGTCGCCGCCTTTGTCAGCCACCTTCTCTGGCCCTTAATGCCCTCCTGTTTGTTTGGGGGATTGCCACTGGCGAACCCCACCTCTTCCGTGTTTGACCATCGACAACCTACCCTCCCCTAGGGTTCCCTTTTTTTCCGTGCATCTTTTGTCATGTGCGCAATTTAGGCTAAAGGCACTGCCTTTGTGGCGTATGACGATTGAATGACACTACCACTAGGCAATATGGCCATTAAAGCCCTCATCTCCTATGTTTGTGAGAACCAAGCCCTCCGCTATGTTGTGAGGCTTTGACAAGGCGGAATTGTATCCACTAGAGGTAGTCCGTAGTCTATTTTAATGTTTGTGGCCAACAAGTGTTTTAAACCATTGGCCGACCTCCAACCATTAGCCGACCTCCAATTAGTCACCTCCTATTCTATGGTAGCTTTTGCCATCCCTAGTGGCATGACCTTGTGTCCGGTCGCCCTAGTGCGCCCAGTCTTACACTTTGAGTGAAATTAATCTAACCTTATCGAGATTAATTCCAGCATCTCTGAAAATCCTCGGGACAACAACAACTCTCTCAGTGCGATGTTTTTGGCCACCTATTCAGCTATCGATGCCGCCACTGTCATTTTCTCGCCATTAAACTCATGTGGATTACGATGTAGGGGACCTTGAACTCGTAATTTCATGATAGCATGCTTTGATTGTGTAGTAGCATGCTAGGAGTTCACAGCTTAATAATTTGCATGACATATGCTGATTAAATGTGCATCTTTAATAAGTGAATAATGTGTATGCTAGCAAAGACTAATGGTATGATAGTAAGGAATTGCTTTATTTGTATGTGATTAGAGCATGTGATCAATCTATGTGGATGATGGGTAAGGGCATGTGCATTAGACGGGATGTTTGTCAAACGGATGATTCGTGGCTTTGATGGGGAGATTTATGGCTACAGAAGATGTAAGATTGGCGAAGGATGGATTTGATGTGGTTAGGGGATTGGTTTGGACTAAACTGGTTTATACATTGGAGCGACGAGCAAGAAACGTAGGGGGTGTAAGAATTTGAAAACTTAAGATTCAGAGCGCCTTTGGGGGACTGTGAGTTAGTAAGAGATAATAACATATTGTACACGCATAATGTATGTAATAAGAATTATAATGAAAGAATAATGAGTAAGGGTTTGATGATGGGACTTTGGTTTAAATGATTCTATTTGAGGAGTTCGAGTAAGACGTTTTGGTATTAAGGCGGAAGGTGCAAGATGTAAGGCCGTAAGTATATAATGGTAAGCGTACTTTGACATGGAATACGAGTTTGACAAGTAAGATTACGCAGATATCTATAAGCCTGTAAGGGTATGAGTGAGTTTTAAGTACGATTGGATGAGTTAAGTTGGAGTATGTTACCCTTGTGGACTGAGGCTTCAGAACCAGCGTGGTTCAAGCTTGGTTGGCTGAAGAACGTAAAATGGAAGCAACTCCGAGCATAATTGTACATGCATTAGTTACCTAATATGAACTTGAATAGTAAGTAACCATAATTTGATAACGCTGTGAGTTTGTGTAATGTCCCTGATTTTTCTAAGATTTTATGTGATTTTCCTGCTATTTTTCTGGTCATTTTTTTGAGGAAAAATGTAACGCTTTGACATATTTGTATTTGAGCATTTACCCCGTAATTATACCTATAGAGTCGGGTGTGGGGCTTAGTCGTGGGTCGCGGGCCTCGTCGCGTGCTTACGGCATGAATTTCGGAGGTACAACACATAACCGGGAGGTTAACGCATTTTAGGGACGTAAATAGAAAAATTAAAAAGATTATATATAAAATCCGTCGATCGGATTCCAGGACGTCTAGTAACCTTTTTCACGTCTAGTGACTTTTGTGAGAACTCGAGTGAGATTCCGGTTGCTCCAATCTCCCTCCTCTGTTGACGAATTTCACTGATTCTTGTCGGGATCCTCTTTGCCTCACCACCACGAGTCTGTAGGTACTCGCTATGACCGCCACCATTGCCTCTTCACTCCTCTATGAGGTACCAAACTTTTCTTTGGTTTTTCTCTTCTTCAAATCTCGTTTTTGAGCCACAGGGGTGCAATTTTCATGTCGTTTACGGCCGCCCTGTTACGTCCAAACTAAGACTATGAAGGAGTCTAGTTCAGATTTCTTTTTTTTTACTTGTCAACTATAGTAAACAAGGTCGATCCACAGGGAAAGCCTTGTGTGACACAGAAAACTATTACGAAGAGAATCGAATAGAGAAGAAAAGTGAAATAGATAATAAGAGATAATTCAAAGAGAAAGTGCTAAGGCATCAAAAATCTACTTGCAATAAATCTCTAATGTTTACTTCATTCAAATGATAACTCAATCAAGATCAAATGAAAATTTATCTTAATCGGAAAATTTATCTTTTAAAGAACTTTGAAATAAAACAATAGTAATTGATTGTTTACTACGTGAAAGCATTAAGTATATAATCACAGGGAATTATAAGCATTCAACGTGCCTTTCGTCAACGCTGAATCAAATAATTGTATAGATTATAAACTCTTTAAATATGAAACATCAATTTAAAATGATAAAGAACTTACTTGAATCAAAGTATCCATTAAACATCAAGTACAAGCTTCATTCCTAGCCTTAGCTTGAGAGATTTAGAAAGTCATTACAATAAAACTAAAAACAAAGATGCAAAATAAGAGAAGGAAATAGGAGAAGAGAGCTCTAAAGAGGAGAGAATGCCCCATCTATCACGTCCACCCCTCTATTTATAGGAAAAGAAATGGTTGCTTCAAAGGGTAAAATCAAATCATATCTCCAGATTTCATCCTGATTGATTGCCTGATTCGACCCCTATATCTTCGGAATTTGGAATTTCTTCCTGAAATAACACTTGTAGCCACGGAAGTCTTCTTTCCATTGCCACCAGAATCGTATCAATCCGAATTATACATAAAAAGATATGATCAAAATACTAAGGCTGTGTCAATCTATCCGAATCAACTTCTTTCATAATTTAGTTCTATTCATACAAATCTCAAATCAAATGGGTCCACAAGGTTGTGTTCGACCATTACATGCATGTTAGACCATTATAAGCCCATTCTTGACTTTTAAATAGCTTTGGGTAGTTGGGCTTAGCTTCCTCTTCCAGTTGTATCTTGTTGAAGCCTGTTTAGACATGTAAACTCAATTAAGGTCCAACTAACTTATTCAAAACATAAATAGCCCAAATCAGTAATGAATTAACACAAAATAGGATTGCAAATAGAAATTTGAAAATATTTTATTAAACATAATTTCAGTGCATCAAATACCCCCAAACCTACTTTTTGCTAGTCCTCGAGCAAAACAAAAATTAAAACAATAGAAAACAAAACTAACTACTCCACTTCCGCAGGAAATCTCGATTGCATTTAGCATATGCAATAAGCCTTTAAACCCCTAGCTTACACTAGTGGACGAGTTGTGTCTCGTGAGGGTTTGCAGTGAATATACCCACAAAATTCAAAACTAGAATGTTAAAAGAAAATAAAAATTAAAACCACGCCAAATTTACAAATCAACTCCTCCTAAACATGTAACTTCATTTAGTAAAATCAATCATGCATAATATAACTTGTCTTCTGAAACAATAATTCATTCTAACAACTTCATATTGGTGGCAATTATTCATACATACATAATAGTTTTATAAAAACAGACATTGCCAAGTAATTATACAATCCCATTCTTATGAATCGAACAACTCAATGTGTCTCATGTCCACTCAGCAATTTCAATTTTAATACTAAATAGGCATTGGCATCCATTCATCTTCAAGAGATCATAATAGAGAATCATGCAAAACCTTCCTTGAAAAATAAAACACCCTAGATCACTTACCAACACATTTAAAATATAATTGCATAGTGTCCTACTAGAATTTTATGCTCATCTCACATGACATGTGTAAGGCTTAGCCTTTTTAGCTTTCTATAAGATCCATGTAACAAGTGTTAGGCCAGTGACTCCCAATCCAGTTGGCTCAGGGCACTAGGTGTTAAAGCACCCCTCAGGCTTAATAACTTGAACCAAATAGGCTTCAAGGCTATGCATGTCATAAATTAGTCAACTTTACCTTTTGACTCGAACACCCTATGCTTAGTGAGGCACGCCGAGTCCCGGTCTACTCAATAGAGTGACTTTAATTTTTTCATTTTTTTTTTATTTTTTTTTTCTTGAACACATTATACAATCAACTTGAATTGTGTTGACAACAAGTCCTCGATTGTTCTACAAACCAAGAATAGTGAAGCTCAAAACTCTATCATGATAACCTGAATACTACTAGATCATGCCAAAGTTTTACTCTCATAAGAAAATAATTACTTAGATTCAATGATATCCACCAAGATGTAAGACCATAATCAAGGGCTCGAATTCTCACTTAGGCAAATGTCTTGCTTTGTTTGTTATTTTTTTTTCAAAATAAGAGCACAAGAAACCAATATGAAGTAATCAGAACTCAAAATCATTAAATCTGTCAAGTCATATTCTGAATAATATGATATCATTAAACAAAGTCACATATCTAGAATAAGAATCAATGTAAATAAGCAAAAATATAAAATAAAATAAATCTAATTAATTTTTTTTTTAATTTTTCATTTTTTAAGTAAAACTAAAAACATAAAGAAAAATATCTTTCTACACCCCCAAACCTAAACGAAACATTGACCTCAATGTAATTTTTTTTTTTTGTTTTGTTTTGTTTTTTTTTTTTGATGAAAAATCATGAAAAGAAAATCAACCATCATAATTTGGATTTTCAAGAGGTGTAGACTCAACTTCAGGGACAAAATGGTCTAAAAATGGTTTCAAACGTTGGCCATTAACTTTAAAAACATCACCATTTTTTGGGTTCTCAATTTCAACAGTTCCATAAGGAAAAAGAGTTTTTACAATGAAAGGACCTGTCCAACGTGATCTTAATTTTCCTGGAAAAAGATGAAGTCTAGAGTTGTACAATAAAACCTTTTGAAATGGCTCAAAAGTTTTTCGTAAAATATTTTTATCATGAAAAGCCTTCATTCTCTCTTTGTAAAGTTTTGAACTCTCATAAGCATCACGTCGAATTTCTTCTAACTCATTGATTTGCAATTGTCTATTTAAGCCAGCCTTATCAAAGTTAAAATTCAAAGCTTTGATTGCCCAATATGCCCTATGTTCCAACTCCACAGGCAAGTGACAAGCTTTTCTAAAAATCAAACGGTAAGGAGACATGCCAATTGGGGTTTTAAAAGCCGTACGGTAAGCCCAAAGAGCATCGGTTAGCCGTAAAGACTAATCTTTACCATTTGGATTTACCGTTTTTTGCAAAATATTTTTAATTTCCCTATTAGAAATCTCAACTTGTCCACTTGTTTGTGGGTGATAGGGGGTAGCTACTTTATGGGTAATCCCATACTTCCTCATCAAAGCCTCAAAAGGCTTATTGCAAAAATGTGACCCCCCGTCACTTATAATGGCTCGAGGTGTTCCAAACCTTGAAAATATATTTTCCTTTAAAAAGCGCACAACGACTTTGTGGTCATTGGTTTTGCTTGGAACAGCCTCAATCCACTTGGAAACATAATCGACAGCAACTAAAATGTAAACATAGCCAAAAGAAGGAGGAAAAGGTCCCATGAAATCAATGCCCCAACAATCAAAAATCTCAATAACCAATATGGGGTTAAGGGGCATCATATTTCGACGAGAAATGGCTCCTAACTTTTGACACCTTTCACAAGTTTTACAAAATTCATGAACATCTTTGAAAAGCGTCGGCCAGTAAAAACCACATTGCAAAATTTTAGCGGTGGTCTTTTTAGAGGAGAAGTGACCACCGCATGCTTCAGAATGACAAAAGAGATGATACTTACTTGTTCAGAATCAGGCACACATCTCCTTATTATTTGATCCGGACAATACTTAAAGAGATAGGGGTCGTCCCAAAAGAAATGTTTTACCTCGGTGAAGAATCTCTTTTTATCTTGAGGAGACCAATGGTGGGGAACTTTACCTGTCACCAAGTAGTTGGCAATGTCGGCATACCATGGAGGATGTGAGATGGCAAAAAGTTGTTCATCGGGGAATGTGTCTTGGATTGGAATGTTTTCTGAAGAATCAAAAAATTCCAATCTAGAAAGATGATCCGCCACCACATTCTCTACTCCCTTCTTGTCTTTGATTGTGAGATCAAACTCTTGGAGTAGGAGTATCCATCGGAGTAATCTGGGTTTTGTATCTTGTTTGCTTAAAAGGTACTTCAAAGCTGCATGGTCAGTAAAAATGATAATTTGAGAGCCAATCAAGTAAGATCTAAATTTGTCAAGTGCAAATACTACAGCAAGAAGTTCTTTTTCAGTGGTGGAGTAGTTCATTTGGGCACTATTTAAAGTTCTACTTGCATAATGAATTACGTAAGGTTTCTTATCTTTCGTTTGCCCTAAAACAGCCCCAACGGCATAATCACTTGCATCACACATAATTTCGAAAGGAAGGGTCCAATCCGGGGGCTGCATGATGGGTGCGGACACTAACATGTTCTTAAGCTTTGTGAAAGCTTCTTCACATGCATCCGACCACTCAAAAGAATGCTCTTTAGATAGAAGATTACACAATGGTCTAGATATCACACTAAAATTCTTGATAAATCGTCTATAAAAACCGGCATGCCCTAGAAAGGATCTAACATCTTTTATGGACTTTGGACTAGGCAAATTAGCAATCAATTCAATTTTTGCCTTGTCCACTTGAATTCCCTGCACAGAAACAATGTGACCAAGTACTATTCCAGTTGTAACCATAAAATGACACTTTTCCCAATTTAAAACTAGATTTTTCTCTTCACATCTCACCAAAACTTTTTCTAAGTTATCAAGACAATCATCAAAAGAATCACCAAAAACAGAAAAGTCATCCATAAAAACTTCCAAAAACCGCTCCACCATGTCACTAAAGATGCTCATCATGCACCTTTGGAATGTGGCAGGAGCATTACATAATCCAAACGGCATCCTTCGATATGCAAAGGTACCAAATGGACATGTAAAGGTTGTTTTTTCTTGATCTTCAAGTGCAATCTCAATTTGGTTGTATCCTGAATAACCATCTAGAAAACAATAAAATTGATGACCGGCCACCCTCTCTAGGATTTGGTCCATGAATGGCAAGGGGAAATGGTCTTTCCTAGTGACAGAATTCAATTTTCTATAATCTATGCACATCCGCCAACCGGTGGTGACTCTAGTGGGAATTAACTCATCATTAGCATTCTTTACCACCTTGTCACTCCGGACTTTTTGGGGACAACCTGGGTGGGACTCACCCATGGATCGTCGAAATGGGGTAAATGATACCCACATCTAATAATTTTAGGACCTCTCGCTCTCACTACCTCTTTCATGTTGGGGTTTAACCTCCGTTGCATTTGTCTCACAGGTTTTGCATTTTCTTCCATGAAGATCCTATGTGTACAAATCAGGGAACTAATCCCCTTGATATCAGCAATGGTCCACCCAATGGCATTCTTGTGATTTCTAAGGACTTCGAGCAACCTGTGCTCTTGCTCCCTATCCAACATTGAAGAGACAACCACAGGAAATGTCTCTCCCTCACCAAGATAAGCATATTTAAGTTCAGTAGGGAGGGGTTTCAAGTCTAGCTTGGGTGGTTGGACACTTGAGGGGAGAGGAGCGCTATTAGAAGGAGGTAACTCCTCAAAGCGGGCCTTCCACCTATCAGTATCCAATAATGGAGTTGACTCCAACAAGGAATTTACATCATTAATCATAACATCATCATCAAAGTTAAAATAAGAAAGACATGCTTCAAGAGGGTCAGAAAATGAAGAAATAGTAGACATGTCATCAACAAGACTTTCTAAAAGATTCACTTCATGCACATCCTCATCATCATCTCCTGGTTGCCTGTAAATATTAAAAATGTTCAGTTCCAAAGTCATATTTCCAAATGAAAGCTTCATAACACCATTTCTACAATTAATAAGAGCATTAGAAGTAGCAAGAAATGGACGGCCTAATATGACAGGAATTTGAGTACAAGCATTCAAAACTGGTTGTGTGTCCAAAACAATAAAATCAACAGGAAAGTAAAACTTTTCTACTTGTACTAACACATCCTCAACAATTCCTCTTGGTGTTTTAATTGAGCGATCTGCAAGTTGAAGTGTAATGCTTGTGGGCTTCAATTCACCAAGTCCCAATTGTTCATAAACAGAATAAGGTAAGAGATTAACACTTGCCCCAAGATCAAGTAAAGCTTTTTCAACTCTATAATTTCCAATTATACAAGATATGGTTGGACAACCAGGATCATTATATTTGGGTGGGGTGTTTTGTTGCAAAATTGCACTTACTTGTTCTGTCAAAAATGCCTTCTTTTGTACATGTAGCTTACGCTTGATTGTACAAAGGTCTTTCAAAAATTTAGCATAAGATGGGATTTGTTTAATGGCATCTAAGAGAGGAATGTTAATCTTCACTTGTTTGAAAATTTCAAGAATGTCACCATTCGGCACCAATTTAGAGGAAGATTGTAATCTTTGAGGAAAAGGAGGAGGAATAGGAGAAACACAATTAGAGTTGTCAAGTTCATCACCATGTTTAGAATTCAAAGACTCCTTAGGTTCAACAACCTTCATTGGAATGTCTTTGTTAATGACTTTTCCACTTCTCAAAGTGGTGATGGACTTAGCATGCTCTTCTTGTGAACTTGAAGAATTTAAATTTTCAATTACAAATTGACCTTTAGGATTTGGTTGAGGTTGAGAAGGAAACTTCCCTTTTTCTTGAGTGCTCAAAGCTGTGGTCAATTGAGTGATAGAAGTCTTCAAGTCATTGATGGCTTGCATTGTTTGGTTGTTGATTGTTGCTTGACTTTGCATGAATGTTTGCAATGTGTCTTCAAAAGTCTTCTTATGTGGTGGAACATAATTTGAGGAAGAAGGGGGTACCTGCACATTAGACTCATTTCTCCAACTAAAGTTGGGATGATTTCTCCAACTAAAGTTGGGATGATTTCTCCAATTAGGAGTATAAGTTTCAGAATAAGGAGAAGAAAATGGCCTTTTGTAGGTATTCATAGCATTTGCTTGAGTATGCAACACCTCTTGAAAAGCAGGGATTGTTGGACAATCCTGTGTTTGGTGTCCATCACTCTCACATATACTACAAATATCTTGTGCTTTTTGAGAAGCTTTAGACATGTTTTCCCTATTAATTTCCATAGCCTCAACTTTTCTAGTTAAACTTGTAATTTTTGCTTTTACATCATCCTCTTCTTTAAGAATGTACAAGCCCCCCTTAGTTACCCCATTAGATTTGGTTTTATTACTACTTTCAAATTCATTAGAATCTTCCCATGATTGAGCATTTTCAGCTAACACATCAAAATAGTCCCATGCTTCATTAGGTTCTTTACTCAAAAACTCTCCATTACACATCATTTCAACAAATTGCCTCATTTGAGAAGTCAAACCATTATAAAAGAAACTTATTGTACGCCATGTTTCATATCCATGATGTGGGCACAACAACAAAAGTTCTTTAAATCTCTCCCAACATTGAAAGAAAGTCTCATTTTCTTTTTGTGAAAAATTCATGATATTCTTTCGAAGTGTATTAGTTTTATGAGTGGGGAAAAACTTTTTCAAAAATTCTCTTTGCATTTCTTGCCATGATCCAATGGATCTTGGCTTCAAAGAATTCAACCATTTTTTTGTTTTTTCCTTTAAAGAAAAAGGAAAGAGTTTTAATCTAATAGCATCATTTGAAACATTTTGGTTTGGCAAAGTTGCACAAACCTCTTCAAACTCTTTTAAATGCAAATATGGGCTTTCTGAATCTAGGCCATGAAATTTGGGTAGTAATTGAATTACACCCGGCTTGAGTTCAAAACCGCCTACATTAGTTGGAAAAATCATGCAAGAAGGAGAACTTGATCTAGTTTGTTGCAAATAATCACGCAAGGTTTTAACTTCAATATTTTGTGCATTATTATCCCCATTATTACTTCTTAGTTCCTCATTAGTTCTTAGATCCTCCATTGTATCAAAATAAAGATAATTTTCAAAAGATTTGTTCACTCTTTTTAATCGTCCAGAATTATCACGCACCCATGTAAACATGCAACAACAATTTTTTTTTTAATAACAAAAAAAAAAATAAAAGTGCAAAAATTAAATGACAAAATATTAAAAAGTTAGAGGGTTAGAAGTTAACAGACAAAAATTAAAATTGCAAAAATAAGGCCAAAGGCACTATCAAGGTACACGTTTGATCCCGAAAAATTTTCGGTAGTAACGTGGGTAGTGCCTCCGGTCTCAAAAAAAAAATACAGAATTTAAATACTAAAAGTAAATGACATAAAGTAAATGACTGAATTTAAAGAATTAGTGTGCAAAAATAAAAGTTAGAGAATTAGTAAAGTTAGAGTGAGTTTTTCGTAACGGATTCTTGCCACACGTTGCAATCCCCGGCAACGGTGCCAATTTGTGTTACGTCCAAACTAAGACTATGAAGGAGTCTAGTTCAGATTTCTTTTTTTTTACTTGTCAACTATAGTAAACAAGGTCGATCCACAGGGAAAGCCTTGTGTGACACAGAAAACTATTACGAAGAGAATCGAATAGAGAAGAAAAGTGAAATAGATAATAAGAGACAATTCAAAGAGAAAGTGCTAAGGCATCAAAAATCTACTTGCAATAAATCTCTAATGTTTACTTCATTCAAATGATAACTCAATCAAGATCAAATGAAAATTTATCTTAATCGGAAAATTTATCTTTTAAAGAACTTTGAAATAAAACAATAGTAATTGATTGTTTACTACGTGAAAGCATTAAGTATATAATCACAGGGAATTATAAGCATTCAACGTGCCTTTCGTCAACGCTGAATCAAATAATTGTATAGATTATAAACTCTTTAAATATGAAACATCAATTTAAAATGATAAAGAACTTACTTGAATCAAAGTATCCATTAAACATCAAGTACAAGCTTCATTCCTAGCCTTAGCTTGAGAGATTTAGAAAGCCATTACAATAAAACTAAAAACAAAGATGCAAAATAAGAGAAGGAAATAGGAGAAGAGAGCTCTAAAGAGGAGAGAATGCCCCATCTATCACGTCCACCCCTCTATTTATAGGAAAAGAAAGGGTTGCTTCAAAGGGTAAAATCAAATCATATCTCCAGATTTCATCCTGATTGATTGCCTGATTCGACCCTTATATCTTCGGAATTTGGAATTTCTTCCTGAAATAACACTTGTAGCCACGGAAGTCTTCTTTCCATTTCCACTAGAATCGTATCAATCCGAATTATACATAAAAAGATATGATCAAAATACTAAGGCTGTGTCAATCTATCCGAATCAACTTCTTTCATAATTTAGTTCTATTCATACAAATCTCAAATCAAATGGGTCCACAAGGTTGTGTTCGACCATTACATGCATGTTAGACCATTATGAGCCCATTCTTGACTTTTAAATAGCTTTGGGTAGTTGGGCTTAGCTTCCTCTTCCAGTTGTATCTTGTTGAAGCCTGTTTAGACATGTAAACTCAATTAAGGTCCAACTAACTTATTCAAAACATAAATAGCCCAAATCAGTAATGAATTAACACAAAATAGGATTGCAAATAGAAATTTGAAAATATTTTATTAAACATAATTTCAGTGCATCACGCCCTCAACTAGACTTATGTTTGGTTGGCCGCTAGGAACCCATAAGCGTTGGCTAGAGCTGCCACCATGCTTTCTTTGCTCCGCTGTGAGCTACTGGTACTTTAGTCGGGTTTTTGTTCTTGTTTTATCTCACTGTCCAGAGTATTTTTTTGAGTTGTTGGAGGTTGTTTGCCATCACATGCCGCCTACCTCCACTGGACTTAGTCCCATGCGGCCACCAGGACCCCAGAGGCGCTGGCCAGAGCCACTGTTACCACCCTTGGGCTTCCCTATGTGTCTGCCGATCTTTTGGTCGATGTTTTGTCTTTGTACGTTTTGCCGGACGATAGTTCCATCGTCTCCGTGGGTCAGTTTTGGTTGGCTTTTGCCCGGCCCACCTTGGCATAGCGAGGGCTAGCCCCATCTAGCCCGATTTTATCTCGATGGCCCTTGTCGGCATTGGCCGCCATGCTCCTACCCCTCTGCCCTTGACCATGCTAGATGCACAATCGTCGCACCATGGTTTTGGTTGTGGGTGGCAATTGGTAGTGTTGTTGCTCTACCAACCACCACTAGGCCTTATCCCTGTTGCCCTCTTGGGCCTTGGGCTGCCACCGTCCGACCCTTCTCCCCCTAGAGTGGCACTTTTTGGCCGCGTGTGCATGTGGCCACGCATGTGTTTTTGGGTTTAGGTGCCGTATTCGTGCTACCTGACCATCAGCTAGCTTTACCACCGAGTGGAGTTGACACATAGCCCTCCTTCACCTCTCCTCTATCCATGGGTGTCGCCCCATGCCCTCTGCCCTTATGTGGGCCCTTGTTGATGTGAAATCACCGCCGTTGGGTGCTATCCACAGCCAATTTCGACATCTTGTGGCTAACCGACCTTCAGTTAGTACACCCTCGACTTCTGGTCGCACCGCCACTTATGTTGGCACTATCTTTCTCTCAGCCACCTTTAGTGTGCCGCTGTGGATCGTGGATTTTGTCGTATTGATTTCTGACACTCCGTTTGGCTGTGAGTAGTTCCAGTGCTTCCTAAAAACCTCGGGACAACAACTCTCTCAAATTGGCAAAGCTTTTGGCCACCAACTCCGCCGCCAATGCCGCCACCGTCATGTGCTCACCATCAAACGTCATCATTACAAGGTAGGGGAGCTTTGAACTCGTAATTTCTTGATAGCATGCTTTGAATGAGTAGCAGCATGCTAGGATTGTATGATTCAATGCTTTAGATGCTAAATCATGATCCGTTTGCATGATGTAAGATGATATATTATGCCATGTTGAAATGCATATGACATGCATGTGGGCTGTATGTATGTTTGAAGTATATTGGTAAGCTTCGTATGTTGATTGAGTATGTGCTAGTGATGGCTAGCGTGTTTGTTGGTAAGCTTCGTATATGGATTGAGTATGTGCTAGTGATGGCTAGCGTGTTTGTTAGTAAGCTTCGTATGTGGATTGAGTATGTGCTAGTGATAGCTAGCGTGTTTGTTGGTAAGCTTTGTATGTTGATTGAGTATGTGCTAGTGATGGCAAGCATGTTTGTTGGTAAGCTTCGTATGTGTATGTATATGCTAGTGACGGCTAGCGAGTATGGATGTTTATGTTTGTGCTTGTGATGGCTAGCGTGTATGTTTGTAAGCTATGTATGTGGAATGTGTATGTGCTAGTGATGGCTAGTGTGTATGTTTGTAAGCTAAGTGTATGGATGCGTATGTATGTGCTAGTGATGGCTAGCGAGTATGTTTCTACATATTGTGGATTACGTGTGTGCTAGTGATGGCTAGCGAGGATGTTTCTACGAATATGGATTATGCATGTCCTAGTGATGGCTAGCATGCATGTTTGAAGTATGTATGGAGTGTATGTATGCGCTAGTGATAGCTAGTGAGCATGTTTGTAAGCTATGAATGTATGATGACTATTTTCCTATGCTATGGATATGTGTGTGCATGTGGGCAGAGGTATGGGCTATGGATGGTAAGAAGTGACAATGTTTGGCATGGATTTGGATATAGATGTGTGAGCGTATGATGGATGACAGAGGATATGAGTATGGTAGGCGAGGATTGGAGTGGATTGTTATGGATCAGAGCGCAAGTTGGGGGATTGTCAAACAATAAGAGTGTGCATAATTGTACAAGCATAACGTACAGATTATGAAGTGAAAAGTAAGCATAATAAGTGAGATATAAGTAAGAGGGTGATAATTGGGTTTGGCTTTGAGGAGCTTAGTTTGATGACGTTTGTGTAAGATGTTTTGGCCATAAGGTGGATGGCGGAGTATGTAAGACTGTAAGGATTTGATGTACGATGAGTTATGATCATGATATGTACAGGTTAAGTGAAGTCTGCTGCCTTGACGAACTGGGGTTTCGGATCGGGCTCAGCTTCAATTTGATCAGTGGAGCATGGTATGCTTGAGTGCTTGTGTGGCATAATTGTACTGCATAATTTACTTAATTCAAACTTGAATTATAAGAAAGCTAATGATAGCATTGTGAGTTTGAGACCTGAGGGTTAGAAGGATTAAGTTCTGTGTTTGAGCCAACTGATAATGAATTGGCTGAGCATTTCTCATGTCTTGCCATGGTGTTTATCCTACGGGATGTTGAGCACCGAACGTCTAATGCTCTATTGAGAGAGACATATGTTCATGATTTAGTCTGTGTGTTGTATGAAGCCCAAACGTCTGATGCTCTGTTGAGAGCGTTGATGATTCTACCCAAGAGTGGCATTGTATGATTTTTGTATAAGAGTGGCACTGGCACTATAAGACCCATTATGGTGGGCAATTCTATGGCACTATAAGACTCATTATGGTGGGCAACTGTATGACCACTTATGTGTGGGTGTTTATGTTTGAGCGCTCAGGTAAGTAGTATCATAGATATGCTCTTACCTGTTTGATCCCGTGCCCATGAGCATTGGTGTGCCTTACCTTCAGAAAAGTTCATGGCGTCTAGTCACTCCCCGGAGGTTAAGGTGATGCCCCAGTGGCATTCTTTTCCATTTCGACGCTGGAGCTTATTAGTTGTAATGAGCTTCAGTAGTCGATAGTATGTGTACGATTATGAATATGAGTACGACTGTATTAGTATGAGCATGATTGTAAGAGTATGAGTATGACTGTAAGAGTATGAGTATAAGCACGACTATAAGAGTATGAGTATGAGTACGTTTGTAAGAGTGTGTTTCTGATTATGACAGTAAGTGTGTGATTTTGAGTAAGATTGTACGAGTAAGGTCGTACAAGTATGTGTAAGTTATATGAGTAAGCATATGATTGTACGAGTAAGGTCATACAAGTATGTGTAAGTTGTATGAGCAAGTGTACGATTGTACAAGTAAGTTTGTAAGACCCTGATTAAGGGTGTATGTGTAAGATCAGTTTGATGATATGATTTTATTATGATGATATGCGTTATTGTATGCGTATGAGCATGATTATGATATGTTTGTTTGCTTCATGTTTGAGTTGCATGAATGTATCTATGTATGGATTTACTGAGTTCACTGTTTAGAACTCCCCTACTAGGTATTTTCCTACTGAGTATGAAAATACTCATTACCCTACTTTTTAGCCTTGTTGTTTGGGAGGCTTTTGCAGGTTTGTGATGGAGACTCCTAGAGATGGATGCTCATTTCTATGGTGGATTGATTCCCTTGGAGTCAGGTATATAGACTTACTACGAGTATTATTTGTGTCACGATCTCGTGTATTGGGTGAGATGAGAATTAAGATGTTTATCTTTCTGGACTTGTAATTTGGATTAGACTGTAGATTGTTATGGGACTTGCACTCAGGGATGCTTGGGAGAGATTTGTATTTAAAGTCAATGATCATAGAAATTTATTCGTATGTTTGTTTTTCGAGTAGCGCCTGTGGATGTTTGGTTTGGCCATATGATGTTTGATCGAATGAGTAACAATTTGGATGGGAAAAATTGATGTGTTATGTTTTAAATTATAAAATTGTTTTCACAGGTTTCGTATTCGTTATTTTTCCCCATTTATAGCAGTTATATTGCAAAAAATTTCTGTGAATTTTAAGGAAAATGTATGAAAAATCTCGGGCGTTATAGTTTGAGACTAAGGGATTTGAAAGATTAAGTTCTGTTTTTGTGCCAATCGATAAGTAATCGACTGAGCATCTTTCCTGGTCTAGCCATGGTATTATTCTGTAGGTTTTGGTCTTGGTGTTGTATTTCGGCCCAGACGTTTGATGCTCTATTGAGAGTCGTATGTTTTTCACCCTTAGTTGGCATTGTATGGCCCTTGTTGGCACTGTATGGCTCCAGAGAGTGGGCATTTGCATGCTCAGGTAAGTAGTATCATGGATCTACTCTTACCTGTCTGATCTTGTACCCCATGAGCATAGGTGTGCCTTTCCTTTGGAAAAGTCCTTGGTGTCTAATTGCTCCTCAAAGGTTAAGGTGATGCCCTAGTGGCATTCCCTTCCTTTCTGACACTAGAGATTATTAATTGGAATGAGCTTCAGTTGTCAGTAGTATGTGTACGATAGTAAGAGTAAGTTATATGTATTCAATTTTGAGTAAGTTGTATGTGTAAGATCCAGAGTAAGTGTAAGTGTAAGCTTTTAAGGAAGATAGTAAGAGTAAGTTTATGAGTAAGAGTAAGATTGTACGAGTAAGTTCATACAAGTAAGGTTGTACGAGTTTGTGTAAGTTATATGAGAAAGTGTACAGTTGTACGAGTAGGTTAGTAAGACTTTAATTTAGAGTGTAAGTGTAAGTGTAAGAGTATGCTACAAGAGTAAGTGTAAGTTCAGCCACTACGATCGTATGTGTGTAAGATACATTATTTATGTTGCATGCACTTCTTGCTTCATGTATGATTGCTTGAATGCATCTATATATGAACTTGCGAAGTTCATTTATTTAGCAGGGTATTTTCCTACTGAGTATGAAAATACTCACCTTATTTTTTTGGCTCCTTTGTCCGGAGGCTTTTGCAAGTCGTTTGATAGCTTTTTGGACTGGACTTTTCCCCGTGGTGGACTATTTTTCCTCAACTTGGAGTGCAGCAAAATCATAGCTTGGCTTTGTGGATTTTAGTGTCATGATCTCATGGATTGATTAAGGTGAGAAAAATGTATTATTTACTGGACTTGCTTATGTACATACAATTCATTTTTCAGACTGTTAAAGAACTTGTACTCAGAGATACTTGGGAGGTTTTTTGTTTCTAAAGCCCATGGCCATGGCGGGTTTTACTTTTATGTTTTCATTTCGGGTCACGCCTGAGAATGTTTGTTTATTGTAAGATGAATTAACTTATGAACATTGTTTTTACACGTTTTGAATTTTGTTGATTCTTTTTATTTACATTTTTGTTTCAAAATAAAATATTTGCAAAATTTTTAATTAAATGTAAGGAAAAACCTCGGGCGTGATACACAATCATATCATGCATATCTATAAACATTTATCCTGTATGTAAAGTGTCTCTAACACACTATCACAACCATGCATATCGATATAACAACCATACTTAATCGGCCAAAGCTTAAGCAGTCCCTACTCACTTCAGACAATCCCCGATTGGAAAGTCTAAAGGAATTATGCGGTTTGGGTAAATTCCCTAACGAGGAAGATACACTCTGGTAAGCCAGTGCACTCGACTACACTAGCCTAGATTCTCAAGGTCCATATGGTCTCAATAGTTTTGGTATTCATATAGCATTGCCGCTCTTCTCAACTTGGGGAGGAAAACCCGTCCTTGAGTGACATAAAACCACCCAGAGCTCCACCATGAGCTAGAGCTCCTCAGAGCCATACTTGCCCACTAGTCGGGCCAGCTCTGCATCTTGCTGGCGTGGGCTTGGTCCACCAGGATATGGAGGTCGACAAAGTTCAAGCCGAGCTGCTTCTGAAGATGCACCCCGAAGTAGTCCCTCCTCTCCCAGTCTTTCTTCACTAGCTAGCTCCTCTTTCAAGGACCATGACCATTGCTTCCAAACCCTTCTACCAAGGGTTCATTCTGGTGATCTCACATGGGGCTCGGCCTGCCCCCACTGCGCATTTTACCAAATTGTGTGAGAAGCATTGACATATTCACGACTTAAATTGCCAAATGGAGCAATTAATATGCCACAATATTTTTTTTCTATTGGAGCTATTAATATAGGACGAAAGGAATAATATGAGATTTATTTTTTTATTTAGCTAATTATAAGTAGTATAAGGTCTATAAATTAAAAAAAGTAGAATAGAAATATTAGCTTTCATTTCTCAATGCTCATTCACGTCACCGCCAATTCTAACGAAATCTTTCATATTTACCCCATTTGTTAATTTTGATTTTATTATTTTTAATACCCACCTAGCTCTACTTTCTTCAGTCATCCTATTTGCAATAACATGTGTTACTATATATAGAATTGATCTATACAAGTGACCGAAACATCAAAATCAAAAAATTTAAATGTATAGGTTTTGTCTTAGAAAATTAAATCTGATGATTGTGTTAAATCGATTTAACAACATTATTGAAATATTTTGACACTATTGTTGAAACTACTTAACACCATGTTATTTCTTGGGTCATTTTGACAAAAGTATCAAAATTTAAAAGTTTAAATACCATCTTGGGTACAAAGCCCTTGCCTTTCATCTCCTCCAGTAGCTCCCATCTCCTCTTTCACATATGCCTCAAACATCGCCATGTACATCCTTGCATTGAGTTGCATCCTGGTGCCCATCATCTCCAATATATATTTCTTGGCATTTCCCCAATTACTCATCCTAGGATAGGCTCTTAATCAGTAAGAGTATGTGTAGGCATTAGGCTTCCCCTCTTCCTCTTTCACATACACCTCAAACATTGTTGTCAAAATGTTTTAACATTGTTGTTAAAATATTTTGATAGAGTTGTTAAAACTACTTAACACCATTATCAAAACTTTTTGACACTATCATTTCTTAGGTCATTTTGATAGAAACAACAAAATCAGAAAGTTTAGACATAAATGTTCTACCCTAGAAAAATTAAGTTTGAAGATCATTTTTTTTAAAAGAAAACCTTTTAGCCAAATAATCAATTTTTTTTATGACAACATCGAAATTAAAATGTTTGCATGGTAAGGTTTTGTCTCAAAAGTTTAAAATCTTGTGATCCATTTTTTAAAAAATAACTTTGACTAGAAGCATCAAAACTTTTTAATACTATTGTTTCAAACAATTTGATAGAAGTTCAAATTTTTTTAACATAAATGTCAAAATATTTATACATTGAAACCAAAATAAAACTTTTCTCCGTAACCCTTGCCCTTTATCTCCTTTAGTAGTTCATTCTCTTCTTTTGCCTTCTCCCCCTTCATATACACCTCAAACATTGTTGTGTGCGTCCTCGTATTGGACCGCATCTAGGTGCCCATCATCGCCAGAAAATATGCCTCTTGTTGAACAGATCATATGACATGGGGATCTTTGATTTCATATGCCCATCATCACTAGAAATCACCAAAAAATCAGCCTTTTTGCTAAACTTTTTGCCATCATCGTCATCGGAGTTGGAGAAGTTGAAGGAGACGAGGTCATTGGTGTTGGAGCCGAATTACCTTTCATCGGGTGCTGAGGAGACGAAAAATAAAAAATTTCGTAATAAAGAATGTTAGGGGTAAGAGAAAGGAAGAGGTTTGCAAATAATACAACCATAAAAGAGGATGTAGAGGGTGAGAGGAATTTCTTGGGGACCTAGCACATGGAGCCAGTGGTAGAACTAGCAGTTAAGAATAGGGGCCAATTATAAATTTACCCCTTATTATCTATTACATAACTCAAAAAATCAACACTAATGCTATAGAAAACTTCGCCAAAAGCTAGGGGGACGAAGACCCCCACTATCATAACATAGGTCCGCCCTGCATTGAGCAGGAAAGGGGGTCTTTTCTTACTTCCTGTAATAGATATCTGGCTATGTGTGTGTAACCCAATTGGGGTAGGAGCGCTCCAGCCCCTAGGACCATTAGCGCCAGCTCTTTCATCTTCTCCATACTATGGGTGAGGAAGGAAAAGGAATGCACGACCATGAAGGAGAACGGCAAAAAATGAAAGAGGGCAGATTTAGTGCATGATCGGTGTTGGAGAAGGAAAATATGTTTAAAAAAACTAGGGAAAAAGGAGTAGGAATTCTGAGTTTAGAGGTAAATGAGTGCCAAAAATGGTGGGAAGCATGGGATAAAGGATGAAGATGAAGATAAAAAGGCTTTTGAGTTTTAGGGATAGTGAGACATTCTTGGGTGGCAACAGGCAGAAATACGAGGGATCATATGATTTAACCATTCATAAGTGGGGCCTATTTTTGTCATCCCCACTTATCTTGAAATGGTGAAGTAGAGTTTTAATATGTAAAAATTATCGTTACCCAATCATTTTTCATATAAGATGAGAAAAGAATGTGATTTATGGCGGTATATATATAATGGTCAGGCCGAAAAGTGGCCTTGTTGTAAATAAATAAACTGGGGCCCTTTTTTTCCCACTTTTTTCCGATTTATGCATGGACTCACTCATCCCAAACGATTCATTGTTTTACGGTCTACAGTAAGCTTCACTTTGATCCAGCTCAAATTGAGCTAGTTGAGTTGAGTTCAAGCTCAAGTTGGCTGAACTCGGCTGATTAGAAGATTACATGGGTTCAATTTTTTAAACAATATATAAGGAGAGTAAGAGACAAATCAGACATTCGGTTCAGGCAATGTCCTTTTGTAATTTCTAGCAAACTAAAAAAAATATTTTATTTCCAGAATACCCTTGCTGCCCTCCAAATTTATATAAATTTCTAATACAGCTCTCCCAAAGCTGTATATAAATTTCTACCCATCTTAATATTTATCTATCACAATTTAAACATACGTACAATTTAGACACCAAATACTATCATTAACTACTTACCTTGAAATTATAATGACTAGATATTGCGATATATTCATATTCCAATGGGGTCTAAATTGCGAAAAGGTCTAACTTGTGATGGAGTCTAAATTGTGATTGTCAATTGCCCCCTTTGCCCCCTATGGATGTTGCTATGGTCTTCTGTTACTAATGTTTACACAAGTTTTAGAAGTTTTTCACTGATCAGTACTTATGGGAGCACCTTCAATCATGGTGGATGCACTTTTATGGTTGTTATTCTCTTGGATAAACTCCGTCATTCTCCTGGACTGTCAAAATTTGCACGGTGTCCATGGCTTGCCTATTGCCATGTAAGTTGTAACATGGGTCAGGGTGATTTTGTGTTGCAACATTCGTTGGTTTGCTTGTGCCTCTGGTGGATGCATTATGTATCTATTGTTATATGGTGTGTTGTCTTGTCGGTTGATGTGCTTGTATGCCTTCCCATATCTATCTCTCTATAGTGGCCTATCTCCCTCTGTTTATTGTATTTTTTGGCATATCTCTTTGTTTCGGTGGGGGTTATTTAGGTTCGTTTCGAAAATATTTTGAAAATGTTTCAATATGTAAATAAAGGAGGAAGAAGAAAGAGGAGGAAACAAAAATACAGGAAAACCTAAAACATGACAAGCCCAAAATGAAAAAATTCAAAAATAATGTTTAATGTAAATATTTTTTCCCCTTACTTTAGGCTGTTTAATGTAAATATTTTATAAAAAACTAAAAAGCTAAACTCGAGCTGAGCTAACTACAAGCTTAACATCCATGGTGAAAAAAACCCGTCAAAAGTAACGGCCCGTCGGCTGCTGCTAATTTTTTCTTTATCTCTTATCAAGTAATTTATCCTTCGTTGAGGAAGAAATAATGGAAATGCCACTTGCCTTCTTAGGGATATGTGTCTAACGGAGTCCTCCACATGGAATTGGCCTTGTGGAAGGAAGGTGACAAGGACTAATCACGAGGGACGTGCATTGCCTTCATCTTAGGATTACTCAAATTTTGTCCTGCCAATACTGTAATTAGTGTAAGGTATTTGGGTTTCTTTAATTAGGTAATTATAAGTCTTAAACCTAAACAGAGTGGGTCAAATGAGTTTAGAAACCAAGTACAGACTATACACATTTTTGGACTTTTTTCTAATTGAACATTTGGACTGAATTGAACATGTGTTCAAGACTAAACAAAAAAGGCAAGGTAAGATGGGATTTCTTTTCCATTTTGGACATAGACAATTATAAGAATTGAGAATAGAAGGGATATTAAACAAAGCTAAGTGTTCGAGATGACATCATATTATTATAAAGAATGATTTAGCCGGTGGAGATCCTTTAGGGGCACATGAGGAAAAGTATTGGACTCTTGTCCATGATCACAAATATTTCCGTGGGAAACTTTTAGATTGTGGTGGGATCTACCACATAGTTATCATTATAGAGGGGACAAGATAAGGTTTTGATGGAAATGGAAACATGGCCCCTTATATGATTATTTTATAAAGGATAAATAGTTTGTCACTCAAGGTTGACTTCACAACGAAGACATCATCCATTTGAGAACGTTTTACTAAAATATGGGTCATTGTGGAAAGAATTTTGATTTTTTAATTTTTTTGGCAAGAATTATGTTATATTCTTAATTAGACTAGGATCTTAATTACCTTATTAATTTTACTTTTTTAGATTAGTCTATTTCTCACTTTAGTTAGAATCAGTCTTATTTGCCTTCTTTTAGTCGGTTTCTTATTTTATTTTTCTATAAATTATATTATTCAACCTATTTTACTATAGAGAATAAAAATCAGTTAGCTTTTATTTAATTTTCTACATTAATCCTCCTCTTCTCTCCAATGTTTTTCTTATTATCTATGTGTAGACCCCCTTGTCTACACCAAATTATCATTTCACATATTTGTGCCCTTTTTGCCCTCATCCTCATGTCTCTTTTGTTTGATCCAATAACCTCACAATGTCTTTTGTACAACTCTTAAGAAACACCTTTTCTCATAGATTAGCCAAGCCAACTCTCACCCTTCTTCTCTATGTTTATGCTGTGACTGCAACTCCCTCCTCTACCTTCTCCATCTCCCACAGCCAGCCCCATCCTCCTCTTCATGACTGCAACTTATCCTTCTCATTTTCGTCATCTTCTTCATGTCTATCTTCAGTCCATCATTAATCTTCTCTCCCAGCTCCAAGCTCCACCTTTTCCGTAGCCCATTGAAAATGACTGCCACGGGAAGATATCTTGGTAAGAAAGCTTTGTTTTTGGCTTTGGGTTTCCCATCTCAACTTGTCATTGCCATCCTCTCTATATTTACAATTGTTTTATGTCTTATAAATGTTTTTTCTTATAATGTTTCTTATAGCTTTGTTTTTGTTAATTCTATTTTCACAATTGTCTTCTAAGTTATCATTTATTCAAATCCTTTTAACCCTTTTAGTGTTAAATGGTGGTGTTATAATCGGTCTAAAATTGTTTTTACACTTCTTAGTGTTAAAAATATTTCAGTAATTGTGTCAAAACATTTTCATATTGTTGTTAAAATATTTTAACACATAATTTTTTGTAGGGGATAAGAAAGGCCGAATTTGCCATCACTTCAACAAAATTAGTATTAGCAATGCTTATATAAGCGTTGCAATAATATGCGTCGCTAAAAAGTGGTAATAATGACATATAAAATAATGTCGCAAAAAAATCAATATTAGCGACTCATAAGTGCAAACGTTGCTAATACCTGACCTTTTAGTGACGCTTAAGTTTATGCGTCACTAATACATAGGTTATTAGCGATGCTTGCATAAGCGTCACTTAAAGATATATCAATTAATTTTTTAAAAAAAAATTCAAAACTATTAACTACGCAATTTTCCAACTGTCTCTAATAGTTTCAATAATAGCGACGTTTATCAACAAGTGTCACTAATAATTCTCAATTTTAAATAAAAAATTAAAAATTATGAACTAATAGCGATGCATACCTATGCATCGCTACTACCTGATAGTTGTAGTGACGCATGTAACTATACGTCATTAATAATCTTGGTAGTAGCGACGCATAGTTAGATGCGTCGCTAATACCTATTTTTTAAATAAAAAATTTAATAACAATGAGAGAGGGAGGAGGGGAGAGAGAGATATAGTGGGAGAGAGAGGAGAGAGATAGAGGTGGAGAGAGGGAGGAGAGAGAGATAGAAGGGAGAGAGGGAGGAGAGAGAGGAGATAGGGGAGAGAGGAGAGAGAGGGGAGAGAGAGGAGAGAGAGGGGGAGAGAGGAGAGGGAGGAGGGAGAGAGAGTGAGAGAGAGAGGGGGGAGAGACGGAGGGAGGAGAGAGAGATGGAGGGGAGAGAGAGAGTGGAGGGGAGAGAGAGGGGGGTGGAGGGGAGAGAGAGAAGGGAGAGAGGGAGGAGAGATAGAGAGAGAGCTAGGGGAGGGGAGAGAGAGAGGAGGGGAGAGAGGGAGGAGAGAGAGAGAGAGAGAGGGAGAAAGAGAGGAGGGGAGAGGGAGGAGAGAGAGGGAGAGAGAGGGGAGAAAGAGAGGAGGGGAGAGGGAGGAGAGAGAGGGAGGAGAGAGGGAGGAGAGAGAGGGGAGAGGGAGGAGAGAGAGGAGAGAGTGAGGAGAGAGAGAGAAGGGAGAGAGAGAGGAAAGAGAGAGGGAAAGGGAGAAAAAAATATTTTTTTTAAAACAAAATAATTAGTAGCGACTCATAGGGCTATGCGTCGCTACTACACTTATGTAGTAGCGACACATAGCCCTATGCGTCGCTACTAACTAAGGGTAATAGTGACGCATGTTTCTAAGTGACACTATTACCCATAATAGTAGCGATGCATATACCTACTCCCTCCATCCTATATTAATAGCTCCATTTCTCTTTTTGATTATTTTTATCTGATTTGAGTCTCACCTAATAATAAAATCTCTAGAAAGGCCATCCACATAAAGTTTCGTATACTGCGTGTATTCTTAGCCGCTTGTGCCAACTATCACTTCTGATGCTTCGTCTCACCAGCCAGTTAAAGCCACGAGCAAAGGTCCTCCTCCAAGGGCAACTCCCAGCTCCCCTCCCTCCCACCACCCAGCTAGTCCCAGCTTCCCCACAGCCAAGACCATGGCCGAGATTATGCAGACCCATGTCTTAGTCTTCTGCTTCCCCTTCGCTAGCCACCCCAACACCCTCCTCTCCCTTGTCATCAAGCCGGCAGCTGCCAGCCCCATTACATCCTTCTCCTTCTTCACAACCGCTCTGGCCAAGGACTCCATCTCCAGCATGCTTTCATCGTGCAAGCAGCTGAACCTGCTGTTGCTCTTGGGGGACCATGCCATCAGCAGAACTGAGGGTTTTGTCTCTCGTCTGTAAATGTTTGTTTATTTTTTCTCTTTTGGGGTGGTGGCGCTGTAGGGTCCCGTGCAGAAAACAGGGAGGCATCCGCTTCACCATCAACAGTTACTGTTACTTCAACCTGGTGCTCATCTCCAACATCGCCGACATCGGGGACATCACTCAGGTCAGAGTGAAGGGGTCCTGCACCGGGTGGATGCCAATGAGCCGCAACTAGGGCCAGAGCTGGCAGTCCAACGCCATCCTGGTGGGGCAGTCCCTCTCCTTCCGCGTCACCGCCTCTGATCACCGCACACCCACCTCCTGGAACATCGTCCCCACCAACTGGTAGTTCGGCCAGACCTTCACCGGGAAGAATTTTCAGGTCTAATCGCTCTGCATTCAAAATGAATCAAACTCCCGCCAATTCTTTTGGCGTGGAGTCACATAAATTGACAGGTGGCACCGGTGGCTAGAAGGGGATGAATTTTTACGTGAGAAGCATTAGAGATGCATCTAGGTTTAAATTAAACAGAATGGAGCAATCAATCTAGAACATAAATTTTTTTCTATTGTAGCTATTAATATAGGATGAAGGGAGTATGTTATAAATAAAAAATTAAATGAAAAAAAGAGGGGGGAGGGAGAGGGAGGAGAGAGAGGGAGGGAAGAGAGAGAGGAGGAGAGAGAGGAGAGGAAGGAGAGAGAGAGTGGAGGGGAGAGAGAGAAAGAGGAGGGGAGAAAGAGAGAGAGCTAGGGGAGGGAGGAGAGAGAGAGGGAGGAGGGGAGAGAGAGGGAGGCGGGGAGAGAGAGGAGGGGAGAGAGGGAGGAGAGAGAGAGAGGGAGAGAGAGCTAGGGGAGGGAGGGAGAGAGAGAGAGGAGGAGAGAGAGAGAGAGGAGGGGAGAGAAAGAAGTGAGAGAGGGAGGAGAGAGAGAGGAGGGGAGAGAAAGAAGGGAGAGAGAGAAGGGAGAGAGGGGAGGAGAGAGAGAGGAGGGGAGAGAGAGAAGGGAGAGAGAGAATGGAGAGAGGGAGGAGAGAGAGAGGAGGGTAGAGAGAGAAGGGAGAGAGAGGAGGGGAGAGAGAGAAGGGAGAGAGGGAGGAGAGAGAGAGAGAGAAGGGAGGAGAGGGAGAGAAGGAGGAGAGAGAGAGGAGAGAGAGGGAGAGGAGGGGAGAAAGAGAGAGCTAGGGGAGGGAGGGGAGGAGAGAGAGAGAGAGAGAGAGAGAGAGAGAGGGGAGGAGAGAGAGAAGAGAGAGAGAGAGGGGAGGAGAGAGAGAAGAGAGAGAGGAGGGGAGAGAGAAGGGAGAGAGGGAGGAGAGAGAGAGGGAGAGGAGGGGAGAGAGGAGGGGTGAGAGAGAGGGGAGGGAGGAGTGGGAGAGAGAGAGGAGAAAAAAATATAAAAAAAATTATTTATGGCAACGCTTACGAATAACCGTCGCTAAAGACACATATAAGTAGTGATGCTTATGAATAAGCGTTGCTACGGAGAAGCTAATAGCAACTCTCGTAAAGAGCGTCGCTAAAACTATTTTCTTTTAAATAAAAAATTTCTCCGCGGGCGAAAATCCGCCCGCACTTTATATCTACCCCCCCCCCCGGTACTTACACCCACCAACTCGCTGCCCGGCACTTTGCTGCCATGCCGCCCGGCTTCCGACCTCCGAGCCGCCCGTCCTCCCCACTCTCCTCCGTTGACTGCCCGCCGTCCACCGCTCTGCACCGTCGGCTTCTTTCCCTGCCACCTCTACCGCCCTTCCCCTCCCCTGTTGCCCCGCTTCCCACCCCTGGCTCCCAACCGCTGAGCCGCCTGTCCTCTCCTCTCTCCTTCGTTGACCGCCCGCTGTTCGCCGCTTTGCACCGTCGGCTTCTTTCCCCTCCCCTGATGCCCTGCTTCCCACCCCCGGCTCTCCCCTTCTCCTCTACCTCCTTCCCACACCGGCTCCCCCTTTCCCTCCCGTTGCCCCCCTTCTCCCCGACTCCCCCTCCCTCCCGCTCCTGCCCTTTCTAAGCCGGATTCCAACTGCCCAGCCATAATCCGGCCCCCTCCTGCTACCCCCCATCTCCCCGGCTCCCCACTCCCTCCCGCTCCTGCCCTTTCTGAGCCGGATTCCGAAAGCCCCGCCGTAATCCAGCCCACCTCCTACCCACTCCCCCCTCTCTCTCCCCGGCTCCCCCCTTCTCCCCAGGTCCCCCTCCTCCTACTGCCCCTCCTCTCTCCCCGGCTTCCCCCTCTCTCCCACCCTTTCTTAGTCGGATTCTGGATGGGCCTGGAATCCGGCACTTCTCCCATCCCCAGCTCCCCCTCCCTCCCGCTTCCCCACTTGTCTCCCCGGTTCTCCCTCCCTCCCGCTCCCCCACTGTCTCCCCGGTTCTCCCTCCCTCCCGATCCCCCTTTTCCCCAGCTCCCCCTCCCTCCCTCCCGCTCCCCTCCCCCTCCTCTCTCACCGGCTCCCCTCCTCTCTCCCGCTCCCACCCTTTACGAGGCCAAATTCCAGCGGCCCCGCCGGAATCCAGCCCCCCTCCCTCCCACTCCCCCTCTCTCTCCCCAGCTCCCCTCTCCCTCCCGTTCCCCCTCCTCTCTCCCCGGATCCCCCCCTCTCTCCCACTCCCGACCTTTCCGTGCCGGATTCCAGTGGCCCCGCCGGAATCCGGCCCCTCTCCCCTCCCCGGGATTGCGATTGGGTCAATTTTTTAAAAATTTTTATGGCTTGTAGCAATGCTTTCAAAAGCGTTGCTAATACATAATTTTATTTTTTAAAAATATTTTTCATCTTAGTGACACTGGAAAAGCATCGCTAATAAAAGCCTTATTAGCGACGCATACAATTATGTGTCGCTAATAAGATATTTTTTATTTTTAAAAAAAATTATTTGTTTTGCTTTAGCGACTTATAGATAACGTCACTAATAATTGATTATTAGCGATGTAAAAGTTAAACATCGCTAATAATTTATTATTAGCGACATATTTATTTTATTAGCGACGTATAAATATACGTCGCTAATACTGCCTATTAGCGACATTTTATTTTATGCGTCGTTAATAGGCAATAGCGACAACACTTTTTTTTATGTTTATAGCGACACTATTTAAGCATCGCTAATAGTTCTTTTTGTTGTAGTGCATGCTACGACGGTCAATTCAAATTTGATGATAATGAATGAAACATAGAAATTTCTCGAAATTCCCCTTAGTGGTCCAAGAAATGTTTGAATCCTTATCATCCTGTTGGTTGGTTGTCTGAATGGACAAAAGAAGAAGAAAAAACCTCAGACTAGTGTATTGGAATCGATCAGTTATTATGTTTGTGCTAAAAGGAGATGAACAATGTGCTTTGGAATAATTTTAGAACACATGTCGAAATGTTTTGGCACTAATATTACAACATTTGGATACATGTGTCAAATCTTTTTAACATATATGACAAAACATTTTAACATGTAGAATTGCTTTGAGGTATGTGTCGAAAAGAAAAGAACAATGTGCTCCTGAAGAATTTTGGCACACGTGGCAAAACATTCTAATACTCATGTTACAATGTTTTGATACATTTGTCAAATAGTTTTAGCACATATGTCAAAATATTTTAATATATACTCAAAGAATTATTTTGAGATATGTGCTGAAAGTAGAACAATGTGCTTTGGAAGAATTTTGACACACATGTCAAAACATTTTGACACCTGTGTTATTACATTTGGAAACATTTGTCAAATTATTTTAATAGATATACCAAAATATTTTAATATATAATTATAGAATTATATTGACATAAATGCTGAAAGGAGATGAACAATATGCACAACAAATTTTGACATATCTATGTAACTACTTTTATATATGACTAAAAAACTATATGATATAGTCATACAATAATTAAAAATATACTATACAATCATCCAAAAATTAAGAAATATATCATAGTCATCTAATGATAAAAAAAATGTCATACATTAATCTCCAACCAACGAGAATCATATCAACATTGCATAAATGAACCATATTGACATTCCCCATATACATAAATTTAATATTGCAACACGTTCTATATGTATCCTTAAGTCAATCAATGAAACCCCTCAAGATCTCAGTTGGAATCCGTAGTCTTAAATGTTGGGTTATGTCCTCTTCACATAGTTGAAAAAAAGTTTTGTGACAACTACCCTTTAGTAATTTAAGGAACAAATTAAAACATCTAAAGTAGAGTAAATTTGGCCAAAATACCTAAGTGAAGTCAACAACCAAGTGAGAATTGATGTAGTATATATAGTGCGCATGAGAAAGAATTCACAATAAACTCTATTAGATTGACATAGACCCTTCTAACTGAGGACCCTCATTATATACCTCAAGTAATAATGTCAGAAGATCCATCTAGGTTTCACATAAATATACTTAGACTTGTACAATTCCTACAAGAAGATAGTTTATTTAAATGAAACATATAATTCCAATCAATGTAACCAACAATTACTTACCAGTTTTTTAATGACATATTGCCTCTTCTTGTGTCCATACTCAGCGATGGAGTCAAACCATTTAACTTCTCCCTCATTCATATTATTTACCAAGAGGTTGAAGTGTCGATTATCTAGCAAGGATAAAGACTATGAGATATGACCTTGTTGCATAGAATTTTATTATATAGCGGAATCAATGAAAACCTAATTTTTAAGTGCACTTACGACAAATCAATTATCAAACCATAAAGAATGCAAAACAACACAATCGCACAAGGATTTAACATGAAAAACTCAAACTTGGGTAAAAATTACGACAATCCTAACAGCTACTAGCAAGCAATACACTAACATGAGACAAGCAACCCGCCAACCTTTATTTTGACTCTAATAATAACTCCTTTTGTTTTGATCTCCTAAAATTTTTGTTGTTGTTGGCCTTCAAAACTTCTTTCTCAAGCACTTGAAACTTTAATCTCTTATTGCTCTGTCTTTGTCTTCTTCTAACCTTCAACAAGTTCTTGTTCTATTGACTTTAGTCTTTGGGTTCTTCAATCTCTTATTGAAGATTTTTTGTAACTCCTCTATGAAATTTGTATGTGGAATCCTCGTTTTAGTTGTGTATCAACATTATGAATTCACCATCGATATTCTCTTCAAAATCCTTTGTGAATTCTCAAGGAAAGCAATATAAAAAGGTCTCTCATTTCTTCTCCAATTTTTTCTTGGTTTTCTTCTCCTAAATTTCATAACTTTTTATCTTTTATATAGCTTTCCAAAATGATTTAGCGCATTGACTTCAAAAAGGAAAGAAATCTAATCCGAAAATACTTTTTTAGGGCAAAGCAATCAATCGTCTCAAACAGCGATTGATCGTTCACTATTTTTAGAACACACAACTCCTGGAGAGATCAATCAGTATATGAAGCAGTCGATTGATTAAGTCTCGACTTTGTTTAACAAAGGACTAATTTTGGTTCCGATCAATCATTTCTAGGGATGATCAATCAATTCATCAATTTTGTGCAACTGTTCATCAACAATCAATTGATACAATCAACACATAACTCCGCGATCAATCGATGACACTGTTTAATGACATCTTTGTCCTTTTTAACCTATAACCTTTTGAAACCTCTTAAAGCACCGCTAAAAATTCTCCAAGTGAATCTGGTATAACAATATGAACTGAATAAGCTTCATAACTCATTAACATTATTTAGTCTTCAGTGTTGAGCCAAATGGATATCTCTGCTTTTATTTTTCAAGTCCATCAATTCCAAATTTGATCGACCACAACTACCTCTAATCAGATATTTAAGACTAATTATATACTCAAAGTTCATAATTTTGACTATAAAATTAGCAAATTAACCTAATATATGATATATATATATATATATATATATATATATATTTTAACAATCGCCCCCTTTAGCTATTTCTTGTCAAAACACTACATAATTGAAAACTAGAATAAAATTATAACTCTTGACATAGTGCATTAACTTTTAATTTGTATAAATGACTTGTCAACATAAAGATTTAACATATACTCATTGGAATTGATCTTGAAAATCCTTCTTTAAACCTGCACTTAGTCAAAATGATTTGTGTAGTACTATTCCATCAAGTAAAACGATAAGTATTTTGATTCTCATTAATCATTTCTCTCTTTTTTGACATAAATAAACAAAAAATAAAGCAATAACAAACAAAAATTTAGAACAATCAAGTCACACATATCACCATAAGACATGTAGATAAATAATCCATAACATAAACCATACTCATAATCACATATCCATCACATAATTAGTTTCAAACTACATCTCATAGTCATAATGGAATATAAACTAAACTGAAACAAGTTTAAGACCAAAATACATGAAAAGGTGATACAATAATAATAATCAAGCAATTCCATCATCAGAATGACCCCTTCATTGTCAGCTAGTAGAAACTCTCCATAAGTAATGGGTCTATTTAGCTGATCTATTTGGAGATGTGCTGCTGGAATATCATATGGGGCCTGATGCTCCTATGGATCTCCATCCTAAATTCTGTGATGTGACAACATCCATCGTGTGACTGTCACATCTATAGGATCCATCTCAACCATCGTTGGCTCTCCTCGTTAGATCCTAACATGTACCAAAGTAAAAATCCCACACATAATAGGGCAGCATTTCGTGCCTATGGTTATGTAAATATGTTATCATCTAGCCAAATATGATTGAAGGAAGATCAAGCTGAAGCTCTGGCCATGCAAGGAGATAAAGAATTGTAGTCATTGTGCGATCAACCCTCTCCTTATGAGCACTCCATATGTCATATTGTGTGATGATATGCAGCAAGTGAAAATCAAGAGGCATGGAATGTGCGAGCAATGATATATCCAACCCTGGACCTCTGTGAAGACTTGTCAATGTCTTCATCAACTCACTATCCTATGGAGAATCACTACTAGCAAATTGTGGATAGGTGAGATATCTCCTCTTGCATCCAATCAGGTTACAATAACATTAGGTGCAACTCTCACCTACACTCCCTACACTCCTCCTACTACTCCAAATAATGAATCATCATCCTCCAAGTGAAGTGATGAGTACCATTGTCTAACTAGATGTGGAAAAATAGACTCACTAAAGGTAGAGATGGTACCATTGTCACTAGAGTTGGAGTGGAAGAATAATAAGGTGGGGATAGTTAGGTAATTTTATGCTACATGTATGTCCTCTTACATGTGCATAAGTCTATTTGTGTCAATATGCAAGTTTTGCACACATTTAGGGTATTACCTAGGTTATGGAGTCTATTACGTCAAATGACCATGTTTTTGTTCTTCTAGAATTGGGGCAAATGTGTGGAATGCATGACTGATGGTGCAAATGTGAAGATTTTGTGATAAAGGAACTTTAAGAAACCCAATTTGATAAAAAGATGTTAAAACCCTCTAAATAACTTAAAGAATAGTTGGTAAAATAACCCAATGAGGCTAGGTTTCAAGAAAAGGGTAATTTGAGCTTCAATTTGACGAACTGGGGAACTACTAACTGGTCCCTTGACTAGAGTGTAACGCCCGCAATTTTTTATACATTTTCCTCAAAATTTACAGAAAATTTTTTCAGTATAACTGCTATAAATCGGGAAATATGAAACTTGTGAAAATAGTTTTATAATTTAAAACATAACACATTAGTTTTTCCATACAAATTTTTTTCCTCATTCAATCAAATATCGTACGGCCAAACTAAACATCCACAGCGCTACTCGAAAATAACCATATGGATAAATTGCTATGATCATAGACTTTGAATACAAATCTCTCCCAGGCATCCCTGAGTGCAAGTCCCATAACAGTCCACGATCTAATCCAAATGAAAGTCCAGAATATAAACATCTTAATTCTTGTCTCACCCAATACATTAGATCATGGCACAAATAAACTCGCAGTAAGTTAAGCATATACCTAAGTCAACGGGAATCAATCCACCGCTGAAATGAGCATCTATCTCCAGGAGCTCTCTGCACAAACCTGCAAACCCTCCCGAACAACGGGGCTAAAAAGTAGGGTAATGAGTATTTTCATATTCAGTAGGAAAATACCTAGTATGGGAGTTCTAAATAGTGAACTCAGTAAATCTATACATAGATGCATCCATGCAACTCAACATGAAGCAAACAAGCATATCATAATCACACACATACGCATACAATCATACCAAATGCATCATTGTGCCAAAGTCATACCAAATGCACCATCGTGCCAAAGTCATACCAAATGCACCATTGTGCCAAAATCATACCATCAAATTAAACTTACACAAACACCCTTATCCAAGGTCTTACAAACTTACTCGTACCATCGTATGAATACTCAAACAACTTACACATACCTGTATGACCTTACGTGTACAATCTTACTCATACGACCTTACTCGTACAGTCTTACTCAAAATCACACGCTTACAATCTTACTCATACTCATACTCTTACAGTCGTGCTCATACTCAGAAGCTTACTCAAAAACACACATACTCATACTCACAATCGTACAATCGTACACATACTATCGACTATTGAAGCTCATTACAACTAATAAGCTCCAACGTCAAAAAGGAAAAGAATGTCACTAGGGCATCACCTTAACCTCCAAGGAGTGACTAGATGTCATGGACTTTTTCGAATGTAAGGCACATCTATGCTCATGGGGCACAGGATTAAACAGGTAAGAGTAGATCCATGATACTACTTACCTGAGCGCGCAAACATAAACACCCACACATCAAGGGTCAAACAGTTGCCCACCATAATGGGTCTTATAGTGCCATAGAATTGCCCACCATAATGGGTCTTATAGTGCTAGTGCCACTCTTGGGCAGAAATCATACAGTGCCTCTTGGGCAGAATCATACAATGCCACTCTTGGGCAGAATCATACAATGCTCTCAACAAAGCATCAATGTCTGGGCTTATACAGCACACAGATAAAATCAAAAACATATGTCGCTCTCAATAGAGCATCAGACGTCTGGGCTTATACAACACACAGACCAAATTAGAAATATATCTCGCTCTCAACAGAGCATTAGACGTCTGGGCTTCATACAGCACACAACCAAGGTTGGAAACATACATCGCTCTCAACAGAGCATCAAACATCCAGTGCTCTATACAGCACACAGACCACATCACGCAGGAATCATGGCAAGACATGAGAAATACTTAGCCGACTCATTATCAGATAGCTAAACACATAACTTAATTCGTCGAACCCTCAGGTCTCAAACTCACAACACTATCATTAGTTGTGCTTATAATTCAAATTTGAATTAAGTAAATTATGCGGTACAATTATGCCACACAAACTCTCAAGCATACCAAGCTCCATTGATCAAACTGAAGCTGAGACCGATCCGAAACCCAAGTTCGGCAGGGCAACAGATTTCACTTAATCTATCCACATCATGATCACAACACATCGTACATCAAACCCTTACAGTCTTACATACTTCGCCATCCACCTTATGGCCAAATCATCTTACACTTACATCATCAAATGAAGCTCCTCAGAGCCAACCTAGTTGTCGCCCTCTTACTTATATCTCACTTATTATGTTTACTTTTCACTTCATAATCTGTACGTTATGTTTGTACAATTATGCACACTCTTACTGTCTGACAAACCTCACCTGTCATACCCATATCCTCTGTCATCCGTCATACGCTTACACATCCATATCCAAATCCATACCAAATACTGACACTTCATACCATCCATAGCTCATACATCTGCCCACATACACATGCACATATCCATAGCATAAGCAAATAGCCATCATACATATGTATGTCTATCACACATATGTATAATATATGCATACATTTATATATATGTAGCTTACAAACATGCTCACTAGCCATCACTACCACATACATACATATTTATACATACTTCAAATATACACACTAGTCATCACTAGCACATACATACATATCCATACATACTTCAAACATGCACGTTAGCCATCACTAGCACATGCATAATCCATACATACTTCAAACATGCATGCTAGCCATCATTAGCACATGCATACACATTCATACATACTTCAAACATGCATGCTAGCCATCACTAGCACATGCATAATCCATACATACTTTAAACATACATGCTAGCTATCACTAACGCATACATACCTATACGGAGCTTACCAACAAACACGCTAGCCATCACTAGCACATACATACCTATACGGAGCTTACCAACAAACACGCTAGCCATCACTAGTACATACTCGATCAACATACGAAGCTTACTAACAAACACGCTAGCCATCACTAGCACATACTCGATCAACATATGAAGCTTATCAACAAACACGCTAGCCATCACTAGCACATACATACATCCAACATACTTATAGCCAACATGCATGTCATATGCATTTCAACATGGCATGATTCATCCTCTTACATCATGCAAATGGATCATAAGCTAACATCCATAGCATACAATTATATAGTCCTAGCATGCTGCTACTCATTCAAAGCATGCTATTATGAAATTACGAGTTCAAAGCTCCCCTACCTTGTAATCATGATGTTTGATGGCAAGCACACGATGGTGGTGGTGTCGGTGGTGGAATTGGTGGTCAAAACCGTTGCTTGGCTGAGAGAGCTACTGTCCCGAGGATTTTAGGAAGCACCAGAACTACTCACGGCCAAACGGGGTGTCAGAAATCAATGCGGCAAAATCTGCGATCCACAACGGCACACTAGGGCGGTCGGGAGAAATGTCGTGCCAACATAAGTGAAAGTGCAACCAGAAGTTGATGGTGTACTCACTGAAGATTGGCCGGTGGCTAAGACGTATTCGGATGGCCACAAGACGTCGAAATCAATTGTGGACATCACCCAACGGTGATGATTTCTCATCAACATGGGCCCACATAAGGTCGGAGAGCGTGGGGCAATGCTCAAGGACAAAGGAGAGATGGAGGGCTATGTGTCAAATCCACTCGGTGGCAAAGCCAACTGATGGTTAGGCGGCACAAATACAACGCCTAAACCTAAAAGCACACGCGTGACCAACAAGGATCACTCTAGGGGAGATGGGTCGGACAGTAGCGGCCTAAGGCCCACAAAAGGGCAACTGAGCTATGGCCAGGTGGTGGTGGCCGATCGAAGCGGCGACATCGCCAATCGCCACCCACAACCAATACACATGGTGCGGGTGGCTGTGCATCTCGCACGGTATAGGGCAAAGGCAAGCAGCCCATTCCAAGCGGAGGTATAATCGGGCCAAGTGGGGCTGACCCTCACTGTCACCGAGCCGGGGCAGAGCCCACGATGGCCAAATGGCACACGGCTCACCGATGACGATGACCCAAGATGCACCCAAAGCATCTAATCGGGCCGTGCAAGACAATAGGACGAAGCAAGGTCAAAAATGGTAACCCCCTACCGACACTAGGTCAAGGTAGGCTAGACAGAGTCCGTCCGGTGGCCGGACAACAACCAAAAACACACCAGTGTCTCAAAAAAAGCCACAGACAGTGATAGGAAAATGTGACTAAAACCCGACCAAAGTACTGGTAGCTCACTGCGGAGCGAAGAAAGCATGGCAGCAGCTCTAGCCCACACCTATGGGTTCCTAGTGGCCAACCAAACATAAGTCTAGTTGAGGGCAGCCACAAACGACATCAAAATCACACCCCCATGGCTCAAGAATGGGATTTGAAGGAGAGAAAAACCGAAGAAAAGTTCGGTACCTCGTGGAGGAGCGAAGAGGCCAGGGCGGCGGTCATAGCTGGTACCTACGGACTTGTGGCGGCGAGGCAAAGAGGATCCTGATAAAAACTGCCAGAATCCGATGACAGAGGAGGGAGAACGGAGTGACCGAAAATGGGCTAGGGTTTTCTCATCTTATTGGACGCAAATTTTTTTCTACTAGAAGTCGCTCCTGGAATCCGGTCAACGGATTTAACATTTATACATAACTTTTTTTTAATTTTTACATCTATATCCCCAATACGCTTTCACCTCTCAATTACGCGTTGTAGCTCCAAAATTTATGTCGTAAGCACACAGTGAGGCCCGTGGCCTGCGACTAAGCCCCACACCAGACTATATGGGTATAAATATGGGTTAAATACACAAATATGAATACGCCTAAGCGTTACATTTTTCCGCCGAAAATGACCAAAAAAAAGCAAAAAAACCACAAAAAATCATTAAAAAATCAGGGATCTTTTAAAACCTTCTAAATAACTTGAAGAATAGTTGGTAAAATAACCCAATGAGGCTAGGTTTCAAGAAAAGGGTAATTTGAGCTTCAATTTGAAGAACTAGGGAACTACTAACTGGTCCCTTGACTAGAGGGTCTATTTTCATGAACATTCAAATAGAATTTAAGAGTGATTTTATAGGAAGTGATGACAGAAACCTTTGAGTGTCTAATCAACCTTGCATATCACCAAATTGCTCCTAAAACTAATACATCGAACAAAGTAGGAACTAAGAGTTTTGGCCTCTATACGTAGGAATTTATTCATATAACATAAATAATAAAAACCTAATCTCTATATGCATTCATGATCAATCTATCAACAAATCAAATCACAAACATGCAAGATCATACCATGTTTTTTCTATGAAAAACCACCTAAGGTAAAAAAACTACGACAACCACCATTGGCCTAAAACAATGCATTAGTAAGCAAGACTTTTACTTGACAAAAGCAAACCATCAACTTCTCATAAAGACTCTAACACAACTCCTTCTCTTGTTATTGGCCTTCAAGTCTTCTCCAAATCTTGAAACTTTCTTCCTCCTTGCTTTATCTTTGCCTTCTTTTAGTATCCTCAATCAAGCTTCTCTTGATTGTTGATTTAGCTTTGAGTCTCTTCAATCTCCCATTGAATACTTGGCTAACAATCTCCTTAAGTTTGTGTGTGAAAAATACTCTTTGTTGTGTCTCTCTTATGAATCAATCACTATTTAAATTATTCACTCAAGTATAATGATGTTTTTAATGGAAAACAAAAGCAAAAAGACTCCATTTTTCTTCTCTCGAATTCTAGGTTTTATTCTCTTTAATTTTATGATTACCTAGTCCTTATATTGATAATTAAGTCGGTTCGAGTCATAGAGTCTAATTAAGAATGATATTTTCCCCTGATTGCTTAAAGTATGTAACTTCGACAAACAACGATCGATCGATTAGTCATTATTTATGTTGAGGTAAAATTAATCAAAAGATCAATCTCTCCCAAATAGAGATCTATTAGGAAACTCTCGCCCAAAGACTATAAAGACATTTTCAAGTGTCGATCAATCAATATCTTCAATACATAAATAAGTGATCGATTGATACATAATAAAATTTCAATTTTGCCTTATTTTTTCCTAAAACTTCTACAAATACTTTAATTAATTATTCCTAATCAAAATTAAGTGATGTGTATACATGAGTGTGTGAAATTAAACTTTTCATCTTTTGTACTCATCATAATCTTCAATCTTAAACTTTCAGAATATGTCCACTCTATTCAAGTCCATCAATTCCAAATTTGACTTCACCACAACATCTGGTCATACTCCTAAGACTAAAATGTACACAAAGTTTTGACATTATTTTGAACATCAAAATTAACTAATTACATTACATATACCTCATATGTTCTTACAATTATCAAGTTAAAATGAACAAGATATGTAAAAAAGAGCTAGTGGTGAGGGGTTCGATAAGTCCCTATGGACCTGTTGACAAATGACAGGTGTTGATAGTATTATGGAGTACCATTGGCAACCTCCTTGACTTGTGAACAATTGTTGATGACAAATCTTGAATTAGCTTATACACATTTGATTCTTTTTGATAAATGTTATAAGTTAATACACTTAATTGGGGTTGTTAGTAATTTGACTAGTGATAACTCATATTAACCCTAGGTGGTTAGTGGCATAATTCAAACTAATTAAGAGTGAAGGCGAATGCCCTAAATAAAGAATTTATGCCCTAAAGATGACATAATGAGGAATTAGCTCCAAATGAATGAGGAACTCTAGTGATTGTGTTGAGGCCTCATGCCAATGATTACTCGCAGTTAGAAAGGGTCACGTTCTCTTGTCTATGTGGCAATGGCATTTGTATGGGTCAGTGACACTGATTCCCTTCAAAAATGAGGATGATGTTGCAATTGGTCTTCAAAGGATCATCGGCCATGTCATGGCTTTGTATCTGCGAGTACTCGTGGATAGAGAGGGTCACATGCCAGTCCTTAGTCCATAGGGTTATCGAACTAATGGCTATTGGCCACAAGTGGATTGCAAGCATTTTTAGTGTCCTCTTACTTCATTGGTTTGGGGAATTGGCTAGCAATCGGTGTCCATGAAACATGGTAGAGGTCTTGCTCTATCTCGTGGCATAAGGGTTTGACCAAATAGATGGATGAATGGAATTAGAGAATTTCATAGTACTCCTAGGGTGAAGCATATGCTTGGGCTGTGTGGAGAGGATGAATAATGGAATTGGTATTATCCAATATTAATCTTCCTTTAAACATTGTGAGAATGCCTTTAAGGCCTGAAGGTGCTTATAATGTAAAACATGAGTGATATTGACTCAAAGCATCATTTTGTGAACACTTTAAAGTGTGTTTTTTTTAGTGGTGAAGAAATTAAATGATAAAAAGATACTTATATAAGGATTGATCTAGCATGATGAGAATGGTGGGAACCTAAATGAGGGTTATAATGGTGAATAGTGAGAAATCACATGTAGACATGAATGATAAATACTTTATCTATAACCTTTGATCCTATTGGGCATTAAAATACTCTGGATATCCTAGTGGTGCAAGTTGTTCTTTGGAATGTTGGACTACTACTTTTTTTAGGACAATATTGAGTGAGATTGTCTAGTGTAAAAGTAGAAGTTTATGTTATTGTCTAGAGTTTAAGCACATGCGGTGCTAGTCTTGTAATAAAGTCTGTTGTATCAACTAAGGTGCGACTTGTAAGAAGTGGACTCATGACTGTTTTAATTGACACTACTAAAAGTATTCTTTCATCCAGTATATGAGAAAATGATGATCATGGCCCTGGGGTATAGTTAGAAAATGAACTTGAGTCAAATTTTTATTTGTCATGGCCTCTCCGATGTTTTTGAAACATATTAAAAAAATCTAGTTTGTGACAACTGTAAAGGAGGGGGGGATGATGATGAGGAGGAGGAGGAAGAGAGGGAAGTGGAATGGAAGATGTGGGGGCAGGTAGGGGCTAATGGAGAACAGGGTGAAAATCACAATATTGGGGTTGGAAACCCATTTATTTCTCTTCTAGGGGTGACTTACCCGACGGAGGTGACTTTTCTGATACCTGGAGCCAGCCATCATTTATGTATTCATTACATAGCAGTTTCAGCAACATCTAAGAGAGACCCACTGCCACAAGTAGAAAGACTTCTAGAGTCTAACTTCTCGTTGTCCTGGTTCCAAAACATTGTCATGCCAGGACAAGGTCCCATTGTCTAGTTCGAACGCACTTCAACCCTGACTCAAAATATGGTGATCCTAGATCCTACTATCTAGTTCGAACCATGTCTGCCCGCAATTATGGGTAGTCGTACTCTTAGGTATTTTGATTTTAGAGGGTTCCCTTTGTAGGGCCAACATAATGTTGTACAAGACCCACAGGAAATGAGTGACAAATTACATAGGTAAAGACCTCATGATGTTTAGGATGATTTCAACGAGTAGGATCACTCATCAACGTTCATTGAAATTTCAACTTCAATTTATTGACTCAAATTTGATGAGGATAAATAATTTGGTATACTAAACCTATTTTGTACTTCCGATAACCTAAATTAAAAAATATAACATTAACTGCTGATTTGAATGTGAAATTGAATTGCCCTGATTAAGGGGATGACATATCCAAATAGGCCTACAACTATTAAAGGATCATTTTTTATGCTGCCTTTCTCCTCAGCCCCACCTTTTGCACTTATTAGTAGGGCCCAATTTTAAATTAGCATCAAAAAGTTCTTTATCAGCTAAGCTATACATCATTTTATTATTATTATTATATCATTATTCTTATTCTTATTATTTTATCATTATTCTTAATATTAACTGCTAATAAGCTTTGCAAAAAGTTGCTCAAACATAATATCAAGAGTGAAGACTAGAATTGCCTTATGGCAGAGCCCTGAGGTGGTGTAGGCTGCAAAAACTTAGGGAAGTGCTCTAAGGACGCTACTTCAAAATTGAAGGGATGAGGTCAATTTCGGTCATGCGATGGAGCAGGGAGGTGGGCCAACAAAAGGTGGAGAACGAACGCCTGAATTCAAGGATGGAGCAAGGAGGTGCATGGGTGAATATATAAATAGTTGAATGAAAATGCTACACTCGCTCGCCTTGCCTCCAGAAGGGAAAATTATTTAAATAATATTTTAAAAAATTAATTATTGAAATAACTCACTTTGGGAAATATTTCTTAAAATGGTATTTCTTTTATCCACGTAGGTGCTCACGCCTGCATGATTTTTTTAAATTTTAATTGATTTCGTCCTTTGGAAGGACGAAATCAACTTTATGTTAATTTCATCCTTCTGAAGGATGAAATCCATAAAAATTTTAAGTGATTTCGTCCTTTGGAAGAAGGACGAAATCAACTTAAGGTGATTTCATCCTTCCAAAGGACGAAATCACGACATTTGTATTCCCCCAGATGGGTGGCCCAAACACTCAATGGAAAGGCGAAATCAACTTAAAGTGATTTTGTCATTCCAAAGGATGAAATCATCTTCATTTTAACCCTGACGCCCCATCCAGTTTTTCCTACGTGTCGTGCTTTGCCTAGATCCGTCCAATGTGTCCCTTTCGTGTGTGCCATTCTGTTGTCCGCTGCGATCCCCTTCATTTGTTTTCCCAAATCCACCCGTTGTGATCCATCGTATGGTCAGATCCAGGTGAGCAATTTTTTTATATACTTTGATATGTTCATCATCTAAACTACTCACCAATAATTTGTTTGTACATATTGAAGTTAATTGTTTGTGAAGGGATTGCTCTAACTTTTTTTATCTTGATTATCATGTCCAATTTTCTTTGTTTCCTTCTCTGGCTGTTTAAATTAAGATTGTGACAGTGAATGCTTGGTGTTTTCTTGTACTTGTAACTCGTCAATCCATCAACTGGATGTAGATTTGCTTGGATTGCTATTTGAATTTATTTTTTGTTCTGTTTGATATGGGGTCAACCGATGCATTCTATTGATAATCTATTATTGAAATGCTAAACAATCAAGTGAAATAATTTGGTATGGGGTGATAACTATTTGATATGGGGTGATGGGTGGCTAGAAGTGGGGTTGAGGGTGGAGGAGGAAGGGGGAGGCAAGGGGAATAGGGAGGTCAGGAAGGGCGTTTGCTGGGAGAGGGGTTGGTTTTGGGTGGAGTCTGAAATAGTGATGAAGAAGAGGGAGGTTGGGAAGGAGGTGTGGCGGGGAGAGGGGTTAGCGGTGGGTGGGTGGAGGGAAGGGGTTGGGGAAATAGGTGATTTTTTTTAAATTGTGATGCTAGTTTTTATCTTAAAAAGTTGCTTTTGATAGTATGCAATTGATTTACTTACTGTTGGTTTTTATATTAAGCTCTATTAATCTCATATTTTGTTAAGTAAAGTAGTTATTTTGAGGTAATTGATGAATGCTTTATTTATGTAATTTATTGTTTATGAATTAAGTGAATAGAGATGGTAGAAGCAATGGTTAGTTTTATGCTTCACTATGAAGGATGCACAGATGAATTATGAATTATGAAACCATCTACTTATGATGAATTTGAGATGCAAGTAGCTAGCAGAGTTGAGTGGGATCGAATAAGATGGAAAATTACTATAAAATGTAATATTCCGACATTTGAATCAAGATTGGGACTAATATGTATAAATGATGATTCATTATTGAGTTTTATGTTTCACCATTCGCCTCACACAATTTGTTTCAAGCTAATTCTCGAAAGATGTCCGAGTGCCTAGTAATAGACGCAGTAGTTCACACATGAGCTCTCACAGGAGCTCTCATAGGAGCTCTGAAAGAAATGTGAACAGTGGAAGGCATATGCAAATGCTAGTGGATGATGAAGAAGAAAGAAATTTATCGATAACAGTAGCTTCAAATGAATGTCATAGGTCGTCTGCACTTATTGACAATGGAAGTGGACCTAATTGGAGGTAAGGTTTATTAAGATGTGAATCTTGTTTGAATCTTATAATTGTTGATGAAAATTAGGATGATAAATTATGAATTTTGTTGTAATGTAGAAGGTACACATCACATGCACATGAGTCATTTAGCCTTCAAATGTCTCAAGGTGGTACATGGTATGGAACTCAAAGCTCGATGAGCATTCATTACCTCTACACAGGTGTTGGACATACTGATGTTAGACCATCTAATCCAAGGTGAAATACATATTTATAAACAAATATAACATTTTTAGGTTTTAAAGAAAGGGTTAAGTCATATGGAATTGAATAGATATGCAATGTTAATTTGTAGGGGCCCTTATGTCCATGATGAAGATTTTGATATAAATGAGGCCAATGAATGTGAAGATAATATTGGCGAAACAAGTGAAGAAGAGTGAAGAATTTGATGTAAATGAGGCCAATGAAGGTGAAAATAATATTGGCGAAACAAGCTCGATGATTGACAGCAAGGGAGATGATGCGATAGACAATGCTATTGTTGCAGATGATATGAATGTGGATGATGAAGAGTCACCATACTATGATGAAGACGAGCCACTATATGCACATATCATAGATGAGGAGATAGATGCCGCAGTTAGTTATGCCATGGATATGGACTAACAAAATGAAGAAGAGTTATATGTTGAGCGCATCTTTGATAATAGAAAGGCATTTGTCACAGCCTTGAAGGAGTTTTCAATTAAGAATCATGTCCAATATAAGGTTCTACACACAAATATGTCAGAGTATACAGTAAAGTGCATTGATAGTACTTGTCATTAGAGAGTTCATGGATCAATGAAGAAGGGTGTAGGGTACTTTAATTGAAGACATATGGAGGTGACCACACATGTCGGAATACCCAGCTTAGCATTGATCATAGGTAGTGTAGTGTATCATTCGTTTCAAAGGTCATAATGCCCGTCATCTAAGCCAAATTAACTCTCACACCAGGTGATATTATTCAAAGAATGAAGAAGAGGTTTCACATTGACATATCTTATAAGAAAGCATGGGCGGTAAGGAATATAACCATAAAGGCCATTTATGGGGATTGGGTGGATTCATACAAATTGTTGCCAATGTACCTTAGGGCAGTGCAAGATGTGAATCCTGACACCTACTACAACTTGGAGTACGATGAAGTAACTCGTGTAGGTGGTGGCATATATAAGAGATTTAAGCATATGCTTTGGGCATTTGGGCCATCTATAGTGGGGTTCCAACATTGCAACCCAGTGATTGGTGTCGATATCAATCACTTGTATGGCCAGTATCTTGGAGCTCTTACGACTGCAACAGCTATAGACGGAAATAATGGGTTATTTTCTCTAACATTTGGGATAGTAGCAAAGAAAGATTATGACAATTGGAAATAGTTATTAAGTGAACTGAGGGATAATGTACTTATGGGCATGACGAATGTCGTAGTTATTTCCGATCGACATAAGGGGCTTTAGAAGGTCATGTCAGATATTCTTCCCGAGCCATATTGCTACCATCGTTATTGTATCTGTCACATAATGACAAATTTTAAGGAGTTTAAAAATGATACATTAACAGACTTGATTAGGGCAACAGCTTGTGCACTGACAATAGAACATTTTAATGCTAAAATGGACTTGATTGGTCAGGAGAGTCTTAGGGCACAATAGCTCCTCTTATGAGGAGAATTGCATCCTGCATAGTGGTCTCTTGCTCATGATGGTTTTAGAAGATTTGGCATGACGACTATAAATATGGCTGAAAGTTTAAATAGCATCTTGAAGGGGGCACGATAATTACCCATGCCGGCTTTAGTGTCAACTACTTTTTATCGGGTAGTAAAATTCTTCGTTAAATGATCTTCTACCTTGGATGTCATGGCCACCCCGTTTACTCTCAAAGTGGAAGGGATAATTAGAGAAAAAACAAAAAAAAAATGGGGAGTCAATAATTAACAGGATCAACCATAACAAGTACAAAGTGATGTCAATGTGTGGCCAAAAGGTTGTTGTGAATGCCTCTTCGTACTTGTACATGCAACCTCCCTCAAATCTATTTGTATCCTTACTCGCACCTTATTTTTGTGTGGGGAAAGTAGCGAGGGCCTATATAAGCAAAACTTTACTACACATCGACCGCTTATAGAAATGTGTACCCTGCACAATTCTATTCTCCTCATGGTCGGGAGATTTGGGAGAGAGATATACCTTATGTGTTTTCCCTCCAAGAGCAACAAGACAACCTGGTCGCCCACAGTTTATTCGCATTAGGAATACAATGAACCGTGTGACTATGGAGAGAGATGGTAGAGTAGTGTATAAATGTGGGAGGTGCAAAAAAAGTGGGCATAATAGTAAAACATGTAGAAACCTTCCTCTTAATTGGTACACATACAATTAGTCTTTTTATTTATTCTCTATTTTAGATATGACTATATGTTCCTAACAATCTTAATGTTACGTAGATCATATGGATCATGTAGAGCCTTTTTACGGGTCAGGCTTTATTGATGAGACATTACTTGTGCAGCAAGAGTCGCATATCTATTTGGCAAAGAGAGATATTATAACTATTTACAAAATTTGTTTTCATTTTTTTAGAATATATATTACGCTGGGTTATAATATTTAAATTTATTATAGGACCCCGGGTGCCTTGAATATTTTAAATATCTCCACCATTGGCCCATAGATGAGCGTATTCTATTGTATATTGAGCAAGCAGGATTTGTACAATTTATTCATCTACAGTACATTCATCTCGATTGGCATTTACTAAAAGCTCTTGTCGAGAGATGGAGGAGGGAGACACATACATTTCACCTACCTTATGGGGAGATGTCGATCACTCTCATGGATGTGGCAGTTCTTTTAGGACTTCACATTGATGGAGAGGCTGTGACAGGCATGATAGGAGGTTATTTGGATTTATTAGTCAGACTCCTTGGCAAAGCTCCTACTACTACAGTAATATGTGGTAGCCAAGTGAGCCTTATATGGCTCTTAGGTGAGTTTCATGAGCTCCCAACAAATGCCACAGAGATAGTGATCAAGTAGCATGCACAGGCATATTTATTACATTTACTTGGGGCTACGATATAACAAATAGCGGACTTCAACATAGCAGGCACTTATGCATGGGGTGGTGTTACTCTTGTATTTTTATACCGAGAGTTAGGGAAAGCATATCAGGCCATGACCTCAGGGATTGCAGGTTGTCTAACCCTTCTTCAGGTAAATGAATTCGTAGAAGTTAATATTTTTTACACGCATGATTACTTCATATTTTTAAATAAATTTTATCATATTTTGTGACACAACTATAGTCATGGGAGTATTTACACGTCGACCGACCAAGTATTGAGATGGGCCAGTTAGTGGAGGTGCTACATTAAGAGCAAGGTAGGGTATTTTTATTTTTAACACTTCATTATTTTAGCATAGTTTTATTTGGATATGCTAAACTCACATTTTAAATTTGGCTCCTCAAGGTGGAGTGTTCGGAAGAGAAAAACAAAAATTCCACAAAGAGTGATTTGTTTGTATAGAGGAGAGTTAGACCACCAGCGGCCTTATCAGGTAATTTTATTTCATTATCAAATTTCATATAATGATTATAAGATATGCAAGGTAATTTAAACTTAATTATCTTTATAAAATGTGTAGGTTATTTAGCAGCCGCACTCGCCGAAGGTTTTGGCTGTGTTACCTCCTCTCTGCATGAGGGTCGAGATATGTGGCTTTCGTGAACGTCACTCATCTGTTTTGAGATTATCGATGTACGTGCCAGATCATGTGATGCTCCAATTTAACTTGGAGCAAAAGGTCTCACCTCATACTATTGAGTTGTCTATCACATCACTTGACAAGGCCGCCATATTACCAACTAAACTATACATCATACATCATATATCGCTTGATGGGATGATAAGAGAGCCACTATTATCCGAAGGGAGATGGCTACATCGCAAGATGTTTGTAGCCCATATATGCAGTGATATTTACCCATTATGCAGCGATATATTTTATCATACAATGATGTAGAGTAGATGACATCAACCTAGTGGTGCGTCTGAGGCAACTTTGGTTGGTATATCTTTGTTAATTATATAATAATATTTTCTTATTTCTCATTTATTATTAATCTAACTTTTAGTGTTTATTTTTTTTATAGCTTGGTTTAGTGCAACGTACACATGCACATTTAACTGATGCAATTAACACCTATACTTCGAGTGAGGTCTTAATAGCATCATGTCAATCAATGCTCAGGCAACATGATGATGTTCTTTGTAGTTTGTCACTACTTCAGTTGGTGATTACATATGTTCATGGACATTATCCTACCGATAAGGCTGCTCAGACACAACCAAGGCACGATTCATTCCCTGATATTCCATCTCTATTAAAATTACCTAGCTCTCCTCCACATTCATCATTTTCAGTTACTCCACATGTAGTTTAGCCCTAGCCAGATCCGATACTATATTATAAATGACAGCGGCCAGCTCTTGTTGATCCATCTGTTACTTATGCGGAGCTGAAGCAGTTAGACCATGAGGAGCAAGTATACCATGAGTAGCAGGATCAAGCAAACCATGAGGAGCAGGCAAACCATGAAGAGCAGGAGGAGCTAGTACAACACTGTCTGGGTTGGGTAGGGGGTCAAGGTTGAGGACGTAGAAGTAGAAGAAATTGAGTGAATTAGAATTGTGATATATTTATTTTGCCCTAAACATTTTCTAAACATATGTAATGCTATATTTATATGTTTTATACATATTTATATCTTATGTTTATTTTGATGTTGTGTGGATGATAGTGGACGTAGATAAATTTGATGTTGTGTGGATGACAATTGAAATTTGATATTGTGTGGATGATAATTGAAACTTGATGTTGTGTAGATTATTAAGGGACAAGTGTTACTTTCAGTTCTAAGTTATCCTAACAAAAAATTGAATCAGCTGATGACCTTTTACCTTTAAGCTCGAAACTAACTGTCTTGAATAGGAGAAGCGCCCTATCGAAATCAAGTTTTATCCTTTAGAAAGGCAAAAATTGATTTTGTCATTAAATGACAAAATCATAAATAATTTAAAAACAAAGTCATGCAAGAGCCAACACCCTACGTGATAAAAATAAGATGATTTTAGAAAATATTTTCCAAAGTAGGTTATTTCGGTAATTATTTTTTTAAAATATTATTTAAATAACTTTCCCCGTTGGGAAAGGCATATAACTTCACCTCTTGACATAAATAGACCTAAATAAACATTTTTAATGTATAATGCACTTTCCCACTTAGAAATGGTTATATAAATGGAAAGTGAGTGAAGGTAGATGTTGCTAACCTATCTATTTTGTTCCTTAAAAGCCATCTCTCCGTCCCATAGTAATAATTCCATTTGATACAATAATAGTTTTAATGTAATGCACCCAGCCACTTAAATTGTGCTGAATAGTGCTATTAATATAAGACAAATATTTTTCCACATGGAGCTATTAATATGGGATGAAGGGAATATTTGAAAATGCTAAGACGAAAAGCAAGAACAAAGCTCAAGCTCTCTAATGTATATTGCATATAGAATACAGGCACATGATATGTCTAACCTTTGTAGTATCTCCGGTTTCTAGACTCCAAATAGAAGGTACACAAGGTTCAAAATTGTATAAATTCAACCATACAAAATTAAGCAAACATTAAACATACACCCAAATTTAGTAGTATCCATAGAACAAATCAGATACATAATAACTTAAAATTATACACTTGACTTTGCTTCCAACAATGAATGTATGGGTTACATATAGACGGTAATAATAATAGCTGATGATAAGAGTACAAAAAAACAACCGCCATACCCAGAAATGGCAAGATTATTCAGGAAGTTTGTCTTTCAGATAATTCAAAACAGCTTTGGTGCCTCGATCCAAAATGGTTCTCCTAATGCTATAGCATATTTGGACAAGCAGGTCATTAGAACAGGAATTCAGAATGAACTAATAATGAAAAGAATATTACTACAAACAGATTTGGTTTGTTAGTTTTTAAATTGATGTTTATTATAAACTATGGTTTAACGAGAAATTAAATTCAAATGATGAGGGGAAGCTAGATATCCATCAGAGTATTTAGATGGATATTCCAGGGGCCAAAACACTTATGACCAACCACGTTCAGTTTAAATGAATTTTTGCATTGCAGAAAGTGGATTCCAGTCGTTACAGGGACATCAAATCATAGATACCATTTCTAGATTGAATACGTGCTTTTATAAATCTGCTTTGTCTGTACAATATTAAAAAATCTGGTGTACGGACAACTTTTCATACCTTCTCAGTGGATTTCCATCAAGTTTTAAAACCTGTAGGTTTGGCTCCAGCAAACCCTGTTAGACAAAATAGAATTCTTTCAATGATTATAAGGAACCCACCTGACAAATTAGGCAGATGCAATGTATATCACTTAGAGAATCAAAAAGTTCTTCCTGTTTAGAAAGAATTTATCTTGTGCATGAAAGAGAAACACCAAACTTCATAATATAAGGAAATAGACAAGAAAGGTGTTATGTCCTGACCTAAGGAGACTGTGCTCCACCTATGGGCCCTGCCTAGTGGATTAGTTATAGGATTAAGTTATGTTTAGGGTGTCTTTTGTTATTATGAATAACTGGGCCCTAGGGTTATCATTAGATGGCCCATCTATAAACTCTATATAATGTAAGGGTTAGCCCTAAGTGAGGTTATGAAATAAATTATCTTAGTCTTAATCTTCTGTCTCTCCCCTTCTCCATTTCCCATGGTGAGATGCTGCCATGTACACTGATACACGACAAAAGGGCAACATATTGCAGAGATTTATAATCGCTTTGTTTACAGTTACATAGCTTTCCAAATATGTACTTTAAGATAATAGATAAGAAATTTTAAATTCTCATAGATACAAAATACAACACTGAATACTTCAGCATATCAGAGAAGCTAATAGAAATGCATTACGTTTTAGACAAACTTATAACTACCCTAAAAAGCAACCCAGACTTCTCTGAGTAATAACCAAAATGTCACCATGTATTTACTTCATGAACATCCCAATTCCCAACTGATGAAACCGAAAAAGTTGTGTAATATAAATTAAACAGGAGGAAAGGAAAGGTAATCTAACCAATTCTGGAGGAAGTGCTACAATATTGTTGCTAGACAGGTCGAGCTCCAAAAGAGTAGTTAAATTTTTCATTTCCTGTTTATTGCAAGTAAAAGTCAAATATAATTTCTATGACAAAGAGTTGCCAATACCTAACAGCTTCAGTGAGTCTCTCAGTGGCAATTATACCACTGCTTTCAAGGTCATTATGCTCTAGAAAAAGAAAAGCTGTAACAATAGATTGTTCACTTCCAGAAAATGATAGAACAACATATCTAAAGCTAACTCCTTTAAATGAAGCTTAGACTTGGCACTTAATTCTTCGTTCAAATGGAAGATTAAAACATAGATAAAATTTTCACATCTAATTTGGACATTTTCTAATTGATAAATGTTACCATAGGTATTGCTGCAATAGAGTTCTGGCTCATGTCAAGAATACGCAGTTGCACTAAGTTTGGTATATCTGATGGAACTTCCTTGAGCTTCATGCGTCTGTTGGAGAAAATGGAAACTATAAGATGATGAGAAGTATCATATCACTTAACTAAATTACAAATTGATATATCAAAATATTCTCACTTCAGGTACAGCTCCTGCAACCAAGGCAAACTGGACAGAGCTGGAGGTTGAGGCAAACAAGCAGCATTCCCACTCAAATCAAGAACTTGAAGCTTTGAGAGAGCAACAAAGCCATTTGATGGAATCTGTACGTATGTGTATTTTATATTCTGTACTATTAGTCATCAGAGGATATGAAAAAAGAAACAAACTCGCTAATTTAATACTCCCTCTGTCCCACATTAATAGCTCCACTTGGATTTTTAAAATGAACTATAATTAGTTCATTTTAAAAAGTTAAATGGAGCTATCAATATGAGACAGAGGGAGGTACAATTTTAGGCCACTGATATGGTTCAATGGGTATTCCTTATAGTTGATAGTCAAGGGCGCCACCTACATTATTTGGCTGATGTGGCATTTCCTAATTATGTAATTTGCATGAAAATGTATGCCACATCAGCTGAAAACTAGGAAGCGTGGATACTTCAAAATAGGTGCCATATCCGTATCTGTATCATACCTGTATTCATGTCAGATATACCTGCCTGTGTGTCCTAGCTTTGATATCACACATCAACTATAAATTACTTCATCAGATCCTTTCTAAGTACGATAAGCATAAAACAAATTCTATATCACTTAGAAGTAGTGTTTTCCGCTCAAGATCTAAGTAAAACTGTTCCAAAGCAATATGTTACTCTTTGTGGGATAACTTTCCCTACAACAATGGGGTATTTGTAATTGCAATTCAAACATATAACTACACTTTTCATTATAAATAAACTTTTACTACAAGAACTAACTTAAAATATACCTGAAACATGTAAAAAAATAATATTTTAATACACATTCCCCAGTCTCGTATCTTGATTTTTATAAAATTGTCATATCGCTGCACCTGTATCGTATCATGCCCGTGTCTCGTATCCATATCCGTGTTTCCTTGGCTGAATAAAAACGGGGTGCCCCCATTATCAAAGTTATAGGGCATCTGAACCACTATGATATATTTTATTAGTATTATATTGATGTAATCTTACCGTCTCCAGTCGTTGTACATTGCTTTCAGAGCATAAAGAAGCACAGAAATGCTTGCTCAATGCATAAAGAAAAACTATAGTCAGTACCAAAATTGCAGCAAACATTGGCTGCGGTTAGAGCCATTGTTGCCTCATCTGGCTCACACAGCACATGGCCTGGGGAGTGCCACGAGTAGGAGACCAACAAGAGGACTCAAGTTTGAGATTTTTTTCATTTGCCCAAACACAAATATTTACTATTTTTTTTTATATCAAGCAGTACTGATATAATATTATAAAATCATCATTTAAGAAGCACTGAAATTAACATCTACCTCTGCCAAAAGATTATTGTCCAACTTTAAGAGTGAAAGATTGGAGAGTGATGCTAAGACTGCTCCTGGCCATTCTCTGATTTTGTTGCCAGATAGAATCATACCCTGTAAAAGTTATCACAGGGAGTTAATCTGTAACAAAGTTGCATTCTTTACATGTTCCAACTTAGTTATAGGGAGAACCAGAGGTTCTGCAAAAACCTAAGTCCAAGATTTCCAATAAAAAGCATCTTTACCCATGTAGAGGGTTTCAGAAAAGGCTAAATTTACAAACCCACAACCCCCCAAAATAACTCACCTTTGGGGAAAAAACATTCAGAGTTTTCCATTTATCTTTCTTAACTTCCCATCACCGGCTGTGGCCACCTAAAGCTCTCTCCATTCTCACTGCCTATTGTGCTGTCTACTCCTAATGACGCTCTAGCCTCCACCTACTGTAGCCTCTGTCTCTCTCAGTGACACACATGCACACCATAGTTGGCATCATCACCACCATCTGCAGTCCCTGTTCACTATTCAGTCCCAACTCTCTCCTTCCCTCTCACATACTGCCACAGTCTGTTTGCTTCTCTTCTTTCTCTGTCCCTATCCCTCTCCCCCTCATCTCCCTCCTAAAGTTCCATCTTTCCAGACAATGTTACAAATTTATTTATTTTTAAAATGTTATTTATTGATTTTTTAAATTTTGCTATACTGTTTTCAAAGGGGGGAAAAGATTCACTTGATCCCCTAGAATCAGACAAAATTTGAACAGAACATTGAAAAGAAGAATTATTTTTGGGAATTATCACTGTAAGCAAATACTGTATTTATTAGAAGGCTGTGATACAATAAATAACAATTTTGATAAAATAATATTATAAAAAATGGACTACTCTATATGTCACCTTGTAGTAATAATTTTAATGGAACCATTTCCAACATCTCTATAGGTTTTAGGGTACCCAACATATTATATTAGTACTTGAAGGTAACTATACCTAAGAAGTCCACACTAACCTGGAGTGACATACATGAGGCAAGTTCATTTGGAAGCTCCTCAATCAAATTTCGAGAAAGATCAACTTTTGTAACTTCACCTGATTCCCACACTGCTGGAGGGACACTATACAAGCCCAATCCACTTAATGAAAGCTCCTGACAAGGAAAAGTAAAGTCCCATCAGCAGACAGCAATTGCACAGATCAGACTGGTTGCTGGTTGAAAGAGTACCGAGTTTAAGCAACCTTAGAAGAGAGAGACAATCGGGCAGCCATGGCAATTTGATCTTCTTTTATGCCAGTAATATCCGATTCCCATGCTGCACAAGAAGCAATTATCTAAAGAAGAAATGATGATATCATACTATTATAAAAATGCCTACACAAATTTCAAGTATGTTACAATTTTAATTTTTGACCATATTACCCACAAATTTTAACACTTATCCCTATATTATCTAAAAAGTTTTACATTTACTAGCAAGAATGCACATGCATAATGCATGTAAATACAAATTAGATAAAATAAGATAAAATAATAAATAACTTATGTACTAAACAAAGGTCTTCCTTGCATGCTATAGTCGCAATATATGCATTCAAGATTATAATAACTATAAATTATACACACAAACTCTGTATGTAACAAGGTTTGCAATCTTCCAAGATCTCGGTCGTGGTAGAGATACAGAGATAAGAGACCATGTAACTAGGCTATATTGCCATTTTACACGTTCTTGGCGAGATCTTGGTAATTTCTTGCTAATCTCAGTTTTTTCTTGTCAATTTCTCGCCCGAACTCAACATTTCTCTTCAATTTCTCACTTCCACAAGCGTTAAAATAAAAACAATGATGCCCACTCAATTATTCCCCTTCAATAATTGTGGCCAATTATTCGCTTTTAATAATTATGGCTAATTATTCCCCTTGTATGGTCACTCATATCATGTTCAAGAAGATGGGGCTGCCCCACATCACTCTAGCTACAATTAATATAGTTTTTCCACTTCTATGCCTTATTTAGATCTTCTCAAACTTTCTACTTAGATGTATGATATTAGCGTTTGTATTGTAGATATGTACTTAAAAAGTTGTAAAAATTATATGTGAATAATCTTTTCTTGAAACAATTGAGATGGCAAAAACATTTTATATGATTTCTTCAAGATCTCTTCTCTTTGGTCCACCAAGAGGAAACCGAGATCCGAGATCACAAACCTTGGCATTTACTCATATACACTCATAGTAGACAATTGCAAGTTCAAATCTGATAGGATAAATATTAGGTAATAGGTCGGCGAAGACAATGGTGTCAAAGGACTTAGTGTAATAGAGCGCGTTATTCATATTTAAGACTAGTTAGGAGTTTTCTAAGGGCGTCAAAAGTTTATGAATCCGAACATATATAATATAGGCAAAAATGAAAAAAATTATTATTGAGAACTGTGTTGTATACATGGGACCAAAATATTAAAGAAAACATATTCTCATGTGGGATCTCATTTGATAGAACTCATCAAGAGCTTTCTAATGATACTAAGAACACGCAAATCCAAGTTTGGTAGTGCAAGTTAATATATTACAAAGTTAAAATCAACATAACCTAAAAATAGGGTCCATGCCATATCAACACCTATGGTGTTATCACTATTATGTTGACATGTGGAAAGACATCAAAAAGAACTTTAAATCAAAAAATTTACAAAAATATTCTCAAATCACGTACCAATTAAGGATAAAAAACATGGGTATAATAGTCTGAATATAAATATTTTACTCACCCAATTTGCTTTATATAATAGTATGATTTGTTTATTATCCACAAGCTACAATATATAGTTAGTCTAAAATTTTTTACATATATGATTATCTTAAGATTCTTTTATATGACACCTTGTAAGGTCATATCTTGAGTTATTGAGCTACGATTTGTACTTTCTTGGTACAATTGGAAAGCTCTCGACGAGCTCTATCAAATGAGACCCCACAATTGTGCTTTTTCAAACTTTTTAGTTGGGTCTCACATATAATTCTTCAATAAAAGTAAATAACGAAAGGTATGTTGTCATTTTGAAAGATTAAGAATCACATAAGTATCTAAACCCAAGGATTCAAGGTAAAAATAACATATGCTAAAACATGGAAACACTATTTTTCAATTGCCTTACGAGTTGGATTGAATCCAAATATACAAACAAATGAGGAAATGATTTTTTTGCAATTTTCCTATATTAAGATATCGACATTAATTAGTAAATAGACCATATGAAATGAATTTGATACAAATTTGTCATTTTATATTAATTAATTGAATTTCCTCCTATGGCAATCTTGTGAATGAAGACGAAAACAAAGTACTAGCGGGGAATTTTAAGTGTATCTTGCTTACTACAAGTGTCCTTGTTAGAGAAAGTTCTACTTCAATAAAGTCTTGCCATGAATGTATTTGCCCTTATGTCGATATTGCATTGAACACAGATAGAGTAGCATAAGCAGAAGCTAACAATGATCATCTAATGCATTCACCTATAACTATGTTTTGTTTCTGCTGCTGCTATTAACTCCAATGATTTACAAGGCATGGTGAGGTATATGTCTAGACATTAGAACTTGCAGATTCTCTTGTTAGGATTGAGCTCGGTTGACAGAGAATATAAAGTGGTGTACACTGAATTCTTATATTCTCTAGATTTCTAATCCAACAATTAAATATTTGTTTGGTTGGTTTTACATATATTGTATACTTGAGATTTTTTTTCCTAATGATGCTCTTAGCCACGAAATAAGGCCTTGATTAGGAGCTTTTGTATAAAGGTCCAGGCCCATAATGGGCTGGGCTATGTAAGAGGCATGGCCTCTCTTTTTCCAGTTAATGAAGGTCACAGTTCCCTAATCCCTCCCTCTCCTCTCCTCTCTGTCGACTATTGCTTCTTCCCTTTCTAATGCATCACGCAGGGTCTACATACCAGCAGAGCTTCTTCTTCCTCCTTTCTTCCAACTTTCTCCATTGAATCCCTCCTTTAGGGTTTACATCATTGGTATCGAAGCCCAGCTTTTCCTACTTGTCAGCAGTGTCAGTGTGCATCGTCCAAACCAAGAGTATGGCGGCCAAAGACAAGCAGAACCAGAGCAAGGTGGCTTCAACCCACAGCCCACATGCTGCCAGCAGATCTCAGGGCTGGCCAAACCACTAATCCAAACCAGATTGCAGATGACTGTCAGCACAGCGCCGTGGTGACTGGGTAGGCTGCCGTTGGTCAATTCTAGTCCACAACCGCCGCTGAACCAGGCCTCCAGGCAGACTCCGCCATGCTACAGATTTTTATGGAGCTTCTTCGCGAATTTCGCACTTCAAGAACAGAGCAGCAGGCCTCCTTTGCGCGCCTCTTGGATAGCCACACTGGCACTTCGATCATGGCCGCCACAAAGAGGGACAAAGCCAGAGCTAGTCGTGGCCTCTTGCCTCCTCCATTGCGACCAGCCTTGCCTGTTTCTCATGGGTCACAGGGCGTGCAACGAACAGCAATGCCAGCCGCCATGCTGGCCGCAAAGTGGCCCTGTCCACACTTTGGTTGCCAGCAAATCAGTCCATGGGATTCCGGCAAGGCACCAGCCCGAGATGGCAGCAGGGTTCCAGCAGGGATTTCCGCCACAACACTGGCCTGAGATGGCAGCAGCAAACCAGCCAGATTTTCAGTTCAGATATGATGAGGTGGATTTTGCGGAAGAGGACCATCCCAAAACAGGAGGGGAATTTAACCAGACGGTGCGCACTGCTGAACCGCATCTAGCCTAGATGCAATTTCTCAAATATACCGGTGAGGATAATCCAATTGATTGGGTGTACCAAGCAGATTTTTTTTTGCTTACCAAGGGACTCCAGCTGATGTGGAAAAACTGCAAATCATAGCATTATGCCTCAATTCAACATAGGAGGTGCAGAATCCAACATAGCAGAAATTCACTGAAGAATTGTGCACTCAATTTGGGCCGAATAATTTTGCAGATTTTAATGAGCTATTATCCGGATTGTCCCAAACTACTATTATCAACGCATGTCAAATTGAATTTATACGGGTGGCTACTCGCTTTCTGCAATGGACACAGGAAGCACTGGTGGGGACATTCAGGGAAGGCCTCAAGCTGGAGATAGCCGGTGAGATTCGATATTTTGAGTGTATAACAATGCATGATATTATTTGGCATGCGCGAATTTAGGAAGAAAGATTAAAAAGATGGTGCAAGGCTCCATGACCCCATATCCGGCCTCTTCTCAACTATGGGACAGTCCCCTAGTACCCCTTTCCGTGGCCGACAGACCACCAGGATTTTTCTGGCCAATACTGTTCCCTTTTGCTGCCTATCACAAGCACAAATAGAGGATCACTGTTTAAAGGGCTTGTGCTTCAATTGTGATGAGCAGTTCACACAGGGCCACCATTGTAAAATCCCTCCCACTGCTTTGATCCTAGAGAAGTCTTGGGATGAATTCGCAGAGCAGGTTTTATCCGAGCTACCTCCTAGCAAGGCTGAGGTACTTCCTGAAATTTCATTGCATGCTTTTTTAGGTACTTATACACCTCAAACCATGAGAGTTCAAGGTTATTTGAAATGCCAAAAATTCGTCATTCTTATTGATAAGGGTAGCACACATAACTTCATTACTGATCGGGCTGCACAATGTTTGGGTCCAGTAGTCCTCCCTTTTTGATGTGCTTATCGGGATGGAAAACACTGTCATAGCAAAGGTGCATGTGCACAGGCTAAACTACATATACAGGGATATTTGTTGGCCTATATTTACTACCCACAAAAGGTGGAGACATAGTTTTAGGCATCTAGTGGTTACACGAGTTAGGGGACGTTACAAGGAACTTCTGACAGATGCAAATGGACTTCGAGTATCCCGGGCAGCAGGTTCGCATACAAAGGTCCCATCCCGGCACTCTGCACTCCGCTCAGGATTTGGGATTCTTCTTCCGTTATTTCCAGGGCATTCTTCTTCAGTTATTGATGCAGGGTCCTCCTTCATAGAAGGAGCAGCTGCCAACTGACTTAGCTGCCTTATCGGAGACTTATTTGTCTTGCCCCCCCCCCCCGCCCCCGGTTCTCATGATCATCACATTCTAATTATGGCCAGTGTCTCTCTTGCCAATGTCCAACCCAACAAACCCTCAAATTCAGAAAAATGAAATTGAAAAATTGGTGTTGGAAATGCTAACCAGAGATTATACGACTGAACACCAACTCATACCCATTGGTATTATTAGTCCAAAAAAAAAAAAAGGTCTTGGCATTTTTTAGTTAATTATGTTCTCTTAGTGCCCCCATTCTCAAGGACAAGTTTCTAATCCCCATTATTGAAGAGCTACTTGATGAATTGGGCGTTGCAAAGTACTTCTCTATGCTTGATCTGCTTTAGGGTTATCATCAAATTCAGATGCACCTAACTAACATTCATAAGACTGCCTTCACGACGGCCATTTTGAGTTTTTGGTCATGCTCTTTGGATTGACAAATGCCCCCTCTACTTTTCAAAGCCTGATGAATGAGGTTTTCCGTCCACATCTACACCGATTTATGCTTGTCTTTTTTTTATGGTATATTGTCCTTGGGAGACACAATTGTCTCACCTACATACTGTTTTCAGTATCTTGGAAGCACCATTTATATTCACTGAAGAGATCTAAATGTATGTTTGGCAACCCTTAAGTTGAGTATCTTGGTCATATCATTTCCAAAGGGCAGAGGGAATGTATCCACCGATCTAGCAAAGGTAGAGGTTATGTTGGCATGGCCTGCTCCTATTTCCTCCAAGGCTTTGCACAGATTTTTAGGGTTGATAGGGTACTAATGTTGCTTTGTTCCGCATAATGGAACAATGGCGGCTCCCTTGACTGCCTTGCTTAAAAAGGGCTCTTTTCAATGGTCACCTAAGGCCCAGAAAGTTTTTGAGACTCTTAAAGTGGCAATGTCCACCACCCCGGTTTTAGCCCTTTATTGTGGAGACCGGTGCGTCTAAAACTAGGTTGGGAGCTGTTTTATTGTAGTTCGGCCAGCCTCTGGCATTCTTCAACAAAGCTTTGTATGGACTTTCACTCTCTTTATCTGCCTATTATAGAGAGATGGTTGTTGTTGTAGACACGGTTACAAAGTGGAGGCCCCATTTATTGGGTCTCCATTTTATTATTCCCACACATCACCAACCACTCAAATATCTCCTGGAACAATGGATATCGACCCTTGCCCGGCAACGCTAGATCACTAAATTGTTGGGGTATGACTATGAGCTCGTGTACAAGGAACCGAAAACAAAAATGTAGTTGTCAATGCCCTCTCGTGCCAATTTGTGACCATCTAGGCCTGGCTGTTGTCTATCCCTTCTTTTCCCTTCATGCATGATCTCCAATAGGCTTATAGCCATGACTAGAAGGCCCAAAATCTGATTAGCTAACTGCAGGCTGATCCCTTGAGCTCACCATCTTTCTTTTTGAAGGGAGATTTCCTCCACTAGATGGACCGCCTATGGGTGTGCCTCCTAACCCTCGGCTGCACACTGAGCTTATATCTCACTTTCATGACTCCCTTTTCACGTGCCATAAGGGCACCTTTCGCAGTTATAAAAGGGTGAGCCAAAGTTTTCTATGGCGTGGCCTTCATCATGATGTTCATGACTATGTTTCTGCCTGTGAAGTTTGTCAATGTGTTAAAGCTTCTACTGCCAGCCCCCAACAGCCCTCACCCATTCCTAAGCATATATGGGAGGATGTCTCTATGGATTTCATTGAGGCCTTGCCCAGGGTCACAAAAAGCCTATTATTACGGTAGTGGTGGACTGCCTTTTGAAGTATGGTCATTTCAATTCGCTTGGCCATCCGTACACTGCCAAGGAGGTGGCGGAACTTTATGTTTGAGATGTGGCCAAGTGACATGGCATGCCCCAAACTATTGTGTTCGACAAGGACTAGGTTTTCATCTCTCATTTCCGGCAAGAGTTCTTTACTCTTCAAGGCACTCAACTACAGATGAGTGCCACTTATCATCCTCTAACAAATGGCCAAATAGAGGTGGTCAATCAATGCTTAGAACTATATATGCGATGCTTTGTCGGGGACAATCGGCAAAAATGGCTCCAATATTTATCGTGGGCATAATATTCATATAACAACGCTTTTCATACAGTTGTTGGTTATACTCCCTTCCAGATGGTTTATGGCGGCCCACCCCTACTACTCTCGCTTATGTTCCTCATCGGGCTGTTGTTGATGAAGTTGATCATATTCTCCATGATGGAGATGCTCTATTGCACCAACTGAAACATAATTTGTCTAATGCTCAGAATTGTATGAAGCAGATTTACAATGAACACTATTGTGCACTTCAAGTCAGGGATCTGGTCTTTGTGAGTTTCTCTCCTCACATACAATTTGTCTAAGCTCGTTCATCAATTTCATGTGCCCTACCCTGTGTTGCAAAGTGTCGATTCCGTTGCACATTGCTTACAGCTTCCGGACGATGGGTTATTGAGGAGAATTTTTATAACCAGCTCCCTGATTTTGCGCCTTGAGGTCAAGACACTAGTAGAGCATGGTGGATTGTCACGAATCACTACAGGATTAGGATTATTTTAGGCAGGTTTATTTTATGCTGATTAGGATTTGATTTAATTAGGAGATAATGTAATAAGGCCTTGATTAGGAGCTTTCATATTAAGGCCCAGGCCCATAATGGACTGGACTATGTTAGAGGCGTAGCCTCTCATTCCAGTTAATGAAGATCACAGTTCCCTAATTCCTCTCTCCTCTTTGTTGACTATTGCTTCTTCCCTTTCCAACACCTCATGCTGAGTCTATATACCAGCAGAGGTTCTTCCTCCTTTCTCCATTGAATCTCCCTTGTACGCCCTAGGGTTTGCATCACCCTGCAAATTATTTAAAAATAATAATAATTCCTTAATTCATTAGCTTAATGGTTAATGAACATAGCATAGGAAAGGGAAATCCCATAAGTTCTTTAATTAGTGCCAACTGAGCCAAATAGACTCTGCATGTGCTCATATGTATTGATTATCTCTTTCCCTATCACTTAAGCATTTAGTGCTAATAACTATCTTCTATTTGCATACAAGTCAAATACCTAGGCCTGCCACTATAATATAGAAGTGTCTACCAACATAGAATTCAATTAATTATGTCTAACTTAGACCTAGAATAATAGAACACTCAGAATTTTCAGGAGTGTAACAAGTGAAAGGAAGAGTGAATTTACCTTCATCTTCAACAGAAAGTCTACTTCGTAGAAACCTTAGCAAAGCATGTGTGGGTCCTGATACTAATGAACTGAAAAGTAGAATAAATTCCCATTATTAAGCAGACAGGTCATCCAAATTTCAAGTGCACAATCAACCTTCAAGTGACCAACTTTGTTTCCAATTATACCTTCGGAGAGTTCGCAAAGGATTGCCATTGAGTAAAAGCTTTCTAAGCGTAGTCATTCTGCCTGTACGTAACAATGTTGTTGCAATCAGTAAATGTAATTGCTCCAGAAAAGTTTCTTGAAATTGTAAGATTCTCATTAGTAGTTATATCTGAAGTCAAATGAAAATGAAAGGAGAAGGATATAACCCTTGGCATTTCTGGTTTTATGACCAGACATTTTGTTCTCAATTCACATTAGTAATTAATAGGCAAGTGAGCACATGGTACAACTACTGTAGAGCTCAGAGAACCAGTAAAGATATAAAAATAAACCATCCTTCTAACAAGATATAGTAAACAATTCGATCTCAAATCAATGATGTGAATAGTAGTAAATTACCAATCTCAGGTGGCAAGTTAGCCAAACAGTTATTAGACAGATCAAGCACTGATAACCGCAGTTTGCAAACCCCCACAGGGAACTCTTTCAACTGCAGGTTGCAAAAATGATTATGTTCCAATAAAACCTATAAATAGCATTTCAAGACAAGAAAACAAAAATAAAGAAATTTCAACTATAATGAGGGCTACAAGAATATTGTCTATTATTATAGTTATTATTATAATAAAGTGCGATTAAATTGTATTTTAATATTTTACACTATATTATTATTTTACTAAGGAAAATGGAGATACTGTCAAAAGAAGCAACAGTGCATTCCATATACCTTGGATGTTCCTGTTGAAAATATCAAAGGGATTAAAATAAATGAGATAAGCTTTGACAATATCATCTGAAAAATGAAATGTCTGATAGAATTATGGGTTTCGGAGGAGAAAGAAGAATTGTTTGTTTCAATAGTAGTATCGTTCAAAGGAAAAGAGTCAACCAGCCTCTAATAGGCTTAGAGTGGCCAAATACATATAAAAGACCCATATGCACTCACTTAAGCTAAGGGTTGACCAGTCAAAAATAAGAGTACATTTAGATGACAAAACTACCCTCTAAAAATAGAACCACAATACAAAGGACTTAAAAAAAACAAAGCTACAAGCAAATACTCCTCTAACAGTGTCAACCAGAAATAGATTTGTATGATCACAGCAGTAAGATCATTGACAGGATACAAAAAGCATTCTTTTGACTCTATTATGATCCTGCCAATGATGAGGATGATAGCAGTTGTCAAAAGGAGATACCTACGACTATTATAACACTACCTGATTTGAGTGAAGATCTAGAGTACCCAAAAGAGAAAGTTCTCCCATCTCTGCTGGTAAAGTAGCTAATGCATTGTTCCTGAAACATACATAAAAATCGGTGACCAAATATCAATAAAACAAAGGTTGAAGATAATGGAGATAGTCCAAATAAAAAAATAATTAAAAGAAAAAAACAAAGTAAAATGTCAACCCCATATAGAACTCCGCAAGTGACTTACAACCACCGATTGATGTTGGTATAGATGAAATCCCTACAAACATGCACTTGTCAGCTTAAGTCATAAGATTCTGTCACAACCACTAAAGATGAAAACAAGCCAAGCCAAGCACGACTGTTTTTTTATGTTTTTTAATTTGCTCAACTTTATTTTTCTAAGAAAAGCATTAAAATATATGTAAATTTTATCGCACTATTAAAAATATGAAATAGATATGCAACAAAAAAGTATAAAAAATAAGTTAATGTGTACAAAAAATATTAATATATGTGTCATGTATAAAATATGTATGCCCAAATTTACATGAATTTTGCATGTTCATTTTGATTCAAATAGAAGAGTCAAATATGGTATAGAATCCATGTTGTCAATCCCACATAGCTGGGATACAGCATATGATGATGATGAAGCCCAAATTTCCTCAGGCCAAGCTAAATTGAGCCAAGGAGCTTGAGCTTGATGGGACAAGATCAGTTTCGAGCCACGAGCCAAGTCCAGGCAAATTGAGCTGATGTCACAGAGTGTGGCGAGTTTTGGTGAATTTTTGGCAAAATTGCCAAATCAGAGCTCAAGAGAAATCATTCAAACTTTTGGTCACCGAGATTTCATGAAGTTTGGCAAACTTTCTGATTTTTCAGTTTGTGTTAGATAAAAAACCCCTCCACAAAGAGATTATCTATCCTACCAACCTAACCTTAAGTTCAAAATTTCTAATATTGCCCACAAATTCTCAAATGCTCAATTCCCCTTCTCGACTCCTGACTGCCCACTGTTTGCCTTTGTTTGCTGCTGTCGAATGGTCTGTAAGCCTCAGCTTGCTTCTGTATTGTGTTTTCCACAATCCAGAATTTTTCCCCAACCTATCTGATTTTTTCAACTGAACTGAATAAACTCCCATCCAAATTTTTCCTGAATTCAAACCTTTTGACATGTATTGAGATGGGCTATTTAATGAAAATAGAGTGGCTTCCATCCCCCACTGCAAAGCTCATCGTTTGTGGTTGACCACAAACTAGGTGGACTCAAATAATAAATCCTAGTACAAAACAGAGAAATTAACAATCTGATGTAAAGGGCTGTAAGCTTCATATCATACATCCAAATGTGATGTAACTGTTGTTATTGCCATGTTAGAAGTTTGCATTCTTTCCAATCAACTTGATATGCAGGATGCTACTTCACTTACTGTTCTGATGAAAATCCAGACGAATGAGTCGCGAGAGTACTCCAATGTTGTCTGGTATACTGGTGATCAGATTTTTTGCTAGTCAGCAAATAAGCAAGGACAGCATAAGATAAGTGTTCATGTTGATCTATATAATATTACATTCTTAGATCATACTCCATTACCAGCATTCAGTTCAGTCAGCATGGTCCATGAAGCAAGCATTACTTCAGATAGCATCATGAGCTTGTTTCCCTAATACAAGCAGAAATTAGACAAATTTGTCAACGCCATCTGATACCAGGAATATTTTGGAAAGTGAACATAGAATAACTATGAACAAAGTGGTATACCAATTAGTTAAATACCTCAACATCAAATTTCATCAACTTTGAACAATGTTTTAGTTCCTCTGGTAGACTGGTGATGCAATTATTGGATGCCTGAAGAAGCAGTAGAAAACTACGCATTTCAGAATCCTATACATGTTACCTCACTTAAGATTACCTAGTAAATAAAAAAAGTGAAATGTTGGCAATTTGTTTTGTTCGCTATCAACATTCAGTACATATACTTGTACCTGGAGAGACAACAAATGGCTTGCCAAGACCCCCTGAAGAAGGTATCTTCAAAGGAGCTAAATGCGGAAGATTTAAAGCTGATAGGATGGAGGTGGATATAATTTATAATAAGGAGAATGATGGACTACCATGGTTGTCATTGACCCAAATGGGACAACGTGATGATGATGATGATGATTATGATAATGAATGATGATATTTGTGGCCAATGCAAACCCTATTAATTTTTAATAACCCTCTTCCTTCTTCTTTTGCAAATAAGATAGCTCTTTTTCCACTTGGGTCGGGTTTCGGGTAATCCAACCAACCCAACCCAATTAAAGTTATAATTATAAAATGTTATATTTTTATTTGAATTTTAATAATAACTCTTAATATACTTTAATAGCTAAGTGAATTAAAAAATAATAATAATATATTTTTTTTCAAACTAGTCAAATGGGTCGGGTTCAGGTTACCATTTCTTAAATAGTATTGGGATCAGTTTTGGCAAAACCCAACCTGACGGTATCCCTAACTCCAGATAGAATGTCTTAAATAGAAAATTTATAAAAAAGGTTACAATACCTTAAATTCTGACAAATCTGAGCACTTCCCAAGGGAGCTTGGTAGCTCTTTCAGTTGGTTGTTTGAGCAGTCGAGCCTAAAACATTTAAAAACAGGTCAACTTAGTAAAAGACAGTCATATACAGGATATGTTTGGCATAACACAAATATGAATGAAGAATTCATTTATTACTTTATTTCCTTGTAAAGAATCCCATCTATGAAAATGTGAAACACAAAATTAAAAACAGGCTGGACCTACTTGACAAGAGTAGTTGCAGAGCCAATTTCCTCAGGTATATTCAGCAACAAATTGAATGACACATCTAGTGATTTTAGCATTGGTAGCCTGTCAAAAGAAGATCAAAAAATTCAGACATTCCATACAAGAATAACAACATAACTAAGAGCTAACTGGCTATAGCCATGAGAAGCTCATATATGGTCAAACACAAAAACATATAAGCACTAGAAGATAGCATACTCTCCAATGGCTGCAGGCAGCTGGGAAAGTTTGTTGTGACTAATATTAAGAATACATAACATGGATACATTTCTGATGTCCTCTTTCAGAACTTCAATGCTATTATGAGCCAATATAAGCTTTTGTAGTTCCACTGTCTGACAAAAGAAAAAGAAATGTCCAAATGACATAGTAAAATAAAGAAAACAGGCATCCCGATATATGGATTAAGTCACAAGCTAGATGAATGAAGATAGTAAAATTAGTACCTCCCACCATTTTTCACCTTCTCCAACAGCATCCAAGTTTCTATATACCTCAGCAGGAACCTCCCTGTGTATAGAAGAACTTGACAATCAAAAGCGAATGTAAAATTGCATGACTACAAATATCCAGATTCATGACTAGCTTATCCGTAGAGGAGTTTGGTCTTAGGTTATCAAAATGGGAAACGACAAGAGAAAAGAATAGCATTGACTGGAAAATATATAGTGAGACGAGATGGTGTCTCTTGGGGTGCTAACGAGCCGAGCCAGCTCATCGAGCAAGGGTGCCTCGACTCGACTTGACTCAACTCGAATATGGCTTGACTTGAAGCAGCTCGGATCGAACTCAACTTGAATTCGAACATATTCGAGTTGAGGTTGAGCATATATTGGCTCAACTCGACTCGAATAAAACTCGAACTTGGCTCAAACTCGACTCGTTCTTAACTTTGAACTCAAACTCGAATGAAGGGTATAAAGATATTAAAAAATATACATAAAAACATATTAACTTATTTGTAAGTATGCACAACTATCAATCCCAAAATATATATACAACAAATTTATATTTTATATATTATAATAATATATTGTCTATGTATTGGAAGTGTATATATGTATAGAGATAGAGCGAAAGATAACTTAAATTTTTAGACACATAAAACATATATGTCCACATGTGATATATGTTGAAAATTTGATGTATAATAGAAATTTGATTTAATGAAGTACATACAAATATAGTACAATCAATAGAAAATAGGATATATTATAGACTATACCACATAAAACTATACAACAGTTATCAAACAAAAATGTATTGGTAATATTATCTATCATCTCTACATGTCAAATAAATTATGATATATTTTTTCAAATTTTATATAGAGACTAATGTTGGAAACCTTAGAAATTAAAATTTTACAACAATTACTAAAAGTTATTTAGCATTGACTCGTGGAATCTCTTTTTATTTCATATATTTAAGATGGGTCACAGATGCAAGACTCCAAATTTCTTGTTGTCAGTACAATATGATTTGCTTGATAATCATTATTTGAATAATGCAATGTAAACATACCTAAGACGTCTTGCCACATATTGAGACCAAAATTGAAGGTAGTCATAACCTAAAAATAAAATCTTAAAGAAGGGGCAATATTGATTATATAATCAGCTATTGTCTTTTCATATATGCTCAATTAATAATAACATTTTGATATTATATAAACGAGAGCGTTGCAAGCAATTCAGGCTCAAGTGCAACCTAGTTTGAGGCTTTGAGCAAGTTTGCTCTGAGCATATATTAACTTTTATTTGCAACTTTTCATATAATTTTCAAGTGATGAACTCATTCTATGTAATTGATTTGTTTATTGAATGTTGGTAGAAAATTTAATTTCAAAATAGGTTTATTTTTATATACAGATCGAACTCAATTCAAGCTAGGCTTGTCATTGTAATAGAATAAGTTCAAGCTCAAGTTCAAGTTTGAGCTCATATTTTTGGTTTGAGTTGAGTTTGAACTAATAAGTTCACACCTGTTCAAGCCTCGAGTCGAGTTCAAGCCAATTCCGGCTTTGAATTTGAGCTGCATAAGGCAAAAACCCGACTAGACTCGGCTCATCAGCACCCCTAGGTGTCTCTAAAGAGAGAAAGAGATGCACAAAAAACACATTAAATATTGAATCGGGAATATTTTTATTACTATTGACATGGGTCTTACTCAATACACAATCTCCTGTCACTGATACTCAGAATTAAAACGAATGGTGAGTGTAAAATGGATCGCCTATGTGAGTTCCAGTAATGTAAAATGACAATTCACCACTGTTCTAGCTATTGGACTGTACTTTTCTGTACCGACCAACAACAACAAAATCTCTCACAGGCACTTTGCCGATGCCAGGCCAATAATTTAGATCAACCATAACAGAATTGCCGTACTGAAACACACAATCTAAAGATGCCGAAACTGGGTATCGAAGATGGGATCAGATGAGGCCGGAGTGGAGGATAAAGATACCTGAGGGAGCGATTGGAGAGGTTGAGGGATCCAGAAGATCTCGCGGCTTTCAAGATGCGATCCATGCCGTCAGACCTAGATGAAAATCTACTACGCTACTATGGTTTCTTCCCGTTGTCGTTGCATCCCGTTCATTAGAGGAGAGAAATGGAAGATGGGTATTTGAGTTTGTTGAAGATGGATATCTCTCTCTTTAGTGTCTGGTGGGCGGGTCTGGGTGGCTCCCGCCCAGAGGGAAATCCAACAGCTACAGCGGTGAAAGAAAGAGAACTGCAGGAAGGAACACACGGAAACAAAAGAGAGATCTTCCGAAGGGAATATGGAATCCGTTGGACGGTAGTAACGAGTCTATTTCCCCCGAAAAAAAACACGCTTAGAGACCCCACCACACAAATATAACATGCATCTTTATTACAGCTCGGTATCCCCGCACCCCTCTATAATTTTATTTGCCTAATAACTAAAAATTTTTAGATATTTTTTTAGGTGGTATTTTATGTTAAATAAAATTGATTTAAACAGTGGTATTAAGTCTAAGTTAAATTTTACATATTGTGACGGTGACCTCCACCTCCCATAAGGAGTTTTTAAAGTTTTTAAGTTTTGTGGCGGGGGTACCTTCTATAAATAAAATTACATTATATAGAAAACAAAGGCCCTTGTCAATATCTGCATATTATGGCGGTGACCTCTCCATGCCAGAAACCATCTAGAAGTTTAAAAAAATTTATGAAAGTTTCTTGGGGGGATACTATTCATAAAATAAAACTTATTTGCACGAAGACCATAGTTCTCCGTCAAATTTTACATATTTTGGCGGTGACTACTATCACGCCCTGGCACCCTCTCGACTCGAGCCGAACTGGTCCAAGGGCCAGTCGAAGAAAACAAGGGCAACAGGATTGTTAGTTTAACACGTTGCAAAAGTCTTAACCCCTCTAGCGGGTAATTTATATTCACGAAGTCGCGCACCTTAAGTCCTTTGTACAATAGAAATAAGGTAAAAATAAAAGAGGATAACATTTCTGAAATAAGTCCTCAAACTTAGCCCACATAATTAATGTCTTGAGCCTAAACATAGCGCTCGAATCAGAAAATATTAGATAAGTCTAAAAGTATTAGATAAACACGAGTCTAAAACATAATCATCCATACAAAGTGTTCTATAATCATGATAGTATAAATCAGAAGACAAAATAAAGTACTAAGGTATCCCCACACCTATTCCCACATATATCCCACTTGTCCCTCATACAAGGAATCTTGATCAATTACATGTCATATCATGCAGCCCTAAAACAAAACACAGAAAAAGGGGTGAGTAAAACTCAGTAAGGTTTGAAATGCAGTAACATTAATTAGAAATAACCACGACACATCAACATGGTAATTCATATCCACATTTCTCATAATATCTTTATTTCTAATTAATTCCCTTACTATATCCCTATTTACCCATAAGTAATCATCCTGGATAATAAGTGATTCTCACTCAATCACATCATGCACAAATATCATATATAACCTGCATGAGTAGTGTCTATAACACACATTCAGATCATGCATAATAAATCATTCTCCTTCATGACATTCAACTTGCATAACACGTGTCTCCAATGCGTAATCACATAATGCATATTCATATCATTTATCCATAGATCATTCACTCTACACGATAAGGGTCTTAATCACACAATACTAAATTATGCATAATATATCATATTCACATGCGTCACATAATCTCAATTATCCTTACACAACCTATGTAACCAAGGGCACAGCAAACAAGAAGCATCTCCAGGAAAGGGGAGGGTTTTGTCTGTCATCTTCTGGTGCAAGAAGAGGAATGTGCGATGGCTAGAGGAGGCTCCGTTTGCTGTCTCCAGATCTGAAGGGAGGACGCCCAGAAATGAACAACCCCAAACATCGTCACTTCTCAGGACATCAAGAGAGTAAGTGTTTATGACCTCCCGTTTTAATTATAAAATGCATGTGCTAAATTAGGATGTGTGTTATGTTATGATCCGTCATGTTTTTTTATGCTATGCCTTAATATGTTAGGTTTTAATATGCATGGATTTTGAGGTGTTCCGTCTCACTCTAGGGTAGAGTGAGATGTGTAGTGTGTGTGTTTGGTATTGGTTCAGTGATAGAGCGAGACCTGTGATTGTGTTCTATCTCATTCTGGGGTAGAGTGAGACTTTGTGTGTGCGTGCAGTCTCAGCTTAGTGATAGAGCGAGACGTGTGATGCGTGCGGTCTCGGCTTAGTGGTAGAGCAAGACATATGTATGTGGTTTGGATCTGCTTTGGGGTAGAGTGAGGCATGTTATGGTGATCATGTGGTGCTCGTCTCTATGATAGAGCAAGATATGTGTTGTCGGTGTTTTATGGGTTTTCGTACAACCCCGATTAAATATTTGAGTATACGTATATATTGTCATACGATTTGATGTATGTAGTAGCCAATAGGTAAAACTACATACGGATCCGATCGTATCAGAGTAACATCGTGAATGTTATCTGATAAGTACATAGGCAACCAACGGCAAGGCAACATTGGCCTGATTCGAAATAGATTCATAATTTGGTTTGTTTTGGCCTACACGTAACAGAGCACTAAAGATCTGTAGTGCGTAGAGGAACGTGAGACTCTCGCACTCAAAGTCCGCCACTCCTGGCTGTTGGTTTTGATTTTTAATCATTTTTGGGATAGCACGGAGTGCGGGCTATCTTGTGAACCCCTGGCTCAGGTCAATTTCCGGGTCGGGGTGTTACAAGATTAGATCATGTCAGTTCCCATCAAATTATATTAAATCATAATAGATCAGATCGGAAAATATCAGATTAAACATAAATTTTCATAGCTTATTGGATCATATTAGATCAAAGCATATTGAAATGCAGTGGATCAGAGCATAGCATATATTTTAAACAACACTTGCATTCATATAATTATATATCTTAATTAATATAATAATATTAATAAGTAAGATACACATGCATATAAACTGAATTAAATCGAAAAGTCAGAAATGCTTACTCCCCAGTAATTCTGGAAGTTGTAGTGTTCAGTGTTGCTCGTTTCCTCTAGGCGTCCTCCCCTTCAGGCCTAGAGATGGCAGGCAGAATCTCCTCTAGCTCTGAAAGGTGGCGAACATTACCTCTCTTTAACCCGGGACATTTCACACTTCCCACACTCGTAAGCGGCAGACAAAACTTCTCCTACCCAAAGACATTTTCTCTCTCTATGCGCCCATAGGCGATAGACATACCTTTCCCTTACCCAGAGACTCTTTCCATTTTCTGAGCCAATAGGCTACAGACAAAACCTCCCCTTAACCCGGGGATGTTTTCTCACTGCGTAGCCCTTTGGTGAAGAATGGTGCCTCCCTTACTGTAGGCTACTTTCCTCATTCTGGCCCGATGACAGAGGACAAAACCTCCTCATGCTCCAGGTCATTTCTCTCTCCTTGAGGCTCTAGGATGACGGGAAAAGTCTCCTCTTACCCTGGGGATTTCCCCTTTATAAAATTACCAACTCGAGGAATGAACTCTTCCATTGCATAGAGCACCCTTAAATTAGCTAAGAACGCTTTTTGAACAGACAAAAACGGACTCAGAATGAACTTGAAAACTCCCCTCGAAGTTTGGACGGAAATTGGAATTTATAGGGGAAGGCGTGAGAACAAATGGCGGAAAAGGGTACGTGTGCACAGACGCGTGCATGTGTTGTGCATCCATTGGACCATGTACATGGTTAGTGCGCACATGACTAGCGTGAGACGTGCGGTGTTGTCATGCGTATGTCACCCGGTCGACAGTGCGATCGCGTTGGCCCCATGTCACGCGGACGACCATGATCGCATGACCCCACCTTGCGTGGCACTGCATGGCTTACACGCCATCTTCTATTTCGGCAGCACTGCTAGGCTCGTGCCACTGACATCATATATTTCATCTTTTTCTTAATATTTTGTTATTATTTTACTCAAATACAATTCTAACTTTAAAATGCGATAACTTCTTATCCCGAAATCGGGATCACGCGTTCTTGGTACCGATAGACTCGTATTGACGAACTCTTCGAAACTAGACCTCACATGGGTAAGTTATTCTACACTTTATATGTGGGTCCCACCTATATGACACATTTTTTGAGGTCATAATTTTCCCTCCCGACCTCCGTTTTCCATATTCCTAGAATCATTACACTAGTTACTTCGAACTCTACCCATAATTAGAGATTTCATCCTTTGAGACCCCCTAAAACTTAATTAAAATTATATAATTACCCCTAACCTTTTGGGTTAAGCGTAATCCGAACACGGGGTGTTATAATAATGATGTTTATATTTACATAGGTTGAGTAGGGATTACCATACTTGATCATGTAGGATGTGTATGGATTGTAATACTTGAACATGCAAGATGTGTATGGATTGCTATACTTGATCATGCAGGATCTATATAAATTATGACATTTGAATGCACATGTATTGCTTATGGATATGTGAATGACTTATTTTCATTGGTTATATATGAGAGATTTGATGCGCTCTTGTATTGTTAACATTGATTTGAATGCATTTGAAGCTTTGATTCTCCAAGATTATATTTTGATATTAATGTGAGCTTTATGTTTTCAAATCCTTACTGAGCTAAGCTCACCCCGTTTGTATGATTTTATTTTGGGGATGCATGGTTGTATCATGCAGGTGCGCTCAGGATGACTTATTTTACGAGTATAGAAAAAGTTAAATATATTGAGTGGGGGATACTCTACATGTGATGGGATATAATTATGTTTACTTTGATGTAACTTGTAACTTAACTTTGATACTTCACATGTTTATGGTGAGCCTTGTTGATGGCATGGACATGCCTTTTAGAATTGAGACTTATTATGTTCTTTAAAGATTATGTGGGTATGTTAATGACTATGAGACTTTTAATTAATTTATTTTATCTTCCATTAATTTTTTTTATACAAAAGAAGTATTGTGTACTTCGATTTAGCCTAATTTTGGGTTAGTTTCCACTTCATCGTGTCATCATCATCTCTTCTTGAACCGGGTTCAGGTTAAATGGGGCATGGTGAAGTGTGACATATATCTTGTTGATGTTGGCCCGATCCGAAAAATATTAATTAATATTTTTATTCTTTTAAAAACTTTCTTCAAAAGGAATGAGATGTTCTGTTGTTATTTAGTTTTATTGGTTGCATACTATTTAAGTGAGGACTAACGTGTCTAGGACGTTGATAGGCGATTGATGATGACATTAGACTAGTAAGATCTAGTTTATTGCTTTTATAATTTTACAAATAATTTAATTTTTTAACGTGATTGCCAACTTTACTTAATTATTTATTTTCAGATAGATGATAGACTTGTACTTAGAGGGTTAATATATTTTTTATGAAATTTTTATAATATAATAATATCATATATTTTGATGTTCGTATTTATAAACTCCAGTTATAATGACCTAAATATGTAATTGAATAAATTTTTTTAGGGAAAATTATATAAATTATAATTAAAAAATTATTTACCAAAATAAACCACTTTGGGAAATATTTCCCAAAGTGGTGTTCATTTTTGCCAGCAGGCGCCAGCCAAGCAACTGGTGCTTGCGTGGCTTTTTTTTTATTTTTAAGTTGATTTCGTTGTTTAGAAGGACGAATTGGTTTTAAGCCGATTTCATCCTTCTAAACGACGAAACCATTTTAACTTGAGCCGGTTTTGTCGTTCTGAATGACGAAACTGCCACATTTGTCCCATTTCGGCCTTCGGTTTGCCTTCGATCGACAACAATGCTGATTTTGTCGTTCTAAACGACGAAATCAAAATAATTTTTTTTTAAAAAACTATTTGAAACTAACTTTATCACGTGTCCCTGTTCATTCATTCAAAACAAACACAATATATACACAATTGCATTCATTCTACCTATTTCATGCATAACAAATATAACATTAAAGTACATCATAGACGAGTATCAAATATATTACATCACAAGTCGAAAAAATATTTAGTTTAAAATAAATATATAAAAAAGTAATGTCATAATCTCCTACGTCCTCGACCTCGTCCTACTCTTTCGTAGGAATGAGTGCAAAATTGGCGCGATTAAAATGGGGGCCAACGGCAAAGGCGGCGGGGAGGAGGAGGCAGGACAGTGGCGGGCCGGAGGAGGTGGAACTGGCGACGGGCCGGACGACGGAAGCAGCGGTGGAGTGGAACGCTGGATCGGCAGGAAGAAATGATTAGAAATGAGACTAGATGTGGAGAGGATTCACGACTAAAACGATGATGATTTCATCGTTATGAACGACAAAATCAACTTAAACTTTATTCATCGTTTAGAACGGCAAAATCAGCTTAAGTTGATTTCGTCGTTCATAACGACGAAACCGGGTCAAGTTAAACGGTTTCGTCATTTAAAAGGACGAAATTGGCTTAAAACCACTTTTGTCATTCTAAACGACGAAATCAACTTAAAAATAAAAAAATAAGCTTGGCAAAAAGGATTTGGTAAATATTTTTAAAATTATTATTTATATAATTTTTCCTTTTTTTATATTTAAAAAACATATCACTCATGGTTTGTTACGTGTCCTTTATTAAAAAAAAATTAAAATCTAAGTTATTACAAATATTACAAAACTTCTAATATATTTGATAAGAATTCTCCAATTTATTTGGTTCTATTGAACATGTTTCTCTATATACTATATTCCTTATTTATTATACATATGTGTATATACTTGTTTATAATTTTTTTATTATATAAATGCATATTTAAAATAATATTTATATACTAATAAAAACAATGGACATATGCATCATTAAAAACATCAAAAATTAATTTAATAATAATATTATATTATGAATATTCATCCCAATCGTTATTAACCAGTTCAGCCAACCTTGAGCTGAGTATCCTAATTCGAGTTCGGACACCAATCCGGACAGAAAAACCGCATCCCCAGTACACAAAAGATACATGGCCTCCTCCCAGGCCACTCACCAGCCCCGTTCCAGTCCCCGACACGCCACCTGTAACCCCTCCCTCTCCTCCGCCGTCCCGTGGACCCACACTCCCCTGTCCGTACCTTCCGCCTATAAAAATCAAAATCCGTACCTCTCCTCCCAGCGGCAGCAGCCTCCCCGCCACCGAAGCATTTCCTCCCCTTCCCCACCGCACTTTGCAGCTTGCATGGCAGTGAGCCTCCTCTCCGTCGCCGTCTCCGACCTCTGCCTTGGCAAGCCGGCTCTCCCCTCTCTCCTGGCCTCCACCTCTCTCCGCGATGCCATTTCCGCCCTCAAGATCTCCCCTCATGCCGCCCTCGCCCTCTGCACCTGCCGCTGCTGCGACTCGGAAACACCTCCCGCCGACGACCATTCATCAGGCTGCCGCTGCTCCTGCGTGGGGAAGGTCGCCATGGTGGACATCCTCTGCTTCCTCTGCCGACCGGAGAACCTGGCTGATCCCGCATCCGCCTTGAAGTCCCCCGTCTCCGCCCTCCTCCCCCCGGCCGGCCCCTGCCTCGTCCGCCACGTCCAGCCTCACTGCAGGTCAGCCAAAATAATAACAATTCAGGACTCAGAAGTCCTTTTCTCTCTCATGAAAACACCCGCTGTTTTGGCAAAAAGACCCCTGCTACTTTTGTTTTTATAAATTTCTCCTCCACAGTAAAGACGAGCTTGCGCATGCAGTCTGTATGAGCCACTCCGACTCTTCGTGAGTCTCGTGACGGATTTTCCATTTTGCTTTCCTAATGTGGCCATTCCACTTCAGTACATTTCTAATTTTGGTAAGGGCCTGTTTGTCATTTGCCCTTTCCCTCGCATTTTGGCCGTGAAGGGCCCAATTTGCCCAAAAATTACAGATGAAAATGCCTTTTTTTGAAAATAAAAGTAAAAGGTTGTAGAAGAATGTAAATTATGAATTTGTGATCTGTTTTTTTCCATGCAAGATTTTTTATCCTAGGAGTTATTCTACTAGGTAAGAATCTGTTATATCTTCGTACCTTTGCCTTATAAGTGATGAGAAATGTTACTAGAAAGTCTACGATCGAATCAAGCAATCAGCTCTGTCCTTAAGACAGAATTCGCCCTCCCTACTGGTGTTTAGGACTCGTGAACGTCTGCCTCCTAGGATAAGACGATCAACCATATACCGTAGGAACACCTCTAACACGGTATATGCAGCGAATCACAGTGAGTATGCTAACACAGAACACAGATGAACGGAACGGAAGTTTTTTATGGTTTTATAGAAAATCCCGTTGAAGACAATCAAACGGATGAAAACCGAACTAAATGAATTTGTCCCAAAATATTATCTTGTTGAACCAACCCGACCCGACCCGACCCGACGCGCGTGTGGGTTAGCCCACCTAGGTGCATTGGTCTAACATCTCTCTCCCCCACAAAAGTGGGTTAGCCCAAGGGCCTAACATGAAAGGCCAAACTAAAGCCTTATATACCAACACCATCACCTTCACGTAGGCGATGTGAGACTATTCACTCCTTCAACCAATTCCCATGTGATATTCTCATTCAATATGAAGTGGGCTTGGGCTTTCTCTACCAAGCTCATTTGAGTAATATGGGCTTGACCCACTTGAGTAATATGGGCTTGACCCACTTATAATGCCCACTTCTAACAGATCCCGGCGCACATGCAAATGCATTTACGTTTTTGTAGATTCTCTTATAATGGACTAAGAATATTATTTGTAAAGAAGTATTATTTATTTATATTTAAATAAGAATAATTAATATTTAAAATTGATGACACATACGCTATGAGGTTAATTAAAATGGTTTTAAAGTTTAGTTAATTTTGAGTGCAAGTTTGTGTTGCAATTTAATATCGTTCATTAACTCAACTTAATATAAGTAGTTTTAAAATTGGTTACTTTTATTATAAAGATGGTAAATTTGGAGCTAATCATAGACTTCAAATTGTCATTAGATATCCCTAATTAAAAAATCGACTTAATAGACGCTCTTTCCACTTACGGGATCTACATGGTAGTGATTGCGATCAGAGGGTTGTTATTGCAATTCCAAAGAAATGCGGGATTTGCGTGTAATATTTTTTTTGTTGGTGTGTCTGAATAACTTGGTGCTGTGCAGCTTGCTGGAGGCGCTGGATCTGATGCTGGAGAGCGGGGCACATAACTTGGTGGTCCCCACCCGGTCCCACCAACACAAGCAGGCCGGGGGGGCCCACGGAGAGTATTGCTGGCTGTCCCAGGAGGACGTGGCCCGCTTCCTCCTCAACTCCATCGCCCTCTTCTCGCCGCTCCCCGCCCTCTCCGCCGCCTCCCTCGACATCGTCCGCTCCGCCCCCGCCGACGTCCTCTCGGTGGAATACCACGCCTCGGCCCTCTCCGCCCTCGAAACCATCGCCCTCGCCCAAGCCCACCAGACCTCTGTCGCAGTCCTCGCCGCCCCGGACGGCGCCCTCGTCGGCGAGATCTCCCCCGCCACCCTCGCAGCCTGCCGTGACGAGGGCGTCGCCGCGGCCATCGTCGCTCTCTCCGCCGGGGAGCTCGTCGCCTACATCGACGGCGGAGGCCCGCCGCCCGAGGATCTCGTCCGGGTCGTCAGGGCCAGACTGGTGGAGCGGGGGCTGGAGGGGATGCTTCAGCTGCTCGACGAGTCTTCTTATTCGCCTCCTTCCTCTTCGTCCTCTTCGAGCCAATCGTCTACGTCGTCGTCGTCTTCGTCATCGGAGGAGGAAGAAGAAGAAGAGTGGCCGGAGAAGTCGCCGAAGGGACCTTTGAGGCGGCGACGGTGGGGGAGCTACTCGGCGAGAATGGGTAGGAGGGCGGAGGCCATCGTGTGCCGGAGGAGGAGCTCGCTGGTGGCCGTGATGGCACAGGCGCTGGCACACCGGGTGGGCTACGTGTGGGTGGTCGACGACGTGGACGGGTACGGCCTGGCCGGGATGGTCACCCTCTCCGACATCCTGGGCGTCTTCCGCGACCACCTTCAGATGCTGGCCGACGAGTTGTGACTCGACACTCAGGTTTGTGGCTGCCATTCGTTCGTGTGGTAAACTCGTGCGAAATAAAAATTACTTAATGGCAAATGGCAACTTTCCTAGCAGCTTAATTGAGGCTTGCAAGGCTATGAGCTCCCGGTTGGATTAGGCTTCTAAGTTTAGAAGCTTAGTGGGGAAGGGAATATGCTGACTAGCCAGTGAGTGTATGTAATAAAAGTGAAAAATGTCCATATGAAACAAATAAATGTCTTCTCTTGTGAATAATGTGAATTTAGATTTTAAAAAATGTTACTATGAACTACCACGCATAATTGAAAGATGCTATGCTGTCATCCACTGATTAATAGGATCTACGTTTTTAGACCCCATTGATCAACGATTTCTTGATGATAAAAGTAGGTCCATCGCTTTTTGTTGATTCTATGTAGCTAGATTCAACAGAATGAAAATTTCTGCCTCAATGATAATTTAAGCTTAATTTTGCTTCAATTGTCAAATCTCTTTGTGAGAGACATGGCTGATTCTGTTGGATTTCTCATAATGGGCATTATTGTGGAGTTTTTTAGCGCATTAAGGGGCTCTATGATATGAGATTATTTAGATATAGAATTGAAATTTTTAGAATTAATTACGTTGATTCAGCATTGAATTAGAATTAAATGTGGTAATTAGAACTTTTTATTAGAATGAATTTGGATGAAACTCATTTCTCTAACTTTTAACGATCCTAATTTTCTCTCCATAACTCAAATTCATGAGTGTTTTGGTATAGTTGTGCTTGTATTGACAAGCTTTATCAAACCAAACCCTATATGGTAGGGTATCTTCAATATGTTAAATAGGGTTACCCATATGACACATTTCTTAATGTTCAAATCAATATAAGAGGTAAAAGTTAAAAAATGATGAAATCTATAATTTTGAAACTTAGGGCTAGGAACCAAACTCAGCTAAATCATTTCTTATTGTGTCCAAGGATTCTGCCACAATTTCATCTTACTTCAATGAAATTGTGGTTAATAAAATAGAAGTTGCACAGAATTAACATTTATAGCACAAGAAAGATTTAGGCCCAATTTTGATGGAATCATCAAATCTCCTGTGATTTCGTTAATTTTGACTTTTATTTTCTTATTTTATAATCAAATATTTTACTATTGATACCCTTCATGCCAAATTAAGCCTCGAGAAGCAGGCCATATTGGTGGGCCCTATTTTAAAATATCAAAATAACCAACCATAGTCTTGTTTGATAGGTCTCGTGGATACAAATATAATAGTACTAAAAACACAAATTGAAGTTTGAAAGAAAATGCTACAGTCATTTAACATTTGAGAAATGGGTTGGAAGTTTTATTAGAATTTATCTAATAAATTAAATTACCAAAATTTATTTTGATTCAACATTTAATCAATGAAATTATAATGAAATTATTCAGAAGAATTTTAATTATATTTTTAAATAATTTTACACCCAAACAACCCTTTAAGAAGATTCGGGAATTTCATTGAAATTGGTCTTCAGTTTTACTTCCATTATAATTTTAACTTCGATATAAATTCTCTATTTAACCCTAATTTCATTTAATGAAGACAAAATTGTGGTAGAATCCCTAAAATCATAGGAGAATTATAGACCCAGGCAACCCATAATAATCTCCAATCTTTTGCGTACCTATTTATTTTCATTATATTCCACATAATTTAATAATTATATTACCAAAAATAATTTTGATTCTGTCCAATTTCATTGAAAATAATTTGACCAAAAACTAATTATAATCTTATTCTGTTATGTATCTAAACAGATCCTTAATTAAGAGGCGGGTCATGCGACTCCTTATTAAGCATGTGCATGCTCGTTAACACGCATGCGTGGGGAGGGGGCCATGTTAACGGGCCTCTTACAATTTTCTTGCATAGTTTTGGGTTACGAGTGACTTCTGATTAGAAAACAAGACTTTCTCATTCAGTGAATTGAATTGTGCGACATGTGATCATTTGTTTGTATTTTGGGTACTGGTCATTCACGTTAGCCAGGTGTGCTACTTCCCCTTTTGGTCTTGTTAGCCAGTTGGAACCCTTAGGTGAGTGAGAGATGATGGCACTTGTTTATACCCCGCAAAAAAATAAGGCAACAGCACTTGTTAGCCATATGCACATAGAGCCGATAATAGACCAACAGCATGTCTGTCTTCTTGCTCCGACAGCGCTAAACTCAAGCAAAATTCACATACCAGTCAATCATTTTCGATAATTTGGATCTCATACAAGCCTGCCAACATCTTGACATAAAGGTTGTTTTCTTTCTAATTTACATAGAAAGGAAAGGATGTTACAACACTTGACACCACGCACCTGGGTTATGTTTCTTTCCGGCACTTGCTGTGAAAATGATTACTTAGCTATCTTTATAGTCATACAGATAGGAAAATGAGGAACCACTTAAGTGTAACAAGCTCACATTCTACACGGATGAAAGTGAAGTCAGGCTACGCAGACATTTTCTCTTATTTCAGCTGTGTAGATCGCCTTTGTTTTGCAGCACTATCTCTGTTGGTTGGAGGCAACCCCTTAATGTGTCATGCCCAAGTTGGGCTCTCTCATTGTCTCCGAACCCAAAGATGAGGCCCTTTTTGGTTATTGCCAGAGTGTGGTAGAGACCTGTACTTACTTGAGCAATGTGGTGATGCCGTAGACCGTCCAGAATCCGGGGTCTTGTGATTTTGTCAGAGGTGCCCCTGTCAGCGAAACCCAAGCTTCCAAACCCCATCCATCCAAATGCATACACTGTGCCATCGTCCAGCAGAACAAATGTTTTCCTCTTCCTAGCGCATACCTGCAGGTGTAACCTCGTGAGATCTCACAGTCCAAACAGAGTAACTGAATAAAAGTATCTTTTACTAAAGAAGAGTACCACTCTAAACTTCTACAGATAAGGTCAAAGCAACTAAATGCTTGAACAATGTGAGCTTGCAGCTTGGCTGTATAAAATTGAATAAATGACATATTTTGTAAAAGTAGAGAAAGACAAAGAAATATCTCATGTTATGTGCATGATCTACCAGTTTTTTGTCGCTATCACAGAAAACAAACAATGTACAAGGTTACATATGAAAGCACCTGAACTACTATCTTGTCCTGGAGGTTAGTTAATAAGGCTGGACTGGTCTTATCTATTTCATCTCCATGACCAAGCGCACCACAGTAGCCTTTGCCCCATGTATAGACCTGCAAAACACAAACCATGCATCAAGAACCAATTATCTTAGAATAGGGAATTCTATGGAACTTTGTCTGGTTTCAGGCCGTGAGAAATAACAGAGATACTTGTCCAAGGGTGCAAGTGATGTTTTTATAATTTCTAGTTTTATTAAGCAACTATTTTGTTCTTTATTGCATTTAAGAAGAAGAGCTCCAGCTATTTGCAGCAAATGGTGATGTTTCTGCGACTGCACAACAAGCTAGTACAAAGACTTACAAATCCGTTTGAATCAAGGGCCACTACATGTTCATCCCCAGCAGAGACACGAACTACATGGATACTCTTCCTCTTGAATGATTGGATAGCACGTGGTGATAGCTCATTATGTTGGTCACCATGGCCGAGACAAAAATTGGTGCCAGAACCAAAAGAATAAACAGAACCATCATTGGTAACAACCAATGAATAGCTTGAACCAGTAGCAATCTGAACCACAGAAGCAAGATTATCAAATGCTTTGACAATCCTGGGGGTAGGCCTGTCAGCCGAATCCCCATGACCTAGCTGCCCATGGGCATTGCTTCCACAAGAATATACATCCCCTTTCCTTGAGAGGAAAATTGTAAAACTAAGACCTGTCGCTACCTGAAAAAAATATAAAAGAATAAAGAAAAGAAATAATTTTGGTTCAACTTTGATGAAACGGTGTCCAAATGCCGTAAGCAAATTAGAGGTTCTTCCCAATTTGATCAAGTGGGTGGGTCAGAATGCTGCCTCCACCACATAAAGCAAGAAAAGCAACGTACTCTTGTAAAGATCTAAAGTACCTGCTTACATGGAATTCCCTTCAACGCCTCAACACAAGTAGGTCTAAAAATGGCACGCCCAACTTCTCCATGTCCACAGCAAAATGATGAATTATCTCCACATGTAAACACCTGGATGAAAACACAACTAGTGAACACAAAGTCAAAACTGAAGAAAATTTTCATCAGATTACAATTAGCATATCAAAATGGAAGAACAAACCTCCCCTGATTCCATAACAAAAGCTGCATGGTTGTGAGCTGCTGACACATGGATCACACGTGAAAATGATGGAAACCTAATCAAGGACAATGCATCACATCGAGTTTCCTCTGAACCATGGCCAAGAGCTCCACAAATACTGGAACCACAAGAGTAAACTTCAGAATTATGAATCAAAAGGGTGTGATATCTTCCAGTAGTGATCTGCCTCTGCAGGAAACATTAAAGTTTCATTCAGCTTGAACCATGAAGATAAAAAATTTAGCTTCTTCAAGAAAAACCATGAAACTTCACTAACTTATCTTTTCTTTGCCAACCCCAATTTGTTGGGAAAAGGCACTACTTGATTATGATTATGACTAATTTATTTTTTCTTCAAAAGAAAAGCCATGTCACCATTTAAACAGAACCATTGTATCATAAACCAATTCACTTGAAGATTATGCTCCCAGGCAAAAGACCCAACAATGAATGTTGACTAAACCAACTCTTTGCTTCACAATCAAGCATCATTAAGCATATATAGATGGTTGCACAAGAACATAAATGCCAAGTCAAACATAAACATTGGGGCATAATGCTCCTATCATGAATCAACATGGGACCTCCAACTCTGATACTATGTTGGAAACTAAGTTCACTAATAGCTTAAGCTGCTGGGAAATGTCACAATAATGGAAATCAACAAAACCAACGCATTGGGATAACAAAAATATACAATAAGCTATCTGTCCACTTCAACAGTTTTCTTAAATTAGGGGTCTGGAAAAGGGGCTGACAGGTAAAAAGTTTCAAACCCCCTTGGTAAAAAGTGGGTGAAAAAACCTCCCTCCCTCTGTAGCCTCTTCTTTCTTTCCTTCCATTACCTACTGCCGTCCGCCTATGGTTTGCCAAGCCATACACCACCTCCTCGCTAGTATCTCTTTCCTTTATTCTCTCCGCTCATCTCTTGCTTGAAAAGTTCCCATTTTTCTTCCAGAAAGCCCCTAACCCGTGAAAAAATATCTTACTAATTTCATAGAAAATAAGTTTTACTTGCTACAATGTTTTCCTAGGAAAAACTAATTTTCCAAAACGCCTAAGCCACCCAAAATGTTTTCTCAAGTTCACACACCACGAGACCAAAAAGACATGGCTGGTACACACATTTGCCGTGAAATGCTGCCCAATATGATAAACAGAATTTACCACATAAAGCCTATGCAAATTTAATGCATGTGATCCATAAAAAATGAACATTACACCACGAATTTATCATAAAGAGATGGGTGGAGTTGAAAAACAAATATTTGCACCTCAAAATAAGAAAGTCAAAAGCAGAGAGTGACATAGCATAACCCCCATGGTCCCATCGTTTCTTTTATTACTTGAGTTTCAAAGATATTTGTTCTTTATATAATTTTTTGCTGCTAAAAAAACACACTCTAAATATTAGAAAAAAATGGAACAGATATAATACACGGGTTAATCTGCAAGTAACTGGCATATACAAATCTAAGTTTGAGGATACTTTATTTTTAAAGAAAAACATGCGATAGGACTAACAAAAATTAGTTAAATTTCGATGACTGCAACATATATAGACAATCTTCAGTATGAATAAGAAATTCAATTCTTATGTCAAACATGAACATCAAAGAACTAGTACATTGCCTGCTGATGTCTCGACAACCCCAGAAGAATGCTCCACTGACTGCAAAAACCTCAATGCACGCTTCCAGTTCTGGCCGCACCTATCGAGAAGCTCAGCTTGAGCATTCATTAGGAGAGAGCAAAATATCGGATGTGCCCTGCAGAGCTGAAATGCAGCAAATTCGGCCATAGACCGAAACTTAAGCGGGTACACTGCATGGCTTCCACCAAAAAATCTACAAGAGCATTCCAAAGCAGCGAGATCCGCAGCGCTTAGACGGCCGGATGCCAAAACCTCCAGAATCAAGTGGGAAGGCAATTCCTCGATCGCAAAAGAGACAACCCGATTAGCCATTTGGACGAAAAAGTGGATTTATTGCAAGTACGAATGGAAACCAGAACTCTAAACAAAGAGCCAAGTAGATTGGGGAAAGTGGGTCTTCCTCAGGAGACCCTTTTGAAACGAATTCGCGACGGGAAAGAGGGGAAAATGGAGAAGGGTTTCAGGTGGAAAGAAACCGAATTCTGAAGCAAAGCTTTTGGGCGTCGCGTCAACAAGACATCAATATCAGACAGACGACATATGGCAGAAACAGAGTAATGAATTCTATGCAGAGGAAAGAAAAGATGCATCTGATGGAGAACCATACGCACAGATAGAAATCAATATACTTAATCTATCAAACGCAGGCAATATATTTCAGAAGCCAAAATAGGCAGACAGATTTCCCTCCACAAAGTTCACATTTAACACACGAGAATGAAACAAAATTCAAACTTGATCAGAAAATCTGACAAAGGAAGGCTGAAACCAAGAACCCAATTGAGGAAAGGTGAAAAGTTTTCGTATTCGGAAAGAAACGCCCGACCCCAACTCCTAGAAGTTGAAGCCCAGAACTGGAAGAAATGGACCGGACAGTTATGGATCGGGAAGAAGACGAATTGGAAGAAGGCTGCCAGCCAATCTCCGGGAGCAAATTGATTGGAACAATACAGAGACAGAATTAGCTCACTGAAGACAAAAAAGACAGAGAGAAAGATGGAGGTTGTTGCTGTTGCTGAGAAATCTGGCACTGTGGGAGGGAAGAAGACAAGAGACAGGACGAGAGAAGGAATGGAATCTAATGCGGGTGAATGGGATTCTTCTAGTCAAGAGCTCCAACTTCCCCTCTCTTCTTCCCCACTTTCCCCTTCCCCTTTCGGTCGCCTTCTCCAACTCACCTTCCCCTTTTCTCACAGCCCAAAATAGAGACGCAAGCCGCGCGGTGATATGGCGCGCCAGAGCCTCTGTTTGTGGGACCTGCAGCGTGGGTCCAAAAGATTTACGGGGCCCATCCTCGTGGCTCAGAAACCTCCTCGTCGAGTTCTGCTCCTCCCCAATGGGAACCACTCAAGTTAGAGGGATTTTGCTTCACGAGTAATGATATTTCTAGGCTACAGCATGAGCCATCATACTATAGTCTTAGAGAGACGAGCTGCTGACGTTCTCTTTAAAAAATAGTACTCTCACCGTCTCAAATTAGAGAAATTTTTTAAGTGTGCGTTGCATACCCTATTTAGCTGTGTATTTTACCATTTAACGTATGACTTGTAAATATTTATAACCGCTTATTACCCCGATGTCTCATAGATGAATTATGCGTTGAATAGTAAAATACACGGTCCTCAAATTAATATTTTATTTTAAAATAAAACTTCTTTGTTTTAAATTAATAATTTAATTAAATAAAAAAAATTATTCAATATTAATAACTTTATTTTGTTCAAGTTAAATTATTAAATATTTAAAAAATATAAAAAGTTTATTTTCTTTTATCTTAAATATAAATTTTACTATTTAATAAAAATTATTATTTTTATAAATATAACTATTAATTTAAGACAGGGGAAGTAATACTTAACTGTAAGGAGTAATATATACATAAATATAGATGTACTAAGAGACTGTTTTTTGGAAAAGGATTTCAATAGTTCCATGCCATTTGATGTATTACGGATTAGAATTTTGAAGAGGTTTTAGAAGCATGAGCATGGTAATGTTGTTCAATATAGGTTATCAAAGTAGCTAGGAGCAATTCTTGGAGTTCAGCTTTGGGTAATTATTTGGGATGGGTACATTAGGAAACTGTATCAGAATTTATCTGAATAAACAAAGCGTCATTCGACATAGAATCAGGTTAAGGCTATATAAAAAATAAATGTGGCCATTCAGACACTATTTTTTCCCCTATGTCTCTCATTTCTCTCGTACCTCATTATTTTTTATTAAAATCTTCCACATTCTTTATTTTTACCCCACTTCATTCTTTCCCACTTCTTTTTTTTCTCATTTTCCATCTTCTTCTCTATTGTCGGCATTAACACCGGTGACTTATTCTTGCTACAGCAATTGGGCCGCAGCTGGTCGCAGCCGCTAGACGTGGCTGCTAGCCCCACGGTTGCTAGATGTTGCTAGCAGTGGTCGCTAGTTGAGGCCATTGGACGTGGCCTTGGGTGTGGTCATTGGTCGCAGCTGTGACCATGCGGCCACTGAACGCGGCCCTAGGCGCGGTCGTTGGTTGTGACCAACAGTGGCCGTTGGGCATAGTTAGCAGCGGCCACGACCCTATAGCCGCTAGGCACAACCGGTAGTGGCCACCACTCAGCGGCCGATGGGCTCAGCCAATAATGCCCATGACCCTGCAGCTGCTGGGCACAGCCAGTAGCGGCAATGACCTCTGGGTAGTTGGGCGTGGCCAGTAGTGGGCCACGGCCAGCAGCAGCCACAACCCTTTTGTGGTAGTTAGGCGGCCAGTAGTGGCACCCAGTCGCGGTCAGTAATGGCACCCAGTCACGGTCAGCAGTGGCCGCGACCTCATCGCGGTCCTTCTGGTCACTGGGTGCAGCCGCTGGGACCCCTGGTCATAGTTGCAGCCAGATTTAGCCACCTGTGACAACTTTAATAAAAATAAAAATAAAAATAATATACCATTTCACTGAATATAAATCATTAGATGTCTTTGATGCTTGTTACATAAATACCTAAAACCTACTTAGATTCGTCATTTTTGTCGATTGACCTCCTAATCACTACCTTTTTTTTAGCATTCGAAATATTCCTTGAGATCCTTATCTTCTTTTTAGCTCTACTGTATAACTCCTCCAATGAGTAGGGAAGCTTGTTCAAACCTTTCCATACCTTGAGGAGCTCATTGCCCCTCTTCTCCAACTCTCACATCCTTTATCTCCTTATTAGAAGCCACCACATCTTCCACTTTCTCCTCCCCCTACCCCGGCGGCTGGGGCTTCCCCATTGGCCAGTAGCTAAATCATCTTTCTGAATAGCTTAATCGCTGGGTCCCGGTTCTCTGACATCCCTCACCGATGAACAACCACACCTCCAACAAAACACAGTGATCTAAAAATTCGGAAATAAATCTCTCGACCTTCACTCTCCTCCCAAGTATCAGATATGCGAGAATTCTGGGCTAGGACGATGAGCAGCAGCCGCTCATGCCGTAGCTCCATCACCTTCTGGTTCGAGTTTGAGTGTTACGTCAGCACGAACGTGGGGCTCGCTGCTTGCCTGTACTCCTGCACTAGCCTCCCAGACTTGTACCAGACCCTGCAAGAGTTGCACAACAATTTGGGCCTCATCAGCCCCGTCCTCCACTGCAACATCCTCTTTGTTGTGCAATGCAGGCACTTCCTGGCCCCTACATGATGCAAGAGCTAGAAACTGTAATCGGAAATGGGATGATGGAATGTGGTTTTGGCATTTCATCGAGCACCTGTGAATGGATTGTAAATAGGCAGGGGTAATTCTGGCAATCACTAATGGACCCATGGGCTCATATTGGTACATCGGGTAATTTCCTGGAACTATTGAAGGGTATTTGTGAGAATTGGGTTTAAAGAAATGGACCGTTAAAATCGTTAACCTTCTTCTTCCTTCAGACATTTCAACAGTAACAAGTTGCAGCTGGAAATCATGGCGCCAAATTCAAATTTCATTTCCATCACGATTTTATTACAAAGTTTGTATGCTAGTATAAATAGAACTTGGGTGTAATCCGGAAGTGGTTGTTGATTATTATCTTTGAATTTGGTTGTCCAAATTTGGGAATTTCCCTGAGCTCTGTTTCGAGCTGGAACTGTTGTTTCAATGTGAGGTTGATCTTCAATTTGGGTTTCTGTTTCTGTAATTTCGAATTGTGAATGAAATTAGAAAAGTGTTCTGCAAAGTTGTTTCAAATTTGAGTTGCTACATCAAATTAGTATCAAAGCTTCGTTCAACTATTTGTGATGGCGGACAACGACCGAGAAGGTAATTCTTCTGCTTCAACAACTATGTCTAATATGGTGAATCTGCTGTTGCAGATTCAACAATAAATACAACTCATGGCAAATCAGATGGAGATGATGAATCGAAACATCAATGCATTGTTGAGTATTTCTACAAATCCAATTCCTCCAGTTCCGAGAAATGTGCATTTAGATCCGAGAAATGAGGAGGCTATTCCAATGTGAAATCATAGAGCTCCGAGATCTCGACGAAGTATTGATTCATCTTCCAGTGACGAAGAAGCTCCACCATTTCAGAATTTTCTAGCTAATTCAGGTAGAAACAATTACCTACCTCAATTTAAACCTAAAGTAGAATCAAACTCTTTTAACGGACATATGCATATCAAACAGTTTTTGGATTGGTTACTTGAGGCAGAAAATTATTTTTATTATTTGGAAGTACCTAAAGACATGAAGTGTCGAGTGGTTGCTTGCAAGCTTAAAAGTGGTGCATCTGCTTGGTGGAATCAAGTACAACAAGATCGAATTAGCAAAGGAAAGCATCCAATTCAATCTTGGTCTCGTATGAAGAAAATGATGAAAGATATGTTTCTTCCTGTAGATTTCGAACAGTCATTCTTCCAGTAATACCAAATTTGTAAGCAGAATCTGGGAACTATATCTAAATATGTAGAGGGATTTTATAGGTTGTTAGCTCGTAATGGATTATAAGAGTCTGAAGCACATAAACTTCAAAGGTTTGTTGGAGGTCTTAAATATGAATTACAGTTTCAATTAGCTTCAAAACCTATTGGAACAGTGACAAAGGCAATACAAGCTTCTATGCGAAATGAAACCTTGATAGAACATACCAAGTATAAGAAAGTTCCATTTACGAAGACATTTGGAGAAGGAATAAATTTGAATCAGTATAGAAACAAAGAGACAATAAATGCTGATTTGAAGTTTAACAAGAAAGAGGCTTCAAGAATAGAGAAAACAACGTTTTCTGTCCCTGCTAACAAGAAGAATGTGTATGCCAAACCAAAGCCTAATACATGTTGGAAATGTAAACAACCAAGACACTATTCTTCAGAATGTCCTCTTAGGACATGAGATCCAAATTCGAAGTCCAAGGCCATGACTTCTTATCAGGTAATAGAAGAGGAGGAAAGTGAAAATAGTGAATATGAAGAGGATCAAGAGGAGGTATATGGTGATGATGTGCAAGAGAAAGAAAACATGGGTGAAATAGGACTGATCACCGGGAAAATATTGATAACTCCAAAGTAGTTGAATACAAGTCAGAGACAATTTATTTACCACAGTTGGGACAATTAAAAATTCAAACTGCAAGGTGATTGTCGATGGTGGCTGCTCTGAGAATTTGATTGCTAAAATAGTAGTGGACAAATTAAAATTGAAAACCAGTCCTCATCCACACCCTATACTATTGGATGGATTAAGGAAGTAGGAGAGGTCAAAGTGCTGAATCAGTGTATGGTTCCATTTTCTATTGGAAGAGATTATAAGGCAAATATACTCTGTGATGTTCTTGATATGTCCATTTGTCATTTGTTGCTTGGAAGACCATGGCAGTTTGATACTTTCATTGTCCATGATGGTCATGCTAATACTATACAGTTTGAGTTTCAAGGAAAGTCTATAATTCTACATCCTCAAAATTCACAAATTGCAGAAAATATGTCTGATAATTTGTTTCACCCTACTCAGTCTAGTTCTAAATCAGTTAGTTCTGAAGTCCAACAAAAGGCATATCAATTTGAATGCAAACAAGAAATTGACAGAAAGAGCAAAAAGAAGAATATTACAATGGGAAACAATCAAAGAAGACAGAGTCAAGCAAAGAAGAAAGTCCTTGTTACTACAAGTAATATCTCTTATTCCCTCAGGTCTGAACAGTTAGTTCTATTTTTTGCAAATAGAGCTGCTTTAAGAGTCACTGCATTTACTCCTGTTCATAGCCATAAAGGAGTTCAGTCTTTGCTCCAACAATTTGCAGACTTAATTAATGATGAGCTGCCATTGTCTTTACCTCCTATGAGAGACATTCAACAAAGAATTGACCTCATACTGGGAGCTACCCTTCCTCATCTACCACATTACCGAATGAGTCCCACTAAACATGCAGAACTCCAAAGACAAGTACATGATTTATTAAACAGAGGTTTAATTAGGGAGAGCCTAAGCCCTGTAGTAGTCCCTGCTCTATTGGTACCTAAGAAGGATGGTACATGGAGGATGTGTGTAGATTCAAGGGTTATTAACAAAATAACAGTGAAGTACATGTTTCCTATACCTAGACTAGAGGACATGTTAGGCATGTTGGTTGTGGCTGAAATATTTACAAAGGTGGATCTCAGATCAGGTTACCATCAAATTAGAATGCAGTTGGGTGATGAGTGGAAGACTGCATTTAAAACAAATGAGTGGCTTTATGAATGACTAGTGATGCCATTTGGATTAATTAATGCACCTAGTACATTTATGAGATTGATGACACATGTATTAGAACCTTTGTTAGGAAAGAGTGTGGTGGTATACTTTGATGATATACTGATATATAGTAAGACTGAAGAGCAACATTTGAAACATTTAATAGAGGTTTTTCAGTTATTACAACAATATAATTTATACATCAATCTGAAAAAAAGTGTATTCATGGCCGAACAGCTCATATTTTTTGGCTATGTAATCAGTAAAGAAGGACTCAAAGTAGATCAAAACAAAGTTAAATCAATTCTTGAATGGCCAATGCCTAAAACTACAACTGAGCTTCGAAGTTTTCTTGGTCTAGCTATTTTTTACAGAAGGTTCATACAGGGATTTAGTTCTTTAGCAGCACCTCTCACATAATGTTTAAAGAAAGGTCAATTTCGATGGCAGAATATTCAACAAAAGAGTTTTGAGTTATTAAAGAATAAACTCACATCAACTCCTACTTTAGCTTTACCTAACTTTTCTAAAGTTTTCGAGGTAGACTGTGATGCATCAATATAGGGATTTGGGGTTGTTTTCTCACAAGAAGGTAAACCAATAGCTTATTTCAGTCAAAAGCTATATGAAAATAGACAGAAATGGTTTGCATATAAATTAGAATTATATGCATTGGTACAAACCCTTAAACACTGGAGACATTATCTTGTGTTCAAGGAGTTTATTTTAAACACTGACCATGATTCTTTGAGACACTTACATAATCAAGCCAAGTTAGACAGATTGCATGCCAGATGGGTGGGAGAATTGCAAGATTATACATTTGTTATTAAACATAAATCTGGTAAGAGTAATAAGGTTGCAGATGCATTAAGCAGAAGAGTTGCTATTGTTCATATGTTGACAACTTCTTGTTTTGGATTTGAAGAAATTAAACGTTTATATCAGGATGATAAAGTTTTCCAAGAAGTATGGCATTTATGTAAACAAACTCAAAAACCACAGGGAGAGTTTGTGTTAAATGAAGGCTATCTTTACAAATCTAATTTGTTATGTGTTCCTGCCAGTTCTTTAAGAATGAAATTAATTAAAGAACTCCTTGGAGGTGGATTGTCAGGTCATGTGGGCCGAGACAACTTTAGTTTTGGTTAAAACTAGGTATTACTAGCCTCAAATGTTTAAGGATGTTCAGAATGTGTTCAACAGTGTTTTGTATGTCAGCAGTATAAAGGGGGTGTTACAAATGCAGGATTATATACACCTTTACCTATACCTAATAGACCATGAGAAGATTTGAGTATGGACTTTGTACTTGGTCTTCCTAAGACACAAAAGGGATTTGACTCTATATATGTAGTGGTTGACAAATTCTCTAAATAGGCACACTTCATACCATGTAAAGAAAATGTTGATGCTATTCATGTGGCAGGTTTGTTTTTCAAATAAATAATAAGACTGCATGGAGTACCTTTAACCATTACTTCAGATCGAGAGAGTAGATTTCTTAGTCCTTCTGGAAAACCTTATGGAACAGATTGGGAACAACCTTGCAATATAGTAGTTCTTGCCATCCGCAAACAGATTGCCAAACTGAGGTGATTAATAGAAGTCTTGGCAAACTGAGGTGATTAATTGAAGTTTTGGCAGTCTGTTAAGATGTCTCTAAGGAGAAACTCCTAAACAGTGGGATGCATTTCTTTGTCCGACATAATTTGCTTACAATTCTTCTGTTCGATTGTATTAGCTCCTTTTCAAATAGTATGGATTTTTACCACATCAATCTTTAGATATTGCAATTCATCCTCGTAAATGTGGTGAGTCTCTTACAACTGTTCAAACAATTTCCCAATTTTGCTGAACTACATTCTACTATTCGACAAAAGCTTATGCAATCTACTAAGAAATATAAGTCATTTGCTAATAAAAGGTGCAAAGATGTTCAATTTACTAAAGAACTTGTCATGGTTCATTTGAGTAAGGACCACATGCCTGTTGGATATTTGAAAAATTGAAAGCTAAGAAAATTGGTCTCTGTCGCATTATTAAGAAAATTAGATCTAATGCCTATAGTGTTGTCTTACCTCCTAACCTGAATATTTCTAATATTTTTAATATTCGTGATCTAGTTCCATTCCATGAAGAGGAGTGTTCAATTCAAGACAATAATGTCATCACTTTTGATTCTTAAATTCTCGCTCGTGGTTGAGCTTTTGTTGAATAGGAGGGTTTGATGCAGAAGCCAGAAACTCTAATCGGAAATGAGATGAAGGAATGTAGTTTCGGCATTTCATTGAGCACTTGTGAATGGATTATAAATAGGCAAGGGTAATTCTGGCAATCACTAATGGACAACGGGCTCATGTTGGTACAACAGGTAATTTTCCGATTATTTGTGACAAAGAAATGGACCGTTAAAATCGTTAACCTTCTTCCTCCTTTAGCCATTTCAACAGTAACAAGTTGCAGCTGGAATTCACGGCGTCAAATTCAAATTTCATTTCCGTTACAATTTTATTACAAAGTTTATATGATAGTATAAATAGAACTTGGGTATAATCCGGAAGTGGTTGTTGATTGTTGTCTTTGAATTTGGTGGTCCAAATTTGGAGATTTCCCTGAGCTCTGTTTTGAGCTGGAACTGTTGTTTCAACGTGAGGTTGATCTTCAGTTTGGGTTTCTGTTTCTGTAATTTCGAATTGTGAATGGAATTAGAAAAGTGTTCTGCAAAGTTGTTTCAAAATTGAACTGCTGCATCACTACCTCCCCCGCCACCAAAGACGAAGATGATGAAGCGGAGGCATATCCTCCTTCCTTCCTCCTCGGTTTGCTCATCTCCTCCTGGACAATGCTCGGCAAAGCCGGCGAGTGGAGAGGGGCCCAGCTATTTCTCAAGGCCCCCACCACTCTGGAGCACTTGCTCCTGGCCAGCCAGGGATGGACGGGTCTGGGCGAATGCTCGGGTTCCCTATGACCCTACCTCTGATGATGGCGTCTGAATAGATAGAGGTGTCGGAGAAGGAGTCTTCCACAAACTTAGACAGGCATTTGGGTTGCCATTGGATTGGGGCCCCAACAGAGTACCCGGCTAGTATTGGACGAAATTTATCACGAGAACAACCTCCCACTGGTAATTGACCGGAGCCCAGTCGGGGCCGAATCCAGGAACCCGCCCCACCTGCACTGTGTTGTGTTGGTGGCAGTCTCTATCGCGCAGACGTGGTCATCCTCGACACTGATATCAGACAGTGCCATCGGGCCGGAGTACACGCGGCGGAAACTATTAGATGAGGCATCCCAGCAGAGGAGGATGGAGCCGCCGCCAGCAGCTGAAGCGAAGCCACAGAGGAAGTCCCTGCCGCTAGAGATGGACGAGATGGAGGGAGAGGGCTACCCCACTGCGCCGTAGCAGGCAGAGGATGGACTGGCGTGCCTTGCCGGTGGAAATGCCGCATTCCACCCAGGAGGAGACGATGAAGAGAGTGGAAGTAGAGCCTAGTGCGAAGGCCGGGGACACCACGGCTAGGGCGGATGTAGCGGCACCAGCGGTGGCCGACGGTGGCGATCCCGAAGTGGGATATTGAAGTTTGGGAAGAAGGTTAGAAAAACAGTACAAGATTGAGGGTTGTTTGGACGGGACCAACACAAGCATGCTGAACTCGTAGGTTTCCTTTAACATTGAACATGTCTGAAAGTTAAGGATGCTGTCAACCAATCGACAGTCCCTATTGACCTGACCAGTCGTTAGATAGCGTTAAAGAGACTTGCATAAGATTCCTATAAATCAAACTTTGCCATTTTGGTTATCTTGATGTACAAACCTCTTAGTTACCTCCTTACCTTGATCAAATCCTGTAGGCATGCTAGCCCTCCCAAAACATCTCTTTGGCATCAAATGGGCAAAGTCCAATGGGTCATACTCACACCCAGGAAAGATTTTTGGGGTTGTAGCTTAGATTCACAGGGCAAAAATAAACAAAGATTTAGAAATCAAGCACTTAAACTCTCAGCCTCATCAAGGCCTATATCAGAGCATCTATCCAAGGCGGAGAAGGCGTGGCAGCCCAAGCTTAAAGGTCCATTCAAGTCGAAGAACTGGAATGACAAATTTTCATGCGAGTTATATATATTTATCTTTTAGCTTTTATTTCTAAATCTTTGTGAGGTTCTTAGTTAGCCTAGAATTGGTTATTGGCATTAACAAACCAAGTATGCATGGTTTTTGGTGATCCCTTGGAATAACTAATGTAAAAGTTTCTTGGTTAACCAAAAACCTTATTAGTGGAAAGTCCGGGGGCACCTTTCATTGGGTGTTTTGAGAGCATAAATGCAAATGTCATCGAATTGTCGACATTCGAGCTACACTATACATCTCTTCTATCCATGCGTGTTTAATTTAATTACAAATATTTGTACATATATATTGAAATTTATTTTCTACTTGTACTCTATATGTGGATTGATAAATTTATTTTAATAAATTATTATAAATAGGTAGGCCAATTAGTGTTAAAATTGAAGTTCGGATGAGAAGTCTCCTATCACTTACTAAAGCTAGCCTACCCCTCTTAACATAGTGAGTAGATCTCTATTATATGCATAGGTTAGGTGGGCTAGCTAAAATAGAGGTGGCAAACTCCTGCTTTTGAAGTTTATAATCGATCGTCGATCATCCTATTACCCCTCCCTCATTTTCGGCCTAACCAAACATATTATGCCACACATTCTCATACTCTCCTTTTTCTTTATTAATAATAATATTTTAAAAATAATAATTTTTATTTAATAGTAAAATATTTTTAAGAAAATAGGAAATAAACTTATAATTTATGTTTTTAAGGGAAAATTATTTAAATAATAATTAAAAAAATATTTACCAAATTCCCAAAGTGGTGTTGTTTTTTGCAGCTGGTGCCTGTGTGGTTTTTTTAAATTTTTTATATAATTTTATTAGTTTAAGTTGATTTTGTCATTCTAAAGGACGAAATCCACTTATCGGTTTATAACACTTAACCCGATTTTGTCTTTTAGAAGGACGAAATCGGCGATTTCATCCTTCTAAATGACGAAATCATTTCACTTAGATACTTTGGCCCGCATAGGTATTAGACGTAAGTTGATTTCGTCTTTCTAAAGGATGAAATTAACCTTTTAAACTCGTTCCTCGCCCGAATCCCTGCCAATTCGCCCCGAGATGATGCCGCCATGCCCTTGCACCCATATCCATTTCTTCTCCTCTCCTCTCCTCCGGCCGGCTTTTCCTCAAGTGAATTTTTCCAGCCCCCCTATATTCACAACTACTGTTTTTACTATGTGTAAAATTTTTTTCATGTCAATTTGTTAGTTCACTGCACTACTTGTTTTTTGTGATTTTTTTAACTATTGGGCTAAGTGGTATTTACATTTATACAAATATTTTGACTCTCTAGATTTCTTAACTAGTGGGTACAAGCTGCTTTCAACATTGTATTGCGAGAAAAAAAATTTAGTTAGCTCAAATTTAGTTTTGATATTATATACAGTTACTGTTAGTAATAGTTTAATATTTTTATCAATAGAGTGGATGTAATATTTGAAAAAGTGTATGGGAATATTTGTTGTCTTCTTTGGATAAGACAAGAAATATGTAAAGAATTGTATGATTATTGCTCGTTGATATATGAGGCAACGTTTAGCAAATAAGGAATTTGGCATTTTTATTGACTGTAAATCTCTTTGATGTCCTCTTTGGCGAAAGAGAATCTCAGACTTAATGAGCACATGTTAACTTGTTTCATTTTAGCCTCTTAGTTTTGAGACAATGGCTTAATCTAATATTAATTTAATCTATTGTTTCTGAATTAAGTGAATAGAGATGTCATAAGAAATGGTTAGATTTTTACTTAACTATGATGGATGCACAAAAGGATTATTAATTAAGAAACCGTCTACATATGATGAATTTGAGATGCAAGTAGCTAGCAAGGCTGGGTGGGATCGAAGAAGATGGAAAATCACTGTAAAATGTGTTATTCCAACATATGGATCAAATTCAAGACAAATATGTATAAATGATGATGCATCAATGAATTTTATGTTTGACCTCTCGCTTCACATAATTTGTTTCAACTTATTTCTCGAAAAAGAGGCCCGAGTGCCTAGTGAAAGGCGAAGTAGTTCACATAGGAGCTCACATAGGAGCTCTCACAGGAGCTCACATAGGAGCTTTGAAAGAAATGTGAACAATGAAAGACATATGCAAATGTCAGTGGATGATGAAGAAGGAAATTTATCTATGATAGTAGCTTCAAATGAACATGATAGGTTGTCTGCCCCTATTTATGAAGGAAGTGGACCTAATTGGAGGTAAGGTTTATTAAGTTGTGAATCTTTTTTGAATCTTATAATTATCAATGAAATATAGGACACTAAATTTTGAATTTTGTGTGTAATATGGAAGGTACACAACTCATGCACATGAGCCATTTAGCTTTCAAATGTCTCAAGGTGGTGCATGGTATGGAACTCAAAGTTCGATGGGCATTCATTACCCCTACACAGGTATTGGTCATACCGATGCTGGACCATCTAATCAAAGGTGAAATATATATTCATAAATGAATATAACATTTTTATGCATATGAAATTTAATACATATGCGATGTTCATATGTAGGGGCGCTTATGTCCACAATGAAGATATTGATGAAAATGAGGCAAATGAAGGTGAAGATAATATTGGCGAAGCAAGTAGAGAATATTCTGACATTAATGAAGAAGGGGTCAGAGGTGAAGAAAGCGCTCAACATATGGTTGACAGCGAGGGGGATGATGTGGTAGATAATGCAATTGCCACAAATGATATGAATGTGGATGATGAAGAGCCGCCATACTATGAAGTAGGGCTACTCTATGCACACATCACAGATGAGGAGATAGAGGCGACAATTAATTCTACCATGGATATGGATAAACAAAAAGAAGATGAGCTATATGTTGGCCACATCTTTGAGAATAAAAAAGCATTTGTTATAGCTTTGCATGAGTTTTCCATTCAAAATCTTGTATACAGTGAAATGCATTGATAGTACTTGCCCTTGGAGAGTTCACGGCTCAATAAAAAGGGGTGGAGGGTACTTTAAATTGAAGAGATACAAAGGTGACCACACATGTCAGAATGGCCAGCTTAGCACAGATCATAGGCAATGCAGTGCCTCCTTTATAGTGGGGTTCCGACATTGCATCCCAATGATTGGTGTTGATGCTACTCACTTGTATAGCCGGTATCCTAGTGCTCTTATGACTGCAAGAATAGTAAATCATGTAGAAACCCTCCTGTTGATTGGTAAACATATAATCAATCTTTTTATTTATTCTCTATTTTAGGTATGATTATATGTTCCTAATGATTGATGATATGCTCTTAATTCTCCGCAGATCATATGGATCATGTAGAGCCTTCTTACAGGCCAGGCCCGATTGATGACAGTGTACTTGTACAACATGAGTCACATAGGTTGGCTTCTTTTTGGAAAGGAAAGGTATGATAACTCTTTTTAAAATTTGTTTCATTTTTTTAGATTATAAATTACGTTGGATTATAATTTTAAAATTTATTATAGGACCCTAGGTGCCTTGAGTGCACCGAACATTTTAGATATCTCCACCATTAGCCCGTAGACGCGCGAGTAAGATTTTGACATTTCTTTCATCTACAATATGTCTGTCTCGATTGACCTTTATTGACAGCTCTCATTGAGAGATGAAGGATGGAGACACAGATGTTTCACCTGCCCTATAGAGAGATGACCATCACACTTATGGATGTGGTAGTTCTCTTAGAACTTTGCATCGATGGACTTCCTGTGATGGGCACTACAAGAGGAGGCCACTTAGACTTATTAGTTAGACTCCTTGGTAGAACTCCTTCTGCTACATCCATGTGTGGAAGCCGAGTTAGCCTTCGATGGCTCTTAAGTGAGTTTTGTGAGCTCCCAGCCGATGCTACGGAGATAGTTATCGAGCAACATGCACGGGCCTATTTATTACATTTACTTGGGGCTACAATATTTGCAAATACCATGAGTAGCCATGTACACGTGGCATATCTCTCCCTCCTTGCGGACTTCGACATAGCGGGTGCTTATTCATGGGGCAGTGCTACACTTGCATTTTTTTATTGAGAGTTGGGGAAAGCATGTCAGGCCATGACTTCTGGGATTGCAGGATGTCTGACCCTGCTTCAGGTAAATGATTTCATCACTTTAAATATGTTTTTGCACGTATAATTTCTTATTTTTTTCAATAACTTTAATCATATTTTGTGACATAGCTATGGTTGTGGGAGCATTTACACATCAGTCGACCAAATATTAAGATGTGTCATCACTTAGTCGAGGGTACTCCACTAGGAGCGAGGTAAGGGATATTTATTTTTAATACTTAAATTTTTGTAGGAAAGTTTTATTTACTTATGCTGAACTCATTTTTAAAATTTAACTCCTTAGGTGGAATGTTCGGAAAAGGAGAACCAAAAATCCACAAGGAGTCCTTCGATTATATAGAAGGGAGTTAGACCACCAGCAGCCCTATCAAGTAATTTTATTTTATGTTGAACTTTTTTTTGTAATGATTATAAAATATGTAAGGTTATTTAAACTTAATTATCTTTATATATTGTATAGGTTATTTGGTAGCCGTACCCATCGGAAGTATTGGCTGTGTTACCTCCTATATGCACTGACGATCGGGAAGTGTGGCTATTGAAAACGCCATTGATATGTTACGAGATTGTGAAGATGTATGTGCCAGATCGTGTAATGCTCTAGTTTAACCTAGAGCAAGTGGTCCCACCTTCTACCGTCGAGTTTGTCTTTCGCATAACTCGACAGGGCCACCATATTACGAATTGGGCTACACATCATACATCACATATCGCTCGATGGGAGGATAGGAGAGACACTGTTATCCATGGGGAGATGGCTACAACATCGCGAGATGTTCGTAGCGCATATATGCAGTGGTATTTACCGATTACATGACGATATATTTTATCGCATGATGATGTAGAGGAGATGTCATATCAACCTAGGAGTGCATCTGAGGCTGCTTTGGTAAGTATAACTTTGTTAATTATATAGTATTATTTTCTTATTTCTTATTTATTAATTATCTAATCTTTAATTTTTTTTATAGCTTTGTTTAATGCGACGTACGCATGAGCATTTGATTGATGCAATTAACACATGTACTTCGAGTGAGGACTTTTTAGCATCATGTCAATCGATGCTTAGGGATCATGATGATGTCCTTCGTAGCTTGCCACTCCTTCAGTTGGTGATTACGGATATTCATACACATTATCCTGTTGACGAGGTCGCTCAGACACAGCCGAGGCATGATTCATTTCATGATATTCCATCTTCATTAGCAGCACATAGCTCTCCTCCCCGTTCATCATTTCCGGTCACTGCACATGTAGCTTAGCTAGATCTGATTTTATATTATAGACGACATCGGCCAGCTCGTGTTGAGCCAGAGCTGGAGCTAGAGCTAGAGCTGGATCAGGCAGATCATGACAAGGAGCTCATACAACACTGTCGAGGTCAAGGACGTAGGAGATCGTGACATTGAGTGTATTAGCTTTGTTATATGTTTGTTTTAAACTAAATATTTTATTAACATGTGATGTACTATATTTGATAAATATTTCTATTTTATGTTTGTTTTTATTAATTGATATCAATAACTTTAATGTTATGTTTGTTATGCATGGAATGTGTAGAATGAATGAACAGGGTGATTGTGTACGTGTTGAATGAATAAATAGGGACAGGCGTTAAAGTTGGTTTAAAATAATCTTTTTTTAAAAATTAATTAGATTTTGTCATTCTAAAGAATGAAATCAGTATATAGCCGTTTATTTCTTCTCGATTTGGCAAAGTAACGTGTCACTATATATGGCGATTTCGTCATTTAAAAAGACAAAATTGGGTTAAGTGTTATAAATTAATAACCTGATTTCGTCTTTTTAAAGAATGAAATCATATAAATTTTTTTAAAAAACTACACAGACACTAGGCGCTGGGGCTTGTGTAACAAAAAATAACACCACTTTAAAAAATATTTTCTAACGTAATTAAATTTGGTAATTTTTTTAAAATTATTATTTAAATAAATTTTTTTCTTTTAAATACCTAAACCATTGATCAAAATAGAGGATAAAAAGAATATAAAACTAATTAAATCGCGTGCCAATTTCCCAACAAGGAAGGCCTTGGGATCTTCTTGGCCCATCTTCTTTGTGGGACAGCCCTTCCGCCTCGGCTGCTCCTCAAAGCTGCGCCGTTTTTGGCTCCTTCAAGCCAACCAGCTTTCGTTTCTCACGACCGGTCAATTCCGTTGCTTTACACGTGTTACTATACTATTAGTTTCCAGACGTGAACGCCCTCCAGCTCTTACGTGGCCACTTGTTAGTTGAAATCCAGCTCAGCACGACGCCTCCGGGAACGAACTTCTGCCGGAGACTTCAGGCTTCCGCCTCTTTCCCACTACGCAGCCTTCTGTCCCGGCCCCGGCTCCGCCGCCCCGTGGCCTTCCTCTGCCTCTCTCTCCGACAAGCGCCCGTCTCCTCACTCTGTTCCGTCCCCCTTCCCATCCCCCTTTTTCTCCTCTTCCCGGCCATTACCTCCCCGCCTTCATATCTGGACCAACATCTCCTCCACCGCCGCCTCCGCCATTTCTCCCATCGCTGAAACACCCGATGCGATCAGAAATCGGGCATGTACTGGTGAGAGAGGTAATATACTTCCGCTGGACGGCGATTGGATCCTGCCCCAGCCATCGCATCCCAGCTGTTTGTCGAAATTCCCCTTGCCCTGCTAAAACGAATCGTGTGTATGCTACTCACCTATCCTTGATTTCCCTGGGATTCTTGTCAACTTGAGCCATCATTCTGGTTTTTGGGTTCGTTTCGTTTTGGCTTCTTATTATCATTTCGAAAATGGAGAGCGAGGCGCAGTGGAGGGAGGAGGAGTTTGTGCTGCTTGATCTTGATGAAGTTTGCGGGAAGGCTGACATCCCAACGAATGCGCCTTATGTTCTCTCTGTAAGTACATCCCAATTTTTATTTGGTTGTGCTGTCTTCACCATGTCACACTTCTTAGGTATATGCATCGGCCGGTCTCGTTTAGCTTCATTCCGCTGGAATTTGCAGTGCTGACCCACTCAATAAGATGAGTGTATTTTTTGGCTGTTCTTCTTTGGGAATGCTCTGCAACATTCCAGTGAATTGTAAACAAACAGTGAAACTGTGTGGGTTGTTGTGTTACAATGTAAGACAGGAAGAATGACTTCCTAAACAAGAAAAAAAAGGGACAGCAAGAATCACTTGCAATTGGAGTAGGTAAACAGATTTTGTTTGGTTTTTCTCTGCTTTTCATGTAGAACAAGTTCTTGTTGATTAACTTGGTGCTTATTGCAATTTAAGATCGAGTTCAGAATATTTTAGCTATGCAATCTTAGTATCTTATTTTATGTATTTCTATGTTAAACTACATACTTTATATGTTCAGGGTTTGGACACAACAAATCCAGTGTTGGCTATTGGCGACAAATTAAAGCTAGTGAGTGCCCTAAATTTGTATTTCTTCATATTTATGAGTTTTAACCCCCTTAGGTATTTGTTGATGGAATTCCCTACATTATGACAGTATAATAATCTTCGGCCGGCCCAGTGATGTTAGGGTTGTTTTCTCAATAAGTTTATTCTTTGACAGATTGGAGAGTACCAGGAAAGCATAGGAACGTGCTTTGTCTTCTCTGAAAGTGGTGAGTAGAAACATACTTCTTTTTTCTTGCACTTTATGTTGCCTAGATATCTCTGAAGAATAATGAAAGGTTTAAGATTCTGACCAGTTATGCTTTGGATCCTTGCTTGTTCGTTCGTGCTTGGGTCATCATGGAGTAAGTAAATTATGAAGGATTGGAGAGAACTAAAATTTGGAGGTGATATAGAAGGCAACCCTATTTCTACCTCATTTGCTATTTGGGCATGGCTGGTCAGGCCTGGCTGATTTTGTTGACCTAATTAATTTTAGTCATGAACAATTTAATTGCACATTATTTGCTACTGTACATAGAATTATCTAGGTTTTTTCCCTTTGCTGTTGTGACTGCTTTGCAATGTTATTTTATACATCTTTTTGCATTTAGATCATTTCGGAACATCATGATTGTATTATACACTTGTATCCGTCTTCTCTGAAGAGAATGCCATTCTATATAAATGTGTTGATATTCACATGTATTTTTGGTTGATAGATAGTCCTTCAGTCACACACGAAGAAACAGGACCATCCCAAGAGAATCCTTCTGCCGGAAGGAACATTGTAGATGGAAACCAAACCTCTGAGAAGCAAGTGAAGCCCATCGCACGACTGCATAAAATTCTCAAATTTAGATTATGTCCCGATGATGGGGCTCCTGCTATAGAAACTGAAGGAAAGGTTCCTGAAACACAACCTGAAGCCAACAGTCCTGTTGAAGAAGCTTGAGGCCGGTTGATCTTGATATTGAGGACAACTTAGACAGTGATTCATTTGCAGCTGGCATTGTGGCCGTATTCAGTGCATACTAGGAGGACCGCTTACAAAATCTAACAAAAGTGGGGAAGGGAATGATAGAAAGAAGTTTGCGAATAGACGACTTTGCTCTTCTCAAGATGACGGCAGAAAGGCCTAGGCCAAGATGCGAGCTTGTAGTGGACGGAAATCCGGAGCAAATGATTTAAGTAGCGATTTTCGTTCCTTCATTATTGTTCTATCATGTGAAAGGTGCAAACTTGAACCCTCCACTGTTGAGCTTCTTGTAAAGCATAGTAGAAATTATTTATCAAATTAAGCAGGCTGAAGACAATGTTTTATCTTTGGATTTTTGTTGTCTTGTTACAAGGGTCCATCTAGTAATGTGATCACAACATTTCCGAGTTCCTTATTGCTTTATTAAATCCTTTATTCACACTGACTTGTCGCCCTCAGAGTCCCGGTTCTGTACTGTTGTGGCGCTTGCTGTGGTGGCATAGCTGGAACTTGTGAATAAATATTGACATCATTAAACTTGACTTAAACAGAAACAAGCCTCGCAGATTGCAGCAGGCAGTGCGGGTGTCCCTAATCCGATCAGACAATCCTCCCACCATACCCCTTCCCCTTCTCCTCTATTGCTCAATGGCCGGTTTTCTTAATTCTTTGGCTGAGGCCGAGGCTTTTAGCTCTACATTCATGTTCAGTTGCGCAATGACTGTTAAATTCTCAGGTCCCCTCTTCTTCGTACAATCTTAGATTTTTCTACCACGTAGTTAGCTCCACGCCTTTTTCCTTTTGCAACACCATGCATTTTGTTCACCTACTCCCTTTCGTCGAATTGCATTGTTTCTATCTCGAAAACGAATGACACTTCTAAACACATGATGGAGCTGTTTTACGTTGCATAAGCCAAAACTTGGTACCATCCCTAAGGAAAAACACGTGCCAGTTTTTATCCTTCTATCTCAAGTTATACAGTATCAAACGCTGCAAGTAGGGCTGGTCTTCATACAAATAGCTGAAAGATAAAATAGACACTACCATTGTCTACGGACATACCCTTTTAGGCGATTTGATGAGAGATTAGTTTGTTGGATAGAACAAGAGAGGCATCCATGACTATCACTAGGGCAATCGAGGTAAGGATCTATGGATTGTAACTTACTATATAATATAAGTTTAGACTTATATATACTATCTTCTTTATTTGTACTAGTATTACTATTTAACTTACCTTACATATATTTAGTAATTAGCTCTAACATAGAACTCAAATAGAACATTAACATGATTATATTTAAATTGTTAAGAATTTAAGTATAAGAAAATGATGCTTATAGGTAGTTATGGAAGAAAAAAATGACCTTTATGTAAGGATACAAATTGCATTTGAAATTAACTGATCTTTGACAAATGGCTGGCTGAGGTCCTTGTCCAGACTATGTCCAAAAATCAGTGGATAAAAAAATCAGTTGTATATGACCACAAACACCTTGGACACGGCCTAGATATCGAATAATAGATGTCCACGACCAGCCCTAATTTCAAGCATAACATTAATTTCCATAAAATTACTGGATACAACCCCTTGAAGTGTGAAGTTTCTCCACATGTCACATTATCTGGAGGCAGTAACATGTCTTGCGTAAACAAGGTTGCAGAGAATCATAATTCAAAGAAGCATAACTAGTACCCTTCCAATTCACATTATGCACACAAACTCAATCAACACCACTTGTCAATTGATCATTTCCAATTGCAAAAGCTGCAAATGAGCTCTCCTACATAGCATACAACCACATGCAATGTCTGTTATAAGTATAAATTTACAAGATTATCATTTAAGGATAAAATATAAGACAAAAAACACAAAATATAGAGACAAGAGGCATACCTTTCTCACTTGATATTAATAAGTACATATAATAAAAAATCCACTATGTATGAGTAATACAAAGTCTTCTTTCACTCTCCTTGTTAGAAATATATGGGAACCTTCAAATTGACAAGTATGCATATATATGTCTATGTCTCTCTATATATAGTTTACTTACCCTGCGGGTAACCGTTTGCTGAACTTCTGCGGGTGAGTTTTATAACGACCGTCTAATAATAATCTAAGAGTCCTCCTTCCCTCTCCCGATCAAAACCTCAACTCAAGGGAGCGAACAATCCCTCCATCCACCAGTGAGTCCACACCGAGAAGTTCCTCGTCTCCAATGCGACCCTCCGTCCCCCAGCGGCTATTGCCACTTTAGTGGTGAGTTTGCAGGGGCGGCTAATAGAAACAGTCGTAGCAACACTGTTTGGTCTCTCGGTCGAAATTTAGAGTGCCCAAAATTGCCTACCCCTAATTTTTCCTTCTAGTGAAAAATCTCTCCCTCTGTAGAAATTTCCTCGCTCTCGTCCTCTCTCCCACCCTGTGCCTAAATTTTCTTGCCCTAAACTCATATTACCTCCGCTGTTTGACAGTGCTTTCTCGTAAGGAGCCCAAGAGGAACGTCTTACGAAGAATATGAGTTAAGAGGAGGGATTCAGAAAGATCTATTTTCTTTGATTCTTTGACATAGTAATCACGATCGCCCCATTTTTCTCTTTATGTTTATCTTCCTCTTATGTTTGTTTTAGTTTTTAGGCACAAAATGAGTAGCTGGTTTTTATTCTGTGAGCATTCTATTTTTATTTTCCATTATGAAGAATCAGATTGCATATCTTGTTTTTCTATTTGATGCAGATTTGTTCGTCTTCTAAACTTTTTTATGTAATAGTATGCACCTTTTTCTCCGGATTGCCATGCTGATTTTTACACCTACTAAGCAGGCTGCTGATGCAAAGGCTCTACTGGACATTACTAGCAGTTTGGTCACTTTTGTGAGGTCATAGTAACGGTGGGGCTACTCCCTCAGATTTTAAAAGTTGTTTACAGAAGAAATCTGGCTGGCAAAGATTTGAAAAGAAGTGATTATTCAATGGTTGCATTTGGGAAATTTTCACTTATGTTTTGGTGCTTTTTTGGTTCTGGATTTTTTTAAGGACAGGCTTCCTGCTTTCAACCATTGTTCATTGGACTCCCTGGGTTCTATAAACTATTTCCTTAAGCTTGTTACTCAATAGTTTACTATGGATGCGCGTGAGACAAAACCTCTGCCCTTAAAGTAAGCTTCTAAATGTACCATGCTGAATTTGTTTTCAAATATGCTCCATATCTGTTGTCATTCTTGAATCTTCTTTAGGAGGCAAACATGTTTTGTAGATAGAAAATAAAATGCAAAACTTATATGTACATCTCTAGTTTGGGTTCTGAATGGATGTCAAAAAGGATTTTACTGATAGGATGGTAGACTAAATATTTTTTTTCATATCAGTCTTAATTCCTGCCCTCGAAACAATTCATATCAATTAATTGGATCTAAACTTACATGCCCATGAATGAGTATGTAAAGTAGCCAAGTGGCAACATTTTTTTGCAGGATATTGACAAATAATTTTTTAATTTAGGGCATAATTTTTATGACTTTATGGTTTCTTTTTAGGATGTACAACATATGAGGGATAAATTTTATGTAATTAATTTTAACTTCCATTGATAACGATGAATTTGAATTTTTGCAGTTTGCAGTAATGCTCTTTGAGAGACAAGATGGTGTTTGCTGCTTTCAGTGGCATGCAGGGAGGTGACTGAGGTGGAGATTGGGGCCCCCTCGGGATTCCTTCTTGAAGGAGATGCTCCAAAACCCCGAGTGTCATGGCCAGTTCTTGTTCTTCAATGTCTGTTGTTTAATAGGTGGCTTTATTAGGTACTTTATACTAGATTGAAGATATTGAACTGGAGAAGTTAGGACTATGATATGGGTTGTAGTTTTTTCATGATAATTCCTTTTAATCTTTTGAGAGTGGGAATTGTGGTTATGGAGATTAAGCAGAAACCTAAAGGAGATGATCAAGAGTCACTGAGAGTGCTCGTCCAAAGGAGGTATGTAAGTTATTTGAAATGAAGCAAAAGATTATATAACTGAGTGATGTTTGTCAAATGCTGCAGCTATGTTTCACCATGGAAATGTTAGTGGGGTGTTTAATTAATTGGATTTTGGGTTGAAATGGGTTAAAAAAAGATTCCAAAGCGATTGTTATAGGAGAAGAAGCAAAGTGATACAAATTCTAGGCTAGATTCAATGTGTTTGTAACAAAGATATGGCCCCTAATTACATTTTATTTTTTAATATATGTTATTGTGTATCACAAGCAAAATATTTCATAGAATGCCAAATTCAACTTTAGCTTTTATGTCTTCTGCATTGTTAATTTCAAGTGTTCATATTAGTTAAGAATAGTTAGAAATGCTTCAAGGGCTAATCTGTTTGTGGGGCATTTGATTCTAATTTTCGTTCAAAGGCTACAAACTAATTTTTTTTGTAGTTATTTGCTTTCTAGCTTACCTTTGGTTGTATGATTTATCAGAAATTGCAGTTGCCGTAATTAGTTGAATTAGATGCTAATATATGCCATGTATAAACATCACTGCAATTGGCTGTAACACCATGATATGCTGAGTCACATGCTAGTAGATGGGTGCAGTTGGTTTAGAAAAGCTTTGTAGTAGTTGTTTATGTAGAACTTTCAATTGCTGGTTTTGAATACTCATGTTTAACTTTATATGCTCGCATGATAAACCCTAATGATAAGATACTTTTTGTGGTGGTAGGTGTAGTTTTTATCTTGAATGAGCAGTTGGCATGAGACAAGACCAACCTTTGGAGTCGGAGATGAGGCCTTGGGTGCTACAACGAAGAAGTAGCATTTGAAACAAGCAAAAGTTTAGGCTCCTACGTTATTTGGTGCCAGATAGTGTAAATGGAAAACTGTGAGGTTAATTTTTCAAGTTTTATGCATATCATTTACAACATTACCTATTTTTATATTTTCTATATTGGTTGGGATAATTTGATGTATCTTTTGTATTGGTTGAGAGATGAGTGGATGACCTCATGGCCATCAGATCTTAGAAATGATTTGATGGCCAGGGACCCATTTTTTAATTTATTTTGGCAACACTTTTTATCGGTGGACTGCTATTTTTTTAAAAGATGCAGGAACTAATAAAATAGATTTTGGAAAGCTTTAGCGACAACCTATAGAATGTTGCTAAAGGTGTACTCTTTGGCGGTTGCATATTTCATTGCTAAGTTAGCCGCCATGGTTAAGAAATTTGATGTAGTTGTACTTTAATGTGTTCTAATCAAGTTTCGAGTTGAATGTTTGTCCAAGCTGAAAAAAAGGTGTGAGTGTCAAGTTGGGCGATGGTGGCTAGCTGTTTTTCAAGTTCTCTAAGATGGTCGCATCTATTTCGTCATTCACATTCCAAGACTATGATGGGCCCCTAACAAATATTTTAGGGTAATTGAAATGTTTGCGAGCATATATTCTTTTCATTCAGCCCAGTGGAAAATGACATTTAAGCTATCTCAATGGTGATCACCATAAATAATCACTCATTCACTGCTAAGTGAGTCCTAACAATTAAATTGCATATGCCAGGATGAAAAGAGGCTGATGCACAAGAAGGCGTGCTTCTTTAAATGCTGAAAAAGTTACAATAACCTAGTTATGCTTTCTGCAGCAAAGACTTGAACACGTGATTTCTATCTGCATTATTGGTTACTGTTGTTAATAGTGTATATAACAAGGTAAAATGCAAAGCACAAAATTACAACCACCAAATTCAATTGCTTTGTTCAGCATATACAATTGTTTCCTCGGCCATCTTTGCCATCCATCCACAATCTTCTCAGCATACCTCGCCTGCCAACAAACACACTAAGCATCATATAATTTTTCTAAAATAGGGACCATATTGTTTCTACTTCTTAGAGTAAAAAGTACTGATTTAAAGAAATTTAGACTGGGGCTATAAACACTTCATCAAAGGTGAAGAAGTTCTAGACCGTTGCTATGTAGCAAACCTCCATATATGTTTTTATGTTTTTTTCCAAAGTCTCCACAATAACATTTTAAAAATGGGCGCGTGACCCATTAGGACTAAGTTTGATGCTTAATTATCGTTAAGTCATTATTACAAATTGACTAATAAGTAATTGAGTTATACGTAACTTTTAAAAATCCTAAAATACCCTTCTCTCTTTTCACATTGAATTCCAAATTGAAGACTCCAACCACCCAAAGACTGTGCTCCATTTGCTCCTGACCAAAACGAAAACTCTTGGCTATTTGAAGCTTCGTTCTGGCAATTTTATGCTCCTGTGATCCATCGCTTGCCGTCTTCCTCACTGATTTTTGCTGCTCCTAGGACCTCCACCGAGCTTTTCAATGGTGTCCACCTTCTCTTCCACCTCCTCGCCTTCGGCCTCCAACTAAGATGCTACTTCCATTTTACCCGGTACTTTACCTTCTGAAACCCCTCCTTGCTCATCTTTGACGAAGTGATTCGTTTATTTAGTCGATTTGGGGCTATATTTTCTTGTAGTTTGAATTTGTTGCAGTTTGATTCATTTTCTTTCATGCAATTTGGGGTTCTCTTCCTTGCCTTTTGAATTTTCAGTAATGTGGGGTTTTACAATCTGCAATTTGGAATTTCTCTTCCTTACTATTTGAATTTCTTGCAACTTTGTGGGTTTATCTTTCGTGGTGTTTATTTTCCAGAAATTTACTTTTGTTCTACAATTTTAGGTTTCTCAATAGTGCAAAATTTGTTTCATAAGCAAATTCCCTTTCCCCTGTAAAGAGTTTCTCCGATTTCTTCCTTTTCATAAATATTTTAGGCATTAGGATACCTATTCATCTACAAAATTAGTGATGTTGGATACTAATTTTTTTCTACTGTTATTTTATTTACCGGTTTCACATATAACTACAAGGACTTATAATGTCTACTGGCCGATTTGAACTCCTTTTAATCATTATTACAACTATTTTGTTGATGTTGTTGTGCTTTTAATGTTGATTTAGTAGAAATGGTACTGCCATGTTGAGTTGGATATGAGTTAGATGATGGGATCATGAGCATTATCTCTTGTATTTTCTCCTTATATAAGTTTAATATAAATTTATTGTTCCATATATGTGTATAGAGTATAAATTTAATATTCCATATATGTGTACAAAGTATAAATTTACTATTACATATATAAGGTCAAAGTATAAATTTACTATTCCATATGTGTATAGAGTATAAATTTATTGTTCCATATATAAGGTTAGAATATAAATTTATTATTCCTTATATAAGGGAGTATAAATTTGTTGTTCCATATATGTGTACAGAGTATAAATTTACTGTTTCATATATAAGGTTAGAGTAAAAATTTATTATTCCATTTGTGCGTACAGAGTATAAAATTTACTGTTCCATATATGTGTACATAGTATAAATTTATTATTCCATATATGTGTAGAGTATAAATTTACTGTTCTATATATAAGGTCAGATTATAAATTTATTATTCCATATACGTGAACAGAGTTATAAATTTATTTTTCTATATACGAAATTAAAGTTGTAATTGAAGTTATAATTTTGTTGTTCCATATATGGGGTTAGAGTATAAATTTATTTTTCTATATACGAAAATACAGTTTAGTTTTGATGTTTCATATATGTGAACAGAGTATATATTTATTGTTCTATTTTGTGGTGGATGTAAACAACAAAGTAAATATTTACTGTTTTGTTCTTTAGTGGATGTAAATAACAGAGTATATATTTACTGTTATGTTCTATGGTGGATGCAGGAGCAACTTAGATGACTATCCAGAAGCATCTTGTGTGAATCAAATAGGGGAATGATTCAAGTGCAGAATCCAACTTGGTGTGAAAAGTGATTTTGTGTTGTAAAATGTATTTTGTAACACATGACTTCATGCTGAAATTGTTATAGCAACCATTTGCTAACACATATGGGGGTTATCAGCCCATTAGGAACCATTTTATTGGAAAGACTATTCAAAGCATTATCCTTTCTTTCATTTACATTTTTTTAGGAAAGTTTTTTTGTTGCTGGATTTGACCGGCTGCTAGTGTTTTGGACTCTTCGTTGATTTGGGCTTTGCCCTCAGGTCACATCTTTAGTGTTGACTCTTCTCATTTGCCTATTTTACGTGTTAAACTCTGGCTTCATTGCACCGTGTGTTGGACTAGAGAGCAGGGCAAGTGTGAACAATGCCACTAACATGTGGGCCGTGTTGCCCATTTCATTTTATGTTGTATATGAATCAAAGTTTTATAAAAGTCGGGCATAAGCACGATAAAAGGGGTATTTTCGGTTTATTAGAGGTTAATTAGTGGGATAAGGACTTTTTAAGAATAAATAAAAACAAGAAATTTAAATTGAGGATTTAATTTTCGTAGAGGACTTAATGGGAAATAATGGCTATCTTAAGGTTCTGGTGAGAATTTTCTCTTTAAAAATATTGGTGAAGCATTCAAGTTGACTTAAGCTACTTCTAGTAGTAACCTGGTATATCACCGCTATGAGAAAAACCCATAAAAGAAGTTTGAACAATCAATATGCACTTAATTGTGTTTTTTATCAAGGTTTCTATTATAGTCACCATATAAGAATACAAGAAAATGGGTGTGCAAATAAAACGTAGCTCAAACATAAGAAAGACATCTGCTACATACTTGTAGCTCAATAGAGACAACAAGGCAAAAGTAGACACTCCTCTAAAATCCAAAAAAAGATTTAGTTCCAAGTTGATGAAGTGCTTGTTGGACATTTGGTGGGTGATTCTTGCAATTTGCATAATGATGTGCATATGAAGACACATGAAGTGCTTATCAAACTGCTAGACTTGAATGGAAAAATTGAGAATCCCACGTCCAAATGACTATCAGTTCCATCAAACATATTTAGTCTAGTAATTCAAACTGCAGATGGCAAGAGTGCGGGACTCCTTTTGGTGACAAATATGATTAGTATATTCGCCAAGTGGGATTGATTGTATATGAAGCCTTTGAATCTAATCGATGGATCCAATGGTCAGCTCCTCTTCCTTTGCAATTGCAAGACTGTCACAGAGTAAGTAGTAGTAAGCTGAGAATAGACTTACAGATCCATAGATTCCAAAGAAAGAAACCCATTATATTACAAATAGTATTAGTAATAGCCATATAACGTAGATATAAGATGAGTGAAAGATCCATCTGAACATGCTCAAAGGAAAACTGTATAGAGGAGGCTGGGTCAGGTTTAAACCGAGTGTAACTGATCCATTTAATTTCCGGCTGCCATTGTGCTAAGCTCACAGGCGGTCCAACAAAACAATTTTAAGTAAACGACCTACTGAAGTTCCAATAATACATGAATCCGAGATATAAAATCAGAATCCAAAAGAAAGACAACCTAATTAGGCACTGACGTAAAGTAACTAGTACAATAATTAGATATGAAATTACCTGTCTGGAAAAGCAGCAGAATTGAAAGGACACATATGGGTAACTTGTTTCAAACCTACATCATTGTAGATCAATTTCTTGCCAAGGCTATGGATAACAGTTGGCTTATATGATGCGGCAAATACATGAGCTAAACTAAATTAGTTTATTACAGCTTTCTGGGTTTTGTTCCACTGGTGATGGAGGAGCTAAAGGAAATACATGAACTAAGGTGTGGGAAGATATGCAGATTCAGGTGGACAAACTATTTGCGGCCAGACATCAAATTAGGAAACTATAGCAGGGAGGGGGAAGAATCTATAATCAACTTGCATGCTAAATTTGGCAACAAGTTCAACTTTCATTGAATTCTAGAAGAAAGCATTTTGAGTCACTTTACAAAGATTGCACAAGTCGTCAAATATAAAAAAAATCTTTAGAAGCAGGAATATTTATATTTGCACAAAAAAATTGATGGAGAGAAGGAAGACCATGGCTGCTGCAAATACCCCAAAAGAAATTCTAAATGCAGTTAATCAGATTAACATGTAGAATCCAAAAAAGGGGGAGTACGTCAAGAAAATGAAGTCCTGCAATGGAGACAAGCTAATTACCTAATCTACTAGAAATCCAATCATACAAGTAATTGATTATTACTGAAACTTCGGAAACTGTTATGAAATAAAATTCATATAAACAAAGCAAACTAGCTCAATATCAAACAGAAGAAGAAAAAGAAATATCAAGCAAAATGCAACCTTCTTGGGAACAACATAAATTATTTACCTCTAGTAAACACAAAGGCCAACAGGCATGTAGGATAAATCTAGAAGACAGAAAATCATAAAGCAACAGAATTTGCCATGATGAAATTAAATGAGTAACAAACTAACAATCACATTATTTAGATTAATGCATTCTCCAATGAAAAATAAAATGCACAAGTATTAATCCCAATATCATCAACGTCAGTAGCAAGTCACTCTCTCAACCATTTCACTAGTAAGTAGCATCTCATTGGTAAGCAAAAAGCATTTCATCAAACAACTTATTGGCAAAAAAAAATCTTATAGATCACTGAAACCAAGAAATAAAACCCACTTTTTCTTTTGTCTGCGTTCATGTATACATGGGGAAAAATTAACACATATGGGAAACCCACTTTTTGTTTTGCTGACCCGCTTTAGGACAAACTATTAGATTCAAAGTTAAAAGATCTCATGAAAGTAAAAAAAACATAGATTCAACATGAAAGCCTCATGTCAACCTAAGTAGTAAAAAATGTCAGAAATATGTAGGAATTTCAAAACTCATCAGGGAAATGAAATGAGAAAAGAGTAGAATTACAGAAAGGACGATGCAAAGCAGTAAACTGGGAAGAGTGGGGAAGGGGGAGCATGATGATTTGGAATGACGATCTGAAGACGAGGTCCTTATCCTCTCAATGATGTTGATTCCTTTCTAAGTGAAAAGATAAATCATATGAACCTAGCCAAAAGTGTAATCAACAAAAAAAAATCCTAACTAAAAATGTACACTTTCCTGAAAAAAATTACTAACCACATGGTATCATTGTAGAGAGGGGACTATTGAGGATCGATGAATGGGGGTTTGTGGAAACCGGCAATAGTGTTGAAGGCTTGATCACGACAGAGAAATGGCCATAGAGGGTTGGGGAAGCTGGCGAAGGGAGGGCTGCATGCGGTGGGTCTGGGCGGCAAGTGGCACTGCTAGGGGTAGAGGGAAGGTTGTGAGCTAGGGCACAATGGTGCTATTAAGCCCGGAGAAAGTTAGCGGCTTCAGCTCAGAGAGAGTTTATCAGGATGGTTTTTAAAATATTGATCTTACCAATATTTTTTAAGCGTGAGACTAAAGAAAATAAAAAAAGAGTATCATAAAAAATAGGGGGCTATAAATTTTAGGCCCATTTGAATATATGGGTCCCCTTCATTATGACACTTCAATCTCACAATTAAATCAACAGTACATATTATATTTTTTAATTTAGGTCTTTAGAGTTGTACAATAGGTGCAAAATTAATTAAGATTTAAATATCTTATTTAAATATGTGAGTCTACAAAATTTGAGGTTATTTTAATATATAGGACCATTTATTTGAACCAGATTAAATTGAAGTCATTGATTTGGGGTTGAAACTTTGACCAGCCTTTATGAGTGTCTCCCACTTATTAAAATTGGCCCAAAATGTATTAATCTCTTTTCTATATGATTTGTCAGTTATCCCCCTTGGTCCCATACCCTCATTTGACGTGGCTTACAAAAATGGTCTTTCTAAAAAATTCAACTTGATATAGAGTTTATCAAGCTTAGTATCAAGTCAACTTGATAAACTCTATATCAGGTTGAATGTTTTAGAGGGCCTATTTTTGTGGGCTACATCAAATGGGCATATGGAACCAAAGGGGATGTGCAAAAAATCATATAGAAAAGAAATTAATACATTTTGGGCCAATTTTAATAAGTGAAACCCGCTCATTAAGGCCGATCAAAGTTTCAATCCCAAATTAATGGCTTAAATTTAATGTGGTTTAAATAAATGGTCATACATATTGGAATAACCTCAAATTTTATAGACCCACATCTTCAAATAAGATATTTAAATCCTAATTAGTTTTGCACCTATTATACAACTCTAAAGACCTAAATTAGAAAATATAATATCAACCATTGATTTGATTGTGAGATTGAAGCGTCATGATAAAGGGAGCTCATATGTCCAAATGGGCCCAAAATTTATGGCCCCCTATTTATTATCATTTTTTTTTATTTTCTTTGGTCCCACGCTAAAAATTATTGGTAAGATCAATATTTTTAAAATCAACCTGATAAACTCTTTTATCAAGTTGACTTGAGCTTACCTTTTTCCTATATTATATACGTACATGTATATATATATATATATATTTGTATATATGTATATATATGCATACACACACACACACACACACACACACACACACACACACATATATATATATATATATATATATAAAATCAATCCTTAGTGATAAGCTATTTAACCCCCTTGATTTTCTATGATTTTTACAAATTTTTTGAGACTTTTTCTGATTTTTTTTGGCTTTGTTTGGGGGAAATCGGGTAAACAGGTATGTGAAACCTAGCCAGGTGAGGTATGCCTCGGGCAAGCCTGCTACCCATCCACAAAGCTTTTGCTTGGACACTAAGTTGGGGATAATTCATGAATAGGCTAATTTGATTTGATTGGATTATGATTTGATCCAATTTGATAAGCTTGTAAAGAGTCTAAGAGAAGAAAGGAAGTTGCCCAAGATCCAAGAAATGACTCTTCCCTTATTTCACCCCAACCGCCCCATGCCTCTCTCCCCTCTCTATTTGGCTCGACCTCCTTGCTCTCCCTAAACTCCTCTCTCTCTCTCTCTCCCCTTCACCTCCTTTGCCTCTCTTTCTTCTTCCACCATCTCATTGAAAATATTTGCCCATTACTTTTGTGCCGTCAACCGTCTACTGATTTATCTAAGTGGGCTTAGGTGTGATTAAATTCGTTTTTGATTGAAATGTGCAATTAAATGTCATTTAGAGTTTATTCACCTATTTTTCAGCCTAATAATTTAATTTTTAGCCCACAAGCCCTTACTGTAAAAGGAAAACCTAGCCTATTTGTCAAATGGGGAAGGTTTGAGATTATAAGGGAGGCTACACTATACCCTCATTTCCCAAAGGAGAAACCATTATTAAGGTAATATTTTCCTCTAATCACACCTTAATCCTTTCAATATTTGTCTTAATCATCTCATTATTCAATCTTCTATTTAAATTCTTAGTTTTTCTATCAAGATTATATTTTTAATTCTAATTTAGAATTTTAATCTATGTTATTTTTGTTTTTGACCTAAGGAGGTCTTGAGTCTATAATTCCTATGTTGATTTGAGTCTATTAGCTAGGTTTTGGTAGGATTTCTTAAGGTTGAAGTTTAGATTAACAAACTAAAGTAAGGGGTTTGCACCTTGAGTGATTTTCTTGCTTGTATGTCGTAAATATGAGTTTATTTGAGCTTTTGAAAGATCTTGGTGGGTAATGGTGATTTATTAAAAACATGTGATCTATTATTGTTTTTCTATGATTAAGTACAAAAAATATTAGATCAATCTAGTTATAGGCTTAGGTATTGATCATATGATATTTTATGATGTTTTGGAAATTTATATAAAATTTTAGAATGATTTTAGTTTAAATTTCGAGAGGTAGAAGGCGAACCAAAAAGTCGAATTGTCTTGACCGTTTGAATGGATAGTTTAGCCATTCAAACAACCATACTATAGATTGGGGTACATGCCTTTTTTAGTGAATTTTCGGTCATTTTTTCTTTCTTTCTCATGATTCCAGTAAATTATGACCACGATAAGCTAGAAATACTTGTACATGTCACCTTAATTTCATATGTAGCATGTTATGTATGTGTTTAGCTTAATTAAAGAGATGACTATATATGTTTAAGCTTCTTATGATACTCTATTTGATTTAAATATGTATTTTGATTATTTCTTCATGTTTATTTCATAACATCAGCAGCTTATGATCATGAGAGAATATGAATGCTTAGCAGCTTATGATCATGAGAGAATATGAATGCTTGCACATGTCAATTTAATTATGAATGAGCCATGTTATACTTGTTTTAGTTCAATTAGGAACATATCCATAAATGTATCTTTTACCTATGCTTATATGATTTTTATTTATCACAAATAGACCATGTTTCATACATTTGAGATTGATTAGGGTAGCTTTACCTATGTTTTCATCCATTAAACATTGCCCATGTATATACCATGTCGCATGCACCTTGAGAATGATTTGTAAATGAAGATTAATTTTGTTTATCCATGATTTAATTGATTGGATGTTATAGTTTTTAGGATTAGCGGAATTAGAGGTTTATTGAATTGGTTCTATGTCCAAAAGGATGAGGTTTTATGTCCTTTTGAGGACGAGTTTCATCCCCGGGTGAGGAGTGGAATGCTATGATGAGTTAAGTTGACGAGTCATTTTGGACCTAAGAATTCAGGTTGGTTTGTCCATGTGCACCGGCTTACTAGGGGGTAATTTTCCCATAAGGATTTACCCAAACTGCTCTAGTTTTCCTTTCCAGGAATTCAAACTTCCTTTTGGCATTTTTAGGGTGAGCTTGTGCTTCGACTAATATAAGCAAGGTTGTTTTCTCTATTGTGAGACATTCATTGAAGTATTTATGCATGTGTATGGATTTTAGTGCTCATTGATATAGGTTGTGTAGGGACAATGATGCTGATATTTTACACATGATGCATATAGAATGAATACACTTGAACATGGAGAATGGAATGCGGTTTGATATACTTGATTGTGCAAGTGATGTGAATGTTGAAACTTGATTCATGCAAGATGTAAATAAACAATAAAACTTAAATGATTGCACAAGTTGTGAATGTGTGTTATGAATTATGAATAAGCATATGATGCACAGGTGGTGTGAATGTGAATATAGAATGTGATTTAACTTATGATGCATAGGTGCAGAGAATGGATATATGATGCATGTTTAAATTGATTTCTATGGGGAGAATGCATGTGGTATTCTCATGAGCTTATGTTTCATTTTAAAACTCTTTTATTTGCGGTTTTGTTTTGGGGCTGTATGTGTCGTGCAGGTGCTCCAGATGGTCTTTATTTGAGCTTGTGGATGAGCATGTGCCACGAGAGGGGGCTAGATGCTTGAGTTATTTTAGACTTATGTCATGTGATATGTTAATCTTAGACTTAATTTTATTTCATACTTTGGATAGTCTATGATGACTTCAGACATGTTGTGGCCAAAGAGCTTGTAACTATGTTCATTATAAATGTTGTGGGTGTTGTGTTCGACTAAGATTGTTAATTAATCACTTCTACCTTTTTTTATTTGCTTTTGCACAAAAGGCATGTATTGTGTACTTTGATGAAAACTCAGGATGAGTTAGTCTTTCGCTTTGTTGCATCGTGTCTTACCTTCTTGGACTAGGTTTGGGTCAAAGGGGATGTGGCAAGGCAATATAGGATGTGGCCGACTGGACCCAATCAGGCCAACCTTGGTCTAGCGACGGTGGGGAGGCAGCCCACCCAACCTAGCTCTACCTCCTCCACCTTCCCCCGTTTCTTTTCCTTATGCCTCCCATGTTTTTTCCGTTCATAGGGTATTTTGTCCTGTCAAAGGGTTGTCAATGCCGAAAGCCACTGCCCTCTGTTGGGCCATTAGGACCATGACAAAGCCAATCGGAGCTGCGACCACCCCATTTTTCCATCCATCACTGCCCCTTCTCCTATTTTCTTGGCTGTGGCCGCCACCAACTTCTAGCCATTGGCCATTCTGCCTATGTTTACTATCTCCCCGGTTAGGCAACTATAGGGGACTACCAGTTCCTATCCCCTCTCTGCTAGTCCGTTCCATCAGTATTGTTGACCCCTTATGCACATTTTCAGTCGTTGGTTGTAAGGCAGCTTCTAACCAAACTTGGTTCAGTTTTCCTCAACCTGGTGACAATGGGGGTTATCTCCATTGATCTTGGCACGGTAATAGCCTAGTAACCTTTGGTGTACCTCGGCTTGACTCCGAGACACCTCTTTGCCATGTGAGATGCATAGCTGCCCACACTAATTGTTTTGGTTGTGGGTGGCGATTGGTAATGTTTAGTTTCCACTGGCCACCACATCCTGGTCTTAGTTATGTTGCTCCTATGGGCTTTGGGCTGTTTCTAGAACCACTGATAGGCCCGCTTCCCCTCTTTTTACCCCTTTGGCAATATGTGCAAGTGGCACACGTGGATTTTAGGTTAAAGGTGCAATTTTTGTGTTGTTTGACCATCAATTGGCTTCGTCACCAAATGGATTTGACCCTCAAAGTCCTTCTTCACCCCTCCTCTATCCAGGAGCTCATACAAATGCCCTGCTCCCCTCTTGTGGACCATGGTCGACGTGAAATTACTATCGTTGGGTCATATCCTCAGCTAATGCTGCATCTTGTTGCTGGCCGAGTACTTCTTAGCCGCCATCCAGCCTTTAGTTAGTCCACCTTGATTTTTAGTCGCACCTGCCACTTCTTTTAGCAAGACCCTTCCGTTGGCTGCCCTTAGTGTACTACCGGAGATCGCAGATTTTGCCGCACAAACTTCGGTTACCCCCATCTTGCCATGATTACTTCCTGCTTTTCCTAAACCTCAGGACAATAGCTCTATCACTTAGGTGATGCTTTTTGGCCACCAAATCCTCTGCTGATGCTACCACCTTCTTATGCTCATCATCAAACGTCATGGATTATGAGTTAGGTGACTTTGAACTCATACTTTCATGATAGAATTCTTTGAATGTGTAGAAGCATACTAGGATTATTTAGATTTGATGTTTTAGAAGTTAAATAATGATCCGTTTGTATGATGTAAAAAGGGAAAATTATAGAATCTTGTACGTTTACTGATATTTATGACATGTGTGAGTTATAAGTATGATGTACGTATTTGGATATGTGAGTATGTTAATATGATGGCTAATGGATATGCTGACAAGTTATGTGATAAATCTCACGTATGCAGAATGTATGTTTGGCAGACATATGTATGTGTGAGGAATGAGGAGTATGAAAGGCTTATGCATGATGTACGATAAATTGTATTGGATCAAATATGTGTGGGTTTTGATGTGGATTTGTAGTGGCATTTGTTGTTAAGAGTGGTATATTTGATGAGCCAAGATTGGACTAGATTAGTGAGGATTGGTTTGGGATTAGTGTGGATTAAATTGAAATGTAAGTTGGGGGTTAAGTAAGTAAGATGATTTAGGGTTTTATGAGGGATTGTCGTATAGTAAGAGTATACAACATAATTTTACAAGCGTAACTTACATATTATGAAGTGGATAGTAAGAATAATAAGTATTAGTATGAGGTTCATAACATGAATGAGATTTGAGGGGCCTAGTTTGAGGATTTTTGAGTTAGATAATTTGGCCATAAGCTAGATGGTAGAGAATGCATGAATATGAAAGTATATGTTTATGGTGAGTTATGATTATGAGATGGACGGGTTAAGTGATGTTTGTTGCCGTAACAAACTAGGGTTTTGGAATGGGTTCAACTTCAAATTGAATAATGGAAAACAATAAGATTGAAAGTTTTTATGGAAAAATTGTACCTACATAAATTACTTAATTCAAACTTAAATTGTATGCAAATCTAATTTGATATATTGTAAGTTTGAGATTTGAGGGTTTCGACAGATTAAGTTCTGTGTTTGGGCCAATCGATGCATTTCTCATGTCTTGCTATGATGTTTATCCTGTGGGATCTTGTCTTGGTGATGCATTTAAGGCCAGATGTTTGATGCTCTATTGATGTGCTATAAATTTCCGGCCTTAGTTAGCATTGTATAATTCTGCCTAAGAGTGACACTGTAAGATTCTAGCCCAAGAATGACATTGTATAACTTCTGCCCTCAGTTGGCACTGTATGGACCCTTAGAGTGTAGACATTTGCGCACTCATGTAAGTAGTATCATGGATCTATTGTTACCTGTATGATCCTGTGCCCTATGAGCATAGGTGTACCTTGCCTTCGAAAAAGTCCATGACATCTAGTTACCCCCTAGAAAGTTAAGGTGATGCCCTAGTGATATTCCTTTCCATTTCGATGATATAGCTTATTAATGGTAATGAGCTTCACTTGTCAAAAGTACGTGCACGACTATAAGAGTAAGTTTGTAAGTTTATGAGTAAATTTGTAAATTTCTGAACAAGAATGTAAGTTTAGGTTTTTGAGCAAAACTATAAGAGTATGTTTCTAAGTAAGATAGTACGAGTAAGACTATAAGTGTAAGAATTGTAAGAGTAAGACTATAAGTGCAAGAATGGTAAGATAGTATGTGTTTGAGCATGATTGTTATATTATTCGACTATGATGTGCTTGTATGCCACCTAATTCATGTTAAAGTTGCATGAACACATCTATGTATCGACTTATAGTTCACTGATTATAACTCCCCTACTTACTATGAAAATACTTATTTTTCTATCTTTTTAGCCTCTTTGTTAGGGAGGCTTTTGTAGTTTTTACCTGAGAGCTCCCAAAGATGGACGCTTATTTTTGTAGGCAGATCAATTTCCATTGGCTCAGGTATACTTTTGACTCATTGTGAGTCTCTGTTATTTTTACCACAATATGATGTATTTGGTGAGACAAAAATTAAGATGTTTGTACTTTCTAGACTTGTGTATTGAATTAAATTTTAGATTGTATATGGGACTTCTACTTAGGGATGCATGAGATATATTTATATTTAAGCCCATAATCATGGTTATTTATTTCATACATTTGTTGTTGAGTAGCACTAGAGAATGTTTGGTTTGGCCATATAATGTTTGATTTGAAAAAATATTTATATGAATTGATGTTTGATGTTTCAAATTACAAAACTATTTTTACATGTTTCACATTTTATCTTTTTTTTTATTTACAGTCGTTATATTGCAAAAAAAATTTGTAATTTTTTTAAAAAATGTGTTAAAAATTCTAGGGTGTTACAACAAATTCTTGAAGAATAGTTGTGTTATAGTGTGATTTGTTGTAAATTCAAGTAATGATCAAATAAATATTGAGTCTATTTAAGCCTATGTTCATGGTGATTTATTTCATACATTTGTTGTTGAGTAGTGCCTAAGAATGTTTGGTTTGGTTATACAATATTTAATTGAAAAAAAATTTATATGGGAAAAATTGGTGTATGATGTTTTATATTATAAAAATGTTTTCACATGTTTCACATTTCATCTTTTTTATGGATTTCTAGTCGTTATATTGCAAAAAAATTTTGTGAATTTTTAAGAAAATGTGTTAAAAAATTATTGAACAATAAACTCTACATAATTAAAATTCATTATCATTATTCATATTGGTTTTACTTGAGGAATAAAGATCGTACTAGAAAATTAGGGTTGTTACAAGCAAGCACGTTTTAGAAAAACCGAGGTTGAACTGAGTAGCTCATGGTCTAGTAAGGCATAGTTGAACTCTTAGACGTGAATATCATGCCATAGAGAACCTTTTATTTATAAGCGTGGTCATGGTCACGGAAGATTTATGTTATTATGCTTTTGAGCATGCATATATATGTCATGATTTATTTTTACTCTTAGCCTCACTTGATATACTTCTTGATATGATGATCATGATATACTTATATAATGTTATTGAATTATAGATGTATCATCATTATAGATGACCATGGTTCTTGTTTAGCAATCTCAATTGGTATATTTGTATACTCATCATCCGTATAATGCAGGATCCTTATATAGGGTTAAAGTTACTTTATGATATTGGACATCCAACAAGGATGATGTTGCTAGGCCACTTAGCATGTTTAATATTTTATTACTTTAAGGTAGTTAACTTTAGGCATGCGAGTGCTAATTTGTTTGTATTTATAAATATCAACTTCAGACATGTACTCGGGCAAGACCTTATTTAATTTAATATGTGATTTGACTTGGATTATAATTGTACTCTAATTTAGTATTTGTATATTTGAAAAACAATTTGCTTATACCCCGAGATAAATTGTCAAATATTTGACAATTTTTTTTAATATATATATATATATATTATTTTATTCATAAGAATGAGTTTAAAAATCTCGGGGCATTATTGTAGCGACCCACCATTTTGTAAAAGTTTTAGGCCCATAAGCAGGTTTTGGGGCAAGGTAACCATTTTTCTTAAATTTTGATCATTTTGAGCTCAATTTGTTTGAAGAAATTTTAAGGTCATATTTGATGTAAATCAGATACTAGGGTCATAGGCTATGGCCTCGAGAAGAGTATAATAGGTGGGCCGCACCTTAATTTCATGAGATAATATGCCCTTGCTTGTATTCTTTCAAAGGGCTTGTCAATACAAGCGCAACGGTATGAAAAAGGCCCACATCTGAGCTCGGGGTAGGGAGTTACAACCATTTGAAATTCGAATTTTGGTTTTTAAATTAAGGACAAAAAAAGGAAAACGACATCAGATGCTGATGCCATAGAATGACATCTTGTTTGACGTCATGCACACCACGAATAGGCCATGCATGCGTATGGCTTATCTTATACAGGAATGGTTGGCCATTTGGGGCCATGGATACACATCACGTGGCGCGCATCTGATCACCCTGCTTGTTATAAATAAGGCGGGAGGGGGATGCCATTGGACACACCTTCCCCACATTTCTTCTCTTCTCTCTGATTTTCCCTCTTCTCCAAACTCTTTCTTCTCTATTTTGGAGCCATTTCTAACCCTTTTTAGCCGATTTAAAAGGTAAACTTTGCTAAATCGAGGTGCTCTATGCTGTGTGAGGTTTTGTTTCATGAGAAAACTTTCTAGAAGGGGGAAATGTCCTAAGGTAAGGGGAGGCTTTATTTGCTGCCTTCGTTCTGCAATGAGAAAAATGTCTTAGGGTAAGGAGAGGTTCTGTTTTCGGCCTTCATGCCGTAAAAAGAGAAAAAGTACATTTTACGGTAAGGGGAGGTTTTGTTTGTTGCCTTCGGGCCAAAATGAGAGAAGCGTCAGTAGGGGAGGTTATGTTCATCTTCTTTGGGCAGAAAAGAGAAGAACATCCCCGGATAAGGGAGAGATGTCTGTGTCGCGCCTTGGGATTTCGGAAGCATATAAAAATTTCTTTATATAAAAATATTGGAGTTTACCTAAGCTTGCGACTGAGCCACTCGCCTTAAGCGTTAATAAAATAGTAATTTTCAAGGAACTACCATCCGTGTACAAACACACAGGAAAATTATAAAGAGCATTCTTAGTTGTGATTTTACGTGCAGTTAAAATCCTTAAAATCACCTCAACAACTCCCAAGTAGGCCCTTCTACCCGCACACTAAGCTTCGATGGGTTCTGCAAGGTCTGGGGGGGTAGTGAGTATTTTAAAATACTCAGTAGGAGAGTTGGTAGTATCAGGAATGAAGTAAACACATGGTTGTTTCACAACAAGGTGTATATACTATTTTTTATAAAAACAGGGTGTGCCTCTCACCCAAAGCCATCCTTATAGCTTATTCCTACCTATAGAAGATTCTCATAGGATTTGCAAGTTCTCATGTCTTGCTAGAAGTGTCCTAGACACCTACTCCGTCCTTTGGACTTTGTTGTAGGTACAAAAATAATAACCTTTTACTCCATGATCATCACAAAAATCCTCATGCTTGTGGAGAGAAGAGCCACCTATGCTCATAGGGCACCGGGATCATGAGAGTAGAGAGCCTTCCTATGGTACTCTCTACCATAGCGTGCATAGCTTCGATAGGTGTACTTTGTTAGGGGCTAATTAGAGGTCTTGCCCTTCGTCAGGGTCTCACCATGCAAAAATAGGTACCATGCATCCGATTCTAAACTTGATTATAACTATGCTCTCATCTAATCCAAGGAGCTCTATCGAAGCTCCCAACAATAGCTCCAGACAACGAAACACTCTTGAGTCCTAGACTCATAACCAAAACATTCTAGGGTTCCCAGGCTCATAAAGGGTAGTTTTTCTTTTAAAATATTATCTCCCAAGTTTATCCTTTTTAAAACCTTAACCTCACCTCTACAAGCCATGAGAGCGTTATTAACAACAACTACAAAAGCAAGGTTGGTCACTTATTCCAACAAGAGAGTTACCCCTTCTTTGTCCCACTTCAATGACTCAATCACCATGCTTATACCTATTTTCAAAAATAATCTTGAGAATCCTCCTTTCTACATGGATGAGTTCTCTAAAACCTTTTCTCAAACATACTGTATTCATTCGCAATGAAAACAATGGTGAAGCTAGATTGTCTCTATCTCACACGCTTCAACGTGTATATTTCATACCAAATTCTACGAATAAACATGAAGTAAAACTATTATATATGAGGCAATCATAACAATCAACTGGGTCACTGGCATCAGGCAATAGGCAGCTGCAGCCAAGCAAATGGATCAGGCTCAACCAGGTAGTCGGCATCAGGCGATTCTAGGAGCCCCAGCCCTATTGCCCGATGGTGGCTACAATGTGTAGATCCCACTCCCCCTTCTCTCTGCAATTTCACAAAGAGTATCGGGCCATCAAGTGATGGCCCGTGGCCTCTTCCACCAGCGGGACCACTGGCAGTAGCTAGATCACCAGACCGGCCGTCTATTGGCCATCGGTAGCCTAAACAAGGTTGAAATTGACAATCACCCTTAAAACGTAAACAAATAATTGTTAATAAGAGATCCTAACTTAGGTCTTCGAGACCCCTTTCTCCAATGGTTTTGTCTTTGACTCCTTTGCCGGCTGCCTTCTTCAGAAAATTGTCTTCTTCTCTTTCCTTCCCTAAGGCCCAAAAAGCTCTCCCCCTCTTAGAAGCCCTAATTAGCCCTTTTATAAGTATGAGGATTAGGGTTCCTAATCCCCTTAAAAGTTGGGCCAAAACCTCCTCACTTGGTCAAACCTAATTGGTCTCCTAAAAATTAATTTTGTCACTTTAATTACTTAGGCCCGTATAGTTACTTAAAAGGTTCTTTGCACATTTAATTTGGGTAAATGGGCCCTACATGCTATGTTCAACTTCGAACAATTGTATCTCCCTTATCTAAATTTTGATTCATACATTCTTGGTGGCGTTTTTGAGCTCTTTCTATGTACATTCCATCTATGTAGGTTCATAGCCACTAATTCTAACCATTGAATAAGTTATACTTAGTAGAAAGTCAAGGGGTCAAATACCCTATTTTTCACGTGGTCAATTTCATAAATTTAGAAAATTCTTAGGTGTTATATAACATGGAAGATTCATATAATTATTAAGTTAAAAAGACAACTAAAGTTAACAGTCATGCCTTAAGAAAGGATAAAAACCCCTACCTTGCTCTCTACAGTTCAAAGATGATGTGTTTAACTGCACACACTTCGATGTCCATGTTTGGGGCTTTAGAGGTCTCTAATCATAAAAATAACCATGCCACAATGTTTGGCACACTCGATTGGCACACTTGATTTAGCTAAGAATGCTTATTGAACAACTCTAATCGGACTTAGAACGAGTACGAAATAAAGAAAAGAAGTTTCTAAATGAACTGAAAAATTGGATGCTATTTATAAGAAAAATGGATAGACATGAGTCTACCACGTGGTAGATATGACTTACACACGTTAGTTCTATCTGACATGTCACTAGTCTTATCCAACACATCACTAGTCCTATCCGACACGTCATATTTTTTTTATTTTTTTAAAATTCTAAAAATTTAAAACATGCGTGACTTTCTCTCGTAGACTTTGATTCACTCATTTTTGGTATCATTGGGCTCGTATTGACGAGCCCTACAAAATTAGACCCTACATAGGTAGGTTATCCCACACTTTTTAAACGGGTCTTACCCATGTGGCATGCTTCCTAAGGTCGTAACTTTCAACCTTGGTGTCCAATTTAGGCGCTCTTGACCTCAGTACACTTGTTATTCCAAGTTCTACACACCCATATGAAATCCCACTAAATAACTACCTCTAAATAATTTAAAATTATTGAAAACTAGTAAAATAGCTTTATTAAAGGCAGAAAATCGTATCCAAAATTCATGGTCGTTACAATCCGCTCATGTCATCCTTAAGGAAGAGGCTCTAACCACCACCACTTCCAGAAATCTCAGAGGAGCAAGCATTTATTTATGATTTTAATGCATGCTTATTTAAATGCATATATTTCTTAAGCAATTGACTTATATGGTTTCAAAATTATTTACAAATGCATGTAATGAATGTTTTAAAAAGATGCTAAATTACATATGATTGTTTGATGGGTTCTTCATCGATTTTCGATCTTCGACCTTTGTACATTTTGAATGATCATATTTGAATGATAGTTATTTGATATAAAACCTAAAAGTTATCAGAGTTATAACTCTAAGATACCACCTATTGAGGCATATGTTGAATTGAGATATTATAAGATGATCTCTTTCATTTCGGTCTTGTTGGCCCAAAAGCACAGGTGTTTGTTGATTCGGTATCGGAGGCTAGTAGTTATATGGTATAAAGCCCAAAAATTATTGATCATGAATACCTGTCTATTAAGGCATATGGTGTGCCTAAAAATTGGGATATCGTAGAAAGGTCTCATTTATTCTAATCATGTTTTCCCACGAGCACAAGTCTATGTCACTTCGGTATTGGCGACATTCTGTAAATGATGATTTATCTAATTTTGAATAATTTATCAAATTCTTCTTATAAATAGTTTATTCAATTCATCAAATTTTATGAACGATTGATTATTGATCATGAATACCCGTCTATTAAGGCATATGGTGTGCCTAAAAATTGGGGTATCGTGGAAAGGTCTCATTTATTCTAATCATGTTTTCCCACGAGCACAAGTCTATGTCACTTTGGTATTGGCGACATTCTGTGAATGATGATTTATCTAATTTTGAATGATTTATCAAATTCTTCTTATAAATAGTTTATTTAATTCATCAAATTTTATGAACAATTGATTTGATTCTATGAATGATTCATCAGATTTCATGAAAGAATGATTTGTTTGATTTGTCTATGTTTTTAATTTATACGTCAAATTCGATATATAAACGAATATTAAAAAATACTTAAACATAATATAGTTGATGTTATGCTTGTCAATTGGTCATAGTTACTAGCAGAACTACGACTAGATCTGATCTTGTCAAAATAACATTGGATATGTTATCAAATAAGTATATAGACAACTAATATATGATGATGTTAGCCCATTCTAAAAAATAGTAATAATTAATTTTTTTATTTCTTTCAAAAATGGTATATAAAGATCTTTATAGCTCTTTAACATGAATGAGGATCCTAATGAACACCGAGAGGAATTTTTAGTTTAGTATTTTTGAATTCTAGGTTGCGTTTCACCTCAAATTTCAAGCACCTGTGACTCCGGGCATTACAGCTACATAGTTAAGTAAAACTGACTTATCCTTTATTTTTAGTCTTGAAATGTATCATAGCTGAACCATGGGTTGTAATATAACTTAATCCTTTATTTGGTCTTTACCCTTCTATGCAATGGCGACCTTACCCGGCTTATCGACCAGTAAAAAAGTAATTACTGCTTTTATATGTTTTTGTAATTTTCTGCATGTAATGATGCTGATCACTACTCACAATGCTAGCCAACCTATTTAGGTTAATGACACACAATAAGGGTGGGGTCCACTGCTTGGGCTTAGTCAGCCAATGAGTTACATTTTTTTTTTAAAATTGCAATTATTTTGTTTATTTGGACGTAATTTTCCCTTTCAATTTAATTTAAACTAATGGGCTTTAGCATAAGCTTGTGAAGCCCATTTGGCTTCTCCATTTAAGTGTAAGGATGTGACCCTGATATTAGTTAGTGAATAATTATTGGAGGTAGAGAGTTAATGGGTAAGTTTTTTTGGTACAAGAATTAATGATTAGGTGAATTCCCCAAGTTCCTCCTCATCCTCTAGAAATTCTTTCTTCCCATCTAACTTTCTTCAAAATCACATTAGTTCATCAAAATTTCTCCTTGAACCAATTGTCTCCCATCAACTAGTACAAAATGAAGAATTTGTTTTTATTTTTATAAGTAAGCGATCATGGGGATGCAAGGAAATCATCACAAAAGAGTCAAGTGCAGGCCGATCCTTCCACTTACGGCATAGGTCTGGTTTCAGACCACACAAGAGATAGATGAGGTTGAAAGTTTACAACATAGTTATACAACTACAATACAAAAAACTGACCACTGACATACTCGACTTTTATTAACCTTTGTACATGATATCACTACAATTTAGCTGTCTAGATAAATATGCCCTTGTGAAATACTTCTCTAACAACTTGCAATTCAGTGCACACATCTCTTATATTTTTTCTATCTTGTGGCAACTCAGCTGTGCAAGCAATTCCAATTTTAATGGCAGATAACAAGCAACTTTGAAATTTGGCATCATTTTCAACATTTTCTTTTGAGAGCAATCTTGGATCCAATAGTTCTAGTAGTCTTTCATTAAATAACATTTGTGCATGCTTTGAGATGTTGACACCATCAGTGAACATTTTGTCAGTTGGCCTTTTACCTATGAACATCTCTAATAGAAGGACACCATAACTATACACATCCCCCTTGGTAGTAACCTCATTTCTAGTACCATATTCTGCCATCAATGCCAAAAGAGAGTTAGAAATAAATTTAATTAAACTACAAAAAATAATTATAAGATTTCTCCCATACCTATACTAAATTCTATTTATAGCTACTTAAGGGTAGATTACACTTACAACTCTTGATCTGTAGTAGAATGGTACTTACACCTCTTGATATTTAAAAAAATACACATACACCTCCTATTGTTAATGAAACTGCTTGTAGTTATTTTCAAACAACAAAATACCCTTATTCACTTAACTACTAAGGGGTTGTAGGGAGCTACAATTGATGGGAAGCATGACGGGAGCACTCCGTCTTGCACCCATTCCCCCCAGGGGTTGTAGGGAGCTACAATTGATGGGAAGCATGACGGGAGCACTCCGTCTTCCACCCATTCCCCCCACCATGCTCCCCATCAGTCATTGCCCCCTTAATGGTTAAGTGGACAAGAACATTTTTTTCATTTAAAAATAATTAATAATAGTTTTAATTGTTGGCCGGAGTGTATGTGAAACTTTTAAAACATCAAGAGATGTAAGTGCAATTTTATCAAGGATCAAGGGATATAAGTATAATTTACCTATGATAATTAATAATAAAATAATATATTTAGGATTAAAAAATATGTACTTGGAGGAATGTAACCAATAGAGCCCTTTAACATGAATGTACAAGAGGAATCATCACTTGCAATCAACAAAATTTTAGCCAAGCCAAAATCACACACATGTGCAACCATATCTTCATCAAGTAAAATATTGTTGGGCTTCACATCATAGTGGACAATTGGAGTTTCACAATGGTTATGAAGGTAATCCAATGCATAAGCAATATCAATAGCCACATCTAACCTTTTACAAAGGCTAAGGTATAAATCTTGATCAGCATGTGGGTATAGCCATGACTCCAAATTCCCATTTGGCATAAATTTAAAGACTAGGGCTTTGAAATACTTACCTTGAAAATCGAGACTTGAGCAAGAGGTCAATATTTTGACAATATTCCGGTGGCGAACCTTCTTCAAAGCTTCACATTCAACTGTGAAGCTTTGAAGACTTGTATGCTCCATTTTTATGACCTTAACAGCTATATCCGTTTGATAGCAATCTAAAGTTCCCTTATATAACAAAAACTCCCAGAGCCTACCAAGTTGGCAGAAGAGAATCCATTTGTTGCTTGAAAGAGCTCCGAGTATGTAACTTGAATGTGCTTCTCCTTTATAGAAGGGAATGATGTTCGTACATTTATTGGTTGTTTTCTCCAATAATATACCAATATACAAGAAGCCAAGATGACAATAAATGTTGAAATAGTCAATGGTAGCACTACTTTTAGAAGAAATGATCGTCTGTCATTGTTTCTACCATCTTTTTGACATGGAGGCAAATGAAGCTCAAGGACTCCTCCACAAAAGCTTGCTATTTCCTAGCACTGATATTTTACTTGCATTTTTGAATGGCCCTTCTTTGGGAACTTCTCCCACGAGATCATTGAAAGAAAATTTTAACAAATGGACTTGAGTAAGTTTTGTAAAATATGAAGGTAACTTGCCTGACAAATTGTTGCGAGAAAAGTCAATTTCTTCTGCCGCACTCAAGGCACTTAATGACATCAGGATGTCTCCACCAAAGGAGTTGTGAGACAAATAGAGACGAACAAGACTTTTGCACTTCACCGGAAGTATATTATTTGAAAGATCTAAGTCATTTAGATTTAAAAGTTGCCCAATCTCCAATGGTAAGTTGCCACTTAACAAGTTACTCGATAAATTGAGAAAAACCATCCATATGAGGTTGAATAGCTGGCTAGGTATGCTACCCTTAAGGTTGTTGTCAAAAAGATACAGAGCTTGCAGACTTGAGCAATTTTCAAGACTGGTGGGTATGCATCCATTCAACCGATTTTTTTATAAATATAATAAAACTAAATTAGAGAGATTGCCAAGGGAAGTTGAAATTTTGCCCTAACAAACTGTTGTTAACCAGCTATTGTTATGCAGAGAGACAGCGCTCCTAAATTGGGAAGCTTCCCAAGTCCATCAGCAATAGGGCCAGTCAAAAAGTTACCATGCAAACCAAACCTTTCCAACTTTATGATATTTTCAATTCCCTAGGGAATTCTTCCGTATATCAGATTATGCCCCAGAGATAAAACACGAAGGTCACTAGAGAGGTTGGCAAAAGAGGCAGGCAATGAACCTTTGAGTTGATTGCTCTCTGCAATGAATACTTCAAGCATACTACAATTGGTCAAAGAGGTGATAAAGTCCAGGTCATCACCTTTTTCAGTTCCTAGTTCATTATCCACAAAAACAACCCAATTTAGATCATGCAACTTCCCTAAACCAGTGGGCACTGACCCAACAGAGAAATGATCACCGAAGTCAAGTTCTCGAAGGTTTGAAGCATTACACAAGGAATTAGGGATAGTCCCAGTGAACTGGTTCATATAAACATGAATAACCCGAAGGATGGGAAAAAAGTAGCCCATATGAGGGGGCAAGCTTCCACTCAACTCGTTTCCATTGAGCCCTAACCTTTCAATGTTAGAGAGATTGTAAATTGTGGAAGGGAGTTTACCACTAAAGCAGTTGGGACTCAACAATAGAGTGTCTAAGCCGGATAGCATGCCAATTTCTTTCGGGATCACCCCATGAAAATTGTTGCCAGCGATAGAAAGGCCGACCAGTGATGAAAGGTTTACTAGAAAAGGCGGGAAGGCACCTGTGAAATTGTTACCACCAAGTAAAAGGACAGTAAGCTTTGATAGAAAGCCAATCTCTGGTGGGACTTCCCCCACAAGCTTGTTGTAGGTCAAGATCATGAATCTGAGTTGGGAGCAGTTGGAGAGGCTTGCAGGAATGGCTCCTTCTAGGTGGTTGTACAAAAAATTGAGAGTTTGCAGACGAATGAGATGGCCCATTTCTTGTGGAATCTCCCCGTAGAAGCTGTTGTTGGGTAGAGAGATGTACCTAATGAAAGAGAGGTTAGCGAGGTGGGGTGAAATTCGGCCTTCCAGGCCAAGGGTGCTGAGGTTGAGTGCAGTGACACGCTGGTGCCGGCGCCCTCCAGAGGCAGAAATGGAGAGAAGTGTTCCACGAGCTCAGGACCTTATGAGGGTCCTTGCTTATCTGGCCCTTGAATGCTAGCAGAGCTTGCCAATCTATTTTGTTGCTCGGATGTACAGCTCCAGCCGATGCCAGCATATTGCAGAAGAGATGAGGAGGAGGAAAAAGGTGTGGTGGAGAAGATGGAGGGAAAGCACTGGTTTTTGGAGATCCATTGGGTGGGAGATAGGGACTAGAGCTGAATTACAAGGGAAACCAAAAGATACCCAAGTATTAGTGAGGAAATAGAAGACACCATGAACTGGCATTTATACTCGTCGCTCCTTCTCAGATGCACTTGAACATTGATTGAAACGAAACTGTGCTTGATATGACTCCCTGCGTGCCACCAAAAACCTTCCTCGTCTTCTACGTTCTTATAGACTTCCGTCTCTTTCAAGGGTGACTAGAGTAACATGCCGCGAAAAAGATACACACCTCCGTCTTAAATTGGGAAGCATTGTTTATGTTTCGCACTCAATATGAGCCGAGCTTAAGGAATGCTTAAGAGGTATTCATTTTTTAAGATCGACGGTGCATATTGTGCTCTTTATGAATATGAACTGGAGATAATTATATTGATGTAATACGTTATATCTAATGTTAACGTCCATTAACATGTACAACGGCGACATTCTTTACATTGGGAGCGTTAAGAACTCTTCGACCTGCTTAAGGCTTCACCCCAATGACGTTGATATAGCAACAACAGGCGTCATGTTGATTTTATTGAACAGTGAATTCGAGGTGGGCTGAATCTAGATTCCAGCTGAATTACACGGGAATCATCCTAAATACTGTGGAATGCATTAATCAGGAACCATGCACGATGTGATTAAATTGATAGCACTATTTAAAAAAAGAAGTTTATTCTATAGTTTTATTTAATTTAATTTAAAATAAAATGATACACCCTCCATCTTAATTTGATAGCTGAATTTTTTTAAAAAAGTTTGTTTTATAGTTTTATTTGCCTTAATTTAAGTGGTTAAGTATCTAAAAATAAATATGATAAACTTATTTTTCTTCTTCTTTTAAGTGTAGGTTTTAGCCTTCAATAGAAATAATTATTGACTTAACCTCATGAAAGAATATAATTTGATCACATATCCTGTTACATTCAATAAATATCACATTTACTGTCATTCTATCACATCCTTTGATGCTGTAGTTTTAGTTGAATAGCAAAAAGTGAGAAGAGATCTTTATGCTCCCTATGCATTATGAGCTAAGCGTAAAGAACACATATAGAACATTTATTTTTAAAATAGATGACACACACTAGTGCACGTGAGTATTAATTGTCAAAACAAAGCATAAAAAATACTTATTGGAAAGTGGGCTTCACATGACATTCTTTCTCAATTAAAGCTACATCAACATTGAAGGAGTTATTAGTTGGATAAATTCTTTGGACGATTATTTTTCGACCAAGGGCCTATTTGGTTGCAAAATTAATGGAAAATTTTTGACTTAATTTAATTTATAATTTAATTATCATGTTTGGATAGAAAAATTAAGCAAGTTAGTCTTCTCCCTTTTTTACCTGATAAAAAAATTAAACAAGTTAGATTGTTATATAATTTAGTCACTTTAGTTGTGGAATATTGTACAATATAGGTGAAATAAGATACAATTTAGGTTCTTTTTATCATGGAAATAGTTTATGAGCATGGGCTCATTCTCGTTAGCGTGAGCCTAGGCATAATGAGCTATTAGATCTCTTTGGATCTCGATTTAATGGTGCAAAGAGGACATAAAATTAATATACCCTATTATCAAATCAAAATCCAATGGTTCGTGTATGCTATTTCAACATCTCCCAATGAGGAGCTTTTTTAAAGTGCTCAGGTTGTGCACTATTCCAAAGCTTGGCCTTGAATAATTGCGTTTGGGACAATCTTACACTATTCCAAAGCTGGATCTTAAGTCTTGCCATTAGAAGATTTTCACGCCGGCGACTTCTAAGGACTTGTTTTTTTTCTGGATAACTCAACTCCAGCTGTAGAATTGACGAGAACTGAAATCTTCATGTAGATACAAAAAATAAAGTCCACAAGACTTTGACTGACAAACAAAAAAATGAAAAATATTTATTGTCCTACATGACAATTTGGTTTCTGTCGCAAATCATGTAGCCCAAAGGCCATGTGAGAAGTCATTCTGGCCATCGTTACATCTTTCCTTGTAAGTTCATGGTAGACGTGATCAGTTGGCGCATGTCACAAGAACTGTCACACCCATTGATAAGAAGGGGTTGGACGTTCTACTAAGTTCGTGGAAGGTTGCTCCAGTTGACGACTTCTAGTCTCTTATCTTTTTTTACAAGTTCATCCTTTAAAGGCGTTGTTTTGGAGGTGCACTGAAAATCGTTTCTCCCCCTTTTAATGTAATATATTGTACTTAAAGAAAAAAATAATTTTCCTCTAAAGCACCTCTTAAACTGTGCCTAACACTAATATGTCTGATCTGAGGATTTTTTTTTTTTGAGAAAAATATAAGAGAAAGCTAGGGTCCATTCCATTAGATAATTAAGGATTATATGATTACAAAATAAAATAAACTATTCTTAAAAAATAAATAAATTTTATTTTCGTAGGGAATCATGATTATATTTAGCATATGTAACAAGCCTTTAAACCGCATGTGTCTTGTGAGGGTTTGCAGCAATGATACCTACAAACATCTAAACCTAAGAAAAAAATAAAATAAAATAAAAAAATATAAATTCTAAAAATAATCTTTTCTTAAAAACACATAGCTTTTTTAAAAAGAATCAACTACGAATGCTTGAAATAAGTAAATAATTTTGATTTGATCATTTTCAAGTAAAGAATCATATATTTCATAACTTAATCTTGAAAATAATTGTGCAACTACATATATATTTCAAAAATATGAAGTGCATAAACTTGTAGTTATATAATTTCATTCTTTATTAACAAGCATATCTTATATGACTCATTAACCAAGCTAAATAAAGTTCACTAACTCAAAAAATATAACACTACAATATTTCATCTTTGAAATCTCATAATAAAACTTCATGTAATGGCCTTCAAATTTCAATTAAATTTAGGGAAGAAGAGTATAATACACCTCAAAATATTACTCATACACACTACAACAAATTGGAATATTAGCGACGCTTGTAAGCATCACTAATAGTTCTCTAAGCGTGGCTAATATGTATTAGCGATATTTATAAAACGTCACTAAATATGTCGATAAAACTATCATCGCTATTACTTATTAGCGACGCTTATCATTAAATATCTCTAATAGTCTTAACATTAATGACGTTTATATAAACTTCATTAATACCTGACTATTAGCGACACATAGATAAATGTCACTAATACGTCATTATTAACGACACTTATGATAAAATGTCACTAATAGTTATGTATTAGCTAAGCTTAGCTATACATCTCTAATAATAAAAAAAAAATTTAAATAAAATAATAAAAATACTTCGCTAATAAAAACATAGAAAAAAATTATTTTTCTTTTAGATAGAAAGTCTTTAGCGATGCTTTGGCAAGTGTTGCTAATGACTTAAAAAATTATAAAAAAAATAACCCGCCAGCGGCAGAAGGCACCAATTGGGGATACAGAGGTTGGGGGGGGGGGGTGATCGGGTGTGGAGGGAGCCGGATTCCAGCCCCCACAACCCCTTCCTCCCGTCCTCAAAAAATCCAACTCGTGCTGATTCTTTCCCCAACTAATGAAGAGATCTTGGCGGAATTGCTACATATGAAATTGAGCACAATTTTGCAAAGAAATACCCCACTTCTTTCTCGAGAAGAGATGGGAAACATGCTCAATATCATTTGATTGAATGGTTGCCCTAGCTCCTTGTTGTTTGGAGAACCCCCCCCCCCCCCCCCCCCCCACTTCAATTGGTCTTTTTTTCACGAAAAGACCGGAGGAGGGGGGAATTGGAGCATGGGTGGGGTGGGGTGGGGTGGGGGGGGGGTGCTGGATTCCAGCCCCAGGGGGAATTAGAAGCATGGGTTAGGGAAGGGGAATAGAGAGGGGGAGGAGAGCCAGAATCCAGAGGGGAGCCAGATTCCGGCCCCCATAGCCCCTTCATCCGGTCGATAGACCGAAGGAGGGGGAGAATCACTGGTGAGAGAGGGGAGCCAGGGTGGTGGAGGGGGAAGCCGGAGGGCGACCACTAGTGGGTGGTCACTGGGGGACGGTCACCGTGGGTGGTCACAAGGGTGCGATCGCCGGGGTCAGCTCGCTAGGAGAGGGGAACCGAGGAGAGAGGGAGGGAAGTAGCCGTCGGGGGGATTCTTTCCAGGGGGCGATCGGCTGGGAGTGGTCGGCGGGAGGCGATCAGCAAGGAGTGATCGCCGGGGAGCGATCTCTGGGGCGAGGTCGCCGGCGGTGGTCAGTGGTCGATGAGGGTGGGGGGATTTCGTAACGACTCGTTTTTCGATTACGTCTAACCTGAGGGGTTAGAGGTAATTAGATAATTTTTAAATAAATTTTAGAGGTTTTCAGAGGTTGAAACCTTTGTACATGGGTAGAGCTCGAAGAAACGAGCGTAACAAATCGAAGAACGCGTAAAATGGAGGTCAGGACCAAAAGTTACGACCTCTGGAAGTGTATAATTTAGGCAGGAATTACTTGAAAATAGTGAGATAAAGCAATTTAAGTGGGTTAGAATTGAAGGGCTCATCGATATGAGTCCAACGGTACCTAGAACATGCAAAACTGAGTCCGGGGTAGGAAGTTACACACGTTCAAAGATAAAAATATATAAAAAAAGGGCACGCATGCGACGGACACGCGCGGTACTCGCGGCTGTGACGCGCTGTCGCCGCATGAGTGCGACATGCCGCATGCATGTGGCGTGTGATAAGGTGGGTGCCACCTTTTTTGGCAGGTGTGCCGTGGCACCGTGGTTTCGCAGAGCCGCTGTTTTATTTCGGCGGCTCGGGGGTCTATTTATACCCCATTTTGTGTCATTTTTCAACCAGAATTTCTTTCTCCCCGTTTTTGAGCGTTCTAAGTCGGATTAAGGCCGTTTAAGAGGTATTTTTAAGTAAATTGAGCATGCTCTACATGATGGAGGGGGCCTTTCTTCAAGTTGGAGTCCGTATGAGGAGGAAACGCCCTGCGACAAGGAGAGGTTTTGCCCGTTGTCCTCGAGTACCGACAAACTTCTTTTTATCCATTTCTAAGCGTCCTAACTCCGATTTAGTCCATCCAAGAGGCGTTTTTGACTAAATCGAGTGTGTCCTACACAATGGAGGGAAGTGTTTTCTAAGGTGGTGATCGTATGAGTAGGAAATGCCCCTAGACAAGGAGAGTCCTTGCCCGTCATCCTCAAGCACTGAAGAAAGAAAAAAGGGGCCAGGAGCAAGACGGGGTTCTGTCCGAAACTGTCGGACCACAACAAGAGAAGCAATCCAAAGTAGGAGAGGCTCTGTCTTCCACTGAAGAGTCACAATGTGTGAGGAACATCCCCGAGTAGGGGAGGTTCTGTCCACCGCCCACGGGCTTAGAAAAACAAGAAGAGTCTCTGGGAAGGGGACCGTTTGTGCATTGTCTTTCGGTACAAGGTGAGGAACTTATGGAGGCTGGAGGGGGATCCATCTATTGCCTCCTGATCCGAAGGGGAGGATGCCTAGAAGGAATGAGTAACCTCGAATGCCGCTACCTTGCAAGACGTCTAGGGAGTAAGTGTTTCTAACCTCCCTTTTAAATTATAGAGATGCATGTGCTAAATTAGGATGTGTGCTATGCCATGATCCTTTGTGTTCTAATATGCTATACTTTGATTAATTCTTTGTATTATGATCTATGCTTTGATGTGACTGGCTTATGTTCTATCTGGCTCTATGGGAGAGAGTGAGACGTGTGATGTGTGGTGGTGTGTGTCTGGTCTCGGCTCAGTGATAGAGTGAGACATGTAGTGTGTTTCTAGTCTCGGCTCAGTGGTAGACGAGACCTGTGAATATGTTTTGTCTCGTTCTCTGGTATAGCGAGACGTGTGGTGTGCTTGCGGTCTCGATTCAGTAATGGAGCAAAACATGTGTATGTGGTTTTAATCCCGCTCTCTGATAGAGCGAGATGCATGATTTTATTGATTTATTAACTTCCACTTGACTCCTATATATGACGAGTTTTTGTATACTTCCGATTAAATATTTGGAGATACATATTTTATATGTATAATTTTGTGATGCGTGTTGTATGTAATATCCGTTAGGCAGAACTACGTTCGGATTCGATCGTATTGGAATAATATCTAATATGTATGTAGGCAACCAACGGCAAGGCAACGTTGGCCCGATCCAAATTAATTATAAATATATGTTTTATTCTGATCTACACGCAACAAACTATGAAGCTTCGTTGTGTGTATGTGCCCATTACAACCTAAGTCTACATATGGGGAAGCCTTGAAGCTCCGTAGTGCGTAGATGAACATTGTACCTCTCGCACACAGACGATGATTCCTGACTTAAGGAGAAGAAAATTTTCTATTAGAGATTTTGTGGGCCCAGCTCAGGTCAGGTCGTTACAAATTTATAGGAGGAGAACTTTGCGTAGGCAAAATTCGCCCGCTCGGGGAAATTTCACTGCGGGTAAAACTTCCTTATGCGGGTGAATTTTGCCGGCATGAATGCTTTTGTGACGGTTCCAGTGGAAGCGTCGCAAAAAGGGGCAAAGAGAGACAAAGAAAGAGAGAGGGAGGGAGGAGAGAGAGCGGAAGGAGAGAGAGAAAAGAGGAGAAAGAGGGAAGAGAAGAGAGAGGGAAGAGAAGAGAGAGAGAGAGAGGAGGGGAGAGAGAGGGAGGAGAGGAGAGGAGAGAGAAAAGAGAAGAGAGAGAGGAGATCCGGTCTCTCTCTTCTTTCTCTCCCCACCACTCTCTTCTCTCTCTCCCCTCCTCTCTCTCCTCTCTCCCCCTCTCCTCTCTCTATATCATCTCTCTTTTTTCTCTCCCCTCCTCTCTATCTCTCCCCTCCTCTCTCTCTCTCCTCTCTCTCTCCCCCTCTACTTTCTCTATATCATCACTCTTTTTTTTCTCTCTAGTTATTTTTAAATTAATAGAATAAATTATAAGGTAATAGCGACGCATATGAATATCTGTCGCTAGTACTTAAGGGATTAGCAACACATATTAGTATGCATCCCTAATACATTTTCTTTTTGATTAATTTTTAAATAAAAAATATTAAAAAATTAAAATTAAAATTTTCTTTCTCATCTCTCTCCTCATTCTCTCTCCCTTCTCTCTCTCCTCCCTCTCTCTCCCTCTCCTCTCTCCCTCCTCCCTCTCATCTCTCTCTCTCCCCACTCTCTCTCCTCCCTCTCTATCTCTCCCTTCTCTCTCCTCCCTCTCTATCTCTCCCTCTCCTCTCTCTTTCTCTCCTCTCTCTCTCCCCTCCTCTTTGTCTCTCCCTCTCTATCCCCCTCTCTCCCCCTCTCCTCTCTCTATATTATCTCTCTTTTCTCTCTCTACTTATTTTAAAATTTATAGAATAAATTCTATGGTAATAGGGAGGCATACAAATATGCGTCGCTAGTACTAAGGGTATTAATGACGTATATTCTTATGTGTCCCTAATACCAATAGTATTAGTGACACATATTCATATGCATCACAAATATATTTTTTAATTTATTTTTTTTATTAAATTTTAATAAAAATATTTAAAAAATTTATAATTAAACTTCTCCCTCTCTCCCTATACTCTCTCCTCCCTCTCTCTTCTCACTCTCTCCCCTCACTCTCTCCCCACTATTTCTTTTATATTAAAATTTTTAATCTATTATAGTCACTACCTTTTATTGAAAATTCAATATTTATTTATTATATATAAATAGTAAATATTGAATAAAAAATATTATATTTAAGAAGTTTAATTAAATTTTTAATATTTTTTTATTATATAATTATTTATTAAATAAAATTAATTAATAAAGCTAATAATGACACATGTAATGAAGCGTCACTATTTATCAATGCTATTTGCAATGCTTGTCTAAATGCGTTGCTAATAGTTCTATTTTTTTTAAATTCATTACTATTAGTGATGCATATATTATACATCGGTAATAGTTATACTATTAGCAATGCTTTTTATAAGCGTCGCGAATGTTAAAACTATAAGTGACGCTTAAGAATAAGTGTTGCAAATAGTTTTGATTTTTTAAATTTATTTTTAACAAATATCTTTTAGCGACGCTTGTTGATAATGTTGCTTGAAAGCCTCACTAATATGGTTAGTATTAGCGATGCTTTAAATAAAGCGTTGCTAAAAGATGACTATTAGCGACACATATTATTATGCGTCGCTAATAGTTCATTTTTTTGCGACGATTTTGTATGTGTCGCAAGTAGTGATTTTTACCGATGCTTTTTTTATGTCGCTAATACTACATTTTATTGTAGTGAAAATGCTTAGTTTTATTAAGCTTTCTAAATAGTTCATGCAATAAGCATTAAGCTAGTGTCCCTAATCTAGTTAGCACACGATACTAGGTGTTAAAGTACCCCTCAGGCTTAATAACTTAAACTATAAAAGCTACATAACCAAGCAAGTCATAAAAAGAATTTATCACAACTTTTCACTTTTTTCAATTAATCAATATTTTTTCTTCATTTTAAAACTTTTTTCATTCATTTTTTCATTACACACTTATCCCAATTTTTTCAAATAATAGCCAAGCGTCAGGATCTATAAAAAATATTAAAAATTACTCAAATGCCATGTTTTAAAAAATATGCTCAGTTAATGATATCCCACTAAGATTAGAAGTAATAAATCATAAAATTATATTCCTACAAGTTTTAAGTGTGTGAAATGTGATTTAAAAATATAAGCACAATTATCTAAGATAAAGAAAATAAAATAGAAATTACTCAATCGCTTCATCACTTAACTAATTACTTGAACTTTCTATGTGAAATTGATCTCTTTAAAAATAGACATATGCTTTTAAAAGAAAGTAAGAGATAAAAACCACATAAAAGAAAAAAATGAAAGAAATAGCAAAAAATACTCTAAAACATCTTAAAAGAAAAATATCTTTCTACACTAGCAAACCTAAACTGAACATGGTCGACAATGTTAAAGGAGATATAAACTACAATGAAAAGAATAATTAAGAGAAGGAAAGAAAGATGTCATGTGAAAGTAGAACTAATTCACTAGTTTAAAAGTGTAGTACATAGGACTGAGAAAGAATGAGAAACATACATGTATGGAGCATTTCCCAAAACCTAAAGTACCAAACGCCCAGAAAAGAGACAACAACAATAATCGAAAGAAAAGAAAAAAAAAGAAAAGAGAAAAGTAGCCTCTGCATAGCCAAACATTGCAGTCATCAGAATCATCTACATCAATAGAACTCCCATTGTCGTCATCTGCATCTGCCACAACTAACTACCCATGAATAAAATCAACCAGTCCCTATACAAGTACCTTCATATTAGCCATCTAAGCGTCTATATGTGTGGTCAGCCACATTTGAACATGTGCCTAAGAAGCAACGATATGTCCTTGAAGGCGATACTATATCTGATAGAAATAGTCATCAGCAAACGAATGTGGTGGAGTGCAGCACTCTGCTACTACCTTTGGTGCACTCTCTGCAGCCAACACCTCATCATCCTCCTCTCCTAATGCTAGTCAAGGTGGGCAATGTGTGACCATCCGGTTTAGGGTCGGCTTGAAAATGATCCCTAAACCGTGGCTCATGGGGCATATGAAGGAAAATCCAATCGAAAGTGATCAAAAACCGGATGGTCATGGGCAATGTGTGACCATCCGGTTTAGGGTTGGCTTGAAAATGATCCCTAAACCGCAGCTCATGGGGCATATGAAGGAAAATCCAAGATGAAATGATAAGCTAATCAAGCATCTACTTGTCCAGATACTATATCTGTAAGATCTCTAATTTAACACAATTTATTTCTATTTTTATTATGTGAAATTACGTGGTTTTGTTTAATTTCCGGTTTGATTTGATTTTGGGGTTATGGGTTAGTAATTATGACTTAAATAAGGTTTAATTCAATTTTTATAAGTATTAATGTCAAACTTGATTTATTCAATTTTTATAGGTTATATGGGATTTAATCTTAATTTTTTATTCAAGGGTGCAGACCGAGCTGAGGACCCCACATCCATGTTGGACGACGTGTGACCCACTTGACCTTCTAAAGTTCTATTAATTTATTTCAGTAGATTTCAGAGTGATTAAATTCATTTTTATACAAAACGTAACCCTAATTAGCTACGTAGGGCATTTTGGACCTATTATTCAGTCCAACTATCCTTAAATCTAGTCTAAAACTCTTACTATTTAAGGAAACTCTAGCTCATCTACCCAAGAGTTGTGTAAGGAGAAAGGAGGTGCTTTAGCCCATTTTCTAAAGGAAAAAAATGGATTAAGGTATGTTTTTTCCCCTAATCACTCCTAATTTTTCAATTTTAGTTTTAATCCTTCTTATCTTCATTTTCCTTATTTGATTCTTGATTTTTTTTTATTAAAAATCTTATTTTTTAATTTTGATTTAAAATACTAAATTGGTGATTGTCATTTTTAACCAAAGGTTATCATAGATCTACTTATTTTTATGTTGATTTGAGTCTATTAGTTAATTTTGAATAAGTTTTAACAAAAACCTTTAACCTTTTAGTGGGATTTCTTGAGCATTGAAGCTTCTTCGTTGATCCAAAGGCTTCATATAAGTAAGAGAGTTTTTCCTTGTGTGGTTTTATCCATTGGAATACATCATTGTAGATTTATGTGGGTTCTTGCTTCATTTGAGAGTTAATGGTAATTTATTAAAAGCCTGTTATTTATGACTATTTTCTTATAATTAAGCATGAAAATGATTAGATCTATCATGTTCTAGGGTTAGATTTTAATTACATGATGTTCTATGGTGATATTAATTTTTTTTTAAATTTTGGAATGTTTTTTTGTTTGAATTTCGGAAGGTCAAAGATGAACGAGGAGAAAATGAAAGATGAATTGTTAAGGGCGTTCAAATGGATTAATAGGCATTCTAATGGCCAGCCATTCGAATATCTTATCTGGCCAATTGAACGGCTTTCTAGGTTGATCGAACGCCAACACAATAGTTTTGTGATTGGCATATTTTTGTATGTTTTTTGCCATTTCTTGTTCTCTTTTCGTAATCCTAATTCTTTATAACTAAAATGAGTTTTTAATACCTACAATGCTACTGTAATTGTATGAGAACCATCTTTGAATTATGATTTAGATCAAGCATGAATAGGACTATACTTATTTAGTTTTAGTACAATATTCTACTTGTTCTAGATTTATATTTTATGACTTCTTCATAATCATTTGATGATTCTAGTAAGTCTTAACGAAGATAATTTATATATGCTTCCACATATCATATTAATTTTAGGTGATGTATATTTCTCATGTTTTAGCTTAAGTATACTTGTCTAGATCTACCATGATGTTATACTTGTTTTGAACTTATATTTTGACATTTTCTTCACATTTACTCCATAATTTCAGTAGGATAGGACTAGATTAAATTATGGATGTTTACATATATGACATTGATTTTTAGTTTGTTCATGCTTCACATGTTTTAGATTAGGTTTGAACACTATCACTTATGTAAACTCTTACATAGACATTTATGATTTTATTTGCCACAAATGGACCATGTATCATGCACATATGAATTGATTAGAGCATGTTTACTTATACTTGATCTCATTCAACATTTTCACACATATATATCATTTTGCATGCATCAACAAATGATTTATAAATGAGATTAATCGTGATTTTTTGTGGTTAATCGATTGGAGGAAATTGGATGCTATTGGATGTCAAATTAATCATTCAAAGGCTTATCAAGTGGGTTTTGTGTTTGAAAGGACATGCTTTAGTTTTGTGTTTCTTCAAGAATGTGGTGCCTCCTCAGGTTGGGATGAGCTGAATGTTATGTGAGTTAATTGTTAAGTTATCTAAACCTTATGGATCCAAGATGATATGTCTATGTGCACTTACTTAACACGCTGCTCTAGTTTTCCTTAGCGAGCAGGCTGCTCTAGTTTTACTTCTTGGAATTCAGACCTTCCTTTCCAAGGATTGTCCTTATTGACTAGGGGGGTACCTTCCCAGTTTGGGAACCAACCCAAACTACTCTAGTTTTCCTTTTATAGGAATTTTGACCTTCCCTGCAATAGATTGTGAGATATTCAATATTGATTGTTGCATGTGTAGGGAAGATAATGTTTTTTGACACAAGTTGTGTGGGAAAAATGAAGCTTATGTTACACATATGATTATAGTATGAATTTACATGGATATATAAAATGGTGTGTGGTTGATACACTTAATTTTACAACGTAAATGTTTATTACACTTAATTTTACATCTTGAATGTTCTTAATTTTACAATGTAAATGTTTATTTTGAGAAATGATTTTGCATAATGTGAATGGTCAGAATTGATTTATACAGAATGTGATTGTGATAATGAGATTCATATGTTTACATATGAAGTATATATGTTTAATGAGTTATGGATAAACCCATGATGCACAGGTGACATGATATGTCTTTATGGAGTGTGAGTCATAACACAATATGCTAGTGACATGAATATATGTTTATGGAATGTGAATTATGTCATGATGCATAGGTGGCATAGAAATATGTGATTTATCCCATTAAAAATGAAGTGTTGTGAATGATTATGTGATGCATGTTATGTTGATAATGCTTGTGATATCTTCATAAGTTTAAATTCCGTATTAAAAACCATTGTTGAGCATTGGCTCACCCTTCTTTTATTCCATTTTTTTTAAGGGTTGCATGTCATTCCATGCAGGTTCTTCAGATGGGCTCTACGTTGAGCATGAGGATGGCGTCGGACATTGAGAGTGGTTTAGATATGCTTGGTTTTATGTTAGATTGATTCCATGTTATGTTGAGCTTATACATTTGACTCTACTTCACACCTTGTTTAGCCATTGTTGGATTAAACTTTGTAAATCATTGTTGGCTTAGACTTATTTATAGCCATTGTGGGCTTATTTTATAGCTAGTTGATATGGGTATGAGTGGACTAATACATTAATTAGTAGTCTTTTATTTTTCTCTATTTACTTTTATACAAAGTATTTGTACGCTACTTTGTTGTGAGTTCACCCAAGGATGGATTGAGTCTTTTGTATTTCAACTTCACTTAGTCATGTTGCATGCCTCATACTCCTTAGACTTGGTTCAATTTAGGGGTGACATGTGCCGCGGTGTGACAAGTAAGTTTTTGGTGTTGAAGCGTGGCTTTGTTCAAAAGCAAATGGTGTCAAGAATAATTCTTAATGATAATGGGGTGTGAGTGATAAAAGATTTAGACAATGGTAGCAAAGTTGTATTCCGTTAGTTGATTGTATTCTTGATTAAGTGTGTGATGTGTTGTTTGATCTTAGTGTTTGTTTGTCTTATTAGGCTGTGTGATTTAGTGTCAAGTAGTTGTGTAGATAGCTGGACCAAATCACACATGAACTAATAATAGTCACCTAGCTAGAGACCCAAGGGTGGCTGACTATTGACTACCAATGGGGGGTTGACACAAGTCATGTAGACCTTAACAGAAGTGCTTGACACCGCCATTGTTGTGGCGAAAGACTTGGAGGAGTATCTCAAGAAGAAGGGCAGTAGCCCAAGAGAGCAAGGCAAGAGGACCCTTGGGCACAACGTAATTAGAAGCCTTGTGGTGGTAACTCTAGGAGGAGCAATGACAACCACGTTTCGCCAGATCACCTCAACTACCATGCCAACATCACTTGCTTCATGTAGGCAGAAAGGGCATTACAAGAATTAGTTGTTAGAAAGTTCAGGGTGGTTAACTTAAGCATCAGTTGGTTCCACAAAACCAAGGCCCATGGCTACAAGGAGGGTAGCAAGAGAGATAGGAAAATGAACTGATCAACCAAGGAAAAGTCTTTGCTATCTCATATCATGAGGTAGCCAACGCTTTGGCAGTGGTGGAAGGTATGCTTTAAATCGCCTCCCACTATGCTTGAGTGTTGTTTGATACCGAATCTCCACATTCATTCATTTTACTGCTTTTTGCACGTGAGATTGATGTTGAATATAAGATGTTGTTAATTCCCTTGCGTGTGTCTACCCCTTCATCTTCCCTTCAGGTAGGGGAATATCTTAATAAGGTCTTTGTGTCAATTAAAGGGCTTGAGTTGTATGTTGTTTGATTATCTTGCCTATAATTGACTTTGATATAATTTTAGACATAGAAATAATGTCAATTTATCATGGACATCTTAATTGTCGAGGGAAGAAAGTGGTGTTTGCCTGGCCAGATGACAAACCTTTCACTGTCCAAGGTGTGAGATGGGCTAGCGGCAAATTCTTGGTGTCTTCCTATAAGGTGAGAAAGTGGAACAACAAGGGGTGTGTAGCGTTCCTTACAAGCATCTTGATGAAGAGTGCATTGTTGCATCCTTTTGAATCTATTCAAATAGTGTAAACTTTGCATATATGTTTCCAAGTAACTTGTCTGGGTTGCCTCCTGAGAGGGAGATTGAGTTCTATATCGATCTTCTTTTCAGGGAGAACTCCTATTGTAACGACCTGTTTTTTGGTTACGCTTAACCCAGGAGGGTTAAGGGTAATTTGGTAATTTGAGATTAATATTAAGGGTTTTCATTAGATGAAATACACGTAGCCAGGTAGAGCTTGGCATTACGAGCGTAACAATTTGAAGAACGCGCAAAACGGAGGTCGGGACCGGAAATTACGATGTTTAAGAAACGTGCAATATAGGTGGGACTCACTTGAAAATAGCGTGATTTGCTACTTTAAGTGGGTTTGTATTGAAGGGCTCGTCGATACGAGTCTAACGGTACTTAGAACGCGCAAATCCGAGTCCGGGGTAAGAAGTTACGCGCGTTTGAAGTTTTATGAATAAAAATAAAAAGAAAAAGAAAAAATCGAAACAGCGCGCGATGGACGCGCGCGGTACGCGCGATTGCGGCGCGCGTAGCGCGCGGCCGCGACGTGCGGTCATCGCGCACGTTATGCGCGCGCTTCACGTCGCACGCGCGGCGCATATCGGCGGGCGCCGCGGTACAACGCGCCGCGGCGCCGCGGTACAACGCGGCGCGGCGCCGCAGGTTTAACGGGGCGGCGCCGTTGATTTCGGCTCGGCTCAGGCTATAAATACCCCATTCTGGACGCAGAACTTCTCTACCCCCGTTTCTGACCGTTCTGAGGCCGATTAAGGCCGTTCAAGACCCGTTTCCTACTAAATCAAGTATGCTCTACGCAATGGAGCTGTCTGTTCTTCGAGTTGGAGACCGTATGATGAGGAAACGTCCCAAGACAAGAGGAGGTCCTGCCCGTTATCTTCATGCACCGACGAACTTTGTTTTCTCTGTTTCTGGCCATCCCAACTCCGATTTAGTCGGTCCAAGAGCCGTTCTTGACTAAATCAAGTATGTTCTACGTGGTGGAGGGTTCTGTTTTCTAAGTTGGCAATCGTATGAAGAGGAAACGCCCCAAGACAAAGAAAGGTTCTACCCGTACCGACAAACTTTGTTTTCTCTGTTTCTAGCCATCCCAACTCCGATTTAGTCAGTCCAAGAGGCGTTCTTGACTAAATCAAGTATGTTCTACGCGATGGAGAGGTCCGTTCTTTGATTCGGCAACCGTATAAGGAGGAAATGCCCCGAGACAAGGAGAGGCTCCACCCGTCATCCTCGAGCAACGAACAAGAAATATGGGCCCGGAGCAAGACGGGATTTTGTCCGAAGTTGCCAAGCTACATCAAGAGAAGTAATCCAGACTAGGGGAGGTTCTGTCCGCAACTCACGGGCACAGGAAACGAGAAGAGTCTCCGGCAAGGAGAACATTTATACGTAGTCTTTCGGTACAAGACGAGGAACGTATGGAGGCTAGAGGAAGCTCCGTCTAATATCTTCGGATCTGAAGGGGAGGATGCTCGTGTGAGCAACTCTGTATACCGCTACTATACGAGACATAAGGGCAGTAAGCAACTCTGTATTCCGCTACTATACCTATATGCTATGTATCTATATGCCATGCTAGGTGCCTATATGCCATGCTATGTGCCTATATACTATGCTATGCCTATGCACTATGCTATGTGCCTATATACTATGCTATGTACCTATATGCCATGCTAGGTGCCTATATGCCATGCTATGTGCCTATATACTATGCTATGTGCCTATATGTCATGCTATGTGCCTATATACTATGCTATGTGCCTATATGCCATGCTATGTGCCTATGTACTATGCTACGTGCCTAGATGCCATGATGTATACTTACATGACGTGTGTGGTCTCGCTCTAGGGTGGAGCGAGACGTGTAATTTGTGTTCTCGGTCTCAGCTCAGTGATAGAGCGAGATATGTGTATGAGATTTTGATCCCGCTCTGTGGTAGAGCGAGATGTACGATTCCGTTAATTTATTAACTTCCGCTTGACTCCGATATATGATGAGTGTTTGTATACTCCGATTAAATATTCGGAGATATGTATTTTATACGTATGATTTTGTGATATTTGTAGTATGTAGTAGCCATTAGGCAGAACTACGTTCGGATCCGATCGTATTGGGATAATATCCAATATGTACGTAGGCAACCAACGGCAAGGCAACGTTGGCCCGATCCAAATCATTATAATAATATGTTTTATCTTGTTTTACATGCGACGAACTATGAAGCTTCGTCGTGTGTACGTGTTTGTTACAACCTAAGTCTACGTACGAGGAAGCCTTAAGGCTCCGTAGTGCGTAGACGAACGTTGTACCTCTCGCACTCAGACGATGATTCCTGGCTCAAGGAAAGAGAAAATTTCCTATTAGTGATTTGTGGGCCCGGCTCGGGTCGGGTCGTTACACCTATCTCCAAAGCCTCATATTTCATGACTCCAACTAAACTCAAGGAGCTCAAGGAGCAACTGCAAGATTTGATGGATAAGGGATATATTCAGTCAAGTGCATCTTCTTGAGGTGAACCAATCCACTTTGTCAAAAAAGAATGATGGTTCCCTCATGCTTTACATTAATTACCGGATGTTAAATCAGGTAACCATTAAGAACAAATATCCCTTGCCATGTATTGATGATTTGTTTGATCATTTGTAGTAAGCTTAGGTGTTCTTCAAGATTGACTTGAGGTTGGGCTACTATCAACTATGTATCCATCCTGATGATGTGTCTAAAACGGTTTCCCAAACACATTATGGACACTATGAGTTCTTGGTTATGCCTTTTGATCTTACTAATGCACTGACATCTTTGATGGACTTGAAAAATAGGGTTTTCAGGTCTTATTTGGATTTGTTTGCTATTATCTTTATGGATAACATATTGATCTATTCAGGTAGCAAGAAAGAGCATGAGGAGCTCTTGAGGATTGTCTTGAAAACTTTGAGAGATCACAAGCTCTATGCAAAGTTTGATAAGTGTAAATTTTGGTCGGAAGAAGTGCAATTCTTAGACCATGTCATTTCTAAAGATGATATAGCGGTTGATCCATATAAAGTGGAGACGGTCTTGAGGTAGAAGCAACCTAAGAATGCTTTCAAAGTCCAAAGTTTCTAGTTATTGCGGATACTATTGGAGGTTCATTGAGGGTCTATTTGGATTGGTGGAAACATGGAGAAAGGGAAAGAGAAAGAGAAAGTAAATCCAAGTAAAAGAGAAACTGGGAGATTCCCAAAAAATTTCTAGTGTTTAGGTGCACAAATGATGTTAGAGAAAATTGATGGTGAAAGTAGTGGTAGTGGCGGTGGTGGTAGAGGTGGTGGTGGTGGTGGAGGTGGTGGCAGTAGTGGTGATGGTAATGGTGGCTGTGGTGGTGGTGTCAGTAATGGTGGTTGTGGCTGTTGCAGCAGTGGTGGCAGCGACAGTGATGGTGGCAATTGTGGTGGCGGCGGCTATGGTGGAGGTGGCAATGGCGATGGCGGTGGTAGTAGTGGTGGTAACGGTGGCAGGGTTGGTCGTGGTGACGACAGCAGTGAGGGTAGTGGCAATGGTGGTAGTGGTGGCGGTGGGAGGGCCAGTGGTGATGGAGGCTGCGCTGGCAGTGGGGGTAGTGGCAATGGTGGTGACGGTGGTGGTAGCGACTGTGGTAGTAGTGGTGGTAGGGATGGCAGTGGCAATGATAGTAGTGGTGGTGGTTGTGGTGGTGGTAGTAGCAGCAGTGGTGATGATGGTGGTAGCAGTGGCGAGGTGGTGATGGAAGCAGTAGTGGTGGTTGTAATAGCGGTAGCGGCGGTGGTAGTGGTGGTGGCGGCAGTAGCGATGGTGGCAGCAATAATGGCGGTGAGTGATAGTGGTATTAGTAGCAGTAAGACATAAGTCTTTGGTATACTAATTTTATCCTAAAATCCGTAGGCTAATGGGTGGAAAGTTTTTGGGCCAATTTTTCATCCATTTTCTCTCAGTTTTTACTCTAGTTTCTCTTCTTATGTTGCACCAAATAATAAAAACTAAGGGATTTTAAGAAGATTCCTTTCATTTCCCCTACTTTCTACCAATTTAAACAGACCCTAAAGGTTTTTCTCACATTGCTATCATATGACCAAGTGACAAGGAAGAATGAGAAGTTTGAATAGAGTCAAGCATGTGAGGAATATTTTCAAGAGTTGAAGAATAAGCTAACTTTGGCTCGAGTCGATGCAAGATAGATGAGGTTGAAAGTTTACAGCATAGTTATGCAACTACAATACAAAAAACTAACCAGTGACATACTCAACTTTTATCAACCTTCGTACATGATATTACTACCTTTTAGCTGTCTAGCTAAATATGCCCTTGTGAAATACTTCTCTGACAACTTGCAATTCAGTGCACACATCTCTTATATTTTTTCTATCTTGTGGCCACTCGTTTGTGCAAGAACTTCCAATTTTAATGGCAAATAACAAACAACCTTAAAATTTGGCATCATTTTCAACATTTTCTTTTGAGAGCAATCTTGGATCCACAATTTCTAGTAGTCTTTGTTGTGCCTGAAGTGGAACAACAGCTTGGCTAGCCGGTAACGGGAAGGGAGCGGCGCAGAGATGCCGGGAAAGGGAGAGGGAGCGGCATGGCCGCCGGACGGGGGGGAGAGGCTGGGGAGAAGAAGAAACAGTTAGACAAGAGATAATTCATTCCATCCTCTCAATTAGGGCACAACCCTTATATTTAAATAAACTAGCTAAGTGGGCTCACTAAAAAGCACCTAAAACCCAATAACATAATTAAAATAAAACACTAATTATCTAATTAACTAAATTACCTAAATACCCTTATTATATAAAAACCCTAATTACCCTAATATGTAGCCCCAATGACATTCACAACAGTCCACCATGCTTTGCTTGCGCATCACCTCGTCCTCGAGGTGACCTAAAACTCCAGGCATCGGGTCCACCAAAGCTACACTGTGAACAGTCGGTCCAAAACTGTGGATGAGACACGCCGAATGATGGAGATAGTGGGTCACTACTCAAAAGCAGACATGTAGAAGCCAACACAAACATGATGGAAGTGCAGTTAACGAAACCCAATGGCAGAGCAAAGGAGCTGCCTCGACTTGTTGGATGCAGGACAATGTAGACTGTGTGCACGGCTTTCCAACAAGCAGGGTCATCCCAACAACTACAGAACACCTTAAGACTACCCATAGAGGGCATCAGCAGACAACATCATGGTCGGCCCATAGAGGGCAGCAGACAGCATCATGGTCGGCCTATAGAGGGCATCAAACAACAGTAGTAATAGGGTCAAATAAGTGCAACAATTGACTAGAGATGATGGTGTAAGGTGAGCCACCGACCAACGTAAAGCAGGCGGCTGCATGGAGCAAGAACTAGGGTGTGGCCCCCGGTGAGACTCCAAGTGCCTTATGATACTTGAAACAAGACCCAACTAGGCTTGTTTCATCTGAAAGCAGCGGTGTGCAAAGGGCATGTGACCTCTAGGACTTGCAGCCGGTTCTCAGTACAAGGGTACAATGTTGTTAGCCATTTCCACATAGCAATTGCATATCTGCTCGGCAATCCTGTATGGCAGCTAGTCTCCTAGCAGACTCTAACAACCCGTCTTCCGGTTATGCTTAACCCGGAGGGGTTAAGGGTAATTTAGTAATTTGATATAAGGGTTACGGGGTTTCATTAGGTGAAATCCCTGTATCTGGGAAGAGCTTGAAGTAACGAACACAACGCACCCAAGAACACTCAAAACGGAGGTCGGGAACGAAAGTTACGACCTCGGGAAATGTGCCACATGGGCGGGACCCACTTTAAAAGTGCGAGATAACCTACCCATGTGGGGTCTAGTTTTGAAGGGCTCGTCAATACGAGTCCATCGGTACTAAGAACGTACGATTCCGACTTCGGGATAAAAAGTTATCGCGTTTTGAAGTTGGAATTGTGTTTAATTAAAATAATAATAAAATATTCAGAAAAAGACAGAATAGCTGACGTCATCAGCCGAGTCGAGCCGAGCCAGAGCTGAGCTGCGCCTGAGCCGCGCCGGGGAGCCGCGTGCCGCGTGATGGTGCGCGATCGCGGCCGTCCGCGCGATGCGGGTCCCGCGCGATCGCGCGGCTGACCGCGTGACGCGCAACGAACGCGCGCGTCGCGCGTCAGACGTGCGGCGCAATCGCGTCCGCCGCGCGCGGCGCGATGTGGCGCGTGTGACGCACGCGCCGACCTCGTTTATTGTCCATTTAGAATGCGCCACATGGCGCAAGCGCGTGCGCGCGTCTTTCCTCTTCTTCCGTACGCTCGCACGCCAGTTTTCTATAAATAGCTCATTTCGTTCATTGTTCTGGAGGAGTTTCTGGAGTCATTCTGCGTCCGTTTTCTTCCGTTCAAAATGCGTTCCTAGCTAAATCGAGGGTGCTCTACGCAATGGAAGCGTCAATTTTTCAAGTTAGCAACTCTATATAGGGGAAACGTCCCGGGCCAAGGGGAGGTTATGTCCGCCGCCTACCGGCGCGAAAAGGGTAAAATATCTCCGGGTAAGGGGAAATTCTCCCACGTTTTCTCATCTTCCGTTCTTCATTTATTACTCATTTTAAATCCGATTAGAGTCGTTTAAGAGGCCTTCTTAGCTAATTCGATGGTGAGCAATGCAATGGAAGCATCCACTCCTCGAATTATCAATGTTTTGTGAGAGAAACATCCCAAGGGTAAGGGGAGGTTACGCCGTTGCCTATGGGCACGGGAAGGGAAAAGTGTCTCGGACAAGGGGAGGTTCTGTCCGCTGCCTACTGGCGCTGTGAGGGTAAAATGTCTCCGGGTAAGGGGAGGTTCTGTCTTCCGTCTACGGACACAAGAAGGGTAAAGTATTCCGAAGTTATATGAGGTTCTGGCCGCAGCCTCCGGATCGGAAAGAGCGGACGCCCTGAGGAAACAAGCAACTCCGAACATCGCCACTTTCGAAATTGGAGCGGAGTACGCTTTCCTGACCTTCTAGTTTAATATGCTTTATATGACTGCACATCTTGATTTATTCTGTTATGATATGAAATGCTCTCTGCTATGACGTGACATACTCTGATCTGATATGACCAGTATGGTCGGGTAAAATCTGATATGATCTGATATGATCCAACAGGTTCTGTAGTGTGTTCTGCTCCGCTCTATGATAGAGTGGGATATGTGTTTTGTTAGTCTTCTTCTCACCTACGTGAGATGTGTGTTTTCTGATTTATTGGCTTTCATTTAACTCCGACGACTGATAAGATTTCCGTTGGATTCCGGATGAATCATTCAGATATAACGTATACGTATTTTATCGTATATGATTTTCTGATGTTTGGTAAATGTATTAGCCATTAGGCAGAACTACGTTTGGATCCGATCGTATTGGAATAACGTCAGAGATGGTATCCAATATGTACGTAGGCAACCAACGATAAAATAACGTTGGCCCGATCCAAATTAGTTATAAAATTAGGTTTATTCTGATCTACGCACAATGGAATGTTAAAGCTCCGTAGTGCGCAGATGAACGTTACGACTCTCACACTCAGAGTCTGCAGCTCCTGGTCAGTCGATTTTAATTTTTCCGCTAATTTTCGACACTCCGATTGTGTCTTCCGATCTAACCCCCGGTCCGGGTCAGGTGGTGCGGGTTGGGGTGTTACAGAATGGTATCGGAGCATTACTCTGTCTGCGAGAGAAAAATATTTTAAAATATATTTTGATGTGTTTCAAATTCCAATTTTTAAATTGGAATTTCTTTGTAACGAATGTATTTTTGGATTTAATATAAAGTTCGACTGTGATTTTGCCGTTTTGTACATATGTCATCGACTTTATGACAAATTGTTATTTTCAATGTGTTGTTCTGCATTTATGATATCAGAATTAGAATAACCTCTGATTATGTTTTTACCATTCCACCTGCATGTTAACCAAAAAAAAAAAAATCCTAAATGTTAGTTTTGCGTATGTGACATTGGAATTAAGGATAATTCCGATCGTGAACCTCCATTCTCTACGACTGATATCGGATTTAATGCTTACTCTGATATTGAATTTTTGTTTCATACGTGTGACATCATATTTAATGCCAACTCTCATTTTTGAATTTTATGTTCCACATGTATTATATTGGATTCAAAGAAAATTTCGATTATGAATCTTTTATTATTTATCTGTGATACAGGATTTGTGGATTCCAATTTTTGAACTTCTGCATATGTTATATCAGATTCAAGATGAATTCTGATCATGAGTTTTTGTTCTCCAAATGTTTTATTCGATTTTATACAAACTTTGATTTTTTGACTTCCGACTTTGAATTAGAAATAATTTTAAATTTCTATCTTGCAAGTAATTGCTGCTAACGACAATTTTATGAAGTTTGATTTCAAATCAGAAATAATTTGAATGTCTGAAGTTGTTACATAAGGATTTGGTGCGCCAATGCTTTTTATCAAAAGTTTAATTCTGAATCTACAATGATTTGAACATTTTACTACGAATAAGTTGTATCGAATTTGATTCGTAGTTTTCTTTTACGAGTGTGACATTGGAATTACTCTAAACTTTGATGTTTATAAATTCTGATTTGTTTAATTATATGTAATTTAGAAATTCTGTTCGACTTATGTTATATCAGATTGATATTACGAATTTCGCATCTAAATTGTTATTATTTAAATTATTGTTCTGAATATCGGTTTGAAATAGATTCCAATTTTCGATAGGAATTAATTTGATATTTTGTTTCAGTTGTGATACTTGATTTAATACGACTTCCGATATTGAACTTTCTGTTTGATATATCTGCAATTGAATATAATACGAACCTTCGGTTATATCGAATTTGATGGGAATTATGTTTGCATGTGTTGCGTTAGATTCCCAAAGGACTCCAATTTTATTCTGATTTATAAATTGAAATTATGTTTTGTATGTGTGGTATCTGATTTGAATTGAACTCTGATTTTATGAATTCCGGGTTTGAACTTTTTGTCTGGTCTATACATTAGATTTAATACGAACTACAAAGTTATAAATTTTAATTCTGTTGAGAATGGTTTAACAATTTTATTCTAAAATCAGTTGTATTAATATGTTTTAAAATCCTCTTCTTACATATGTTACAACAAAATTCCAAGGGAATCCAAATTTGTGAATTCTGATGACTTGAAATTTTATTTTGTCCATATAGTATCGGACTTTATCTGAATCTTGATTTTTATAAATTTTAATAAATCAAAAATATCTGTTCTAAAAATATATTACATAATTATTTTAGTAACTTAAATTTCAAATAGTCTGTCAAATTTATGATAATAGAACTACCAATGATTAATCATCAAACACCCGTGATATGGAAATTGGGGTTAGTGTATAGAGACAATTTTTTTTTAACTTCAAGTTTGATTTGGAATTTTGTTCTGAGTACCATGTTAACCGGGATTATATGTTCTGATTTAAATGTGCAAAAATTGTTTACTATCATATGTTTTGATATTTGATGAAATACCTCTAAAATATATATATATATATATATATATATATATATATATAAATATATGTTTTCTGTTAGATGACTTGATTTTTTTTACTAATATATAAAAGAACTCTATGAAAAGAGTCCGAATGATGTCTGATGTATTTTCCGTCTGATATTTTCAATTCTGAATGATTCCGAGAAAAGATTCTGAGTAACAACTACTTCTGATAAAAATTTCTGCTCTCATGCGTATACTGATACGCGAGTGCTTGCACTCTCTGGATACCCACCGAGAAAAATAATCGGTTCTGGCATGCACACGGGTGTGGAGCATCATGGGAAAGCTCCTCACTTTCTGAGCTCCTTGCTACCCCATGAGTACAAGGGGAATGCCGTTTGGTATCACGGCTCTGGTTTTCTCGTCACTCAGACGAACCGACAAATTGTGCATCTATTTCTGCAGCAAAATTGTTTCTGAATGAGTCTTTTCTGATAAATGATTTTCTGAAAAAGATTATAATCATTTTCATATATTTTTGCTTAGCATTATTTTAGATTTTAACTCAACCCACAGTGTAGGGGGTTTTAAATTCTAAATTTATGCTTATTACACATATTTTTAGGAAAATATGATATTGGAGAAATAATTTGTACATACTGCATTATGTTTTGAATATGTGCACTTTCTGGGTAGTTTTAGGGTAAAACCTGAAAGTATCAGTGCACTCTCTGTCTGGATACCCACCGAAAAAAAATCGGTTCTGGTGCATGCATATAGGAGTGGAGCATCATGGGAAAGCTCCTATCCTTCTGAGCCTCTCGCTACCCCATGAGTGTCGAGGGGAACGCCGCTCGGTATCACGGCTCTGTTCTACCTGATCTATCTTTTTGATTTGTTTATTCTGTTCGATCTGTTCAAATCACAACTGCTTGACCCGTTTGTCTCCGTCTCGATCCGTTCGTTCTAATCAGTATGTTCCGTCAATTCTATCAATTCTGTCTAATTTGTTTGATCTGATCTGTCCAATTTGTTTGATCTGATCTGTCCGTTCTGTTTAATATATCGGATTTGTCTATTTATTCCGTTTTGTGTAATCTATATGTTCTGTCTGATATATCTGATCTATCCGTTCTGTTTGTTATGACTGCTATGTTCATTATGTTCGTTTTGTCTATTATGTATGTTTTGTTTGATCTATTGTTTTGTCCATTTTATTCTGTTTGTTCTGTTTGACTGATCTATCAGTTATGTCCTATTTGTCTGTTTTATCTGCTATATATCCGATCTATTTGATCCATCTATTATATCCAATCATTTTGTTCGGTCTGATCTAGTTGATCTGTCTGAAGTTTCTAATATGTCTTATCTATCCGTTCTATCTGTCTGATATGTCAGTTATGTCTATTCTGTCTGATATGTCAGTTATGTCTAATCTATCAGTTTTGTCAATTCGGTTTAATCTATATAATCTATCTGTTCTGATCAATCTATTATGTCTTTTCTATCCGTTCCATTTGTTTTGCCAGATGTGTCTGATATGTATATTCTGTCTGATCTGATCTGTTTATTTGATCTGACAGACCCGTCCATTCTATTTAATCTGTTTGTTCTTTTTTGATCTTGAAAAATTATCTGACTTTGAAAATACTATTCACTTTCTATTATCTAATATAAATTATCAGATTTTGATTGTGTGATTTATCGGGTGATTTAATTCTGACAAATTTTGGATTGATTTATCTGTTATGATCTGATTCGCTCTATTTCCGAAAAAAAATAATAATTACTTATCCGATGTTATAAATCCATTCTGATGTGAGTTATCTGCATTTCAAATAGTTGAATTTTATCCTAATCATAAGTTGTCAGATTATGTTTCTGAAGGGTTGCCAATAGAGTTCAATAACCCTATGTTGCTATATTATGTTTAAAGTATTTTCTTTGATTCTGTTTCTAAAATGGTTTACTCTAATGAGTTTTATCTGATAAGTTATCAGATTATGATATGTTTCTGAATGTTATCTCTGGTTATAAATTTACCGGATTCATGTTTGATATTTGATTAACGGTCGACATTCTTGTCAATTTTGTATTTTGACAAGTATGTTCAGGAGAATTGCAAGGACGCAATTCCTTTAAGGGGGGAAGAATGTAACAACCCGTCTTCCGGTTATACTTAACCCGGAGGGGTTAAGGGTAATTTAGTAATTTGATATAAGGGTTACGGGGTTTCATTAGGTGAAATCCCTGTATCTGGGAAGAGCTTGAAGTAACGAACACAACGCACCCAAGAACACTCAAAACGGAGGTCGGGAACGAAAGTTACGACCTCGGGAAATGTGCCACATGGGCGGGACCCACTTTAAAAGTGCGAGATAACCTACCCATGTGGGGTCTAGTTTTGAAGGGCTCGTCAATACGAGTCCATCGGTACTAAGAACGTACGATTCCGACTTCGGGATAAAAAGTTATCGCGTTTTGAAGTTGGAATTGTGTTTAATTAAAATAATAATAAAATATTCAGAAAAAGACAGAATAGCTGACGTCATCAGCCGAGTCGAGCCGAGCCAGAGCTGAGCTGCGCCTGAGCCGCGCCGGGGAGCCGCGTGCCGCGTGATGGTGCGCGATCGCGGCCGTCCGCGCGATGCGGGTCCCGCGCGATCGCGCGGCTGACCGCGTGACGCGCAACGAACGTGCGCGTCGCGCGTCAGACGCGCGGCGCAATCGCATCCGCCGCGCGCGGCGCGATGTGGCGCGTGTGACGCACGCGCCGACCTCGTTTATTGTCCATTTAGAATGCGCCACATGGCGCAAGCGCGTGCGCGCGTCTTTCCTCTTCTTCCGTACGCTCGCACGCCAGTTTTCTATAAATAGCTCATTTCGTTCATTGTTCTGGAGGAGTTTCTGGAGTCATTCTGCGTCCGTTTTCTTCCGTTCAAAATGCGTTCCTAGCTAAATCGAGGGTGCTCTACGCAATGGAAGCGTCAATTTTTCAAGTTAGCAACTCTATATAGGGGAAACGTCCCGGGCCAAGGGGAGGTTATGTCCGCCGCCTACCGGCGCGAAAAGGGTAAAATATCTCCGGGTAAGGGGAAATTCTCCCACGTTTTCTCATCTTCCGTTCTTCATTTATTACTCATTTTAAATCCGATTAGAGTCGTTTAAGAGGCCTTCTTAGCTAATTCGATGGTGAGCAATGCAATGGAAGCATCCACTCCTCGAATTATCAATGTTTTGTGAGAGAAACATCCCAAGGGTAAGGGGAGGTTCTGCCCGTTGCCTATGGGCACGGGAAGGGAAAAGTGTCTCGGACAAGGGGAGGTTCTGTCCGCTGCCTACTGGCGCTGTGAGGGTAAAATGTCTCCGGGTAAGGGGAGGTTCTGTCTTCCGTCTACGGACACAAGAAGGGTAAAGTATTCCGAAGTTACATGAGGTTCTGGCCGCAGCCTCCGGATCGGAAAGAGCGGACGCTCTGAGGAAACAAGCAACTCCGAACATCGCCACTTTCGAAATTGGAGGGGAGTACGCTTTCCTGACCTTCTAGTTTAATATGCTTTATATGACTGCACATCTTGATTTATTCTGTTATGATATGAAATGCTCTCTGCTATGACGTGACATACTCTGATCTGATATGACCAGTATGGTCGGGTAAAATCTGATATGATCTGATATGATCCAACAGGTTCTGTAGTGTGTTCTGCTCCGCTCTATGATAGAGTGGGATATGTGTTTTGTTAGTCTTCTTCTCACCTACGTGAGATGTGTGTTTTCTGATTTATTGGCTTTCATTTAACTCCGACGACTGATAAGATTTCCGTTGGATTCCGGATGAATCATTCAGATATAACGTATACGTATTTTATCGTATATGATTTTCTGATGTTTGGTAAATGTATTAGCCATTAGGCAGAACTACGTTTGGATCCGATCGTATTGGAATAACGTCAGAGATGGTATCCAATATGTACGTAGGCAACCAACGATAAAATAACGTTGGCCCGATCCAAATTAGTTATAAAATTAGGTTTATTCTGATCTACGCGCAATGGAATGTTAAAGCTCCGTAGTGCGCAGATGAACGTTACGACTCTCACACTCAGAGTCTGCAGCTCCTGGTCAGTCGATTTTAATTTTTCCACTAATTTTCGACACTCCGATTGTGTCTTCCGATCTAACCCCCGGTCCAGGTCAGGTGGTGCGGGTCGGGGTGTTACACAGACATTGTACAAGTCAACGTCTTTGATTCTCCTTACGACTCCAAGACTCCCTTCTTTCACTTGTAGTACGGAGGACTGCAAGAGCTTTTTCTCCATAGGCCCCAGTTGCAGACTCACCAGATAACATCAAAACAACAGCATATGGTCGAACCGCCTCTGAAACATCAGCAACCTCAGCTCGAGTTGGGGTTGGGTACTCCACCATCGATTCAAGAAGCTGAGAAGCCACAATAATTGGCTTATTGAATTCTTGACATATACGGGTAACTTTCTCTTGAACATATAAAATCAATTCAAGAGGGACTTGCACGCCAAGATCACCACGTGCAAACGTGATGCCATTGGAAGCCTTTACTATGTCTTCCAAATTCTATAGGGACTCCAAGCTCGCAATCTTTGCAAAAACACCAATGCAGTTAGCTGATTTTGAAGAAGAACGTGATTATTTGAACCCCGTTTTTTTCCCAGTGTCCCCCGTTGCTTTTTTACCTCACTATTTTTTATTAAAATTTCTTACGTCCCCCATTTTTACCCAACTTTCTTTCATTTTTCTTATTTTTCTTCTTCCTCTTCCCTCTTCTTCTCCAGTGCCGGCATCTTCTTCTCCGGCCGGCACCGGCATTTTTTTTACCGTCGTGGCTGCATAGGCCACGACTGTGCACGGCCAACGGCCTGGCCAAGATCTGGCTGTGGCCGTCGGCTGCTTGTGACGCTCCTCTGTTCTCCGTCCATGGCGTCCACCAGAGACACCCAGGCAGTAGAAGGGTTCTCCAGAAGGCAGGAAAATTCCGGCAGCCATAACTTGCAACGACGACGGTGGCTGGATGGTGGTGCCAATGAATCGGGGGGGTGAATCCTGGCTGGGTGATGGCTGAGTACAGCAGAGTGTAGAAATCATTGGGCCAGTAGGAAGGGAACAAACCAGCGGAGATTTCCGTGAGGCAGTTGCGCCGAGACAGAGTCGATCGGGCGGAGGGGCAGAAGGCGAACGGGGATTTGTCTGCCGGCGTTCTGGTGGAAGGAGGAGCACAGAAAAAGGCGGCCGTTTTCTGGTTGGCAGGGCACTCCTTCTGGACCTTCCTGATCTGCCGGCTTTCCAAGGTGCTAAACAACCTCGACAGCAGCCGCAAGCACTTGCTCAATTTCGATCGCTTCGACTTGTCAATAGGCTGCCCGATGCAAGCTTGAGGCCAAGCGCCGAGGCTTGGCGCCTGGGCCAGTGGCTGCAGGCGGCGCTGGGGGTTGGCCATCCGCGCTGGAGTTTGCTCTGGCTTGAAGAGCAGAGGCCGGACTTCGAATGAGAGCACCCGGAAATCGTCGGGAGCGAAAGTGTTGTTCTTAATGGCTGGCAGCGAAGAATCCACCGTGTGTTCCATCCTCTCTGTTCCAATCAGATCCAGCGGCATGCACACCCTCTCGAGCCGCTGCCCGGAGTTGACCCCGCAGGTGGTTCCGTGGAGGCCCTTGCGGTGATGTTTGGCACTACTCTTGCCCAGGCCCCTGCTGCCCGTACCTCTTCCCGACATCTCTCTCCTCCGACCAGACGGGGACGGAAGCTTTTCCTCCCCAACCGCATTGAAACTTCTCCCCTCCTTTGTCATGTCCGACTAGAAAGTGGGGGCGGAGAAACGGCCCGAGGTTGGAAGGGTGATGTGGGCTTCGGCGGAGAGCATGAATAGGGGACCGATGAGGATGACCGGAGCTTGGGCTGGTGGTGGCAATGGCTGGCTGTGGAGGATCCGGCGGCTCTAGCTAGCCTGGTGGCATAGGATTGCCTCCGATACCAATGTTGTGCCCAGAGTGGCACAACGGCCTGGCTAGCCAGTAACGAAACGGGAGCAGTGCAGAGATGGCGGGAAAAGGGAGAGGGAGCGGCATGGCCGCCGGACAGGGAGGAGAGACTGGGGAGAAGAAGAGACAGTTAGACAAGAGATAATTCATTTTATAGTCTCAATCAGGGCACAATCCTTACATTTAAATAAACTAGCTAAGTGGGCTCACTAACAAGTACCTAAAGCCTAATAACATAATTAAAATAAAGTACTAATTATCTAATTAACCAAATTACCTAAATACTTTTATTATATAAAAACCCTAATTATCCTAATACATAGTCTCAGTGGCAGCCCCTAGAACGTTTACAACAATCTTTCATTAAATAACATATGCTTTGCAATGTTAACACCATTGTTGAACATTTCGTCAGTTGGTCTTTTACCCATGAACATCTCCAATAGAATGATAGCATAACTATACACATCCCCCTTGGTAGTAACATTTTTTCTAGTACCATATTTTGCCATCAATGCCAAATGAGAGTTATAAATAAATTTAATTAAACTACAAAAAATAATTATAAGATTTTCCCCATACCTATACTAATTTCTATTTATAGTTACTTAAGAGTAGATTACACTTACAACCCTTGATATGTATTAGAATGATACTTACACCCCCTGATAATTAATAACGGTTTTGTTGGCTTATGTGAAACTTTTAAAATATGAAGAGATGTAAGTGCAATTTTATCGAAGATCAAGGGATATAAGTATAATTCACCCTATGATAATTAATAATAAATTAATATATTAAGGATCAATGAATACATACTTCGAGGAATGTAACCAATAGAGCCCTTTAACATGAATGTACAAGAGGAATCATCACTTGCAATCAACATAATTTTAGCCAAGCCAAAATCACTCACATGTGCAACCATATCTTTATCAAGTAAAATATTCCTGGGCTTCACATCACAGTGGAGAATTGGAGTTTCACAATAGTTATGAAGGTAATCCAATGCATAAGCAATATCAATAGCGACATCTAACCTTACTAAGGCTAAGATATAAATCTTGATCAGCAAGTAGGTGTAGCCATGACTCCATATTCCATTTTGGCATAAATTTAAAGACTAGGGCTTTGAAATTCAAGACTTGAGCAAGAGGTCAATATCTTGACAATATTATGGTGTCGAACCTTCTTCAAAGCTTTACATTCAGTTGTGAAGCTCTGAAGACTTGTATGCTCAATCTTTATGACCTTGACAGCTATATCCATTTGATAGCAATCTAAAGTTCCCTTATATACAGAACCAAAACTCCCAGAGCCTAGCAAGTTGGCAGAAGAGAATCCACTTATTACTTGAAAGAGCCCTGAGTATGTGACTTGAATGTGCTTCTCATTTATAGAAGGGAATGACGTTTGTGCATTTATTGGTTGTTTTCTCCAATAATATACCAATATATAACAAGCGAAGATGACAATAAATGTAGCAAGAGTCAATGGTAGCACAACCTTTAGATGAAAAGATCGTATGTCATTGTTTTTACCATCTTTTTTACATGGAAGCAAATGCAACTCGAGGATTCCTCCACAAATCTTGCTATTTCCTAGCACTAATATTTTACTTGCATTTTTTAATGGCCCTTCTTTTGGAACTTCTCCCACAAGAGCTTTTGCCAAATAGTTGCATAGAAGAAGCAGAATGCCATCCTATTTCAACCGGTTTATATAACTTATTATTGAAATTACTACAACGTTTTAGCAATAATGATACAATATTTTAGCAATAATGCCACAACGTATTAGTGATATTGATACAATATTATAGCGATAATGCTTTAACTTATCACCAGTACTACTATTACATTTTACAAATAATGCTACTACATTTTAGCTATAATGTCATAGCGTATTAGTGATATTGCTATAATGTTGTAGTAATAAGGGTACAAAGTACTTTGATGATAAAAAAATTACCTTTTGTTAGGGGGGAGTTTAAATAACAATTAATTTTAACTTATGAGCCATATAAAAATAAGATAATAATAATTTTATCATTACTTTTGAAGTCTTTTAACTTATTATTTAAGAGTATATCAGTAATATACTTTGAATTAAGCAACCGTTTCAACTTAATTTAAGTATAAAATGATTTAGAAAAATTAATCACATTATAGCGATAATTCTAAAATATAGTAGCAATAATGCTATAACTTATTACTGATATTGCTACAATGTTTTAGGAATAATGATACAACAATTTAGCAATATGCTACAGTGTATTAGTGATATTGCTACAACGTTTTAGTGATAATGTTACATTATATTACTGATATTACAACAACGTATCAGCAATAACGATATAATACTATAGTGATAATGCCACAACGTAGTAGTGATATTGCAATAATGTTGTAGCGATATTGCTATAACTCATTACTGATATTGCTACAAAGTTTTAGCAATAACAATACAACATTTTTTTATAATGCTACATCATATTAATGATATTTATACTTTATTAAAACTCCCCCTAACAAAAAGCAATTTTTAAGTCATCAAAGTATCGTATTAATTTGGTTTACCATTATCACTACAAACTTGTAGTAATATCACTAATACACTTTGGCATTATCTCTAAAATGTAGTAGCATTATTGGTAAAACATTGTAGCAGTATTGATAATAAGGTATAATATTTTCACTATAAGAGCCCCGTTGAAGTGAGTCTGGGCTCACATGCGGCTGCGTGTGCCCAGGCCCATCAAGCCGTCGGATTTATATCTGACGACCCACGTTACTTAGGGAGCATTTTTTCCCCTAAGTTACATGGACCATTGAATATAAATCTGACGGCCAAGGATCACGTAGTCGTGCGTGAACCCAGGCTCACCTCAACTAAATCCTCACTATAATATTATAGCAATATTAGTAATATATTGTGGCATTATTGCTAAAATATTGTATCGATATTGCTAAAACATTCTAGCAATGTCGATTATAAGTTATATAGCATTATTAAGGTTTAGGGTGAGGAAAGACTGACACATTGGGGAAGCTTGTAGGAAATTGAAATAAATTGCAATTCTTTTGTACAATTAAGTCAAAGCTTGTGGGTGAATCGACAATTGACCTTTTACTTTCGGATAAGTATAGAGGTATCCACACTAGCAAAAGTGTACATATGTTAACAACGGAAAACTTAGAGTAGGATTTCTTGTTTATTCTCAAACAAAGAAGTTCCAAGAAATTTACTGCATAGAAACAAATTAACATAGGCTAAAATTACTCACATGACTCACTGGCCTTGCCCTTCCAACCATGGAAAAAATTGATATTACAACAGTAAGAAATAACAATTTACAATACATGTACAAGTGAATTATAAATAACGAGGGAAGACTTTGCTCAAGGAAATTTGCCTCAATGCCAAACTAAAAGGCACTCATATCTCGTTTCTTCAAAAGCAAGGACTTCCCAATAATACTGGCCAATAGGATGGATGCTAATAAATTCTCTCGGTAGTAGAAATAGGTCGAAGGAATACTACAATAACGGTGATGTTATCTTTGCTGCCACATTCAGTAGCCAATCTCTTGAAGTGTCCCATGTTCCTTTATAGTGTTTCTATCGATTGATACTGCGTCCTCATAACTTACGACATCCCAGAGTCCATCACTAGCCATTACCTTATTTGTGCACACACTGAATAATGAAAAATCAACCACTCTATTATTAAATTATAAAGCCAAGATTTTCCACAATATTAGACATGACTTTTGATTTAACCCTCTCAAAACCAAACTTTTAACTAAATTTTAGCAAATTTTAAATGATGTGTGTTGCAAACCCCAATCAATACACATTTTCTAATTTAAATTTGGAGTGAGTTATAAGTTAAAGGAAACCATGACGAGTTCCATTGTTAGATTTAACTGGTCTAATATATAGTACAATAACAAATTGTCCTATTCACGCATAGTATTTGAAAGAGACTATTTTATTTCTTTTACAAATCATTGTTTAAGTTAGCTCAGCTCCCAAGCAGCTTCACAAATTATAAGATTATCACAATGTCAAATAGATGGATAAAAAACCACAAACAGACCTGGAGAGCAGATGCACCAATCCTCCATGTGTCAACTTGCCACTTTATTTGGCCCTTGGCCTTTGTAAGTCGCTCTCTTTCCTGAGGATAGCTAGCCACATGATCCTACTTAAAAGTATTTTTACACAACTTTAATAATTCTGAATAGAATATTAGTAAACCCACATTCCTAATCAAAGACAATCAACTGAGATACAGGATAAATGTACTTGATACCTTACTAAGAGCACATGGGAGGCCGCCACGACAAATTATTGTTCTACAATCTCCAACATTTGCAACGAAAAGAGTATCTTTAACAAACAAAGAAGCAGTCATAGTGCAACCTGGATGCCACTCCTTTTTCAGAATTTTATTAAATTTACAATGGGTGTTTAATTCATTCTGGAAAGCAATATCTCTTTTAACAAATGCTTGGGAGGATTGCAGTTTGGAAAAATGAAAAGAAACTCAGACGAAAAACTCAAGCCAGAACATTCAAACAACATAATAAACTGTGAACTTAAAAAATATTTGAACACAAATTTAATCATTAAAATTGCAAATAAACAGAGTATGTTCTTTCTCTGGTATATTAGTATGATAATTTTTCTTTCTACCAATTTCTCACTTATGTGAATATAACCAGGAAGTGGCAAAAAAATCCACAACACTAGAGTTACTCTCTTTTCATTATCAGTTTTATTAATTAATAATTCTCACAATACTTGTTGTATGCAAGCTGAGACATGGCAAAGCTCGTAACATATCTATCTTAATATTCTCAGCAATATGATATGCTTTTTCAAAAAAAAATGAATATCCTGCCCATCAAATATGCCAAACAAATAAACGTCCTGCCCATCACACATTTTAGGGACTAAACAGTGTATGTTTTCCATGGTCTCCCTTCTCCCACCATGTTGCGAATGAACCCCTTGACAAGACTGGACGATAAGTAGGGACGTCTCCAGAAGAATAGTTCCAGTTCTCCAAATTTGAACAATGCACAAAACATAAAATATGGTGACACAATTTACATTACGTACTATGTGGTGTGATACTTTGAAAAAAGAAAATGAAAGGATACCTGAGCTTATGCACGGAGATCTGTACAAGGCACAACACCTGTTAAAAGCTCACTGCAACATACCAATAGATAAATAAGATTCCTTTCACATTTAATTAAAGTTTAAATGGTAAAAGATGTCATTTTCACTATATCTAAACAGCATCACTCTTATTGATAAGATGAATTAATGTACATGACAGTTCACATTAACAATTCTATAATTATTATGATGTGATCCAAACAATCCGTCTCAATTGATCAATCCCATGGGGAAGTTAATAATGAATCAGTATAGGCAAGATATCTAAAATGCTTACTTGAGGGAAACACTAAAACTGTAGACATCTGATTTCTCTCTGTAAGCCTTTCTTCAAGATTTCAGGTGCCATATAGATGAGAGTTCCAACCATGATATTTTTGTGGAAACCTCCGGTTGGCTTGCTAGAGGATCTCCAGATCTCAACAGAAATCAGCTTGAGATCTTTCTTGTAAGCAGCCAAACCAAAATCAGCGAGATGGGGCTGCAGATTTCTGTCTAGCTGCACCAAATACGCAAGTCGCGTGTATAAGAAGAGACAACACTAGAAAGAGGAACTGAAGTCCAACAAAGATACTATAAACCAAGGAGTTTATTTACTAAGATATTCGCTGGTTTAACGTCTCTGTGTGCAATTCCCAGGCCATGTAGGTACTCTAGCGCTTTGGCTGGAATATTAAACAAACAACATTTATATAAAATATATCCTGAAAATGCTATAGTATGTTTGATTTTTATTTCACCCACATACCGAAACTTAAGAAGCTAAGATATATTAGTAGGTAATTGAATTCTTAACAAGTATATATCCATCTAGAATGAAAGAACAATGAAATAAGTGTTATTTTCGTACCTTTGCCTTGTTTGTGATGATAAATCTTACTGAAATGATTATGATCGAATTAAGCAAGTCGCTCTGTCCTTAAGACAGAATTTGCCCTCCTTAACGGTGCTTAGGACTCTTGGGTGTTTGCCTCCCAAGATAAGACGATCAACACGTACCGTAGGAGTACCTCCAACATAGTACATGGAGCGAACCACAATATGTATGCTCTCACAAAAAATGAAATGGACGGAAATCCCAAATCGGATTAGTGCAGAAATCGTTTTCAATAATTTTATATGAAATCCCATCGAAGACACTCTTTCCCATTCAAACGGATGCGTCTATTCGTTAAGGGACATAATCTTTAGTGAAAACAAACCGGACCCATTTTGGTTAATAGAAAACCAAACCAAATAAATAGAAAACCAAATCAAATGAATTTGTCCCAAAAATATTATCATGTTGACCCAATCGGGCCGCGTGTGCAAACCGAACCGAACCAAACCGAGTCGACCCAGCCGGACGGCAGCAGCGGCGCGCGTGTGTGGGTTAGCCCACCTAGGTGCACGGGTCCAACATCTCTCTCCCCCACAAAAGTAGGTTGGCCCAAGGGCCTAACTTGAAAGGCCAAACTAATGCCTTATATACCAACACCATCACCTTCTTCTAGGCGATGTGGGATTATTCATTCCTTCAACAAATTCACATGTGTGATTCTCTTTCAACACAAAGTGGGCTTGGGCTCTCTCTACCATATGGGCTTGACCCACATAAATATTATCATGCCCATCTAAAAGATATGGGCTTAACCCATTAATTATAATGCCCACTTCTAACAATCCCCCACATGAATGAGAATTGGCTGGATAACTATGCAAAATAATGCAGATAAACCGTGAAAGCAATATTGAAAAGATCATGCATGGGGGAGAGGTAGCTTTTGGCCTTGAACCTTCCCTTGTGAAAGCTATCGGGTCTACAAACTAATCAGTGAACGTGATGTCTTGAACTGTTCAGCTGTTTGTGTAAACCAAGACAATAAAATTCACACAATCACTTCTCAGACACACTGTAGTTCTCATGATTGTGTTCATTTCGGCCCTGAACAAACCTTGTTTTTATGAGTGCTCTAGAAGATTTAGCCTTAAAATCCTCATAAAAGGGGCCCCTTCATACTCATATAGGTGATTCTCATTAAGAGTATCCTGCAATACCCCACTCGAAGGAATTCAAGCTATAAGAATCATTAAAAGCAAAGCTTATCCTGATTCACTCTACAGGCATCACTATATCATTATAGGAATGGGGACAAGATTTTATCTCAATAGTGATTCCCCCTTTAATCCCCCACAATTGGGTTGTCCCTTTGAACCTAGATCTTGGGATCTCCAGTCAATTAGGTTGGGTTGCCATTATGGTTACTCTTAATCTATAGGCTTCAAGCCCATTCCCCTCAATGAACTACTCACTTGCTCTTTGGTCAATCCCTTAATAAGCGGATCCGCAATATTTTCTTTTGACCTGACATACTCAATAGAAATTATTTCACTAGAGAGCAATTATTTTATGGTATTGTGCCTCCGACGTATATGTCCAGACTTACCATTACACAAGTTACTTTGTGCCCTTCATATAGCCGATTGGCTATCACAGTATATGCAAATAGGTGGCATAAGGTTCCCCCACATTGGAATATCCTCTAAAAAATTACGAAGTCACTCAGCCTCTTCACCTGCTCTATCAAGTGCAATGAATTTAGATTCCATTATAGATCTTGTTGTGCACATTTGTTTCGAGGATTTCCAAGACACTGTTGCACCTCCAAGAGTAAAGACATATCCACTTGTGGATTTTGAGTCTTTTGTATCAGATATCCAGTTTGCATCACAGTAACCCTCTAGTACTGTTAGATACCTAATATAATGCAGCCCATAGTTCAAGGTATATCTTAGATATCTAAGTACCCTGAATACAGCTTTCTAGTGGTCTGCCCCTGGGTTGCTATTAAATCTACTTAGTTTACTCACTAGTATGCTATGTCTGGTCTCGTACAATTCATGATGTAATTGAGACTTCCAATAATTTGAGAATATTGAAGTTGTGATATGCTTTAACTCGTGTTTTTGCTTAAGTGCAATGTCACATCCACAGGGGTTCTCGCTGGACGATTATCATTCTTATTGAATTTTTCTATGATTTTCTCAATGTAATGAGATTGAGATGATACATATCCATCAGATGTTCTAGTGATTTTTATCCCTAGTATGACATCTGCAACACCCATATCCTTCATGTCAAACTGTTTGTTCAACATCTTCTTAGTAGCTTTAATGATATCATCATTGCTACCAATAATTAGCATATCATCCACATAAAGACATACAATGACATAGCCATCAAGTCTATCTTTCACATAAACACATTTATCACATTCATTGATTTTGAATCCATTTGACATCATCATTTTGTAAAAAATTCCATGCAATTGCTTAGGTGCTTGTTTAAGCCCATAAAGAGATTTAACAAGTCTGCACACTTTATTTTCTTGACCCGGTACAACAAACCCTTCAGGTTGTTGCATATAAATTTCCTCATTCAAGTCACCATTCAAGAATGCAGTCTTCACATCCATTTGATGTATGTCAAGATTATACAAAGTAGTAATAACGATTAACATCCTAATGGAAGTTATCCTTGTGACTGGTGAATATGTATCAAAATAATCTTGACCTTCCTTTTGCTTGTATCCTTTGATAACAAGTCTAGCTTTATATTGGTCAATTGATCCATCAGCCTTAATTTTCCTTTTGAATATCCACTTGTATCCTAAAGGTTTACTCCCTGGTGGTAGATCCACCAACTCCCAAGTATGATTTTGCATAATAGATTCAATTTTACTATTTACTGCCTCCTTCCAATATTGTGCTTCAGGAGATGACATGGCTTCCTTAAAGCTTCGAGGCTCATTTTCTAACAAATAAGTTAGAAAGTCTAGACCAAAGGATTTTGATGTTCTAAGACGTTTGCTGCATCTAGGTTCATCATCCTCTCCCTCTTTGTCTTCACTATTGTCTTTCTCAACATCCAAAGTTCTTTTAAGAGAACTTTCCTTTTGTGTAGAATTCCACAGAAAAATATTTTCAAAAAACAAAGCATTCCTAGATTCAATCACAGTATTGACATTTACATCAGGAATATCCAATTTATGAACAAGAAAGCGATATGCACTGCTATTATTGGCATAACCAATGAATACACAATCAATGGTCTTTGGTTCAATTTTTAATCCTCTTAGGATTAGGGACTACCACTTTTGCCAAACACCCCCACACTTTAAAAAATTTGTAGGAAGGCTTTCGACCTTTTCCATAATTCATATGGTGTTTGCAAGGTTTTCTTATGAGGTATTTTGTTAAGAATATAATTTGCTGAAAGCAAAGCTTCCCCCAACATGTTCTAGGGTAACCCAGAATTTATTAACATGGCATTCATCATTTCTTTTAACATTCTATTTTTCCATTTAATAACTCTATTTTGCTGAGGTGAATAGGGTGCCGTCATTTGGTGTATAATACCATGTCGTAAACAGAAATCACCAAAAGGTGATTCATACTCCCCACCTCTATCACTTTTAGAACTTTTATTTTCTTGCCAAGTTGATTCTCAATCAACATCCTCATATTTACTTCTTAGTAAGTAGACATAACAACAACGAGTGCAATTGTTAATAAATGTAATAAAGTACTTTTTACCTCCTCTTGTTTGAACAAGTTTTAAATCACAAACATTGCTGTGAATTAACTCAAGAGGTTCAGTACATCTCTCAATACTTTGGAAAGATTTCCTCATTAATTTTGATTCCACACAAGTTTCGCATTTATGATTTGAGTCAATATTAAACTTAAGCAGATATTCCATATTAATCAATCTTTGTAAAGCATCATAATTAACATGTCATAATCTACCATGCCACACATCACATGACTCAATTATATACGAGGAAGCAGCATTCTCATTCTTAATAATAGAAATAGGTATAATAGTGAGTACATTGAGCTTGAAAGCCCTTTATTTAGATACCCTTTGCCCACATACATCCCACCCTTGGTCAAGACAAATTTATCTGACTCAAAAACCAACTTGAAGCCATTCTTGCTCAGCAATGATCCAGACACTAAATTCTTTCGAATTTCTGGCACATGCAGCACACTGTTGAGAGTGAGCTCTTTTCCTGAGGTCATCTTGAGCACAACCTTTCCAATTCCTTCAACCTTTGCAGTAGAGGAGTTGCCCATAAATAGTTGTTCACCATTCTCCACGGGTTCATAAGCGGAGAACATCTTCTTGTTTGAGCACATATGACGAGTAGCCCCGGTGTCCACCCACCATTCTCTAGCATTCGTGATCATGTCACTTCCAAAATTACAGCAGAAAGGTTAATGTCATGCACATTGGTGGAGAGATTCTCCACTTCGGTCATGTGGGCTTGTGCATTCTTCTTCTTGGAATCATCTTGTTTCTTCCGTTTGCTACAATCCTTAGCCTTGTGGCCCATTTTGTCACACACATAACACTTGCCCTTGAATTTGGCTTTGTTGGAGTCATTGTTCGACAGTCCAGCATGATGCTTCCTCTTCTTGTTGTTGAAGCTATTGCTTTTATGGCCTTGTTCCACAACGTTGATCTTGGTTTCCATGCCATGACCCCCAGTTTTCTTTTCAGAAGAACAGTTGTCCTCTTCAATCCTTAACCTCACAATCAGATCTTCCATATTCATCTCCTTTCTCTTATGCTTTAAGTAGTTCTTGAAATCCTTTTAGGAATGTGGTAATTTTTCTATTATAGCTGCCACCTAGAAAGACTCACTCAAAGTCATGCCTTCTGCATGAATATCATGCAGGATAACTTGGAGTTCTTAAACTTGACTGATCACAGTTTTAGAGTCCACCATTTTGAAGTCCAGAAATTTGCCGATCACAAATTTCTTCGTTCTAGCATCCTCAGTATTGTACTTCTTGTCTAATGACTCCCACAATGCCTTAGCACTTTTCATAGAACTGTACACATTATATAATGTGTTGTCCAACCCATTAAGGATGTAATTACGACATAAGAAATTCGCATGTTTTCATGCATCTACTGTCGCAACAACCATCTTCTCTTTTCATTTCTCCTCAATGAGAATGGGTACTTCCTCTTAAAGGAATCGGGCAAGGTTCAGTGTGGTAAGATAGAACAACATTTTCTATTGTCATCGTTTGAAATCTGCACCACTGAACTTTTTTAGTTTTTCCCCTTTAATTTGAAAAAGAGCATTCACCGGAGTGGGAATAAGTACCGAAGTCTAGTTGGTACCCTCAACAGCCATTTCTATTCCAATGAACATAAGATTAACTAAGTTTTATACACACAAAACAGTAAATTTCAAAATCTATGCAAAACAGTGAATTTTGAAATACAGGCACAGAACAGTGAATTTCGAAATCTATACAAAATTGTGAATTTCAAAATCTATACTATCAAGTTGACGCACTGAATAGTATAATTTACAAACAGTAAACTTCAGAAATTTATAAACAGTAAACGTCCAAAATTTGTGAACAGTAAACTTTCGAAAAAATTTCGTACTGAATTGAAAATCTCAAACTTTTGACGCAGAACAGTTGAATTCGAAATTCTAACAGTAAACAGTACAAAATTCGAATTTTTCATGCAGAATGAAAAACTTTAAAAATTTCACGCACAGGATAAAAAAACTTCAAAATTTACACATAGAACAGTAATATTTCAAACATTTACACCCAGAATAGTAAAATTTTATATATTTACGCATAGAACCAAATGAATTTGTCTTAAAAATATTATTCTGTTGACCCGACCGACTTAGGTGCATGGGTCCAACTCCCCCACAAAAGTGGGTTAGCCTAAGTGCCTAACTTAAAAGGTCAAACTAATGTTTTATATACCAACGCCATCACCTTCTTCTAGGCTAATGGGGAAGAGTTGTGTAAGGAGAAAAGAGGTTCTCTACCTCTATTTCCTAAAGAAGAAAAATAGACTAAAGTGTACTTTCCTCCCCTAATCACTCCTAATTTTTTTTATTATGGTTTTAATCATTTTTATCTTTATTTTTTTTCATTTTGATTCTTGATTTCTTTCATTAAAAATCTTATTTTTTAATTTTGATTTGAAACCCTAAATGGGTAATTTTTATTTATAACCAAAGTTTATCAAAGATCTACCTATTTTAAAGTTAATTTAAGTCTATTAATTAAGTTTTAACAAAAACCCTAATTTTTTTGGAGGATTTCTTGAGGATTGAAGTTTCTTCATAGATCCAAATGCTTTATTGAGGTAAGGGAATTTTTTTATTGCGTGGTTTTATCCATTGAAATACATGATTGTGGATTTATGTGGGTTTTAGCTTCATTTCGATATATAATGGTTATTTATTAAAAACATGTTATTTATTACTATTTTCTGGTAATTAAGCATGAAAATAATTAGATTTATAATGTTCTATGGTTAGATTTTAACTACATGATGTTATATGGTGATTTTAGAATTTATTTTGAATTTTTGAATATTTTTAGTTTGTATTTAGGGTATTGAACCCCTTGACCTTCTTTTGAAAATAACTTGATCATTGGTAAGAAATAATAGTTGAATCCTATGTAGATGTAAAGTAGACACAAAGAGCTTCGAAACACTAGCAAGAACGCACAAATCAAATTTTGGATGAGGGAGAAACTACTATTCGAAATTAATTATAACATGTAGGGCCCGTTTACCCGAATTGGATGTACGAATTGTCCGTTTAAGTTACTATATAGGCCCCATTAATTAATGTTTCAAAATTATATTTTAGGGCCCAATTAGGTGGGCTAAGTGAGGAGGTTTAGCCTAACTCCTTAGAGGATTAAGAAACCTAATCCCCATGCATATAAAAACCTAATTAGGGCTCTTAATGGGGGGTTAGCTTTGACCATTAAAGAAAGGTGGAGGAGCTGCCAATGGAATTTTTCGGCGAGGCTCCAGCGGCGGTTGATCGATGACAACTTGGCCATTTTGTAGGATTCCAAGTCGAGATTAGGAGAGAATTCATTAAGTAAATTAGAATATAAGTTGTAATCGTAATTTATATGAGCAATGTTTCTTCAATCACAGTTCATGTAATTTTGGTGAAATGTCCGTACATTTTATTTAAAGCTTGTTGGGCATCCATCGGCCGATAGCCTGGTCATCGGACCCATAAAACATGGTGGGGGCATCGCTGACCCTAGTCGTGGATGCGGACACTTGGGCGTTTGTTCTTTTTTAAAAAATAGGCAGATCAGCCACAAGAGGAGCATGGGGTAGCCGCTGGACAAAGGTAATCATGGTCGAGCCCGGCCCATCACCAGGTAATTGAAATAAGTACAATGAAATAAGAGAGCTAATTGAATGGCGATCCCCACTAGGGGTGTAAACGGCGTCCGTTTGTCCGGTGTCCATTCGCGTCCGCATCCGTCCGCACTAAAATGGACAAAATTATTTTTTGTCCATCGTAAATACGGACGGAGATGGACAAGGGTTGGCCGTGTCCACAGCCATTTGTGTCCACCAACTATATATTTTATTATTTTTTTTTTTACTTTATATTAAATTACTAACCTATGTCACATAGTTAATCTTCATAACAAGATTGCAAAAAATACGTATTAGAGTCTCACATGTCTTCTATAATATTATTATTTATTTATTTTTTAAATTAGACTATCTTAATATTATTATAACTTATTTTTAATTAATTTTTTACTAACCACCCTTAATTTGAGAACAAAGTAGTATATATTAAACTTTCACCTTTATTTTGTCTGTGTCCATCCGTTTTCGTCATGGATAAATATGGACGGATAAGCACATGGTCCGCATAAAAACAGACGGCTACAAACATGGCTTGTCTGCATCCATATCCGTCCGTTTACACCCCTAATCCCCACTGCTTCGTGGATTTCCAGATTCCACTCTTCCATGGATCCTATCAGCGAGATTACCACACTTGTAAAACGGGAAGCAGAACTTGTAGTTTGGCGGCTTAGCATGGGCAGCCACTAATGTGGCCAGCCCCGGGTGAAACAGCGTGCTTCAAATCAACACAATAAAGCTATAAATAACATCGTTCTTGCACATAATCTCAAAGTCAGAGGTTTAAATCAGTCACAACAGAAAACAGGAACTTAGAAAGAGACCACAATAACTGCAACTTCTCATGAAATCTGTCGAGGTCATCCGATGTAGACAAAATGGGCTTCTCTGCCACCACCGTTTTGCCATTCAAAGAGGGAGAGATGAGACCAAAGAAGCGAACATGACGAAGAGGAAAGGGGGCAGCAGTAATAGAGAATGGCAGTTACCTCGAGCGATTGGGGTGAGGAGGGAATAGGAGTATGCAAGCGTTGGGCTCCAGTAACTCCGGCATCTTCCACGTCGCTGTGCCGCCAAAAGCCAATAAAATCGGATCGTGTTCGCCGGAGGGGGGAAAGGAGGTGGCTACAGAATTAGTTTATTCTTTAAAATATTTAAGACTGTAAGATTTAAAAGCCCAACCTCCAATGGTACGTTGCCGGTTAACAAGTTACTCGACAAATCGAGATTATCCAAATAAGAGAGTTTGCTAAGGGATATTGGAATTTGCCCTGACAAGCTGTTGTTTCTAAGAGACAGATAATCCAAATGAGAGAGATTGCCGAGGGAAGTTGGAATTTGCCCTAACAAGCTGTTGTCACTCAGATCCAGTATTTCCAAATGAGAGAGATTGCTGAGGGAAGTTGGAATTTGCCCTGACAAGCTGTTGGCACCTAGATACAGCTGTTCCAAATGAGAGAGATTGCCGAGGGAAGTTGGAATTTGCCCTGACAAGCTGTTGTCACTCAGAAACAAAATTTCCAAATGAGAGAGATTGCCAAGGGAAGTTGGAATTTGCCCTGACAAGCTGTTGAGACCCAGATCCAGCTGTTCCAAATGAGAGAGATTGCCGAGGGAAGTTGGAATTTGCCCTGACAATCTGTTGTAAAACAGATTCAGATAATTCAAACGAGAGAGATTGCCGAGGGAAGTTGGAATTTGCCCTGACAAGCTGTTGTCACTCAGATCCATCCCTCCTAATTTTCGAAGACGGCCCAGTTCTTGTGGAATCACCCCGTAAAAGCTGTTGTTGGCTAGATAGATGGACCTAATGAAAGAGAGATTTGCAAGGTGGGGTGAAATTCAGCCTTCCAGGCTAAGGTCTCTGAGTTCAAGTGCAGTGACACGCTGGTGCCGGCGCCCGCAAGAGACTCCTTGCCAGAGGCAGAAATGGAGAGAAGTGTTCCACGAGCTGAGGACCTTATGAGGGTCCTTGCTTATCTGGTCCTTGAATGCCAGTAGAGCTTGCCAATCTATTTTGTTGCTCAGATGTGCAGCTCCAGGCGATGCCAGCATGCTGCAGGAGATGAGGAGGAGGAAAAAGGTGTGGTAGAGAAGATGGAGGGAAAGCCCTGGTTTTTGGAGATTCATCGGGTGGGAGATAGGGACTAGAGCTGAATCACAAGGGAAAGGGAAACGAAAGGATACCCAAGTATTAATTAGTGAGGAGATAGAAGACACCATGAACTGACATTTATACTCGTCACACCCTCTCAGATGCACTTGAACATTGATCCAAACGAAACTGTGCACTCTCAGCGTGCCACCAAAAACGTTCCCCGTCTTCTACGTTGTTATAGACTTCCGTCTCTTGCAAGGTTGACGCGTGAAACATGCCGCGAAAAAGATACACCTTCCATCTTAAATTGATAGCTCTATTTAAATTGTTATATAAGTGAAATATTAATATACAATTTAGGTTCTTTTTGATGTGACAGTTCTTGTGACATATGCGGACTCACGTCTACCATGAACTTACAAAGAAACATGTAACGATGACCACAATGACTTCTCAGATGGCCTTTGGGCCACATGACTTGCGACGATGAATATTTTTCGTTTTTTTGTTTCTCAGTCAAAAGTCTTGTGGACTTTATTTTTTGTATCTGCATGAAGATTAATTTCAGTTCTCGTCAATTCTACAGTTGGAGTTGAGTTGTTAAGAAAAAAAACAAGTCCTCAGAAGTCGCCAGCGTGAAAATCTTCTAATGGCAAGACTATCCAGCATTGGAATAATGTTAGATTGTCTCAAACAAAATTATTCAGATTGGAATAGTGCACATTCTGAGCACTTTAAAAAAGCTCCTCATTGGGAGATGTTGAAATAGCATACATGAGCCATTGGATTTTGATTTGATAATAGAGTATATTAGTTTTATGCCGTCTTGAACCATTTAACATTTCAAAGGCTACACCTAATGAGGGTTTCTATGATTTCAGTAATCTTTATGAGTAGGCATTAATTAGAAAAACACTTAAACTTTTCTCGAGCACCCTAATTAGGCCACAAAATCTACAGTAACATTACTTCCTCTTGCACTGGTGGACAATTTGAAAATGATTATTAGTAGATGGACAAGCTATTAATTTCATCAAATAATGTTTTGTAAGTTCCAAAGAATCAAACAAAAATTAACCATTAATCATAGAAACCAACATGAGGGAACCAAATTCAAGAATTAAAGCGCTAATCTTAAAAAGGCCAAATCATATATGAATCCTTCCACCAAGGCTTTAGCTTTAACTACCATATTAGACCAAAAGAAATCTAGTGTAAATATAAATAAGTATTCTCAGCTACAAATAAGAATTACTTTACAAAGAATTATTAAGTAAATCTATGACATAGAACTAACTTCCATAATTTAACAAATATTCTACATTAAACTAAACTATAAGTATAATTTCATAATTTAACAAAATAGACTATTAGCGACAAGCGTCGCTAATAATAATATAAGCGTCGCTAATGACTATTAGCGACGCTTATAAACCGTCGCTACTTACGTCGCTAAAAACTAAGTCGCTATTGATCATTAGCGACGCTTATAGAAAGTGTCGCTAATAGTGCACATTAACGGCAGCTATATATAAGTCGCTACTAATTTCAGTATTAGCGATGCATCCAAAGCGTCGCTAATAGTATAATTATTAGCGACGTATAATAATAAAGTGTCGCTAATACTTGCTTATTAGCAACGCTTTGCTATACGTCGCTAATATAAAATTTTATGTAAAAAATATTATAACTTATTAGCGACGATTTATAAGCGTCGCTAAAAATTTTAATTTTTTTTAAAAACCTTGTTAATAAAAATATATATATATATATTTTTATGTATTAAGCGTCACTAATACTTTGTAAAATTTTTAAAAAAAATAAAAAAGCTTTAGCGACGCGTATAAAAGCGTCGCTAATAGCTTTAGAAAAATTTAAAAAAAAACGGCACCGGAATCCGGCTGAAGTGCCGAATCCGGTGCCAGTGGGAGGTTGGGGCATGGGGTGACCGGGGAGACGAGAGGGGACTCTGGGAGAGGGAGGGGGTGGGCTGGGTGACTGGCTTCGGGTTCATTGGAATCCCTTCCCCCCCCCCTCTCCCTCTGTTGAGTGCAAGTGGCATGTTTGGGGGGGGGGGGGGGTGACGGACAGCGGGGGCGAAGGAGAAGGGGGAGTGGGAGGGCTGGCCACCCCCTCTCTCCCCCAGGTCCGCCACCTCTTGTGAGAAGGGGGAGTGGGAGGGAGGGGATGCCCGGCCACCCTCTCTCCCCTTGGTCCGCCCCCCTCCTCTGGTTTCTAGAGGAAGGGAATGAGTTGGGCAGACCTGGGGGAGAGATGGGAAAGAGGAGTCCCGGCCTCCCTCACGCTGCCCCCTCTCCATCGGAACCGCCCCCCTCCTCTAAAACAGAGAAGGGGAAGGGAGGAGGACCCGGGGAGAGAAGGTGGGAGGGAGGCCGGGGGGGGGGGGGGCTGCGGGCGGGGCGGAGCGGAATACGGAGGAGCAGAATGCAGCGGGGCAGAGGCGGATGAGGCTCTGGGGGATTCCAGGTTAAAGAGGGGACCTTTAAGGGGAGGAGGGGGGAAGCGGAGCCGGAGCTAGATCGGCGGGGGCTCTGAGCCAGGACGGTGGGGCGGAGCGGTATGCGGCAGGGCGGAGGCGGCTCTAGCGGTGGGGGGTTTCCAGGGTAAAGATCCAACCTTTAAGGGGCGGAGTTGGAGGAAGATCCGGCACAGAGGGGGAGGCTGCGGCGGCAGGTTGGAGCAGAGGGGGAGGCTGTGGCAGCGGGCTGGAGCAGGAGGACGAGGAGGCGACGGGGCGGAGCTGGAGGAGAATCTGGCACAGAGGGGGAGGCTGCGGCGGCGGGTTGGAGCAGAGGGGCAGGCTGCGGCGGCGGGTTGGAGCAGGAGGACAAGGAGGCCACGGGGCGGAGCCAGAGGAGGAATGCGACGGGGGGCGGAGTCGGAGCTGGCCAGGGGGCGGAGTCGGCGCTGGCCAGGTGAAGAGATAACAGAGGGGGGAGGGGGACGCGATAAATGCACCGCGGGCGAAATTTTGCCCGCGCGGGTAAATGAAAAACGTGGTAATTTTAGTGACGCAAAGTATGCGTCGCTAAAATTACCACTATTTTTCTTGGTAACGTATTTGCGAAGCTTACAAGCGTTGCAAATACATTATTAATTGCAACGTTCCTTGGAAAGCGTCGCAACTGGCATATTTTAGTGACACAAAGTATGCGTCGCTAAAATTGCCACCTTTTTTCATTTACCGGCGCGGGCGAAATTTTGCCCGCACAGCATTTATCGCATTAAGTTACGACGTTTCACTTATTCTGTCGCAATTAAGGAATATAATTGCGACGCTTACTATTTTTTAAAAATAAAATCCCTCCTCTCTCTTTCTCTCCTCCCTCTTTCTCTCCTCTCTCTTCCCCCCTCTCTCTATCCTCCCTCTCCTCTCTCTCTCTCTCCCTCTCCCCCTCTCTCTCTCCGCCCTCTCCTCTCTCTCCTCTCCTCTCCTCTCTCTCTTCCCACTCAGTCTCCTCTCCTCTCTCTCTTCCCTCCTCTCTCTCTCCTCTTCTCTCCCGTCTCTCTTTCTCTCTCTTCCCACTCTCTCTCCTCTTCTCTCCCTTCTCTCTCTCTCTTCCCTCCTCTCTCTCTCCTCTCTCTCTTCCCACTCTCTCTCCTCTCCTCTCCTCTCTCTCTCTCTTCCCACTCTCTCTCTCTCCTCTTCTCTCCCTCTCTCTTTCTCTCTCCTCTTCTCTCCCTTCTCTCTCTTCCATCCTCTCTCTCCTCTCTCTCTCTTCTCTCTCTCTCCTCTCCTCTCTCTCTCTTCCCTCCTCTCTCTCTCTCTCTCTCCTCTCTTTCCCTCCCTCCCCTCTCTCTCTTCTCTCTCTCTCCTCTCTCTCTCTCTCCTCCCTCTCTCTCTATCTCCTCTCCCTCTCCTCCCTCTCTCTCTTCCCTCCTCTCTCCTCTCTCCCTCTCCTCTCTCTCTCCCCCCACTCTCCTCTCTCCTCTAATTTCAATTTTTTATAATTTTTTATTTTTAAAAATTAATTTTAAAAATAAAAAAATAGTAAATACTAATAGCGACGTATAGAAATATACATCGCTATTAGTACTCGTATTAGCGATGAATAAATCTATATGTCGCTAATACACTTACTAATAGCGACGTATAGGAATATACATCGCTATTATATTTTATTTTAATTATTTTTTATTTTAAAAAATAAAAAATTAATAAAAAATTTTAAAAAATCAAAATAAAATTTCTCTCTCCCTCTCCTCTCTTTCCCTCTCTCTCCTCCCTCTCTCTCCTCTCTCCCCTCTCTCTCTCTCCTCCCTCTCCTCTCTCTCCCCTCCCTCTCCTCTCTCTCCCTCCTCCCTCTCCCCTCTCCTCTCTCTCTCTCCTTCTCTCTCCCCCCTCTCTCTCTCGACCGTCTCTCCGTATCTCCTCTCTCTCCCCCCTCTCTCTCTTCCCCCTCTCTCTATCCTCCCTCTCCTCTCTCTCTCTCTCTCTCTCCCACTGTCTCACCGTATCTCTCTCTCTCTCTCTCTTCCCACTCCCTCTCCTCTCCTCTCTCTCTCTCCTCCCTCTCTCCTCTCTCTCTCTCTCCCTCTCCTCTCTCTCTCTCCCCTCGATCTACTCTCTTTTCCTCTCTCTTTCAATACGTTGCTAATAGTATTGAGTTTATTTTTTTTATTTTAAAAATAAAATAATTTGTAAAAAAATCTTTAAAAAATAAAAATTATATAATATACCTCTCCCCTCTCTCCTCTCCCTCTCCTCTACCTCCCCCCTCTATCTCTCCCCTCTCCTCTCTTTCCCTCTCCTCTCTCTCTCCTCTCTCTCTCCTCTCTCTCTCTCCTCTCCCTTTCCTCTCTCTTCTATCCCCTCTCCCTCTCCTCTCTCTTTTATTTTATTAAATAAAATTAATTAATAAATCTATTCACGACACTTATAATTAACCGTTGCTATTACAAATACTATTTACAATGCTTATTTAAAGAGGAAAAAGAGGAGAGAGAGGGGGGAGAGACATTAAATAATTATAAAAATTTTAAGATTTTTTATCAATTATTTTATTTTAAAAATAAAAAATAAAATAAATACTATTAGCGACGTATAGCATATACGTCGCTAATAGTATAGGTATTAGCGATGTATAGTTCTATACGTCGCTAGTAATTTTATTTTTTTATTTTAAATTAATAAGTAAAAAAAGACTATTAGCGACATTTATGCAAATGTCGCTAATAGTCTTATTATTAGAGACGCTAGTTGCAAGCGTCGCTAATAGTTGGATTATTAGCGACGCTTGTATCGCTATTATGTATTATTTTTTTCTTTTTTTAATTAAAAAATATATATTTTAGCGACGTTTTTGTAAAGCATTGTTAATATCATTAGTGTTAGCGACGCTTTATGTGAAGCGTCGCTAATACATAACTATTAGCGACGCATAATAATATGCGTCGCTAATAGTTCATTTTGTAGCGACGCTTGTAATTACGTCGCTAATAAATGCATCGCTAATACCCAGTTTTGTTGTAGTGTGAAATTCCTCAATTTCGAGCCAGATATAGCTATATAAAGACATAAGAATTGTAGGAGGAAGTCTAATAGGAAAAACATAGAAAATTGGGCATTATGCCGTTCAAACGGCCTGCATGCCCGTTCGAATGCTATAATCATTTCTACTTTTTTTCAAAGTCACACCTAACTGTTCGACCGCATCATACCCCATTCGAATGCCAATGAAGAAACTACTCAAAAAACACACAAGTTAGCCAATTTACTTCTAAACATTATACAAGTTTTTCCCAACCTTGTCGCCCCCGCGCGCTTGACCGGCCCCTGGACCGGGTTCGGCTCAGGTCGGGCGGTAGCCGGGGCGTGACAGTATGGGTAAATGTCTCTTTCTAACTATCAATATCAGTCACTGTAACATTACATGTTTACAAGTAGTAACTGAAAAAAAATTGTTTGAACTTCATAACAATTGAAAATCTCCAACTTAAGGTAGTTAAATATCACAAGATTATGGAATTAATGTTATTCTTAGATCTAAGTTTTGAATGAAAACAGAGTAAAATAACTCAACATTTAAAGCAGGAAATTATTTCGACATAAGAACATAAAAGAATAGACAAGTCCAGCATTCTTAATCTTGAGCCTGTTCGAGCTTACTTCGATAAATATACATGCCAGTTCAAAACCAAGCTTGAGCTCATTCAAGTCCTAAGCCTTATGGTTCATCTCAAGTCATAGGATTCATTATGGGCTCAAGTTAAATGCAATAAAGCTATAATCCAGGTGATAATCATAAATTAAAAAAAATGAAAGGAATGAGAAAACAAAGAAGTGCGGAAGGAATTCATTGTGAATTTACTTTTTCCTGGGACATTATGAACGTTCTGCAGTATTAAGCTGAATGAAGTTTCTCAGGTCATTTTTCTTTGAAAACTTAAAATTTTGCAGGTTTATTTACTTGTTTATAGCTGTTGGGGTCATCCTCTTCATCATATATTGTTTTGGTTACATTGGAGCAACCACCAGGAATGGATGCTGCCTCTCCTGTGTATCCTGGCTACTGATTTTTTTGTATATATATTTTTACTACACATTTTCTCTGAATCAAAAGTGGTTTAAGCGTATACATGAAGTTGATTTCTTATTGGAACAGTTTGCGAGAATTTCCTTAACAGAAATAGTACTCTGTATTGGTGATATTGTAGATCTTGGTCGAGTTGGGCTGTGCAGTTTTCATCTTCTTCAATCGCAGCTGGAAAGAGGTTGTGCTCCTATGGTTAACTGCGATGAATTCATAGCGTTGATGTTATCGGATGGCTATTCTCTAACTTTACCCAAATTATATTAAGTAGGTATTTGAATTCTTAATAAGTATATATCCGTCTAGAAGGAAAGAACAATGAAATAAGAGAGCTAATTGAATGGCGATCCCCACTGCTTCGTGGATTTCTGGATTCCACTCTTCAACATGGATCCTGTCAGCAAGATTACCACTCTCGTAAAACGGGAAGCAGAACTTGTAGTTTGGTGGCTTCGCATGGGCAGCCACTAATGTGGCCAGCCCCGAGTGATCCAGCGTGCTTCAAATCAACACAATAAAGCTTTAAATAACATCGTTCTTGCACATAATCTCAAAGTCGGCGGTTTAAATCATTCACAACAGAAAATAGGAACTTAGAAAGAGACCACAATAACTGCAACTTCTCATGAAATCTGTCGAGGTCATCCGATGTGGACAAAATGGGCTTCTCTGCCGACACCGTTTTGCCATCAAGACGTCCCTCATAAATGACACTTTCCAAACCTGTTCAGAGAGGGAGAGATGAGACAAAAGAAGCGAACACGACGAAGAGGAAAGGGGGCAGCAGTAGCAGAGAATGGCAGTTACCTCGAGCGATTGGGGTGAGGAGGGAGTAGGAGTACGCAAGCGTTAAGCTCCAGTAGCTCAGCATCTTCCACGTCACCGTGCCGCCCCAAGCCAATAAAATCGGATCGGGTCCGCCGGAGGGGGGAAAGGAGGTGGCTACAGCCTTAGTTTATTCTTTGAAAGATTTAAGATAATAAGATTCAAAAGTTGCCCAACCTCCAATGGTACGTTGCCGGTTAACAAGTTACTCGACAAATCGAGTGTAGCCAAATCAGAGAGTTTGCCGAGGGAAGTTGGAATTTGCCCAGACAAGCTGTTGTTTCTTAGATACAGATAATACAAATAAGAGAGATTGCCGAGGGAAGTTGGAATTTGCCCTGACAAGCTGTTGTCACTCAGATTTAGAAATGCCAAATTAGAGAGATTGCCGAGGGAAGTTGGAATTTGCCCTGACAAGCTGTTGGCACCTAGATACAGCTGTTCCAAATGAGAGAGATTGCCGAGGGAAGTTGGAATTTGCCCTGACAAGCTGTTGTCACTCAGATCCAGTCTTTCCAAATGAGAGAGATTGCCGAGGGAAGTTGGAATTTGCCCTGACAAGCTGTTGTTAATTAGATACAGATAATACAAATGAGAGAGATTGCCGAGGGAAGTTGGAATTTGCCCTGACAAGCTGTTGAGACCCAGAAATAGCTGTTCCAAATGAGAGAGATTGCTGAGGGAAGTTGGAATTTGCCCTGACAAGCTGTTGGCACCTAGATACAGCTGTTCCAAATGAGAGAGATTGCCGAGGGAAGTTGGAATTTGCCCTGACAAGCTGTTGTCACTCAGATCCAGTATTTCCAAATGAGAGAGATTGCCGAGGGAAGTTGGAATTTGCCCTGACAATCTGTTGTCAAACAGATTCAGATAATTCAAACAAGAGAGATTGCCGAGGGAAGTTGGAATTTGCCCTGACAAGCTGTTGAAACCCAGATCCAGCTCTTCCAAATGAGAGAGATTGCCGAGGGAAGTTGGAATTTGCCCTGACAATCTGTTGTAAAACAGATTCAGATAATTCAAACAAGAGAGATTGCCGAGGGAAGTTGGAATTTGCCCTGACAATCTGTTGTAAAACAGATTCAGATAATTCAAACAAGAGAGATTGCCGAGGGAAGTTGGAATTTGCCCTGACAATCTGTTGTAAAACAGATTCAGATAATTCAAACGAGAGAGATTGCCGAGGGAAGTTGGAATTTGCCCTGACAAGCTGTTGTCACTCAGATTCATCCCTCCCAATTTTCGAAGACGGCCCAGTTCTTGCGGAATCACCCCGTAAAAGCTGTTGTTGGCTAGATAGATGGACCTAATGAAAGAGAGATTAGCGAGGTGGGGTGAAATTCGGCCTTCCAGGCTAAGGTCTCTGAGTTCAAGTGCAGTGACACGCTGGTGCCGGCGCCCGCAAGAGACTCCTTGCCAGAGGCAGAAATGGAGAGAAGTGTTCCACGAGCTGAGGACCTTATGAGGGTCCTTGCTTATCTGGTCCTTGAATGCCAGTAGAGCTTGCCAATCTGTTTTGTTGCTCAGATGTGCAGCTCCAGGCGATGCCAGCATGTTGCAGGAGATGAGGAGGAAAAAGGTGTGGTGGAGAAGATGGAGGGAAAGCCCTGGTTTTTGGAGATTCATCGGCTGGGAGATAGGGACTAGAGCTGAATCACAAGGGAAAGGGAAACGAAAGGATACCCAAGTATTAATTAGTGAGGAGATAGAAGACACCATGAACTAGCATTTATACTCGTCACACCCTCTCAGATGCACTTGAACATTGATCCAAACGAAACTGTGCACTCTCAGCGTGCCACCAAAAACGTTCCCCGTCTTCTACGTTGTTATAGACTTCCGTCTCTTGCAAGGTTGACTCGTGAAACATGCCACAAAAAAGATACACCTTCCATCTTAAATTGATAGCTCTATTTAAATTATTATATAAGTGAAATATTAATATACAATTTAGGTTCTTTTTGATGTGACAGTTCTTGTGACATATGCGGACTCACGTCTACCATGAACTTACAAGGAAACATGTAACAATGACCACAATGACTTCTCAGATGGCCTTTGGGCCACATGACTTGTGACAATGAATATTTTTCATTTTTTTGTTTCTCAGTCAAAAGTCTTGTGGACTTTATTTTTTGTATCTGCATGAAGATTAATTTCAGTTCTCGTCAATTCTACAGTTGGAGTTGAGTTGTTAAGAAAAAAAACAAGTCCTCAGAAGTTGCCAGCGTGAAAATCTTCTAATGGCAAGACTATCCAGCGTTGGAATAATGTTAGATTGTCTCAAACAAAATTATTCGGATTGGAATAGTGCACATTCTGAGCACTTTAAAAAAGCTCCTCATTGGGAGATGTTGAAATAGCATACATGAGCCATTGGATTTTGATTTGATAATAGAGTATATTAGTTTTATGTCGTCTTGCACCATTTAACATTTCAAAGGCTACACCTAATGAGGGTTTCTATGATTTCAGTAATCTTTATGTGTAGGCATTAATTAGAAAAATGCTGAAACTTTTCTCGAGCACCCTAATTAGGCCACAAAATCTACAGTAACATTACTTCCTCTTGCACTGGTGGACAATTTGAAAATGATTATTAGTAGATTGACAAGCTATTAATTTCATCAAATAATGTTTTGTAAGTGCCAAAGAATCAAACAAAAATTGACCATTAATCATAGAAACCAACATGAGGGAACCAAATTCAGAATTAAAGCGCTAATCTTAAAAAGGCCAAATCATATATGAATCCTTCCACCAAGGCTTTAGCTTTAACTACCGTATTAGACCAAAAGAAATCTAGTATGAATATAAATAAGTATTCTCAGTTACAAATAAGAATTACTTTACAAAGAATTATTAAGTAAATCTATGACATAGAACTATCTTCCATAATTTCACAAATATTTTACAGTAAACTAAACTATTAAGTATAATTCGTCTAATTTTAATATAACTCATCTAATTTATTAATCATATAAACATTAAAAATATTATATGACCATTTTATCTAAATATCAAAAATTAAAATTAATGTAAATCTTAAAATAATATTAATATATTATCTACAAGTTAATTAATCAACATAGATATGAATAAATTTGAAAAACTCTTCCATCAAAAAGGAAATTTTTGTTATACAATTGTCATTAATTACAACTGAGATCTAAATTTTTTTAATACATATTTATAGTTTCATCAACTCCTAAATAAACAAAAAAAATCTAGCCTTGTATAGTAGAAGAAGGCTCTTTAATCTTAATTAAAACTATTGAATTCTCCACTATCTTCTTCTCCCTTTTTTTCTTCAAAAAGTCCACTGATACTACAACAAAATAGACTATTAGCGACGCTTATCAGCGTCGCTAATAATAATATAAGCATCGCTAATGACTATTAGCAACGCTTATAAACCGTCGCTACTTACGTCGCTAAAAACTGAGTTGCTATTGATCATTAGCGACGCTTATAGAAAGCGTCGCTAATAGTGCACATTAATGACAGTTATATATAAGTCTCTACTAATTTCAGTATTAGCGACGCATCCAAAGCGTCGCTAATAGTATAAGTATTAGCGATGTATAATAATAAAGTGTCACTAATACTTGCTTATTAGCGACACTTTGCTATACGTCGCTAATATAAAATTTTATGCAAAAAAAATATTATAACTTATTAGCTACACTTTATAAGCGTCGCTAAAAATTTTAATTTTTTTTAAAAACCTTGTTAATAAAAAAATAAAAAATATTTTTATATATTAGCGACGCTTTATTAAGCATCGCTAATACTTTGTAAAAAAATTTAAAAAAAATAAAAAAGCTTTAGCGACGCTTATAAAAGCGTCGCTAATAGCTTTAGAAAAATTTTAAAAAAACGGCACCGGAATCTGGTGGAAGTGCCGAATCCGGCGCCGGTGGGAGGTTAGGGCATGGGGTGACCGGGGAGACGAGAGGGGGACTCTGGGAGAGGGAGGAGGTGGGCGGGGTGACTGGATTCCAGTTCACTGGAATCCACTCCCCCCCCCTCTCCCTCCGTTGAGTGCAAGCGGCATGTTTGGGGGGAGGGGGACGGACAGCGGGGGTGAAGGGGAAGGGGGAGTGGGAGGGCTGGCCACCCCCTCTCTCCCCAGGTCCGCCACCTCTGGTGAGAAGGGGGAGTGGGAGGGAGGGGGGTGGCCGGCCGCCCCCTCTCTCTCCCCTTCGTCCGCCCCCCTCCTCTGGTTTCCAGAGGAGGGGAATGAGGTGGGCAGACCCGGGGGAGAGATGGGAAAGAGGAGGCCGGAGAGAGAGGGCCGGATTCCGGTGGGGGCACCGGAATCCGGCCCCCCATAGTCCCGGCCTCCCTCACGCTGCCCCCTCTCCACCGGAACCGCCCCCCTCCTCTAAAATAGAGAAGGGGAAGGGAGGAGGACCCGGGGAGAGAAGGGGGGAGGAGGGAGGCCAGGGGGGCTTTGAACTGGGGCGGAGCGGAATACGGCGGAGCGAAATGCGGCGGGGCGGAGGCGGATGAGGCTCTGGGGGGGATTCCAGGTTAAAGAGGAAACCTTTAAGGGGGAGGAGGGGGGAAGCGGAGCCGGAGCTAGATCAGCGGGGGCTCTGAGCTGGGACGGTGGGACAGAGCGGTATGCGGCGGGGCGGAGGCGGCTCTGGAGGTGGGGGGTGTCCAGGGTAAAGATCCAACCTTTATGGGGCGGAGCTAGAGGAAGATCCGGCACAGAGGGGGAGGCTGCGGCGGCGGGCTGGAGCAGGAGGACCAGGAGGCGACGGGGCGGAGCTGGAGGAGGATGCGGCACAGAGGGGGAGGCTGCGGCGGCGGGTTGGAGCAGGAGGACGAGGTGGCCACGGGGCGGAGCCGGAGGAGGAATGCGACGGGGGGCGGAGTCGGTGCTGGCCAGGTGAAGAGATAACAGAGGGGGGGACGCGATAAATACCGCGCGCGCGAAATTTTGCCTGCGGGCAAAATTTTGCCCGCGCGGGTAAATGAAAAAGGTGGTAATTTTAGCGACGCAAAGTATGCGTCGCTAAAATTACCACTATTTTTCTTGGTAACGTATTTGTGACACTTACAAGCGTCGCAAATACATTACCAATTACGACGTTCCTTGGAAAGCGTCTCAAATACTATTTTTTAAAAATAAAATCCCTTCTCTCTCTTTCTCTCCTCCCTCTTTCTCTCCTCTCTCTTCCCCCCTCTCTCTATCCTCCCTCTCCTCTCCCTCTCCCACCTCTCCCCTCTCTCTCTCCGCCCCCTCTCTCCTCTCTCTCTCTCTCTTCCCACTCTCTCTCCTCTCCCTCTCTCTTCCCTCCTCTCTCTCTCCTCTCTCTCTCTTCCTACTCTCTCTCCTCTCTCCTCTCTCTCTCTTTTCTCTTCTCTCTCTCTCTCTCTCTCTCTCTTCCCTCCTCTCTCTCTCTCCTCCCTCCCTCTCTCTTCTCTCTCTCTCCTCTCTTTCCCTCCCTCTCTCTTCTCTCTCTCTCCTCTCCTCTCTCTCTCTTCTCTCTCTCTCCTCTCCTTTCTCTCTCCTCCCTCTCTCTCTATCTCCTCTCTCTCTCTTCCCTCCTCTCTCCTCCCTCTCTCCTCTCTCCCTCTCCTCTCTTTCCCTCCCTCTCTCTCCCTCCGCTCTCCTCTCTCCTCTAATTTCAATTTTTTATAATTTTTTATTTTTAAAAATTAATTTTGAAAATAAAAAAATAGTAAATACTAATAGCGACGTATATTCCTATACGTCGCTATTAGTATTTTATTTTAATTATATTTTTTATTTTAAAAAATAAAAAAAATTAATAAAAAATTTTAAAAAATCAAAATAAAATTCCTCTCTCAATCTCCTCTCTTTCCCTCTCTCTCTCCTCCCTCTCTCCTCTCTCTCCCCTCTCTCTCCTCCCTCTCCTCTCTCTCTCCCCTCCCTCTCCTCTCTCTCTCCCCTCCCCCCTCTCCCCTCTCCTCTCTCTCTCCTCCCTCTCCCCTCTCCTCTCTCTCTCTCCTTCTCTCTCTCCCCCTCTCTCTCTCTCTCTCCGACCGTCTCTCTCTGTATCTCCTCTCTCTCCCCCCTCTCTCTCTCTCTCCGACCGTCTTTCCGTATCTCCTCTCTCTCTCCTCTCTCTCTCTCCCACCGTCTCACCGTATCTCCTCTCTCTCTCCCACCGTCTCACCGTATCTCCTCTCTCTCTCTCTTCCCACTCCCTCTCCTCTCTCTCTCCTCTCTCCTCTCTCTCCCCTCGATCTCCTCTCTTTTCCTCTCTCTCTTTCAATACATTGCTAATAGTATTGAGTTTATTTCTTTTATTTTTAAAATAAAATAATTTATAAAAAAATCTTTAAAAAATAAAAAATTATATAATATACCTCTCCCCTCTCTCTCCTCTCCCTCTCCTCTACCTCTCCCCTCTCCTCTATCTCTCCCCTTTCCTCTCTTTCCCTCTCCTCTCTCTCTCTCTCTATCTCTCTCTCTCCTCTCTATCTCCTCTCTCTCCTCTCCCTTTCCTCTCTCTTCTATCCCCTCTCCCTTTCCTCTCCCTCTCCTCTCTCTTTTATTTTATTAAATAAAATTAATTAAATAATCTATTCGCGACGCTTATAATTAACCGTTGCTATTACATTTACAAATTATTTTATTTTAAAAATAAAAAATAAAAAATAAAATAAATACTATTAGCGACGTATAGCATATACGTCACCAATAGTACAGGTATTAGAGATGTATAGTTCTATACGTCGCTAGTAATTTTTTTTTTGTTTTAAATTAATAAGTAAAAAAAGACTATTAGCGACATTTATGCAAACGTCGCTATTATGTATGATTTTTTTCTTTTTTTAATTTAAAAATATATATTTTAGCGACGTTTTTGTAAAGCGTCGTTAATATCATTAGTGTTAGCGACGCTTTATGTGAAGCGTCGCTAATACATACTATTATGCGTTGCTAATAGTTCATTTTTTGTCACGCATAAAGTATAGGTTTTTAGCGACGCTTATAATTACGTCACTAATAAATGCGTCGCTAATACCCAGTTTTGTTGTGGTGTGAAATTCCTCAATTTTGAGCCAGATATAGCTATATAAAGACATAAGAATTGTAGGAGGAAGTCTAATAGGAAAAACATTGAAAATCGGCACAAAATAAGAAATTGGGCATTATGCCGTTCGACCGGCCTGCATGCCCGTTCGAATGTTATAATCATTTCTATTTTTTTCAAAGTCACACCTAACTGTTCGACCGCATCATACCCCATTCGAATGCCAATGAAGATCAAAAAACACACAAGTTAGCCAATTTACTTCTAAACATTATACAAGTTTTTCCCAACCTTGTCGCCCCCGCGCGCTTGACCGGCCCCTGGAACGGGTTCGGCTCGGGTCGGGCGGTGCCGGGGCGTGACAGTATGGGTAAAGGTCTCATTCTAACTATAAATATCTGTCACTGTAACATTACATGTTTACAAGTAGTAACTGAAAAAAAATTGTTTGAACTTCATAAAAATTGAAAATCTCCAAATTAAGGTAGTTAAATATCACAAGATTATGGAATTAATATTATTCTTAGATCTAAGTTTTGAATGAAAACAGAGTAAAATAACTCAACATTTAAAGCAGGAAATTATTTTGAAATAAGAACATAAAAGAATAGACAAGTCCAGCATTCTTAATCTTGAGCCTATTCGAGCTTACTTCGATAAATATACAAGCCAGTTCAAAACCAAGCTTGAGCTCATTCAAGTCCTAAGACTTATGGTTCAGCTCAAGTCATAGGATTCATTAGGGGCTCAAGTTAAATGCAATAAAGCTATAATCCAGGTGATAATCATAAATTATTTAGCTTTTCCATATTTCCATAATCAGTGCAACAAATCTAAACAGGCCCTAAATATATTGTCTTTGTTTCAGTGTGCTGATCCATATCACAATTCTTCCTGTCCTTGAACTTTTTTGGCCTTTTAGTTCCTCTTCCTAACCAACGTAGAATTAAAAGATAACTACATTTATTCAAGCAAAAAACCAAGATGGAGCGCAGATCATTCAATTGTCCACAGCCAACTATCCTATCAATTATCTCATTCCAAGAATCTCAGCTTGATAAAAAAGTCCAAATTTCATAAGACCTGCGGTGATGGTATTCCAAGATATCACATTTCTCACAGGCATTTCGTTGAACAAAGCAAGAGCATCGTCCAATAACAAATTATGAACGTACCCCACAATCATGGAATTCCAGGAAACAACATCCTTCATGGGCATCTGACGAAAAATCCACGCAGCACGTCCGATATCCCTGTACTGCATCAACCCATCAATCATGGTGTTGTATGAGAAGATATCCCGGCTGGGCATTCTTTTGAACAGGCCCACCGCTTCACCGAATCTATCATTCTGGAAATACCCACGCATCATTGCGTTCCACATAACCGTGTTCTGGCGAGGTGAATCGTCAAACAGTTGCTTTGCCAGCTCAACGAGGCTGCTTCGTATGAAATATGATATTTAAGAGTTAATGAACTTCTACTCTTGCGAATGAAAACTTCGGATATGATTCCTCCAGTGAAGAGTTGAATAGGGAGGGAAGGCGAGCTTCATTTTGTGGAGCAACGAGATTGGAGCCACCCTGATCATGCTCCATTGAAACCACTATGGCATTGACAAGCTATTCTATATACTGCATGGTGGTTGTTGTCCTTGGCGTGATGTCCTGTGCTCGCCAGAGGTGGAGCGTTTACGTTGGAGGAGAACGGCAATCTTCGACGGAGATGGCAGACAAACACCTAAAAATTAGAGAGTGAGATCGAGAGAAGCTTGAGAGGGTGGATGACAGAGACAAATCTATAGAGGCTAGAGAAACCCAAAGGAAGAAGAAGAGAGACATACTGGAGAGGGGGATGGCGATGGAGACCAAATTCGGGAAATAAATCCCACTTTTCCACCCTCTTTTCCGGGGGTCAGGAAATAAAATTTTCTCAAACCCCTAGCAAGGTGCAAAGTTATTTTCCAGGAAAATTTATTTTCCTACTAATTTTTTCCAAAACCTCTAACAGGCCCAAGAAGCTAAGATATATGAATCCCGTTTATATGCGCCCCAACTTACTGATAAGTATAAAATATATATCTATTTTATATGCCTTTTTACCTTATTTGCTAGTATAGATTAGGTTAATTTAGAGTTAATTATAGTTTATTTAGATTAAGATAGTATTAGTATTTTAGTTTAATTATTAATGATTTTGTAGTTATTAGTTGTTTAGACATGTATTTAAATCAAGATGGAATTTTAATTATATTCTGCATGTCTAAAATATGGTATTTTATGTTTTGTAGGTAAAGTGCGCTTATCAAAGTACTTAGACGATGTTTTGAATAGTTCAAAGTAGTCTTCACATGCTTTCAAGTGATTTGGACAACTTTTTGGAGTTATAAACAAGTTGGAAATTAATATGGACACGAAGGAAATCATAATGAACAGAATATGAACTGTCCAGGAAAACTATCCAGATTGCAGAAACACTGTAGCCGATCGAACGGGGTCACTTACTAATTGATCGGGATAACATGAATTCAGACAAAAATACAGTTCAAGCAATCAATCGGGCATGCAGGACGATCGAACAGCATAACGTGCAATTTCCTTGTTTGACCCAAATTCCAATCCTTTTCATATTGGACTTCTTCCTACGGATCTTATGCCTATAAAAAGACATATTTGGCTTAAAATTTGGGGATTCCAGTAGATTTTAGGAAGAGAAAAAGGAAGAAGAAGATGGAAGAGAACTCAAAGCTTTCAATGGAGATTCAAGTGTTTTCTTCTACAATGGAAGGCTAGACTTTTCTTTTACTTAGGAGTTGATGAAGTTATAGATAAGTTTCAGTTTCTTTTCTTTTTAATTTAGATCTCAATTATGAATGATGACAATTGTATGATATGAATTTCCTTTTTAATGGAAGAGCTTTTCATGTTTATTCAAATCTATGTTGATTTATTGTCTTGTAGATGATAGATTGATGTAGTTTTGATATTTGCATTGATTCTAATTTCTGTGATTTAGATGAGATGGTCATACAATAGTTTTAATGTTCAGATAATTAATGACTTGGATGAGTTATACTAAGATTAGACGGGTCATGCCTATAGCTAGTTTAGTGTAGATGATTCGTGCTATTGTCGAAGATAGTTCATGCCATGGAAGTTAATTAATGATTCTTTTTGAAGTAATTCTAGCTTGTAGCTGAGAATACTTATTCATATTCACACTAGATTTTGGTTAAAAGTTAAGGAATTGTTATGGTTCTATAGTGGATTCGATTTCCTAAGTAAATTCTATCATATTAATCTCTTATTTTTAAACTAGTTGATTCCTTTCTTTTGCTTAATTTAAGTTTAAGTTTATTTTAGTTTTTATTCAGCAAATTCCTCTTTAGATTTAGTGATAATCCATCCGTCCCTGAGGTTCGACAACCCTTAAATACTTATCCTAGTATAATTACCTTATACACTTGCAAATGGTTTAATTATAAACGATCACTTACCTAAGCTACGAGCGCCCAATTCGTACTAACCGTCCGATTAACATCAACTTGGGGTTGGGGGGTGGGGGGGTTCGGGAAATAAATCCCACTTTTTCACCCTCTTTTCTGGGGTCGGCAATTAAAATTTTCTAAAACCCCTAACAAGGTGCAAAGTTATTTTCTAGGAAAAAAAATTTTCCTACTATTTTTTCCAGAACCTCTAACAAGCCCAAGAAGCTAAGATATATGAATCCCGTTTATAAGCGCCCCAACTTACCTAAGCTACGAGCGCCCAATTCGTACTAACCATCCGATTAACATCAACTTGGGGTTGGGGGGGTGGGGTGGGGGGGTTCGGGAAATAAATCCTACTTTTCCACCCTCTTTTCTGGGGGTCGGGAAATAAAATTTTCTAAAACCCCTAACAAGGTGCAAAGTTATTTTCTAGGAAAATTTATTTTTCTACTATTTTTTCCAGAACCTCTAACAGGCCCAAGAAGCTAAGATATATGAATCCCCTTTATAAGCGCCCCAGCTTACCTAAGCTACGAGCGCCCAATTCGTACTAACCGTCCGATTAACATCAACTTGTATTTGATCAATCTCAGGCGATTAACCCTGGTTAACGAGGTTAGGCCCTTAGCTCCATCTCTCAGGACGACCTCCTCTACAACACGCTGGCGGTTGCCACCCCACGACGGATATCCTCCTAGCCGCCGACTGTTGCTACCCCGCGACGGATCCCCTCCTATCGGCCGACCGTTGCCACCTCGCGACGGATCCCCTCCTAGCCGCCGACCCTGGCCACCCCGCAACGGATCCCCTCCCCTGCCGATCTCCTAGCTACTCCGCCATTGGTCAGTTAGAAAACTTCCCAACACATGGTGGCTCTCACACGTCGGATTCGCCACCGGCAACCATTCATCTTCCTGTCCAAGCTGCTTCACCGGCTTCCCAATCTAGTACCACCCGCCACAGCCGCCTTGTGATGACACTGTCAATTGTCAAGAAAACCTCCACTGCTCTCCCGCTTCGGAATGGCTGCCAGCTGCCTTTCTCTCCAAGCAGCCTGCCTCACCGCCTGCCCAATCCCCACCCCCACTACCCCGTGATGGATCTGCTCCCGGTCGTCATTTGATCTCACAAGTGGGATTTACTTGCTGGTAGAATGGAAGAGGGCATCGTCTTTGACCTGCCAACTCGTGCCCCCATGGACAAGAAGCTGGAGTTGGTGACCCTAGGTCGCCCAATGTTGATCATGGTGTCTGTCTCGTCCGGTATTCTCGAAAACTTCCTAAAGCTTGGAATGATTATTGATTGTTACAAATTTAACTGATCAATTTGTGTATGAGATTTAAGAGAGAGTTATGAGTTGATTATTGTTGCTCATGTGGAGGACCTGAGCTAGATGTCAAATTTACCTTTTTTTGGTGGTTGTTGAGTTCGTAAATTAATCTATTTTAGTCTCGCCTCTGTACTGATTTTTTCCTTAATTTTGTTGGCTGTTTCGAAAACATACCTGCTTTAAGATCTAGTTTGTACAAATAAATGAATTATCAAACAAAGAGATGTGGTTGCATAAGCTGATTGCTTCCATAAAAATAAGTAGTAGGATGATATTGTAGTATCAAATCTGATTTAAAAAAATGAAAGGAATGAGAAAACAAAGAAGTGTGGAAGGAATTCATTGTGAATTTACTTTTTTCTGGGACATTATGAACGTTCTGCAGTATTAAGCTGAATGAAGTTTCTCAGGTCATTTTTCTTTGAAAACTTAAAATTTTGCAGGTTTATTTACTTGTTTATAGCTGCTGGGGTCATCCTCTTCATCATATATTGTTTTGGTAACATTGGAGCAACCACCAGGAATGGATGCTGCCTCTCCTGTGTATCCTGGCTACTGATTTTTTTGTATATATATTTTTACTACACATTTTCTCTGAATCAAAAGTGGTTTAAGCGTATACATGAAGTTGATTTCTTATTGGAACAGTTTGCGAGAATATGCAGAAACAGAAATAGTACTCTGTATTGGTGATATTGTAGATCTTGGTCGAGTTGGGCTGTGCAGTTTTCATCTTCTTCAATCGCAGCTGGAAAGAGGTTGTGCTCATATGGTTAACTGCGATGAATTCGCAGTGTTGATGTTATCGGATGGCTATTCTCTAACTTTACCAAAACTATATTAAGTAGGTAATTGAATTCATAATAAGTATATATCTGTCTAGAAGGAAAGAACAATGAAATAAGAGAGCTAATTGAATGTCGATCCCCACTGCTTCGTGGATTTCCGGATTCCACTCTTCAACATGGATCCTGTCAGCAAGATTACCACTCTCGTAAAACGGGAAGCAGAACTTGTAGTTTGGTGGCTTCGCATGGGCAGCCACTAATGTGGCCAGCCCCGGGTGATCCAGCGTGCTTCAAATCAACACAATAAAGCTTTAAATAACATCGTTCTTGCACATAATCTCAAAGTCGGCGGTTTAAATCATTCACAACAGAAAATAGGAACTTAGAAAGAGACCACAATAACTGCAACTTCTCATGAAATCTGTCGAGGTCATCCGATGTGGACAAAATGGGCTTCTCTGCCGACACCGTTTTGCCATCAAGACGTCCCTCATAAATGACACTTTCCAAACCTGTTCAGAGAGGGAGAGATGAGACAAAAGAAGCGAACACGACGAAGAGGAAAGGGGGCAGCAGTAGCAGAGAATGGCAGTTACCTCGAGCGATTGGGGTGAGGAGGGAGTAGGAGTACGCAAGCGTTAAGCTCCAGTAGCTCAGCATCTTCCACGTCACCGTGCCGCCCCAAGCCAATAAAATCGGATCGGGTCCGCCGGAGGGGGGAAAGGAGGTGGCTACAGCCTTAGTTTATTCTTTGAAAGATTTAAGATATTAAGATTCAAAAGTTGCCCAACCTCCAATGGTACGTTGCCGGTTAACAAGTTACTCGACAAATCGAGTTTAGCCAAATCAGAGAGTTTGCCGAGGGAAGTTGGAATTTGCCCAGACAAGCTGTTGTTTCTTAGATACAGATAATACAAATGAGAGAGATTGCCGAGGGAAGTTGGAATTTGCCCTGACAAGCTGTTGTCACTCAGATATAGAATTGCCAAATTAGAGAGATTGACGAGGGAAGTTGGAATTTGCCCTAACAAGCTGTTGTCATCTAGATACAAAATTGCCAAATGAGAGAGATTGCCGAGGGAAGTTGGAATTTGCCCTGACAAGCTGTTGAGACCCAGATACACCTGTTCCAAATTAGAGAGATTGCCGAGGGAAGTTGGAATTTGCCCTGACAAGCTGTTGAGACCCAGAGATAGCTGTTCCAAATGAGAGAGATTGCCGAGGGAAGTTGGAATTTGCCCTGACAAGCTGTTCAAACCCAGATACAGCTGTTCCAAATGAGAGAGATTGCCAAGGGAAGTTGGAATTTGCCCTGACAAGCTGTTGTAATACAGAATCAGATAATTCAAACGAGAGAGATTGCCGAGGGAAGTTGGAATTTGCCCTGACAAGCTGTTGTCATACAGTTCCAGATCTAATAAATAAGTGAGATTGCCGAGGGAAGTTGGAATTTGCCCAGACACGCTGTTGTCATTCAGAGACAGCAATCCCAATTTTCGAAGGTGGCTTCGCATGGGCAGCCACTAATGTGGCCAGCCCCGGGTGATCCAGCGTGCTTCAAATCAACACAATAAAGCTTTAAATAACATCGTTCTTGCACATAATCTCAAAGTCGGCGGTTTAAATCATTCACAACAGAAAATAGGAACTTAGAAAGAGACCACAATAATTGCAACTTCTCATGAAATCTGTCGAGGTCATCCGATGTGGACAAAATGGGCTTCTCTGCCGACACTGTTTTACCATCCAGACGTCCCTCATAAATGACACTTTCCGAACCTGTTCAGAGAGGGAGAGATGAAACAAAAGAAGCGAACACGACGAAGAGGAAAGGGGGCAGCAGTAGCAGAGAATGGCAGTTACCTTGAGCGATTGGGGTGAGGAGGGAGTAGGAGTACGCAAGCATTAAGCTCCAGTAGCTCGGCATCTTCCACGTCATCGTGCCGCCAAAAGCCAATAAAATCAGATCGGGTCCGCCGGAGGGGGGAAAGGAGGTGGCTACAGCCTTAGTTTATTCTTTGAAAGATTTAAGACTTTAAGATTTAAAAGCCCAACCTCCAATGGTACGTTGCTGGTTAACAAGTTACTCGACAAATCGAGATTAGCCAAATAAGAGAGTTTGCCGAGGGAAGTTGGAATTTGCCCTGACAAGCTGTTGTCACTCAGATCCACTATTTCCAAATGAGAGAGATTGTCGAGGGAAGTTGGAATTTGCCCTGACAAGCTGTTGAGACCGAGATCCAGATCTAATAAATAAGAGAGATTGCCGAGGGAAGTTGGAATTTGCCCTGACGAGTTATTGTCACTCAGAGACAGACTTTTCAAATGAGAGAGATTGCTAAGGGAAGTTGGAATTTGCCCTGACAAGCTGTTGTCACTCAGTAACAGAAATTCCAAATGAGAGAGATTGCCGAGGGAAGTTAGAATTTGCCTTGATAAGCTGTTGTCACTCAGAGACAGCACTATCAAACCAAAGAGATTGCCGAGGGAAGTTGGAATTTGCCCTGACAAGCTGTTGTTTCTTAGAGACAGACTTTCCAAATGAGAGAGATTGTCGAGGGAAGTTAGAATTTGCCCTGACAAGCTGTTGTCAGTCAGATACAGAAGTTCCAAATGAGAGAGATTGCCGAGGGAAGTTGGAATTTGCCCTGACAAGCTGTTGTCACTCAGATACAAAAACATCAAATGAGAGAGATTGCCGAGGGAAATTGGAATTTGCCCTGACAAGCTGTTGTCACAAAGATACAGAAATGTCAAATGAGAGAGATTGCCGAGGGAAGTTGGAATTTGCCCTAACGAGTTGTTGTCACTCAGAGATAGACCTTCCAAATGAGAGAGATTGCCGAGGGAAGTTGGAATTTGCCCTGACAAGTTGTTGTTATGCAGAAACAGCCCTCTCAAACCAAAGAGATTGCCGAGGGAAGTTGGAATTTGCCCTGACAAGCTGTTGTCATTCAGATCTAGCACTCCTAAATTTAGAAAACGGCCCAGTTCTTGTGGAATCACCCCGTAGAAGCTGTTGTTGTCTAGATAGATGGACCTAATGAAAGAGAGATTAGCGAGGTGGGGTTAAATTCGGCCTTCCAGGGGAAGGTCTCTGAGGTTGAGTTTAGTGACACGCTGGTGCCGGCGCCCACAAGAGACTCCTTGCCAGAGGCAGAAATGGAGAGAAGTGTTCCACGAGTTGAGGACCTTATGAGGGTCCTTGCTTATCTGGTCCTTGAACGCCAGTTGAGCTTGCCAATCTGTTTTGTTGCTCAGATGTGCAGCTCCAGGCGATGCCAGCATGTTGCAGGAGATGAGGAGGAGGAAAAAGGTGTGGTGGAGAAGATGGAGGGATAGCCCTGGTTTTTGGAGATTCATCGGGTGGGAGATAGGGACTAGAGCTGAATCACAAGGGAAAGGGAAACGAAAGGATACCTAAGTATTAATTAGTGAGGAGATAGAAGACACCATGAACTGGCATTTATACTCATCACACCCTCTCAGATGCACTTGAACATTGATCCAAATGAAACTGTGCACTCTCAGCGTGCCACCAAAAACGTTCCCCGTCTTCTACGTTGTTATAGACTTCCGTCTCTTGCAAGGTTGACGCGTGAAACATGCCGCGAAAAAGATACACCTTCCATCTTAAATTGATAGCTCTATTTAAATTGTTATATAAGTGAAATATTAATATACAATTTAGGTTCTTTTTGATGTGACAATTCTTGTGACATATGCGGACTCACGTCTACCATGAACTTACAAGGAAACATGTAACGATGACCACAATGACTTCTCAGATGGCCTTTGGGCCACATGACTTGCGACGATGAATATTTTTTGTTTTTTTGTTTCTCAGTCAAAAGTCTTGTGGACTTTATTTTTTGTATCTGCATGAAGATTAATTTCAGTTCTCGTCAATTCTACAGTTGGATTTGAGTTGTTAAGAAAAAAAACAAGTCCTCAGAAGTCGCCAGCGTGAAAATCTTCTAATGGCAAGACTATCCAGCATTGGAATAATGTTAGATTGTCTCAAAAAAAATTATTCGGATTGGAATAGTGCACATTTTGAGCACTTTAAAAAAGCTCCTCATTGGGAGATGTTGAAATAGCATACATGAGCCATTGGATTTTGATTTGATAATAGAGTATATTAGTTTTATGACGTCTTGCACCATTTAACATTTCAAAGGGTACACCTAATGAGGGTTTCTATGATTTCAGTAATCTTTATGAGTAGGTATTAATTAGAAAAACGCTTAAACTTTTCTCGAGCACCCTAATTAGGCCACAAAATCTACAGTAACATTACTTCCTCTTGCATTGGTGGACAATTTGAAAATGATTATTAGTAGATTGACAAGCTATTAATTTCATCAAATAATGTTTTGTAAGTGCCAAAGAATCAAACAAAAATTGACCATTAATCATAGAAACCAACATGAGGGAACCAAATTCAAGAATTAAAGTGCTAATCTTAAAAAGGCCAAATCATATATGAATCCTTCCACCAAGGCTTTAGCTTTAACTACCGTATTAGACCAAAAGAAATCTAGTGTGAATATAAATAAGTATTCTCAGTTACAAATAAGAATTACTTTACAAAGAATTATTAAGTAAATCTATGACATAGAACGATCTTCCATAATTTTATAAATATTTTACAGTAAACTAAAGTATAAGTATAATTCATCTAATTTTAATATAACTCATCTAATTTATTAATCATATAAACATTCAAAATATTATATGACCATTTTATCTAAATTTCAAAAATTAAAATTAATGTAAATCTCAAAATAATATTAATATATTATCTACAAGACAATTAATCAACATAGATATGAATAAATTTGAAAAACTCTTTCATCAAAAAGGAAATTCTTGTCATACAATTGTCATTAATCACAACTGAGATCTAAATTTTTTTAAAACTTATTTATAGTTTCATCAACTCCTAAATAAACAAAAAAATCTAGCCTTGTATAGTAGAAGAAGGCTCTTTAATCTTAATTAAAACTATTGAATGCTCCACTATCTTCTTCTCCCTTTTTTTCTTCAAAAAGTCCACTGAAATTCCTCAATTTCGAGCCACATATAGCTATATAAAGACATAAGAATTGTAGGAGGAAGTCTAATAGGAAAAACATTGAAAATCCGCACAAAATAAGAAATTGGGCATTATGCCGTTCGAACGGCCTGCATGCCCGTTCGAATGCTATAATCATTTCTATTTTTTTTCAAAGTCACATTTAACTGTTCGACCACATCATACCCCATTCGAATGCCAATGAAGAAACTACTCAAAAAACACACAAGTTAGCCAATTTACTTCTAAACATTATACAATTTTTTCATAACCTAATTAACCTTAATTCTTAACTATTTAAGTTATATTAACTCTTAAATAAGACTAAAAAATCGAATGATTAAGGGTAAAATAATGTACAAATTATACTAACCAAATACCCGTAAACCTAAATTTTGCTAGTCCACAAGTAAAATAAAAAAGATAAACTAATAAAAAAATACTACTTTCATAAGGAATCATGATTACAATTAGCGTATGTAATAAGCCTTTAAACAGCTAGGTATCCCTAGTTGGTGAGTTGTGTCTCATGAGGGTTTGCAGCAATGATACCTGCAAACATCTAAACCTAATAAAAGAAATAAAATAAAACAAGAAAATAAAAATTCTAAAAATAATCTTTTTTTTTAAACATAACTATGTTTAAAAAGAAAACCACAAATACTTGAAACAAGTAAATAATTTTAATTTGATTATTTTTAAGTAAGGAATCATACTTTCCACAACTTCATCTTGAAAATAATTGTGCAACTACATATACATATTTCAAAAACATGAAGTGCATAAACCTGTAGTCATATAATTTCATTCTTTATTAATAAGCATATATTATGTGACCCATGAATTAAGCTCATCAAAGTTCACTAACTCAAAAAATATAACAATAATAACCTTTTGTCATTAACATCTCATAATAAAACTTCATGTAATGGCCTACATATTCAATTAAATTTAGGGAATAAGACCATAATATACCTCAAAATATGCCTCGTACAATATTTAGTTCTGTTAACCTTTCTAAATAGTCCATGTAACAGGTATTAGGTTAGTGTCCCTTATCCAGTTAGTTAAAGGCACTAGATGTTGAAACACCATTTAGGCTTAATAGCTCGAATTATAAAGTCTACATAACCAAGCAAGTCATAAAAAGAATTTATCTCAACTTTTCACTTTTCGAGGAGGACCCCTATGATTTCCTAGGCACAAGGCCTACTTAATGAAAAGAGAAACAAATCTTTTTATCAATTTCTTAATTAATCACTCTTTTCTACAACCTTTTAAACTTTTTTTTCATCATCATTTTTTTAAATAATCAATCTTTTTTCTTTTCCTTTTTTCAACTTTTTTCCATTCATTTTTCATCATCATTTTTTTTCTTACACACTTATCCTAATTTTTTCAAATAATAGCCAAGCATAAAAATCTATCAAACATAAAAAATTACTTGAATGCCATGTTTTAAAGAATATGCTTAATTAATGATATTACGCTAAGATTAGAAGTAATAAATCATAATATTATATTCCAACAAGTTTTAACTGTGTAAAATATGATTTAAAAATATAAGCACAATTAGCCAAGATAAAGAAAATAAAATAGAAATTACTCACTCAATCACTTTCATCACTTAACTAAATTACTTGAACTTTCTACATGAAATTGATCTCTTTAAAAATAGACATATGCTTTTAAAAGAAAAATAAGAAAGAAAAATATCTTTCTACATTCACAAACTTAAACTAAACATTGTCCACAATGTTAAAGGCGATATATACTGCAATGAAAAGAATAAGTAAGAGATAGAAAGAAAGATATCACATGAAAGCATAACTAATCTACTAATATGAAAGTGAAGTACATAGGACTGAGAAAGAATGAGAAACATACATGTAATAAGCATTCCCTAAACCTAAAGTACCAAATTCCCAAAAAAGAGGCAACAACAATAAACCAAAGAAATGAAAACAGAAAAGTAGCCCCACCATAGCCAAACATTAGCATCATCAGAAGGAAATACAAGTCCCTATACAAGTCCCTTCATATAATCCATATGAGCAGCCATCTGATCGTCTATATGTGTGGTTAGCCACGTTTGAAAATGTGACTAAGAAGAATCGATATGTGCTTGAAGGCGATACTCAATCTAAAGGA